>OX439005.1:6445000-7825000 GCA_949316495.1 Amphiduros pacificus | reverse complement strand
AACACAAACAGGAACTGTTGAAAATTCACGTGGAATGGCCAATAAGGGCGACATTTTCCTGTTGCATCTATGGAGCAGCATTGAGGGTCTGAGAAGGTCAGACGAGGTGTGAAAGGCTGCCGCCAACACAGCCACCGTGAGCGGGAGGGCATTGCCTGCCTCTAATAAGGTTACAATGATGGAGGTTGTCAAGGTCGGGGGCTGCCATACAACTTGCCACGTTCTCAGCTTAGCCCGGATAGAATGCCAGTCGGCATCCTCAAAGAAATAACCAGATTTGGGCATGTGTACTGATGTAGGGTGCTTCACGAGTGGTCTCTGACCCGCGCCAGATCTTGGGCTTTGCTTGAAGCTCTCCGCCAAAGCTTCCAGGTCATAGGACAGGTCTGTCAAACTCAGCCGCCGAAATAAAGCGAAGGGCTAGGCTGGGCTGGGCTGGGCTGGGCTGGGGTCCAGTCCATTCTGCAATGTAAAATACAAAGACAGTTACTTTTTTCTCAAATATGGCTGGTGTATTTGGGGAATCCATTGACCTTTGAAAGTCTTTTGTGGCATTTTCATTGTTGGAAGAATATAGAGGCATATTGTAGCTTAGATCCATCACCTATGATAACACAGGAAGAATATTCTACTTACCATTGTCAGACACAGCCTATCCGGGAGTTTACCTAACTTGAAATGTGATGATCAGATATCTAAATTTCAAATATGGTCTATGAAGGGTATAATATTCTCAAAAGGTCAATCACGTTCGCAAAGTAATATGAATTCACTCCCCGTTCTCTGACGATTAAAACTCTGAAAAGTACCTCCACACAAAAGAGTACCACAGTTCTGCAAAGAAAGGTATAGGTCCACAGCAAGCTGTGACAGCTGCATGTGGTTGGTTGTTTACTCAATGTAGAGCGACAGATCACACAGGGTTCTTGTCTCCCACAAGTGCTGTCACTTCTCTTGATTGGCAGCTTCAAGAGGGCGCTCTGAACAATTTAACTCTTGCGAGTGGACTTGGAAATAATGGTTTTGTACAGCTACCACCGTGAGTATTTACATTTGCAAAGTCTCCCCCTTCGGTTTCGGCTTCCTTTCTGGTTGTTGCTGTCAGGAGAAGGATGTCATAATTAGACAGAGGGTGTATTACGCTTGACACCCACAAGTCCCTCATGCCAGCCACATACCACACCGGGACAGCCCTCAGTAATTACAAGTGACTTGCACAATACTTGTGTCAATCTGCCACTTGTCATATTCCACAAGAGAGAAAAAAGTTTCCAACTGAATCACGTGTTTTTTTAAGGCTTGTCGGGTTATAACTGTTGGTGGCGCCCCCTGGTTGTCTATTCACTCTGACATGTGTTGATATCCAACATGCCACACATGATTCATTTGATAGGTCATTCATAATACATATCATAGGGGCTTCATATCACCTGCGGCCCCATGACCTTCTCTCATCCCCATGCAGTCAACATTCCAGGATCTTCGGTATGTTTCATCACTTGTAAGCTTTCACATGCAATTTTACCAGACTATAAAGCGGATAAGCGATGTGTTATGACTGAGAGTAGAATGTAGAACGCTCACTCAGGCTATCATTCTGATATCAGTCTCTCATATCCCAGCAGCCATTAAATCCTCACCTCCTCCCAGATTATCCTCCCAGATTATCCTCTATTTCTCCTGTAGTGTTTTATGATTTCTTCTGCCAATAACCTGTTACGCTAGACTGTGTTATCAACCGCTGGCCTCGCCACCCACGCCCCTACAAATAAGCCACGGCGCTTTTTGCATGATTCTGACAAATTTATCAATAATCGTTGGCCTCCACCCCAGGGAACCAAACCTATTAACCATAACCTCATAGCTTTAGGCGCCAATAGATTACAATGTTTTTGACTTTGACTGAAAAATTGGGATCTGTGATTTGTTGCTGAAAAGCACCCTGCAGTTCCCGGATAAATCATATGCTTTGGCGGGGGAAATTGGTGTCATAAGAAGTGGTAATACTCTTGAGATAATCTGTTAGAATTGAGTTAAAAGGGCAGGTTAAAATGAAGAAATATGGGATATGGATTTATGCAAATATGAAGTATGGATTAATGCAACCACGAGAGGGCACTGCTGACATTGGAGGCATGTTTATTTGTATGGCTTTATGAATAAAGTTGCCTTGATTTATTCTAAAATCTCACGAGGGTTTAGCCAGACCGTGACAAATTATATTCCCACCCTTCTATTTGCTTTAAAGTGAAGTCAATCTGCTGCTAGAGAGAACAAGATCTTGATGTGAAATTCAGTCATTGAAATTCAGTCATTTTCACCTTTACTTTGTAAATTGTTCTTTAAAATGTAATACTCCATTTTCTGTTCTGAATACAAGTCTCAGGCTCAGTATTACTCAAACATTATATGCAACCTCAAAAAAGGAATGTTAATTAAAAAGATTCCATCGCAAAATAAGAGAATTTATCAAAGTAATGATTGAAGATCCTTGGTCTCAGGTGATTGGACTCGAGGGAGGTGCCCATGGCATTGCTTATGGGATGGAGTGGTTTATATATGAGTTCCATCCTCTCCCACACTTTATTACGTACCAGTATAAAGCCAATGTGATTTACCGCGGTGATAATTGGGCAAAACGGCTTAAAACTCCAGAGTAATCACTAAATGGAAATGCTCTAAAAAGTGGCGATAAATCTCCTTGAAAACAACACTCAACCCAGAGCACTGCTCGAAGGATACACTGAAAACCTCAACCAAAAGTTACCTTGAAAACTCAAGTTAAAAATGATACATTTTTCTTAAGTTTAAAATGATACATTTTTCATTTCCTTAAAAATTAATCTGACAATTTGATATGCAGCAATAACAAAAATTGACTATATGTATATAGTGGGGCTTAATTTTTCCCCCTTTAAATCAAGCTACTTCTATTTAATCAAGCTACTTCTATTTAATCAAGCTATACCTCACTTTCCAATGGTACTACGCACTAAACATAGTTTATTGTTTAAATTGCTACATTTCTGTGATCAGGTCCAAAACTATATAACTGTATAAAAAAGCATGCGATCATGAATCTCGTGAGCGGAGCATTGGGAGAGACTAGGATGTGATTGATGATGAGGATTGATAGACTATCGTGTTCTTATCGGGGTTCCTGGCAAGGAGAGTGTGGTGGACATTATTCACATGTTGAGGCCTGTTAGGCACAGAGAAGAGCCCAACAAATGGTTCTCATCTACCAGCTTTGTTCCCCACTAAATGATGCACGGAGCATTAATCTGACAACAGCCCAGCATCCAACCTCGTGTCATTTACCATCCAATCATCAGGGACCACGCCTTCTGCAGACATCCTTCTTAATGCCATCGTTAATGTTAATGCCATCTTATATCATACATATTGAGGATATCCATCTCTATTGATAATGCCATCTCATCCCATACACATTGATGATATCCATCTCTATTGTTAATCCCATACACATTGAGGATATCCATCTCTATTATTAATCCCATACACATTAAGGATATCCATCTCTATTGTTAATGCCATCTCATTCCATACACATTGATTTTGTTTGTTTGTTTGTTTGGGGCTTTACATCACTTTCAACATTATTTCAGTTATTTCGTGATGAGACCTACTTGTAGCAGATATAGTGCTGCCTCACTGAATTGTCATGTCGCAGGTCCTTGACATGACAACCCACCCGGTCACAGATTTACAAGGACAACGGGTTAACCCTTTGGCACAGGCCTCAGCTCATGTGGAAAATTGTATCATGAGTTCAAACCCGGCACGGCCGGGGTTCGAACCCACAACCTTTGGATCACCATAGAGGAACTGGTGCTAATTAAGCTGGCGCCCTAACCAACTGCGCCACGGCCTGTGGCCTTACCATACACATTGAGGATATCCATCTCTATTGTTAATGCCATTTTATCCCATACACATTAAGGATATCCATCTCTATTGTTAATGCCATCTTATATCATACATATTGAGGATATCCATCTCTATTGTTAATGCCATCTTATATCATACATATTGAGGATATCCATCTCTATTGTTAATGCCATCTCATCCCATACACATTGATGATATCCATCTCTATTGTTAATCCCATACACATTGAGGATATCCATCTCTATTATTAATCCCATACACATTAAGGATATCCATCTCTATTGTTAATGCCATCTCATTCCATACACATTGAGGATATCCATCTCTATTGTTAATGCCATCTCATCCCATACACAGTGAGGATATCCATCTCTATTGTTAATGCCATCTCATCCCATACACATTAAGGATATCCGTCTCTATTGTTAATGCCATCTCATCCCATACACAGTGAGGATATCCATCTCTATTGTTAATGCCATCTCATCCCATACACATTAAGGATATCCGTCTCTATTGTTAATGCCATCTCATCCCATACACAGTGAGGATATCCATCTCTATTGTTAATGCCATCTCATCCCATACACATTAAGGATATCCGTCTCTATTGTTAATGCCATCTCATCCCATACACAGTGAGGATATCCATCTCTATTGTTAATGCCATCTCATCCCATACACATTAAGGATATCCGTCTCTATTGTTAATGCCATCTCATCCCATACACAGTGAGGATATCCATCTCTATTGTTAATGCCATCTCATCCCATACACATTAGGGATATCCGTCTCTATTGTTAATGCCATCTCATCCCATACACAGTGAGGATATCCATCTCTATTGTTAATGCCATCTCATCCCATACACATTAGGGATATCCGTCTCTATTATCAATGCCATCTCATTCTGGGAACGGCAGAGATAGTTCTACTTTTTTATGACTCATTGGTTGTAGTCTGCTAATGATGAGACAATGCATAGAACATTGCAATGCTCTTTCTGCAGATTTCTCAAGTGGCCATATTCATCAGGTCGACCCGATGTTGTCTACGAGACATTCATTCAGTTGGGGGTTTTAATTGAATCTAGTGGTCTCGTGGTGAAGTGAAGGGACAATCTACTCACAGATGGGCATGATATATGTCTGGGATGTACATGATGTATGTCTGGGATGGGCATGATATATGTCTGGGATGTACATGATGTATTTCTGGGATGGGCATGATATATGTCTGGGATGTACATGATGTATGTCTGGGATGGGCATGATAAATGTCTGGGATGGGCATGATATATGTTTGGGATGGACATGATAGCTGTCTGGGGTGGACATGATTTATGTCTGGGATGGACATGATAGCTGTCTGGGATGGGCATGGTAGCTGTCTGGGATGGACATGATATATGTCTGGGATGGACACGATATATGTCTTGGATGGAAATGATAGCTGTCTGGGATGGACATGATATATGTCTGGGATGATACCTGTGTCGGATGCACACACATATATATATATTTTTCAGTTGGGATGGAGTTTTAACATTTTGGAAGTTTACTGTGACAATCATACTCTTTCAATTTAAAATAAAATGACAATCGTAACCTTGGCAAAATCTACCTGACTAAAACCTGACTACAGGTGAAGTGACTGGGCTGTTGTGGTGAGGATTCCCCCTCTGTTGTTTACACTGTGCCTCGCAATGTGTATTAATTGATGATGTAATAAGATAAAGATGGACGACGTGTCCGCATAGAGTTAATTGTGGACTTGAGCGTGATTCCTGTGAGAGCATTAGAGTGCGCCACTGTATGAGGAAGGCAGATCAGGTCAAGAGGGGATTGGCTGATAGTCTGAGAGGCAGCATATCAACTGCTCTTATGGAGTTAGGACCTACTAACAGCATGACTGACCAATTACTCATTTTAAACACAGCTCTGTAGTCTAGCTTGGCTAAAAAGTGTGGGAAGAATTCTCCTCTCCTTGAAGTCTCACACAGGGGAAGAAATACTCTAGCCATGGGAGATGAAACTCCTTGAGAAAAAGTACATTTAACCCAATTATAATGGATCCCAACAAAATAAGAGCAGGCATAAAGTAGTATATTGGTTAGAAAAGATGAGCCTGAATCTGAAATAGAATAATGTTTCAAATTTCAATATTTACAAAATACATTCATGTAGATATGTTTCTGTGTGTTGCAGGTGCTAGGATACTGTATCCCCGAAGTAGCGACCCCTGGTGGTGAAATCAGAGAGATCCAGATGATGACGGAGCTAGGAGAGCCTCTAGACATTATCCGCTTGTTGCAGATGTCCTGGGAGGACAGGCTGAGGGTGAGTTCTACAGATCATCATCACTGCTTCTATATAACTCAATGGTACTTTTCTCACTTCCGCTTTAAGCACCTGTCTGGGCAGCAAATCAAATATATAAAAAGCTAAATATTAACAAGAGATATTGAAAAATATATCTGTGTGGCTTGTCATTGGCCTCTATTAAAGAGGCAGATATAGAAAGAGTAGAAAATGACCTCAATATTTGCCATAATATGCTTGAGGTAGAAAGTGGAAGTAGAAATACACGTATTATACAAAGAAGGTTGGTGTCTGTGTCTGCAGCTAAAAACTTCGCCAACACAATGCTCATGTGTTATACATACACTGCAGGTTATACCGGGGTAGGGATGAAATTATAGACTGTGTTTGGTTTTAGCCGTGACCAAATGTCAAATGCCGTATCGGAAAGGGCAAATCTAATAAAGTGCAAAAATACGACCATTGTTAGCAGAGGGTATTAAGAAATATGGGTGACTTTTTGCAGCAAGTTGAATTATCACGTGATCACTGTGTGTTAAGTGGCCAATATGCTTTCACATGACTAGATCCCTCAAGTCGTTTGGTTTCCTTGACAACAAGACAACCTGTAACTTTGGAGTAGTCTGCCTTTAGCCACTCGACCCGTTCTACCACAACCCATTTCCGATTGCCGCGGGGGCAGATGGGAAATTACAGGTCTGCACCGAAAGAAAAGAGGTCTTTTAATTGGAGCAATTTGTGATTGAACAGATTCAGTAACTTCCACATACCAAATTGGAGTTCGTGTAAATGTGGGGAGTAGTTGAACGACGGAAATGTGGTCAAATTAGGGGGCACTTTGGTCAGTGGGAGAAGGTCTGTCGGAGGAAAATGGCTACTGTGAAAACACTGACCATTAGCTAAGTTATATGAAATCCACTGACGAGGAAAAAGCCCAAAACCACTCCAACAATGACAAGCACACAATGCTAGGTTTAAAAGCAAAGATTCGATTTATATAACAGTTAGTAAAGAAGTTCACTAAGGGTGCAGTGGTATTAATGCTTTTTTGTTTAAAACAAACATCAACAGAGTTACAGAAGTTGTTTTGAAATTTTTATACATGTATATGTACATTTATATACATGTATATGTACACACACAATATATATATATATATATATGTTTATGTGGATGTATATATTGACCATGTCGCATATGTCTCGTCCCTGGGGAACAATCACCAATGTGATTCCTCCAAATGGTAGTACTGGCATAATAACATAGTGGGATAGGAGTTCAATCAAGCCTGATTGTGTAAAATGAAGATTAATGAAATGATGTGATCTCACTTTTGTAAAGCACAAGTCAGTTAATGAGTCAGCATGGTACATTAAGTCCGCAATGCTTGCTTGTTCAACCAGGCGTGAGGATTACATGTTGTACTGGTGCCATCCGGCAAGCAGAATCACTTACATGTTGTACTGGTGCCATCCGGCAAGCAGAATCACTTACATGTTGTACTGGTGCCATCCGGCAAGCAGAATCACTTACATGTTTCATCAACCAGTTTAATACATATAAATATTTTCAATAAGTCAATGGACTAAAATGTAACCCATCTTATATTAACCTAAAATATGTGAGTCAATCTCATATATAAATGATCATTTAATCAGCTGGTGATAAAATTTGTGAAAAAAGGCAAATGTTGGAAGTAAAAAAACATTTCATTGATAAGGTTTTACAAAAGTGAGTTTTACAAAGCCGAGTGTTTGAACGAACAAAGGGCCGTCATCGTCAAACTTCAGAAGGCTGCGCACCTGGATATACAGAAATCAATGTAAACAACGTAGGTTCTCATTCCTTTTACCCCATTTGTTGATATAAATTGAATATCTTCACATTCAATATGGCTGCCACTTGAAGGCCAATCAGCAGCAAATCACAGCAGGACTGCAGCAAATGGTAAAACAAGCAAATAAACAAGATCACCCCAAGAAGCACTGCATATTGGACCGAGAAGGAGATCCTGCTGAGCCAGGAGATATTGCACCTAAACATTCCATGCTGTATTGTCAGTAAACAACATCTGATATCCACTGAGATTTAAGAATTTGCAAAGACAACTATGAGATGGATGTTTTTACAACTTTACCATGACCAAGATTCATTCTTTGATTTTTTTTGCTTGAAAGAGTTCACCATATTCACATAAGATATTCAATACCGTCATGTCTACTATAAAACAGAGCACGATGTGATACTAGAGTTACTCAGAGGGCTGGAGTGGATAGCAGGCATTGTATCAGGCATCCTGAGGTAGGATATCACAGGCTCTGCCATCAGCTGCCGTGTTTAATCACAAGGTGGGCATGCACTTTCATGTCGTACCACTGACTCCACACACACAAACACATTGAAAGCCATCTCCCACTTGAGCACTTCACCAGCCATCTCCCACTTGAGGACTTCACCAGCCATCTCCCACTGTAGCATCATACCAGCCATCTCCCACTGTAGCATTATACCAGCCATCTCCCGCTGTAGCATCATACCAGCCATCTCCCGCTGTAGCATCATACCAGCCATCTCCCGCTGTAGCATTATACCAGCCATCTCCCGCTGTAGCATCATACCAGCCATCTCCCACTGTAGCATCATACCAGCCATCTCCCGCTGTAGCATCATACCAGCCATCTCCCACTGTAGCATCATACCAGCCATCTCCCGCTGTAGCATCATACCAGCCATCTCCCGCTGTAGCATCATACCAGCCATCTCCCACTGTAGCATCATACCAGCCATCTCCCACTGTAGCATTATACCAGCCATCTCCCGCTGTAGCATCATACCAGCCATCTCCCGCTGTAGCATTATACCAGCCATCCTCGCTTTGATTTAGTCCATTTATGGTGTCAAGTACAAGCCTAATGATGCTCGTGGGAGCTTCATATCTCAACACTCGTTTTCTCCATAAATTATAAAACCACCTATAACTTTTAGCACGAAGCATTAAAAAGACTTTCCTGATGGCTGACCCAATAAAAAAAAGAAAGAAAAAAAGAAAAATACTTGTTGTTGACATTAGCTGGAACTCAATTAAAATCTTGGAAAATATTGTTTGCAATATGTCTCAACTAAATATATGATTAATATAATCCTTGAAATGTAAGCAGTCTCCTGGTATAAGCAGTCTCCTGGTATAAGCAGTCTCCTGGTATAAGCAGTCTCCTGATATAAGCAGTCTCCTGATATAAGCAGTCTCCTGGTATAAGCAGTCTCCTGGTATAAGCAGTCTCCTGATATAAGCAGTCTCTTAATATAAGCAGTCTCCTGGTATAAGCAGTTCCCTGATATAAGCAGTCTACTGGTATAAGCAGTATCCTGGTATAAGCAGTCTCTTGATATAAGCAGTATCCTGGTATAAGCAGTCTCTTGATATAAGCAGTCTGCTGGTATAAGCAGTCTCCTGGTATAAGCAGTCTCCTGATATAAGCAGTCTCCTGATATAAGCAGTCTACTGGTATAAGCAGTCTACTGGTATAAGCAGTCTCCTGATATAAGCAGTCTGCTGGTATAAGCAGTCTACTGGTATTAGCAGTCTACTGGTATAAGCAGTCTCCTGATATAAGCAGTCTACTGATATAAGCAGTCTACTGGTATAAGCAGTCTACTGATATAAGCAGTCTCCTGATATAAGCAGTCTCCTGATATAAGCAGTCTCCTGATATAAGCAGTCTCCTGATATAAGCAGTCCAGTCTACTGATATAAGCAGTCTAGTCTCCTGGTATAAGCAGTCCAGTCTACTGATATAAGCAGTCTAGTCTCCTGGTATAAGCAGTCTACTGATATAAGCAGTCTCCTGATATAAGCAGTCTCCTGATATAAGCAGTCTACTGATATAAGCAGTCTCCTGATATAAGCAGTCTCCTGGTATAAGCAGTCTACTGATATAAGCAGTCTACTGATATAAGCAGTCCCCTGGTATAAGCAGTCCCCTGGTATAAGCAGTCTCCTGGTATAAGCAGTCTCCTGATATAAGCAGTCTACTGATATAAGCAGTCTCCTGGTATAAGCAGTCCCCTGGTATAAGCAGTCTCCTGATATAAGCAGTCTCCTGATATAAGCAGTCTCCTACTATAAGCAGTCTCCTGATATAAGCAGTCTACTGATATAAGCAGTCTACTGATATAAGCAGTCTAATGGTATAAGCAGTCTCCTGATATAAGCAGTCTCCTGATATAAGCAGTCTACTGATATAAGCAGTCTACTGATATAAGCAGTCTCCTGATATAAGCAGTCTACTGATATAAGCAGTCTCCTGATATAAGCAGTCTCCTGATATAAGCAGTCTCCTGATATAAGCAGTCTACTGATATAAGCAGTCTACTGATATAAGCAGTCTCCTGATATAAGCAGTCTCCTGATATAAGCAGTCTCCTGATATAAGCAGTCTCCTGATATAAGCAGTCTACTGATATAAGCAGTCTCCTGATATAAGCAGTCTCCTGGTATAAGCAGTCTCCTGGTATAAGCAGTCCCCTGGTATAAGCAGTCTCCTGATATAAGCAGTCTACTGATATAAGCAGTCTCCTGATATAAGCAGTCTCCTGGTATAAGCAGTCTCCTGATATAAGCAGTCTACTGATATAAGCAGTCTACTGATATAAGCAGTCTACTGATATAAGCAGTCCCCTGGAATAAGCAGTCTCCTGATATAAGCAGTCTACTGATATAAGCAGTCTCCTGATATAAGCAGTCTCCTGGTATAAGCAGTCTCCTGATATAAGCAGTCTCCTGGTATAAGCAGTCTCCTGATATAAGCAGTCTACTGATATAAGCAGTCTCCTGATATAAGCAGTCTCCTGATATAAGCAGTCCCCTGGTATAAGCAGTCTCCTGATATAAGAAGTCTCCTGATATAAGCAGTCTCCTGATATAAGCAGTCTCCTGATATAAGCAGTCCCCTGGTATAAGCAGTCTACTGATATAAGCAGTCTCCTGATATAAGCAGTCTCCTGATATAAGCAGTCTCCTGATATAAGCAGTCTCCTGGTATAAGCAGTCTCCTGATATAAGAAGTCTCCTGATATAAGCAGTCTCCTGATATAAGCAGTCTCCTGATATAAGCAGTCCCCTGGTATAAGCAGTCTACTGATATAAGCAGTCTCCTGATATAAGCAGTCTCCTGATATAAGCAGTCTCCTGATATAAGCAGTCCCCTGGTATAAGCAGTCTCCTGATATAAGCAGTCTCCTGATATAAGCAGTCTCCTGGTAAAACTTAGTACAGATTAGTACAATTGTCTTTTATTTTGGTCAGATTTTATTATTATCTTATAAGGTATGTAAATATTTTGGTTGATACTGACAGTCCCAATACATTTCCAGAAATTCACAATGTCAAGGTTTGTCTTTGTGTTGATAAGATGTTGAGCTGTGATGTGCTCAGCTCTGGGATAATGGACCCAGGCAGGACTTCCTGGTGTAGCACCAGTAGTATCACACAAATAGAAGTATGCCTAATGGCAGATCTGGAAGAGATTCTTGACATTTGTGGACTGTGTGTATTTTCAGATTGCCGTTGGTCTGACGCGGCTGCTGGCGTACCTCGCTTCGTGTCCGTACGGCTCCGTGTCTCTCAATGACTTCCGCCGCCAGCAGTTCGTCCTGGTGAGCGGCGAGGTGAAGCTGACAGACGTGGACGACGTGGGATTCCAGGAACCTCACTGCAACCACCACACAGACTGCCAGGACTTCCACTCCTCGGCCAACCACACCCTCAGGTAAGCCAACCACACCCTCAGCTAATACCACACCCTCAGGTAAGCCAACCACACCCTCAGGTAATACCACACCCTCAGCTAATACCACACCCTCAGGTAATACCACACCCTTAGGTAAGCCAACCACACCCTCAGGTAAGCCAACCACACCCTCAGGTAATACCACACCCTCAGGTAAGCCAACCACACCCTCAGGTAAGACAACCACACCCTCAGCTAATACCACACCCTCAGGTGAGACCACACCCTCAGGTAATACCACACCCTCAGGTAAGCCAACCACACCCTCAGGTAAGACAACCACACCCTCAGGTAAGACAACCACACCCTCAGGTAAGACAACCACACCCTCAGGTAAGCCAACCACACCCTCAGGTAAGCTAACCACACCCTCAGGTAAGCTAACCACACCCTCAGGTAAGCTAACCACACCCTCAGGTAATACCAAACCCTCAGGTAATACCACACCCTCAGGTAAGACAACCACACCCTCAGATAATACCACACCCTCACCTAATACCACACCCTCACCTAATACCACACCCTCACCTAATACCACACCCTCAGGTGAGACCCTACTCCTCTGCCAACTTACATTTCTGAAAATAAAACTATTTTGCAGATTTTAAACCAAAAAAATCAAATTTAAGTTTTCTTTTTCCAAATGTAAAAAAAATATAAAATATGCTAGCCTCCAGGCATTATCTGTTTAACTTGGTGATGTTTATGGAAATACATGAGTACAACTTTCATAATGGCCTCTTGCAGGACACCATGTATCAATGGTCGTTGTCAAGGCTTCAATGAGAAGAAAAACATATTCAATGCAGCGAGACACTTTACAACATTCCTCCTGCCGCACGGAGCACCACCTAGTGTCAGGCCTCTGATTGATAGCATTGTCACACACTATGCCAATGCCACCTGGCGAGCAGAGGAGCTACTACATAATCTTAATAAGGTCGTGGAGATGTATAAATCTGGCCAATATCTGCAAAGAACACCACAACAAAGCTTAACAGGTAACTATAAAAAAGTTGTTAATTTAAAGTTTTCATGAAATCAGATTTTCCTTTCACTATATAAATGTTCATACCCTAAACTTTGTGATGAAACATATTTACCCATCATATTACCCCCACATAAATGTCTGTGCCATTTGAAAGCACATGAGTTTTCTGCTAAAATCAAAATCATTCATTGAACACTTTGTCAAAAATCTTTGCTTCTCCAAACGTCTGCTTGATAACATATAACAATGGGGCACCTTGAGATTGGGACATGGGAGTGATGTGATTTAGAGGCCTGTTTGTCCACTAGTACAGGCCTAACCACACTTATGGACCACACCAGTGGTCACACGAGTACATAAAATCTTTCATGAGATAACAGAGGTCATAGGCTATTTTGACTTAAATTTCTAAATCTAAAAGACAATCATTTCTTGTTATTTCAGGGTATGAGTGTAGTTCGGGGTGGGACCTTCCGGGTGTATTTGACTACCAGTGTCGGTGGTCCATCGCCAGTGTTGGCTGCACCATCTCAGTGTTTGACCAGAAGGAGGCCGAGGATACGTGTGATTCTGACCCGGAGTGCCGAGCTTTTGTCATGTCAGATAAAACTACCTGGACAGGTCAGTCCTTCATCTGATTGGTCAATATAATGCAAGATTGATACAATTGTAATAATGCAATAAAATAAAAAAAATTATTTTATTATTTTTTCTAATTTTTTTTAAACCCTGTAAAAACATTGGACTAATACTACTTGAAGGTTTTCTACAATAATGTTTCCTTTTAGGGTTAGGGTAAGGGTCAGGTTTATGGTTCTTCCCAAATGAAACAATAAAAATAAAAATTTATTTTTTGCCATGTAAAAACATCACAATTTCTAATACTACATGTGTATCAGTTTTCTACAGTAATTTTTCTCCATTTTTTCAGGTCGGATTATCACACATCTCAAGAATAATGTCACAACTCCGTCTCAAAACTCAAGGACGACACTTTGTGTCAAACCTGCAAAATCATAAGTCAAAGTCTTCTCCAAGACTAAGTCATTAAAAACTGTAGCCAAATCCGGGTTTATATAACAGCTGCTTATCCTAACAGTTGGGCTGTTAAAATAGAAGTCTTCTATTGATCTCAGTTAAAAGTCATTTTTTGTAAAAACGGCAGCCATTATGGCTGCCAACAGTGTCACTAAATGTGGTGCTATTCAGTTTTAAATATTTAAAATATGTGTTAAGAATTTTTTTAAATTGTGTTCTTGATACTTATGAAGATATTTTGCTAAATATGACCAAGACACATATTCTAGATAATTTGAAACATAAATGGCACCACATAGTGACAAACTGCTGATGATGTCATGAGCTTGAAAACAGGGTACTGGTAGGGACCTCTGGTGGTCATCACCAGAACGAGGCCAATCCGCCAGCGCTGATGTGTGGTGCTACATCACATTGTATTTGTACAGTAATGTGTCATATCTGGTGTTGTACAAACTTTGATCAATTCACATCAAATAATCACCTTGCTTCAGATAAAATCAACAGTATCAGAATAAAGCTCAGAAATATTCATAATAGTTCCTTTAAAGTTTCCAGATTATTCATAGTTTGAATCTTTTGGAGTCTGTATTGTTGTCGCTCTTTTCAGGATACACACTTTGCAGAATTTATCTTTAGGATGACATTGCTGAAACTGATGACAAGGTGTTATTTGTTTCTGGCCTTATTTAACATTTTGAGGGAAATAAAATATGACAGTAACGATATGCATAACCTTTTCAACAATGTATGTCAGTAATTGGCATTTTTTATTACCTTGTAAATGGTAAGTTTTGTAAATCCTAAGATGAAAGGTGGGTAAATTGTTACTCTAATGAGCACGAGAGCAAGTTATTGTTCTCTATAACATTATCCTTCTCAAATGAGATGATCAAACATTTCTTAGATCACTCAAACATTTCTTCTCAGATCACTCAAACATTTCTGCTTTGCATACTTATTTTTGTAATTGTTATAATATTGTAAATCCACTTTCAAGATGGTTTTAGATCATATTTTATCTCAAAAATAAATATGTTCATGGACCTTTAAAAAACATTGCTTGAAGAGAAATCTTCAAATTAGAAGTGAAAAGTTCTGTTACAAATCCCCGCCACATCTTGGGTAAGAGTTAATGAGGTTCATATTTCACAGTGAACCATTTCCTGTGGATCAGACTATTTCATTGATGTTGTCAACTTTATGAGATTTGTTATTGAAAACTGTAAATAAACAAGAGCTTCAAGTTCTTATATATTTTGTAAATAAGAAAACCTTGTGCTTACTGATCACATAGTTACTATGTTATAAAAATCATCAAGTTGAAAAGGAAGTAACTTGATTTTGAATCTATATCTCAGTTGTGTAAATCAGAAATACACATATTCTGTGAGTGTGAGTTGTCAGTGTGGAGCTGGGTCAGCTGGGGGGAGTGCCAAATTATTTTTTTCTAGAACCTCACAAGGTTTTATTTTGTTTCTTTACTTCACTCATTATGGTAAAAGTGAAGCAACTACAGAGACATTGTAAGAAGCTTTGTTTGAAGCTGGTTTTACTGCTTCATAAAACACAAATAAAACACAATCTAAGCAGTGGACTAAATGTAAATAACAAGTGAATATTTTGAGTTTGTTGGAAAGACATTCCAGTTCTTTACATCATAAAATCTAGAATGTTTAATAAATGTTCAGAAGGTGTTTGTGAACATATGGTGTGTACAAATGTGGGTTTTGCCATTTTAAATATGGAATTTGTTTCCAGAGTGTCAAGACATACATTAAAGGGAATTTCCCATAAAACAGAAGGGATGGGATGGGGAAAAAAAACTTTTTGACAGGCTACCTAAATACGAAGGGCATCACAAATCACTTCAATATCTTGTCCTATAAAAGAAGATACAAGGCTATTCACTATCAATCATACAGATAACGTCCTGCTTGTTTTAATAGTTTATCATATTGCAGCCCTTCCAATGCCTACGCTGAATCATTATCTGGGAAAAGCAATTCAAATTTCATGATTCTCAAAATATCCTTTTTTTCATGAGATTAAAATGAAGTTGAAAGTCTACAATTAAAAGATACGTAATCTACTTCATTGTTTATCCATCTAGCAATTTCTATATTAATTTTATATAGAATTTCATCAAAATCAATCTGAATATCTTTTTTGGTTTTTTTTTTCAATAGTAAAACATTTTCATTATTGCATGCAAAACTGACATGTAAATTCCGAAGACTTCTAAACTGTTACCAATCAGAAATCTCATTAGGTATTGAATATAATTTGTCAGCACACATCTCTTAGTTTATCAATATGTAACCCCCATATTGAAATGTGAAACTTCATAAGATATTTATTGAATCTTGTATCTTATTCAGATACAGGTAATAAACATGTGGATTTTCTTCCATACATTAACTACATGATAATGAAAATGAGGGTAGTCAGGACATATTTGGTGCATTTTAATAAATCAGGTCTCATGCACAAACATCTTCTGACAGTAATAAATATTAAAATATTATAATATTAAAATCTGAGGCAGTCAAATATTTGGTTTAATAATGCTATGTGTATGGAACATGCCAAATATAGCACTTTAAAGTGGGAGGGGCGAGTGCAAGCATAAAGTGGGAGGGGCGAGTGCAAGCATAAAGTGGGAGGGGCGAGTGCAAGCATAAAGTGGGAGGGGCGAGTGCAAGCATAATAAATAACCCAGCAAAGCTGGATATGTTGTATTCAAAAAATTGAATAAACATAATAAAATGAGTATCTCATCAGTCTTTGTTTTTTATATAATAAATGTTGTGCAGATCTGAAATGTCTCCTATTTCAGGTTCCTGGGAATAGCAAAGATAATTTTAAAAATCAAGTATATCAAAAAGAAGTTAAAAGATCATTGCTCACAAGTCCCTTTAGCTAATCTTGTATATCAAATATGAGGCACCTCCTACTTATAGTTCAAGACTATTTGTTCAGGCTCAGCCTTTGTAGCAATGTCAAAGGTAAAATTCAGTTGATATTGGATACCAATATATGCCAGTTCCTATGAGAGTTGGTGGGAATTAGAAAAATCAACCTTGAAAATAGCCCAAAGTTAACCATATCCCACCCCTCTAAGCCCCCTGTAGGGTAACTTGCTCAACACTTCCAGACATTTTTCCAAGTGATCTGATAAATAGTGTTTTGCAATAAGCATGGACAAACTTGAAAATTCAAATTTACCCAAGCCCTTTTGCAAAGCGCCAATTCCATTCATCTTTTGAAAGTTATTCCACAGAAAGGTTTTGATTTGTTTAGAATCAGATACCATGAAGAGACGGACTTCAGGAGCAATGACAATACCTAATTCCAATAAAAATGGCTGAGGATAAAAAGCATGAGGCACAAACAAACATAATGTGATACTGAGGAATCAAAATTATCCACTCAAATGGAAAATTTTATTGCAAAATTGACAAAGCAATATTTTTTTTAGGTTTGTGGACATTTAACCTATCACCTAATATTGGACCATACAAATGATTTTTGCAATTACATTTTAACATCGATAATACCTAAATTGTAATATTATAAACAATTATAGTTTGTACATAAATCCAATCAGGTTTTATTTCAATATCACAGATTCATTTTGTTATTACTTTTTTTACATAAAAATCTATTCTCCTTTTCTTGACAAGTCTCCAGATTAAAATGAAACAATTGGCTTCTTCATATGTCAACTCTTGGAATAAAATCATGGACTTAACATGATGTGATATAAAATAAAAATCAACTTGGCACTTAATCTAATTGTCAAGTTTCACTTCTTTTTAACAGAGTAATTCATCTGTAATAAGAGACGTTTTAAACATAGGCTAATGGCCCAAGAGCTATGCTGATCATTGATTTTTTTGTATATTTTCTGGAAATTGCTTCATAAATGATGATTTAAATTCATTCCCAGACCAGACTTGAGCAGATGATAATTTAGACCAATCAAAATACATGTTACATATTAGATTTGACCCCAACTTGTTATCTCTTTTCACACTGGCTAATATTTATCAGGTAATTCAAAATGGCAGCCTCCCCGACAAGTCATGATATCTATTAATTTTTTGAATAGGTCACAACAAATTGGAAACCATTCTGAGCCTAATGGAAAAAAAATAGAATTGGTCCCCTGAAAATACATCTTCTCTGCTTATAGCTAAGACTTCCAACCTGTAGTTTCAGAGCAGAAGATCAGAGTTGACGGACAGAGTGACAGAAAATCCCCCTCCTCACTGCAGAAGCCATGCTGACCTAGCATCAGCATCAAGAAAGATTCACAACATAATTCTGTCCACCAGATTTCCTGACATTTTCTGGCTGATCACATCCATTTTCATTGACAATTTACAGAAACAAATGATGATAAATGCCTGGAGAATGTGTGCACATTATGGCTGAAAACAGGAGGCCTGCTTTTATGAACAATAGTCCCACAATCCTCTTGAAAATGTTGATTTCTGCTACTATCATATCATTAAAAGCTTCAAGTCTCACATTGCTTACACCTATTATGAATATAATCAGGTCATCTACAAGTCTGTTATCAAATGTACGTTGAACTGTTAAATACATTCCATGTTACTGCATTAACATGGTCTAAGTTGACAATCTATTGATATTGATACTTGAAGTAAGTTTGACTTTGAGGTAATATGGTACAGATTTAAGGTGATATCCTTAATAATTTACCACATACTTTTATATCCAGGTGAGTTCAAAATCAAACCTTTTGGCATAAAAATGTTCAAATAGCATTAAAATGCTCCACTGATGTTAGTATAAGATGTTATTTTGTTCGTTTTTTCTTCTGACAATCATAATCTACTGTTACCTGAATTTGTATTCAGTATTTTTCAAGGAAAATAAAATTTCAAAGCTGCCATTTTCTCCTAATTACACAGAATTGTTCTTTCCATTCTTGACGTAATGTTGATCACAGTTGAGCTGAGGGGATAGAAGCGTCTGCAGACACGTGCTGCCCTCTGGCACTTCCTGCCGCCGGAACACTTCTCTCATCCCATATGGACACCCCATCACAGGCACAGATACGCTTGGCATTCTCAAACAATCCTGAAGACCGAGCTATAATACCACACGCAACTCTGAGGACAGAAAACAATGCTTAGATTTTATATCTGATGCATTTCTTTATCATTTTTAGAATAATATTGCAGAGATTATGATATTGTCCATTGAATTAATACCTTGTAATGGGCCTATCGTCGAGGTTGTGAAGCACCATGGATCGACCAATGATATCCCACACTTTGACAGTGGGCGTTTCCATTCTGAACATGGCTCGTCCGTTTTCATCTGTCGTCACCTCTGTCAGCTCTCCATACTGAAACAGAAGAGTTTATGAGAACTTATTATGAGCTCTCCATACTGAAACAGAAGAGTTTATGAGAACTTAATGATGAAAAACAGACGACTGATGATTACAGAACACAAATCTATTCCAAACATTCACATTTTAAAATACATGTGGAAAAATAAAACGGCAACATCAACAAGTTACTTCATATTTAAAAATTCCATGCCAGGAATCCAATTTCTGAACAAAAACGACAACCCAGCATATATATCTTCAACAATGTTATGCCATGCTTGTTTTCAGTCCAATTTGTGATTCTTAATTGTATTTCTTCACCTCCAATGGCATCCAACTTAAATGTAATGAATGCATCAATATTAATGCTTACCTTTGTTTTGCTGGAATTATTCATGTCAAAGACATCACCACAACTGTAATAAATAAATATTTATTATTTGACTAGAATTTTCATACTAATCCATAATATCACTGACCTTGATCCAGCCACAGATGACAGAAATCTGACTACTTACTACTGTTACCACTTTATCAAAACATATGTACATTTTATATGAGCATTACCTGTCACATCCCTGTGAGAGATCTCCTAGTTCGTGAATATTGAGAGCGAATGTGGCAGCGGGTTGTAAGCCGTCGACGGTACCTTCTATCACACATCGGTCCTCCGTCACCTGCACCAACCGGTTCACACCCATGGCGCCCCCTCCTGACATCATTGCCACTGCTGCCCCCAAGTGGTTTGCTGTAACATCAAAACATACAAATTATGTCGTGAATTCTAATCTTACTTTCACATCAGTGGAATATTTACTGACACCTTGTAAAATATCTATGCTGTCATTTGGAAATAATTCCACAATGATTTTTTAAAATTCAGAACATTCATCTATCCTACCTCTATCCTCCTAATCTACATGCTTGAAAGTGTTGAAATTATGAGAAGAAATAAATATTTTTCAAATGCAATACATTATCAATAGTAAAATAAATATAGCCAAATGTCAGGTGGTATGTACCGTATTTACTCGTATATAAGACGAGTTTTTTTTCCAAAAACTCTTAGTTAATGTTTAGGGGGTCGTCTTATACACGAGAGCAGTCTTATACTCGAGTATTTACGGTAAAACGTAAATACGGTAAAACGTAAATACGATGTTCATATTTTCGAAATAACGAATATCAGACGTAGCGGATTGACTTTAATTGCGTTTTAAATGATAAATAAAGGTATTTACCCAATATTATTGGTCTATTATTTCAAAACGCTTTGTTTTGACTTTGTTCTCACTGATTCCAATTATCAGCGTTCAGTTTTGCGTTTCGTCATTGTCTCCACTGCTTTGAGTCGTGTCTTCCCTTTTTGATTGCGTTTTAAATGATAAATAAAGGTATTTACCCAATATTATCACAAATTGTTCGAGAACAGAACAAAACCATCAATCCATTTAAAACGCAATTAAAATCGATCCACGTGTGAAAGCATTTCTGTCAACAAGGGAAGACACGACTCAAAGCAGTGGAAACAATGACGAGATTCAAAACTGTGAACGCTGATAATTGAAATCAGTGAGAACAAAGTTAAAACAAAGCATTTTGAAATAATATGTTTTAAATGATATATAAAGGTATTTACCCAATATTATCCCAAATTATTTTTCGCAAGAATTTCTCCACGATGTAGAACGTAGACACTAATACGATGTACGTGACCAACACGTGGGAGAATATTTCTTTGTGTATTATAAAGCCAATGATATTCATTATATTGCTTTTAATTATTATTGTTTATATCGATCTTAGCATCAAAACAAAGCGTGTTAATACACAAAGAAATATTCAACCACGTGTAGACCGCCTCCCCTTTTTGACAGAAATGCTTTCACACGTGGATCGAAAAAGCGGGAGTGACGGGGACAAGCTCTTATTTTTGGCGCGAAAACGATCAGAGCCTACTTAACACGCATTGAAATATTAATATATTGTGCAATGATGGATCCCTGGCTTCTCCTCGTGTTGCGGACGTGAATTAACGTGACGTCACGTACATGATATTTACGTTTTACTTCATGGATAAATTCTCGACCTGCGAAGCATAATTTGTGATAATATTGGGTGAATACCTTTATTTATCATTTAAAACGCAATTAAAATCGATCCACGTGTGAAGGCATTTCTGTCAAGAAGGGAAGACACGACTCAACGCAACACGTGGTCGCAATTTTGAAAGGCGGAAGTGACGGGAAGAGGCTCTTGTTTTTAGCGCGAAAACGATTGTTAATATATTGCGCAATAATGGATGGTTTTGTTCTGTTCTCAACCTGCAAAGCGTAATTTGTGATAATATTATGTATATACCTTTATTTATCATTTAAAACGCAATTAAAATCGATCTGCTACGGATATGAAAGTTCAATTTGACATGTTGGCCGCTCTACTTTTGTCTCGTGGGCACCCAGACACTAAGATCAAGGACGTCACGTACATCGTATTACGCAATTAAAATCAATCTGCTACGTCTGATGTCTATTATTTCGAAACACTTTGTTTTGACTTTGTTCTCGCTGATTCCAATTATCAGCGTTCACAGTTTTGCATTTCGTAATTGTTTCCACTGCTTTGAGTCGTGTCTTCCCTTTTTGACAGAAATGCTTTCACACGTGTTTCGATTTTAATTGCATTTTAAATGGATTGATGTTTTTGTTCTGTTCTCGAACAATTTGTGATAATATTGGGTAAATACCTTTATTTATCATTTAAAACGCAATTAAAATCAATCTGCTACCTCCGATATTCGTTATTTCGAAAATATGAACATCGTATTTACGTTTTACCGTATTTACTCGTGTATAAGACCGTTAAGATCTTGTTTTGTAAGCATATTTACATTTCACTTTTAATATGACCGCCATGCGTCAGCTGAAGCTTGAATGGTAGTAGAGCCGATATCTCAAGAAAAACCAACTCGTCTTATATTCGGAAATTGTTTTTTTTTCAAGAAAAATAACCTCAATTTTGGGGGGTCGTCTTATACACGAGTCGTCTTATACACGAGTAAATACGGTACCTTTTTTAGCTCCCCCCATGCCCTGCAGCACGGCTGGTCTTCCTGTGCTCTCTATCAGGTCTAGGACTTTCTGTGATGGTAATGTAGTGGTAACAACAACTGTCTCCACACCAAGGTCAACTCCAAAAGACTCAATGCCTGAAACATAAACAACATATCCAGGAAAAATTAACAACGGTAAACAGAACACTATATTATATATTTAAAAATGAAAATAGAAATTCTTAATTTCCAGTTTGATATTATTCTGTAATTTCATAACTTTCCCAATAGACATGCTGTGATTTTGTATGTAATAGCCATGAAAGCATTGCATAAGGTTTTGAAAATATTGGTCTTTTAATGGCCTAAACTATCTTGATTTTAGTATTCTAATCCTTGATAGATATCATATCACGATCAATATTTGATTGGGACAAGCATGCCCCACTCACTATACAGCCTTATGTACAATGCTCTTTATTGTATCACACATCCTATTATCCTTAGAAACTTTGGGCCACCACTTCTCATGCTCTGGTGGCCCAACATTTTTCTCTTTATGTCAAGGCCTGATGTCTTACATTACTTGTCTTTGCCTATAACATTTTGAGGCCTTTCAAATTTATGTGAGGCATATCAGGGCACTCACCTTCCACACCCGACAATGACTTGGTGACTGCATCAGCACAATCTTGGCATACCATGCGCACAGAAAACTCCAACTGCAATACAAATACTGATGAATTCAAAAAAAAAAAATTAAAAAAACAGACTGGAGCATGGTACAACATAATACATAAAAAATATGGGTTAGATATGAGAATAAAGGGTTTGCTAATTTTCATACTAAGAAAAACACAATTATTGTATTTTTGTTCAAGCTTATTTTATCACTCATTGATCTCTTGAAATTAAATGCCAATTTTGTGCAAGCTTGGCTTCCAGAAAAATCAAGACTTATTTCACATAACTGTTTTGCATCTAAAATATGTTTTTCAAATTTATTGATCTTCACCATAAATCAGTGTAAGACCTGGTAAATTTTGACATGCTCTGTTCTCACTTCAAATCACTGCCATCCCTCCCCCCACCCACTCATTCTGGACTCTCTCCTTCCATCCATAACATTCACTCCCTTCAAACATCTCAGTCACTCAAGCGTCTGTCACTACTCACTCAAAACTCAAGTGGTTACCAACTGGATTCACTGGGCTTTGAATAGAACTTTTGATAGAATTTATCACAGTTTTTTAAACATAGTCCCCTAGATTGACAGCTCTGCTGACTTAAATGAAAATACATGAACAATTCCATGAGATGAGAATTCCTAATAACAAGAGAAGTCAGCTCCTAGAAGTCACCCCCTGATTTAGATGGCTAAGTTATCGAGTTGCCAGAGGGAAATTAGTGGCTCCCAAAGTTCTGTAGGGTCGGCTAATGCCCCCTGGATCAAATAGCCTTCTCAAAGGAGAATTCATGAATTTTGAGCTGTCACAGAGTGAACATGGCCACAGTGGAATTTGAAACATGCATTGGGCTAATCATGGCATCCACTCCCTAAATAACTAGCCCTTTCCTTAGGATATTTTCTGCTATATTTTATTTGCATTTTAAACATTTTTGAGCAGCTTGGGAGCAGTTTTTAGGTCGTGGAGTACTTCAGTAACAAGAAAAAGTGGTTATCCACATGTAACACGTATGAGAAAAAAATTAACAAACTAACCAAAACTGTCAACAAACAGAACAAATATTAAAATAAACAGAACAAAAATTACAACAAACAAATCAAAAAGTAAATCAAACAAAAAAAACATACAAAATGAAATATTATCTTTATTCTTCTTTTAAAAACATTTAATTTGGTATATGAACAATCTTTTTAGCACAACTTTATGCAAAGATGTGCCTTTTTACGCTCGATTACGTAAGTTGCCCTAATGTCGATCAGGCGCTATCGGAAATCATCGATCAGACTTTTGCATGCCATTTCTGTTTTAATTGTCTGATTTACACCCTAATTAGAAAATAAACTTACTGAAAATTCCTTGTTCTAGCGATTGGGAAGCATTTCCAAGCAATTTAAAGAGATAAATTTATGAAACGATGGGCGAACACGATGACATAGTTTTGAGCATTCTGCTTTTACATCACGCACTTCTTTTCTTTTGTTTACTTCTTTCATTTAAGTATTCAAATTGGAATCTTGCATGCACACGGACGAACACTTCACAGTGGCGTCAGTTGCTTGAACAATGTTGACAAACCGAATCACAAATCACAGGAAATGAATACGCATTTCCCATGATCGTACCGATCACAGAATAACACAGATAGTTCCTATCGGCAATGCCTGTCAAAAAAGGAACCATCCATGTTATAAAAAAATCTGGTTTTTAAATTCTCCCGCCTTCTTCATGGAAATTCACTGTTTGCATAGTAATCTTGGAGGAACATTTATTGAAACCTCACCATAAAATTTTCTTACCTATTTTTGAATATAACTGCATGGTCAGTTCAACTTTTAAAGTTGTATATTCGTACTAAATTAAGGACAAACAATGTGATTTGATCACAAGAAATATCCGAATGTTTGTACATTGTAATAATAAAAATGCCAAGAAACATCACCTGATGAAAACACTCTTGAGACAGTGAAAAATTACTTCCCACAATTATCAAAAGAGGAGGGTGAAATTTAGTCATGTGGTCTTAACCAGTATTAACATTGGCGGCCATTTCAATTCTGAGGAAGCTAAAATTCTTGAACATTTAAATGTGTGTTAACTAACTTAAAACTGGACAAAACAAATGTTTTACAACTGGATATTGAAGAAAAGAGATTAGCCTTTGTATACAATCAGGCCATGTAATCAGTGAGTACATAATTTGGACACCTGCAGTGCGAGTTTACCACGCGCAGCCCAATGGGAATGCGCTAGGCAGATGAAATTTGACGATCTCTCTCTAGCCGTGAAATGGCCGTCGGACCCAAAATATACAAAAGGCAAATTCATCGCTAGGGATCCTCGAGCTAGCATTGGGCCTGTGTCTGTGACCAGGTGTAACCCAAAATCTAAATCAACCAATTTAGTGTTGATTTCAAAATTTTGTGGCCGACCTGGCTTTGCCAATCTTGACACCTGAGGTTGACCCTACCAGACATATTCTGCTAGCCCTCATGACTGGGGCTATGAAGTTTGATCCATCATCACTTTCAGTTTCACTGTTTGCAGTGTTTCAGTCTTTCTTGAAGTCACTGAAAGTTCACTGCAGAACACACTTCACTGTATTTACAGAACATGTACGATGTGTCTCGCATGGTATTGGGTATCAAATGATCCCTTATACTTGAATATATATTTCGCAAGGCAAGGCATGTCAAATTGCTTCGTTGATATCAAGATATTTGGGATCATATGAGTCAAACAAGTTAAAGGGTCATACCTTAGTGGGTACCGCCATTTTCGTGAGTGTTGATGATGACGTCACGAGAACCTGCCCATCACGTGATCACAACTACCCGCCATACACGAGGTTTGAACTGCTGTGAGGAAATTGAAAGTTTTAAAGTCAACAAAAACAAAGGGTAAGACACGTATTTCCCTGAACATATTTACATCATATGGTTGTGGAATATAGCGAGATAATATTTGACAATATTTAGGGTGAGAGCTTTTGAAGAAATACTATATCTATGGTCGAAGCTGTGATTTGATCAAATTCATATTTACCAGGTCAGCAAGCTGAATACACCAAGACAGGGTGGTGTGTGCGCTCGCTAGTTCTTCCGATTGCCGGTCTCCATGTTGTTTCTTTTTCCCCATTGAAAAGTACACACCGGAACTGTACAACTTTACCGGAACCAGATCTGTACAACTCCACTATATTTAATCATTGGTCGGAGAGACTGGCAGGGGGCCTATTCGTTCACAAAAAAAATGATAGGAATAATGATTCTATGGTACCTGATAAACACATCTGATAGCCTTTGACCATATGTCTTGTAAATAGTTCGATAGTATTGTTTTGGAAAAAACTAGGCAAGAAATGAATGCATCAGCTTTGGGAATGCTTAAGGTCTATAATCCACAATCAGTTTGAAGCATTTGGAGAGAACTTCGTGTGGTCTCGTATATTTACGTAACTGCCTTCGTCTCCTATAGCACAAATAGGCCGATTGCGGGTTACCATCTTGTTTTTTTTAATGATTAGATTTTAGAGAGTTTTTTGTGCACTTCCGATTGTAATTGTGCAGTTCCGGTGTGTTGTTTTCAATGGGGCAGTATGGCGAACCGCAATCGGCCTATGGCGGACAAACTCTTTTAGTGATAATTCATATTTTATGCCATGATTATATCTAAAATATCCCCCAAAAGATTGATTATTCTTTGGATGGCATTAAATAAAGAAAATATAAATACTTGATATAGGTCGCCAGCTGCAAAAACTGAGTCGAACCCGTTTTAACTACCGTTATAGCGGGTTCAATTTAAATAATAAAAATTTAAGACTAGCTGGTTAAGTTTACTTTTTCTGTGCTAAATTAACAAATAACATTACTTTGAACACATTTAAGCCAAAAAAACATAAGTCTGTCCCAGTTTTTTCATTGTGGATTATAGACCTTAACTTGGGAATCATTTCCAAGCAATTTCAAGTGATAATTTTGCACAACGATGCAGATTGGCGATGACGATGTTGTCATCTCGGCAGGTAAACTTTTAGATATGAGCATCTTGTCATCACAAACTTCTTTATCTTTGTTTACATGTTATAGGAACACAAATTATCGATTAGAATTCCATGCTCTATCGATAAGAAGGCATTTCCAAGCAATATTAATTGAAAATTTGGTGCAGTGATTGGCGACGACGACGTTGTCATCTTGAACTTTTGTCATCACACACTTCTCTTTCTTTGTTTACATGTTATGGGATTGTATTCATACGCATGCACATACGCAAATTGGAATCTATTACATGCACACGGCAAACACTCCATAGTAGCGTCATTTGATTGTACCATACTGCCCACAGAATAAAACAAATTGCAAACTGCAGGAAATGAATACACACTCCCCATGATCGTACCGATCACAGAATAACACAGATAGTCCTTTTTTGATAACCACTGCCAGGCTATCCGTGTTACAAAAAAAAAAACAAGATGGTAATCCATAATCACACTCTTTGACGTGTCCATGCCAAGCAGTGTTCATGACAAAGGAACTTTGACCTCTTTATACCACAAAAAAGATTGGCATATATGTGAGTTGGAGGGTGTATGAACTTGTCTACATCGTTTTAGAGAAAAAGAGAACAAATACAGGCCTTGACATTAACATTTGTGATCCACTTGCCCACCGGGCAAGTAAATTTTAAAATCTACTTGCCCTGAATTCCAATTCACTTGCCCTGAATTTTTGTCCCAATATTTGAATACGGTATAGGACTAAAGCTTATAGGATTTGTACATTCAAACATTGGCTAATAATTAGAAAAAATGCCCATATAACCCATAGAATACACGATATTTGGCTTGAAAAAGTTGAAATGAATAGTACATGTTTTTATTTAAAATAGCATGCAGTGACCTCAAGTTTGTTACAATTTTTTGTGCATATGCATAAGTACCAAATTTTTACGAAAACATAAAAATTGGCAATGCTCAGTCAATTCTTGACCAATTTATATCATTGATAACTCTTATTTTAGTTCCTTGGATATAAAAACAATAGGAATAGGGCCTTTTCTAACTCAGGAGTTCAATTTTTAAGCAGAGAAATACATGAAGACTTTGAGCTTGTGAGTAAAAATGTCACCCTGAATTGTCAATCTTGTAAGAATATAACCTACAATTATCACTTTATAAGATTAAGTAATGCCAAGTGTTACTGATGGATAAACCCCACTGTTACTCATCATACTTAAAATCAACTGTACATGTTTCCTGGATAATATAATGATTGACAAAGACCAAAATGTGCGAAGTTGATAAGCTCTACCTCCTGATACAGTGCTTTGTGTGAAATACCATCTTGAGGAATATATATATTTAGCAGCATGCCATAACTTTATCTTGGTCAGGGTTTGGGAGGCAGAGGTAATACCAAGGGCAACGGAGCTTGGACACAAAGTTATAGATCTCTAATCAGGTGTCATCCCTGTGATGTGGTCAGCAGCTCTCTCTGTTCTCTGTGGGGTACTTTGATTGGGGAAAGATTACAGTACTTTACCACCGGGCAAGTGGAACAGATGTATCAAGTTGCCCGGACTTGCCCGACAGGTGTGAAATATGCATCCGGGCAAGCGGGCAACTGGCTAATGTCGAGGCCTGAAATAAAGGAATTGAAAATGTCTTCAAAAAGTTAACAATTAAGATCATAAAAAAATAATAGCAGTGAAATTTAATATAATGATTTGATTCAATGCTTTCAGATGTACTGATCGAGGATGTCGTCTTCACTGCAGAGAGCACCCTCAGTCTCCAAGAAGAAGTCCAAGCAGCCTCTCTCTGCACTGCCACCTGGTGGGTTGCTGAAAATACTCCTTTCTTATTTTATACCACCCATATGTGCTGCAAAAAAATTTGATTTTATTCTTTTGAATGGTCTAATTATTGGGTTTTTAAATTACATGTCAAAATTTAACTAAATTTATGAATATAAATTGACTCTTACCATACCTTTTGAACCTTTTCATGCTGTGATGGTTCATATAAAAGATTATTTTAAAAATAATTTGAAATATTTTATTCACTAGCAGTTGTCTTCTACAGTTTATTTATTTCACATTATTTCAATACAAAATTTTTGATTATATTTAAACTGCCTATTCCTTGTGATCTTCTCTCCCATATCCATTCTACCATTCTGTCATGGGGGAAATTTTCTGTCCATTATGTCTGTCAATTTGATCTTCTCCTCTGGAACTACTGGGTGAAGTTCTTAGCTAATAGTTGGTCAGATGTATTATAGGGAATCAATCCTATCTATTTTCAATTAGGCTCAGATCTTTCTCACTTTCTGTTATTATCTTTTCCAAAATCTAATATCTATTACTGAGTTGTCAAGGAGGCTGCTATTTTGAATAACATGATAACTATTAGCCAATGAGAATCTAGATAACAAGTTGGGGCCAAATTTGTTATGTTACTTAACATGCATTTTGATTGGTTAAATTTATCTTCTGTGCAATTCTTCTCAGTGAAAGGATTTAATAATTACTCTTGAAGCAATTTCCCTAAAATGGTCACAAACATTACATAAAAAGCAATGATCAGCACAACTCTTTGACCATTGGCCTGTTTTTTTATCTGATGTGTGGAATTGATGAAATAAAAAAATAAGATTACAAATTATGAGAATTCCCTTATGAAAATATATACAAACATATTTTCCAAAGATTTGATCTCTAAAATACTTTGGCCTCATTTTTACTTTCTGTGAAAGATTTATTGTGTTAATTTTTTTGAAATATATTAATCGTAACGTAGTTCAGAAAGGAGACGTCTTCTTTCAGAAACAGAGAAATGCTTGGAGTCTCCTGGGGGTAAGAATCTTACTGGCATGAAGGGTTAATAGAGTAGTGTGCACCAACTTGTTAACCACAATGTGATGACCAAATAATATAAATAATAGAGGAATTATAAATACGGTTAGTAATTTGATGATTGGCATGAACAGATTCCTCTGTATATTATGGTTCCCTCCCATGTGAAATATTCATTTTATTTGTGATGACAACTTATTTCAATAATCGCAGGAGATATTAGGTCAACTATAGGATGTAATCAGTGCCATGCATGATAAGAACTGAATAGGAAACAAGACTTCAGCCCTCAGTAAACGTCATAAGTTGAAATAAGATTGAAACAGTTATGCTAGACCAGACTTATCATAGGCCCCCAGATCATGGACCAGTCAAACGACCGGTCTTTGGAACATGTTGATATACTTTTCATCTTGATTGTATAAGATACCATTCAATGTGCCTTTTATCCAGCTCAACTGACTGTCCTAAGACAGATCCACTTGGTTGTTACTGGCAAACCAATATTACTCCTCGCACATCCACTTGGTTGTTACTGGCATACCAGTGTGACTCCTCGCACATCCACCAATGTTACTCCTCGCACATCCACCAATGCTACTCCTCGCACATCCACTTGGTTGTTACTGGCAAACCAATATTACTCCTCGCACATCCACTTGGTTGTTACTGGCATACCAATGTTACTCCTCACACATCCACTTGGTTGTTACTGGCATACCAGTGTTACTCCCAGCACATCCACTGGGTTGTTACTGGCATACCAGTGTGACTCCTCGCACATCCACCAATGTTACTCTTCGCACATCCACTTGGTTGTTACTGGCATACCAGTGTTACTCCTCGCACGCCAACTTGGTTGTTACTGGCATACCAGTGTGACTCCTCGCACATCCACCAATGTTACTCTTCGCACATCCACTTGGTTGTTACTGGCATACCAGTGTTACTCTTCGCACATCCACTTGGTTGTTACTGGCATACCAGTGTGACTCCTCGCACATCCACCAGTGTGACTCCTCGCACATCCACCAGTGTTACTCCTCGCACGCCCACTTGGTTGTTACTGGCATACCAGTGTTACTCCTTGCACATCCACCAATGTTACTCTTCGCATATCCACTTGTTTGTTACTGGCATACCAGTGTTACTCTTCGCATATCCACTTGGTTGTTACTGGCATACCAATGTTACTCTTCGCACATCCCCTTGGTTGTTACTGGCATACCAGTGTTACTCCTCGCACGCCCACTTGGTTGTTACTGGCATACCAGTGTTACTCCTTGCACATCCACCAATGTTACTCTTCGCATATCCACTTGTTTGTTACTGGCATACCAGTGTTACTCCTTGCACATCCACCAATGTTATTCCTCACACATCCACTTGGTTGTTACTGGCATACCAGTTTGACTCCTCGCACATCCACCAATGTTATTCCTCACACATCCACTTTTTTGTTACTGGCATACCAATGTTACTCCTTGCACATCCACCAATGTTACTCTTCGCACATCCACTTGGTTGTTACTGGCATACCAGTGTTACTCCTCGCACGCCCACTTGGTTGTTACTGGCATACCAGTGTGACTCCTCGCACATCCACCAATGTTACTCTTCGCACATCCACTTGGTTGTTACTGGCATACCAGTGTTACTCTTCGCACATCCACTTGGTTGTTACTGGCATACCAGTGTGACTCCTCGCACATCCACCAGTGTGACTCCTCGCACATCCACCAGTGTTACTCCTCGCACGCCCACTTGGTTGTTACTGGCATACCAGTGTTACTCCTTGCACATCCACCAATGTTACTCTTCGCATATCCACTTGTTTGTTACTGGCATACCAGTGTTACTCTTCGCATATCCACTTGGTTGTTACTGGCATACCAATGTTACTCTTCGCACATCCACTTGGTTGTTACTGGCATACCAGTGTTACTCCTCGCACGCCCACTTGGTTGTTACTGGCATACCAGTGTTACTCCTTGCACGCCCACTTGGTTGTTACTGGCATACCAATATTACTCCTCGCACGTCCACTTGGTTGTTACTGGCATACCAATATTACTCCTCGCACGTCCACTTGTTTGTTACTGGCATACCATTGTTACTCCCCGCACATCCACTGGGCATACCAATATTACTCCTATACCAATATTACTCCTTGCACATCAGCAACAAAATGTTGGTGACTTATTGTAAAACAACATTTAATACCTGCTTCTCCTTGTTTGATTCTAGAGTATGTCAAATTGATATAATAATTTAAATGATAAATAGAAAAGAAATATTTGAATTCCATTGTGTCAAATATAAATTATAATTAAGCGAAAAATATTTATCAAATGAAAAATAAGAAAGAAATATTTTATTGAAATCTAAATCTAAATCCAGTAAAGATTAAAAATTGAAATAGATATAAGTACATGATGATATTAAATAGTTCCTTGTAAATTGTAATATAAAAAGTGATATTGATAAAACATGTAATGTGGAGCCACTAACTGTCTTTTGGGCCAGTGCCATCTAACCTTAATATTAGTGTGTTTAGTTCATACAAATTAAATTGCACTATTTGTACAAATTAAATACTGTATAAAGATCTATGATATAAGATATATTACTTTAAACAATAAGATCATATAATGTATAACTATGTAATGAAGATCATATGATATAATTGTATGCAATACAATCAAATTATTTATAACTGTGTACAATTAAGATCAATATAACTATACAATAAGTATAGTGTATTTATAACTGTATATAATAAGATCATATAAAGTATAACTATACAGTATAGATTGTATATATAACTATAAAACAATAACTATTGTATAATGTATACCTGTACAGTATAGACTAGAATATATAATTTAATAGAATGCAGATTGTGCACCATGTGTAGATATAGATCATATAATTTCTCAGTTCTATCTCCACCACTTCACCTCGATGTAGCATTATGTAGTCTAGCAATATACCACAGTGCAGCAATGTTGTTTGTTGCAGCTCCCCCTGCTGGCCACTGTTTGTACTGCTCCAGCTCGGAGGATGGGGAGGATGCCTATGGCAAGCTGCTCACCAAGGACGGAATCACTGTCCACTACTTCTGTATGGTAAGGACATGCAGATTTCTCACTATTCCACGACCATTCCTTAATCTGTTTGGTGGCCTAATATCTTGAACCAACTGTTTGGAACAGGCTCGAGCCAGAAAATCTAAGCAAGAACTTAAAATCTAATATCTTCGTATCAAATTGTACTGAGTTTCAGATAAAATCTGAGATAAAGCACCATTTATAACATTTAAGAAATGTTATACAGTCAATATGGGTCTCAAGTCAACTTTTAAAAAAATACTTGCGTTTTGAAATACACTTTCAAAATGGTCCTCACTCTACTAATCCATATGTGTAGATATAGCCTTAATTTGAAACTCCCAATATTGGGACATTATCCACATTGACTGTTCTTGAACTGCAAATTGGGTTGATGCTTAAAATAATCAATTGATTTTATTAATTATGGTAATATGCTTGGCACTTTGGGCACAAAATAATCTCCTTTGTACTACAAAAGAAAAACAACTCAGCATGAGTGAGCAAGTTGCTGCCATGCCATGGTCCACGGATTGACCTTCCAAAGTCTTAATTCTGATTTTGGGAGTGACAGGAGGCAGTGACATTTTTAATCTCTCTAAAAACAAAGTACAATGGGATAAGATCTTCAGTCAGAATTAAATAGAATTTGAAGACTAATTCAGAAAAAAGATAAGTGTACAGACATATATACAAGGTTATCAAGCTAAATGAAAAGTGATAACCATGTAAATACATCATAAAAAAGGAATATAACACAAAAGTTCACAAGACTCAAACTATTTAAAGGAAATCTAGCCTTTACAAAAGGCAATGCTCAGCAGAGTTCTCAGGCTATTACTGAACATCCAATAATTTGTGCAATTGGCAAAAATAAAAATGTAAATTTGATGTCAGTAATTTAATTTAATTCTGAATTAAAAAAAATGTAGTTGTGGCAACCAGATAACTTGGCATGACAAGCAATATTTCTCTTGTTCATGAATGTGGACTACATATAGCAACTAGAGGCTAGCATTGGTCTGAGCTGTGATTGTCTCCATGATGTGATTGTCTCCATGACGTGATTGTCTCCATGACGTGATTGTCTCCATGATGTGATTGTCTCCATGACGTGATTGTCTCCATGACGTGATTGTCTCCATGACGTGATTGTCTCCATGACATGATTGTCTCCATGATGTGATTGTCTCCATGACGTGATTGTCTCCATGACGTGATTGTCTCCATGACGTGATTGTCTCCATGACGTGATTGTCTCCATGATGTGATTGGTTGCAGCTATTTGCCAGTGGGCTGTGCCAGAATGGAGCAGCAGAGAGTGATGTGGAGAGTGACGCGGATCAGGAGGATGGAATCCGGGGCTTCCTCACCAAGGATATCTGGAAGGAGTTCCGGCGCGCACGCAGGCTGGTAAGGATCAACTCTCATATACATCTTATAAAATAATTACCAGTTATCTGCTTTATAGATAAATTACCGAGTTATCTGCTTAGATACCCAAATGCTATCTTAGCTCCTGATGTGAGCAGGGTACCAACCAGAAACACAGTCAAAGCCATCAGAGAAATAGAAAGAAGTCATACAGCAGAGAATGCTTCCTGTGTATGTTGATTATGTGTGCTTTCAGAAATGCTCTTATTGTAATCAAGTTGGTGCCACTATTGGATGTGTGGTGTCCAGATGCAGGAAAATGTTCCACTTCAACTGTGGTGTACTCCACGGCACACTCAACCAGTTCTTTGGGAATTTCAGGTGAGTGCCACCTAGTGTATATCGTGACAATATGTCTTGTGTTTGGACAGAATTAAAACACCAAATCAAATAAATACATTGACCCATGGAAGTGGTCAAAATATTTATAAACGTCGGGTATTCATGCCAAAAATGATTATTGTTCAATTTCATCTAATCATGCACAAAATTATTGATATTCAAATATAGGACTTTGCCATGTTTGTTGTTTAACAGTTCCTTCTGCGAAGAGCACCGACCACAACAGAAGATAAGCGCGGCAGAACGCAAGGCGCTCACTTCACCGACAGGAGATATGACTTGTGCCATCTGTATGAGCAGCCTGGAGAGCCTCACCTTCCACAACACCCTGCGTACCCCCTGCTGTAAGGGTGCCTGGTACCACCGCAAGTGCGTCCAGGTAAATAGCATAGTGTCCCCCCCTGCTGCAAGGGGCGTCGTACCACCGCAAGTGCATCCAGGTAAATAGCATAGTGTCCCCCCCTGCTGCAAGGGGCGTCGTACCACCGCAAGTGCATCCAGGTAAATAACATAGTGACCCCCTGCTGTAAGGGTGCCTGGTACCACCGCAAGTGCATCCAGGTAAATGACATAGTGACCCCCCCTGCTGTAAGGGTGCCTGGTACCACCGCAAGTGCATCCAGGTAAATAGCATAGTGTCCCCCCTGCTGCAAGGGGGCGTCGGACCACCGCAAGTGCATCCAGGTAAATAGCATAGTGCTGTAAGGGTGCCTGGTACCACCGCAAGTGCATCCAGGTAAATGACATAGTGACCCCCCTGCTTCAAGGGTGCCTGGTACCACCGCAAGTGCATCCAGGTAAATGACATAGTGACCCCCCTGCTGCAAGGGGGCCTGATACCACCGCAAGTGCATCCCCGCCGATGGAACCTCTGCAAATGCATCCACATATACTTCACATTTTGCCAACATTGAATATTTCTCAGCACTAAATATATATCTGTTTCGATTTCAACTGATTTGTAAAGAGGACATTTTTGCTATTTCAGCGACAGGCCTGTGTGTCCGGAATACATTTTTTTAAGTGTCCACTTTGTAACAACAAGGACATGTTCCAGAAAGAAATGCTGACCTTTGGAATACATATCCCAGACCAGTGAGATTTAATTTATAATGTAGATTATCAAAAAGCTACTTGAAGCTGCAGCAATTTTTAATCTGAATTTTTTGTAGAGTAGTTGATATTATAACCAAGATATCCATAAAATAAGAACAACATTTTGACATTCAGGGATGCAGCCTGGGAGAGAGAACCAAATGCCTTCCAAGAACTCCTCCAGCGCCACCAACGATGCGACGTCAAGAAGTGCAAATCACAAAAGGGGAGGGATTTTCACAAAGACAATACGTAAGATTAAAGGATAATACTCTCTAACAACTCATTCAGCTTGAAATTCACAGTACAAAAATAAGCGAGACATATATTTTTTTTACTTAAACCTGACCTCAGACAAATGGTTTAATACATTGCTGAATTTTTAAACGGACGCAAAGATTCAGTCTGCAGTAAGAGGGGGTAGCTTATTATAATTGTCTCTCATAATCATCAGATACCCTGGTGTACACTGTTAGCATGTGCTACTCGACCCATTTTGACCTTGAGTTAACCATGTTTATGCCACGTTTTTTGTTCAGTAAATGGGAGGTGGTACTATGTGACAGTTGTGGCTCTGCGGGATGTCACATGACCTGCGGAGGACTCAAGTCTGCTGCGGAGGACTGGCTCTGTGATGACTGCATCGCTGTGGTTGGTGAGTGGTGTCAGCATTTACCGTATAATATCTCTCCTTATCTTTCCTCATGACAGGGACATTTGAATATAATGTTAAATCTGTTTTGGCCTTGTTATAATATCATCCCATGATCTTTGTTACCTTTCCTAATAAGTCAAGGTCAAAATGTCTTGCAAGTGCTGTAGATTGTCCCACAAAAGAAATTCTTGATTGTCTGCATCATGTTCGATTTTTTAATGGCCTTTAAAATGATTTTTTATCCATGAACTCGCCGGGGAAGTCTTCTGTGCTTGTAGAAGCTCGGGCGGGAAAACCACGACTGTATGCTTGTTATGTGAAGGATTGTTATTTATTTTAGGTCCCTTGCCAAAAAAAGGGAAGACGAAAAAAAAGATGTTGAAAAGTCCAAAGTCCCCAAAGTTTGATGCAGAATTCTTTGAGAGGAAATTGAAAAGCCAATATCCGGGCAAGTCATCAAATTTGAAGAAACGTAAACGATGTGATACTGAGGCAGGGGAAGGTACGAGTCCTCATGCTAAACGTTCAAAACACAAGCGAAGCGCCACCGCCACAGCGACTATGACCTACCAGGAAACCCCATCTAAGCCAGTGAGGCGGCGGCGGATGTGGCTAGAACGGCAGGACTCGCAACCACTCACCAAGGTGGACATGTCCAAGCTGCCCCTCTGGATGAGGCGCCACCTGTCAGACGACCTCTTCACGGGACACAACCTGGGCAGCAAGTTCTCGTCTGTACACAGCAGGTTGCAGGAGGAGGGAGTGGTGAGCAAGTGCTTAGCTGAGCTGAGTCCAACCTGCAGGAAACAGGCCCAGGAGCTCGAGAAGAAACGCACCCTTAAAGTACGTCTAACATCATCATCTTCAACAATTATCACCTTGTTTTTTTTATTGTATCACATTACTTTTTTCTTCATATTACTGATAAGAATTTGTGTCGAGTTAAATAAAATGTGTTGAATGCCATTTTGTTGGAACAAAAAGAGCGGAAATGAAGAGAGAAGTGAGTTCTTGGCACCACACCAGGCTTTGGATACAACAGCAAAGCAGAAATTAACTAACAGCAGACAGAAATTAAGGTCGAGAAGGCAAAAGGTAGAAGATCACAATTTAAAGGAGAATTTTGCCAATAAAAGGCAATGTTGCAAAATTCTAGAACTAAATGATTTTACCAATCAGTTGGGTGGTGTCAGCACTTCTTGCCTTCTTATGTAAATCACTGAAATGTATAAGGGTGTCGGCTGTACTTATGCTCTGCTTAATATGAAAATCACTTCAAATCCTGTGAGTTGTACTCTCTCTGCTAAGTAAATCACTTTATATGTTTGCTGTTAGAGGTATTCTCTCTCTGATTGAATCATATACTCTGTATGTTCAATGTTAGCTGTGCTCTCTCTCTGCTGAGTAAATCACTTTCTGTGTTTGCTGTTAGTTGTTTTCTCTCTGATTGAACCATTTACTCTGTATGTTCAATGTTAGCTGTCCTCTCTCTCTCTGCTGAGTAAATCACTTTCTATGTTTGCTGTTAGTTGTTTTCTCTCTGATTGAACCATTTACTCTGTATGTTCAATGTTAGCTGTGCTCTCTCTCTCTGCTGAGTAAATCACTTTCTATGTTTGCTGTTAGTTGTTTTCTCTCTGATTGAACCATTTACTCTGTATGTTCAATGTTAGCTGTGCTCTCTCTCTCTGCTGAGTAAATCACTTTCTGTGTTTGATGTTGGCTGTGCCTTCCCTCTGCTAAGTAAATTACTTAATTTATTTTATGTTAATTGTTCTCCTTCTGCTAAGTAAATCAAATCTCGGTATGTTTGATGTTGGTTGTGCCCTGCCTCTGAGAAGTAAATTATTCTATGTTTAATGTTAGTTGTACTCTCCCTTTGCTTAGTAAGCCACTTACTTTAGAGCTAACAATCATCAATTTCACACATTTTGGTCATTGTCAATCATTCTATTATCCAGCAAACCATGGTCAGTTAATTATATGTGCTATAGTGGGATATATTCACCAGTAACACATGACCCAACTTAATCTTGTAAAGAGATGATCATATGTTACATTCTAAAAGATTTACCGTATTTACTCCTGTATAAGACAAGGTTTTTTTACAAAAACTCTTAGTTAATGTTAGGGGGGTCGTCTTATACACGAGAGCAACCTGTGGACGAGGATTTACGCCCAAAAATTACGGCACTATGAGTTTTCATTACGAACATTCTTATTTTCGAAATAACGAATATCGGACATAGCGGATCGGTTTAACAGTCTTATACTCGAGTAATTACGGTAAAACGTAAATACGATGTCAAAACAAAACATCACGAATATCAGACGTAGCAGATTGATTTTAATTGCATTTTAAATGGTAAATAAAGGTATTTATACAATATTATTTCGAAACGCTTTGTTTTGACTTTGTTCTCACTGATTCCAATTGTCAGCGTTCACAGTTTTGCATTTCGTCTTTGTTTCCACTGCTTTGAGTCGTGTCTTCCCTGTTGACAGAAATGCTTTCACACGTGGATCGATTTTAATTGCGTTTTAAATGATAAATAAAGGTATATACATAATATTATCACAAATTACGCTTTGCAGGTCGAGAACAGAACAAAACCATCCATTATTGCGCAATATATTAATATTTCAATGCGAGTTCATAATCGTTTTCGCTCTAAAAACAAGAGCCTCTTCCCGTCACTTCTGCCTTTCAAAATTGCGACCACGTGTTGCGTTGAGTCGTGTCTTCCCTTTTTGACAGAAATGCCTTCACACGTGGATTGATTTTAATTACGTTTTAAATGATAAATAAAGGTATTTACCCAATATTATAAACGATGATAATTAAAAGCGATATAATTAATATCTTTGGCTTAACACAAAGAAATATTCAACCACTTGTGAGTCACGTGGCCAATCGATCCGCTACGTCACGGACATCGTATTTATGTTTTACTTTTACTTCTATGTCTATCAAAATTAAAATTATTATTTAAATATACCGCACAATTCAATTCTGCCTTGGATGTCTTCCCATTCCCATTGGTGTGAAAATTAGTAAAATTTCACTGATACCGATTATCAGCGTTCACTGCTTTGAGTCGTGTCTTCCCTTGTTGACAGAAATGCTTTCACACGTGGATCGATTTTAATTGCGTTTTAAATGGATTGATGGTTTTGTTCTGTTCTCGAATAATATTGGGTAAATACCTTTATTTATCATTTAAAACGCAATTAAAATCAATCTGCTATGTCTGACATTCGTTATTTCGAAAATACGAACATCGTATTTACGTTTTACCGTATATACTCGTGTATAAGACGCTAAGATCTTATATCCTAAGCATATTTATGTTTCACTTTTAAAATGGCCGCCAAGCTTCAGCTGAAGCTTGAATGGTAGCTGAGCCGATCTCAAGAAAAACCAACTCGTCTTATATTCGGAAATTGTTTTTTTTCAAGTAAAATAACCTCAATTTTGGGGGTTCGTCTTATACACGAGTCGACTTATACACGAGTAAATACGGTACAAGTCAGAGTCAAAGGTTTGCACACACAAAGTCTAACCACACTGACCCTGCTATACTGAAAGATGAAAATTAATATGTCCATCATCTGACTTTCATAGTTGAAGAGAGGAGCCCAATAGCTGACTATCAGCCAATCCTAGGCAGGCCTTGACATAAAGAGAAAAATGTTGGTTGCCAAGTTGGGCCACAAGAGCATAAGGAGTGGTGGCTAGAAGTTTCTAAGGATAATAGGATGTGTGATACAATAAAGAGCATTGTACATAAGGCTGTATAGTGTCTGACTAGGGGGATACTTGTCCCAATCAAATATTGACCGTGATATGATATCTATCAAGGATTAGAATGATAAAATCAAGATAGTTTGGGCCACTAAAAAACCAAAAATATGGTTGCCCAACTGGGCCACTACAACAGAGCATTCACTGGCCCGAACAGAGGATCTGGTGCCCCGGGCCACCGGGCCAGTGCGTATGTCAAGCCCTGCTAGGATTGCATGAATCCTATGGTCATTAGTTTTGTTTTGGCTTTGCCCTCCCGCTGCTAAGTAAATTACTAAATTTGTTTGATGTTAGCTATACTCTCCCTGTGCAAAGTAAATATCTTACTTTGTATGTATGATGTTAGCTATACTCTCCCTGTGCAAAGTAAATATCTTACTTTGTATGTATGATGTTAGCTATACTCTCCTTGTGAAAAGTAAATATCTTACTTTATATGCTTGATGTACCCTCACTGTGCTAAATTACCTATTTTTTGTTAGATGTAATCTCCCTCTGCTTAAATCACAATGTATTGGAGGTTACTTATGCAATCTCTCTGCTTAGTAAATTACTCTATAGGTCTGATGTTAGCTGTAATTCTCTTACTCTATAGGTCTGACATTGGCTGTAGTTCTCTTACTCTATAGGTCTGATGTTGGCTGTAATTCTCTTACTCTATAGGTCTGATGTTATCTGTAATTCTCTTACTCTATAGGTCTGATGTTATCTGTAATTCTCTTACTCTAGGTCTGATGTTGGCTGTAATTCTCTTACTCTATAGGTCTGATGTTGGCTGTAATTCTCTTACTCTATAGGTCTGATGTTGGCTGTAATTCTCTTACTCTATAGGTCTGATGTTGGCTGTAATTCTCTTACTCTAGGTCTGATGTTGGCTGTAATTCTCTTACTCTAGGTCTGATGTTGGCTGTAATTCTCTTACTCTATAGGTCTGATGTCTGTAATTCTCTTACTCTATAGGTCTGATGCTGGCTGTAATTCTCTTACTCTAGGTCTGATGTTGGCTGTAATTCTCTTACTCTAGGTCTGATGTTGGCTGTAGTTCTCTTACTCTATAGGTCTGATGTTGGCTGTAATTCTCTTACTCTATAGGTCTGATGTTGGCTGTAGTTCTCTTACTCTATAGGTCTGATGTTGGCTGTAATTCTCTTACTCTATAGGTCTGATGTTGGCTGTAATTCTCTTACTCTATAGGTCTGATGTTGGCTGTAGTTCTCTTACTCTATAGGTCTGATGTTGGCTGTAATTCTCTTACTCTATAGGTCTGACGTTGGCTGTAGTTCTCTTACTCTATAGGTCTGATGTTGGCTGTAATTCTCTTACTCTATAGGTCTGATGTCTGTAATTCTCTCACTCTATAGGTCTGATGTTGGCTGTAGTTCTCTTACTCTATAGGTCTGATGTTGGCTGTAATTCTCTTACTCTATAGGTCTGATGTTGGCTGTAGTTCTCTTACTCTATAGGTCTGATGTTGGCTGTAGTTCTCTTACTCTATAGGTCTGATGTTGGCTGTAATTCTCTTACTCTAGGTCTGATGTTGGCTGTAGTTCTCTTACTCTATAGGTCTGATGTTAGCTGTAATTCTCTTACTCTATAGGTCTGATGTTGGCTGTAATTCTCTTACTCTAGGTCTGATGTTGGCTGTAATTCTCTTACTCTAGGTCTGATGTTAGCTGTAATTCTCTTACTCTATAGGTCTGATGTTGGCTGTAATTCTCTTACTCTATAGGTCTGATGTTGGCTGTAGTTCTCTTACTCTATAGGTCTGATGTTGGCTGTAATTCTCTTACTCTATAGGTCTGATGTTGGCTGTAATTCTCTTACTCTATAGGTCTGATGTTGGCTGTAGTTCTCTTACTCTATAGGTCTGATGTTGGCTGTAATTCTCTTACTCTATAGGTCTGATGTTGGCTGTAATTCTCCTACTTTATATGATTGATGTTGGCTGTAATTCTCCTACTTTATATGATTGATGTTGGCTGTAATTCTCCTACTTAATATGATTGATGTTGGTTGTGCCCTCTCTCTGCTAAATTAATGGATTTGTTTGATGTTATTTGGACTCTCTGCTTAAATCACCATGTTTGGTGTTGGCAGTGCAATCCCTCTGTAGAGTGAATTACTTTATATGTCTGATTAGATAAATCACTTTCTATGTTTGATGTTAGCTATACTCCCACCCCCCTCTGCTCAGTAAATCGCTTTATGTTTGGTGTTATCTGTGCTCTCCCTCTCTCCATCAAGTAAATTTCCCATTTTATATGTTTGATGTTAGCTGTACTCTCTACCAAGGGCCATGGCACAGTTGGTTGGAGTGCCAGCTTAATAGCGCCAGTTCTTCTGTGGTGATCCAAAAGTTGTGGGTTCGATCCCCAGCTGTGTCGAGATTGAATCCCCGTGCCAAAGGGTTAACCTGTTGTCCTTGTAAATCTGTGACCTGGTGGGTTGTTATGTCAAGGACCTGCATCATGCTAGCTGTGCCCTCCCCCTGCTAAGTAAATTACTTAATTTGTTTGATGCTAGCTGTGCCCTCCCCTTGCTAAGTAAATTACTTAATTTGTTTGATGCTAGCTGTGCGCTCCCCCTGCTAAGTAAATTACTTAATTTGTTTGATGCTAGCTGTGCGCTCCCCCTGCTAAGTAAATTATTTCATTTGTTTGATGCTAGCTGTGCGCTCCCCCCGCTAAGTAAATTACTTAATTTGTTTGATGCTAGCTGTGCGCTCCCCCCGCTAAGTAAATTACTTAATTTGTTTGATGCTAGCTGTGCGCTCCCCCCGCTGAGTAAATTACTTCATTTGTTTGATGCAAGCTGTGCGCTCCCCCTGCTAAGTAAATTACTTAATTTGTTTGATGCTAGCTGTGCGCTCCCCCCGCTGAGTAAATTACTTCATTTGTTTGATGCTAGCTGTGCGCTCCCCTTGCTAAGTAAATTACTTAATTTGTTTGATGCTAGCTGTGCCCTCCCCCTGCTAAGTAAGTTACTTAATTTGTTTGATGCTAGCTGTGCTCTCCCTTCAGTAAACCACTCTATGTTTGAGGTTGGCTCTACTCTCGCTCTGCAAAATATAGCACTTGATATGTTTGATGTTAGCTTTACATTTCCTCTGCCAAGTAATTCTCTTCATATGTTTGATGTTGGCTGTACTCTCTCTGTGTAGTAAACCATTTGATATGATAAATATTGGCTAAGCTCTGCCTGTGCTAAGTGAACCATTTGCTTTGTTTGATGTCGGCTGAGTGCTCCCTCTGCTAAGTAAATCTGCATGTTTGATATCAGTTGTACTCTCTCTCCCTCTAAGTAATTTTCTTATTTAATGTTTGATGTTAGCTGTGCTCTTCCTCTGCATTAAGTGCATTACCGTACTTACTCGTATATTAGCCGAGGTTTTTGTACCCAAACCCTCAGTTAATGTTTGGGGGGGAGGGGGGGTGGCGTCTTATACAAGAGGGCAACCTGTGGACGGTGATTTACGGCAAGAATAATTAACTTTATCACCATGAAAAGTAAATAACCTTCGCTCATACCATGTACCTGACGTCCTCGAAAAAACAGACATCGGACGTAGCGGATCGATTTTAAATGATAAATCATTATTTCGAAAATATGAACATCGTAGTTACATTTTACTGTAAATACTTGTGTATAAGACCGTTAAGATCTTGTATCTTAAGCATATTTACGTTTCTCTTTTAAAATGGCCGCCAAGCTTGAATGGTAGCAGAGCCGATATCTCGAGAAAAAACAGCTCGTCTTATATTTGGAAATTGGTCTTTTCAAGCAAAATAACCTCAATTTTGGGGGGTGTCTTATACATGAGTCTTCTTATACAGGAGTAAATACGGTACTCTATATGTTGGATGTGAACTCTCCCTCTTCTAAGTAATTCTCTTTATATGTTTGATATCAGCTGGTGGTAAGTAAATTACTCTGTTTTATTTTGGCTGTACTCTCCCTCTCCTAAGTAATTCTCTATATAAATTTGTTTGATGTGCAGGATGTCCTCTTTGTGTTAAGTAAATTACTTTATATGTTTAAATATTGGCTGTACTCTTTCTCTGTACTCTTCCTCTTCTAAGTAATTTTGGCTGTACTCTCCCTTTGCTTAGTGAATCATTTACTTTAAACTCTATTTGATGTTATTATCTATTTTATTGCCTGTTAAATAAATGATTTTTTCCAATATCATTGTCATCTGAGCTCACAATCTGTCAATTGAATCCAATAATCTGTTACCCCATCCAATATGTTTAATGTCAGCTGAGCTTGTCCTCTGCTTATTAAACACTTCTTTCCAATGTCTTTGATATTGTGACTGTCCCCTAGTCTGCCCTCCAAGTGTTTTTCAATCATTTTTCCATTTTGCATTAGCCTTTCCTTCCGTTTTGCTTCATGTCATCAGCTATGCTCACCTTCTGTTTGGATTGCTTGGTATGTCACTTGCTGGGGTGTTGTCAAGTTAACTCTGCTATTTAAATCACTTGTAATATTGGATGGCATTGTCAGCTGTGATTATTTAATTTTAGTGATTAATGATGTATAATGCCATCGAAAGATAAAATGAGGCTTAAAATTCTAACGTTAATTTAAAAGATATAACAGATAAATTCTATAGTGCGTTACACTGTACTTTTTAGAATAACTTTGCTTTATAAGTTGGAACTAAGCATCTATTTGGGTATCCTAGTCACTAAATACTCAACTAATGATTTGGAATAATCTGCTTTTCTGACCTAAAATATGTGCATAATGCATTTGTGTTTTGCTGACAACAGTTACAATTATTGGAGACCTGTATTGCTTAAGTTGATTAAACATATCAACTTTATTTTCAAAAACCTTATTAACGACAAGAAAAGTATTCAAGGTTTATTAAGCATCTGTTCCAACCAATATGTATTCTCACTTAATTTTATATAATTTTCATCTGTAATTGATATATAAGCCAAATGTAATTTATAAAGTAGGGTGTTTCATTTTTGGGACTTTTTTCCGATCAAGCTGCTCATTAAAAGAAATGTTCTCTGATATGTAGTAAACCCACAGATAAAAATTGAAACCAATCGATCAACTTTTAATTTGGGCTAAAATTATTCAAATTCAAGACATTAATTCTGAAAAATATACATTTTCAAATTAATTTCACACTCATATCAGATAATTTTTTTACATATTTCCACATTAACTTAAAGTTGAGAATTATATTATAGTATGAAAGTCCACAGATTTGTCTCCATCTCATTTTTAGCTCTACTAAGACTTCAGCTCGCAGAGCTTTAGAGTGGGGAAAATGTCTGTCAAAATTTCTTTAAAAATCTTCTTCTCCAAAACTACCAGTAATATATGTTTCAAATTTTATACAGAGGTAGATATTGAGGTGAAGATTCAGATTCCTTCAATTCTCAGTGATGTCACCATTGACTTCAGTGCAGTCACCTTGAGGTCACAAATTTTGTACTGAGCATGTCTCAGCAACCACTTATAAGAGGAAGTTAAAACTTGGTATACAGAAATGTCTTAGGTCATAGCTGTGCCTCGTCATACTGTTTTAGTCATGTGACCTTTGACCTTGATACATTGACCTTTGACCTTGATACATTGACCTTGAATTCAAAATTTGTGTACATGCAAAATCTCACCGCCATTAAACGTGCATAGACATATGTCAATGGCCTTAGAGGTTTGTGAACATTTCTTCCTAACTGATCATTTAAAACCATTTAAAGAGGAGACTTGAGCAAAAGATGATATTGACCAATCAAAATGTTACATATCAAATTTGGCCCCAACTTATCTCAAATCTCATTGACATAAATTCAGCTTGATCGGAATAAAAGTCCTGAAAATGAAACTATTATAAAGTGGACAATTAGTACTTTGATAGTTATGGGAAGGTTGAGCTACTGTGGACAGCAACTTCCAGTACCTCTTAGAAATCACTCTGTCTGCCCTGGTGTCTGTGTTTGCACGTGTGCATGTGTGTGTGTGTATTTGTGTGTTACCCCTTCTCCTCTAAGTCTGTCCCCTGCAAGTTATATTAGGTTACATAATGTCAGGATCTTTAAGGGGATCCTTGGTTGCTGGTTACATAAACTTATGTTACATAAAGGAGCAAGAATCTTTGATCATTTTGGTTGCAAGGCGTCTAACTAAGAAGGGCAGTGATTAGAACCCCAAAAATATCACATACAGCACTCTATATTCTCTCTATTGTTGCTTTATTGACTCCATACAGCAAAGCTAGCATGCCCTAGATGAAAGACCTATTGACCTACATTTGAACAAACAGTGTTGTAAGCCTAACACAACTGCTTACACAGTGTGTCCCCCTTCCAGAGAAACATAATGCACAATAAAACCAATAACCATCTGGGAAGAAATAAAAATTCATGCAGTACAGAGTGAAGAGCTACATCATCAGTTCAAAGCAATGTATATAGTATCAAGGAATCTGGCTGTAGCCATGTATACTGTTATCATTGACACCACAGCTTTTTTCAGTACTGATTGTGACATTTGTCACAAGGTATTTAATTAGTTTATAATTGTAATTCTACAGGCAAAGCAATCTAAGAATTGGATTTATATATTTTTTCTTTTATATAGCAATCACATTTATCCAATTCATTCAGTTGATAAGTTTCATGGATATAATTTAGCATTTAAAATGCCTCAAGAAGAATTGATTGATGCACACTTAAACTATGCACAATTTTAATATGACAGTTGTCCAAGGTATTTAAAGATATTTAAAGATGTTCCAAGGATGTACTGAACATATGCTTATAAGGAAACAAATCTTCCGCCAGGTGTCTGTCCGTCCGCTGAACAAGAAGCAGTTGGATATGGTTGGGAAGCCTCGCTGGTACAAGATGCTGGTTAATGATGACATACACACAGGCCTCAATCTGGGCACCAAATTTGAAGGCGTACCCACCGAAGGCTCCCCCCGCAGGCTCAGCAAACAGGTATGCAACGTCTCAGCTCAACTTGTTGGATTCACACTCCAGATTTTCTTTATATTACTTGTGCAAATGTTAACCTTTATTTTGCCTATTTTCCTGTCCATCTATAACACTGTCTTGGAATTTTTTTTTTTTTTTTAGAGAACCAAAAGCTCAAAAGAAATTTGTGAAGAGCTTGGAATTAATGATGTTGAATTTGAATACTCGAGGGAAAGTTGGACTTTGAAAAATATAAGCATGAATTACAGTGATTTTTGTCGACAGTACTCCTCCCAGCTCTCAGAGGTGAGTCTTCACACTGCAGTTACAAACACATTAAATTTACATTTACTTCACCCAGTGAAACAATTGTCCATAAAATATGAGGGAAGCTCTTTGGATTTTAGATGGAAGAATCATTTGATGCTTGTTACAGGCAAACGGAAACATGACTGCTCATCAAAGAAGACAGATTCTGGAGGTCAAATGGATGGAGTACAGAGAGATGATTTCACAGTTTAAGAAACAGCAACAAGAGGAAAGGCAAGAAGACTCAACAAAGGAAGAAGTGATGGAAGAGCAACCTTGTACAATGCAAAACAGTTCATCGCATCTCCCCAGTACACCCCACCAGGTAACAGCCCACCCGATTACACCCCGCCCCTGAAACCCGAGTCACAGGTAACGCCCCATTCCTATAACACCTCACCAGGTAACACCCCACCCCTGTAGCCCCTCATAGGTAACACCCCACCCCATAATACATGTTGTAGGAAAATTATTCTAGTTAAAGAAATAACATTAAGCAATCATTTTTGAGTGTTATATAGGAAAATTATTCTAGTTAAAGAAATAACATTAAGCAATCATTTTTGAGTGTTGTATTGCTGATTGTTTTTAAACCTGGTTTCCCAAAATTGCACTTGCGGTTTGAAGTCTGGCAGTCCGAAATTAAGATTTGCGTGTGTCAAAGTAATCCGCTTGTCCCCCATCCCATGATTTATGGTTTGTCCCAATCTAGGCTTCAGTTTTTCAAGCTCAGGGACTTCAAAATGTTACCAAAATCTTTTGTTACATGTGATGTGTTCGAGACAAATTGTGTCTCACTGCCACCTATTTTATAGATGTCTACTTGAGGTGTTATCTGTTCTAACTGATATAAATGTATGTGTTGCAGAATGTGCACAATTCGGTTGCAGAATGTGCACAATCATCACATCCTGCCTCAATCACTGCGACACCTGGAAGCAGTCCACTAGAAACACACTCCCTGGCTCCTATACTGCCAGCCTCACTGATTCACTCGCCAGGCGGAGAGCAACCCAAGTCTGGGTCACCCAGGACCGAGCCACTCAGGACCAAGCCACTCAGGACCGAGTCACCCAGGACCGAGTCACCCAGGACCGAGTCACCCAGGACCGAGTCACCCAGGACCGAGTCACCCAGGACCAAGCCACTCAGGACCAAGCCACTCAGGACCGAGTCACCCATGACCGAGTCACCCAGGACCGAGTCACTCAGGACAGAGTCACTCAGGACCGAGTCACCCAGGACAGGGTCACCCAGGACAGGGTCACCCAGGACAGAATCGCTGACTCGCTCTTCCCAGTCTCCGAGAAGAGAACTATTGACTAATATGGTCATGCAGAGAGGCGCCTCGCCCCTTGTTATTTGTAAACAGTCCCCAAAAACGAGATCATCCCCGCGACTTAATCCTAATGCCATCGAGCACGTCTCCACTGATAGCCTTGACAAACCATTAAGGCGACAGCTCGTGTATCCCAATATACAAACACAAAGCATTCCTATGGAGATGGAATCAGACAAGAAAGAATTTGACAGTAGCAGTGAACCGCTCCAAGAAGGTCTACAGGATAGAACAAAGTTAAAGTTAAAGATTAAAAGGAAAATTGAAAAAAAGAAAAGACATGGTAATTCTGATGCAGGCATGAGATCATTACCAGGACAACCTTCAATTCTCAATTTCTTCATGCAAAATCCACAGAATGGTTTTGTACGTCAGAGCCCTCGCAATGAAAATGAAACATGGGCCGAAACTACATGTATTGGCCAAAAAAGTGACAAAGACATTGATCAACTTCCCCCAGACGCCCAGCCAAGCACTCTCTCCGAGGTGTTAGACGAGTGCAGTAAAGTAGCGGGATCTATCAGGGAACAGGATAAAGGAGGAAACGAGACGGAGGAAGAAGAGTCCCAGGGCAGCGACACTAGCGAATCAAGCAGCAAGGAGAATATTGGGCCTGGTGTGCTTGGCCACCACCAGAGGGCACCACTGACAATGACCTTGATCACAGACAATTCTCACAACTACAGTAAGGAATATCCCAGGAAATGGAAGGTCAAAGGCTCTGGCAGAAAGAATAGGAAATTGCCAAAATTCCTGTTATCTAAAGTGGATGACGTGCAGAGTTGCCAGGATGAGGATGTGGATTATGATAAGGTTATAGCAACCTCGGAGGATGAAGTAAAGGCCGCTGACATGCAGACTGACATGCAGACTGACATAATGACAGACACATTATCAGTGAATGATGAGTGCAGTGTGCCAGAGGGCTCAGGTGCGGAGGCATGTGGGAGCAGCACAGAGACGTGTGAAAGCGACAGTTCTCTCGCCACCTGTGACGGCCACCAGGCGGACGAGGACAGTGACAGTGACGTGGTGTTTGTCAGGAAGGAGGTGGGGTGCACCAGGCGCTGTTCCTGCGGCAGACCCAAGCCTCTGATCCCCACTAAGCCAGTCACTGGCTTCATTGACCTCACAAAGAGTGATACCAGTCAGTGCGAGTCACAGAGCGAGTCACAGAGCGAGTCACAGAGTGAGTCACAGAGCGAGTCACAGAGCGAGTCACAGGACACTCTCGCCATGCTCAGCGAAGAGGCGTCTTCTCCTGACAGGCTGAGCCCAGTGGAAGATGAGCGGGTGAGTGGCCTGCCCTCTGATGGCAGCTTAGAGGATTCCTGCCTCAGCTCTGGCAGCTCGCCACTAGGGGGCACTACAATGAAAGCATTCATGCACGGCATGTCTCCGGTGGTGCAAGCGATGGACCCCGATGAGGATGAGATTCAGTTCAATCCCAGAGTTGAAAAGAGTGAAATTTTTTTGGCCACTGGGAACTTTGAGAGAGTTACTACTGACTATTGGCAGGCACTTGATAAACATCTGCCTCCTAAAAAGCGTGGCCACTCTCGCAAGTCTCCCTCGATAGAGGTGTCTAGGGGAAGTATGAGGGAAGACAACAGGGCAGCCCTTCCTCCCAAGAAGCGTGGTCGATCTCGCCGATATCCAGCTCCACAAGATGAGGCATCCAGCAGCAGCAGCAGCAGCAGCACTGAAGGCAGCAGAGATGATGCCAGGTACTTAACACACCATCTGCTTCTGTTTATCTCTCTGTTCTGCCAGCCAAGTATAATTCAATATCAAAAATTTTTATTGTCCTGTTTTATGATTTAGGCTTGGTAGCCATGCTTGATTTTAGACATGAATTACATTGACAATACTGATGTGCAAACTTGTGTATTTACTCATGCAGGTATTTGAATGTGCCAAGAAATAATGTTTCTGCCCATATGTAGCCATTGTCATAATGACAGAAAGGCATCAAGCATAATGTAATGTTATGATCTGGGGGAACTTTCGGGATTGGATGTAATCTTTTGAACTTTTGATTGCTAGTTACTTAAAGTTATTTAACATCATGAACATAGGAGAGTTGGGGTATTGATCCTTAGATGCTAGCTACATAAATGTAATGTCAGGGACATAATAGGGGATGATCCTTGGATATTTTGGGTTGCTAGGCAACTGTGAGTAAGCCAGGCAGTAACAAATCCCATCTGAACCATCAAGCATAATTCCATCAGCAGCTTCAACACAGTATGTCCTCCTTTATGGATTTACAATGTAATATTTTAAACCATTTTGCCTTTCAGGGTTTCTGTTGGGAGACAGCTTATCAATCATGTTATGAAAAAGGTTCTGGGCACATCCTAGCAATGTACAGGTAAGTCTTCTGCGTTTAGTCTATCTGATGGCACAATCTAATTTTCCAGTGTCAGAAGAACTTCACTTGTTATCTTGTTCAAAATGTTGCTATATATTCTTAAGACCATTAATCTTATTATTTCACTATTGTTGTGCTCGCACAAATATCAGGCTTAAACAGTGTTTTAAAGCATGTTAAATATTTCATGGAAGAGACAGGGTTAACTTGTGAAACTTATATTCTATGTAAAATGTGAGAATGGCTATGATTTATATTGAAAATTGTATTGTTTCTCTTTCAGTGAATCTGGAGAGGAAAGAGAATCATAGTTTTAATTAATGACCCTGGATGTGCAACATGAAAATGCACCAGCTGCTGGCACAACATAATTGACAGTCTGAATGCAGCAGCTGCTGGCACAACATAATTGACAGTCTGGATGCAGCAGCTGCCGGCACAACATAATTGACAGTCTGGATGCAGCAGCTGCTGGCACAACATAATTGACAGTCTGAATGCACCAGCTGCTGGCACAACATAATTGACAGTCTGGATGCAGCAGCTGCTGGCACAACATAATTGACAGTCTGAATGCACCAGCTGCTGGCACAACATAATTGACAGTCTAAATGCACCAGCTGCTGGCACAACATAATTGACAGTCTGAATGCACCAGCTGCCGGCACAACATAATTGACAGTAAAACACACATGAATGATGAATACAGAACATCCAATGTTGAGGCGGATCAAATTCCTCTAAGTGTAAATAACATTACGATTTACACCAAAAATATATATGGTACCCTTATTTTAACTGATTGACCACAAACATAAATGTTATATAATCAGTACCAGAATGTAATGTAAAGTACAGCTCATCCTGTTGTGCTTTGTTAGGTTTGTATGTAACTTGAGGTAGAACGTGGTGGCATGGGGCATAGATAGGTAGACAGACATATACAGTCTCGGAAGGAAAACGTTGCTGACTGCATAGGTTGTGAGATAAACACGCCAATATGTGAAGCATAATATAGCCTTGTCAATAAGGGTAAAGATCATTACAGTTACTCCAGCTAGTTTGAATTGTCACAAAGGGCAATTAAGAACAGGTTAGCAGTTGTAGAGTATCATTTGTTCGAAGGGAAATGTTGCCTACCCTATCCCTAACCTTGATTTGCATAAATTAACTCTATTCAGAAATTTGAGATAAGTTTGATTCTTACAAAAGTGCATCAAAATTCAACATGCAGTTTTGTGTAATGTTAAGGGGGAAAGCAATTAAATCAGACTAGTATCAGCAAAGTTATGGCACTTTATTAAGATGTAGCAATGTGTATAATATCCCCAATGATGATGTCATGACATTCAATGAAAAAAGTATCATAATTAATGGGATTGCAAAATGAATTTCCAATTTCCTTCCTATTTCTAATGTTAGTGACATGATGAATTGTCTGGATTTTACTGAAATTATTCATATGTCATTGAAGCTCTTAATGGTAAAACGAAAAAACAAATTGTGAAGCGATTGATTTTCAATAATAGTGCCTCATTAATGAGACCAGTTGTAGGTACACCATCAACAATGATTGGGGTATCTCCCTGATAGCGATGGTCAGCATCACTGATAGGTGCTCTTAGAAAAACCAAGCTTAAATATAGCAACCAGAAATAATGGCAGAAGAATAAAATATATTGCCTGCTGACTCGTCTTGTCTCAGACATTCTTAGAAGATGCCTTGTCAAGGTTCATAAAATGGGTTTTTGCTTATTACCTGACATGAGTATTGAGTTGGTAGCAGAAATGTTTGTTGGCATTCCTACATATGTGCAATATTTGCATTTAATATCAGATATCACAGTGAAAGTTGTCTATTTCACACCAGAGGGAGTAAGATTATGTGAATTTTTAGCTGTCTGGTTGTCAGGATCAGAAATAATGCTTGTTGTTTCCTAGTTTGGGAATATGTATAAGTGTATTGATATAGGTGACGTATTAGCAGTTGTGTGTGGGTTGGATGTGATTAATGATTGAGCCACAAGATATTCCCTCTGAACAGGTTGACCATATTGGATGTTTTATGAAAAAAAAATGGATCAAGTTTTATTAGTTTTTATAGCTTGGAATTAATTCCACTGCTAGCCAATTATAGTTCCTCTCTCTTAACACCAAAATAAGCTTGAGGTTTTAAAAAAACCTCATGTGGCTAAGCTTGGACTTTTATCCTTTGCTGAAGGGGTATACCAACCATTTTTCAAACCAAATATTTTAAAGCAGTGTATTTTTAATAGATTTTAAGGTTTGTCAACAACTGGATGAGCCTATATTTGTGATCCACGATTATGCATAGAAGTCCTTGAGCAGTATTTTAAAATTCAGTTGAGTTGTTTAGCATACTTTATTCAAATGGCATCAAAACTGGAAAGCAGAACAGTTAGAGGAACAAAAGTGTCATATATTTACTGTTTATCCTAATTTTGTGCAACCAGTTGCATTTAACTTTTTGTACCACATTAAATAATCTACATGTAGATGAAAAAAATACCCACTCTTGGTTTTATGATTTGGTTGTATATTAGAGTTCATGACAATATGTTGTCTTCAGTAAGATTACAGTAATTTGTTGTCATCAGTAAGATTACATATTTTCATCATCAGATGTTGACTGGCAGTCATGATCCCTTCCAGAGTATTCCATGACCTCCTTAGAATAGTTCAAGCCCAGTTTTCTTCTGGAAGTATTATTTATACCCTGGTTTTATCAAAAGGCACTTACGCCAGGGACAGGTAATAATTGTAAACTTCCATCTGTAGTTCCCAGAAAATGGTGATCATCTGGCTTGCAGACACAAAAAGCCAAATAACACCAATTTAACAGTGTCTTCTATAAGTTCTTTTTTCCCGCCAAAAAAATCTTCCCCCACATTTAAACCTGCAAAAATGGCATAGTGCAAGATAATTGTTTTGTATAAAATAACTAAATGTGAAGGGATGGAATTTTCTTTTGATTTGGTTTTTAGCTCTGCTGAGACTTTAGCTCACAGAGCTTTAGGAGGGGGGGAAATGTCTGTCTGTCCGTCCGTCTGTCAACATTTCTTTAAAAATCTTCTCCTCAAAAACTACCAGTACTATATCTTTCATATTTTATATAGAGGTAGATATATAGGTGAAGATTCAGATTCCTTCAAATCTTAGTTATGTCACCATTGACCTTAGTGCAGTGACCTTAAGGTCACAAATTTTGTACTGAGCATATCTCAGCAACCACTTATTAGAGGAAATTAAAACTTGGTATGCAGAAATGTCTTCTGTTAAAGCTGTGCCTTGTCATACAATTTTAGTCATGTGACCTTTGACCTTGACATACTGACCTTGAATTCAAAATTTGTGAACATGCCACATCACCATCAGAAGTGAATAAAAAACACTTAATATCTGTTATATACTAACACTATGTTTAAAAATCTTCTCCAAAACTACCAGTAATATTTGTTTCATATTTAATACAGAGGTAGATAGAGAGTTGAAGATTCAGATTCCTTCAAATCTTAGTGATGTCACCATTGACCTTAGTGCAGTGGCCTTGATGTCACAAATTTTGTGAGGAGTATATCTCAGCAACCACTTACAAGAAGAAATAAAAACTTGGAGTACAGAAATGTCTTAGGTCATAGCCGTGCCTCGTCATACTTTCTTAGTCATGTGACCTTTGACCTTGACATATTGACCTTGAATTAAAAAGTTGTGAACTTGCCACATCACAACCGTTAGAAGTGAATTAAATGCACTTCATATCTGTTATATACCAACACTATTTTAAAATCTTCTCCAAAACTACCAGTAATATTTGTTTCATATTTAATACAGAGGTAGATAGAGAGTTGAAGATTCAGATTCCTTCAAATCTCAGTGATGTCACCATTTACCTTAGTGCAGTGACCTTGATGTCACAAATTTTGTAAGGAGCATATCTCAGCAACCACTTATAAGAAGAAATTAAAACTTGGTATACAGAAATGTCTTAGGTCATAGCCCTGCCTCGTAATACTTTCTTAGTCATGTGACCTTTGACCTTGACATATTGACCTTGAATTCAAAATGTGTGTGCATGCAAAATCTCACAACCATTACAAGTGGAGCAGACTTGAGCAGATGATGATTTTGACCAATCAAAATGCATGTTACATATCAAATTTGGCCCCAACTTGTTATCTTGATTCTCATTGGCTATGTTATTCAAAATGGCAGCCTCCTCGACAACTTAGTGATAGCTATTAGATTTTTGAAAAAATCATGACAAAATGGAAAAAGAACTGCGTCTAATGGAAAATAGATAGAATTAGACCTCAGAAAATACAACATCTTGCCTACTTTGGGATCTTGTATGGAAAATCATAACCTGGTTGCTTGTACTTAATCTCAGTTCATGTGTTTTCATTCAAGTCAGCAGAGCTATCAACCCATGGGGTTAGGTTTATTTAATTTGCTTTTAAAATTTTATCATTTTTAATCATTTTAGATTCAAAGTTACAGTAAATATCAGAAAAATAATATGGTTTTTTGGTAACAATAAAAAAAAAAGATGGAGCTAACTTGGAAAACAATTTTGGGAGTAACTAAGGCATTAATACTTTGCTAGAATATTTAAATTGCTATTTAGTTTAAATAGACAGAACTTTCAAAAATGTCTTGCAAGTAAAGTAATTTGCATTTTTGTAAATAACAATTCAAATAAATGTAAACTTTTGACACCATTTGGTATTTTTTGACTCCCTCTATTTAAACTAAATATAATAATATTTTGAGTAAACCTTTTATTAAATTTTGATAATTAAACTTGCAGATGTTCTCAATTTTGTCAAAAAGTGGGAAACTGAGAAATATATTGGTTTACTTCTAATTTTGTATCACTTGGCAGTGATGAGGTCGAATGCAGCAGCTACTGGCATGGTCATAAAATATCACTAAATGATGTTTTCATGTGTATATCAACATTGATCCCCTCTGGACCGAAATATTACCTATATAGCTAACTATGGTACATTACAAAGGTGCACTATTTCTTGTAGTTCAAGGAGTAATGACGTCATAATGGTGCTGGGGCTATTCATCAATGAAATAGTGATGTCATACCTATTGGTAACTTAGCAACAATCAACAACACATTTCATACAGCTGTGATCCTCTGTATGAAGTGTCCCTCTTCCCCCTAACGTTAACATGAATATGTATACAAATGTTGTTTCTCTTCAAACAAAAGAAAACCTGACCCAATTAGACTGCTAAGTACAACATAATTCTTTGTTTTAAAATGCCGCCATTTTATTTGAAATTTCACCTGCTACATCATCTTGTGTTTCTACATATATAAATAGTAATTTAGTCTTTTTATACAGAAGTATTCTATATACACTTGAAAAATCTTACATAACTTTCTGCATCATTTCAAATATGTACAAATTACACACAAAAATGAATATGTCAAATTGAATGTTTTCCCACTGACCAAGATTTAACTCATTTGGTGAAATTTGCAACAGAAATTTCATGACAAAGATGACAAAAAAAGAGAAGAAAAAAAGAAAAGAAATGAGATTATATACACTCATGATTAATGAGGTAATCAGACTTCATAGTGGGTTTACTGTGGACTGGCCGCTTCTTCTAGAAACCATACGGCTGGAGTTGTTGTTTACTTATTGTGTGCTATATATTGGCTTCTATATATCATTATGATGTGATATGAGAAGTGAAGTGTCAATAGTGGTTTTGGGTGTCTATTTGAACTCGTGTTCATCCATGGAAGCTGCCTTGGACAGGTCAGGAAGAGGCAGGTTGAAACCCTCCTTATTGTTCAGCCAGTAACACGTCATCTCACCCTTACCCTGTTAAATAAAACATATCCATAATTCTCTACAATGTTCCCTATTTATCATGGCATTTTTTTTAATATGCCAATAATGTTTTTCACAAATTTAAAATTTTGAAAGATCCAATCATCAGAAATTTATACAAATTTAATTTTGCAATCCAAACCTTCATTTTTTTTATCAATGAGGCATCCTTATAAGGTTAATAAAAATGTGTAAAGCTGTAAAACCCCTCTTGGTTTATTCTTTCAATAAATTTGGTATTTGCAAAGGTAATTTTTAAAGAAATCCTATTGTTGCTTAAACATCCAGATGAAACGGATGAAAGCTGTACCTTGACTGCTAGTTTTCCTCGGCATTCCAGTATGAAGCCTCCCTCTTTCATTAGCAGGTCTGCTGTGGATGTGCTCAGATTTGCACGGAGAGCCATACTCTGTGACTGCATACGACTAGCTGTGTTGACAGTGTCACCAAACAGACAGTACCGTGGCATCTTCAAGCCAACTACACCAGCCACACATGGACCTGTCATATGCAAATAACACATTTAGTTCCAATAAAATAAAATACAATATTTGTTCCTTTAATGGAAGGTATTACAACCAGTATTGATTACAAGTTATGTGAAAGAACAATGTAAATTCTCTTATATAAATCACTTATTTTGAGAGTATGCCCACTTTCTAAATCTCCTGGAAAATAATCTCAGCATGAACTTGAAATCTAAGATTATGACTGATGCATACAAGCTTTTTCACTGACTGAGACATGGCTGATGAATCTATATATTTTTCTGGACATAAGAGCACCTGTGTTGATGCCGATCCTGAGCTGGAGCTGTCTGTCTGGCAGATGAGGGATGCGGAACAAGCTGATCACGCTCAACAAGTTAAGAGCCATTGTTGCAATTTCCCCGGCATGTTTGTCTCCATTGCGTTCAGGCAGACCACTGGCCACCATGTAAGCATCATTGATGGTCTCCACCTACATAACAAGACACAATTACTTATCATTGTTATAACATTCTGCCAAAAATACATTTAATTAAATATTGACCTTTTAGAACTAGGAATTTTCATGGTCCTAAGAAATGTGGCCTTGCAATATAATTTTAGTAGAAAATCACATTTAATGCCAATTCCTATTTTGGCACAATGAAAACAATGTAATTGTTGCATGTTTACAATGGTGTAGAGTGATAATTATTCCTGTCCTGGTCACCACACCTAGACTTTACCTTGTATACTTCATAGTCATCTACGACTTCATCAAAGCTGTTGTAGAGATTGTTGAGGAGTTCTACAATCTGCAGAGGGTTGCTCTCAGCTGCTAGTTTGCTGAATCCAACGATATCAGAGAAGTAAATTGTCACGCTGTCAAAGCTCTCGGGTTCTACTGTCTCACCATTCATCAAACAGGCAGCAACAGATCTGAAATTATACAAGCCACATCATCACAGGTAGAAGATCCACCACTAACTTCACAAAACTCGCTCAATTCTCATTTCAAAGATTCTGTGGGCAATAAAAAAAGACTAATAACTTTTATCTTTGACAGTTTAAACCAAAAAGTTAGCTGGACATCCGCATGAATGTAAGACCCAATGTCCATGATCTTTGAGTGTGACTGTCCGTCAGAACACTGGGATCAAATTAATTTGTCCATTGCATAATGGTGCCGTGCCCACTTTTTAATGATGTCATTATGATATAACACGGCATGCAATGCTATTTTGGTCGAGAAAAGAATAATGAAAAATGTATGCAATACACATCCAGTTTTGCTTCTTTGTGATGGATGATTCTTTGGTAATTATCTGCATACTTCATGAGATGGTCTGGAATTACTTTTTTTTCTGATCTGATTATTAGGTCAACAGCAATCATGCTGGCCCTTTGAACAAAACTGAATTCTCACTTGGGCAGGATGTTGAGCAGCAAGGTTTCCACTTTCTTCTTTTCTGCAGTCAACTGGGATGTACGTTCAGCAACCATCTCTTCCAAATGTTCTGCATACTGTTCCAGGATTTTAATCATGTTGTCAACTACGTTGATTTGTTTGCCATCATTGATCTGTCGCAGGGAGGCTAGAATCTGGGAGAAGTTGGCTCTGGCTTCAGGGGACTCCTGCCAGCATCTCTGCATAAGGGCAATCCACTCTGGCTTGCACACACCATCAGGAATCACAGGACGGTAGTTTCCAGCCTTGACACGCCTTACAATCTCTGCACGAATTTCATAAATGTAAAAATATACCTTCAATTAAAGCCGATAATACTTTTTATCTAATATTTGCATTTTAAGTTGTTTGTCCAAAAATGTGCCCTGCTTTGTTTAGGAAAACTGCTTTGAGATCATTACACTCTTGTTTTTAAAGCACAAGAAAAGTACCTACCAGCTGCGTCGACGTCACCATTGATAGCATAGGGAGCATCCTTTGTGATGATCTCAGACAGAATAATGCCATATGAATAGTAATCACCCTCCTTGGTGCCATACATTGGGGGTTTAGATTTCAGCAACTCTGGGGCTGTCCATATCAAATCTGAAATAGGCTCAATGAAATAAATGAACAATTCAAGAAAAAATAGATACCTTGTGACAAATTTGTCAGGAAAGGGACTGTAATAATCTGTGGTGTCAACTCTATATATGTACATTGCACTGCAACTGATATATTGAAAGTTTAGCATCTGACCTACTGACCCAAATTTTTGGACTTTTGTACCTTATAAAATTTGCAAAGAAAGTGTGAAGGATCACACCTGCCATGGCTTTTGCAACTTGAGATTTTGATTTCTAATGATTGATTACAGAGATAACCATATTTATGTTTGTCCCAGGTGTTTGTAAGGTGTAATATTAAAGGCAAGAAAAATGCTTTGTACCATAATCACAAGCCGGCTTCTTTTCACCAGATTTGAAAAGGCCCATTCCATAGTCGGTGATCTTGCATGTCCAGCGACTGTCAACCACTGTGTTAGCACTTGTCAAATGTCCATGAGATCCAAAGGGGCTGTTGTGCAAATATTGCATTCCCTGAAAAACAGTAAAGAGAGCCATGTTGTAAGATAGACTAGGGTTAAGTAGTGGAGGAGGAAACCGACCTTGTCCAGATTTTGTGTGCCATTGCACATCTTCACACTGCTTGACTTTATTATTTCATTGATAATTTATACCAATACATGTTAGCAAATGAAATGACTGAGGAATATAAATAAACCATAAAAGGCACTCTTTGTCAAATGTTATCAATAATGTGGGTGACCATTTTGAGACATTAACCACATGCATGAATGGCTAAAGTTTGGGAAAGCTATCTTTGCTGTCAACTTATCATGTGCACAAGGTATTCAAAGATTGAAGTAGGTGAATTTAGTTCACCAACAAGCTGACCATTTCATGATCTTCACATGATGCATCTCTGATGTAACTGTCAAGAACTAAACATTATTTGTTTTGAAATTATCTTGTTCACAAAAATGACAGATGCCCAGACATTTCAACAAAATGCGGTATAAAGTAAAAATGGGCAATAAATATATGTTCAGCAGCACTGGCTCCAGGATTAGTAACTTTAATACGTACCTTTGCTATATCGGTAGACAAAGACATTTTGAAGTCCCAAGTCAGATCAATGGCATCATTTTGAAGAACATCCTATAGAAAAGAAGCCAATTGTAAAATTGCAGATTTTCAACACATTGTAAGTGATGTTTTGGTTTTTTTTTTAAAGGGAATCAAACCATTCTGTTTCCATTAAAAAAAATTAAACACATAATCTTTTGCAAAATGTCTTAAAATGTGTGCTTGGTTGGCCTATTATTGTAGAGCATGTTACCTGCAGACTTCCTTTCTGAGCGTACACCATGAGGATGGCCATATTGGGGGCATCTGGACACGCACCAACAAACACATTGATATTCTCATGATTCATGTCGCGGGTCTGGAAACCAATATATGAGAATATGAGACTAGGTTCCAAGTACTGACATAAAATTACAGATAAAAGTGCATAAGAGAACAACTACTATCAATCATAGATCTGGATCAATATTTTATTAAGTAGACGACATCATCACAATACAAATCAGAATGACTTTCATTCATGATGACCTCATTTTTTCAGAATGTATTATCTCAATGTCTTTTCTATTACAAACACATTAATTCTTGGTAAAGTCAAACATGAATCTTGAAAGTTTTATATCTTGATATCTTTTTTACCATTTCCAATACATTATAATTTTTATGACAAACATCAAACAAGACCCAGTCATTAACAATTAGCAAGGAAGAAGAAACTCACATTTTTCAGCTCCACCAGAATGGTACGGTCTTGAATGCTGACACTTGTAGTTTTTTCAATTGGTTTAATTGCACACATCTTGCCCTGTTTAAATAATGATTTTTTAAATAAAAGAATTGTACTCTAACTTTAAAACTTTGAATTTGGTCATGTGGGAATGGGCCATTTATTGAGATTCAAAAGTGAATGTCTCATTTAATTACATGGAATCTTATCTATTGTCATAAAATATTCCCCATATACCACAAATTCGGTTGCCTTGGCCCAAGTAAAGAACACTTCATTACCTTGTAGCTTGCCACTTGACAGAACAACTGCTTGTCGCCTCCCAGCTGGTCATATGTTTTGCTGCTGTGTAGGGTGGTGCGACTTTGCTCCTGTAATATGTTAATTAGCAAAATATAAATTGTAAACCTCATCATAAAACAGGCCAAACGCCTGAGAGCTGTGCTGACCATTGCTTTTTTGTTATGTTCTTGGAGATGCCTGCAAATTCCTTTGCAAGTTATAATGTTATGTCTAATATCATACAATGATGGATGACTGAGAAAACCTCTACAGGTTGAGAAGTCAATGTGGTAAAACAATATTCGCCTAATATTGACTCCATCACCCCCACATTACTTTATTTCAGAAGTTTTAAATTAATTAAATCCAAATGACAATTTCATATTGAATTCTGCCCTAACATTCACTACTTAAATTCTTGGCTGATATTTGTCATGTTATTCAAAATGGCAGCCTCCATGACAATCCAGTGATAGCTATCAGATTTAGACATAATCAGCATAGCTTAAAGTTGACTCCTACAAATAATAATAATTGTCTTTTTCAGTAAATATCTGAATATACTCACAATTTGTTCAGCCTGTTTGTTCTTCTGGATATCATTCCAATCTACTTTCCAGTTGGATACAGATTTTAGTTCAGCTTCAAATTTCAGATGCCTGTTGAAAACATGTTTTTTTATCATAAATACTAGAATTCCAATTATTTGACAAGGAGTTCTGGCAATACATTTCTTCTGAAATGTTTAACAGGGGAACATTCACTTTTCCAATGCACTTCAGTAGTGTGGAGGACGATTTCAACCCACATTGATCTGTTGGCTCTCTATTAATGAGACTTTTTCAGACAAACATGATGAATGACATTTTAAATGCATGTGGTTGTAAAAAAGAATGACGTCATTGTGGGATGATAAACTGATGACATTATTTAATTTGTAAACAAACAGAATTACAAACAAAATAGCAATGTCACAATTTCTGATCTTAAAATACACACATTGTATAATTCTGATGTGCATGAGAACATTATTTCAATGGGAGAAAATACTGTTGAGGTGGCATTTTCGGAGAAAAGTAATACTCATTTCTCATCAACTTTGATCTAAAATACACAGGAAAATAAAAAAAAATAAATAAAAAATAAGTAAAAATCTGCTGACCTACACTTTTTGCCATTTTTGCCACAAACCCACATATTTTATTTGCCTTGGAGGTGTTGTAATTTCCGTCCTTGGATGAAAAATAGCTGGTGTTTCACATTATTCTCTTGTTATTTCAATATCAAGATTAAAGACATAATAAACTGACCTGTTGACAAAGTAGAAGATGATGGCAGATAAAACAATCAGAGCTATCACTGCTACTGGGACAGCAATCAGGATCGTTGTGGTGTTATCTATGAGAGAAAAATATAAAGAGTTTGATTCTTGAATTTCTCTGAAACTCAGTCAAAAATTTCTCTTGTACCATTATTTAATATTAGGGGGAACAGGCCTAATAACTCAAAGTATCATTCACATGGAATATCTCTCAAAATTGTTTATCTTTGACGTAAAGAGCACGAGTTGTACAAACCTGTCTTGAGACAAAGCTCTCCGAGCCATCCGCATTCAGGCTGACCCTCAGGAATTTCAGTGACACCACCTTTCCATACAATGCCAGACCAATCTGTCTCTGACTCACTGTTGTACACTTTGGTAATGGTTCCACCAGAGGCCTGGTAGGTCAACAAGGTCACATAATTGCCATCTTGGATGATTTCTACATTGTAGTCAGGATTTCTGGAACCTTCATCGTCAATCACCACTTGACCAGTTATACCTGAAAGCATTATAAAATGGGTTGCATTTCTATTATGACAAGAAAATTATCATAATCTTTTCAACTTATGGAATGCTGGCATGGTTCATCGTGATTTGCTTCAGTAATCAGCATTTTGAATCAAGTCTGCAACAAAATAAAAATAAAACTAATGGTCTTAGTCTTTTTTTATCTATACTATTAACTAAAAATATGACTGGCTGGAAATGCCTGCAAATTGTTTCTAAATTGACCCTTTTGTGCCTTTAATGTATTTATAGCTTTGTAGGTCGCAAAGTCAATGCCATAGAAATATTGGGGCTAACTCCAATATTGGGGCAAATATTGGGGCTAACTCCATCACCCACACTTTGCTTTATTTCAGAAGTATCAAACTTAGACTAGATTTAGATTAGTAGAATGAGGCACTGGATGTTCTTGGCGTAAGTGCATGGACAAAATAATTCACTATAAACATTTTATTTTGAAAAAAATATCTTCAAAACATAGGCATCAGAGATGCATCAACCCTCAGCCCTGGTAACTTACTGCACAACATTTGCTCCACACAATATTTGTGAACAAAACGTCACCGCACCAAGGCAAATTGATGCAGGGGTAAAAAAAAATATAATAGTGCACTTCTACTTCCTTTGATTGCTTATGTGTGTCAAGTATCATGAAACTGTCATCATTTATTCGAGAATTATTGAGATGATGAGCCTGCGACCTTGAAAAGCAGGTGAAGGTCACCATCCATCAAACTCATCTGGGTTCTTCACCAGATGCTTATGTGTGTCAATTCTCATGAAGCTGTCATTATTTGTTCTTGATTTATTGCAATGACGTGGATTTGACATAATTCTCCCTGTGACCTTGAAAAGTGGTGAAGGTCACCATTCATCAAACTCTTTTTGGGTCTTTAACAGATGCATATGTGTGTCAAGTCTCATAAAGCTGCCATCATTTGTTCTCGAGTCATCACAATGATCGGGATTTCACATATTTTTCCCTGTGACCTTGAAAAGTAGGTGAAGGTCATGTTCCATACAAAGATGTCTGAGGTCTTCACCAGATGCTTATGTGTGTCAAATCTCATAAAGCTGCCATCATTTGTTCTTGAGTTATTGCGATTCTTGGGATTTCATATAATTGTCCCTTTGACCTTGAAAGGTAGGTGAAAGTCATGTTCCATACAAAAATGTCTGAGGTCTTCACCAGATAATTATGTGTGTCAAGTCTCATAAAGCTGCCATCATTTGTTCTGGAGTTATAGCAATGATAGGGATTTCACATAATTGTCCCTGTGACCTTGACAAGTAGGTGAAGGTCATGTTTCATAGAAAATAATCTGAGGTCTTCACCAGATGTTTATGTGTGTCAAATCTCATAAAGATGCCATCATTTGTTCTTGAGTTATTGCGATTCTTGCGATTTCATATAATTGTCCCTGTGACCTTGAAAAATAAGTCAAGGTCGCCGTCCATCGAACTTCTCTGAGGTTTTCATAAGATGCTTATGTGTGTCAAGTTTTATGAAGCTACCCTCATTTGTTCTTGAGTTATCGCGATGACAAGGATGTTTGACACATACATACATACACATACACACATACATATTAAAAAGTTGGAAAAAGATTTGACCCTCATAGAAAACTAGTAGAATTTGTCTCCTGACAATATTAGTTGTCCATTGTTTTTAATGAATATTGTAATGGCACTTCTCCTTGTGCTCATTCTTGATTACATGTTTGCATAAAGATTATTAAACAAGGAAATCTTCCATCCACAACCTTGGATCAAACAGTTTTTATGATATACCTGTGACTCCAATTGTGTCCTCGATAAGAATTCTAGTAATTTCTGTACCGCTGTCGGCCATACTGTCATTTCCATAGGCCTCCCTGGTCAGATTGACACCATGAGCCCATGTGAGTACCGCATCATACAGCATACCAGCATGAACATCAACCTGAAAATATCCAGAGAGAATTAAAGCAGTTTAGCAAAAATACACACATATTTATAATGCACAGGAAATTCTGTGATTAGGCCAGGGGGGAAAGGTCATTTTCACTGACTCACCAGTGATCCTCCCAATAATAATATTACGTCTGTTATACATATTCTGGTTCAGTGACCAACCACTGCAGTTGAGACAATGGTAGGGTTGAACAGAAATCTTTTTGACCCATCAGAGACCAGCTAACAAACAGTTAAAGGGATTAAGCACCAATTCTATAATTCGGTGAAATTGAAAGCTTAGCCACATATGAACATCATGACAAATTAAAATTATAATAGAGTAATAATATAAGTTACTATAAGACATAAGAGTTGCACTACCAGCACAGGTCTGTCTGAGCCATAAGCTGCACCTGACGGGTAAACACTGGTAGCGTGAACTTAGTTTGACCTCAATTGAGGCTCAAAGCAGGGTAGCACTGTTAGACGTCATTTTGGTACTATTCAAAGGACAATACATTTCATGACGTCATAAGCATATTGCCCTACTCTTATGACGTCATTTTACCTTTCAGTGCCTCTATGGTCACACTCCACATAAAAATAACGCCAAGAAAGAAGTGTGCTTTCATAAAGGGGCAATAGATTAGGGTCTTGTTAAAATAGAATTAACAGGCAAACATGGGGATGCATAAATAAAATAGAAAATAGACAACAAAATAGACATCATTTATCACCAATATGTTAATTTTAAACATTTTTTTCAAAATCAGTGCTTAATCCCTTTAAAAGAAGTCTTCAAATACAATGGTGGGAGATGGAGATCATCATCTGTCCACATTTCAACATTGTTGAATTCAATTTGGAATATGCTTGAATTTCAATTTGATTCTTTAAGGTCTCAAGTATCAATCCTTTAATTTGCAATGTTGATAGACAACGTATATATGAATATCATGACATATTTAATCTTATCATAAAGACATTAAGAGAAATAACTATGAGACTCAAAAGTTGGAATTTCAGCTGGGGTCTGTGTCAGCCAACTATTGTACGAGATAAAATTTATCATTTTATGTTGATCAAAGTTATTTGTAATTGTAAATAAGATTATATTTCTGACATCCATTGTCTGTAAATGATGCTGCATTCAGGGGCTTTGAGAATACTAAGGCAAACACTTACATCAGAAGCAGAAGCAGACGCTCCACCTTTCCCAAGGTAGTCTACACTGGCAAATTTAGCCTGATTGGGAAATTCACTAATAACTTCATCAGCAAAATCCAACCAAGCTTGAGTCTGTGGAACACCCAAATTTGCAGATATCAAGCCTTCATATGCAGCTTCTGTTTCTCCTACAGTTGGTGCACCATCTTCCATCTCAACATCAGCAGCTACAATGTAAAGGCTTTTGGTTAAAGGGGAAAGAAATGTTCACTAAATATGTATTAGCAATTTGAATATCATTAATATGAAGAAATGTAAGTCATGATAGGATGATTTTTATGGTGAACTTATATGGTGACCTTTCAAACCAGAAAAATAAACTGTTTTCTTGTATTGGAGCAAATGATAAATTTACTTACGGAGAGCTGCATCAAGAGCAATGTAAATGTATCCTTCCATCATATCCAAATCTTTAGCTGCTACAAGAGTGTTGCGGATATCCTGATCATACATAAGCAAAATGATAACTGAAAGAACAAGCAAAAACATTTGATTAGATTAATTCATAGATTATTTCTGTAAGATTTATATTCATTGACTTTCACAAAGATGAGCCATTGCAGCCAATATAAAAATAATACCTCCTTGGGATAATCATATGAAGGAATTTGTGAACAATATGTTGAATTGAATACAATAAACTAGACCATCTGGGGCAGCTTCAATGGACCCAACAAATTGTGTTTTAAATCGAAATGAAAAATATAACCCTGTTCTTGGTTCATTTGACCTTCTTCACATAATAAAGTTGAAACAATTCTCACTGTTCGAGTGGACCATGCTGCCACCTGGGGTTCACCGTAACAATGGCGCGAAGAAGTGATTAACATATGATATGTCTACATATGCAAACATCAGTGATCACAGATGATAAAAAAATAGAGACAAATCATTTATCTGCCGAAAAAAATATAAATATAATAATTATTTCATTTTAATGATAGTGGCATTAAGTTCAAAGGCCAAATTACTAACAACGGAGTAATTTGGGGCAGCTTCAGATGGTCTGGTATAACTGTAGTTGTAATTTGTATTAAAATTTAAATACAAGTACATATGTATAATTTAATACATATGAGTACAATATCATAAATATAATATAATAAATATAATACCTCTTGTTTCTTCCTTTAATTGTTTTAGCTTTTCTTTCATTTCGTCATAGAGAGTGTCGTCGGTTTGTTGTGAGGTAGTTCCATCATCAGCACGAATTGTAATGATTGTACTTTCAATATTTTGGACCCCATAGCTTCCCTCGTCCGTGTATCCTGCATTTGTAAATGCCTCACTGATGGCGTTTGAAGTGAACTGCATGATAGGTTCTGGGGTGGCCAGCACTCTCAATCGGTTCCAGTTGTAATCCTTGAAGAACTCCACGAAGTTGACGAAGAGAGGCGCCAGGCTGGGCCAAGTGCCCACGGTTCTAGTAAAGGTCGGGTACTCGTTCCTATTGGAAAGTTCCTGGGCTGTGCAACCAAATGAAATTAGAGGAAGATCAAATGCTGTCATGATGAAGCCGACAGTCTGGCAAACTTCTGAGCAGCCTCCGCCAATGAAAGCGTCCAAATCATCAACTCTGGCCCAAAGGTCAAAAGCTGCAGCCAAGCCCACCCGGGCGTTACATTCCGTGTCTGCCCAGTCCCATTCTATGGCATAACCAGGTAAAATATTGTCATCTATTACCTTTTGGACGCCAAGACTTAAGGCTGATCCCATCTTGGGCCCAAGTACCCATCCACTTGACCATGGGAGAAGAAAACCCACGTTAAATGTGGAGTTAGTTCCATCATCAGCTCTGGCAACTCCCTGAATATTTCCAGCATTTGTACCATGTCCGTGTAAGCAGATAACTAGAACAGCGGCCCAAAAAAGGTGTGTTCCCGCCGGGAGCCACATGGCTGTTGCGTATTTCCCCTACTTCCCCGTATGTTTTTGGTGGGGATGACTCAAATCGTTTACCCTCCCCGTCGTGCGGCGTTCAAAATGGCTGTCTGCTTGTTTTCAAATTGTTTGGCAACGTTCATTCTTCTATGACGTCACAGTGGGCACGTGTATATGGTGCGTACGCATCCACTCAGAAGGGATCGTTTGTTATTTTTCGAGGAAAAAAATATCACTTATGAAATTCGTCATGACCAGTTTTTATCAAACGAAATCCTCGGATTCGGTTCTGTCTGAGAGCAATAATAAGTTATATTGCTCTCAGGTTCTATATAGAATAATTTAACGCATTTAAAGCATTAAAGTAGCAAATAAGATATAAAATCAATTTAAATTACATTGTACACCCAACCAATGATGTCTGTTCCATCAAATCAAATCATAGGTCTACAAGTTTATTAAATAGATTGACCTTAAGGTGACCTTGGTTTGACATTGCAGCATCAAATTCATGAAATAACATATTTTGACAAAACATTTTAGTCATCTTATTTTTTTAGGTGGACACAAACTTCAAACATCATGAAAAATATCGAACACCAAATATTTGGAACTATAATGGTAAATTACAGCCATTTGAAGATTTTGAGGTCAATGTGAACAACGTTATACTTGTAAAAGAAATGACAGGAAAAAATGATATTTTTCACTGGGCCACTCGTAAAATGCCTAAAATGCATCATAAAAAACACCTGTTTTTGCCTCATAAATATAACCATGTAGTGGTCTCATAGTGCATTAACCTTTGCTGAAATGATGCACAACAAATTGCCCGTGGTCATTAAACTTGCAGTGAAATATTTAGATTTAACTAAATTAGGTCTAAACTAAAAATAGATCAGATTAAAAGTATCATGAGACTTTATTTTTTATTTAAAAACTTTTATTCTTTTCTGGTTTAAGAATGAGATGCACTTCAGCACAATGAAATATAGTGTTCATCATGGCTAAAGGGCATGTTGTGTATCACACTAAAAGGTAATATGAGAGCTGCAGCTGTTATTTCTGATTTCATACCGTCCTATTAATTCTTTCTTCAATAAAGCAGGATTGAACTGGTGGATGACTTATGTCCTACAGGTTACTTTGCAGAATATCGTGAAATTAAATTTCATTGAGCAGATGATTCAGGCAAGGTGGGTGATTTGGTTTTGAAAAGGGTTCAACTTTGCCGACACACACTCAAGTATGGTAGAAGACGGTCACTCCCCATCCATCCATCCATCAGTGTTATCTCCTGGCAACTTGACAGCTACCTTAAGCCATTCTCCATCTGAGACAAGACATCTCGCTTCTTTGACGAACTTAACTTATTTATAAACAACTTCTTGAGTACATTTTCTTCTGAAGTTAGTTTACATATCAGGTGTAAATATAAGCAAATACACTAAGTGAAGGAAAGCGATCCCAAATATCAAACCAGATCACCTATGGCCTCCCTTTGTTCACTCCATGGATTCAAAAGAATCATGGTCAACATTCTAAGTAAACTGTGCCAAGTTCAAGGGGTTAAAACCTATATGTAATATAATAATATAAATGCTAAGTTCTTTTTCATTGCGGCATGAATGCTCACTGAAATAAGACGTTTGTGACAGATACCAATATGAATGCCTTTCATCAGAAATCATCATCTCACCAACGAGCCATCAGAATGTATCACCCAACCAATAATGTCTGTTCCGTCAATCAGTCGCTGAATAGTGTCGTTGTTAAAAGTGTTCACTGAGGCATGACTGATCACTGAAGCAAAACGTTCATCATTGATGTTCGGGTGGGCATAGGCTAAATAGAGTCTCATGCATTTGGTACTTCTACGTTAAATTGTGGAAATGGTTTTCTTGTTGGTCTTCTTGGCTGACATTACAAAACTGCAACTTTGCAGAATTCAGCAAGGAAAATGGGCAAATATGTCTACATACCAGAAAAAATAAAGTAGGTACATTGGTTTATCTTATATGCAATTAAAATTAAAAGATACAACTTTGAAAGCTCAAGATGGTAAGGTCCCTTTATAAATATATATATACTTGACTTACTGACATTGTATCCAATAAAAATCTCCAGCCTAAAAGTTGACCATGCCTGATCATCCCCAGTTCTGAGTGAAAAGCCATTGGGGAAAGAGCTTTCGCAGGTTTATCACTTATACTGGAATGATATTCCTAAAAAACATGAGGTCAGTAGACATCTCAAGAAGCACCCATAAACACTGCTTCATCAAGGACATAACATTGATAGGTGTGATATCTGTGCAATATAATTTTTAATTTTGTTATTATTGTTGTTACAAATACCATTTGTCAAGATGCTTTATCCAACCACGAATGTCTGAACAATCCGTCAGAAGCACTGATTTAGCAAGGCCAAAGTTTTTCTTTAAGTTTACAGAAGTTTGACTGCACACTTAAGCATGACAATCATCAATGATACCAATGCTATTCATTAAGATTATTGTCTGCACCACATCCATCGTGGTAATTGAATAATGCACTGGCAATGTGAGTTTCATGTGTTTGCTAAGGCATGATTGCTCACTGATACATGAAATAGATCAATGATGCACAATGGATCTTCCAATATAAAACAGCAGCTCCATCCTTCATATTCACAGACATGTCTCTGGCAATAGTCTAATGCATGACTGGTCACTCAAGCATGTTTCCGGCAAGTTTCAAAACAAAATAAGAGATAAAAAACAGATCAATGTCTTTTGCACCAATATCAAATTGCTCACTGCAACATGATCTGGGAATACCAATATTGCTCGAGGCAGTTGTACTGACGTCATTGCTTCAAGTTCAAGTAGGGTCTAAGTTACCATATATATATATATATATGCTGATGATGCACAGATCAACATTTCTATGGATCAATCAAGTAGTCGACATTTAAACACATCTAGACTTAAGCTAGAAAAATGTATAAATGAAGTCAGAACTTTGGTTCCTTAATATGATTTTTTAGATTAAATAAATCTAGAATGTCATAAAATTTAATCACATTTGGCCTGTCAGGCTTATTTAGATGGAAATTATAATCACCTAAAAAAATAACATCATGTCTGTATGTAAGTATAAAATATCAGAGAATTCATCAAAAAACTGAGAATATGTATGTCTATTTTTATCGGAGGTTTCTGGCCTGTAGACCGTGATTATTGTGCACGTTTTTGTGTTTGTTGTAATTTTTATTTCCATAAGTTCACATGTGCTAATATTATGGTTATGTTCATTTTTAAAAATATCAATTTCATTCTTATAGACCACAGCTAGACCTCCTCCAGACCTTAGAGGGCGCAGGACATGTTCAACCTCATAATTATCTACTTTTAATTCTGCTAAGATATCTTTTTCATTTATTTTATTTATCCAAGTTTCAGTAATGAAGAAAATATCGATTTCGTTTTCGTTCAAGTAAAGTTTTAATTGTTCTGTTTTATTTCCAATACTTTGCGCATTTGAGTCAAGGGCATGAACCTCTTAAGCTTTAATGAACCCGGCGCATTCCTATTGTGCGCAGTGTCACCTGGTGGCGAAATTGGGCAAGGTGAAGATTTATCAATGTCCAGGCGAATTCTTTCTATTTTTTCAAGAAATAATGTATTGAACTTCTTGGCTTGAGTGACCCAAGTCAGACTGGGGCATTGGTATGTCCTTTTTCTTGTGAATGACTGTCAATGACTCTAAAAAGCTTTTTAGGGTCATGTTTGTTCTCCTCTACAAGGTTAGAGTAATAGCTGGATTGTGATGACTTCAGCATGGAATTATATTTATTTCTCTGAGAGTTGTATAATTCTTTGTCAATGTGAAATCCTGTTTTGTTCATTTTTCTCTCAAGCCTCCTCTTGAGAGAGCTTTCCAGCTTTAGTTGGTCATTCATCCAAGGTACAGGTTTGCACTGAGTAACCTTGGCGTGCCTGAGAGGAGCATGTTTATCCATAACTAGGAAGAATAATCCATGTAACTAGGTCATGTAACAAAGGCCAAATATGTGACTCAAAAGATTTTATAGCCTTCAAACCTATGTGAATATAGGTTTTGCAGATATGGGTCTTTAACTGTCAACATAAAATTAATTTAGACTTTGAGTACAATCAGATAAGGTAAGTTTTAACAACGACTAGATCACAAGTTAGTTTCTATTGGAGGTGGGCATGGTTTGATTTCCAGTGCAGACAAGAACTTTGCCACATAATTGAGGAAAGTGGAAATCAGCCAGTGAGTTCCTCTCCGCTCCAATCACTGCCCCATGACTAGTTACCAAGGGCTGCGGTTTGTGCTAAGATGTCTACGTTATAATGCAAAAGAAAGATCCTAAAGCAGTCACTTTGAGAAGAGAAGGCCATGATGTCCTGGTGGCATCTATATGACCGGTATAATCTTAACAGCCTTGAAATGGTGGTTGATACAAACAACCTATCCATCATTACTTCAAGCAAACAAATTTAAAGAATTAGTTTATTGTTCTTGAGTGTAACATGTTTCTAAAATCCAAAAATTCTACAATATTTAGAATGTTGCCATTATAATACACTTTATCCTCATGGACACTAAAATGGAATATATCGAAATCAAGACCACTATCTCCTCATAATTCCCTATGCTTAAAGGGCAAAAACAACAAAATATTATACTTCTCATGGCCAACATACTCGAGGTTTTTTAATTCATTATTAAGTTGTAAAATCGTCAACTTTACATCCTCCACTTGCTATGCATTTATGTCTGGGCTCAAAAAATCCTTCAAATAAAACCAAATATGAAGATTCCATCTTTGCTTTCTGTGTGAAATTAGTATTTGTTATTATTTTCTGTTTTCAATAAACATCTGATATGCATTTCACTGGAATAGAACTCCAATATGAATATTTCATCCTTGTTTTATGTCTAAAATCATTATTCTAAAAATATTTGATAAATAACTTTCTAAAACAATTCTTTATGTTGTGACATACATAACATTTAAATCATGCTCAATAAAAGGGCATAAAGCAGAATGTTGATGCTTATGTTTCTGACTGCAATATTTAGACTAATTTGAAGATACACTTTGAGAAATTGATTAATGGTAATCTGGACATAATTTTAATGGGGATAAATATTTGGGTAAAACATATTATTTTTGCTTCGTAGATTTGAGAAAGGCATTTGAATTACATAAATTGATGCCATAATGCCACAATTATTGCCACAATTATTGCCACAATTAATGCCACAATTATAAATGTATATAATTTATTTTGGCAGGAATCTGGTGAATTAATTGGACCCAGCTTAAAGGGATTAAGCACCGATTTTGAAAAAAACCTTTAAAATTCACATATTGGTGATAAATGTATTTTTCTTGCATGTCTATAAATATTTTGAAAAATGCATCCCCATCATTGTCTGTAAAACCTACTTGAAGAAGATCTTAATATATAGGCCCCTAATGAAAGCACACTCCTTTCTTGGCATCATTTTTATGTGGAGTGTCATCATAGAGGCACTGAAAGGTAAAATGACGTCATAACAGCATGGCAATATGCTTATGACGTCATGAAATGTATTGTCTTTTGAATAGCACCAAAATGACGTCAAACAGTGCTACCCTACTTTGAGCCTCAATTGAGGTCAAATAAAGTTCACGTTACCCGTGTTTACCCGTCACGTGCAGCCATAGGTTGAGAAAATCTTATACAGACTGTGCAACTTCTATGTCTTGTAGTAACTTTTCTTGGTGCTCGATGTCAGACTTTAATACGTCATGGTGTTCATATGTATATATACTGTTGCAAAACCAAGAAAACAGGATTGGTGCTTAATACCTTTAAGCAGCATAAGTTAATGCACTTGAAATAAAAGGACTATATTTACACTTATACATATATTTGATATTTCAATCTTTAATAACATATGTACACTTTATACAAAATTTTAAATCGATACATGATTCCAGAAATATCAGTCATCATACAAGTATTTTTACCACAAAAAGTGACCACATCCATCAAAATATCTGGATCTGTATTCCGGTAATTTACATATTTTGCATAAAACTCCACCAATACTTAATATCGTGAGGTTACCCGCCACTTTACCAACATCACTGACCCAATCACCAGGTTTGAATGAAGAAACATGCTGAATTAAGATGCTTTAAAAACTGTATCTTAATGATAAAGCCATGTATCACAGACATTCACAGATATCGTGGCAATACTGCCACTTGTTTCATTTCAGCGATATCATATATTCAGTGTCCAACATATACCAAATAAAATTTACTTTCTGAACTATTACTGATTACTGCATGAATTTGCCTTATTTAGCACTCCATGAAAGTTAAAAACATAGACTCTATGTGTGTTTAAAAACAAAGTTGACTGTTCCTTCCATTTGAGGGAGGTATTAATAGAGATGCCAGTAAATTGTTTGTCCAAATACAGTTAGAGCAATACAGACCATACTCCAGTATCTATTCCATTTGATAATAAGTCTAGTCTCAATCCCCACTTAGGATATTGAAGAGTGCTTTTCCTTTTATTTTAAAGTATTTTCAAAATTAATAGAAATAGTTTATGGACAATCAGTACACAAAATCCCATAAGTATTCTCATGATAAGTGAATGCAGATAGTTCACAGAAGACTTGTTATCGTCCCTAAATTCACTCCAAGATGTTTTATTAATTTCTCTTTTTCACTGCTTCCATTTCCGCTGCCCTCGTAGCCAGACTTGTGTGCAGTAACTCTATCTGAACCTTGTTCTTTTTCTCCCTGAAATATGAACAAAATCACTGATGAGATTTTGGAGATTGTCATGATGTAGTTTTACATAAGAGAAAGCAGTTTTTGTAATCAGGCCAACAGCCTGTGTGAGGAATTGACATTTTCAACTTGATTCTAATGGTGCTCTATACCCTGTGCCCATTTGGTTGAATTAATCACTGAATGCAGGTTTATGATGTGGCTGATTTAGGAAATAATAAAAAGTCATGGATAAACATAATATTCACATGGTTTCCTCCCATGCCTTTTAAGTAATAGAGGGTTAATGATAAAATATATATGCTTTTAAGGTATTGTGTAATCTACTGTATTTAATGGGAAATGCCATTAATTATGTCATAACCAATTCCTTTATTTCTGTAAACACTTTCCAGTGCCTCCAAGGTGTCATTTCATTGTTTGGATAGATGCAATCATTTTAAGTCCAATATACATTGACAGTTTCACCATGGAGATAAGGGAGTAATTTTCTTACATGGCCCTTGCTCGGACTGCATGGTAAGTCTTTAGATTTTCCCTCTGTTTTCTCTCTAAAGGTTCCAGGTGTATTTTACGGACCAATCTGTAAGATAAAAAGAGCAATCAATTTGAAAAGTTAAAAGGCCTTACTGTGATTAATGAATAACTGGTATTAAGGTCTATAATCCACAATCAGTTTGAAGCATCGGGAGAGAACTTCGTGTGGTCTCGTATATTTACGTAACTGCCTTCGGCTCTGCATGCTCTGGGGGATTCCAGGATGAGAGTGAGGCTATGACGTCAGTGGGGGGTATTTCTCATACAGCACACATGGTGTCCAGCTGCAATAACTGAGTCGAACCCGTTTTAACGGTAGTTAAAACGGGTTCAATTTAAATAATAAAAGTTTAAGACTAGCTGGTTAAGTTTACTTTTTCTGTGCTAAATTAACAAATAACATGACTTTGAACACATTTAAGCCAAAAAAACATAAGTCTGTCCCAGTGTTTCATCGTGGATTATAGACCTTAAGGCATAAATGGTATTCAGGTGGTATCATTCAGAAGATAGCATTTCAGAAGTCTCACAAAATTTGGCCAGATTATTAATGTAACTGAGCACTGGTTATCTATGACTGAGTCACAAAATGCACATGTACTTGGAATTAAAAAAACTAACAATCGGATGTTTGACAAATTGTTTAATGGTAATTAGATGGCAGTAGTTTTGAATTAAATTTCTGTTTATCTTAAGATTTAACAATTAGCCTATTATTTTTTGCTGTTTAATTTTGGAGTTTTTAACCAAAAAGACAAGTGGCCAGCGAAATGACCCTTCATATTATTTGATCTCTTTATCTAATATCAAACATTTAAGCACAAACATTATATAATTTCTTGCCTGGCATTGCATAAAAAGGATAAAATCCACAGAGAGCAAAGTTGAAAAATCAAGAGGCAAAATGCAGAAATCGTGAAGCAAAATTCACTAGAGTAAAGAAATAATGGAGCAAAGTGGATCATGGACAATACAAAAAACATTACCCGCTCAATCCTCAGGACAAAAAACGACTGATAAAACACTATACACTTCAATATAAGGTTTATATACCACTGATACCAGACAATCTCCACCCATACCACTTGACTTGAGATTTCAAATCCATCTCAAAGCAAACACTCTACCAATTAAGCTATTTCAGTCAGCCACAATGTATAAACTATATTATGGCAATATAAAAAAAACCATGCATTGTATGTGATCAAATGAAAGTAGTATACTTACACGAAGGCGAGGGCATAGAGTAGGCCTCCCATACAGATGAGGATGATGCATCCCGCCACTATGTAGGAGTTAGGCATCTTCTTTATCCCCCGCACACTGTAGTATGGATCATCAGGGTTCCAGTTGCCCTTGTCTTGCCTCATACTATGCAGGGTGTCATCCCAAAAGGGCCTCTCTTGTCCTCTGTCAATATTACATATTTCAGCATATAACTCATACTGGTAGTCTGGTAATGGACAATTATTTGTTTCTTTTTGGTTTAAGCCAGAGCCTGGGGCAATCCATAGTATATCTAGGGCCTGGACCATTTATACCACCCAGGATAAAGTGAGCCTGGAATATTTAGAGCCTGGAGCACCTACCCTTTATAGATATCAGTATAGCTAGCTGTTATAGATATCAGAATAGCTGGAGCCTGGAGCACCTACCTGTCATAGCCCCTGTATACCTGTAGCCTGGAGCACCTACCTGTCATAGCCCCCAGTATAGCTGTAGCCTGGAGCACCTACCTGTCATAGCCTCCAGTATAGCTAGAGCCTGGAGCACCTACCTGTCATAGCCCCAAGTATAGCTAGAGCCTGGAGCACAGACCTACCTGTCCTAGCCCCCAGTATAGCTAGAGCCTGGAGCACCTACCTGTCATAGCCCCCGTGTAGCTGGAGCCTGGAGCACCTACCTGTCATAGCCCCCAGTATAGCTGGAGCCTGGAGCACCTACCTGTCCTAGCCCCCAGTATAGCTAGAGCCTGGAGCACCTACCCTTTATAGATATCAGTATAGCTAGCTGTTATAGATATCAGAATAGCTGGAGCCTGGAGCGCCTACCTGTCATAGCCCCTGTATACCTGTAGCCTGGAGCACCTACCTGTCATAGCCCCCAGTATAGCTGTAGCCTGGAGCACCTACCTGTCATAGCCCCCAGTATAGCTAGAGCCTGGAGCACCTACCTGTCATAGCCCCAAGTATAGCTAGAGCCTGGAGCACAGACCTACCTGTCCTAGCCCCCAGTATAGCTAGAGCCTGGAGCACCTACCTGTCATAGCCCCCGTGTAGCTGGAGCCTGGAGCACCTACCTGTCATAGCCCCCAGTATAGCTGGAGCCTGGAGCACCTACCTGTCCTAGCCCCCAGTATAGCTAGAGCCTGGAGCACTTACCAGTCATAGCCCCCAGTATAGCTAGAGCCTGGAGCACCTACCTATCCTAGCCCCCAGTATAGCTAGAGCCTGGAACACCTACCTGTCACAGCCCCCAGTATAGCTAGAGCCTGGAGAACCTACCTATCATAGCCCCCAGTATAGCTAGAGCCTGGAGCACCTACCTGTCATAGCCCCCAGTATAGCTAGAGCCTGGAGCACCTACCTATCCTAGCCCCCAGTATAGCTAGAGCCTGGAGCACAGACCTACCTGTCCTAGCCCCCAGTATAGCTGGAGCCTGGAGCACCTACCTGTCATAGCCCCCAGTATAGCTAGAGCCTGGAGCACCTACCTATCCTAGCCCCCAGTATAGCTAGAGCCTGGAACACCTACCTGTCACAGCCCCCAGTATAGCTAGAGCCTGGAGAACCTACCTATCATAGCCCCCAGTATAGCTAGAGCCTGGAGCACCTACCTGTCATAGCCCCCAGTATAGCTAGAGCCTGGAGCACCTACCTGCCATAGCCCCCAGTATAGCTAGAGCCTGGAGCACTTACCTCTCATAGCCCCCAGTATAGCTAGAGCCTGGAGCACCCGACATATCTCCTGTCGTGTAGGGTCCAGCTTGGTACATGTTTCTTTGTGCGTGGAACTGCAGGGCGATGCTCATGTCATATTCTTTACGGCTTATGGGTTTGCTGAGAATCATGTAGGCATCATTAATCTTGACAAATTTCTCATGATTAAGAGGATCATCAGGGTTTGTATCTGGATGCAACTGAAAGATTTTAATAATTTTTAAATAATTTTCCTTTATAACATAACACATTGAGAATAATATTAACCATCAATCAATCATTTTTGTAATGTTTTAACTATTTGGCTTACCATTCGTATGTAATCATCACAAGCTGACAAACGTCAAAGAGTCAAAAACATTTACACTTTTGTGAAAGGAAAAGCAGTTGTATTGACCAACATTAATCATAAAATAAAATATTGCATGTGATAACAAAGACACTGGTCTCCTTGAATATTTCATTAAATTTCATTCAAAGAGCAAAGAGAAGAACTTTTAAAGGGCAATTTACTTACCTCTTTTGATAGTGTGAGAAAGGCATGTTTTATTTCTGTTTGACTAGCATCTTTTCCAAGGCCTAGTACATCATAGTGTGTCTTGCCTTTGAGCACTGCTGATGTTGTATGACTATATCTGGAACATCATTTAAATAACAAAGCTATAATGTATCAGAAAATCCATTCAGTGATGTTTTTTTGTATTGACAATCTTTTCAGCACAGTGCAATAGCAGCTCAGATAGAAGCCTGCTACCAGGACAAAATGCCCTCTAAAATAGTGAATGAGAATCTGTTTTTAAATTATTACTGGAATGATAACACAAACTAAATCCTTATGGGGCACTGCTTTGATTGATCTCTAAATTTGAATTATATTGTCAAACCATAATAAATATATTAAATGATTTGGGTGTATTTATACATAATAGTTGAGCATTTCACCTGCAGTTGAATGTATGCTGCTGTATAATGAGCTGCAGATGTTTCCGGGACAGACCCTGCCGTGTAGCAGCCTCCAGCACGGCACGCAGCATTGTTCCTCCGTGGTCCCAGCCTCACATCTCTCACTCAGCCACACTGACAAATAAAATGCAGCATTGTATCATCACAGCGTCATGTTTGATTCACATCCTCTGCTACATTTATAAGCTGATTTGAGAAGCTGCGCCAATGGCTCAAATCACAAATATCTCATTCTGATCGTTTTTAACATAATTTGTTGCACTCTTCAATAATCTGCATAGTCACTGTGTTCCCAAGATCTTTATACATCTGAGTATGGCAATGTAGAGAGATTGGCTGTTTCACAAAGTTCTATAAAACGTCCTGTAACATTGTCTCATTTAACTTGAATTGTCTCATCACTTTTAGTTTATGAGGAGAAAAAAAGTCACACAGTCATTTTCTTTCAGCAATATCTCTGTTATGGTAAATGTATGTGGATGGAAAAAATAAAATTGGCCAATGGCCTTAGATCAGTGCAGGTCATTGCTTTTGTGTAATGTATGTCATCATTCTTCTAGAAACTGACTCATAAATGATCATTTAAATCCTTTCCCAGAGCAGACTTGAACAGATAATAATACTGACCAATCAAATTGCATATAACATATTGGTTTTTTCCCCAACTTGTTATCTTGATTCTCATTGGCTAACTTAGCTCATGATATTCAAGATGGCAGCCTCTCTCAGACAACTCTGTAATAGCCATTAGATATTTGAAAAAAATATAACAAAATAGAAGCAGATCTGATAAATAAATAGCATCAGTCCCTTGAAAATACATCTTGCCTCTGACCAATAGTTTCAGAGAAGATCAAACAGAATGATAAACAGAATGACAAACAGATAAACAAAATGACAGAACCCCACTCCCCTCCCCTTTTTTCGGAGGGGTTTTGATCATAATTTTTATTTGATTTTCCGGCATATGTTGAGGATATGATATAAATCTTAACTCCTGAAATCACAAATTGTTTGGTGTGCATAGTTAAATTTGAGAAATGGCAAGTTTTGTGTTCGGTGTTGCAAGAGGTACAGATCTGATACTCTCATGCCAACCTGTCTCCTCATCCCTGATGCTGTCCTGCCATGTATATCCTCTCATCCCTGATACTGTCCTGCCATGTCTATCCTCTCATCCCTGATACTGTCCTGCCATGTCCAACCTCTCATCCCTGATAATGTCCTGCCATGTCTATCCTCTCACCCCTGATGCTGTCCTGCCATGTCTATCCTCTCATCCCTGATAATGTCCTGCCATGTACATCTTCTCATCCCTGATTCTGTCCTGCCATGTCTATCCTCTCATCCCTGATACTGTCCTGCCATGTCCAACCTCTCATCCCTGATACTGTCCTGCCATGTCTATCCTCTCATCCCTGATGCTGTCCTGCCATGTCTATCCTCTCATCCCTGATAATGTCCTGCCATGTCTATCCTCTCATCCCTGATGCTGTCCTGCCATGTCTATCCTCTCATCCCTGATAATGTCCTGCCATGTACATCTTCTCATCCCTGATGCTGTCCTGTCATGTCCATCCTCTCATGCTGTCCTGTCATGTCCATCCTCTCATCCCTGAAGCTGTCCTGTTGAGTCCATCCTCTTATCTCTGGTGCCAGCCTGTCTCCTCATCCCTGAAACTGTCCTGTCATGTCCATCCTCTCATGCTGTCCTGTTGGGTCCATCCTCTTATCCCTGATGCTGTCCTGTTGGGTCCATCCTCTTATCCCTGATGTTGTCCTGCTATGTCCATCCTTTCATCCCTGGTGCCATCCCTGATGCTGTCCTGTTGAGTCCATCCTCTTATCCCTGGTGCCAGCCCGTCTGCTCATCTCTAATGCTGTCCTGCTATGTCCATCCTTTCATCCCTTGTGCTGACCTGTCATGTCCATCCTCTTATCCCTGGTGCCAGCCTGTCTCCTCATCCCTGATGCTGTCCTGTCATGTCCATCCTCTTATCCCTGATGATGTCCTGTTGGGTCCATCCTCTCATCCCTTATATTGTCCTGTCATGCCCATCCTATTATTTTATGCAAGCTTCTCTCATGTTTTATTCTAATCTTGGAAATGTTATGAATATCATGACCGGAAATTTTTTTTTGTCCCCAGCAGGGTTTGAACACTGAACCCTAAGAATTGAAACCTCTGCATTGACCTATCCTATCTAAATCCAACACTCTACTCACTGAGCTATCTTGGCTGCCTGATTTGAAACATGAAAAAGTGGTCACCATTCTTGAGCAAGGATCTGGCTGTGAGAGGCCAGCAAAGGGGATTTTAAATAGTCAAAGTGAAACAAGTGTATGTATCAAATATGGTTGACACATGCATGACAATAATCCCCCTGGGCCCCTAGTGGTTCATTGTCAGGGTCAAGCTAATTGCTATTTGGGCAAAGTAGATTATAAAGACAAGAGTGTTGATTACAATTATGGTCACATGATCTTAATCTTACTGAGGATAGAGCAAAACAGAGTATGAGTCCCAAGACACCTGACAGATTCTGCCAGTGAAATTAATGAGATTGTCTAAGATAAGAATTTTGTGTTTCATTTTTTAAATTTTGTACCATGATTTTCAACATGTGTCATAATTTTATGACATTCTTACAGAGGTTTCTGACAGTTTCCTCTGCAGGTTTTAAACAATTTTTTTCATAGTTTATGTGTTAAAAGTGTATCTTATATTATGGCAAGCAAGATATTTTCATCAGTAATCTGTATTTATCATTCTAGAAATAGTTCAGAGTCATTTGCTATCACTCTTTGACATAAGCCATCAGTATATACATGATATTGTGAAATTGTTTCAAGCTGGGTTTTGAATATATTTTGTCAATATATCTAAATTTATTTCATATATTTCCTTAATTCTCTGGGTACATGTATACATTGCGAACACAAGTCTGTGACTTTCTTAGACAATGTCCAAAGGCATACAGGTTCATGATTTTGTGACATAAGTTTCTAACAGTTTTTCCTGGTTTGTGCTGGCGGAAACTGTTATAAACCCTCAGAAACTAAGATTCTGACAGTGTAAGCTGGGCGTCCCAGTGGAAATAAGTTTACGCCAGTGGAAACCTAACCCTGGTGGATCAAAATCAATTTGTGGGTTGCCATTTTGCTTTTTTAATGATTGGAGCTTGTGTTAATTTGTGCAGTTCTGGTATGTACTGTTTTCAATGGTTTTTAAAATGGCTGAGCAACATGTGGGAGTCCCTGAAGTTCTTGATCTCCACAACGCAGTGGTCATAACTTGGACTCTTCTAAATGCCATTACATGTAGTCAGGTATGATATTGGGTAAACATAACCCCATGGGTTGATAGCTCTGCTGACTTGAATGAAAACACATGAACTGAGATTAAGTACAACAAGCAACCAGGTTATGATTTTCCATACAAGATCCCAAAGTAGGCCAGATAGTTGGATTTTCTAATTCTATCTATTTTCCGTTAGACTCAGTTCTTTTTCCATTGTGTCATGATTTTTTCAAAACTCTAATAGCTATCACTAAGTTGTCAAGGAGGCTGCCATTTTGAATAACATAGCCAATGAGAATCAAGATAACAAGTTGGGGCCAAATTTGATGTAACATGCATTTTGATTGGTCAAAATCATCATCTGCTCCACACTGTCCACCAGAGGCACACGCAAACTATTACCTCTGGCCAACCCAGATTAATATTCCTCCGGTACTACTTTTACTGGCCATGTGCTCAAGAACTGTCAGTGTGTTGTAAATGTGATTGACGTATTAACATCTCTTAATATCAAATATGAAGTTGCCTTGAGATGTATTTGAGTTCATTTGTTAACATTTGAACATTTTTTGTTGGTTATATTGACCAAAAGTATAAAAGATTATGAGAATTCAAATTGTAAACAAAGCGGCCATCTTTGTTGTGGTTCCGCCTTATCACTACCCCAGGAAATGGCTCCTCCGGTTGAGAAAGTAGTTCCAAGTTTTATTTCTCGTAATAGTTGTTTCTACATGCACAAAATTTTGTATTAAGGGTGAAATATATCATAATATACTAATCTGAGTACAATTTAAGAAAAAAAATAAGTAAGATGGACAATTACATAAAAATTGGTGGATGTGCTGAACGAGCACAAAAAGGCACCTTGTACAGAGGTGATAGGTTCACCACGTCGCCCTCTGGTGGAGTTTGCATCTGCTCAAGTCTGCTCCACTTTTAATGGTTGTGAGATTTTGCATGCACACAAATTTTGAATTCAAGGTCAATATGTCAAGGTCAAAGGTCACATGACTAAGAAAGTATTACGAGGCAGGGCTATGACCTAAGACATTTCTGTATACCAAGTTTTAATTTCTTCTTATAAGTGGTTGCTGAGATATGCTCCTTACACAATTTGTGACATCAAGGTCATTGCACTAAGGTCAATGGTGACATCACTCAGAATTTAAGGAATCTGAATCTTCAACTCTCTATCTAGCTCTGAATAAAATATGAAACATAAATTAATGACAGTTTTGGAGGAGAAGATTTTAAAATAATGTTGGTATATAACAGATATGAAGTGCATTTAATTCACTTCTAATGGTTGTGATGTGGCAAGTTCACAAATATTTAATTCAAGGTCAATATGTCAAGGTCAAAGGTCACATGACTAAGAAAGTATGACAAGGCACGGCTATGACCTAAGACATTTCTGTATTACAAGTTTTAATTTCTTCTAATAAGTGGTTGCTGAGATATACTCCTCTATATATCTACCTCTATATAAAATATGAAAGATATAGTACTGGTAGTTTTGGAGGAGAAGATTTTTAAAGAAATGTTGACAGACGGACGGACAGACGGACGGACAGACGGACAGACATTTTCCCCCCTCCTAAAGCTCTGCGAGCTAAAGTCTCAGCAGAGCTAAAAAACTGAAGAAAGGACGTTACAGATAACCCACAAATCTACATTTAGAGGTATAATGAGTGAGAAAAATGGTGATATGGGTCAAAACTGCTCCAGTCAATCGCCGAAGGTCGGGTTCATTACATGGGGAAACTTTAAAATGGTGGGCAGTGCGTGGTGTCTCTGGAAACTGTGGATTTCAAGTCTATTTTGTCATTTTTGACGATGAATACGGGCTGCCGAGCACTTTGCGCTCGAAATAATAACCTAATGGACAATATATCAACAACAAAGCTAAATAAACATTCAAATTTTTAACCATTTCATCTTGGGTTCGAGCTGCAGAAGTCGGCCTTATCGAGTGTCTGCCATGCCCCGCTGATGAAGAGGGAGCATCACTCATTTGTTAGGCCTTTTTGAGGTCACAAACTTAAGCAGGTGGAGCACTTTGCGCTCGTCTTTTTGTGTCTGAATCCTGCCGAATTAAAAGTATGTAGACAATTTAAAATTGTTATCAAATTACAATGATATATTTGGGAAGTTACATGGCAAGTTTCAGAAGAAAAAAATCCGCCTGTAATACTTGAAATATACGTACATTCTTCATATTATTGGCACCGATTTAGTCAATGAAAGAGTCAATAACTTTTGAAGAAAAAAATAATGATCCCTTGTTCTTGGACGCGCTATGGATCTTGGGATTGTTTTGCAACAATGGATATCCAGATTTGTAAACAAATCTAAGACTTTTAATCGTGGATACAAAACATCACTGACAGGATGTGCAAGGCCCTGAGCGCAAAGTACTAGTGAGCGCAAAGTACTCGGCAACCCTAGTTGTAAAGGTGTTTTAAACCTTAATTTTGTGAAAATCAGCCCTTGTTTAAGTTTATTTCTCTACCAACAAATTACTTTGATCTAAAAATTTGCACTTCAAGTTCATTATATAGACATGCTGTCAATATTGTGTGCTACCTGACCCCGGGGACCTGACTCCCTGACCCCAGGCATCCTTGACTGCAAAGTGTTATGAAACGTGAGCGATAATCAAGTCACATACATACATTTAAGCTGAAGCATCAATTAAACATCACTTTTCACAGGATTTGAAACCTAAAATTATATTTAATTGTTGTACAAAACTAAGAGGATGTTATACAATTTATCTGAAGTGCAAATTTTCAACTTATTTTGAAAATTAGCTTCCGAATCGTTGTAATTACTCACCAACCAGTTTGCCTCAGACCCCGATGGAATTGTCGCCAGAGGGCATTGCTGGTTAATAAACAGGTGGCGCTGCACGAAATAAACAAAGATGGACGTCAACAATTCGTTGCATGAACTCTGAAGTGCATCAAAACCTATATGTTAGTGAACGATGAGACGTCGGGAATACGTTTGTTGATCAATAGCGCATTTAATACGTTTTTCATTCGCGAGAACCATTTTTAGGCGCTGACAACTCACAGACAGAAACATTTTAATCTTGAAATGAGAGTGACAGGCTATTTTTGATCCGAGTCCGAGATGGAAGTGGAACATCTTCGCTACAACAGAGCAGGGTGGATCCGCCCAAAAGTGAGCCCAGAAGAAATACAACGACAGACGGAAGAGTGTAGAGACAAGTATGTAATCAAAGAATATTTGAAGTGATAAGAGTTGGCAAGGATAGATGTCAGAATGGGGTACGTTAATTCTGAGAGCAATAATGGCAATAGGAGGGGGCAGTCATACGGGCACTTTCACACATACGGGGCTTTAACGCCCTAGCAACCCCAATTGGCGTTGAAAACAAATCTCTGTCAGCCATTGAAACAGTACAGTAAAATTGAACCCAAATCTGAAGATTTCATCTTTAAAATCATTATCTTTTTTTATATATTCTTTGTGTGCAAAACAACAGTTTAATTCTGTATTTTCCGATGTGCATATCGCTCAGATAGAAGACCAGTATGAAGATTTCACCTTTGTTTTGTGAATAAAGTCATTATTCTTTCTACATTTTAAAAAAATAATTCAATTCTATATGTTTTGATGATCCTATCGCTCAAATAGAAGCCTAATATGAAGATTTCACCTGTTTTCTGTATAAAGTTATTATTTTTTATATTATATATGGTTGCAAAAAAAAAAAAAACCAAAATACAATTCATATCCGTACAGCCTACTCTCCTTTGCATCGGGCTCAGTATATAACACTATATTGAAGAGGCATATTGTAAAGCTGGGTAGTACAACCCAGCCATGCAGCCTTTGATGTCTTCCCATTCAGTGGTGTGAAAAACCCAAAATTTCACTGATACCAATAATCAGCATTCACAGTATTTCCATTCAAAGTCCTTGTGATGTAAGGCCAAACCTGTGATCAAAGTGTTTAATGTAATTTTTCCACAGGTTGGCCCTTTGATGTCTTCTCATATATAGTCCTGGTGTGAAAAACCCAAAATTTCAGTAAAGGATGTCACATAGTAAAATTTCACTGATGCCAATTATCCGGATTCACAGTATTATAATTGCTCTTCAAAATCCTTATGATGTAAGGTCAAACCTGTGATCAAAGGGCATTTCGTCATTGTTCCCACAGTTTTGAGTCATGTCTTCCCTTTTTGACAGAAATGCTTTAAAGCGCATAAGATATTTTTTTTTAAAGTAAGATATTTTTTTTTATAAGTAAGATATTTTTTTTTATAAGTAAGATATTTTTTTTATAAGTAAGATATTTTTTTTATAAGTAAGATATTTTTTTATTTTACAAGTAAGATATTTTTCACATAAGTATGATATTTTTCACATCTGATTTACATATGATTATCGCCTAACAATACACTTACAGAAATGATTTACTTTGCGGTAAATATGTCTGGGATCGTGGGAACATGAGAAAAACAGTCATGAATGTATGTTATAAAATTTGTTTTCTATTTTTGGCTCTGAACATGATAAGATGTCAATGATACATTGATAGTTCTAAAGATTTCATGACTGCCGTAATTGTGTACGATATAAGATGTCAATGATGGTTCTATAGATTTCATATTAATATCTCGGCTAATAAAACACTTACAGAAATGATTTATATATGTCTGAAATGGTGGGAACAAGAGGGAGACAGTTATATATGAATTTTGAAGATTTTACTTTGTTTTGGCCCCGAAAATGACTGCCGTAATTGTGTACGATATGAGATGTCAATGATGGTGCACTGATTTGTTTTCAACGTATCCAACGTGGTCACCGTGTTGTCAACCGGAAGTGACGTCAGCTCGCCCTCTCCTATTAATATAACTTTAATTGTTGCTCTCAGTCTCAGGTTAATCATGTGACACAGATGAGTGAAAGAAGAGTAGTTTAACTTAAGGGAAGGAAGGGGCGAGAGAGAATATGGAGCGGGCAGGTATGAGAGAAAGAATGTTGTTATTAATGGATAAGTTATGTTCATGATGTTGTTAAGTTATCAACAAAGTTAGCAGATTCAATGAAATGGTCATTACTACTCAGAATAAAGCTCATATTATGCTTTGATGGAGTTTGGATGTAGTATTTCTTATCAAGATGCTGTGGATGCCAATAAGTACAAATCATTCTTGAGAATTTTACTCCAGAAGGTACAGTTGTTTTTTCCTACTTTACACACTTGCAGAAGAACTGTTTGAAAATGATATATTACTGAAAAAAAATTCACAAACCAACTAATTTTCTTTAACAACAAAGAGTACACATATCAGTAGTTCAAAATATTAGAGACTAAGTTGTTATGAAATTTTCTTGAAATCAGAACACCTTGATGAGTAGTCATCACTGAAGAATAAATTGTTGCTAAAAGATCTTTTATTTTTTTTGTTACAGATTATTTTCCAAGGAGGAATTATTCAAAACATCTCAATGTGGTACATTAATTCAAAACATATGTACCCTACTAGTGCCTTGCATGGATACACATAGGGTCATTGCGGAAGTTGTGTTAAAGGCTGCTGGAACAGGAAATCTTGATTGTCTGCAGGGATTTATTGCAATGGGTATAAATCCAAACTTGATGCTTTATGGATGTACACCTTTGTTGGAAGCAGTGAAGAACTACAGATATGATTCAGTTGAATTTCTGATTAAAGCTGGAGCGAGTGCTAACCTGTACCCAAAGTTCCAGGTTGAGTCTGATCATAAACAAGCTGTGATTGAGAGAGAGATGAAGTACCCACTTCTACATGCTGTGACCAGAAACGATACGGCAATGGTTAAAATATTACTTGAAGCCGGAGCAGATGCCAATTTTCCAAGTTTATGCGTGTCAACTGGATGCCAGATGTGCTCACTTCTCAATACGGCCATTTATCTTAGAAACCTTGAAATGGTGCAGCTCCTTCTCCACCATGGAGCGTGCACAGAGGGAATAAAGTACAACAACTTCCCCCTCAAACTTGCTGCCACGACAGGAAGAGCAAGAGATGAAGTACCCATGATGCAATGCCTCCTCCAGTATGGAACAGACATTAATGAATGTGATAAATATGGGGCAAATGCCTTGGCACAATATCTGTATGATAAGAGCTGTAGTTCTGAGAAGCCAGCCTTTGACATAGTCAAGTTCCTCATTGACAATGGCTCAGACCTGCATGCTGAGGATTTCACATCCTCATCTATTCACTTAGCATCTATTTTTGAAGGATGTGCAAACACTTTTGATATTCTACTGTATATGCTGGATAATGATTTCTCAGCACTGGACAAAAAGGCTCGGCAAGAGTATGACTCACACTGGTATCCTGATGTCTACCCAATAGAGGTGGCTCTGGTTTATGGATGCCATCAAATCTTTTATTTCTATATATTGGCAGGATGTAATAACGAGTCTCGCTTCAGAGCCTGGCAAAGAATCGCTGCACAACCTGAAGAGGAGAGCGAGTGTTTTGATGATCAATCAAAGTCTGATGTACTCAGCTTGTTACAAAATCCACGGACACTCACTGATATCTGTGCAGTATTTGTGAGACATAATGTTGGAACTAACGTCAGACGTCAAATAGACGGCCTTCCTTTGCCCGTGCTGCTAAAGGAGATCACTTCTCTTGATCACATGGAGGATCTTGGAACATTCCACTTTAGACTTGATACAATTTTACCAAAAACTAACAATCAATGAATACCTTTATTCCTCAATTGTTCAGCTTGCGAAAGCACTGGAAGGTAAATAGATAAGAAGGTATTCCAGTGCTCTCTATATGTAGTCATATCATTTGCAGCCTTAGTAGTAGTAGGGATGTTGCAGTGACTTCCACTATTAAATCAAGGATGTTTGATATTATCAATTAAAAGGTTATTGGTCTACATTAAGCATTCATGTCAGACAAATTGCCTGATAGAGAAAGAAGAATCAAACACCATTAATCAAAATTGTCCCAAATGAAGTAAAACATAAATTGTATCATTTTTTAAAGGAATATTCAGCTCTAAGGCCATTTGCATATGTTTTGAAAATAACATTTTGTTTTCATTTAAAATAATGTCTAATGCTAGGTCATAAAAGTTTATTGTACAAATTAGCAAAGAAAATATTTATCTTTCAAAACAGAAATACTTAATCGATTTATTTGTTCTCTGCATATATAGGAGATAGCTTGTTCTCATAATGGTGGTGGGAATTATTCCCGTGGAATTATTATCAATGAAATAGTGACAGTCAACTTGTTGGTGGTAACACTAACAACTTTGAATCCTCAACACCACAGGTTCATGACAGACAATATATCATTGTGGGTTGCACATAAATAATCATTTCTAGCTTTATTACATTTAAACTACAAAATATAGGATATTTTCTTTTGGCAGAATTTCAAAGTCAGTTCACAATGTAATGGTCTGGTGTTATAGAAATTTCTTATCTTGTCATATTCAATAATTCAGTACATTTGAAACAAAATTGTCGAAAAATCTTTCATATCTTTTTTTTTTTACATAAGATGGAGAACATAACTTTAAAATAATTGTGCTCTTGAGGGGAGTGCAACCTAAAGAGGGTTTCATTTCATTTATGTTTCTTTGAATGCAGTAAATATGCTGGAAATTTGAACAGAATATTGATCTAAGAAAGGACAAGCTTGAAAACTAAACAAATGGACACAAATGATCTGGTTAAAGTTTTAATCATTAATGTTCAATTTGGGAAATGCAAAGATTGGATTAGCACAATGATTAGAATCATTTCAACACAAAGATATCTCTAAGGTATCACAAAGCAGCAGATTAAGAAGGTCAGGCCCCAGGAAGTGAATGCTGACATAATAGGAGGTCACGGTGATCTGTGTGAATACCAGCTATATGGATATCAGGCACACTTCCGGCAGTGCCAGAGGACATCCATAGACATGGCAAATAAGTTTTCATATATTTTTAGCTTATATGGAGATGTAGTGTGCCCGACCAGATTCAGATATAGTGCAATGACCACGAGAGCTTAGGAGTGTGATGGTAGACCATAGAAAAAATAGCTGTGGATAACTGAAAACTAACGACACCATCTGAAATAATAAAAAAATAATATATTCATTCCACACGCCTCAGTTACTGATTGAAATAAGCATACAATATTTCTGTTATATCCAAAGAGTAAGGCGACATCTGAAGTATTAAAATCTTAATAATGAAAACAAAGCATGAAAACTAACTGATGTTCTATTTTTTCATTGCAGGTTATTTTCCCACGTGGAAGAGAACGAGTCGGCACAACTTAACATGGTGGTGAGAGATCTCTGCAGAACCACAACCTCGAAGACAAACATATCCAAGTTGCTGGCCGAGGCAATGTTAATGTCCGTGCGCTTGGAGAGCCTGGACTGTCTGAAGGAGCTGCTTGTTATCGGAATCAATGCTGACTTGGGTCTGGAGGGCGTTAACGCAGACATGATGCTCGAGGGGTGCCCTCTGTTGTTAGAAGCTGTCACATATTCCAAGTATGAGGTGATGGAGTTCCTCATCAAGGAAGGGGCCGATGTTAATCTGGCCTCCCAGCATTTCCGCCACAGCCCACTCCATACAGCTGTGTACAATGATGACATTATTGCTGCCAATATGTTGTTCCGCTATGGGGCTGATCCTGATGTGAGAGACAGATCTGGTAATACTCCACTGATGAATGCTGTCACAAAAGACAATGCAGAACTCGTGGAACTCATTTTGTACAATGGAGCCAGTGTCAATATTAGAAACCGGAAAGAGGAATGGCCGATACAAAAAGCAGTTGTGCTCGAGTCCAGTAGAATTTTAGAAATGTTATTGAAAGCAGGAGCTGATCCTAATGTAAGGTGCTATGGTGTGTGGACAGAGGATTGGACACCCTCACTCCTCCACAAGGCCATCAAGAAGAACAATATGGAAATCATAGAACTTTTGCTGAGGCATGGGGCGTGGGTGGAGGGGTCTCAGTATACCACCTTTCCCCTGACGTATGCCATATCTTCTGGTGGGAATATAGCCACCATAGAGCTGCTGCTTCGCTATGGAGCAGACCCGAGTCCTAAGCCTCACTACTGCTACTGGCCTCTCTTACAAGTCCTTGAACACTCCTCCAGTGACAATAGCATACCCCTCATCCAGTGCCTCATAAAACACGGAGCCAACCTAAATGACTTGAACCGTTATGGTGCCAATGTACTTGCTCACTACCTGTTTGATATTTATAAAGGGCGTCACAGGCTTCGTCAGCGCACGGTTAACTTTGAAGCTATCAACTTTCTTATTGCGAGTGGCTCTCATCTCCATTCAGATATTTGTACTTCATCCCCCATCCACCTCGCCTCCACATTTGAGGAAAATGAGACCACCTTCAATATTCTAAAAGCTCTCATGAATGCTGATTTCACATTACTGAACATAAAGGCACATAAAGTACTTGGTTCTCATGTGATGCCTCAAGTATATCCAGTGGAAATGGCACTAAATATGCAGAGATATAAAATCTTATATTTCTATATATTGGCAGGAAGTAATAATGAGTCTCTCTTCAGAGCGAGACAAAGAATCGCTGCCCTACCTGACAAAGAGAACATTGGTTTTCATGGTGAATCAATGTCTGATATTCTCCACATGTTAAAAAAACCCAGGACACTCACTGATACCTGTGTTCACAGGGTGAGGAGTCAGGTGACTTTCAATTTGAGTGAAAATATAACTGTCCTGCCACTACCGAAATTGCTGAAAGACATAATATCCCTTGATCATATTGGTGGCTCCAGCTAGCCAAAACTAAATACTGAAACAAAAAAAGTCTGAAAACATTATTTGTCTTAATTTTATGATTAATGCATCACCATGGATTTCTCGCTAAATTTTGATGTGGATATTTTTGATTGACTGATTTATTTCAGTCAGTTTGCACTGTCCCTTGGTAAATGGTCTTTTAGTACGAGTAACAAATGACAAAAGATACAAAATTTGTACTTAAATCGTTAAATACTGTCGAAGAATATATTTGATAAAGATGTATATGTTCTTTGATTTATTCACTTTAAAATCATTCCATTGATTGCATGATATAGCGCATAAAGTTATCCTGTTCTAATAGTGAATTATGAGTAATTAACATATCAGTAACAAGGAAAGGGAGCACTGATCTGTGATTTGATTTGTAGAACATGTTGTGATATATCTCGTTTGATACAAAGATGCCATATTGTACATATTGTATGTTCTCTGAATAAAGGATTCATCACTTTATGTAATATTGATGATATAATTATAGATTAATGTATGGATTATGTCTCCATCTTAATTTGATAGCTGAATAAGAGAAGCTGCTATTTACTCACATATTTGGAACATTCTTCAGTGACAATTTTAGGTTAATATAAAAGAGGTATAAAGAGAGAAATAAAGTTAAAAATAAATAAATAAGCATGTGGACTATATTTCTTCATCAGAGATGTTGGGAAACATAGTATCAAAATGGTCAGAATGATATGGATTTCTGCAAATTAACATTTATGTTTGTTCAATGGTAAATTTCTCCTTAAATTGAATGTAAAATCCAAAACTTTAAGGTTCTTTCCTAAATAATCTAATAATCTTTGTTTAATATATTGGAAGAACATACAATAAATGATTTGTTTAAATTTCATTCTAAATTTTTGTGTTGATTTAAAAGAATTGTACACCATTAAAAAAACACTTGTAAAATTCACAAATGCATGATAAATATATTTAGCTGTCATGTCTTTTTGTGTTTTTGATTGATGAATCCCAATATGTGTGTGTATAACCTATTTGAACAAGGTCCTAATTCGGCAGGTGCTCTCCATGATTGGCTCTGTACTCCTCATTGGGTAGGTACCCTATCCCGGGGATTGGGTATTGGATATATAGATTTTGCCCAAGATATTGTCCAGCAAGCATATCTAAGCCCCTTTTAATCTCTCATGATTTATTACAGCCCATAGAAAATGATAAAACCCAGGTTTTTATGAATATTTCCGACTTTGTCAGTGGAGAAGGGTTATAAATATCTCCTACTGACAGATTTCCCCCCTGATATTGATGCCTCAGGGGTTGTTCTCGGAAGCATATCTAAACCTTCGTAAGTCTCAGAATGTGGCAAATTACATTTTTCTTTATGCCAGAGGAGAAGGGCCATGCCTCCAGTTGTCTTTCTACGAACTTAAATCTGGTCCTTTATATTGTGGTCCAGGTGTTTGTGATGGTTTTTTGTCATTTCATAATGACCACATGGTATTGTTTATAAACATTGCCAACCTTTGACCGTTCCCGGTGATACGTCCTTGACCCAAATTCCTGATTTGACCAATCGAAACCCTCCGTTAAGCTTCAATATGGCGGCCGGCTGAAACTCAGAAGGCAAAACAAACTCGCTCGATGTAAATAAATACATGTTTAAAGTATTTTATCTCAGTTAAGGATGACAATATTCCATAGAGAACTGTAAAGGACTTCTCAACGTAAGTATTATAGGTGATTTTCATTGATATTGTCATCAATAAGATCAAAGTGAGTCGATCTGTATCGCACTGTCGTAGTGGCGACTTCAATCTTCAAGACAAGTCTTCATCAAGCCTGTCAACAGCAATACATCAGTCAATACATCAAATCATCAATGCAGTAAATAGTGCTTCTGAAAAAAGTAACAATACCAATGGGACTGCCACTTAATTTTGCCATCAGGATCATATGTTATACATAGTCTCAATCTCTTGCCTTGTACTTTTGACTAGTGCACTCGACATATTCTTTCAAGAGAGTACCTGTTTGGCATTGTAAACATCCGTTGTAGGCCCTTTTTTGCAACACCAACATTTTTTTGTAGTCACACTCTACCTAACTCCACCAACACCGGGAAGTTTACTGCCGAGTAAACTTATTGATGTAGATGTGTGCCATATCAGTTGTAAACTTACCTCCAGTGATGTCACCATCTTTCCCTCATAAAAGAATAAAAGAAGAATTTAGTCTCACTGACCAGACAAAACTCGATTTGTTGGGCTTAGAAAAAGGGAAGTTGATTTCTAAGCCAATTGATATCTATTTGCAGAGAATTTAATTTCGTTTACTTTGTAGGCATGCTATTATTTTGCAAATTAATTATTATTACTATAATTATGCAAATTTATCTGATTGATTCTAAAACTTCTCATGCATGAGATAGACATTCTGAACAGGTTAACATTTCAAAATTCATTCATTGTAAATTTCAAGAACTGGGAGGAAATATTGGTGATTTCTGAAATCCTGCTAACATCCTATTTTTACCACATTTATAATTTGTATTTTCAAGGGGGTTTTGGTAGCTCCCAATTGACTTGACTATTTTAAACAAAAATTGGTATATTTGGTTCGAGATTTGCGTGTCAAATAGATATGTCAAGTATAATTAATATATAATATATCAAATATATTTTAAATCCAAACAGAGTATGATGTCCTCTTACATTTTCTGGGGACAACAAAAACCTCTGTGCTGTCCGTAATACACTTTCTTCAGTTTTGCTCCCAATATTACAATATCAACAATTAAACTAAATAGGCAGTAATTAATGAAAATCTCTATTGAAAAAGTTTCTCATAAATAGTTGAGTTTTGTGTCTGATACATATTCCACTGAGTGCCTAAAAAACCTATTGAAACAATACCCTATTTGACACCCCCTTCCCCCTTTGATACTTCTTGCTTGTCATCAGTTTTAGATGGAGTGTTACCAGAGGAACTGAAATATTAAATGACATCAAAAGAGAATGATAATAATAATTTCAAACAGTGCTGTCTTACTTTGAGCCTCGTCTGTGGTTAATAAGAGTATAGCTGTTATCCACGTTGACAGGTCATGTTCAGCCTTGGGCTGACGCAAATCTCTCCAGACAGTGCAACTTTTATGCCTTTTTGCAACTTATCATATTAAATATGTAAAACTGTAATTTTACACATGTAAATATGTAAATATGTAAAATTTCTCAGGATGTTCATTTGAAGATATCTTTAAATGTACTGGATTGATGCATGATATGTTTAATTAACATTCTGAATAGGCAGTGCATAATTGATTATTTGGTTTCATCAGTTTTGTTCAGAATGACACAGAATAGCAGGCACAGTGTCACCTGAGCAATGCCTTGAGGGTCCCACCTTCATCAAGCAGACAAATGCCCTAAGAGGGGACAGTCGTGTTCTGTTAAGATGCCTTTTGTTGCTGTGAAGTCAGCCAAGGGGAGCAAGCCAGACCAGGATGCTGAGGTCATAAGGCGGCAGCAGGAGATAGCCAGAGAACAAGAGATCATACGAGAACTGGTCAGCCAATATCTTTATTACAATAGTATTGATCACCTATTTTAGAATGATATTTTCATTGAAATTAATATTTCATTTTATCATACTTTTACTAGTTTAAGAAATGCATTATTTTCTGTGATTATCTGTATTTAGATTTATAAATGATGAAGACAGTATAAGTTTGACTTGTTCAATAGCAGCATACATTTACAACTAATTTACTGATTTAATATGCCACAGAATTATTTTTAATTATACTGATGTATAATTTCAGAATAAACTTCAAAATAACAAGCAAGATTAGACTCTGGTAACATTATTGTGACTACCAGGAAACTTTGGTTGGCTGCTCCATCTTATAATATTGTATCTTGATATTTGTAATATGGTGGATATTGTATCACTTATGGCAACAATAATCTCTCAGTGTTTAAGCAATGGTCTGTCCTACCATCGGATCCAGCAGGAAGGCCACGGCCTGCGCATGCTGGAGATGTTTTTCTCTGGGTACCCAAGAATGGTTGGACTCAACTACTTCCCAAACCTGCAGGTAAATCTACTCTACATGGAATGGCTACTTATGAAAGTGCAAAATTATATTTCCTATTGCATGTGAAAATTTATATATAAGACTGAAATTTTATTTCATTATATTTCTTTTTTGTTTGATAAACCGTTTGATAGAGCCTTTAAAACCATGTGTCAATCCCCATGAATTGTGATCATTTCTTGCAGTGAACTTAGCATGATATTATCATGGGAGATTTAATTGCATGTAATTCAAGCTGCAATTATGATCTTAAATTTTCATAAAAAGTCATTACTTTGTGAATATTGGTCTGATTGTCACATGTTTCACACCAAAATGTCACATTTCTCATTTAACTCCCAACAAATAGTGATTTACAGTGCTCCAATTCTAAAATCTTAAAATGTAGTTTCAATATATAGCTCCAATCCTAGAAATTATTTACATTTGTAAGTAATTGCCAACACAGTCATAGTAACATATCCCACTAACCAATGTGGGTTGCAGTTCTTCTCCATATTGTAAAAATGTATAAGAAGAATGAAATCAGCAATTTATGTTTGCAGAACCTGTGTATCAATGGGCAGGTCATCACCCGGATAGAAAACCTCCAGTATTGTCCACACCTGAGGGAAGTTTGGATCTTTGAGTGCAATCTGAAGGTACATCTGGCCTAAATACACTATGTGAATAATCTATTCTTTTAATATATATATATATATATATATATATATATATATATATATATATATATATATATATATATATATATATATATATATATATATATATATATATATATATATATATATATATATATATATATATATATATATAAGGCAAGAACATATATATATATATATATATATATATATATATATATATATATATATATATATATATATATATATATATATATATATATATATATATATATATATATATATTCGTCCTTTGGACTCTTGAGATCCTTCCACCAGAACCAACTTGAGAGATCTGTCAGCCTGAACACTGCACTTACATGTTCTTGCCTTAATATATATATATATATATATAAAATAAGGATATATCACTTTGTTTTATTATTTTAAAGTAACAAATAGCATTAACCTGCTGTATGATATGGTATATAACTCTCTAAAAAAATAGTTCATGGTATTTTCAGAAAATAGAGGGATTAGAAGCATTGTCGATGTTGCGGAAGTTGTATTTATATGACAATGAGATCAGTAAGATGGAGAATCTGGAGCAGCTGACTGAGCTTCAGGTGCTCTGGCTCAGCGGCAACAGGATCACCAACATCGAGGTCAGCTCCTTACACTCTCACCACACCTACAACAGGCAGACACTGAGCTCAATAACATGCAGCCTGTACAATCAAATCAAATACCTTCTAATCATACCAACATGGTGAAGCCATCATGCCTCATCTGTGAGGTTATGATTTCCTGAAATAAAATTATGGTGTTTTTTATATCTCCCACTTAGTTTATTATTGATCATTTTAATTATTATCAAAATTGTTATCAAAATTATCTTGAATTTACTTTTTCCGATATATGTTGATAGGGTCTGTCAACATTGCGGTATCTCAGTGAATTGAATCTTGCCAATAACAACATATCAAAGATTGGTAAGTTCATTTATCAGCATTATTATATTCTGCCTTTATTATCAGTCATTTTAATAAGTTAAAGGATTAGTAATTTAGCATGATAACACAGTTTGAAATGAGAAAATAAATCTTTACTTTGAATGATCAGAGAACCGTTTTCATGTTGTCTTTCAATTTTTCAGGGAATGCCCTAAATCCATTGCATTTTTTAGAAAAATTGGAATTATCAGGAAACAACATAAATTCATTTAAGGTGAATATGCATACATGAAAATTATTGGCATATGTATTGATTTGAATTCCAGCATATCAGATAATAATGCAAAATTCCCTAATTATGGAAAGGGACAATATATCCTCCATGTACATGTAAGAATAGAATTGCTGTCTTTAATGATCATAATTATTTTATTGATGCCATTATTTGAAAAATTATTTTTCTATAGTAATGGACAAAACATGCTATTTTGAAGTTTGTGATATTTTGTTTCTGTGTATGTTCTAAATAGTAATGATTTGCTGAGTTTTCAAGTTTAAATATACAGTATTATTACTGCAGGATTTGACCAACTTATCTCGGTTGATGAGTCTGAGGGATTTGGGGTTGAAGTCTCCAGAATATCAGCCTAACCCAGTGGGCTTGCTGTGCAACTATTCTACCCACATACTCTACCACCTGCCACAGCTCCACAACCTCGACACCCAGGACATCTCCAGTAAAATGCTCCGGGACCTGGCTGAGGTAAGTTCCTTTAAGAAAACAGTCTCAGACCTGGATGCATTTTGTGAGCAAAATGCTCTGTGACATGGCTGAGAAAAGTTCCAGTAAAATAGTCCCTGACCTGGCGGAGGTCCCTGACTGCACCATGTTTGGATATTTTTGAAGTTTGTGATATTTTGAGAATTGTGGAAATTTTGCATTTTGTTTACGAAAGGATAGACATTTAATTAAACCTCTTTTATATTTCAGACAACAGTACAAAAAAAGAAGATGTTTTACAATATGAAAGTGAAAACACTGCAACGAGACCTCGCAGAGATCAGGCGCCACCTGGTGAGGATGAAAGAAAAAATGCTTGATGGGCCTTACTCACGAATTAAGACTCTCATGTACATGTGCAAAGAGGTCAGTTTATTGATATTGTTTTACACAACAATATATGGATCAGGTATCTTAATTCATGCTTTTAAATGATATTTGACGAGACTGAATCCATGTTAAGGTTGTTTTTGGCAATTCCAATTTGTATTTTAATTTATTTCTTTAAAAATTGCACATAGATCTGTGGTCAGATATTTCCAGTTGATTCTAAATCAAGAACAAATTTTGAAACTACAGACCATGCAGCTTCATGTGTGCCACTATATCCTATTAGTTTGAGAAGTAAATAAAGCAATAAATACAAAGTGAATAAAGATCTTAGCATTTAAGAGCAAAATTGCACAGTTTGAAGAACCAAACATGATTTCATGGTCTCAGTAATCTTTTGTGTAATATGCTCTGATTTATGGGGAAATCCCTTCCTCATCTTTCCAAAATGTAACATCTTAAAAGTTTGATATTTTGGAAATATTCAAACAGACAAAACTTTTATCTGTAAAATGCAATTGAAGTTTACATACACCATATTACAAGCATGCTTTAAGCTGGGAAATGAAAAATCTCTTCTCCATTAGAGTATCTTGGATTATAAATTTATGAGTATTGGTTTAAGATTGAGAGAGATATAAAGGAATTGAAGGCTGCAGAGGGAGAATCCCAGAGTGACTACCAGGACACGGAGACAGCCCACGAGAGCGGCACAGAGAGCGAGAAAGATGCCAAAGAGGCCAAGGTAGGATGCCATGCTCCTTATACCTGCCACACTCCTTACACCTGCCACACTCCTTATATCTGCCACACTCCCTACACCTGCCACACTCCTTATACCGTCCACACTCCTTACACCTGCCACACTCCTTATACCTGCCACACTCCCTACACCTGCCACACTCCTTATATTTACCACACTCCTTCCTAATACCTGCCTTAATCCACCATTATTTTCATTATATTTCTCTGAATATTTTTTGGGGAACAAGAGTGTCATGATTGTGTTTTATCATACTTATTTTTATATTTTCAGGCTGCAGAAGAGAGGAGCACAATAAATCTTCTCAAGATAAAACAGAAGGCCATCAAAGAGAGGGTTAAGAAATGGGAGAAGAAGGTTGCAGAGTATGTCGCTTAAACAACATTAAAATATATACTATGCACAAAGGCTGACTCTAATTGTTGTCAAGTCTCCAAATATCAAGCCATTTTTTTATGCGAATTTTTCATGCTCAGATATATTTTGAATCGTTCATATTTTCTTTGCTATTATAATTGAGGAGAGCTTAGCACTTGTTGTCTGTTATTGTCAGGATGGAGTTCTACTACGAGGAGGCGATGGATAAGATGAAGCAGGTGACGGACCTCAGCTACCACCGACTCACCATGGAGCTCGAGACCGGAGGCAACGTCAGGTTCGAAGACGGAAAACCCACAGATGTCTGGTGAGACAACCTTGTCATTGCAGACAAAACAATATATGAATAGAATATCGACCACCAGGCTATAGTAGCATATTTAAAGATGCATGTAGATATAAATATTATTGAAGTTATATCAGCAATCAAATCTAATGGTGACTTGTTTGTGATGAAGGATGATGGTTGTTTCAGGTTTTCCTCATGTCACGACCTCTTGTTGTCGCGGTTCTGTGCAGCAGACTATAAGGATCACGGTGTGATTGGCATTAAGATTCACCGCATCACCCGCATCCACAACCGCAACCTCCGCACCCAGTTTGATGAGTGCCTCGCATCCCTCATGGAAGAAGAGGAGAAAAAGGAATCGTCCATCAGTAACTCTTCCAGCTCCACACCAGGGGGCACTACGAATGTCACACTGCCAAATAACAAGTAAGAAGTTGCCTACATATTGTTATTTAAATTATGAACCCAATTCTTATTATTCCCATTAGTACATGAGGTGGCACCTATATTCCTTTACCATACAAGAGATTGATCATGCTTGTTTACTGACTCTTTAGAACTGTGAACTATCGGAAGTTGCTGGAGTACCTGTTCTGGATCTGGGACCCAGAGTTACCAGGTGGCGCCACTGAGCCTAGCAGAGTTCTGGAGGAAGGATTCATGGACCCAGCCACATACAAGGTGTGTCCTTCCCCCATTTACACTCATTCCTATCTTAACAAGGCATATCCTATATTCTATTTATATTAACACCAACAGAATTGATAAACAACTAAATTCTACCAACCAATTTTGCCAACCAATTTTATTTTTGTTATTAGAAACTGGGTAAAGATGGAGCTGTGCCGCTGACGAATAGCGTGAGCATCGCAGACAAGCAGCGTATGTGCCACCTGACTAAGCTAGCCAAGGGCAAGGAGTACGCCGACCCCTGCCCCTTCAGACATGGTCAGACACTCAATTTATTCTACTTTTCAAATGATATGTTTAAATGAGGCAATTATTGTTCTGTGTATAACACAGGGGTTTATTTAAGAAAGTGAATGACAGTACTGTGTTTAAGGAAGTTTAATTTATTTTGAAAAAAGTAGTTCCTTGAGAAAATCTGCCACCAGAGGACACTCACCACCCACATACACAAATTGCCTTAAGAGATTAAGATTACAGAACTGAACAAATTAAAGTAGATTAATTAGAAATACTGACCATTTATTCTTTGTCATGATGAATTTGTTAATTTTGATGGCTATGATTGTTTTCAGGACAGATTGTGGTGGCGAAAGTGTATCTTGGTAAGAGTCAGCAGTATGGACAGACCAAGCTGTAAGTTCACCCTTCAGTACAGTCCAAGCTATATCATTATACATAAGATGACACTTCTCAAATACACAGTCAGACTAACATAAAATCTTAGGAAAATAGTTGAATTTTAAAAGAAGCTTGAACTGAAGCATAAATTTCCCCTGCTTCCGCTACTTCCCTGCCTGTACTTCATGTTATCTGGTTATGTTTCAGTGGCCTAGCGGGGCCGGTGGTATCTAACCAAGCCACCGTGGCCCCCACGCCTTCCCTGCCTGTACTTCATGTTATCTGGTTATGTTTCAGTGGCCTAGCGGGGCCGGTGGTATCTAACCAAGCCACCGCGGCCCCCACGCCTTCCCTGCCTGTACTTCATGTTATCTGGTTATGTTTCAGTGGCCTAGCGGGGCTGGTGGTATCTAACCAAGCCACCACGGCCCCCGCTACTTCCCTGCCTGTACTTCATGTTATCTGGTTATGTTTCAGTGGCCTAGCGGGGCCAGTGGTATCTAACCAAGCCACCGCGGCCCCCACGCCTTCCCTGCCTGTACTTCATGTTATCTGGTTATGTTTCAGTGGCCTAGCGGGGCCGGTGGTATCTAACCAAGCCACCACGGCCCCGCTCCTTCCCTGCCTGTACTTCATGTTATCTGGTTATGTTTCAGTGGCCTAGCGGGGCCGGTGGTATCTAACCAAGCCACCACGGCCCCGCTCCTTCCCTGCCTGTACTTCATGTTATCTGGTTATGTTTCAGTGGCCTAGCGGGGCCGGTGGTATCTAACCAAGCCACCGCGGCCCCGCTCCTTCCCTGCCTGTACTTCATGTTATCTGGTTATGTTTCAGTGGCCTAGCGGGGCCGGTGGTATCTAATCAAGCCACCGCGGCCCCGCTACTTTCCTGCCTGTACTTCATGTTATCTGGTTATGTTTCAGTGGCCTAGCGGGGCCGGTGGTATCTAACCAAGCCACCGCGGCCCCCGCTACTTCCCTGCCTGTACTTCATGTTATCTGGTTATGTTTCAGTGGCCTAGCGGGGCCGGTGGTATCTAACCAAGCCACCACGGCCCCTGCTCCTTCTATGCCGGCAGATACCACTGCTGCCCTCCCATTGTAAGTGACACAACTGCCTGTGCTTCTTGTTGTCTGTGTGAACTGACTTACCATATTACTCCCCTCAAGTACCCCTGGACCACCATATCCCCTTGTCAAGTACCCCTAAAGCCATAATTACATTTGTACTTTTATACACCAAATCTAATAGCTATCACTGATTTGTGAAGGAGGCTGCCACTTTAAATAACATTACAAATATTAGCCAATAAAAATCAAGATAACAAGTTCGGACCAAATTCAATATGTAACATGCATTTTGATCGGTCAAAACCATCATTTGCTCAAGTCAGCTCTGGGAAAGGATTTAAATGATCATTTATGAAGCAATTTCCAGAAAATATTCACAAACATGACCAAAAAGCAATGATCATCCTAGCTCTAAGCCCATTGGCTTATGTTAATGAGCATGTACAGCAGTTACATTATTGGACGTGTATCTCCGTGTCTGTACTGAAGTCGCAAAACAGGCTTAATTAATTTTTTTTTAAAAGAAAGTCATTTTTGATCTTATCTTAGAGACTAATTCATTTGACTAGGAAGCAGATTTCACATTATATTACATGCTATTGTATGACCCCAGAACAAATTTTGTCCCAAATACAATTACATAAAATATAGAAAATGATTTAAATATTTTATCATTTGACAAAAGAAACTGAAAACTTGAGATTTGTCCAATTTCTGTAAATAGTTAAAGACTTTATGGGAGTGTCTTGAGTACTTCCTGGGGAATATGGTGTATCGGTATTGATGTGCCTTCAGATATATCAAAGTGCCATGATTGGTGTATGTCACAAAATCAAGGAAAGTGATGTGTGTTTGATTGATCTTTATTCATAATTTGATGTATATACTTGATGTAACACTGAAAAATAACATATTGATTTCAAAGTATACCATTAGAATACCTTCCTTTACTTTGGCCTGGCTCGTTTTGTGCATACGATATGCCTGATAAGTCTGGTTCCGGAAGAGGGAGAATTGTTGGCATTCATTTTTTATAGGGCTGTTGCGTGCACATCCAATATTGTCCCGCCAGGCGACCCTATCCTCCCTATGCCAAGCTGGGTGGGCCGATTGGGATCCCGCTCACGTGACTTACCTCTCCCCGGTCACGTGACAGTGCGCCCCGTCAAGTGAGAGTACACCCGGTAGTGCAAAATGAGCCAGGCCTTTCTTTGTGTACATTGCGTTACATGCAAACATATTTGATTTAAATCCTAAAATGTAAAAGAAGAATGAGATATTCAATACATTGACAAGTATACCAGTTCTTACTTGCCTCCTGAGGACAACTCTCATACTGTGTATATTGACTGAATTGCAGTGTACTCTCTCTTTGAATTCAATATATTTTGGGTCACAGTTTATGGTGTGTAATGTTTGTTTGGTGCATTTCCAAACATAAAGAAGTAAACTAGATCACCGTGGCACAAATGATTTAGGGGATTATTGACCTGTGTCATATTTAGACCACACATCAATATACTCAGCTTACTTAGAAGACCACATGACATCACGCTACCTACCCTGGTCTGTATGACATCACGCTACCTACCCTGGTCTGTATGACATCATGCTACCTACCCTGGTCTGTATGACATCACGCAACCTACCTTGGTCTGTATGACATCACGCTACCTACCCTGGTCTGTATGACATCACGCAACCTACCCTGGTCTGTATGACATCACGCAACCTACCCTGGTCTGTATGACATCACGCAACCTACCCTGGTCTGTATGACATCATGCTGCTTTACCCTGGTCTGTATGACATCACGCTACCTACCCTGGTCTGTATGACATCACGCAACCTACCCTGGTCTGTATGACATCACGCTACCTACCCTGGTCTGTATGACATCACGCTACCTACCCTGGTCTGTATGACATCACGCTACCTACCCTGGTCTGTATGACATCATGCTGCTTTACCCTGGTCTGAATGACATCACGCTACCTACCCTGGTCTGTATGACATCACGCTACCTACCCTGGTCTGTATGACATCACGCTGCTTTACCCTGGTCTGTATGACATCACGCTACCTACCCTGGTCTGTATGACATCATGCTGCTTTACCCTGGTCTGTATGACATCATGCTGCTTTACCCTGGTCTGTATGACATCATGCTGCTTTACCTTGGTCTGAATGACATCACGCTACCTACCTTGGTCTGTATGACATCACGCTACCTACCCTGGTCTGTATGACATCACGCTACCTACCCTGGTCTGTATGACACCACGTTTCTACCCTGGTCTGTATGACATCACGCTACCTACCCTGGTCTGTATGACATCACGCTACCTACCCTGGTCTGTATGACATCACGCTACCTACCCTGGTCTGTATGACATCACGCTACCTACCCTGGTCTGTATGACATCACGCTACCTACCCTGGTCTGTATGACATCACGCTACCTACCCTGGTCTGTATGACATCACGTACCTACTCTGGTCTGTATGACATCACGCTACCTACTCTGGTCTGTATGACATCACATACCTACCTTGGTCTGTATGACTGCTTGCCTTGTCTGGTATTCTCTCACCATCAAAGGCTCTCTTCTCAAAAATGTCATTCCTGAATTATTTGTGACATGTTTTGTAAAAAATACCTTTTCCTCAATTATTCTTTACTAATTGTTTATCAAAATCTGTCCCTGAGTCTTAGACATTGCAATCTGTCCCCGAGTCTTAGACATTGCACTTTGTCCCTGAGTCTTAGACATTGCACTCTGTCCCTGAGTCTCAGACATTGCAATCTGTCCCTGAGTCTCAGACATTGCAATCTGTCCCTGAGTCTTAGACATTGCAATCTCTCCCGGAGTCTAAGACATTGCAATCTGTCCCTGAGTCTTAGACATTGCAATCTGCCCCTGAGTCTTAGACATAGTGATATTATTTTACAATCATGAAAGTTGCTTTTTCAGTTGCATCACAATCAGGGCTCTCCATACTGCACTAAGACTATACACACACATTGTTGTGATTCTCTGTGATGTCACACATCATATTAGGCATGTGACTTCTCACTGCATTATGAGGAGTATATCAGGTAGTGCTTCAATGTGACATCATGTTGGGCATGTGACATCATTGTCAATCACTGCATTATATCAAGCAGTGCTTCTATGTGACATCATGTTGGGCATGTGACATCATAGTCAGTCACTGCATTATATCAGGGAGTGCTTCCATGTTACATCATGTTAGGCACGTGACATCATAGTCAGCCACCACATTAAATCAAGCAGTGCTTCCATGTTTCATCATGTTGGGCACGTGACATCATAGTCAGTCACCGCGTTATATCAAGGAGTGCTTCCATGTTACATCATGTTGGGCATGTGACATCATTGTCAATCACTGCATTATATCAAGGAGTGCTTCTATGTGACATCATGTTGGGCATGTGACATCATTGTCAATCACTGCATTATATCAAGGAGTGCTTCCATGTTACATCATGTTAGGCATGTGACATCATCGTCAATCACTGCATTATATCAAGGAGTGCTTCTATGTGACATCATGTTGGGCATGTGACATCGTCAATCACTGCATTATATCAAGGAGTGCTTCAATGTTACATCATGTTAGGCACGTGACATCATCGTCAATCACTGCATTATATCAAGTAGTGCTTCCATGTGACATCATGTTAGGCACGTGACATCATCGTCAATCACTGCATTATATCAAGGAGTGCTTCTATGTGACATCATGTTGGGCATGTGACATCATCGTCAATCACTGCATTATATCAAGGAGTGCTTCTATGTGACATCATGTTGGGCATGTGACATCATCGTCAATCACTGCATTATATCAAGGAGTGCTTCTATGTGACATCATGTTAGGCACATGACATCATCATCAGCCACCACATTAAATCAAGCAGTGCTTCTATGTGACATCATGTTGGGCATGTGACATCATAGTCAGTCACGGCATTATATCAGGGAGTGCTTCCATGTTTCATCATGTTAGGCACGTGACATCATCATCAGCCACCACATTAAATCAAGCAGTGCTTCTATGTGACATCATGTTGCTTTGTGTCACTGAAATTTGGAACAACAAAAGTCACAAGACACATCTGTATTTATGTATATGATAAAACAAGAAGCAATCACTGGCGATTAAATTTGAGAACTTAATCATGTTGAGTAAATTAGAATTGTTAAAAGTAATAGAAGATTAAGGTGATTTGATGGCAGGAGTTATCAGATTGTAATTTCTTTTCAGGGTTGATAAGATGTCTTTTCCCAAAGCAGACACAGTCTACCGACCCAAGAAAGAAGCTGATAAAACAGGTATGATGATTCTCACAAGAAAAAGTAGGATTCAGATATTTTAAAATACAGCAAATAATTTTTGAAAATAGTGAGAATTGTGTATAGTTCATTTTCTAGATACCTGTCCCCTGATAGATTCATAGAAAAATATATATTTAAAAAATGTATTTTATAGATTGTTATGATAGATATAGATGGCTTTATGAGGTGGATCATATGTGATGTAAATGAGTTCATATTGAGGCTGTGGTATGCCATGGCGCTCCATGCGTGCTAACCTCAGCGTGTTGCTTGCCACGCCTCTGATTGTAGAGGAAAGTAGTGACAGTGAGCTAACCTCAGCGTGTCGCTTGCCTCGCCTCTGATTGTAGAGGAAAGTAGTGATAGTGAGTCTAGTGATGAAGATTCCGACAGTGAGGACGAAGAGGACTCCAGTGATGAGGAGGATTCTGAAGAGGACTCTGAAGAGGATGAAGAAGATGAGAACGAAAAAGAGGAGGATGAAAAGAAGGAAAAAGGAGGAAGCAAGTCTGAGGGTACAGCATTATGGTGAAATCTACCAGTTAATGAGTCTCACATCACCAGTGCCTGAATGTCGTGGATATGCTACCCGTTTATATATCTCACATCACCAGTGCCTGAATGTCGTGGATATGCTACCCGTTTATATATCTCACATCACCAGTGCCTGAATGTCGTGGATATGCTACCCGTTTATATATCTCACATCACCAGTGCCTGAATGTAGTGGATATGCTACCCGTTTATATGTCTCACATCACCAGTGCCTGAATGTCGTGGATATGCTACCCGTTTATATATCTCAGATCACCAGTGCCTGAATGTCGTGGATATGCTACACATCACCAGTGCCTGAATGTCGTGGATATGCTACCCGTTTATATATCTCACATCACCAGTGCCTGAATGTCGTGGATATGCTACCCGTTTATATATCTCACATCACCAGTGCCTGAATGTCGTGGATATGCTACCCGTTTATATATCTCACATCACCACTGCCTGAATCTTAATGATATGCTATTTGATTATATATATATATCACATCACCAGTGCCTGAATGTCGTGAGATGCTACATATTTATATATATATTTATATATTTATCACATCAGGAGTGCCTGAATGTTGTGAGATGCTACATATATATATATATATATCACATCAGGAGTGCCTGAATGTTGTGAGATGCTACATATATATATATATATATATCACATCAGGAGTGTCTGAATGTTGTGAGATGCTACATGTTTATATATATCACATCAGGAGTGTCTGAATGTTGTGAGATGCTACATACATATATATATATATCACATCAGGAGTGCCTGAATGTTGTGAGATGCTACATATTTATATATACCGTATTTACTCGTGTATAAGTCGACTCGTGTATAAGTCGACCCCCCAAAATTGAGGTTATTTTTCTTGAAAAAAAACAATTTCCGAATATAAGTCGAGTTGGTTTTTTTTTACATATCGGCTCTGCTACCATTCAAGCTTCAGCTGAAGCTTGGCGGTCATTTTAAAAGTGAAACGTAAATATGCTTAAAATATAAGATATTAGCCGTCTTATACACGAGTAAATACGGTAAAACGTAAATACGATGTTCTTATTTTCGAAATAACGGATATCAGAGCGGATCGATTTTGATTGCGTTTTAAATGATAAATAAAGGTATTTACCCAATATTATCACAAATTGTTCGAGAACAGAACAAAACCAGCAATCCATTTAAAACGCAATTAAAATCGATCCACGTGTGAATGCATTTCTGTCAACAAGGGAAGACACGACTCAAAGCAGTGGAAACAATGACGAGATGCAAAACTGTGAACGCTGATAATTGAAATCAGTGAAAACAAAGTCAAAACAATGCATTTTGAAATAATATGTTTTAAATGATATATGAAGGTATTTACCCAATATTATCACAAATTATTTTTCGCAAGAATTTCTCCACGATGTAGAACGTAATACGATGTACGTGACGTCCTTGACCTTAGCGTCAAAACTAACACGTGGTAGAATATTTCTTTGTGTATTATAAAGCCAATGATATTCATTATATCGCTTTTAATTATTATTGTTTATATCGATCTTAGCAACAAAGCGTGTTAATACACAAAGAAATATTCTACTACGTGTAGACAGTAGTCCGCCTGTCCGATATTTGCTTTCACGCTAGTATTGCGTAATGCATGTTAAATGAATGGATGGTTTTGTTCTGTTCTTGACCTGCAAAGCGAATTTGTGATAATATTATGTATATACCTTTATTTATCATTTAAAACGCAATTAAAATAGATCCACGTGTGAAAGCATTTCTGTCAACAGGGAAGACACGACTCAAAGCAGTGGAAACAAAGACGAAATGCAAAACTGTGAACGCTGATAATTGAAATCAGTGAGAACAAAGTCAAATCAAAGCATTTCGAAATAATATGTTTTAAATGATATATAAAGGTATTTACCCAATATTATCACAAATTACGTTTTGCAGGTCGAGAACAGAACAAAACCATCCATTATTGCGCAATATATTAACAATCGTTTTCGCGCTAAAAACAAGAGCCTCTTCCCGTCACTTCCGCCTTTCAAAATTGCGACCACGTGTTGCGTTGAGTCGTGTCTTCCCTTCTTGACAAATGCCTTCACACGTGGATCGATTTTAATTGCGTTTTAAATGATAAATAAAAGTATATACCCAACATTAACACAAAATATGCCTTGCAGGTCGAGAACAGAACAAAACCATTCATCCATTTAAATGCATTACGCAATACGAGGTCGTCATTTTAAAAAGCGGGAGTGACGGGGACAAGCTCTTATTTTTGGCGCGAAAACAAATGGAGTGTATCAACTCGCATTGAAAAAATTAATATATTGCGCAACGATGGATCCCTGGCTTCTCTTCGTGTTGCCGCACATCAAATTTACCGTGTTCCGCACATCGAATTTCTGTCCAAGCGGGAAGACACGACACAAAGCAGTAGAAACAATGACGAAATGCATAATTTGTGATAATATTGGGTAAATACCTTTATTTATCAGATCATTTGAAATGCAATTAACGCTTTGTTTCGACTTTGTTCTCACTGATTCCAATTATCAGCGTTCACAGTTTTTGCGTTTCGTCATTGTCTCCACTGCTTTTAGTTGTGTCTTCCCGCTTGGACAGAAATGCTTTCACACGTGGATCGATTTTAATTGCGTTTTAAATGGATTGATGGTTTTGTTCTGTTCTCGAACAATTTGTGATAATATTGGGTAAATACCTTTATTTATCATTTAAAACGCAATCAAAAAGGGAAGACACGACTCAAAGCAGTGGAGACAATGACGAAACGCAAAACTGAACGCTGATAATTGGAATGAGTGAGAACAAAGTCAAAACAAAGCGTTTTGAAATAATAGACCAATAATATTGGGTAAATACCTTTATTTATCATTTAAAATGCAATTAAAATCAATCTGCTACGTCTGATATTCGTTATTTCGAAAATATGAACATCGTATTTACGTTTTACCGTATTTACGTTTTACCGTAAATACTCGAGTATAAGACTGCTCTCGTGTATAAGTCGACCCCCTAAACATTAACTAAGAGTTTTTGGAAAAAAACCTCGACTTATATACGAGTAAATACGGTATATCACATCAGGAGTGTCTGAATGTTGTGAGATGCTACATGTTTATATATATCACATCAGGAGTGCCTGAATGTCGTGAGATGCTATATATATATATATATATCACATCAGGAGTGTCTGAATGTTGTGAGATGCTACATATATATATATATATATCACATCAGGAGTGTCTGAATGTTGTGAGATGCTACATGTTTATATATGCTATGTTTAACAACTGGAATGACTAACAGAAACAAATTTAACAAGACTAGTATGATAACATGAGAATGTATAAGCATGCAATGGAAGTAAATAAAACTGTATGAAAATGAACCAAACAGATGATTATAACTAGCAGGGTGTAGGCTTCATGTACCAACACATGATCTGAAAACACAGATCAATGGCATGCATGCTGGAACATTACTCGTACACCTTCATAGTAGGAAACTACGCCCCCTCGCGATCTTAAGCAGGATTCCACTAGTGATAAAATGAAGGGATGAAAATGAAGGAATACAGTGAGATGAGTATCAGCGTAATGTAACATGCCGTTGATTTGAGATGTTGATGGGCAAAGGAACTTCAATGACTGACTGGTATTTAGCAAAGAGATCTCTGTGTTTATGCTTAGTTTTGTGTAGCTGTTTCACTAATGATTTATAATGAAAGCCCTGTCTCATCAGCATATATATCACATCAGGAGTGCCTGAATGTCGTGAGATGCTACATGTTTATATATATCACATCAGGAGTGCCTGAATGTTGTGAGATGCTACATGTTTATATATATCACATCAGGAGTGTCTGAATGTTGTGGGATGCTACATGTTTATATATATCACATCAGGAGTGCCTGAATGTTGTGGGATGCTACATGTTTATATATATCACATCAGGAGTGCCTGAATGTCGTGAGATGCTACATGTTTATATATATCACATCAGGAGTGCCTGAATGTTGTGGGATGCTACATGTTTATATATATCACATCAGGAGTGTCTGAATGTTGTGAGATGCTACATGTTTATATATATCACATCAGGAGTGCCTGAATGTTGTGGGATGCTACATGTTTATATATATCACATCAGGAGTGCCTGAATGTTGTGAGATGCTACATGTTTATATATATCACATCAGGAGTGTCTGAATGTTGTGAGATGCTACATGTTTATATATATCACATCAGGAGTGCCTGTATGTTGTGAGATGCTATATGTTTATATATATCACATCAGGAGTGCCTGAATGTTGTGAGATGCTACATGTTTATATATATCACATCAGGAGTGCCTGAATGTTGTGAGATGCTACATGTTTATATATATCACATCAGGAGTGCCCGAATGTCGTGAGATGCTACATGTTTATATATATCACATCAGGAGTGCCTGAATGTTGTGAGATGCTACATGTTTATATATATCACATCAGGAGTGCCTGAATGTTGTGAGATGCTACATATTTATATATATATATATCACATCAGGAGTGCCTGAATGTTGTGAGATGCTACATGTTTATATATATCACATCAGGAGTGCCTGAATGTTGTGAGATGCTACATGTTTATATATATCACATCAGGAGTGCCTGAATGTTGTGAGATGCTACATGTTTATATATATCACATCAGGAGTGCCTGAATGTCGTGAGATGCTACATGTTTATATATATCACATCAGGAGTGCCTGAATGTCGTGAGATGCTACATGTTTATATATATCACATCAGGAGTGCCTGAATGTTGTGAGATGCTACATGTTTATATATATATATATCACATCAGGAGTGCCTGAATGTTGTGAGATGCTACATGTTTATATATATCACATCAGGAGTGCCTGAATGTCGTGAGATGCTACATGTTTATATATATCACATCAGGAGTGCCTGAATGTTGTGAGATGCTACATGTTTATATATATCACATCAGGAGTGCCTGAATGTCGTGAGATGCTACATGTTTATATATATCACATCAGGAGTGCCTGAATGTTGTGAGATGCTACATGTTTATATATATCACATCAGGAGTGCCTGAATGTTGTGAGATGCTACATATTTATATATATATATATCACATCAGGAGTGCCTGAATGTTGTGAGATGCTACATGTTTATATATATCACATCAGGAGTGCCTGAATGTTGTGAGATGCTACATGTTTATATATATCACATCAGGAGTGCCTGAATGTTGTGAGATGCTACATGTTTATATATATCACATCAGGAGTGCCTGAATGTCGTGAGATGCTACATGTTTATATATATCACATCAGGAGTGCCTGAATGTTGTGAGATGCTACATGTTTATATATATCACATCAGGAGTGCCTGAATGTTGTGAGATGCTACATATTTATATATATATATATCACATCAGGAGTGCCTGAATGTTGTGAGATGCTACATGTTTATATATATCACATCAGGAGTGCCTGAATGTCGTGAGATGCTACATGTTTTTATATATCACATCAGGAGTGCCTGAATGTTGTGGGATGCTACATGTTTATATATATCACATCAGGAGTGCCTGAATGTTGTGAGATGCTACATGTTTATATATATCACATCAGGAGTGCCTGAATGTTGTGAGATGCTACATATTTATATATATATATATCACATCAGGAGTGCCTGAATGTTGTGAGATGCTACATGTTTATATATATCACATCAGGAGTGTCTGAATGTTGTGAGATGCTACATGTTTATATATATCACATCAGGAGTGTCTGAATGTTGTGAGATGCTACATACATATATATATATATCACATCAGGAGTGCCTGAATGTTGTGAGATGCTACATGTTTATATATATCACATCAGGAGTGCCTGAATGTTGTGAGATGCTACATGTTTATATATATCACATCAGGAGTGTCTGAATGTTGTGAGATGCTACATGTTTATATATATCACATCAGGAGTGCCTGAATGTTGTGAGATGCTACATGTTTATATATATCACATCAGGAGTGTCTGAATGTTGTGAGATGCTACATGTTTATATATATCACATCAGGAGTGCCTGAATGTTGTGAGATGCTACATGTTTATATATATCACATCAGGAGTGTCTGAATGTTGTGAGATGCTACATGTTTATATATATCACATCAGGAGTGTCTGAATGTTGTGAGATGCTACATGTTTATATATATCACATCAGGAGTGCCTGAATGTCGTGAGATGCTACATGTTTATATATATCACATCAGGAGTGCCTGAATGTCGTGAGATGCTACATGTTTATATATATCACATCAGGAGTGTCTGAATGTCGTGAGATGCTACATGTTTATATATATCACATCAGGAGTGCCTGAATGTTGTGAGATGCTACATGTTTATATATATCACATCAGGAGTGTCTGAATGTTGTGGGATGCTACATGTTTATATATATCACATCAGGAGTGCCTGAATGTTGTGAGATGCTACATGTTTATATATATCACATCAGGAGTGCCTGAATGTTGTGAGATGCTACATATTTATATATATATCACATCAGGAGTGTCTGAATGTTGAGGACATGCTACAAGCTGATCTCATACCAACAATGCCTGGCATATTTACTTTTCTCAGTGTTTTATTATATTTTATTTATTTATCTTATATAGATCATAGTTCACCTTTGTTTGAACATGTTGTGTGTTGGATGTCCATAAACCAGAGAATCTTACCGATGTTGTGAATAAATCTGCAGATCACATGCTTCCAACCTTGTTTCAATTGTACACCTGTAGAATGTAGTATTTCATCAGATTTTCATCAAATTTTGCAGTGAAGTTTACAGATTTAAAGTTTTATGGTAATTGGCATGATGTATTATGGCCTTAATTCTCCAGATTTGTTCACTGTTGTAAATATCAGGTATTTTATATTTTGAAATGAAATGACTGAATGATTTGTCCTGGTCAGTTCTCAGCAACTAAAAATAGGTTTGCCGCATCATGTCCATTTGATCCTTTGAACTTTGACACACATATAATGACCTTGAAGATTTTTCAGCAACTGTACATTGTAGATAGGTATTACATATTTTGAACATATCATTAAGTACATATGAAGGTATCCTTAGGACAGATAGGCTGCAGGGATTTTGCAGATTCTAGACAATTTTGTATAAGAAATACAAATCTAGGAAAATCTTTTTTGTTTATGTCACCAGGTGGCAGCAGTGAGGAGCGCGCTGGTGGGAAGTGTGAGTGTAGCAGCCGTCAGTGCGAGTGGTTTGCATTCAATCACGAGCTCGTCATGCCAGAATATGTCATTGACTTTGAGTATATCACCCGGGTTAGTTATTTTTCTGAAAATCACATCTCTATGAAATGGAAGAAAATGCTTTTCAAAGTAATAGCTTTATGAATAAATTGACTGGAAAATTACAAATACAGTTTATTCCATATTACAAACCGCACCCTAATGATGTTATGACGTCTATCATTTAGAGTTAGCTATATTGGTAAAGTAGTGTGTTATTTATTTATTGATGTTAACAGAATGCTGCTAAGAATCCTCTAGGAACAGTAACAGATGATCTGTTGGAAAGGAAAGACAAGAAGACGGTAGTCAGTATTGACGAACTGCCATCAGACGAAGACATCCTCTACATGGAACCCGAAACTAAACCCAGACCAAGGTAAGCAATCATACAAAGCTAAGGTAAGCAGCCTGATGTCATACCCAGACCAAGGTAAGCATCATGATATCATACAGACCAGGGTAAGCACTGTGATGTCATACCCAGACCAAGGTAAGCATCATGATATCATACAGACCAGGGTAAGCAGTGTGATGTCATACACAAACCAAGGTAAGCAGTGTGATGTCATACACAATCCAAGGTAAGCAGCGTGATGTAAAAGAATAGATAGGTTCAAAAATAGACTTATTTAGATGGGCTTATTTAATGGACAAGTCCAAAAGTGTAGAATTCTAAGTAAAGAGCATATTAAACAGGAAATTTAAATCTTCATGACTATATGTTTCTGGTCCTTTACCTGGATCAAGTGATTGATATATTTCTGATATTTTCACCCATCGCAGACTGATACAGTTGTCAGAAGACCTGCTGATGAAGGCGTGCAAGACAACCTCCCTCAGTACCATTCAAGTTCTCAATCTCCATGGCAATGGCCTGTGCAAGCTGCGCCACCTACAGGCCATGCCAGCACTTACCAGACTGACGATCAGCTTTAATGAGCTCACCAGGCTGGATGACGTGGCCAACTTGCCTGCCCTTGAGTTCCTCGATGCCAGCTTCAACAAACTCATCTCACTAGAGGGCGTGCGGGTAAGCTACTCAATGGTTTTATGTCATAATACATGCACAATTAACAAAAAGCAGAAGATGTTTTATATTGTATGTATAGTATCATTTGTTTCAGGCTGTCTCATTTTAGTTTTGGTTCGAGACTATAAATTCAATGTGACATTAATTTTTGTGTGAAATTAGACTGAGAATAAAGTTATTTTTTGGAAACTTTTGAGGTTTGATTAAGTTTGAGACAATGCAGGATGTGCTGCTATGTGTGATATTGTGGACTTATATAGATATGTAATGCGTGCCTCAGTAGGATGTTATATTGTTTGTGTCAGGGTTTGGGGAAGCTGGTTCATCTGGACGTCAGCTGGAACCAGCTGTACAACACCAGGGATGATATCTCCATCCTCCGCAAGCACACTCCCGCGCTCCAGATCCTCGACGTCAGACACAACAAGTGGCAGAAAGTCAGTTATGAAGCAACTCTGTCACTTCTTTTATTATAGCTCTCTTTCATTAGATTATAATGTACATCAAGAAATCTCAAGAATTTATTCACCAGTCAAATAAAATGTAATAACTCATAATCTGTTACTCTGCACCTTGCAGCCTGAAGGATTGAGACTGCGTGCCATAGGAAGAATGAAGTCCCTCACCAAGCTCAACGGATCACCCGTGACAGAGAACGAGGCCACGGCAGCTCTAAGGATGGCTGCCGGCTCCCGGATATCACAGGTACGTAGGCCACTCTGAGGATGGCTGCAGGCTCCCGGATATCACAGGTACGTAGGCAGCTCTGAGGATGGCTGCAGGCTCCCGGATATCACAGGTACGTAGGCAGCTCTGAGGATGGCTGCAGGCTCCCGGATATCACAGGTACGTAGGCCACTCTAAGGATGGCTGCAGACTCCCGGATATCACAGGTACGTAGGCCACTCTAAGGATGGCTGCAGACTCCCGGATATCACAGGTATGTAGGCAGCTCTGAGGATGGCTGCAGGCTCCCGGATATCACAGGTACGTAGGCAGCTCTGAGGATGGCTGCAGACTCCCGGATATCACAGGTACGTAGGCCACTCTAAGGATGGCTGCAGACTCCCGGATATCACAGGTATGTAGGCAGCTCTGAGGATGGCTGCAGGCTCCCGGATATCACAGGTACGTAGGCAGCTCTGAGGATGGCTGCAGACTCTCGGATATCACAGGTACGTAGGCAGCTCTGAGGATGGCTGCAGACTCCCGGATATCACAGGTACGTAGGCAGCTCTGAGGATGGCTGCAGGCTCCCGGATATCACAGGTACGTAGGCAGCTCTGAGGATGGCTGCAGGCTCCCGGATATCACAGGTACGTAGGCAGCTCTGAGGATGGCTGCAGGCTCCCGGATATCACAGGTACGTAGGCAGCTCTGAGGATGGCTGCAGGCTCCCGGATATCACAGGTACGTAGGCAGCTCTGAGGATGGCTGCAGGCTCCCGGATATCACAGGTACGTAGGCAGCTCTGAGGATGGCTGCAGGCTCCCGGATATCACAGGTACGTAGGCAGCTCTAAGGATGGCTGCAGGCTCCCGGATATCACAGGTACGTAGGCAGCTCTGAGGATGGCTGCAGGCTCCCGGATATCACAGGTACGTAGGCAGCTCTGAGGATGGCTGCAGGCTCCCGGATATCACAGGTACGTAGGCAGCTCTGAGGATGGCTGCAGGCTCCCGGATATCACAGGTACGTAGGCAGCTCTGAGGATGGCTGCAGGCTCCCGGATATCACAGGTACGTAGGCAGCTCTAAGGATGGCTGCAGGCTCCCGGATATCACAGGTACGTAGGCAGCTCTGAGGATGGCTGCAGGCTCCCGGATATCACAGGTACGTAGGCAGCTCTGAGGATGGCTGCAGGCTCCCGGATATCACAGGTACATACGTAGGCAGCTCTGAGGATGGCTGCAGGCTCCCGGATATCACAGGTACATACGTAGGCAGCTCTGAGGATGGCTGCAGGCTCCCGGATATCACAGGTACATAGGCCACTCTGATATTGATCCACCCTTTATTACGTGACCAATAGGTTGACCATATTGCCTGATATTGATCCACCCTTTATTACATGACTCTCAGGTTGACCATATTGCCTGATATTGATCCACCCTTTATTACATGACTCTCAGGTTGACCATATTGCCTGATATTGATCCACCCTTTATTACATGACTCTCAGGTTGACCATATTGCCTGATATTGATCCACCCTTTATTACATGACTCTCAGGTTGACCATATTGCCTGATATTGATCCACCCTTTATTACATGACTCTCAGGTTGATGATATTGCTCGATATTGATCCACCCTTTATTACATGACTCTCAGGTTGACCATATTGCTCGATATTGATCCACCCTTTATTATGTGACTCTCAGGTGGACCATATTGCCCGATATTGATCCACTCTTTATTGTGTGACTCTCAGGTTGACCATATTGCCTGATATTGATCCACCCCTTATTGTGTGACCATATTTGTGAAAGGATTAAACTGTACCTCCCACAAAAAGCATGCTTTAAAAAGTTTTAAAAGTTTCTAATGGTTCATCTTGTGCATGTGCTCACTTGTGCACAGATTACTTCTTGGAAATGGTGCCAGTGCCTCCATAAGTAGTTCCCTAGTTTTGTGATTATTTCACTGTTTTATTTATAATAATGATATAGCATTAGAGTTTTTATATTTTAAAACATATCAAATATTGCAATAATTTTTATATTGTCAAATAAAACCATGATTTAAATGAAGAAATATGCATAGAAGAAATGCTCAGCTGTATGTGTGGTGATTTGGCCACTGTTTTGACAGGAAACTTTCACTTCTCAGATAAACATTTGTAGTATGAAGGAGAATTATAAGGCACGCTGATCTGTTAGTGTGACTGCATAAGGGAAACATGCTTTTTTAAAAAGAAAGGTAGCTGTTTCAAATGCACATTTGGTGGAAAAAAAAAGAAAGAATGATGTCATTACCTACTTACATAACTAATTAGTAAGCAAAGAAGAATGCAGCTGAAATAGCAATGTTACAATTTTTGGTCTTAGAATAGATGCACTAGAGAATAGTTTTGTGTGTCAGAAAGAACATTAAAATTTGTGACATTTTGGTGAAAAAATATATCAATTGGACCAGTATTAGCGAAGTTATGAAAATTGAAGATCATTGCAACTTTTGTGTTTCCACAAACACAAAATTCTTATTTTGGAGAATCTCATTAATTTCACTGGCAGGATCTGTCAGATGTTTTGGGACTCATAACCTGTTTTGCTCTATCCTCAGTAAGATTAAGATCATGTGACCATAATTGTAATCAACACTCTTGTCTTTATAATCTACTTTGCCCAAACAGCAATTAGCTTGACACAGACAATGAACCACGAGGGGCCCAGGGGGATTATTGTCATGCATGTGTCAACCATATATGATACATCATTCACTTAATTGTTTCACTTTGACTATTTAAAATCCCCTTTCCTGGCCTCTCACAGCCAGATCCTTGCTCAAGAATGATGACCACTTTTTCATGTTTCAAGTCAGGCAGCCAAGATAGCTCAGTGAGTAGAGTGTTGGATTTGAATAGGATAGGTTAATGTAGAGGTGTTAATTCTTAGGGTTCAGTGTTCAAACCCTGCTGGGGACCAAAAATATACGGTCATGACATCAATAATTAATCAAATGTTTCATAACATGAGATGGGCTTACATGAAATATGCAGGGATTAGGAGATGGACAAAGTAGGACAGCATCAGGGATTAGGAGACAGGCTGGTACCAGAGATGAGAGGATGGACATGACATGACAGCATCAGGGATTAGGAGACAGGCTGGTACCAGAGATGAGAGGATGGACATGACATGACAGCATCAGGGATGAGGAGACAGACTGGCACCAGAGATGAGAGGATGGACATGGCAGGACACCACCAGAGATGAGGAGACAAACTGGCACCAGAGATGAGAGGATGGACACGGCAGGACAGCATCAGGGATGAGGAGACAGACTGGCACCAGAGATGAGAGGATGGACATGGCACAACAGCATTAGGGATGGGGAGACAGACTGGCACCAGAGATGAGAGGATGGACATGGCAGGACAGCATCAGGGATGAGGAGACAGACTGGCAGCAGAGATGAGAGGATGGACATGGCAGGACAGCATCAGGGATGAGGAGACAGACTGGCAGCAGAGATGAGAGGATGGACATGCCAGGACAGCATCAGGGATTAGGAGACAGACTGGCACCAGAGATGAGAGGATGGACACGACAGGACAGCATCAGGGATTAGGAGACAGACTGGCACCAGAGATGAGAGGATGGACATGGCAGGACAGCACCAGGGATGAGAAGATGGACAGGGCAGGACAGCATCAGGGATGAGGAGCATGAGGAGACAGACTGGCACCAGAGATGAGAGGATGGACATGGCAGGACAGCATCAGGGATGAGGAGACAGACTGGCACCAGAGATGAGAGGATGGACATGGCAGGACAGCATCAGGGATGAGGAGCATGAGGAGACAGACTGGCACCAGAGATGAGAGGATGGACATGGCAGGACAGCATCAGGGATGAGGAGACAGACTGGCACCAGAGATGAGAAGATGGACACGACAGGACAGCATCAGGGATGAGGAGACAGACGGGCACCAGAAATGAGAGGATGGACATGACAGGACAGCATCAGGGATGAGGAGACAGGCTGGCACCAGAGATGAGAGGATGGACATGGCAGGACAGCATCAGGGATGAGGAGACAGACTGGCACCAGAGATGAGAGGATGGACATGGCAGGACAGCATCAGAGATGAGAGGATGGACACGTGGCAGAACAGCATCAGGGATGAGGAGACAGACTGGCACCAGAGATGAGAGGATGGACATGGCAGGACAGCATCAGAGATGAGAGGATGGACATGGCAGGACAGCATCAGAGATGAGAGGATGGACATGGCAGGACAGCATCAGAGATGAGAGGATGGACATGGCAGGACAGCATCAGAGATGAGAGGATGGACATGGCAGGACAGCATCAGAGATGAGAGGATGGACATGGCAGGACAGCATCAGAGATGAGAGGATGGACATGGCAGAACAGCATCAGGGATGAGGAGACAGACTGGCACCAGAGATGAGAGGATGGACATGGCAGGACAGCATCAGAGATGAGAGGATGGACATGGCAGGACAGCATCAGAGATGAGAGGATGGACATGGCAGGACAGCATCAGAGATGAGAGGATGGACATGGCAGGACAGCATCAGAGATGAGAGGATGGACACGTGGCAGGACAGCACCAGGGATGAGGAGACAGGCGGGTACCAGGGCTTTGTATCATTACATTCAGATATTTGACAGCCCCAAGGCAAATAAGCTGCTGATGGATGAGATTTTCAAAAATGAGTCAACACCAGAATTTGACATTTAGATATTACCTGATATTCAATTTTCCTTTGTTGCTTGGCAACCAAGTTGAGCAGATTACTTTATGTTTGCATCCTGATTGTCCAGATTTGGTCCTTTAAGTTTGTGGCAAAATGTTATTCCATCTGGGTTTATTATTATTGTCCTTAGATTTACCTTTATGGAGATGTATAGCATTAAAGCCGTTTTAGTTGTATGTATTGCCATTATTTATCTCCATTATTCTTGCTTGTGTGATATATTTAAGTTGAATCCCATAACATATATCAGAGTAAGATTTGATTAAGATATTTTTATGATTCAGGTATCTCTGTTGGCCCACTCACGGACGGATTTGATGAGGCCTCGAACACTGAGCCTTCAGTCTTATGCCCAAGTACTGATACAGACAAGCAGGAATAAACCGGACCGGACGAGTGAGTCGGACAGTCTGTGGTACTCTCAGGTGTGTAGTGCCAAATACAATCTAAAAACATTGAGTTCTAAGAACAACGGGGATTGTCTGAATATTTGACTAAGGCCCAGTGTAAAATTATTGGAAACATTATAATAACACGTACTGCTCACTCTTAACCTCCTTTAAATGTGTTTACATTTGATATGAATGTCTTCAGGTAACAACTCTAAACCTTGATGGGCAGCACATCAGTAAAGTATCCAACCTGGAGAGACTGGAGAACCTCCGATGGGCTTCCTTCAGTGACAATGACATCACTAGGATTGAGGTCAGTACAATGACAATGACATCACAAGGATCGAGGTCAGTACAATGACAATGACATCACTAGGATCGAGGTCAGTACAATGACAATGACATCACTAGGATCGAGGTCAGTACAATGACAATGACATCACTAGGATCGAGGTCAGTACAATGACAATGACATCACTAGGATCGAGGTCAGTACAATGACAATGACATCACTAGGATCGAGGTCAGTACAATGACAATGACATCACAAGGATCGCACTCAGTACAACGACAATGACATCACAAGGGTTTTGGTTAGAACAATGACAATTATGTTACCATAATTAAGGTTTGTAAAATAAGAATGACATCAACCATGATTGAGATCATTAGAATAATAATGACATCACAATGACAATCACATCACCAGGATTAAGGTTAGTAAAATAAGAATTACGTCACCATGATTGAGATCATTAAAATAATAATGACATCACAAGATATTGAAGTTACCAGGGTTGAGACCAATATATTATAATCCTTGAGATTTTTAAAGCGAAAGTAATGCAATTCTTCCAATACAATTATCTGGATAAATGTATATAAAATGATAATGAGGAAAAATAACCTCTGAACATATAAAATATCATAATTAGTAATTAGTACTTAAGGGCAATTGAGCAGCAAGAGAGTTTAAATGAAATATTTGTATGATTTGCCTTGATATACTTTTTCATAGTCATATTATGTTACTTTCAGGGTCTAGATAACTGTGTGAACTTAGAAGAACTTTCTTTTGAGAACAATTGCCTAACCCGGGTTGAGGGCCTCGGTAAACTAGCAAAGTTACGTCGCCTGAACTTGTCGCACAACTACCTGACTTCCCTGGACAATAGTGGACTGGACCGGCTGACTCAGCTGCACTCACTGGCACTGCTCAACAACCGCATCCACACGCTGGCCGGGGTGCACCGAGCCACCGGCCTCGTCGAACTCTACGTCGGCAACAACTGTGTCGGCAACGTCAGGGAGATCTTCTACCTCAAGGTATGGTCTACATTCTCACCTCATTGATTTGTACTTCCTATTTATTTTTTTAAACCTGAGAAATGTTGTTACATTCAAACCAGAAATGAGAACTCTAACCAAGAAAGAATATTTCAGCATTATTTAGAGTACGTGCTTCAATTAAAATATGATTAACAATATTTAGCATATTGACGCTATATTTTCAGAACCTGACCAACCTTTTAATTCTGGACCTGTTTGGTAACCCAGTGGTTAACTCTACTGACAACTATCGTTTGTTTGTCATCTACCACCTCAAGTCCCTCAAGGCTCTGGATGGGCTGCCCATAGTAAGTACCCACCACTTCATCACCTCACACCACAGCAATAATACTCAAATGCCCAGTAATACTGTCAGATAATAACATCACCTTATACTTGGTATCCATGGTATATTTTGTTCAGAATACAAATTATTAAAGAGGTCAGTGGAGCTCAAAACCACCAATTAATTGGAAAGCTGATAATCATAGTCCAACCATAGTTTTTTTTAATTTTTCAATTTCAAATTTTGATATGACAATTTCTGATGGCAATTTCTGAGTTAAGTACCTGTGTGAATGTTGTGTTTTCTTGCCAGGAATCCTCAGAGGGCACCCATGCTCGGGACGCATTCGGAGGTCGGTTGACCTTGGACTTTGTGGCTGAGCGGCTTGGACATGCAAACTTCAACGACATCAAAGAACTGGACTTCCCACAATGCAGTATTCGCACCATTGACCTGGGAATGGGAGATCAGTTCCTCAACCTCAGAAGGTTCGTGGAAGGCCCAATAAAATTAATTGATGTTTTGAAGATTTTTATAGAATATCTCGCCAGTTTTGTTCAGCTCTACAGCATAACATTTGATGCATCAGCATTGAGAACGAAAGATTCTCAAATTAAGAAATACTGGCAAATAAAAAAAAGTTTCAAAAACATACATCAAAATAGGTTTGTTTTATAATTTGCTAAGCACTTATGTTTACTTAAATCCCTGACTTCCTGCATGATGTTTTTTTTTTTTTTCATAGCATCAACCTGGAGCACAACAATCTGACGTCTTTCAGCGGCCTCATCTATCTTATGAATCTGAGGGTACGTCCAAAACAGTTTAACCGCATTTTGGCAGTTAAACTTCAAGTAGTCTCACAAAGTTAAATATGCTTGTGTTCAGGATGATAAATGATTTTTTGGAATATTAATAAGCAATTGAAATGTCTTTTTTTGAGGTGTTGTGTAAAAAAAATATCACTTTTTGGTGATATTAATGAAATAAGCAACTAAAATGACGTCTGTTTTTTTCAAGGTGTTGTGCCTGAATCACAATCATATAGAATGTATCGTTCATCGGCCAAAGCAAACTGGGTCACAAGGTCGGGGGTCACGAGTGCCGGCATCACAGGTCACGACAGCCAACATCACTGACCCCTTCAACCCTGACTCCTACACCCCGCTCCTGGAGAACCTCGAAGTGCTGCACCTTGGGTAAGACAACAACCCTAGGACTGATATACTGCAACTGAAAATATCTCATAAAAAATACCACTTAAGTTTTGTAATATATGACAAAACTAATACTATTTTTTTTATGAATTAATGTTTAACTAAATTAAGTGTTTCATTTGATCAGATATAAGGTAATATGCCCTTTTACCAAATCCACATACAAATCTCATCATTCTTAATGGCAGTGTGTCTTTTATACTATTTTAAATTATATTTAATTCTGTGTGATGTGTTTTCATTATTATAAGACGAAGATAATTAAGAGGTGGCATAATTCATCTTGGAAATGAAGTAAATATGTATGACAATTGTGTCTTAATTGCACCTTTTAGTTACAACGGAATCAAGGATTTGGCAGCGCTCCAACTCGGTCGTCTTTCCTCACTCAAAGCTCTCTTCCTTCAAGGTAATCCTTTGTAATCACCATCAAAAGTGTTTAATTGGAGAAATTTAAAGAATATTCAGATATAAACTTGACAACGATGTTTAATAGAAGTGGATATTTAGAAATGTCAATAGTGTATTGAGTATAGGTATCAGAAGGTCTAAGAGGCCGCTAAGGAGATGTTAAGACAAGGCATACCAGGTAATGAGGTCACCAAGACAGAGGGCCTAGAGGGCCTTCATGACCTCAGGGAGCTGGTGTTAGACAGTGCTTTATTAATGAATGATGATGTCATATAGGTAATGAAGTCACCAAGACAGAGGGCCTGGAGGGCCTTCATGACCTCAGGGAGCTGGTGTTGGACCGTTCTTTATTAATGAATGATGATGTCATATAGGTAATGAGGTCACCAAGACAGAGGGCCTGGAGGGCCTTCATGACCTCAGAGAGCTGGTGTTAGACCGTGCTTTATTAATGAATGATGACGTCATATAGGTAACGAGGTCACCAAAATAGAGGGTCTGGAGGGCCTTCATGACCTCAGAGAGCTGGTGTTAGAACGTGCTTTATTAATGAATGATGATGTCATATAGGTAATGAGGTCACCAAGACAGAGGGCCTGGAGGGCCTTCATGACCTCAGAGAGCTGGTGTTGGACCGTGCTTTATTAATGAATGATGATGTCATATAGGTAATGAGGTCACCAAGATAGAGGGCCTGGAGGGCCTTCATGACCTCAGAGAGCTGGTGCTGGACCGTAACAAGATCAAGGGCGTCAGCGAATACTCCTTTGCTAACCAATGGAACCTGCAAGAGCTCCACCTGGAGGAGAATAGAATACGCGACCTCTCCGGCCTCAACTGTCTGGAAAACCTGCAGAGACTCTTCCTGGGTCAGAATAGAGTGCAGGTATGATTTGTAAAAATGTTTAGATTTGAGCAGTTTCTTTGTCTTTGACACATAATATAAGCATAGAATGTGTTAGATATATGATGTGTGAGTTTGAGCTATAGCTGATGTGATATTCTTGCAGGACATCAGTGAGTTGGACAAGTTGGAGATCATGCCTAACCTCATAGAACTGTCAGTCGTCAACAATGCGGTAAGTTCTCCACCATGTAAATCTACCCTGGCCTCGGAGTTCTTTGTTTTTGCCTCTGTTCAGATGTTTGCTGCAGATCTGTGTTGATTTGGCTTCATTGGGTTGATTCCTAACTGTACATGCATATTCTCCACAACAATAACCTGGCTCCAGCGGAAGCTAGCAACCAGGAATGTTTCTTTTCTCTCACCTCAGCAATTGCGCTCATTTATAACATAACTTCAAGGATATAACATTATAGCTCACCTTTTTCTGTTTTAAGCAGAAATTTTAAAGTGGATAATTTCAGGATATGGTGTACAGACCATATATATCTCATGTGGTTCTGCATATTGTATTGTAACATAAAATGTTCTTATTTGTTGATAAAGACTGATAACTGATGATGACAACAGCAATAATATGGTAATATGATATAAGAACAAAGCTTGATTAGGTTGTATAATATTAAGAGCATATCTTTGAGTTGAGGGATGTTTTGCGTGCAGGTTGCTCGCCGCTTGCTGCACCGCCCGATGCTGGTGTTCCGTATGCCCAGTCTGGTGGTGATTGACGGCATCCCAGTCAGCGACGAGGAGAGAACTAAGGCTGAACTCTACTTCATGGAACAACAGGTACGCCAACATTATACCTCCCACATCAGGACGCCATTCCAACCTCACTTGTTCTGTTACAAGAAATAAATTTTACCTCCTATTTCAATATTTGTTTCAAGAATTAAATTTTATTCCTTTGTAAACAATTGGCTTAAATGTGAGAAAAATGAATTACCATAATTAATGTTTCTTATTGATTTTAATTTTGATTCTTAAATTGAAATTCTTGCAGATTTTTTGTGTGAAGGTAAATAATGTAATATTGAATTCAATAAGAGTACAGTTAGGGATAGAGACATAATTGTGGTTGATTGTTTGGTAGCCTCCACCCCAGCTGAGCACCACCGTGGAGGCGACCTTGCCTGGCATTGGCCAGTATAAGACTCAGATCCCGGTCAAGGTCACCAACATGCAGCTGCTCTCCGGACCATTCGGGCCATATGCTGACAAGACATTCGGGGGAACACTGCACGTCAGCGATGACATCATACAACAGGAAATGCAAAGAGGTGAACATACCACAGATGATTTCTTTGAATTTCTTTGATATAAAATTTCCCAAATCGTATTCAATCTTACTACCTGTATATTTCTTATCAGCATAATGTAGAGAGTCTAGCATGTTTCAATCTTAAACTTGCCATCTTCTCCTTTGTGCACTGTTCTATGTATGACCATTTTATTAGACTATTAGTTGCATGCAAAGAAGCAGAATCAGGTTCCTCTTGTGAAATTGGTGATGCCAGACTTCAAGGGAAATGATTTGTAATTTGGTGAAAACAGTGGATTTGTTGATATTTGTTTCAATTATCAGTGACAAATACAATCCACAACCCTTGCATTTATTTATGGTCACTGCTGAGCTTGCATGCTCCCCATATGTTCTGAAATATGTATGTTACTTTGAAGATTTCAGAGAGTCTTATGCAAAAATCAAGGGTTCACATGGAAGGACAAATTCCTCACATGAATTTCCAAAAGCAAAGGGTAAAAGAATGCGTGAATCTTGCTGAGCGTGTGTCCCCTCTCCATTCAGACGGGCAACACTGGACTCTTGCCATATTTAGCCTGCATGCATTGATATGGATATCGATTGTCATTCAGCTCTGCCTGCAGGCTAAATGTGTGGAGATTGGTGGTGTTGTCCTTTGATATTACAATAAGTTTTGCGTCACAGTTTACAATCAGCACTCAGATATAGCTTAGTTTTGTGAATTCTGATGGAAATGTCACACATTTAATTTTTTTTGCACTTTTTTTCACATTTCAAAGTGTTTAACAATGCATACTCTCTGCAGAGAGAAAAAACCCTTTCAAATGTAATATCCCAGGCATTTCATCATACAAATGCCATAAAAATATTCAAATAAACCGTACGATTTGAAAGTATTAATTTTTCAGACATTAGAACATTAGTGATCATTGCAGAAATGACAATAGGAGAAATGTGGATTTTATACATGTACATAAATTTGAATCTCTTATCAGACCAAATTAAAGAATCTCATTTTCCAGTGTGGTTTCCAGTGTGATGTATTTACAATTGACAGCATCAAATATTTCCCAGAAAATAATGTCATGTTTTCCTTATTAGGAATATCAAAAATTGTTTATATCTTTTGAATTCCTTTATAGTTGGTGCAGGACGTAAACGAGGCTCCAACCGCAATGATGCTCCTCAACAAGGGGTTGGGCAGGTAGGGAACCAGGCCAAGATGAGTGGAACCATGAGCTATCAGCACGCCACCTATGGGCAGGGTCAGGGTCATGGTTTGGGGTCAAGGTCACAGCAGCAGTTGTCCCAGGTCCCCTATGTTCCGTATCAACACAGCAACGAACATCTCTCACACACCGAGAGTCTCACCAGGTAATTTACAGTTATTACATAACATTTAAATATCATGTCAAAATAATTGTATGCAAAATATATAGAATGCCTCTATGCGTTTATTGCTGGCATTGTTTTACTTGGAGGTAATAGACTCGTGAAATGGATGATCACATACTTACATTGCTGCCTCGATATTTCCCTATTGAAAATACACTCCACCCTCGTTATTATAGCACTTGTTATTGCCCGGGTCTTGTGCCCTGATTTTGACTCTGTGTGATGTCATATCCAGGCAGTCTAGAAACTTATATTTTGATTACATTTCTTGAATGTTTATAACCATATATCACATGACCCACGGCACCGAACTACAAATTGTATGTGATAAACCACTTGTACTCCTGAAAAAAGATTTATATTAGAGGTCAACTTACAGCTTAACTCTCAGGGATAAGAGTAGTAAAAAGAAGCAAAAAATAGAAACTCTGTATATCTTATTTTCACACAGCTTTCTATTCACTTACGGTACTTTCTATGTTATTCTCTTCCAGGATGAATAAGAACAACAGGAGATGAGGCTGTACCTGTGGAAGTGGGAGCCAGAACAGAAGACGATGCCATCATGTGTCATACTTGCCCAGTCTTAAGATGAATGATGTAATACCAGTGTCTGCGAAGGAAAATGTTAAAACAAAATGCTTCACTTGAAGTTCTCAAAGCCCAGAAGTAATCTGAGGTGTGACAAGTATGACATATACGTATCTCTGAAATAAAACAAAGGATCTGACATGAATTATTTCTGTGGCATCAGTGACTGAATAATTTGCCAAGTTATGTAAATGGTGGTATTTAAATCACATTGAGAGGAGATGAGATTATAGTGGTGGGACCTCACCCCCACCACACCCCACCCTACAGATTGACTTGTAACTTATAAAGCTTGGCAACCTTGAGTGATACAGAGTATTATTACAGAGTTTTATTCATATATCATAAATTCATGTTTCTGTGTCACTTTTGAAATGTTAACATTTCATTTGTGAAAACAACACAATGAACACAATATAAGGATAAAAATCACATTTCCACTTTGCATTGAGTGATTTTGTATTAAACAAGAAGCTATCACAAAGAATATGATCTTCCTTGTCATATTAAGTCCAGTGGGTTGGGAATAGGAAAGATAGATATTCCAATGTGTGTGGGGAATACTTCATTTTCAATTTTGTGATGTGTATAAACTTGAACCAATTCCAAATTAAATGACTCAGTCATTGTATGATATGAACTGTCAAATGTCATTCATTGGTTCAAACGAAACCTTAAAATCTCTATTTTTGTATTAATTATTTATTCAAGAGATATATTTTAAAGAGAAACCAATATGTTACCAGCAAGTGATTGGAACCAGTAGAAGATATGGTACCAGCAGAGGATAAGATAGAATGGGACCAGTAGAAGGTATGATACCAGCAGAGGATAGGATAGGAGAATGGGACCGGTAGAAAGTATGGTACCATCAGGGGATAATATAGAAGAATGGAACCAGTAGAATTGATGGTACCAGTAGAGGATAAGAAAGGAGAATGGAACCAGTAGATGGTATGGTACCAGCAGAGGATAAGATAGGAGAATGGGACCAGTAGAAAGTATGATACCAGCAGAGGATACGATAGGAGAATGGGACCAGTAGAAGGTATGATGCCAGCAGAGGATACGATAGGAGAATGGGACCAGTAGAAGGTATGGTACCAGCAGAGGATAAGATAGGAGAATGGGACCAGTGGAAGATATGGTACCAGCAGATGATAAGATAGGAGAATGGGACCAGTAGAAGGTATGGTACCAGCAGAGGATAAGATAGGAGAATTGGACCAGTAGAAAGTATGGTACCAGCAGAGGATAAGATAGGAGAATCGGACCAGTAGAAAGTATGGTACCAGCAGATGATAAGATAGGAGAATGGGACCAGTAGAAGGTATGGTACCAGCAGAGGATACGATAGGAGAATGGGACCAGTAGAAGGTATGGTACCAGCAGAGGATAAGATAGGAGAATAGGACCAGTTAAACGTATGGTACCAGCAGAGGATAAGATAGGAGAATGGGACCAGTAGAAGAGAGGCACTTACAACACAACACCACTGTCGATTTATGAATGTGAAATATAAATATTTTGTATGAGTTTAATCTTCCAAGCTCCTGTCTGAGTTGATTTGCTGCTAGCTTCATTAGTCTTGGCATACGCATAGTTACGTATATTGTGTTGAGTCTAGAAATTGTGTATTGTACATTTGACATATGAATATTTTAATATGGTAATTTCAAGAGAAATATACTGCTGAGCTAGGTATCAAAAAATTAAACAATGTCAAACATTTTGTATTGTAATCTTGAGCTTAAACTAAATAGAATTTACAACCATTGACAACTGAGAGTCATAAAGGGTCTTGTTATCATAATGTATCCTGTCTGTCTGTTCCACACCTTTGACCTAAATAATTCTACTACTCTAACTCTTGCTTATTCTTAGTGCTTCCAGCTTGACACCTCAATGAAAAAGCCCTGTACTTAAGATCAAGATCATTTCTACAAGATTAATCTTATTTTGAGAGAAAATGTTAAAAAGGGATCACTCCTGTGTCAAAACTGGACAGAAATCTCTTTAAATTCAATTTTAGGTTAGATGTTTATGCTATTCCTGAGAAGTAAATAAATCATTATGTAACAGAATCATCTGGATTCTTTCAGATTTGATGTAGAACAATGGTATGATGTCATACCATCTGGCTATGTTGTGATTACAATCTGGCACTGTTCAGAGCTCTCCCACCCCTGATTCCTATCTTATTCTTGGAGATCTTTTACATGTAAACAATATCAAGAGGTCATGACCTCATTTGTCCAAGACGGTGCTGTTATTTTAAAAGTTTTTGCTGTCTTTCAGTAAAAATCATTTGCTCTCCCCAAACGAGTAGACACCCACAAAGTTAACAATTTTGAAATACAGTTATAACTTTTGAAATACAGTTATAACTTTTGAAATAAGTAAATCACTTAAAAGTAAATCAAATCTGATGATCAAATTTTTAGATATTTGTAACACCTGGTAATTGAGTTCTTGCGAGCAAACTTAAATAATATGAGTACACTACAATTTTTGTTTCAATTAATAACATATATGCAGGTAAATCCATGGGTTTGTTGCATTTAATATGGACATCAACGTGTATGAAAGCTCATTTTCATTGAACATTCCTGTGCATAATATCACAATTTCTATTGTTGACACTGCATAATCCATGGTGGCATGTTCCATTGACTGTAAGGATGTTAATTATGTCACAATCAGAGGAAATAATCAAAACATGGCAATATCAAATTATTTATTTTGTTTAAATTGAATGAGACAAGTTTATTCCTAGAATTATTACATGTAATGGGGATTGCTATTAAGGGATGTCAGAGAATTTTTCACGCTCAATGTTGTAAACATGCTGTGGTAACATGATGTAATACATATTCTCAATTATCAAATATACATCACTTGAAACTGCTGCATTGTTGTTGGCCATTTTCTGTCAGGGAGTTAGAGGGGGGGGGGACTTAAAAACAGGTTCTGTCCCAGCGTCCATCTGTTTGCTCGGCCGTCAAAATAAAGTTTGTTAGCATGATAAAAACTACTGCAATAGCTTTTAAATTTGTCCACATCAATATCTCATTTGATTCTGACCTTTCCATGACCTTGTTGACCTTTCAAATGTGGGGAGATACTTTGATCTTTTGAACGGGACTAGGGTTAGAGTTAAATCATCTTTGAACAGACCCTATCCTTAACAATTATTACAGGTGCAATGCAAGGCTTGTGATACTCTTATTAATGAGGCTATCTTTATACAGCTGCTCCTGCTTTTGACAGATGATGTCACAACCTACTGACCTAGTTTTGAAAAGCGTCCAAGCAAATATCTCACAATAATTCAGAGAAAAAGGTCCATATTGTTTTACACATTTTTGCTCTAGTTCTGTACATTGCCAACAAGGGACACCACTGTATCAGTTTAAAGAGGTCAGATGTCAAATTAAGGTCAGATATCAGACTTTAAAACTGGGTTGGTATTATGAATACTTGCATTCTAGATCAATAATGACTCACTGAGAAATATACAGTCCCTTGGGAATTGTTCAAATAAGACTATATTTTAGATAAAATTGATCAATTTTTCGGATTTGACCTTGACCCAATGACCTTAATTTGATATTTTTTTATCACAAAACACATGTCAATGAATATGTTTTGTAATGTGTTAGACATGTGAGCAAAACAATAAACATTGTTCTATAACAGGAAAAATGAGAAAAATGCTTAAAATATGATGCATTGACCTTATTGCATTGATTTAAAAAAAAATTCAAATGTTTCTGTGAATTTCATTGTTGATATTGGTGATGTAGGTGTTGTTTTATATTGCCTTTGTAGTGAGACCTTTGAATCACATTGGCTTTGGCAGAAAAATATCCATAAACTTGCCTTGATTTTCTCAGTTTTTCCCAATTTCCCCTATTTTCCAAATATGGCCACCAAGAGACACCACCCTATTGATATAATGAGGTCAGGGGTCAAGGAGAGGTCAAATATCAAATTATAAAGACTGGTATTATGTAATCAATACAGGCATTAAGAAATATTTTGATGCAAATGTTGCCGGATTTAGGGATTTTTATGTTTCAAATGTGTATTTTTTGTTGTTAAAATGGGGTACCCTGACTTAGTGTTGGCTATATGGAGTTTTCATGGAAACCATCGATTTCTCCCCCCCCCACCAAAAAAAAAGAAAATCCCTTGGCAAAAGTTGAAGTTAAACACTCCCTTTTGAAACGACCCATGACATTTCTATATCTGTGAGAACACCCTTTGCCAAATTTTGTAGATTTTGCAGGGTTTGCCTGCTACTGCCAAACATATTTGTTTCTTCAGTTTGGGAACAACATAAAGTTATACAAACCACTGGTGTCTTAGGGGTGTCAGCAGTTGTAATCACAGTCTTAAAGTGATAAACATACAAATCCATTACTTAACAATGTATAATATATTCATAACCAAAATACTACATGAATGAAATGATTGGTTTGTACCATTTGAAACGTTTGGATGATTTTATGAATTCATATTTATCTTCAAATATCAGCCTATTATCTACTAGAGAAAGATCTTCCCTTCTATGCAATACAATCTGTTATGTGAAAGGTCCATCTTCAATAGTTTATTCATGTAATATTGCTCTAGCATTTGTATATAAAGGACACATAAAAGAAGAGTGTATTTCATCTTCTCTGACAATTCAGCATTAGCAAAAGCTCTCTCCAAGTTCAATCACTTTATTACCCTCAGCCCCTGATGTAATCAGGCTGAGGGTATTGCAGTACTCCTGGCGTGGGTATGTATGTATGTATGTATGTATGTATGTATGTATGTATGTATGTATGTATGTCTGTAGCGAACATCCTTGTCATCGCGATAACTCAAGAACAAATGATGGCAGCTTCATGAAACTTGACACACATATGCATCTGGTGAAAACCTCGGACGAGTTCGATGGATGGCGACCTTGACCTATTTTTCAAGGTCACAGGGACAATTATGTGAAATCCCAAGAATCACAATAACTCAAGAACGAATGATGGCAGCTTTATGAGATTTGACACACACAAGCATCTGGTGAAGACCTCAGAATTTTTCCTATGAAACATGACCTTCACCTACTTTTCAAGGTCACAGGGACAATTATGTGAAATCATCTTGTCATTGCGATAACTCGAGAACAAATGATGGCAGCTTCATGAAACTTGACACACATATGCATCTGGTGAAAACCTCAAATGAGTTCGATGGACGGCGACCTTGACCAATTTTTCAAGGTCACAGGGACAATTATGTGAAATCCCAAGAATCACAATAACTCAAGAACGAATGATGGCAGCTTTATGAGATTTGACACACATAATCATCTGGTGAAGACCTCAGAATTTTTCCTATGAAACATGACCTTCACCTACTTTTCAAGGTCACAGGGACAATTATGTGAAATCATCTTGTCATCGTGATAACTCGAGAACAAATGATGGCAGCTTCATGAAACTTGACACATATAAGCATCTGGTGAAAACCTCGGATGAGTTCGATGGACAGTGACCTTGACCTATTTTTTAAGGTCACAGGGACAATTATGTGAAATCCCAAGAATCGCAATTACTCAAGAACGGATGATGGCAGCTTTATGAGATTTGACACACACAAGCATCTGGTGAAGACCTCAGAATTTTTTCTATGAAACATGACCTTCACCTACTTTTCAAGGTCACAGGGACAATTATGTGAAATCATCCTTGTCATCGTGATTACTCAAGAACAAATGATGGCAGCTTCATGAAACTTTACACTCATAAGCATCTGCTGAAAACCTCAGACTAGTTCGATGGATGGCGACCTTGACCTAATTTTCAAGGTCAAAGTGACAGTTATGTGAAATCCCAAGAATCACAATAACTCAAGAACAAATGATGGCAGCTTTATGAGATTTGACACACACAAGCATCTGGTGAAGACCTCAGACTTCTCTTGATGGAACATGACCTTCACCTACTTTTCAAGGTCACAGGGACAATTATGTGAAATCATCCTTGTCATCGTGATAACTCAAGAACAAATGATGGCAGCTTCATGAATCTTTACACGCATAAGCATTTGTTGAAAACCTCAGACTAGTTCGGTGGATGGCGACCTTGACCTATTTTTCAAGGTCACAGGGACAATTATGTGAAATCCCAAGAATCGCAATAACTCAAGAACAAATGATGGCAGCTTTATGAGATTTGACACACATAAGCATCTGGTGAAGACCTCAGATTTTTTCTATGAAACATGACCTTCACCTACTTTTCAAGGTCACAGGGACAATTATGTGAAATCATCCTTGTCATCGCGATAACTCGAGAACAAATGATGGCAGCTTCATGAAACTTGACACGCATAAGCATCTGATGAAAACCTCAGACATTTTTGTATGGAACATGACCTTCACCTACTTTTTAAGGTCACAGGTACAATTATGTGAAATCCCTATCATTGCTATAACTCGAGAACGAATGATGGCAGCTTTATGAGACTTGACACACATAAGCATCTGGTGAAGACCTCAGACTTCTCTTGATGGAACATGACCTTCACCTACCTTTCAAGGTCACAGGGACAATCATGTCAAATCCACGTCATTGCAATAACTTAAGAGCAAATAATGGCAGCTTCATGAAAATTGACACACATAAGCATCTGGGAAGACTCCAGATGAGTTTGATGGACGGTGACCTTAACCTGCTTTTCAAGGTCACCGGCCCATATCAATAATTCTAGAGTAAATGATGACAATTTCATGATACTTGAAACACCTAAGCTATCAAAGGAAGTAGATTTTATGGGTTTTTTTTACCCCTGCATCAATTTGCTCGGTGCAGTGACGTTTTGTTCACAAATATTGTGTGGAGCGAATGTTGTGCAATGAGTTACCAGGGCTGAGGGTTGATGCATCTCCGATGCCTATGTTTATCATATAAGAGAGCCCTTAGAGCACTACATTACATGCAAATTCCTGCATGGATAATGGCAGTAGATCTCTCTCCATAACAGTATAAATAGTTGGGTTTCTGATTTCTCAAATATGCATTCTTGAACTCATTATAAACGACAATACATTTGAGGGATGGGTCCAGCAGATTCCAGAGGCAAACAGCATAAGGAAATAAGGAATTGTAAAATGTAGCAGTCCTACTTCTAAATAGTGTAAAAGCATTTGAATTTCGAAGATCATGGTGAGATCTGTCATGAACAGGTTCTGGTATGATGTCTTGTATATAGCATGGTACATTGCCGTGAATGATTCTATACATAAATGAAATAGTATCCTGTTCACCTCTGATTTCTGGAGATGTCCATCCTAATTCTTGATGGATTGTCTGGGTTGAAATACTGCCCCACTTACCATGTAAGCAGCTCCTCTTTGAATGAGGTAAATCAAATGAGTATCATTTAAGTTGCCCCATACAACAGTATATTCCAGTTTTGGTTTAATAAATAAACAGTGCATTGTTTCCCAAGTTTCCTGTGTGACTTATACATAAATCTAGACTTTAGTTCTAGCCTTTTACCAACTTGAACGATAATACTGTGAATGTGCTCATCCCAGTCCAGATCATTGCTGATAATCAGGTCAAGGTGTTTATGACTAGATATTTCATCAATAGAGCAGTTGTCCAAGCACAAGGTAATAATAATAATAATAATAAAATTTATATAGCGCTGAATCCAGATAAATCTGTTCATAGCGCTTTTTCCAAAACGTGTGTTTTGAAAAGATGGGTTTTCAGCTTTCTCTTAAAAAGGTCAGCCGAAATACAGGTCCTGAGGTCAGTAGGGAGGTCATTCCACAACTTCGGACCCATAGACGAGAAAGCCCTAGCACCTATCGTTCTTAGACGGGTATTAGGGACCTCTAAATACGTACCATTGTTTGACCGTAAGCCTCTCTCCCCGTTTTTCACTCGTAGAAGGTCTTTTAGGTATGGTGGTGCCTTACCATTTAGAGCCTTCCAGGTCATTAGAACAATTTTAAATTTAATTCGGGCGTGTATTGGTAATCAGTGTAGTTCTCTTAACTTCCATGATATATGATCAATCTTTCTGATTTTACCCACAACCCCGGCCGCTGAATTTTGTAAATTTTGCAATTTTCTGATTTCTGATTTAGGGAGACCAGCTAGTAGACCATTACCATAGTCCAAGGTTGAGGTTACAAATGCATGAGTTAAAGTTATGGCCGTCTTTTCGTCTAGACATTGTCTGATAGCAGATAGATTTCTGATATGATAGTAGCCCTTCTTACACATTTTCTTTACTTGCACTTTCATATCCATTTTTTCATCAAAAATAATACCTAGATCAGTCACCGATGTTGACGGTGATATACATGAGTCACCTACTTTCACAGTGATGTCATTTCTGAGTAGATTAGTACTACTTCCATCATGACAGATTAACATTTCAGTCTTGCCATCATTTATTTTCATCTTATTTAATATTAAAAAAGCTCTAACTTCCTTAACACATTTTTCTAATTTCAATTTATCTATATTTTGGTCTTTATCAGAAATATGATCAACAGGGATGTAAATTTGCGTGTCATCCGCGTAGATATGATAAATTAGGTTGTATTTTTCCAGTATATCAGTGAGTGGCGACATGTATAGTGTGAAAAGGATCGGTCCCAGCACTGATCCCTGGGGGACCCCATATTTGATTGGTTTGGTTGATGACGTCTTGCAACCAACTTTTACACACTGATGCCTGTTCTGAAGATATGATTTAATCCATGATAGTGCTTGATCTTTGATATCATATCTTGACTCCAGTCTCTCAAAGAGAATTTTGTGATCGATAGTGTCAAATACCGCTGACAGGTCTAGTAATAGCAAAAATACAGTTTTTTTTCTGATCAATGCCCCTTAGGATGTCATTTTGAACTCTAAGCAGGGCTGTTTCAGTGCTATGATATTCTTTATAAGCTGATTGGAATTTATCTGTCAGGTTGTTTTTTATTAGATGAGATACTAATTGGTTTGCTACTGCCCTCTCAGCTAGTTTTGAGATGTAGCTGAGGTTAGAAACAGGTCTATAGTTTTTTATACGATTTCTAGGCCCAGTTTCTTGAGTAGTGGTTTGATAATTGCAATTTTCATATTTACATCTGATTCTGTGAGCGATTTATTTATGATAGTAGCAATAATGGGAAGGAGAACATCAATCACGTCATGAAGTAGCCAGGATGGTATTGGGTCTAACTCACATGATTTATTTGATGCCTTCTTTATCAATTTACGAACCTCATCTTCTGTTAGAGGGCTGAATTTGTGAAGTGATAATTGGGTTTCTTTGTTTGAGAATGATCCATGTATAGTGGTGCCATCTGGTGGTCTTGTTTGGTGCAGGCTCTCCCTATTTCTAGGTGGGCTGGTCCTAGTGGTGTCATCTGGTGGTGAATTTTTCGACAATGTGTGTTCATCAATATTCTTTCTAATTTCTTCAATTTTTCCAAGAAAATATGAGTTAATTTTCTCTACTTGCTCTGCATCACAGGTAGAGGCCGGCATTGGAACATCAGTAGATTTGTGCATGACCTTGTCAATTACTCTGAACAATTTTTTCGGATCATGCTTGTTTTCATCTACTAGATTTGAGAAATAGTCTGACTGATGTTTTTAATAGCATATTATACTTATTTCTCTGAGAGTTATATAATTCTCTATCCACTTGTAGTCCAGTTCTATTCCATTTTCTCTCGAGTCTTCTTTTTAATGATTGTTCCTCCTTGATATGATTCTTCATCCAAGGAACAGGTTTCCGCTTAGATACATGGGCAACCTTGACCGGGGCATGTTTATTTATAATTTTAGTTAGTTCCTGATCATAGAAATTAACCATATCAGTCAAAGATAAAGATTCCCAGTCATTTCTTTATCATCACTGTTTTTATGTCACCTTTAAACATAGCCATATTTATATTTTTGTAATTTCTATAATTTATGATTTTCTTTGCAGGTTTAGGGGGCTGCAGCTCTAAGACCATAAGAACCATTTTGTGATCAGATAGATATTCATCCACTGTATGGTTCTTAAGAATTTTATTTCCTTTAAAAATTATAATCAGATCAAGCGTGTTTCCCAACCGATGAGTCGGTTCAGTTAATAGTTGACTCATCTCAAAAGTGGACAGAACATCATTAAATTTCACAACATCTGGTTTCAATGGTTTATTTACATGGAAATTATAATCACCTAGAAATATGACTTCATGATTTACGGACCCATAGTGGGCAATCAATTGTGTGAGTTCATCATAAAACTCAGAGTAAGTATACCTATTTCCACCAGATGGCTCTGGTCTGTATATGGTCACAAAAGTAACCCTTTTTCCCTTAAGTTGTAGGGAGGATTCCATGAGTTCCATTGTTTTTACAGATGGAGGGGCCAATCTATTTGTCTCAAAGGGAATCTCACAGCGATGAAGGAGGGCAATTCCTCCCCCATTCCGGCTTATCCTTGGGAAAGAATGGAATTTTAGACCTCCTTTCTCCAATTCATTTATGGTCATTTCATCTCCGTGCTCATGTAGCCATGTTTCAGTAATAAAAACAGCATGTAAGTTATTTGTTTCAAAGTAATCTTTAATTAATAGTACCTTGTGTTTATAATTCAACAGATTTGCTGCTTGATCTCGATTACTCACAGTTACAAATATGGTATCATCAGCATATATGTTTATGTTTGACAATTGCAGCTATATTTGTAATGTAAATGAGGAAAAGTAAAGGACCAAGAACCAAACCTTGTGGTACCCCAGCTTTGCCAACACCCCATTCAAAACAACTAAATCCTAATGTGACTTTGTTTCTGATTATGATAGCTCTTTGTGTGATATATAAATATTGGTCAGGCGGCTTTCATTAAGATATGAAATAGGAGGGAGCAAGCCATGTGAGGTATTTATGTCAGAATGGCTGAGAAAGAAAGTATTGAAAACACTTGCTTTATATGAATTATTATAGTATTCAGAATTTCCATCCTTAATATGTGGTTGAGATTTGTAATCTTAAATGATATTTAGCATATTTCCACCACTCCTTGTGAGAATATTTAAGTTTTTTTCAGTTGGTCGGCTGAATTGAGATGAATTTTCATTTTCTAAATCACGAAATTTAACAGAGCTGTTATTGACTCTTTTGGCTTTACTATGGAACCTATTCAGTTTTCCTCTTTCACATCTAAGAGCTTTGGTATAATAAGGCTTATCAATTGGTCTATTTGTAACATTTCTATAAGGAATATAATTTCTAGCAATACTGAAAATACATTTGGCCATACATTAACATTTTCGTCAATGGAATCAAACTAAAAACAGATATCCCATTTATGAACAGCTATAGCTTTCATGAATCCAAAAATAATCTATGTTTGTAGTCCCATAAATGTCTTGTAAAATAATTCTGGTTGTGGGCAGTGAAGTTTAATTCAAGAACAATAGAACAATGGTCACTAGATGATTCTGTAGTTGAAATAGGTGTTAATATATCAGTGGATCATGTCTCACATCATAAGCTCTGTACCCACAGAAATGTAATATAATATTTGTAAAGAAATATAATGTAAAGAAATATAATATTTGATAAAATGTTTTTTTCAAATAAAATATCTTTATCTACTACAAGTCCAACTTGAAGAACATATTTGAGCCACGTGGAGATCAGCTGAGATGAGAAACAGTTGAGTTTTCTTTTTAACAGTTTTCAATAATACTTATTTCTCCTAAAAATAAGTAATCATTCTGTCCTTTGGTAATTTAATCCATATTACTGTTAAAATGGATAATCAACAACATTCATGGGCCACAACCCATATCAGAAATAAGTGTTATCCCAGCACAGTCTTGGGATAGTTAAGAATATTTCTTAATTATTTTCTTGATAACCCATTATGATCAGATGCTTATTAAGGAACGATTCTTGAGAAATACTAAGGCAAGAACATGTGAGTGCAGTGTTCAGGCTAGCAAATCTCTCACGTTGGTTCTGGTAGAAGGATCCCAAGAAGGACACCCTCTTGAAGCACCAAGTATGACATAATGATCCATATCCATGCAAACCTGATGACCCCGAGTGAGAAGCTGAAATTGTCACATTATGCTCCATTGCTACTCAAGTCTGAAACCGGAAATTTCAGATGAGTTTACACTTAGAATCTGGGGATGAAGCAGACTTCAAATTGCTTTGGTTTTAATGTTATTCCAATAACTCCTTCCTCATCAAGACGAGTGACACCATCAGGTGTACTGATTGTAAAAGTCTTCAGAATATGTGTGAAAAACAGAAATATTTCCTGTCGTGCCAACTGTTCTCCCAAACACACTCTGCGACCTGTAATGAATAAATATCAATTAAACTCCTTTTCAGATATCTATTTCTTAGACAACACAAATACAATGATACTGAACATCTCTTTTTCCCAGTATAATAAACCATTGCAAAACATACATACCCATTGAAAATGGAATCAATTCTTCTTTTCGTACTAGCACGCCTTCTTCATTTAAAAATCTCTGGGGCTTGAACTTTTGTGGTTGAGGCCAGATTCTCTCATCATGATGCACATTATACAGATTCACCCATATCTGTAATATTTTTAAACACATTTCAATTCTCTCAATATGGACGAATATTCTAAAATATTATAAATATATGAAATGTGGAAAAACTGCTCACAATGAGTCTTGACAAAAAGAGTGTTGAGCAGAAAAACGGTCATCGCCTCCTAATCTATTTATGTGCAAATGAAAGTTCCAGGTACCACTAAGATAATAACTTAGACCCCTCACAATAATCCTATGTGGTTTCATAATACCACAGGAAGGGCATCTTTATAGCTCACACAAATAAGCGTAAAATACTGAGGCAGACAACTTTGTGCTTACAAAAAGAAAAACCCCAAATTACCCCTTCCCAATATTTACCTCAGTTCCCTTTGGTACATTGTAGCCTGATATGACAACATCCTTCAGTGCTTCATGTGGAATGCCAAATGGAGCAATGCTTCCCCGCCTCTGTATCTCACACAGAGTAGCTTCAGTGAATGGAACTTTGCCTCTGTCAGATAGTGCTATATTCTGGGGTCCCTCTCCAAAAACATTATCTAGTTCTTGTTGGATTTGTTTTTGTATGTGTGGATTATTTGCCATGAAGAGTAATGCCCATTGGAGAGTTGTGGCTGTAGTTTCTGATCCAGCAACAAAGAATTCACTGATTAATTGCATTGTCCAGTCTTCTGTGATTCTACAGTCTTTTCCATTTTTCATTGTCTCCTTTACATAAAGTGTGATGAAGTCATTATCTTCTGAGTCACCTGATTCTATTCTGGCCTTAGCTTCATCGAATTTCCTCTTATAGAAATCAGCAAGATACCTAGAATTGGTATTCCTTAATTCATTTGTCTTCCTGATGAATGGTTGCAGCCATGGGACATACATCACAGCAGAACTCTTCTCCATTGCTAAGAGCATTGCATTTATTGCCTTTTGGAAAGAAAGAAATTCCATATCTGTATATTCATATCTATGTCCAAACAGCATAGAGCATATGATGTTGGCTGTGAAGACTCCAATGGCTTCTGCAGGATTTACAGGATGTCCATTTATGGAACTCATATGATCAGAGAATATGGAACATTCAATTACTATTTTTTCTTCTATGACACTCTTTCCCCAACCCAAGGACCTCAAAATGTTTATGCAAGTGTTTCTTTGCCTCTTCCATTCTTCATTAGGATTTCCAAATGTAATACCTGGGTAACAAAGATATTTTAATATCCATTAGTTTGAATTTGTTAAATATGTAAACAACAATTTACATTGATCATATTTTTCTCGTGATCATACAAAAATATTGCATAAATATATCTAATAAAGAAGGATCTTAATTATTGATTTAATCCTATGAATCACTTTGTAAAATTGTATCACATGTGAACAGGTTTTTGTGCGAGAAACAATATTTTGTTTCAGTAATTACCTTCCTAATCTAGATATTATCTTAACATTATTGATCTTGCTTGCAGACATAGTGTTTTGATTGTATTAATGGGCCGTTCAGACACATTCTCTATTTGCATGCCGGGGTTAAATAATAGCAATCATTCTGATTATTTCAATGGTTTCACACAAGATGAATGATATAATAGAATCCATATAGCCTCTTTTCATTGATGACCTATCCAGCCATAGCTATGCTATATCAGTTCAGATGGATCTGGGGATCTTTCATTCCTATTTTCACTTAATCATGATAAGATAAAGACAAGAACATGTGAGTGCATCTCTCAAGTTGGTTCTAGCAGAAAGATCTCAAGATCCAACTTGAGAGATCTGTCTCCCTGAAAACTGCAGAAACCCATGTTCTTGACTTTATCTCAAATCTAAAGATGCAGAACACTCTCCTGAGGCACCAAGTATGATATGAAAACCAGGCTGACTCTAGAGAGAATCCACTCAATGGCAAATATCCACCTATTCTATCCCTAGATGATTGATTGATATTACTTCTTTAAGGTATTTGTTACTTCTTTGGGGCATATTTGGCCTCCAGCTTCATGAAGCAGCTGTATGGCAAATCAAAGTGTGTTACCTGTCTCCTCTGGATGATGGAAGTTGATTGCTCTCTGCAGAATAAGGTTCTCGGGCCTACCAGCACAATCTGTCCCCTTAGACACAAATGCCTCCCTCACAACGCTGTACTCATTCAAAATCACCAGTAGTCTAAAATTGAAATTAACAAGGTAATAATATTTTAACGGAAAAACAATATTTTTCATGTTTTGAATCAAACTACAGTCATATATCATATTTTGTGCAGATGTGTTTAGTCCAGTACAGGCTAGAGCTAATAATCTCCTATTGTTTCCCATTATAAAAGATAATGCTCAGATCTCATGGCATATGGTTCTTCAAATATGTGATTTTACTAATGGCAACTAAATGATAGCAATATAAGACATATCAAATCACATTCCATTCTCAACTTAATCTTAATTAAAAAATATTCTTTACTGGCGATACTCAGCATTTGTAGTCTTTAGATATCATAAGAAAAATGGAAGTTGAACTCACTTGTTTCCCAGATACATAGAAACAATGTTTCCATATTTCTTTTTCAGGTCTACAAAGCTATCAATACTTCTACTTGAAGATATGACATTGTTGCCAATGACGGGAACATGGACAGGTCCGGGTGGTACTCCTGTGGGTCGTCTTAGCTTCCACCAGCATGTGGACAATACCACAGCCCCCAATCCAAGCATGGCTGTCATGCCACTTATATCTAACTCCTGTGAGAACATTTCTAAGCAGTTCCTCAATGCAAGCCGTTGTAACAGTTATTAATCACTGTGGTACCAATTTACTGGAATAGGATGTTTTGGATTGTGTAGTTGTGTCTTGTCTCCTGATGCAGAGAATGAAGTTAAGTTGCCAGAATTGTGTGCTTATATACACAGGGTGGGAGTGAACCCATCACCATTTCATGACACTCTGATCCAGTCACTTCATTTTTTTATTTACGTTAATAGAATGGATGTCTGGCAGTGTGTTGCCTTGAACCGGGTACTATATACAGTAAATAAACACAGGCTTGTTGATAACTTTGCATCAGAGCATAACATTCTTGCATTTCACCATGTCACTATATTGATGTCCTGACTGAACTTGTTACCATTTATATGATACACAATTGATAAGATGAACTTGTAAGTATATTCTCTATTGAACCTGTTATCATATTTTTACACCCCGGTGATATCTCTTGAATTGGTTATTATATTTCATGACGTGTTAATCCTTAAAGAGGAAATACCAAACTTTGAGGGAAATATCTTTGGTTTGCCTAAATAAAATTCCACTGTATTTATCATCATTTAAAATGGGCAGACATAAAATGCAGTATTGACCACATATACAAGTTGGTACAAAGGCTGCCTCCTTAAAAACAGGCCCAGAAAATTATGTTTTGATTTGCAGTAAATGAATAAGGTTGTTTAAAATATTGTTTTGAATTTGCAGTAAGTGAACTAAATTGTATGAAATTATGGTTTTGGATTTGAACTAAGAAACAATTTATATGACCATAACCAGTGCTAAGCAATACATATGGAGGAGTGAAGATACACGCAATATCATCTTGCAAAATTATCTGGAATTGCAACTATGCAAATGAAGTTTGATATTTACTTATAAAGCCTAAAAATCCCCCAAACCAAATTGGAGGGGCAGGTTGGACATTTTAGAGTATCTGTACAAAACTGTTTTTGGGGGAGGGTTGATTGGTAAATATGGTATGTTAAATATATCTTCTGATATCAAAAGTTTGACATTGAATCTTTAAAAAATGTTATTTCTGTTTTAGAAAAGTGCAGCAGCAAAGAGAGGGTGTGCTCCCAGCTTCCTTATGTATGGACTTATCTGAAAAGAGGACTCATAAAAACTGCATCATCACATAATTTTATATCATTCCAAAGTGTCCACGCTATCTGAAATCATGGACATTTTCAACAATTATTAGATGTATGTAGAAATACATAGAAACATTGACTTGTGGAAAATTCTCAGAAAGGTTGAAGGAATATCTCAGAAAGGTTCTATCAAAAATGTTTCCAAGAGGTTTTGTCAAAACGTTTCCAAGAGGTTTTGGACTGTTTGCACAACTACGTTTGAAAACGTTTTGTCAAAATTGTTTGCTAGGATATGTACTTTTGGGATTGAATGCCGGTACCTACATAGGATCAATAATTTTATAGTTCAATATGATATATTGGAATTGTCCTAGGTGTCTCAACAAGGTTTTAGAGCATGAGGAGGTCCTCAGAAGGGGTTTATTGCTCACTTTAGGCCAGGGGGATATAGGTGTGGGGGACTTTAGGCCAGGGGGATATAGGTGTGGGGGACTTTAGGCCAGGGGGATATAGGTGTGGGGGACTTTAGGCCAGGGGGATATAGGTGTGGGGGACTTTAGGCCAGGGGGATTTAGGTGTGGGGGACTTTAGGCCAGGGAGATATAAGGTGGGGGACTTTAGGCCAGGGGGATATAGGTGTGGGGGACTTTAGGCCAGGGGGATATAGGTGTGGGGGACTTTAGGCCAGGGAGATATAAGGTGGGGGACTTTAGGCCAGGGGGATATAGGTGTGGGGGACTTTAGGCCAGGGGGATATAGGTGTGGGGGACTTTAGGCCAGGGGGATATAGGTGTGGGGGACTTTAGGCCAGGGGGATATAGGTGTGGGGGACTTTGTAAATGGGTCCTGGTAAATATGTTAATCTGTTTTATATTATAAGGTCGGAGCCTGATGAATGGAGATTTGTGTAAGGATAACTGAGAGCAGTTGAGGATAGCAGATCCATGCAGCCAAGGAGTTTTTTCTTTTAGTGTGATTCCAAGGTTAGATGTCTTTATATGTTTTTGGTGTAAAAACATGCTTTATATCTACATGCTTTACCTGCTTGGCATCGGAGGAGGACGAGTCGTAGATGGGGTGGGGATGTGAGTATTAATGTGTTTGTGTTTTGTAGCTCTGATATTAGAAGATAAAAAGGAGTGTTAGTCATAGTTAGACGGGGATGTTGGTTGTTTAGGTTTAGCCTCAGTGGGAATATGGCAGTGAGTGAAGCAGTTGGGAGGCGTGAAGGGGTGGAAGATCACTGGGTACTCACATGGAGGACCTTTTTAGCCTCTGGTTGTGATGATTAGGTTTTACAGGGATATTAGAAGCCCTATAGTGCACCGGGGATTGTAGGCCCCAAAGGGGGGAATGAGCTTTTTAGGTCAAAGTGCAGAAGGTGGTAATTAGACAGAGTAGTCTTTTCATCAGTTTTGGGGCCTGCACTGGGCGGTCAGTATGAGTGTCACTCACAGATTGGAAGTAGTGCGCAATGGATGCACTGTGCACGACCAAACATCGCTATTTTGGCTGCATTCTTCTTTTTTTTGCCTATTTAGACACTAGTAACTGTCCCATACAGAGAAAATAAATCATTTTGCAGTTGCCCGTATGACGTGGCCGGAATTCTGGTCCTACGTCACTGGAAATATGTGGTCATTGTTTGGGGTTTCCCTGTTCTATATTTATGTGAACCAATCAGAGCAATCCTCCATTAATTAGTCACATTATTCACCCACTGCACAAACCCATTTTAACAAGAGGTCCTTGATAGTCCTAATATATTTGGACTAAGATATCTATTGCTTAATAGGGATGGACCATTATTCATTCAGGGGGGGTAAAGGAAAGTTAAACAAAATATATCTGTGAGACCACTTGATGGAGAAAAAAAGTTTAAAATGCCAACCTTAGGACCTAAATAAATTGAGATTCTGACATCTGCAGAAAAAATCTTTTTGAATGGCCAAACTTTAGAAAAAAAACCGAATTTCAACCTTGTAGAAGTCAATTTTAGAGGGAAAATATTTTTCCTAATTGCAACAATAGCTTCAATCTACCCAAACGAGGTTTAGAGAGCTAGTTTTGAGGCATCAGCAACAAATACGATTTAAAACTGTGAACAACATCTTTGACATTTTGCTATCTTATTAGCAATCTAATATGCAGGCTCCACACTTTTTTTCCACACTTTTTTACCAAACATGCATCCCATGAAGGCCTAAATAGGATGACCTCAGCTATGACCTTCACTTGGACTTTGGAATTTTTTTTTTTTACTAGTACTTTGGGGCTGCAAAGGAGGAAGGGGGCTGATAATGATAGGTATGTGGGCAAGTAGTCATGGGCCCCAACATATCCAGATTTCAGCCCCCCCCCCCTTCAGAAAATCCTGGCTACACCACTGGGTGCTCACGTGGCCTTGCAGTGCCCATATCTAATGTGGCCACACTCATGGTAAATAGGAAAAAACGTCCTGGTACCCAGGACTTTATATGCAGATGAAGCTTACTTAACTGTGAAATAGTGTAAATAATGCATTGTATCATTTTGTAATAAATCATACATCTGTTTACATAGATATAAATATAAAAATTGGGATGTTTGAACCCGAGGAAAAAATAAAATTGGTGGTCCAAGTGACTGAGAAAAAGAAATTGCTGAGAAAAAGAAATTGAAAATGACTGAGTGCCAAATAAAACAGCATTTTTCCACCCTCAATCCCCCTGAATGAATAATTGTCCATCCCTTGTTATGTACAGTGACCGGCAGCCAGATCCAGACATTTTCATCCTGAGCTTAAAGGACATGCCACACAGCTCTAAAATGCATTGGATAGGCTAAAATAGATTTCAGTACCCTGATATATGATCTTGAAATGACCTTGATATGGCCTTGACTCACACAAACTGGATATAATTGGTATAGTTGAGTCTCATTTAACTGGCAGTGATGGTTTACAGTTCACAGATTATGAATGGTTTGGAAATGATGGAACACAGCTTCACAACGAAGGGTTCTGGTGGAGTGGGCTTCATGGAGCTTAAGGCATTTTTGAGTGATTTGTTTGTTTGTTTGTTTGGGGTTTTACATCACTTTCAACATTATTTCAGTCATTTCGTGATGAGACCTACTTGTAGCAGATATAGTGCTGCCTCACTGAATTGTCATGTCGCAGGTCCTTGACATGACAACCCACCTGGTTGCAGATTTACAAGGACAATGGGTTAACCCTTTGGCATGGGCCTCAGCTCATGTGTGAAATTGTATCATGAATTCAATTTAGGTATGGCTGGGGATCGAACCCACAGAGGAACTGGTGCTAATATGCTGGCGCTCTAACCAACTGCGCCATTGCCCGTAGCTGCACTTTTGAGTGAATATAAGTGTGATATACTGGATGACACAGTGGAAGGCATTCTCTGGATAAACTATCAGCAATATATTGTGATTATACTATGTGTGCTTGTGTCTGCTATCTGCCTCCAGAGGGCACTACCAGGATGGTGGATCCATATGATTTCTATGATACCCTACTGATCAGTGTGACATGTTCTATTGATGTGGGGATTTCAATGAAAGGTGTAGACACAATATGGCTTTTATTGAGAGGTTAGACCCAGTACCCGATATGGAGATTATTGATATCGTGGTAAATAAATATGGTGAATTGTTGTGTGAAATTCTCCTCAGTAGTGATTGCTGCATGCTAATTGGGTGCAAATCAATTCAGAATTATTGCACATACAAGGATATATCAGTGATTGATTACTGTGTGTTACCATACCAAACCCTAGATCAATTTAGTGATTTCTGTGTCAATAAAAGACTGGATATGTTTCTTAATAGTTCACGACTCATTGGTTCAGTGTCAGACCCGGTCAGAGTATTGCCAGATCGTAATCTCAACACCTGGTCAGTAAATATATCTGCATATGTACCAATAGTTGTAAATAATTGTAACTTGACCACATTACCAGATGCTTCTATTGTGAAATATAACACATCACAGATACCAGGATATTGCAGAACAACTACAGAATTGCATTAAACACAATGAGCAAAATATGATAGACAAGCAGAGGATAGACAGTGTGTATGATGTATTCTGTGACATGGGTTATGCATGGCCTGTTTTATTGCAATCATGTATCCTTTTTGTACAGCAATACGTTTCTTGGCTTTTGTTTTGGTCAGTGTGGCTTTTGCATTGATTTCTGTTATCACCACATCATGGTCATTTATGCCTGGATGGACAGATACTTTATTTACTAGGCTAGGGTTTGTCGTTATAGTACATTCTCCCCTTGTTGTGGGTGAGGCAAAATGTAGATATATTTATATATTTTACGTGTTCAGCTTCCAGTGAACAAATCAAGACCCATGTTCACTAATGTTCAATAATCCATTTTATTCCAGTAATGTAATACAATATGTATATTAGGTATTTTCCTGTTGTTTCTCTCAACTCCAAACTGACTGACTGTAGACTCACTGTTGACTGACTCCCTACTGACTCCAGACTGACTGCCTGTGATGTGGATCACACACACATATATATATATACCAGCTCTTGTACATGTACATTTACATGTACATGTACATAGTTCTTGTGCTCAACACCAGAGGCATCACTAAATACAAAAACATAAACTTGTAATTTATGATTTCATTTACCCTTCATTCAACTCTCACATTCACCACAAGTGGATAGCACTGGAGAGTGAATGCTACAGTCGTACTGTCCAGATCTAACCTATTGATTCCCCTGGTTGGGTGCGGATTTACTTGTGTGGGACAGTATTCATTAAAAGTATCAATCATTACTGTATTTAAGTCAATCCCATATGCAGGGCTTGGCTTATAGGACATATTCTCCCATGCAATATCTGGTACATTGAAATTCCCTGTCAGTAATATATTAGGGGTGTTTGTGTCAGACTCAGGAACCTTTCCAAAGATGCATTTAATTAATGGACACTAGATATATTTCTGTCTGATGGCCTATAGTAACATCAAATGAAAGTGGTTTTGTTCCTGTTATGTTTTCTCCATACAAGTCCACAGTCAGTTTTTAGGCTCTCCTCCTTTGGGTCTGACAGCCACCTTTTATGGATACCGATCAGTACCCCACCGCCACCCTTGCATCTGTCTTCTCTCCCTATATCATAATCAGGGTGGATGGCACTGTCTGCAATAGTGTGGTCAATGTGGGATTCCGTGATGCATAATATATGAGGGTAATTATGCTCAGGTATTAGTTCCTGTAGCTCCAAAAGGTGTTTTTGGTTGAATTTAGGCCTCCACAGTTCACCTTAAGCTTTTGATTTTTTTGCTTTTTTCTACCTTGCTTTGGTCTTGCGGTGTAGGTTTTCCCTAAAGATTGATCTTCTGTTCTTTCACTTGTGATACTTTCATCACTTAGTGTTTAGAAAAGATTACTTGTTTCAAGTTCATTTTCAAAGAAAGCATCCGAAATATTAGGGAGGCGACATTTCCAGCACTCCCATGACAGCCATCTTTGTTTATTAAATAACTCATAATCTTTATTTGTGCGCCCATCACATTTAATGTGTACATATGTGTCACATTCATCATTGCTCTGTGATTTTTGGCAACTGGTCATTCACACACTCCAAGGAAATCGAACAGGCCCTGGATGTGGGTGAACATTTCCACATTATAGTAGCAGGGATATCATGAAAAATAGCACAAGATTTTTGCATCTTTTCTTCATATTTGTTTTATCCCAGTAGCAGAAATTCTGTTTCTTTTATATCATGCTGGCTTTGTGTAAGACAGTGCACAGTATTGGGTTTCTTTGAATCATATATTGCTTGTGTATTAGGTCATTCATCATTAACAATGCATACTTCTGGATTTGTTGGAATTATTGCCAAAATTTCCTTCATGGGCTATGCTTGCCACCAAGATGCAGACAAGACAGTTTAGAATCAGTTTTGGGAGATAACATTTCATCTTGTTGTATGTGTTTGGACAAAACTGTATGAATTTCAAGCAGACAAAATTGTATGAATTGTATGAATTTCAAGTAGAGTTGTAATTATATTTAAGTAAGTGTATTTATGTGTTGAGATATTCAAGTAGTTTGCTTGGTCCAGTTATCCTTTTTTTTGTTATTGGCCCCTTTTTGAAGAGTTGCCCAAGTAGTTTGCTTGGACCAACTATCCTTTTTGTTCTTTTTGGAAGAGTTGCCCAAGTAGTTTGTGAGTAGCACTGTGAGTGGCGAGTACATAGCTATCCAAGACTTTCTTCACAATATGACCATGGACAATGATAATGCGCTCAACTTGTAATCTTACCTTGATAACACTGATTTAAAGAGTTGGAAGCTTGGGCAGCATATGAACATTTGATGGTCGACACTCATGGTATGTACCTATATGACCAAATGCCGGATTATAAAGCAATGATAACAGAGTGGGATAAATGTTACATATGGGCCAGTGTGGTAATGTTAGACCCAATGCCACCGCAGAAAGACATCATTGAGGAACTTGCTTTAATCAGTAGGCACTACACAACCAAAAGAGAGCTCCAATCACTCATAGGTAAACTAACTTTCTGGTTGCTGATGGTAGCTTATTTACTCGTCACCTTAATCCTTTTCACTGATGCCTCTGATGTAGCCTTAGGTGTTAGCTAAAGGGAAACCTGGTCTTGGAATTCAAAGGTGAGCACCATGAGCATAGCCTGGCAAGAGCTAGCTGCAGTTGTATTGGCAATAGCCACATTTGGCCTCAGGCTGATTAATAAAAAAAAAATTGTTACCTACATTGACAATTATGATTGCATCAATGACACAAAATCAAAAGATGCTTATCTCATGAACCCGATGCACTCGCTTTATCTGTACACAATTCTGTTCAGAATGGATTTCAGAGCATACCATATTTGAACTAACTTTAACTCATCTGCGGATGCTTTAAGCAGATTGGATATGGACAGGTGTTCACTAAGGAGTTCAAATACTCTATGTTTGTTAATTTTCTTAAATCGCATATTTTAATCTTTAACCTGAACTTTATTGTTATAAACTTGAACATTTTTATCTTAAAGCATTCATGAAATAAGGTTTTCAAACACATTTTCCTTGCATGATATAAATGTTTATACCCCAAACTATGCAATCACAGGTTATCACCCATCATATTTCCCCTACATATATTTCTGTTCCATTTGAAAGTGCACAAGTCTTCTGTTAAAATCCAAATCATCCATTGGACACTTTCTCAACAAACTTGGTTTAGCTGACCAGTGATTTTGTGAAAACACCTGCTTATTTAAGTCTTTATAACAGTGGGGCACACTAAATTGGGACAATGGAGTGATTTGGCTTACAGAGTGTTTGTCCAATAATGTTTGTCCTAACACCCTGACAGACCACAATAGGGGTCACATGATTATATACATGTAGCCACCTGGTGGTCAGGCAGGAGTACAGACAGTACTTGGCATTTTTAGCAAAACACAATAACCATGGTCAGTGTATTTTGGTTGATTTTAGTGAGATAGCTTAATTGTACCACAATTTCATGGGCACATATCATTTTAGCATACCCCACACCTCTGTAAAATTGCCTGTGACCTCTGTGGTTTCATGAATGCTTTAAATGTGTACTGCCTTTTTCTCTGAGTGCAGGCCGAACAACCATATGCACGCAATTGCCACTGTAGTGGTGCAGTTAGTTTCTTTGAAATGTACCATACAGGTTTAGGATAATAATTTAAATTTGTTTATTAGGTTCAAGTTTGCTTGTCGACCACTGCAATTGTTGTAATTGGTCAAAAAATGATATATCCCATATGAGTAATGACCGATGTCATACTGGGAATGTTTATATGCACGACATGTTGTGATCAATTCTCACTTGGCCAATTGGCTAACCCCACCATCACAATTGATTGTTTTAGGCCTGGATCATAGGGTAACGTCCCTCCACCAGAATGGATTGCAGTCATATAGCACGGCTCAACCATGGTTTGTAAGCTTGGAAGTAATTAAGCCTGGAAGTAATGTTCCAGGTTTGTCTATACAATATTTCACAATTCTTTGGTTACTGGATTGTATTTGGTTTTGCTGGTTGTTTTGTCCCTGCCTGCCAAAATAAGCACATTTACTCATCAGTGTCTAAGACCTGTTTTACCTATGCATATTCAACATTTGCTATTTGTTATATTGGAAGATCTTTTCAACAGAGGACCAGGTCATATGGTCACTGTCACTAATTGCATACCTATGAAAGTTAAACAAGGGGGTTGCTCCTGTGATTACCCCTTTATGTGTGGGAGATTTCTTTGTTGCTAATTTCAAGGGATGGAGATGTCAAGGCAGCTCATCAATAGTGTCCACAGTGAAAGATTTTCCTTCTATTAGAAATGCCCGTATGTTTTCAGCTGCAGCTTTTTTCCAAATGATCTCATGATCAGTGTGGTTTAATAATTTGATAATAATGAATTTTGGCAAAGACCATTGATTATTGCCATGGACCATTGATTATTGCCATGGACCATTGATTATTGGCCTGGACCATTGATTATTGGCCTGGATGCGGTGATATCTTTCCATTTTTATCTGCTTGGCATTTTCTATTTTTAGGTTTTCTGTCAATATTCTATACACTGCATACAAGCAATCCTCCCTTCTTTCACCAACAGTTCCCTTGCACCCATTAATAATGATGTTATTCCCTTTTTCCTGGACCTCTATTTTATATTTCATATTCAGAAAGAACAAATTCAAAGCTATTTATAAAATCACAACACAATGTTTACCATATTATAGGTTGAACTACAATGCTTGTCAATCCATGCTTTTCCAAAGGACTATAATTTAAAGTTCATTTCCGGTGCATGTTTGCCTTTCCTCTTTGCCTTGCAAGCAATATACTCATTGTTGGTCTAACCTGTGCCGAGGCTAAGGTCATCTGAAGATCACCGTGTGAAGCTTTAAGAAAGTAGTTTGATATTGAAAGTAACAATACTTATCTTATGATGACTCATGGCATTGAAAATCTGGTGTTAAATCATTTGTAAAATCTATTCTTTCGCTTGAGGTTGCTATATGTATTTGATACTGTGGATACTTATTACATAGTATTGTATTAAAACCACATTTTACTTAAGCCATTAACATGTTCATAAATAACATTAAGGCATCATACTGTGTTAAGATATTTACATATCCATATGGAATATATGGTAATATGGTATCATGAATATACACGTACATGCATGCAAACATATATCTATTCATTTAAGAACATCTCCACTTGGTCCAACCATATTGTCAGTATTTTGATGCAAACATGTATTTAAAATGTTTTTTTCCAATATATTGTCTTTATAAGTACTCAACTCACTATAATATAATCACCATGGACAGAAGGAGACTGAACATGATTTTATTATCCACTATTAGTCCAAATTCAAGACTGTATTTGTGCCACATGGGGAATAGTCTTCAGCAATAGTTATTTATTCTGATCATTTTTCCCTGTCCATCATTCTATCCATCATTCTAGAAATCCATATCAATATTAAAGTGTACACTCAATAATGTTGATGCTCTCAGCTCATATGAGAAATAAGTGCAATCCTAGCACAGTCTTGATGATTTTATAATTTTCTTAATTATCTCATACTTGGTGCCTCAAGAGAGTGTTCTGCACCTATGAGATATTTTTTGCAGATCACCCCTCTGCCGAACTACTTTCACAGATCACCCCTCTGCCGAGCTACTTTCCTTTTATCTTTTTTAAAGATTCTTTTCATATTTACATACTTTTGAAATGAATAAAATGTTTAATTAAATATGTTTATGCACAAATGTCATAATATTTGTCAATTATAAAGTAAATGTAATCATGTCTTAGGCCAGTTCTTCAACAAATCATGTGTTGATTTCTCTGAAATGAACATGATGACTGTCCAGGTTTGTTTTGACCTGGAGCAGACGACATTTCAGATTTGGGTCATGGGGACCTTGAAACACAGACAGGTGGGACCCCTGTTGACAGAGACTGCAACCTTTTGTGGGAATCTCGAAACTGATGACTGTTCACGCAGTTGAAACAGAATTACACCCATTTCATATAGTGCTTTATAGGTGGCCTAGTTCACTGCATGTAGTAATATAAAATTGATTACATTATGTCAATGAGCTGAGAACTTAAATGAGCCACACACAACATAGTTCTGTACTTATTACCATGTTTTCACTGCTTTGCTTTGAGGATAAAGTTGATTGCAAACCCCATCTATCTGCAGTGGATAAGTATGAGATAAAGACAAGAACATGAGTTTGTGCAGTGTTCAGGGAGACAGATCTCTCTAGTTGGTTCTGGTGGAAGGATCTCACTCTTCCTTTGGACTCTTGAGATCCTTCCACCAGAACCAACTTGAGAGATCTGTCTCCCTGAAGACTGCACTCACATGTTCTTGCCTTATTATCTAATTAAGGAGCTTATTGAGAGGAAATATTCTTGAAAAATAATGATATGTATCCATGTAAACCTAATAACCCTTAGTGCGAAGCTGAAATTGTCACCCTATGCTCCATTGTAACTCAAGTCTATTCATATTTTTCAGAAAGTGTGGTTAGCTGCTTAGAATCTGGGGATAAAGCAGACTTCAAATGGCTTAGGTTTAAATGCCATTCCAACAACACCCTCCTCATCGAGATGAGTGATACCATGAGGTGCACAGATTGTAAATGTCTTCAGAATATGTGTGAAAAATAGAAACATTTCCTGTCGTGCCACCTGCTCTCCTAAACACGCTCTGCGACCTGTGATGAATAAATATCTATTAGAAAAATAAACTCCTAATTTTTAAACAACACAAATATATGAGACTAAAAATGATAAACTCAACATCTCTTTCTTCGAAATTTATAAACACTTTCTCAAAGGCAAGTCATACATACCCATTGAAAATGGAATCAATTCTTCTTTTCTTACTAGTATGCCCTCTTCATTTAAAAATCTCTGGGGCTTGAACTTTTGTGGTTCAGGCCAGATTCTCTCATCATGATGCACATTGTATAGATTTGCCCATATCTGTAAAACATTTACATCATTTGTATCAGGACATGTTTTGCAATGTTGTCACCTCATACAATATTGTTGGGATGCTTCAGCTTGTATCGGCTGAAAATATGATTGATTTGGGCACATATTTGTATAAGGTCTTGCCCTTATCAAGAGTGGTAACATAAAAATCATCATTCCTAAAATAATTGTCAATTTGAGCTTTTGGTTTTTCCTCACCTCCAAATTTAACTTTGTGTAACAAAATGTTCCATGCACCACCACTAATATAGTAACACAGAGCCCTTGACAATTATCCTTTGTGGTAACATAATACCATAGAAAGGGTATCTTTTGAGCTCACACACATAAAATACTGATGAATGCAAGTTTCTGTTAAAAAAAAATAAACAAACACAAAACAGCCAGTCCCAATATTTACCTCGGTTCCCTTTGGTACATTGTAGCCTGATATGACAACATCCTTCAGTGCTTCATGTGGAAGGCCAAATGCAGCAATGGTTCCCCGCCTCTGTATCTCACACAGAGTAGCTTCAGTGAATGGAACTTTGCCTCTGTCAGATAGTGCTATATGCTGGGGTCCCTCTCCAAAAACATTATCTAGTTCTTGTTGGACTTGCTTTTGTATGTCTGGATTATTTGCCATGAAGATCAATGCCCATTGGAGAGTTGTGGCGGTAGTTTCTGATCCAGCAACAAAAAATTCACTGATTAATTGCATTGTCCAGTCTTCTATGATTCTACAGTCTTTTCCATTTTTCATCGTCTCCTTTACATAAAGTGTGATGAAGTCATTATCTTCTGAGTCACCTGATTCTATTCTGGCCTTAGCTTCATCGAATTTCCTCTTATAGAAATCAGCAAGATACCTAGAATTGGTATTCCTTAATTCATTTGTCTTCCTGATGAATGGTTGAAGCCATGGAATATACATCACAGCAGAACTATTCTCCAATGCAAATAGCATTGCATTTATCGCCTTTTGGAAAGAAATAAATTCCATATCAGTATATTCATATCTGTGCCCAAACAATACAGAGCATATGATGTTGGCTGTGAAGACTCCAATGGCTTCTGCAGGATTAGTAGGTTGTCCGTGTGAGGAGCTGATATGATCAGAGAACATGGAACATTCGGTTACTATGTTTTCCTCTATGACACTCTTTCCCCAACCCAGGGACCTCAAAATGTTTATGCAAGTGTTTCGTTGCATCTTCCATTCTTCAGTAGGATTTCTCAATGCAATACCTGGGTTACAAAGAAGATGTTTTTGAATTTTAATTTAAAAAAAATGTAAATCACAATTTGTGTTATTTTTTATAATCATACACAAATATCATAAATATATCTAATATACAAGGATCTTAAATATCCAGCCTCATGAAGGAGCTGTATGGCAAATCAAAGTGTGTCACCTTGTTCCTCTGGATGATGGAAGTTGATTGCACTCTGCAGAATAAGGTTCTCGGGCCTACCAGCACAATCTGTCCCCTTGGTCACAAATGCCTCCCTCACAACGCTGTACTCATTCAAAATCACCAGTAGTCTAAAATTCAAATTTTCAAGGTTATAGTGTTTTATGACTTAATGTTCTTGCTCCATTTCGACAGAGTCTGCTACATCTGCTGCTGAATTCGTCGCTTCACTTTTCTTTTATTTTTCTTTTCATTCATTATTTTTATCTTCATTTATTTTCCTTTTCATTTATTTACACTTGGATATAAGGATTGCTATAATATGATCAAATGTAAGCCGGTGAAATATTTCTGGGTTGAATTTTTTTATCTTGATTCAAGTTCAAGGTCATGGCCAGCACAGGAGCAACTAATTTCAAGGTCACAGGAGATGACTCCAAAATAAGCTATTTGAGCTATTTTGCAAACACTAGAAAAAGCATCTATTGCCACAGCATGTTTGTTCATAATATTTAGAAAAAAAATGTACCTAGGTCACAGTGACTTAAAGGCCATATAGGTCACAACATCCAAAATATTAAGAATCTAATCCTTTACAAATCAGAGAAAATTAGATCTTGATTTTATGCTCATATTTAATTTAGTAAATTTCCAGTTGAAATTGGTTGGCCAGTTTTTTTCTCTCTTTTGAGGTCCTTTACTGGTAAAGCCTGCAGACCAATACAAGTCTATGTACACTCAAACATAAGGGAGCACATTTGGTCTCTCGTCAAGTATCACAGAAGGTTGTTGGGGTTGTTGGGGTTGCTGGTGGGGTGTATGTTTTATATTGCATAGCAATGCCCTATGGGTGGTGTATGCAGTGCCACATGTAACAAACAGCTTGCCCAGGACTGTGTCATCGCTGTACATGATTCAAGGAAAAACAAATTTGGTCAGTTTGTTTGTTTGTTTGGGGTTTTACATCACTTTCAACATTATTTCAGTTATTTCGTGATGAGACCTACTTGTAGCAGATATAGTGCTGCCTCACTGAATTGTCATGTCGCAGGTCCTTGACATGACAACCCACCCGGTCACAGATTTACAAGGACAACGGGTTAACCCTTTGGCACAGGCCTCAGCTCATGTGGGAAATTGTATCATGAGTTCAATCCCGGCACGGCCGGGGTTCGAACCCACGACCTTTGGATCACCACAGAGGAACTGGTGCTAATATGCTGGCGCCCTAACCAACTGCGCCACGGCCCGTGGCCTCAAATTTGGTCAGCCATTTCAAGGGATTGATTGCTTGATTTCCCTTAGCACTAAATTGGAATACTTCTATGTGCCCACAATAGTGATATGGATTTATATTCCATTGTTTTCTTTTTTCTCCAGTTTTTGTTGGTATTTAGAACTGATTAAAATTAATGGTATAGTTCAGTGTTTGATCGTGAGCTATTAGCCTTGAGGGGTTAGACTTTGGACTGGATTGAAACCTATTTTTCAATAGTGTGTCTGCATAGGTTATGAAAATGATCTTTTTATCTCCCCTTTTCATTCAACCTGTTTGGTTTGGATGTCTTCAACTAACCATTCCAGTTTTCTAGTTACCATGGTTTGATCGTATGGGATTGATTTTGTGTACAGAATGTACCAGGTCATCTCTACTATGACCTGGTAGACTGATGTGATGACCTGTAGCTTGGTTATGCTCTTTTCTCCTTATATAGCCAATGTTTCCATTTATTCTCTCTTTGAAAGTTCTGAAAGGTCTCTCCCACATATATGTTATGGGATAGATATCTTGTGGTACAGGTGTATTCGTCTGGAGATTTGTATTTTCATCCAGTTTGAGAACTTTTCACAGTTTTGTGTATTTTCCATGCAAAATGTGTACCTGTATGGCCTGTTGAGTTGGTCTATCTTTTTTGTTTGTGTTGTTGCAAGTGGCTCTGACTATTTTATCTAAAATGTACTTTGGCCAACTAAGTTACCAAAGGTTTGTCTGGAAAAGCATCTTTGTGGATAATTTTAGCAGAGGCCACGCAGGTCACTTAATGGCACTATTTCCGGCCATTTAGATGATCTGGTTTTAATGATATAACTATAATTATGTAATAATATGTTCATTCCTATATCTGCCTTGTTTATGTATATTTAACAATAATATTTTATATGTATGTTAAGGAAGCTTCATTGTTGATATATTCATCATGAAAGGTCACACTGAGGTCAAAAATTTATTCCAAGGTCATTTAAAGGTCAGGCAATTGACAAAAATGGACTATTTAGGTCAAGACAAGCCATTGCACAGATTATTTTATATTTTTAAATATCTATGCAGGCTATTTTTATGATGTTGTATATGTCCTGTATCTACAACCCAAAACACATTTTTGATATCTAAATAATTTACTCTATGGGACCCCTGGATATGATAGAAGGTGTGGATCTGAGCTCCATGACATTCTATTATTTCCCTATTGTTGAGACCCATAAGGAAATATCAACTGAGTAAGTGCGGTTAATTAAGACCTGTGTCAAGCCTAAACAGGTCCCAACCTCATCAAGGTGATTCGTCATGTGTTCTTTGTGTGCCATGGCAATCTGTGCTAACCTTCATTACTCGATCACATTTTACCAGTTATGCCACATTTGTCCACTAGATGGAGCCAACTGCGCATTTATTTTTATTACTCACATTTCAACTCCTTCTTGCAACTGTTATGGCGGCAAATTGCAGCAGGTCACGTGGTTGCAAGTCACATGCACAGTGTAATGCAGTTGCAGCTCCCTCAGGTGAGAAAAATAATTACTACCCTGCATTAACCAACCTGCGCAGTATTTTCCTAGATTTTTATGGAAATTAGGTTTGGCTGCATTGTATGTGACAACTGGCAGTATCTTAGATTGCTGGTCTTTGGGTTTGTCTTTTGGTTTTAGCAATTCATCTCTATTTGTGTTTCTGGCCCTCACTCTTGATGTCTCGAGGATATCTGTTGGTTAACCTCTATGGTAATCTTCCTTTCTGAGTTTAGAATGTATATCAAAGTTTTCTATATGTGTGTAGTTTGTGATTGAACTGGAGTTGACTGTGAGAGATCTATGTAAAGGCTAAATCAAATTTTGATATTTGGTCATAGTTTCAAAGTCACAAGAGAGATTTTGCAGAATCATTTAGATACCATATCCTACATTAAACCAAACATCACTTAATCCTAATTCATGTGTCCTGTAAAGTATTTTCATAATTTGGAGAACAGTTAATGTCACTTTGATGACCAAACTATTCATTTTTGTTCTGTTTTGTTTATTTTAGGTTTTACATCACTTTCAACATTAGTTCAGTCATTGAGACTGTGACGAAACCTACTTGTAGTAGACATAGTGCTACCTCACTGAATTGTCATGTCACAGATACTTAACATGACAACCTATTCAATCACAGATTTATATGATCAATGGGATTAATCCTTTAGGCAACGGGCCTCAGCTTATATGTGAAATTGTATCATGAATTCTTGGCACGGTCCTTCAGATTACCACAGAGGAACGGGTGCTAATAAGATTGTGCTCTAAACACTTGTGCACCACAGCCAAACTATTTAATAGCAATACAAGACATATCAAATGGAAGTTGAACTCACTTGTTTCCCAGATACATAGAAACAATGTTTCCATATTTCTTTTTCAGGTCTACAAAACTATTGATACTTCTACTTGAAGATATGACATTGTTGCCAATGATGGGAATACGGACAGGTCCAGGTGGTACTCCTGTGGGTCGTCTTAGCTTCCACCAGCATGTGGACAATACCACAGCCCCCAATCCAAGCATGGCTGTCATGCCACTTATATCTAACTCCTGTGAGAACATTTCTAAGCAGTTCCTCAAAGCAAGCAGTTATTATAAAATCGCTGTGGTATCAATTTACTGGAATAGGATGTTTTGCGTTTTGTAGTTGTGTCTTTTTATCTGACGAAGAGTATAAAGTTAAGTTGACAGAATTAAGAGCCTGTTTATACACAGCCCTCAAGTAAACTCATCTGCTTTTCATGACACTGTGTTCCAGTCACCTCATCTTTTTATTATTACTTAAAGAGCGTTTAACGGTGCGTTGCCTCAAGCCGGGTATTATTCCCAGTTACGTACATAGGCTTTTTGATAACTTTGCATCAGAGCATAACAATCTTGACCCTGTGACTATATTGATGTCCTGAACTTGCTACCATATATCTATAATACAAATAAAATTAAGATGAACTTGTAACTATATTTTCTTTTGAACCTGTAATCATATTTTTCACACTGGAATTTCTTGAACTTGTAATAATTAATAATATTTTATGACATGTTAATTTTTCAAGAGGAAATATCAAACTTTGAGAGAAATGTCTTTAGTTATCAGATAAATTCCACTGTGTATTTCATCATATAAAATAGGGCAGACTTGACAGTAATGACCATGCAGTTATGACCACATAAACAAGCTGGTACAAAGCCTGTCTCATTTGTAGCTGAACCAAGAAAATATATATTTGGATTTGCAGTAAATAAAGAAAGTTTTATGAAAATAAAAACAATATATATGGATGAGTGAAAATATTTACAATATCATCTTGCAAAACTATCTGCTACTATCTGAGCACATCATTTAATAGAAACATTTACCAGGGAATTCCTAATTAAATGGCTATTCACTGCTTGTACAATGTTGAAGAAGTGTGAACTACCTCTGATATGTCATGTATTTTTTTAATTTCTGAGATGAAATTTAAATGTTAAGTAACCTTTATATAAAAAAAAGTCAAAACACTAAAACCTATTCCTAATAGAGCAAAGATTTTTATCAATACATCTTAGTTTCATGCCCTTAGGTATTCTTGTGAGGATTATAAATGGGTTGAGCCTCTTACACCAAATTGATGAGGAAAAAGACATTCTGTGGCAATTACCTACAATTACAATTGTGGAGAGGGTGTTATAGGTGATATTCTCAATTAAAGTTTTGGCTAAGGATGAGTTACTAGCCACAATAGTCAAAAATGAGATATACATTCCTCATAATAGTTTGGCTGAAATCGTAAATAGTACAGGATTTTTACGTCAGGAATGTTAACAATGTTATGCACACAGAACCTTTGCCAGTTACAGGACTGCATCAGGTTCCAGCAGACACGCCACATAAAAACCACTGAAGTAAATTTCAAGACCTGAATTCCTGGTTCAATTTATGAAGTAGAAATACATGATTTTCATGGCCTGAACTTGTGGTCCAGTTTATAATATGGTTAAGATATGACTTTCAAGATGCGACTTTCGAGAAGTGATTTTCATAGCCGTGCCTCAGCATACCTTTTTAATCATGTGATCTGTGACCTTGACACATTGACCTTGATTTCAAAATTTGTGTGCATGCATCATCTATCACATAACATTTATTTGAGGGTCTCCTTTCTGATTTGGCCGTTGAATAATAACTTCACTGTATCACAATAAAAATTCTTGACATTTCATATATATTCATTTTTGCTCTCAGGGTTAAAAATATGCCCAATGTTTTGAATATGAGAATTAATTCTTGACAAATTATGATAAATTTCACTTTCAGGTCCTTGTCCCAATTTTTATATTGGCAACTTTGTGCAAACTACTCTGCATGGCGAGGTAGAGTCATATACTACCTCTGCCAAAATAGGCATGACACTGTCTCAACCTATTCTGCAAGGTCGATAGCATAATCCACAAACAAGTGGGCAATTGATGGGCTTTGTACTCCCAATGCCCGCCCAATTGGCTTATACTCCCACACATATCAGGTGCATTCACTTTCTACCAAAACAAACGTGTGTAAATTTTGTTACTTATTCACTTTTCACAAACTATCCCGGCACAATGGATAGTTACAAGATGGTGCCACATACAATTTTAAAATTATCATTATTAATTAAACTTAGCTTATTATATTTAAAAAAAAAACAACAAAAAACTAGTGCAGATCATATCAAAGGTCACAAATATTTGGACACCCCTTAAAGCATTCATGTCTTTCAGACACATTTTCTTTACATAACATGAATGTTTATACCCTAAACAGCGCTTTTATGCAGTAGTACCCAAAATATTCCCTGTTAACAACTTTCTGTGCCACTTGAAAGTTGATCAGTTGTCTGCTGAAACCTACACCAGCAATTGAACACTTTGTCAACAAGCTTTATTTAGCTGGTCTGTGATCTTGTGTATACACCTAATGAGTTACCAGTTGTGCACCTGTCCAGCTTGGGAAACAGGGTGGAGATGTTTTGTACAATTTATCAATTTATTGCCAGGAGTATACTTCAGAACAACATAAGATTATTTTAATATTATTTGAATCAATGAACTCATGGTTGTGACAAATATCTAGAAAGCCAAGAAAAGGCACTATCATCATGATAAGTGTTATTTTCCAATTCATTCTCTAAATAGTGGAAAAAAATGGCCAAAAATGTGTTAATCCAATTTTGACAATTGGTAAACAACACCTCCTGTGACTTACGGAACCCCTGACAGTTCAAAGGTCAAGGTCACACAACACACTTCCTGTTTAGGACTGGCAGTACTTGGTGGTCACAAAAAATCATAATTCTCAGGGTAGATGTTTTTTAGTGGATTTCAGACAGATAGCCTGTATGTATGTCAATTTTAAGATCATATATTGTGTAACGTTTCTGAGTTTATTTTCCAATATATTTTTATTTCTTATAAAAGTACCTCCAAAATATTATTTAACCTCCGTTGCTACAATTACACTCCCCAACCGGTCTCTCTCACTGTCTTGGCCCAACTCTCCTAACACAAGTATGCCTGCTTGTTATCCCCACTGCCGCCCAAAACTTGATGGTTAGCTGTCACCACCATAGGCCTGGTACGTATTCCAGATGCTGGCAGTCAGACATAGAAGATGTAAAGTCCATTAGCCTTTCTTGCTACTTTTGTTTTTATCCGGTTGGGTTGTGGCATGTTTATACCTCCCACTCTGAGTGAACAATTTTACATTGTTACATTCCTCCCTTTCTTAAGAATGGAAGGATGGTGTAAACCATGAAACCATTACATTGTAACTACCAATGATCGTATAATTATTGATAGTAAGATATATATATATAAATACTTAATAAGTGATTAAATGTGATTACAGTTTACATACATTTTGTATATATAAAATACATATAAAACCCAATGCTGTGACAAGAAGGTATTTCAACAATTTAGAAAAATACTAGTGTTCCTAAGGCTAGGAAACCTCTTTTCTTTTCACCTTCTCGCACTGCCAAGCCGTTGCGCACCAGCTGGGCTGGAGAAGTTTTCCTTCCATTTCCTTTTCTGATTGATTCACTATGACGTCATCACTTATATATTTAGTGTCACCTAGTTTTGCCTTCTTGTCGATTATGAATACATTTTTCTTTGTGCGATTAAAATACATTAAATACAGGATAAATATATTATTAAACCACATGTTAAGGTTAACACATCTTAGGCATCAGTGAGTAATTCACATAGTTGCCATCAGTATAAGTAAACTACTTAATAGTTACTACTAATAATCACCATTATTTGGTTATATATGGCTCATGTAAACTTAATAGACATAGAGTTCTATATCAAATTTAAAAACCTTAAAAATTTAAAAATCTTACTTTCATTTACATTTACCATATCCACCTCCATATCCCCATCAGTTCCCTCAGGTACGCACACTCTCTTCACAGGAATCTCCAAGCCTGGATGTCCTCTTCTTTTTCGGAGTTACGGTCCCTGATATACAGTCGACTGTGGTTTGCCAGATGGGGCTCTAGTAGTGGTGTAGCCCGTAGTCTCGTAGCTGAGTCTACTAAATGACCTTTATCCTCTTTAGCGTCTCTGAGCATTTTAGCTACGGTAGCAAAAGGGATATTGTCTTCTTCCTCCGTCTGTGGGTCTGGGACCCCATTTGATGGGTCTATTGCCAATTTCACCTTTCTCATAGGCTGTACCCTTTCTGGGAACTCAGGCTTCCCTTTCTTCATATGGAAATCTCCAAGGGTGGAGATCTCCTTGTCCCATATATTTTCAGGGTGAGCAGGAAACAACTTATCTAGGTGAACTACTTTAGTCACACCTGTCAGTTGATCCCTAATTCTACAGTTGGTCGGCGATAACATCTCAACTATTCTAAAATAAGGTTGCCACATTGATTGTATTTTCGAACTCATGTGAGCCTGATCTTTGTAATAAACTGCATCGCCTATTTCATATTTGTGATCAGTAGCTTTCTGATCTATATATTCTTTATTTCTCGCTCTGGCAGCGGCAGTGTTCTCTTTTGTTAACACAAATGCCTTGTGCAACCTTTGTAGCATGTTCGGGACATAATCCTTACCTTGATATTTGATAGATGGTTGTAAAAGTGTATCTAGGGGTAGGACGGGATCTCTTCCGTACATTAGAAAAAAAGGCGTGAACCTGGTGGAACTTTGTACGGACGTCCTATATGCCAAGAGCAAGCTTGGGATATATTTGTTCCAGGTTGTCTGATTAGGGTCTTTCATCATCAGCTTGGCCAGTGAATCCACCATATAACGATGAAATCTCTCAGCTTATCCATTTGCCTGAGGGTTAAAAGGTGATGTCCTAATGTGTGACACTCCTAATTTGGAATTTAGGTGAGCTACAACAGCATTGTTAAACTCAGTGCCACGGTCTGAGATGATCAACCGTGGACAAGAATGATGTGGAATAACCTTCTCCAGAATTACCTGAGCTATAGTTTCAGCTCTTTTGTTGGGTATTGGGAAGGCTTCAGGCCAACCGGTGAAATGATCAGTCAAAGTGAAAACATATGAGTGACCAGATTCAGTGAGTGTATAGGGCCCACAGAGATCGATCCCCACGATTTCAAATGGATAATTTGGAATCGGCATATTACCCATAGGAACTATTTTGGGTTTCAACTTTCTGTTAGTCCATTCTGTACATTTTTCGAGAAAAGTACATACAAATTCTTCCAGTAGTACCTGGTTCTGACTTTTTCATAAGTCTTTTCGATTCCCAAGTGCCTACTATCGTCTTGGCTATGCATTTCCCTGAGCACAATTTGGCGGGAATTACTAATTGTAATGTTGGCTCTAACTGAAGCCTTGTAGGGTTGGATACATGATACAGAAGTTCATCTTTGATCACATATCCTCTGCATAGTTGATCACTTACCTTTCTTTTATTCAGTGCGTCAATGACAGGTTCTAAATCCCCATCCTCATACTGCATTCTTTTTAAATCTGTGGCACAAGTGATATTAACCAGGGGGTCAATATTTTCCACACTTACCTGTTCATTCGGTATTGTCTCTAAGGCATCCTTTCTAGCACTGATAACTTCATCAAGTTGATGATTCTCTATCAACTCAAACATTGGCTGATCTGACTTGCATTTTCTAGAAAGAAGATCAGCAGTGAAATTGTCCTTACCTTTGATGTATTGTATTGAGCAGTTGTACTCTTCCAGTATAACTGCCCACCTCTGAACCCTTGCATTTTTCATCTCGGCGGTAAACAAATGTTTCAGTGGTTTATGATCCGTATGTATGGTAAACTCTGCATCAATCAGATATGGCCTGAGTTTAGTAATTGCGTAAATTATCGCATACATTTCCCGTTCTATGGTGGGGTATTTCTGTTGTGCCTCACTCAGGTTGTGTGAAAAATAAACCACTGGTTTTTCGCCCTCTGGGGTCATCTGGGTCAGAACGCTGCCCTCAGAATACCCAGATGCATCTGTATACAACCGGTATGGCTAGGAAGGGGTTTCAGTCAGCTTTTTCTTCAGAGTGTCAAATGCTTCCTGACACTCTGGAGACCACTTAAATATAGCGTTTTTCTTGGTGAGAGCGAGGAGTGGCCTCGCTATCTCCCCGAACAGAGATATGAACTTCCTGTAATATCCGACACTACCTACGTACATCACGTACACTCTGAGGTGGCAGGATTCTCAGGATAGCCTCTACTTTATCAGGGTCTGGACCCTACATGACCCAAGTACTTAATTTCTGAGAACAAAAATTGACATTTTGATTTCTTTAATTTCAAACCTGCCTCCTCTATGGCTTTGAACACTTTTTCCAGATGTATCAAATGTTCTTCAAAAGTCTTTGACCATATCAAACAGTCATCCAGAAAAGCATCAGCGTATCCCTCCTCTTTGGCTTTATGGAGTACAACGCTCATCATAGCCTGAAAGACAGGAGGTGCTGTGGAAATTCCAAATGGCATGACATTGAACTCATAGAGGGCCTGATTGGTAACAAAAGCTGTCTTTAACTTATCTTGCTCAGCTACTTTTTTGTGCCAATAGCCGGAACGAAGATCTAGTGAAGAGAAATAGTTTGCTCCTCTTAGTTTTGGCCACATATCGTCTATATTTGGTAGAGGATAGCAATTCTTTTTTAGCACCGAATTCAGCTTTCTAAAGTCTATGCAGAATCTCCGACTGCCGTCTTTCTCGCCCACAGACTAGTTGAGGGTCGTATGATGTTAGCATCGAGCATCTCCTTTACTTGATTATTCACTGCCTCACGTTGGGCAAATGGCACCCTGTATGGCCTCTGTTTTATAGGAGCTGCATCTCCTGTGTCCAGTGTCATTTCTACTATATCTGTTTGCCCCAATTCCTTGTCGGAATTTGCAAAAATTTCGGAGTACATACCCAATAGTTGCTCCATTTTGATTTGTTGTTCTTGAGTGATGCGTGCCTTTGGGATGCAAGAGTGATCTGTATCTGGAAAAGTAGGAAGGTCTAATTCATCATTAAGTGTTTCCATACATGATATTTCATTTGATTCTGTCAGTCTTTGAGCATGACCATATACATAACCACGTGGAAGTGAATACCTTTCATCTGAACTATTCACTATCCATGTACCTATCCTCCTTTTTCCACTCACTATCTGGGGTGACATTTTGATACAGGCTGGTCTGAATCTAACAAGTTTTCCACAAAGGAAGTGACTAAATAATCTTCATTGGGGTCAAGTCTCTGACTCCTTGTGCAATAGCCTTCTATCTTTACTGCTGACCTAGGTGGAACCAAAGTTCTTTTCATGGTTTTAATCAGACTGCATGTCGCATATTTCTCATCAGACTTTGATTTCAATAAAATGGGCACAGAGTGGTCTGACCTAGGTTTTAATATCATAAGTTCCCTACCAAAATCTATGGTTGCATTCAATCTTGTCAGGAAATCAGAACCAATAATGAACCGTCTCTTTAGATTTTTGACTATTTGTACCATAAATGTGAATTTATGTCCTCCTAACTGAAATGTTACTTCTGCTTGACCAATATTTTGTAAACCATGTCCGGAAGCTGAATTCATTCCACAATTAGCTGGTTCAAGATTCCATTTCAGTTCATCTTTTGATCTATGATGCACTGATTCCGAAATAATTGTCAAATCTGATCCTGAGTCAATTAAAGCATAAACTGGATGTTTGCCAAAAAATGATTTTACCACCCTGGCCCTGTAGGTGTCTAGTCCCTGTACTCCCTCCTCAGTCCTTGAGGACGAAACTGAGGAGGACCCTTCCAGTTTCCCGACTGCTGCTGTTGCTGTTGCTGTTTGGCGAGGTCGTTCTTTCTCTTACGACCCTCATCCTTACGGTGCCCTATCTTTTTACAATAAAAGCACAATATCCCTGTGGGTGATCCTGTTACAGTTGGTTTTGGTGCAATTGGAGGCTGCTGAGATTGCTGAGTAGTTGAATTAACACCAGTTATTCCAGACTTTACCAAAGTCTCAATGGCTTCTGTCAGCTTGTTCATTTGTTTCTCCAGCACTTCCACACGCCATTCATATCTGGAAGAAATGGCGTCAATGTCCATCGGCTCCTCTTCCGATGCGGTGCCACGTCGCACATCAAAGCTCCTGCTTCTTTGTTGTTCTAAAATTGCTATCTGGCAAGCTTGGTGAAATCCTTGCGGTGCTTCACGGATCAGCTTGCGGGCAGTCGCATCAGACTTTACCCCATTTTTAAGTGTCTCCACCATCTCACGCTGTACCAATGGATTGTTTTGCTGTTGTCCCACAAAGGCATCTTTGGCTAGGGACATGATTCTTTCAGCAAAGTTCTGAATTGTTTCCCCAGTGTTTTGTTTTAACCGCCTCAATCGGTTGAGAGCAACATCATGATCTGCTTCATCCGAGTACACTTCATTCATGGCTTGCCTGATGCCATCCCATCCTGCGGCAGGATTGCCCTGGATAAATCGAGTGAGATAATCTGCAGCAGGACCTGTCACTGTCTGCAGACACAATGTCCTAACCCTAGCATCATCAGCATTGACCGCTGTGGATACCAGACTAATATTTTTCCTCCAGTCCTTGTATTTCTTGCTATACCCTTCACCATTGAATTTCCTTACTTGCTCTGCCAAACCCAATCCCCGTATTTCATTTGTAATCTGGTGGATCATTTGCACAAGTGGAGCTTGAGCTTGTGCTGGCTGGGCTGGTTGAGCATGCTGTACCGGTTGGGGAGGTTGTGCTGGAGGCTGCTGTGCTTGTTGCTGTGCTTGTGCCATTTTATACAATGGAATAATGCAATAATAAATGTCACTTACTTCACAGTCCAATACAAATGGTCACACAACTTTTGGAGTAGCCCTTGTATAATGTTCATAAAATTTTTCTGACTGGCCCTTGTATGCTGCTCACGAAAATGTTTTGACTGGCCCTTGTATGATCTAAGTTCTCTGATTTCATTAACTCCAGATTCTTTGATCCTTAAATGCAATGTTGTTAATCAATCCATATTGCAGGACATCCTGGTTCTAGGCACCATTGTAACGTTTATTAGCCTATCTTGCTACTTTCACAACATGTACAAAGTTGTTTTTATCCGGTTGGGTTGTGGCATGTTTATACCTCCCACTCTGACTGGACAATTTTACATTGTTACAATTGTTTTCAGATACCTTAAACCACTGTATGCAGCACCATCTTGTAACCGTTCATTTTGCCAGGAAAGTATTTTATGGCTAGCTTATTTGGACACCCTCCAACCCTGATACAAAATTTGGTGACCTAGGAATTGACCTGTGCTAGTTTTATCCACTTTTGTCACATATGTGCTGATAAGTTTGCTGACAACCTCATCTATTGATTTTGAAAAAAATCGGTATAATGAACTGTGAAAAGTGAATAAGTAACAAACTTCACACACATACAAAACAATGACACCAGTTGACTGAGTTATACTTGCACATGTATTTGTTGTTGTAGTCGCTTTCTTACCAAAACAAGGACACTGATTGGCTGTGTTATTACATGTGACAACATTTTTTACTTGGTGTCGATTGGCTTCTAAAAGAAGCTTGTTATGGGCGTGACCTCTCAGTACTCACTGATTCTGGTCAATTATTGTAGAGCTGGGTATAAATCCTGGCTCTGCTATGGAGAGTATGTTCAAAAATGAAAGTGAGAAAGTTCCGATAATTGACCTCATGAGCCCTATTCTTGGCTGAAGGTCCTTCCCTGTTAACTGAGTAAGCCAGACCTCCAGCTCGACAGGGACTCGAGAATTTAAATTTGACACATTGACATGAAAATATAAATAGGAAAAACTTTAGGAGTTAGCCTTTTTTTAGGTGTAACGGTACATCGTGTATAATATTTGATGATGAAATGACCTAAATATCAAAGACTGTCCCGTGATCAATTTCATTCTTCGCTCATTGACGTCATTTGTTTTGGATTTAATAAGGACTTATGAGGGTTTACGTAATTCCCACACTGAGCAAGGTCAGTCACACACCGTGTTTTAAACCTTTCCCAGTTTGACCTGAAGGGATTCAGAAAGTTGGAATAACTGCAGTATTTGTTGACGGTGTGTGGCATGGGCGGCAAGGTGTGTCGGTGCGTGGAGTCCAAGGGTCCTGCGCTGAGTGACGCCTCCTTCAAGAGGGCCCGGCCCAGTAGCTACCGGGCGTACTACTCCCACGAGGACCTCGGGCCGGAGAGCGATGCCTCGAGGACGGGGTGTGGGGGCAGCACTCTGCTCGGACCCTGCCTGCCGGACATCGCTCTCACCACGCCCGGAGGCACACTCACCATGCTCGATGCCAACAATAATGCCGTCATCGACGGCGAGAGGGCGCCACTGTGTCCACAGGACGTTCATGTACAGGACGTGATATCCGAGGAAGGTGCTTCTACCCGCGATGCGTCGCCAGGGGGCCCTAGTCTGCAGGACCTTCTGGACGTCAAGCACTGGCAGTCTCGTGTCATAGCACTGGTAAGTAAACTGACATCAGCTGAATGATTCACCATGCCTACCTGGGGATGTTATAGAATCAAATTAGAGCGATCAGTGCCCAAGATGCACTTAACACAAGTCGGATCTGTGTGAATTGTTATGGCCCTGATCTCATGACCTGTACTGAGTCTGGAAGCCCTCAGATTGCTTGGACATGGCCAATGCAGATTGGATGCATCTGACTGGTGACCTCCGAACAATCAGTCTACCATACCCACATCACAACCTGCACTCTATAAATGAAAATAAAAGGAAAGTATGCTATATCCCTTCCAACTTTCTTAATATTTCACCTTTTTCTATCAAATAAACCCAAGGTCAAGCCGATTGGTGAAATAGATGCCCTGTTTGAATTAATTAATAACTTTATCATTCCTATTCCTATTATTCATATTATTCATATTCATATTCATATTATTATTATTATTATTATTATTATATTATTATTATTACATTTGGCAAGATATCAGTCCAGCTGGTTTGACATTGGGAGTATGATGAATGGAGTTATGACGTCAAAACGGCAAAGGTGCAATGAATGTATGTTACTGCCAATCTGTTGTGTCATATGGTGCCAAATAAGCTGAAAGTATGGAGGACATGATGATAATTAATTTTGTGGCGATTTTAGAGACCCTGGAAAGTATTTAGACCAGAACATATTGCTGAGTAAAATGATTCTGTGGTCCTACTACTGATTATGTGGATATGAATTGCATTTCTCTACTCCAAATGTAGACAATTTTAAAATGTTTCAGAAATGTCAGGACTCAGATTTTAACTTCATATTATTGCTGATAACATGGTATTTACTGAAAACAGTGGACCTCAAGTCCATTTTGCTGAGGTCTTTGGGAGTAGACTCCTATAATGTCGGGCAATAATTCTCACTTCCCTAACTTTAACATATACTTTGGACTATCAACGCATTCATTTGCAGGCTCGTTCCATGTTCATGGCAAATTTCCAGCAAGCAAGCAGATTTCTCATTGATGCAACATTCTCAAAGATATTTTAGATATGTTCTAACTGACAGGCCCATATGTCTTCAATACTAATTCAAAATTCCATGAAAACATCCGTGTGTGCAGAATATATATTTTAAAACAATGCTCAGTTTTTAAAAATATATTGTTCACATTCATTGAACCACACCATTTATGGGCACATCTCAGATCAGATGGGCTCTTCAGTTTGGTAACACTCTTTTGTACATATCAACTTTAATGGCTTACAGGGGGGGAGGTTCCATGGAAAGTCTTCAAAGTCACTTCACAAGATCGCCCAGAACTGCATCATTATAATGTGATATATTTGCAATTTTAAAATTTGAAAAAAAGCTCAATTGACTAGGGTCACACATATCACATTAAAACAAAGGAGGTTTTCCATTGTTTCAAACTATTGGTTGCTATGGGGTCATGTGTACAATCTGTGATGTCAAAACTCCATTCATTATTTTCGATGGATTTACCATCTCACTGAATGTACTCAGTAGTGTTGTCAGCTGTTCAATCTTCTCCTACCTCTCCCTTTCTTTTGTTTAAATACTCATCTAGCCCACCAAAATATCATCCAGTCAAAATTGACCAGGTAGGTTATACATTGGGAGGTCATGATCTGTGATCAGGATTCTGAGCTAGATGCTCACCAATCATACAGCTATCAGCTCATAACAAAATCTGTATGAATATTTTGTTTGTCACCAATCAGTGAACAACTGATTTATCTTTGCTGACTATGTCAGCACAGCTTCTGCAGTGATGGGGAAAATTTCCTGTCACTCTGTCCATCAACTTTGATCTCCTCTTTTGAAACTATTGGTCTGAGTTCTTAGCTATAAGCAGGCAAGATGTTGTAATTTCAGGGGATCAATCATGTCTATTTTCCATTTGGCCTGGAATCCTTTCCATTTTGTTATGATTTTGTTCAAAAATCTAATAGCTATCACTGACTTGTCAGGGAGGATGACATTTTGAATGACAGAAAATATTTGCAAACATTACAAAAAAAAGAAATATATATTTTTTAGTCTTTTCACCAAATTCAGTTTGGGCAAATTGGAAGTAGTTACGATTCAAATCATATCGGTGTTCTCCTCAGTGGATATGTGTTCCTTATTTGTAGATAGATGGAATTAGTGGCAAAACCTACAGCTATGCAGAACTGCGGCAAGAAGTGGAGAGAGTTGCTGGGGGTCTGTCCAAGCTCGGGATAGCACCAGGGGTCCAAATATGTGTCGTATGCCCCAACTCTCCACAAGTTATAAGCGTCTGCCTCGCAACCCTCACACTGGGTGCCTCAGTCATCATGGCAGAACCGACATGGGATACAGGTGAGTGGTGTACATGGGATACAGGTGGGTGGTCTACATGGGATACAGGTGTGTGGTCTACATGGAATACAGGTGTGTGGTCTACATGGAATACAGGTGTGTGGTCTACATGGGATACAGGTGTGTGGTCTACATGGGATACAGGTGTGTGGTCTACATGGGATACAGGTGTGTGGTCTACATGGAATACAGGTGTGTGGTCTACATGGGATACAGGTCTACATGGTATACAGGTGAGTGGTCTACATGGGATACAGGTGAGTGGTCTACATGGGATACAGGTGGGTGGTCTACATGGGATACAGGTGGGTGGTCTACATGGGATACAGGTGAGTGGTCTACATGGAATACAGGTGTGTGGTCTACATGGGATACAGGTGTGTGGTCTACATGGGATACAGGTGTGTGGTCTACATGGGATACAGGTGGGTGGTCTACATGGGATACAGGTGTGTGGTCTACATGGAATACAGGTGTGTGGTCTACATGGGATACAGGTGTGTGGTCTGTATGGGATACAGGTGTGTGGTCTACATGGGATACAGGTGGGTGGTCTACAAGGGATACAGGTGTGTGGTCTACATGGAATACAGGTGTGTGGTCTACATGGGATACGGGTGGGTGGTCTACATGGAATACAGGTGTGTGGTCTACATGGAATACAGGTGTGTGGTCTACATGGAATACAGGTGTGTGGTCTACATGGGATACGGGTGGGTGGTCTACATGGAATACAGGTGTGTGGTCTACATGGAATACAGGTGTGTGGTCTACATGGGATACGGGTGGGTGGTCTACATGGAATACAGGTGTGTGGTCTACATGGAATACAGGTGTGTGGTCTACATGGGATACGGGTGGGTGGTCTACATGGAATACAGGTGTGTGGTCTACATGGAATACAGGTGTGTGGTCTGTATGGGATACAGGTGTGTGGTCTACATGGGATACAGGTGGGTGGTCTACAAGGGATACAGGTGTGTGGTCTACATGGAATACAGGTGTGTGGTCTACATGGGATACAGGTCTACATGGAATACAGGTGTGTGGTCTACATGGAATACAGGTGGGTGGTCTACAAGGGATACGGGTGGGTGGTCTACATGGAATACAGGTGTGTGGTCTACATGGAATACAGGTGTGTGGTCTGTATGGGATACAGGTGTGTGGTCTACATGGAATACAGGTGTGTGGTCTACAAGGGATACAGGTGTGTGGTCTACATGGAATACAGGTGTGTGGTCTACATGGGATACAGGTGAGTGGTCTACATGGGATACAGGTGGGTGGTCTACATGGAATACAGGTGTGTGGTCTGTATGGGATACAGGTGTGTGGTCTGTATGGATACAGGTGAGTGGTCTACATGGAATACAGGTGTGTGGTCTACATGGGATACAGGTGGGTGGTCTACATGGAATACAGGTGTGTGGTCTACATGGAATACAGGTGTGTGGTCTGTATGGGATACAGGTGTGTGGTCTACATGGGATACAGGTGGGTGGTCTACAAGGGATACAGGTGTGTGGTCTACATGGAATACAGGTGTGTGGTCTACATGGGATACAGGTCTACATGGTATACAGGTGAGTGGTCTACATGGGATACAGGTGAGTGGTCTACATGGGATACAGATGAGTGGTCTACATGGGATACAGGTGTGTGGTCTACATGGGATACAGGTCTACATGGGATACAGATGAGTGGTCTACATGGGATACAGGTGTGTGGTCTACATGGGATACAGGTGGGTGGTCTACATGGGATACAGGTGTGTGGTCTACATGGGATACAGGTGAGTGGTCTACATGGAATACAGGTGTGTGGTCTACATGGGATACAGGTGAGTGGTCTACATGGGATACAGGTGTGTGGTCTACATGGGATACAGGTGAGTGGTCTACATGGAATACAGGTGTGTGGTCTACATGGAATACAGGTCTACATGGGATACAGGTGGGTGGTCTACATGGGATACATGTGAGTGGTCTACATGGGATACAGGTGAGTGGTCTACATGGGATACAGGTGGGTGGTCTACATGGGATACAGGTGTGTGGTCTACATGGGATACAGGTGAGTGGTCTACATGGAATACAGGTGTGTGGTCTACATGGGATACAGTTGTGTGGTCTACATGGCATACAGATGTTTGGTCTACATGGGATACAGGTGGGTGGTCTACATGGGATACAGGTGAGTGGTCTACATGGAATACAGGTGTGTGGTCTACATGGAATACAGGTGGGTGGTCTACATGGGATACAGGTGTGTGGTCTACATGGGATACAGGTGAGTGGTCTACATGGAATACAGGTGTGTGGTCTACATGGGATACAGTTGTGTGGTCTACATGGCATACAGATGTTTGGTCTACATGGGATACAGGTGGGTGGTCTACATGGGATACAGGTGTGTGGTCTACATGGGATACAGGTGTGTGTGGTCTACATGGGATACAGGTGGGTGGTCTACATGGGATACAGGTGTGTGGTCTACATGGGATACAGGTGAGTGGTCTACATGGAATACAGGTGTGTGGTCTACATGGAATACAGGTGTGTGGTCTACATGGGATACAGGTGTGTGGTCTACATGGGATACAGGTGGGTGGTCTACATGGGATACAGGTGTGTGGTCTACATGGAATACAGGTGTGTGGTCTACATGGGATACAGGTCTACATGGTATACAGGTGTGTGGTCTACATGGGATACATGTGAGTGGTCTACATGGGATACAGGTGAGTGGTCTACATGGAATACAGGTGTGTGGTCTACATGGTATACAGGTGTGTGGTCTACATGGGATACAGGTGTGTGGTCTACATGGGATACAGGTGAGTGGTCTACATGGGATACAGGTGTGTGGTCTACATGGGATACAGGTGTGTGGTCTACATGGAATACAGGTGTGTGGTCTTCATGGGATACAGGTGAGTGGTCTACATGGGATACAGGTCTACATGGGATACAGATGAGTGGTCTACATGGGATACAGGTGAGTGGTCTACATGGGATACAGGTGAGTGGTCTACATGGGATACAGGTCAGAGGTCTACATGGGATACAGGTGAGTGGTCTTCAGGTTAGTGGTCTACTTACAGGGTTAATGTCCTGTTTTACAAACATGATATGATGTGTGGGAAAGAACAGATCACAAATTGCTGATCACTTTCGCATAAAAATAGATATTGAATGAGATAAATAGTTTGTAAATGAGTTGTAAAAATTACAGGTATTTCATATTTTTTAACTTGGTAAATACTTACATGTCCACATGAATAACACAATTAATAAGTTACTGAATAAAGTAGTATTTTGTAGATACTCTATCTGAGTACCTGATATCATGGGAGCCGCGGGTAGTTTTTGTGTCGCCGGGCCATGTTGACGCAGCCATACGCGCATCGCACGTCAGCAGCAGCATCACAGTAAGTTTACAGAGACTTACTTGGTCTAAAATCATCATAGTTGATTTCTAGGATGAATGATATTTTTACTCCAACTTTTTCTTCAGAATTTTTATGGGCAGCCTAATTGTTTTTTTGTTTTTGTTTTGTTTTGTTTTGATTTTGTTTTGTTGGCTGTCCCACTTGTGCCTATATTTTTATTCATGCCCATTATTTTGAGGATTTAGATCTTTTATCTTGTACACTGACACAGGGCAATGTGAAATGAATAGAGTCAGATGTTGACAAATAGCGACACTTTCTTCAAAGTTACTTACAGCACAGACAAAATTCAGTAAAATCCTTCAATGTTTTCATTTTTAACATCTTAGGTTACCCTTGATATTTAATCTTATTGGGTATTCTCACTTGATTTTTTATCTTATTGAATATTCTTTTCTTAGGAAGCCTAAAATCCACTGCTCAAAATGGCAGCACTCTCATGTGGAAATGAGGCCCATTTTGGAAGCTTTTGATCTGTTTTAGCCCGTGGTGTTTGGAAACAGCAAGCAGGAAGTAATGACATGGGAAGAATTAGTTAGTGGTGCCCCCTATGTAGAGCAGAAAGTCACCAACCCATGGAATGAAGTGGCTTTCACGTTCACTATGGGTGATTCTGGTGGCAGTCCCCAGAAAGGACCAGTCAACCTCTCCCACAAAAACATCGTCTCCAATATACAACAGTTCAGGTATACTCTTATTTTGCAAATTTTATTTTTCAACATTTTCAACAATATTTCCAATATTGAAATATTGTTGAGATATTTTTAATGTTGCAGCAGTATTTTAAATAATGTAGAGTTATATTAAGTATTGTCATCGAATTATATAAATATTGTCTAAGAATAATTTAGAATATTTTTATAGAATTATATTATTGCATCAGTATGTGCAAATCTTCTGATCTGTTGCCCCTTAAATTTTTATCTATGCAATAACTCTTGATCAATCAACAAACATAACAAATTATCTCACCCACAATAAAATTAATATTATGATGCGTGTAGCGGCAGTAAATAGTAAGTAGGATCTGCAGGTTTAGCGGATATTTCACATTTTAGGGAGAGTAACAGCATGCAGTGGCGAGTGCTGGATGACGTCGTGCTCGCCACCGTGCCCTTCCATCATCCGCTGGGCCTCATAGGGGTGGTGTGCATGTCCCTGCTGCAGAGGGTAACTATGGTTACCCTACCCCACTGGGAGGTCAAGAGGGTCCTCCATGCCTGCACTGCACACAAGGTACCCGTACCCATACACAGATACCATGTCAAATAATGGTGAAAAATAAAAGAAAAGGAAATGGGTCCTCAAGCCTTTTTGGGGGTTAAAGTCTGAGACAATGAGGTTGTTGACATGTGAATGTTTTTCAGGTTCGGATTTTGCCTCTTCTGTCGGGGTGGATGGGATCGCTCGCTACCCATCCCGACGTCACCAAGAATAGACTGCCTCTGCCTGCAGAGCTGGTCGTGTTTGGCCAAGCACCATTCCCAGAATTCCGACATAGCAAGGTGCTCAGACAGCGAGGGGTCAAAAATATTCTTGGTGGTGAGTTTATGGACCAAAGTAATTTAACAGATTGAATTATATTGCCAACCAACAGAATAACTGAAAATTATAAAATGCTTCCAAATGATATTGACGATGAAATTGCAGAAAATTATATAAACCCATTATTTTTGCACTTACGAGAACCATGAAGCACAAAAAATCATCCCATGCACATTGTTAAAATCATTATTAAAGTTGTGGGAAATGGAGATTATAGTGATCAATTATTTATCTTGTATTTCCAAATTGATGATCTCATTACTTACTGTGTGTAGTATGATAATGTCGTATAGCCGGGGTTCCATAACGGATAAATCTATGCTTAGGGTATGCATGGTATGTTTCAGTGTACGTGCTGTGCGAGGCTACGGCTGGTATAGCAGTTGCCAACACAGGGGACATGAAGACAGTGAAAACTTTACCCCTGCCAGAGACAAAGATCAAGGTACCTACAATTAACATATTCTCAACTATTGCTACACAAATTTATGTGAACCTGTTGGGCATGGAATTTGGGTCCAATGCCTGTTTGGACAAAAAGAAAATAAATGGATGGCATTATCAGGCTAGTAAATCAAGACTGATTCTCAGATTGATAAAGAATTATACAAGTCTCAGAGAAATAAGTATAATTCCTTGCTGAAATCGTCTCAATCTACATATTTTTCCAACCTGGTTGAGGAAAATAAACATGACCCTAAAAAACTTTTTAGAGTCATAGACACAGTCATGCACAAGAAAAAGGACACACCAATGCCCCAAACCGACTGTGATGTCACTCAAGCTGAGAAGTTTAACACATTCTTTCTAGAAAAAATAGAAAGAATCCGCCAAGAAATTGACAGGGCTCCACTCGGCCATAGCCCGCCACCAGGTGTCACTACGAACAATAGTACAGCATGTCTGGAGAGGTTCATACCTTTAACCATAGACTACGTGCGAAAATTGGTCAAGAAGTCTGCAAAGAAGTCATGTGAGCTGGATCCTATTCCAACCTGGCTCCTACTCGACCTCCTAGATGACCTCTTACCAATAATTACTTCCATCATAAATAAATCATTGATGGAATCGGAAGTATCACAAAATATGAAGATAGCCATCATAACACCCCTGTTGAAGAAACTTGGTCTAGAACTGGTTGAGAAAAACTACAGGCCCGTCTCAAACCTGACATTTATCTCAAAGCTAACTGAAAGGAAAGTAGCTGACCAGTTAGTCCCTCATCTTGTAAGGAACGGCCTTACTGACAAGTTCCAATCTGCCCCGGGGGGGGGGGGGGGGGGGGGGGGGGGTACTCTCATAGTCAGCGTTACCGGGGAAGCTGGGCTAAATAGGGTCCTTTTTGCTGATATTTTCCCTAAAACAGGATACTGTTTTTCAAATTTCTCCCTAAAACAGGGATCACAATCCCCCTTTCCAAATCTCCCCCTTCTGCATCATCCCTAAATGAGGGTATAAAAAATTCAGCTAGTCCTAAATCAGGGTACCAATAATGATCGAATATTTCCCTAAATCAGGCTCTGGGGTTTTCAGTTCCATCCGGGTTAAGATATTTTATCATTTTCCCTAAAACAGGGTACTGTTTTTCAAATTGATCCCTAAAACAGGGATCACAATCCCCTTTTCCAAATCTCCTCCTTCTGCATCATCCCTAAATGAGGGTATCAAAAATTCAGCTAGTCCTAAATCAGGGTACCAAATTTCAGCTAGTCCTAAATCAGGGTACCAATAATGATAGAATATTTCCCTAATTCAGGCTCTGGGGTTTTCAGTTCCATCCCAGCCTCCGCGGGTTAAAATCATGAGAGTACCCCCCCCCGGGCAATCTGCCTACAAGGAATATCACAGCACTGAAACTGCTTTGTTAAAGGTACAAAATTATAGCTTGTGTGCACTAGACAACAAAAAGTCAGTCATCCTACTGCTGCTGGACCTCTCTGCTGCCTTTGACACCATTGACCATCAAATCCTATTTGATAGACTGGAGGCTAGATGTAATGTCAAAGGTCACGCCCTGGATTAGGTCATATCTGGGAAACAGGAAACAATGTGTGAAGGTGGGGACCCATAGGTCACGTCTAAAGTCCATAAAATATGGAGTGCCACAGGGCTCAGTTCTGGGTCCCATATTGTTCACCATTTACATGACACCCCTCTCTGACATTCTGGCCAAATATGGTCTGAGCTATCATATCTATGCAGATGATACTCAGATCTACATCCCTGTGGACCACACTTCCCCCCATCAAGGGGATATAAGCAGACACAAACTTGAGGAATGTGTCTGTGAGGTCAGAAACTTCCTTATATCTAATAAGATGAAGATAAATGATGGAAAGACAGAGATGCTCATATGTACTGACAAGTACAATACTGCCACCCGCAGTAGTATCCCAGACACAATCAGAGTTGGTGGCTCTGATATTACTCCTAGTGAGTCAGTCGTGGATCTGGGTATCACACTGGACTCCAACATGGACATGAAGGATCAGAAAAATGTGTCAGAAGGGCTATTATCATATCAGGAACCTGGCAGCCATTAGACATTGTCTAGACGAGAAGACTGCTGTAACACTCACCCATGCTTTTGTTACATCTACTCTGGATTATGGTAATGGCCTGCTGGCTGGTCTTCATAAAACTGACATTAGGAAGCTGCAATACCTCCAAAACTCCGCAGAGCGTGTTGTAGGAAAAATTAGGAAATTTGATCATATTTCAGGAAAACTACAGGAATTGCATTGGCTCCCTGTACATGCGAGAATAGATTTTAAAATCCTTCTCCTAACCTGGAAGGCCCTAAACGGTAAGGCTCCGCCTTACTTACGTGATCTACTCCAAATCAAAGACGGGGAACGCTGTCTAAGATCCAACGATGGCACCCATCTACAAGTACCTAAGACCAGGCTAAGGACAGTTGGTGACAGGGCCTTTTCATCTGCCGGCCCTAGACTCTGGAATTCCTTGCCTACTGGAATTAGGACAAGTACATGTACTTCAGTCTCCTCATTTAAGAATAGACTGAAAACTCATCTCTTCAGGACACATGTCTTGAACACAGCGCTATGAACAGACCTTGTCTGGAATCGGCGCTATACAAATTTTATTATTATTATTATTATTATTATTATTATTATTATTATTATTATTATTATTATTATTATTATTATTATTATTATTATTATTATTATTATTATTATTATTATTATTATTATTATTATTATTATTATTATTATTATTATTATTATTATTATTATTATTAGTGTTCAGACTGTATTCTGACTGTAGTGTATTCTGACTGGACCGTATTCTGACGGACCGTATTCTGACTGGACCGTAGTCTGACTGGACCGTATTCTGACTGAACCATAGTCTGACTGGACCGTATTCTGACTGGACCGTATTCTGACTGGACCGTATTCTGACTGGACTGTATTCTGATTGTAGAGTAATTAAGAGGTGAATTGAGTGGCTGGCCTCTGAGTTCTAGTAGTGTACAATGTGTTATTTATCAGGTTGTGGAGAGTGGGACATGGCGGGAGCTTCCTCTAGGAGAGAAGGGAGAGGTGATGATACGGGGGCCTCAGGTGATGGACGTCCAGCACAACTCAGAGTCCGTCCAAACAGGCGTGCTCAACCAGCTGGGATGGCTGAAAACAGGTAGGACCAGCTGGGATGGCTGAAAACAGGTAGGACCAGTTGGGATGGCTGAAAACAGGTAGGACCAGCTGGGATGGCTGAAAACAGGTAGGACCAGCTGGGATGGCTGAAAACAGGTAGGACCAGCTGGGATTGCTGAAAACAGGTAGGACCAGCTGGGATGGCTGAAAACAGGTAGGACCAGCTGGGATGGCTGAAAACAGGTAGGACCCCAGCAAACAATTATACGTTTTGAAAACGTCTTGAAAACGTTTTGGTTTGGTTTCCAAAACGTTTTGACAAAACGTTTTGAAAACGTAATTGTGTAGACACTCCAAAACGTTTTCAAAACGTTTTGACAAAACCTCTTGAAAACGTTTTGACAAAACCTCTTGAAAACGTTTTGACAAAACCTCTTGAAAACGTTTTGGCAAAACCTCTTGAAAACGTTTTGACAAAACCTCTAGGAAACGTTTTGGCAAAACCTCTTGGAAACGTTTTGGCAAAACCTCTAGGAAACGTTTTGACAAAACATCTTGGAAACGTTTTTGATAAAACCTCTTGGAAACGTTTTTTACAAAACCTCTTGGAAACGTTTTGATAGGACCTTCTTAAGATATTCATTAAACCTTTCTGAGACCTTCCTACAACCTTTTTGAGAATTTCCCACAAGTCATAACAATATATTTTCATCTTACCTCTAAATTTGTACAAAAAGAACATAGAAAAAACATTAATTTTCGTTTTTTTTTAAATATTTATTATCATTTTAGTTTCTAACTCAATGTTACAATGTATTTCTACATATATCTGATAATTGTTGAAAATGTCCATGATTTCTGATAGTGTGGAGTTTGTGAGGAGTCCTCTTCAGATGAGTCCAGACATGAGGAAGCTGGTGTGCTGGGAGCAGACCCTCTCTTTGCTGCACCTTTCTGAAACAGAAATAACATTTTTTTAAGATTCATTGTCAAACTTTTGATACCATAAGAAATATTCCTTTAAATATTTAACATACCATATTCACCAAACAACCCCCCCCCCCCCCCCAAAAAAAAAAAGCCGATTTTGTACAGATATTCTAAAATATCCTACCTGATATTTTGCCCCTCCAACTTGGTTCAAGTTTGGGGCATTCTTCATTGTTCTTAGGCTTTGCCCCGAAATGGCTATTGTCCTTCATGTTGTTTCAGATAAATCCTTCGACATGCTCCTGCAATTATTAAATTCAAAGATTTAAAACGTCTTCATAAACAATACAAACATATCATTTAAGCCATAAGATATGAATATAAAAAAAATAAATTACACAATCTGAAAACATGTGGTTTAAGTATAAATTAAGTCAAATTCAGTGACTCGATTAAGTCATAAACTTTTAGAGACAGATGTATAATGATAAAAAATAATAGAGCCCAGAATTCTTTAATTGTGCCAAACATTGTATGTGAGGATATGCATAGATTTGTGAATTGATTTTTCCTATATTTATCACACTTCACAGAAGCTTGAGTGCATGTTGGGGTTGGCAGGCCAGTACAGAAATAGCCACATGTGGGTCACAGCTTGTTGGCCTAACTGGGGTCATACAGGCCTGGTGAGGGCACAAGGTGCAACCCTCCCTTATGTAATTGGGTCAATTGACTAAGCCAAATTAGATGCACATGTAAAAGATAAATACTCAATGTCTTAACTCAGCATTTAAATATATATTCATGAATGTTCATGCCATAAGTCTCACAATAATTAACACACTCATGTACATACCTTAATTCCCGAATTGTAGCTCTAAAACAAAGATGTGGCCCTGAGTCGATGTTTTCTGTTGGAGAACCAAGTCTTCACTTTTCAAATTTGAGTGGTGACAGAGTCAGCATTACATACACTTATAATTCAAACATTCTGTATTGGCAGTTATTTCTTATACAGGTGTATGTATATTACCTGACCTGAATGGTATAATTATTAATCATATCATCATGTAAAATAACAGCAAATTTAGTAGTGTTAACCTATTTTTCTAATTCTAATATGCAGTAAGAATACGAAAATAATATGTGCAGGGGTGTGGAGTAGGACTCCATCTCATGGAGGTGGAGGGAGTATTAATAGCCAACTAACCCAGTCATGTGTACATTGGTTTGAAATAACTGTCAAATGGACAACTTTGTAAGTTGTTGGAAGGATTCAGTATAATATATGAAAATATTACATCAAGGTCAAACATTGTTGTCATGTTTTCTTAACATTACCTACATGTGTTATTCTTAAAACAATAAAAAATGTGATTATGACCTCACCAAATAACACCAAAACATTCAGTTAAACTATTTCATGCCAGTTTCATAATGTCACTTTCCATAATTAGTGTCCAACATTATTAAAACATTTACCAACCATAATTTCTGAAGCTAAGCCAAACCAAGACCAAATCAAAACGTTTTGTATATGTTTTATCAAGACGATTCCAAGATGTTTTTGAAAAAACGTTTTCAAAACGTTTACAAGACGTATTTTATAGCCTAGCCAATCCAAGACCAAACCAAAACGTTTTGTAGACGTCTTGTGTTTGCTGGGACCAGCTGGGATGGCTGAAAACAGGTAGGACCAGCTGGGATGGCACAAAACAGGTAGGAACAGCTGGGATGGCTGAAAACAGGTAGGACCAGCTGGGATGGCTGAAAACAGGTAGGACCAGCTGGGATGGCTCAAAACATGTAAGACCAGCTGGGATGGCTCAAAACAGGTAGGACCAGCTGGGATGGCTCAAAACAGGTAAAAAGAACATATCAGAAGGGTGACTGCCTGTTTGCAGGGGCCCCAGTTCGCCTCTTTTCCTGTTCAAATGTGTGATTTCAGTTAAATTACCTTTCTATATCTTGTTTTGGCCAGTCTATCTGGGTGATAGAATTCTTTGAGACGATGGAACAAAAATCTAGGCAAAAGGACATATGGCTTCTTGAATTGTGTCAATCTAACCGCTGCTATGAATATGGATCAAGTGCCTGAAATGTTGCAGACTATTCACTCATGTGTTCTCAGAAGGTTTTCAAGCCATTGATTTATCTCTGGAGTTTTATAGTCCAGTAAGATAATGAGACTTATATATGTGTTTATGACTGCAGTTTGAAACATTTCAAAAATAAAATGAATTTACCCCTGGTGGGGAATCTTATTAAGTCAGCACAAGCTGACTTTATGTACTTGCTCCGTTTCCACTGTCTCCGCCGCTTTGTTTTGTTCATCATTCCTTTACACTTGGACATACATGTAAGGACTAGATACAATAACATGATAATATGTAGGCCTGGGAAAAATTTTGGGCTGAACTTTTTGTGACCTTGAATCAAGGTCAAGGTCATGGCCAGCACAGGAGCAACTTCGCTTTTTAGATGTTATCAACCTATGAGCGGCTTGGATATGTTCAATATTGGGTGACCTTGAGCTATTTACAAGGTCACAGGAGCAAAACACTATAAATAGCATCAACTCTCACGACATTCATCTTGCACAATATCTCTGTTCATAATTTTTAGAAAAAAATATGTAACTAGGTCACAATGACCTACCTAAAGGCCCTGTAGGTTACAACTTCCAAAATATTGTGAATCTAATTCTTTAAAAATCAGAGAAGATTAGGTCTTGATATTATGTAAATTCATGTATTCTCTACAATATGGTCATGATTTGGAGAATAATTTATGAAACAAGATTACTTTGACTGCCTTACTCTCATAGTCAGCATTACCGGGGAAGCTGGGCTAAACAGGGTTCTTTTCGCTGATATTTTCCCTAAGACGGGTTAAGATATTTTATCATTTTCCCTAAAACAGGGTACTGTTTTTCAAATTTCTCCCCGGGATATCAAGGCAATCTTACTTTATGACATTCTTATGTTTTGTCAAAATAAATCTTCAAATAATTCAGTTTGGTCACTATTTGGTTGAAACTTGCCAATTCTGATATGGCCTTAAGCAACTTATATGTTACCAACTGTATCTCATGAATGCTCAGATGCCGCACATATAAATAAACCCAGTAACTTCAATATCAGTTCCATTGGGGGGGGGAGAATGAATGGAAGGAGATAACAAACACACACACAAGGATACAGGACAGACAGACAGATAAATGAGAAGTACATCAACAACTTACACACTTATATTTACAACATAATTGATAAAGGCTTATCATGATCATAGCCGATGACAACAGAGCTGTGATAACATTTTCAAAGCCTTTTAAGTGCATCTACCATTTTAAAAATGTTCTCTTTGGGTTGCTGTCAGATGTGTACATGTGCCAGCAATGTCTCATGGGGGTGATGAACATTGGCAATAACTTGATAAACTGAACTGCAGCTCTGTTGTCATCTGCAGCTCTGTTGTCATCTGCAGCTCTGTTGTCATCTGCAGCTCTGTTGTCATCTGCAGCTCTGTTGTCATCTGCAGCTCTGTTGTTGTCTGCAGCTCTGTTGTCATCTGCAGCTCTGTTGTCATCTGCAGCTCTGTTGTCATCTGCAGCTCTGTTGTCATCTGCAGCTCTGTTGTCATCTGCAGCTCTGTTGTCATCTGCAGCTCTGTTGTCATCTGCAGCTCTGTTGTCATCTGCAGCTCTGTTGTCATCTGCAGCTCTGTTGTCATCTGCAGCTCTGTTGTTATCTGCAGCTCTGTTGTTGTCGGCTGTAGAAGTACATGTATAATTTATGATCAATGGATAAGATCTGTTTTTATGGTCCCGCCTCCCACAAAACTGCAACCATTTTAATTATTGATCAATGAATATTACTGCATTAAATTGGATTGATATCTAATTTCAGGTGACTTTGGGAGGATAGATATAGACGGTAACCTACATATTCTGGGTAGACTGGACGACGTCATCAACATAGATGGAAAACAGGTTTGTTTTCCCAAGTTAAATATTGCAAATGAAATAGTATGATGATGATTTTCCATTTCGTTGTATATTCGTGTATATTTGCCTGAGATTTGCTGGTTGTTGTTGCAGCTATCCCTGCAGCGCGTGGAGGAGGTGGTGTTACGCCATCCAGCGGCAGCAGATGTCGCTGTCGTAGCCACGCCTTTCCTCAAAGCCATTGTGGTCCGTCGCCAAGGATACCCAGATGTATCATCTGATGAGATTGCTTCTTTTGTCAATAGTAAGTTATTTTGTTCATGGAGTTTTGGCTTTACAGCCTTAGAGCTATGTTGATCATTGCTTTTTTTGTTATGCTTGTCAACATTTTCTAGAAATCCCTGCAAATTGCTTCAGAATTATCATTGAAATCCTTACCCAATGTTCAGCCGATCAAAATAAACGTTATATATTGAATTTGTTATCTTGTTTCTTATTGGCTGATATTTGTCATGTCATTCAAATGGCAACCTCCTTGACAACTCAGTAATAACTATTTGATTTTTTTTTAAAGACACAAAAAGAATTTTGAACTTATGAAAATGGATAAAATTTGGTCCCTGAAAATATATCTCCCCTATTAATAGCTAATTACTTCACTCCGTAGTCTTAGAGAAAAATAATTAGAATTGACCTGAGAGAAAGACAACAAATCTCCCCACTCACTGCAGAAGCTGTGCATTGCTGAATATATTTATAATTTATTATATAATTTCAGAATCGCTGTCTCCAGAGAGTCGTATATCCTCGGTGACTTTAGTTGAGGATCTGCCACGGACTCCTTCTGGTCGGCTTATGCGGAAAAGAATGCCGCCCTCCAGACTAACTCATACCCCAAGAGAGAACTGAAACTGGGTTCCATAGCTTATATACTGGACCATCATAGAGGGATATGGGAATATTGACAAGATTAGCTGTGTGCAAAGAAATCAATCGACAATTTTTCTAAATAGAAGATTTTGTGATTTTCTGGCATATTTTCTTTAAATTATTTGTCCTGAGGTTAGATTCACAATCCCTCATTTGAATCAGTCTTACTTTGACTCATACTGCCAGGCTGGTTTTGGATTCTATTATCAGGTTAGAAACTTGACTATAAATGTATATAGTGATGCTAGTATTTGGACTTTATTATTAAACTTGTATTATCCAGTGATGAAAGTCAGCATTCAGAAAAAAACCTGAAACTCTTAAAAATTAACCTGAAGATTTTTTAGATGTTTCAGACTGAGTTCAGACCATTTTGATTTTCACATTTGAAGAAAAAAAACCTGAATTCAGGTTATTTCCTGAAGACTTTCATCACTGATTATCACAGACTCCAAATGCTAGTATATGGATGGTATTACAGGGCTGCTCTGAAATTAAGGACATTTCCATGAACTTATTTTTAAAGGTAACATTTAGCATAAATCACACTATTATGAAGCAAGCATTTGGTCTGAATTGTAGGGCTAGCAATTGGACTAAAATATTGGGCCAACATTTGGACTGGACATAGTAGCCAACATTTGTACTATATTTTGTGGTTAGCATTTGGATTATAATTTAAATTAGTATCTGGACTGTATTGTGATATAATGTGAGCATTTCCAATACAAAATATAGTGTGGCTAGTAACTGGACTACATTATGAGGCTTGTTTTTTTTAAAACTGATATGAGACTATGATTATGGCTGTATTATTTAGCGTTATGATGACATATTTGGAGATAAGTAACAAATAAATGAATAATAGTGAAATTTCAGACCATTTATGTTTTGTTTTAAGTTATTAAAAATATTCAAGCATTGATTAAAACCAGTTTGAAATTAATCTTTAAAATACCACAAACTGTTATTCTGTCCAACCTTTGGCCATTTTCTTTTTTTAATAACAAAATGGAAAAAGATCTGAAACTTATGGAAAATAGATAGAATTTGTCCTCTGAAAAAACATCTTTCCTATGAATAGCTAAGAAATCCATCCAGTAGTTTCTGAGGAAAAGGTCAAATTGATCAACAGATGAAAATCCCCCTCCCCCATCACTGACACAGGTGAAAAAGATTTTGGGTTCAAAATGAATCTGGACTTGAAATCTAGTTCAAATTTGGGTTGTCAAAAAAAAAAAGTTTTTCTTTTACATCTTATTTCAAAGAAGAAAAGATACTAAATCCAGGATTTCACTGTAAAAAATTATTCTGTACAATATATATTTTTTTCAGGTATATATTACTTTTATTAATTTGCTACAATTGAGATTTTTTATCAGTTTTACTGACAGGAAACCAATCATGAGAGCTAAATTTACCACAATACACCAGATACACCAAATAGTTTATAGGAAATCTTAATAACAATTTATAATTATGTAACTGTCAAATTGTAGAATTGATGGATGCAATGAATGCCTCTATATCTTGCAGTTTACTATTTTACTTGTTATCACATAAGCTGAATATAGTTGTGAGGATACGGCTTTGCACACTGAACATTCTTCATCACAGTTACTTTAACATTCATATATTTAAGCTGTGAACATCATTATTTATATATTTGACTCATTCTGACATATTTCTTAAAGATACCATTAGTTCTTTGAGATTACTTCTGTAAATGTTTCACATTTTGAATTATCCTTGACTTCAAACCTTCATAAATATAAAATGTACCAATCTAAAACAAATTACAAATATGCTGACTGTAGTGTATTTAAGTTGTCAATGTGTGCCATAATAAAAATATGAAAAGTGTTCCTGAATAAATAAATATGTATTAAATTGTATCAGAATTAAAATGTACCTTTTTAATATGGATTTTACATGGTAAGTGGGGAAAGATAATTTGGTGTTGAGGCATGCTAATTCAAATCCATAGCTTTCAGATTTGATAAACACTCCCTCGGACCACAAAATAAAAGGAATGACAAAGTTCAAGTCCATACAAGATCAGTGAGTGATCAAATTAATACCATTGTGGTAACACGGCTAATTTGTTTAAAGAGACAATTTATCTATGTTTACTGCATTGGGATTTTAAATTTCAGCACTTGCCCTGACCCGATCCATCTTGGCAGGCAATAACAATGCCATCTCTTTACAAATGTCATGTTCAGCTTTTATTCTCACCTCAGACTCTGGATTCTTCTTAACATAATCCACTAGGAATTTATAATATTGAAGGGATTGGTTCATACAAGCCAGTCTCTTGTTGACATCTGGATGTATGAATTTGGAAAAAAGTGTGCCCATACAAAAGTGTGCCACCAGTGCTGGTCGCTCATCATCATTTGAAAACCTGTCCGGCAGTATTTTTTCTGATGTTTTCAAAGAGTCAATATATTCTTTATATTTAGCAATGCTATTTTCTGCTAACTGGTTGATTTTCTTGATAGCATGGAAATTGGGTGTGCCTCCCTCTTCTTCGATCATGGCCAGCTTGAGGTCCAGGATGCTGCTGTAAGACTCCGCTGCTTCAAACATCAACTGTCTGCATACAAGCAGGTAGTACTGAGGGTTAAGCTCCTTTTGTAGGGCACTCAACAGGTCAACACGCCGTTTATGCATCTTACACTGCCGGTCAAAGCTGGGCTCAAAGAAAGCCAGGAATTTGTAAGCCTTGCTGAGGTCCTGCATAATTTCCACATGATCAGAACAGTGTCCGTCTAAGGCGTAATATTCCTTTGCCTGATTCAGCCATTTCTGCACACACAGGAAAGCTTCTCTGGCTTGCTCAAAATTCTGGAGATACTTATCTGTTATTTGTTCTTCAACTGAGGTTACCTCCAAGTTGAAAAACAGGGCAGACTTCTTGTTCTCTTCATGTGCCTTCTTGGCCTGAGCTTCCTCATCATCCTCTTCGTTCTTTTTCTTCTTCTTTTCATCATCATCCTCTTTCTGGTCTTGGTTAATATCTTCATTATGGTCATCATCATCCAGTTGTTCCTCTGTGAGGAGTTTATCCATGGATGTTTCCAGTAGTTGTAAGCCGTACTTGGCCCAGCACCGTGCGATGTCGCTGTGCATCCTGGGCAGGAGATCGTTCTGGTCTATTTCTTCCTGTGACATCTCGTCGGTTGGTGCCTGGTATGGGCCTGGGTCTCCGCACTCCTTCAGGATGGTGCTTGATGCAGCCATGCAGTGCCTGGCCATGGTGAAGTCTTGCATTGTGATGTAGTACTGTGACAGTGTGGCACAGTTCAGGGCCCAGTCCCGAGGCGTGTACTTCATCGTGTCCAGCTGCCGATGCAGCGTCTCGTGGCAATATTCCGCAGACTTCTGACTCTCGCCAATCTTACCATGAACCTGCGCCAGATAATAAAGTGTATGCGTGTATATATCTTCAAAGGCATCTTCTCGTTTTTTGTGAATGTTCTCATCCTCAGCTTCTGTTTCTGGCTGGAGCAGTTCAGTCACCATTAGAGGGTTGCTACCAACCTCATGCTTGTAATCTTTGTACAGACTTTCTGCCTTGCACAGATAATCCAGGGCCTTATCATTATATCTTCGTCCTGTCCATAAGATTCCCAGCTGGTTGAGTGTGTCAAAATATAGACTACACACATATTTATTCATCTTGTTCTCTTCAAGAAGTTCTTCACATTTTTTAAGATGTTCTTCCCCAGTGCCTAATTCCTCAGTTTCAGCATAGTTGCTTCCGAGCTTGAAATGAACTGCAGCCAAAAGATAGGTCCATCTGCAAACCAAACAATACAAAAAATTATTAATTTTATTGGCACATAAACTGAGGTGTCAGCCTGACCTGTGCTGTATCTTGGTAAATTATAGAGATGAGCATTCACTCAATCCACATCCAGAAAAATAAGGTTCAACATGTTTAGGTGATAATAATTGTTACTTTGATGCAAAGCAATATAGATTACATTGTAACATCTTGCAACATGTTGAACATCATCCCAGTCTGGGGATGGAACCACAAACATATACGAAATGGGATGGATATATTAACAGCATTGTTTGCAAAGCAAATCAAGTATTAGTCTTTGTGAGAGGGAATTTCAAAATGTGCCTGGGGAAATATCAAAGAGTTTGCTGCAATATCCTGGTGTGCCTCTAAATATATGCATCAAGAAATACATTGACCAGTGGAAAGGGAACAGTCTGGCAAATGGAAGAGAGAATCAGCTGTTTTAGCAAAATATCCTTGAATACTTAAAAAGGGATTCACTGGCAGGGAGGAAACTAAACCCTTGATACAACAGGCTATAAATAGACAAATAGCTTAAAACATCCAGGAAATGTCAAAATCAGCATCTACAAGGAAAATTCTTGAAAATCACTATATTGAAAAGGCAACAAGCCCTTGCAAATACAAGGACGAACACTGACTGGAATAATCTTCCACCTGATGCAACTACACTGGTAACTGTAAATTCTGCATCATTCAGGAACTCCTTGCGGGCAAAGGCTGATGTCAGCAGCAGGGATGTTCTGGCACTATCAGCAGGGAAGCTCCAGCTGGATTCCTGGGGCGTTCTGGCACTATCAGCAGGGATGCTCCAGCTGGATCCCTGGGGTGTTCTGGCGCTATCAGCAAGGATGCTCCAGCTGGATCCCTGGGGTGTTCTGGCGCTATCAGCAAGGATGCTCCAGCTGGATCCCTGGGGTGTTCTGGCACTATCAGCAGGGATGCTCCAGCTGGATCCCTGGGGTGTTCTGGCACTATCAGCAGGGATGCTCCAGCTGGATCCCTGGGGTGTTCTGGCGCTATCAGCAGGGATGCTCCAGCTGGATCCCTGGGGTGTTCTGGCACTATCAGCAGGGATGCTCCAGCTGGATCCCTGGGGTGTTCTGGCGCTATCAGCAGGGATGCTCCAGCTGGATCCCTGGGGTGTTCTGGCACTATCAGCAAGGATGCTCCAGCTGGATCCCTGGGGTGTTCTGGCGCTATCAGCAAGGATGTTCCAGCTGGATCCCTGGGGCGTTCTGGCACTATCAGCAGGGATGCTCCCTAGGGTGCACTATCAGCAGGGATGCCAATTGGTTTTGCAACAGGCTCAATGAATGCTTAGTCTACATCTATATCAGGCCTATCATCACATCAGTGTCTGCTTCTCTCTTCCAATTACCAGACACAAATCTAGAAGCTCTTCTTTTATATTTGCACTGAATCTATTTCGCCTATATCTTTGGTGCCTGACTATTTAAGCTGCAGAGGACGTTTTTAGTCGCTGACAGTCACGGTCTACTTCATCGGCGTAAACTGGTCGCCAGGGGTAATAAAATCATAAATATACTCAATCAAATGAGGTAATCATATACATGTCATGTATAATAAATATGTACATGCCTGGAGTTTTCTGGATCATCGCCCTGATATTTCTCAACTGTCTCTCTTAAATCAGACAAGATTTCTCTTGCCTTGTACTTAGACTTGTAAGGCTCGCTTTCTGGGTCATTTTTTGACTCCTCGTCATTTAATATACGTGCTTTCTCGAACTTTTCTTGTCCTTCGTCGGCGAGAAACTGATTGACAGCTTCCATGTTGGCTTATTGACAATCCCGCAGCTAAGGGAATGTATTATGTCTTAATCTCACATTTGTGCACCATATCTTATATCTGAAGTTAAAAGTTTGAAGATATTTTTTCATAGAATGCAAACGTATATTTTGAGACGTTGAAACAGCGCTATGAGTTTTATTTAGGGTTTAGTTACACTACCAAACGACCAATCATAGCTCCTCGCCATTGACAAGTGCGCACCGGAGCAAATTCCTTGCACATGTTGTTGTTTTGGTTGCTAACTTTGGTTTGACAGCTGTCAAGAAATTGTGTGTTATAGTAAACGATTGCAAATTGGGAAGGGTCTGGCCGAATAATGACAAAATCAAAAAGGTAAGATTTTATACAATGTGAAAGTTTGTATAATGACGTTCGATGTGTGAAAATAATGAAAATAATTTGAATAAATATGGAAATAAAATCAATTTATTGCATGATAAAACTTACAAAAGTTACATGCTAGCCACAAATTCCAAAACTGAAAATTAATTAAAATAGGTCTTTGGGAAGTCTTCTCAGAGAAAAGCCTTGTCTGGTCTGGTAAAGATAAGGAAAACTTAAGTTATAGGGTCAGTTGCATGCAGCCGATGACTACAGTAGTACAGAGCTGCGATGTACAGTGACCGGCAACCAAATCCGGACATTTTCATGTTTTTCACTCCCGATTTTCACAAAACCTTTCAAAACTTTGTAAAAACTGCTCACATCGAAAGAAGACCGTCTACTTTAAAGGCCTATATATATATATAAGTAAAAATGATATGCTTATATATAAGTAAAAATGATATGCTTTCAATATTTACAGAACTACCGGGAAATTCATGCATTCAGTAAACCTGCAGATTGTCCGAGTTTACATTGAGTTATACGGTGATGTTGGTTACGTCACCACTTCTGACGTCATTTGACAGTGACATCATTACTCGTGCCGTGAAAACAAATAAACACTTATAGCGTTTTGAAAGGCAGAGGACTCCCAAGATGACATGCGAGGCACAACATTCAGCTCAATTGTAATTAATACAACAAGGTGTGCTAGATGTTTGACTGTGTTAAAAATGTCCGAGTTTCATCTGCCGGTTTCGGACAGTTGCCGGTCACTGTTGTTTATCAGTCGTTAACCCCTAACGGCCGGGAAGGACGGCAACGTCCTCCACCGGTAACACCATTGTTCTGGCTCAATGACATCATTTTGTAACATTCTCTTGGGCTTTAATTTTGTTACAATGTAATCATGATAATGACGTCAGACTGAGTGGATCATAAACTTTTGACCCCAACACTTCAATGAGCATATTGAATAACCATGGTTATAAATTTTATCAAATAAGTATTTAGACACACTAGTCCAGAAAAAAATTAGGTAGTCCAGCCAACTTTGACTTTGTTGGCACATGCATGTGTCAGACAACAGTACAGACACACTTGAAATGCTTTGAAAATGAAACCGCAGCTCTGTTGTCGTCCGCAGCTCTGTTGTCGTTGCCTGTAAGAGATTCCCAACATGCAATTAGAAACCATTTTGAGTCAGAGTGCAAGGGATGACACGATGGCTTACATTTGTATTTTGCCCCACCAAATATTCACCTCTTGACAAGTGCAGAGCTTATGCGGGATCCCAATTGGATTTGCAGAGTAAATTAATAGATGTAGATGTAGATGTAGATGTGGCTTCATATTTGATAATAACTGGATGGTGCTGGCATAATGTGGCAAACATCAATTCCTCTGTCTGAACGATAAGTTTTGCACTATTGCGAACAATTTGAGAAAAACATACAACTCGCATTGTTTCGAATCCTATTCTGCCCAGCATGTAAAATTAGCCAGAAAATGTGCTGGGATAAAATGCAAGTGCTCCACAGACATAACTTAACTTTTCCATTTACTTTTAACTGGTGACATCAGATAATTTGGATCTTGTTTCCAGCCAGGTCTTTACATAGGTGTATCAATGTAAATTTCAACAGAGACATTTAATACAGAGATTGGAAACAAGCTGAAGTTCTGCTTTATCACTCAGGCAAACCGATCTCACTGTTGCCACAGTAAATACGGTATCTATGTTAATTGCACATCAATGACATTAAGAATGGAAGAATTTGTGTAATAAATACAAAGCTATTTATCGCTGATCCACAACAGTAGCACGTCAGAGTTGCATGGTGAACCGCGCTGACACCGAGTGGCAGACCTGCTGTTTCCAATCTCTGTTTAAATATCTCTGATCTCAGTGACTCCAGAATGCAAAGTTGATTGAGACACTAAGTTGGAAAATAACATTTTAATCACCAATTTTGCAAAAAAAAAAAAAAAAAAAAAAAAAAAAAAATTTAAAACTTAAAATTCACATAAAGGTGATAAATCTATTTGTATATTAACCATTTTGATTGATACATCCCCACGAGTGTATGTTGAATCTATTTGAACAAGGCCCTGATTCAAAGCCCCCTCATGAAAGCACACTTCTTTCTTTTTATGTGGAGTGTTATCATAGAGGCACTAAAGGGTATAATTGTCATCATCAGAGTATGGTAATATGCTTATGATGTTTTGAAAGGTATTGTCTTTTGAATAGTGTCAGAATGACGTCACACAGTGCTACCTTGAGCCTCAATTGAGGTAAAAAAAAGTTCATGCTACCTGTGTTTACCCGTCATATGCAACTGATGGCTGAGAGATCTCTGCTAAGAGTGAAACTTCTATGTCTTATTGCAACTCATCTTAATACTTGATGTTAAACTTCAATATATCATGATATTCACGGAAAGATATGCTCTTTACACAAGAATTTACAGGGTTAATGCTTAATACCTTTTGCACAAATAATGCCCCAAATCATGAAGAAATTATTTCAAAGTAAATTATATTTGTCCCACTACACCACTCCAGCTTGGGCCTGTAGTTTTGTGAACTTACCAGATGTTGTGGCAGTGCTGTTCTGAAATATGATATAAAGGTGAAGTCATCTTCTCAGAAAACTTTGGGAAATAATAAAAATATCAAAACTGCCATTACATCCAGGAGTATAAGACATCAGTGTTATTTTACGTAAAAAAACAGTTACTTTTTTGTTTTAGTTGTTCATTATTTTCATAAAGGATGAAATTCTATCTTTAAGATTGTCTGACTGTTCCATAATACAGGAGAGATTTATACTTTTGAATACTATTAAAGTAAGACTAATGAATACTATTAAAGTAAGACTCTAATGAATACTATTAAAGTAAGACTCTAATGAATTTCAGTGTCGAAAAAGGACTTTGGGACATTGCCATTGACAAAACACATACAGATGAAGGTTATTATGATCATTTTTACTTGAAAAAAAAAAAACGAGATAGAAATTAATTTTACAAATGTGAATAATACTTTGACAACAATATTTCATAAATTTAATGCAACAAAATTTCTTTATGTTTAGATATAAAGCAAAACAAAGATGAAATGTAATTGAATCGAGTGCATATCTCTGGTTTTGAATTGAAACTTTTATTCTGAAGAGTTGATGATTTCTTTTTCAGAAGAGAAAGCAAGTGAGGAGGCATCTGTGTTGTTCCTGGGAAGCAAAAACTCAGTATGCATTACAATCACCTGAAACTTGATAACATTTCTATCATATGTCTCATACACAAGAAAATATTTATCAAAAAATGATAATATCTATTTGATTTGTGCTCGTGTTTTTATTTTGCTGAAATATTATATTTATGCTTTACAGGGAAAAACATCACTAATTTTGAGATTTCTTGACAGGTAAGATATTATGCTTTTTGTATTTATATTTTTTTAAATCTCAGTATGAAATGTAATAATTATTGAGCATGAAGTTCATAATCATATATTGGAATAAGTAGTTAATTTTGGAAAAAGATACTGGGTTTCCATTTTGACCAATCCCAGAAAAGAAAACATGTTTGGGGTATCAAGGGTCAAATATCTTAAAGAAAATACGAAAATTGTAAATGTTCCTCCCAAGATAGTTTAATATCACTCATTGACCAAAATGTTCAGATAAAATTTACAACATTTGGTTTTTGTATTCTTTTTAGAGATGAGCCTCCAAAGCCAACTGTAGCATTAGAATACACATTTGGCAGAAGAGCAAAAGGTCATAACATTGTGAGTTCCAACGGCACCAATCTTCAAGTTTAACTGGTCACAATTGTAAAGCAATCAAGCTATATAATATTGAAACAATATTTTCATGACCAATGAAATTAAATAAATATGAGAATGAGCTGATTTGAATTATATTGAAAAATCAAATTACATGTTTTACAGTGAGAATGACAAAGACATTAGTTTTGAAAAGTCTGGTCTTAAAAAAAAAACAATTCTGTTTCAGGCGAAGGATGTAGGTCACATCTGGGAGCTGGGAGGAGGGACATGGCTCACAAAGCTGATAGATGCTCCAATCAACCCGACTTCTATCAAGTAAACATCAACATTTATTTCAATTATTTATATTTTGTTTGTTTTATGCAATTTAAGTTTAATAAATAATTTATACAGCTAATAACATGACTACTTTAGGGATGAACAAAAAATTGTCTTTTTATCTTGGGAAAATTAAAAATAGCAAAGATTAAAACTCTGTGGAGTCCCAATCTCTGGCATTGAAGGCTATAATAATGACCAAGAAATGACCCAGTCAGGAGGAGAATGTGATTTGTATTTTCTCAATCCTAAATAAGTACTTCACTGACAATCCAAACCAATACTCTCTCTTTCCTCAAATCGTGAATAATTGTAAAAATAAAGAGAAAGAAGGATATATATGACTGATTGTAAGTAAGAGTTACTTTGTAGATCCATGTCCATAGTTTTGGTTCTGGACTTGTCGACACCAAATGAGCTGTGGTATACCCTGGAGACCCTGATCAAAGTGCTGCGGTCTCAAGTAGACACGGCCATCAGTGAAGCAAGGAGAGAAGACCCAAACATCAAAGACAAGCTGAAAAAGAAATTATGGGAAAGACTCGGAGAGGAGCACCCCGTGAGTAGTCCATTCTTCTGGCTGTTATTATCATTTACCTCAAGTTTTTACATCAAAATGTCCTTGGTTCCTATATATATATGTCCACCTGCCCTTTTTGAATGACATGTTAGTGAACCATTTTGAGTGATGTTTACTCTGCAGGGTACAGGTTATTCCAGTTATTACTCTATTGTTATTGTCATGTGTTTGTGTACATACTTATAGCAACATTCAAATCAATATTAATCATTCCAGACCTGTGATAAATATATGCAGTATTTTGGAAATTTGTCAAGTCTACCTGAACTTCACTATCATGCAGACAAGCATGATAATGATTGGAATTTTCTCTTTGCAATCTGATTTGGTTGTTGTTTTTTATTCACCAGGACAAGGACATGATTGATCCTTTCCCAGTTCCATTAGTTATCATTGGTGGAAAGTATGATGTGTTCCAGGTATGTGGTGCAATATTCTACCATATCTAATCAAATAATACTTGAATAATTTGAACAGCAGAATTTAAAAAAAATGTATATGGTCAAGAATATTAACAGGCACATAAATTGGAATGAATATTCAAATTTTCAAACACATTAATTTGTTACCTCTAAAGTACGTTTTGAGTTATCACTAAAGTTACCTCTAAAGTACGTTTTTACCTCACAGTTACCTCTAAAGTATTATTTTCTTGATGATGTCACAGGATTTTGACTCAGAGAAGAGAAAGGTGATGTGTAAAACATTGAGGTTTGTGGCCCACAACTATGGAGCTCATTTACAGGTGAGAAGTAGATAATAATCTGCCGCTGATAGGGGGTCTCTTCTCGCATTATTGATTCGGGTCAGAACTGAACTCTTATTGATATCTGATCTAAGAGATAATTCTAATTTCAATCCCAATGTTCAAATTTGGATTTATTCTTTTGGGAATTATGTATTTTATGCTGTGTAAATATACCGTATACAGATAACGTGAGGTGTTAGTTGCATGAACCAGCTGTCTGAGTTCAGTACATGCTAACTCGGATGTTGTACCAGCAAAAGCAACCAGGCATCTCAGATAACAGATAAGATGACAATTAACTTTGTATTTGTTCAGAGAGGAACCCATACAGTTCAATGCAGTCAGTTGTAATCATAACAGATAATGGAGGGTGAACAAACCCTCAGCATCAAAGGCCCAATCACAATAAAAACAGTCTAGGAAAGGAAACTGACACCCAGTTGTCACAAGGGGATTTTATGTTTTGTTGATTCCTACAAGTGAAGAATTTGGCTTATCTTAACAAAATGGCAAAGACGGAGGACCAAAATTAAGATATATTGCTTCATGGAAGAAACACCTCATGGAAATAGATTTTAACAGAGATACCTACATATAAGATGTAATATTTTGTCATTGATATGGACATCTGTGACTAGTCAAATTTAAACTCTAATGTTAGCAAGACAAAACTTGTTAGCAAAGCATAGCATAGCATAGGCCCCCTGCCAATCTCTCCGACCAATGATTAAATATAGTGGAGTTGTACAGTTTTGGTTCCGGTAAAGTTGTACAGTTCCGGTGTGTACTTTTCAATGGGAAAAAAACAACAACATGGAGATCGGCAATCGGCCTATAGCTTCTCCAGTGATGGGGATTTTTTTGTCATTCTGTCTGTCCGTCATTTTTTTTTGAAAATTTTAGTAGGAGTTCTTAGTCATTCGTAGATAAGATGTATTTTTCATGGGAAAAATTCTATCTATTTTTTCTATTTTTCCAGCTATAATATGTATATCACTAAAATGTCACAGAGACTGCCATTTTGAATAACATGACAAATATTAACCAAAGAGAATTGAGAAAGCAATTTGCAGGCCTTTACAGAAAACTTTAAAAAACATTACAAAAAAGCAATAATTAGCATATATCAGCTTATTTTTCATTAATTTAGATAGAAATTGATCAGTGATTATTAGTTCCTGACTGACACTGAATTATTTGTGATATAAATGAACAAAAATATTATAATGGAAACATTGATGACCTTTGTCCCATATATTTTAGTTTTTTAGTGCAAAACAAGATGCATTGGTGAATCGGTCGAGAGCCCTACTGAGCCACGTGCTATTTGCTACACCAGGAAGGTAAGGTCCTACTGAGCCATGTGCTATTTGCTACACCAGGAAGGTAAGGTCCTACTGAGCCATGTAATATTTATTACACCAGGAAGGTAAGGTCCTACTGAGCCATGTGCTATTTGCTACACCAGGAAGGTAAGGTCCTACTGAGCCATGTGCTATTTGCTACACCAGGAAGGTAAGGTCCTACTGAGCCATGTAATATTTATTACACCAGGAAGGTAAGGTCCTCCTGAGTCACGTGCTATTTGCTGCACCAGGAAGGTAAGGTCCTACTGAGCCATGTAATATTTATTACACCAGGAAGGTAAGGTCCTACTGAGCCATGTAATATTTATTACACCAGGAAGGTAAGGTCCTACTTAGCCATGTAATATTTATTACACCAGGAAGGTAAGGTCCTCCTGAGTCACGTGCTATTTGCTGCACCAGGAAGGTAAGGTCGTACTGAGCCATGTAATGTTTATTACACCAGGAAGGTAAGGTCCTACTGAGCCATGTAATATTTGCTACACCAGGAAGGTAAGGTCCTACTGAGCCATGTGCTATTTGCTGCACCAGGAAGGTAAGGTCCTACTGAGCCATGTAATATTTATTACACCAGGAAGGTAAGGTCCTCCTGAGTCACGTGATATTTGCTGCACCAGAAAAGTAAGGTCCTACTGAGCCACGTGCTATTTGCTACACCAGGAAGGTAAGGTCCTACTGAGCCATGTGCTATTTGCTGCACCAGGAAGGTAAGGTCCTACTGAGCCATGTAATATTTATTACACCAGGAAGGCAAGGTCCTACTGAGCCATGTAATATTTATTACACCAGGAAGGTAAGGTCCTCCTGAGTCACGTGCTATTTGCTACACCAGGAAGGTAAGGTCCTACTGAGCCATGTGCTATTTGCTGCACCAGGAAGGTAAGGTCCTACTGAGCCACGTGCTATTTGCTACACCAGAAAGGTAAGGTCCTACTGAGCCATGTGCTATTTGCTGCACCAGGAAGGTAAGGTCCTACTGAGCCATGTAATATTTATTACACCAGGAAGGTAAGGTCCTACTGAGCCATGTAATATTTATTACACCAGGAAGGTAAGGTCCTACTGAGCCACATGCTATTTGCTGCACCAGGAAGGTATGCTCCTGGCTACCTTATTTGATCTTCCTATAAATAATAAATATTTGGCCACAATCTATAAATGCTTATTTATAACAATCATTTAAGGCTAAACTGTACTTGACATTTGTTTAATTTGAGCTCTTTTTTTCAGTAAAAATATGCAGGCAGATCACAACAAACCTCTTTTAGTGCCATGGGGGATGGACTCCATGTCAAATATTGGTAAATATTATACATAGTTTGACCATATTATGATATTTATGTTTCAAATCCTTGTGGTTCAACTACCAGAATCAGTCATTAAATAATTCTCCCAGTAAATGTCTGAGCCAGGTGTGAGAGCTGATAGCACACATTGCTCTGAGGTCTAGAAATTTAGATGATTTGATGAGAATATAATGAGGTATTCTAAAATCAACACTTAAATGAGTAAACACAAAGAAATTAAGCTTTTTACTCATTGGCTATCCTCAGAATAAGGGGTTTTGTCAAAGCCAACTGTGTCTGGCTGTCCATGAAGGTGGTCAGAACTTAACAACTTTAAATTGCAGCATTTCATATTTGGTATTTATTTAACATCAGACTATTTTAAATATGTGAAGTTTAACATTGCTCAGCACAGCATCACAGTAAAATATTGTAAATATTATTTGAAAAGCAGAATCTTTAATAATTTTGTTTTTCTGTTTTGATTGCAGGCAGTCCGCCTTTACCAGACGGGGACATAGGAAAGGTCACAGCCAGGTTGGTATAACCTTTATCATCTTTTATTATATTATTACATTTATTACTGATATTTGAAAATGTTTAACAAAGGCCAATAACATTATTTATGAACAGAGAGAAACATTCTCCGAAAGAAAAATATCAATATGTCGCTAAGGCTTAAAACCTTATTCAGGAAAAGGCTGCTGGCCTGTGTAGATTTTTGATAAATATGAAAGTGTTCATCTTGTTGCCCAGTGTTGGAGCATTTATTTGATGGAAGATTGGAAATTCGTGTAATTGTAATTTGTTTAAAGAATAATTTACCCAACAGCTTTCCAATGTTTGTCCATTTTGTTTCATTTTTTCTGAAACACAATACTTAATTTATGAAATATGTGTATAATAATTATCAGACATGATTATTCAATGGGTTCTGTTTCTTCAAATTAGAATTTTATCATTTCTGTAGGAACCCCATGGAGTTGTGGAAGGGAGCCTTCACTAGCTTCTTTAAACAGGAGGTGAGTATACAAAACTACTGTGTTTGGAGTACTTAGCTGGTCGGCATAGCATTTGCAGTTAGAGGGAATTTTCTGTCATTCTGTCTGTCTGTCCACTTTGATCTTCTCTGAATTATTGGTTGGAGTTCTAAGCTGTTCTTATGTGTATTGAAAAACTTTTTTTTGAGTGAAAAAGTTCTTTTTGTATGATAGATATAGTGTTTAAACTGAGACTAATAGTAATTTTAATTCTGTTATATCGTCAGAACATTAGTGACCCTTCCAAAGTGGATGACCCAGCCAAGGACCCTCAGTACGCTGAACCTGCAATAGATGGCGCCAGGAAGCAGAAGGATGAAGTAAGTTCTCATAAGAATAACTCTCCTATGCAAAATAATAAAAACCATAAAAATAATTATTCTTTTGTAAAAAAATCAGTGCATCAGTTATAAATCTTTAAATTTTAAATGATCAGAAATTCAATTTATTTGGCTTTACCATATAATATAAGAGGTTTGTTTCATAATATTACAACAACATGTTCAACACTATGTGGTAGATGCAGCATACAATACAGCAATATTGTCATATATTAGGTGTATTTTGATTATTTTACGAGTATTGAAAAAAGGATTGGCTAATTACGTGACATGAATATTTGATGTTTAGGAGCTGGAGAGATACAGGCGGCAAGCTGAACGCAGGGATAAGCAGGCTCAGCGAAGCATGGGAGAAGGAATAGCTTGATCTCACTCAAATCTCACCCAAATCTCACCCAAATCTCACTCAACTCTCACCCGTCCATATACCAATATATCAGACTGTGATGAAAACATTCACCCATTCATTTTACTATAGCTTCACTAAATCATTATTTAAAATGAAAAAAAGTGTTGAATCTTTCAATGAGACTTAAGTGTACAATTGACAGATGATGAAAAAATCATGTACAGATCTCATGTATTCATCATTCATGTGATAGTTGTATGAAAATGATTTATGGCCTTGTTTCCTCTTGTGTAAAAGTATATACATCTATATGCATACAAAAATGTGTGAAAAAACATAATATAAAGCTTACAGATTGATTGTCATATAAACTTATTTATTATAGATGAGCATGTATAGATAAGGGAACATTGGGTCTAGTTTTTTTGTTCAAACATGCTCGTATATATGTACAAAAGGAAACAAGGCTAAATACTGATATTTTTCTCTGTCCATTGATTACCAGTAACTTGATAATATATGACTGACATAGATTTGCATTATATTCTTAAATCACAAGAAAAATTGCATTACTTTGTATGTGTACAGTATTTGTGTATGGCTGTAGGTATTTAATATTATATTAGGTGTAGATGTCAACATAAATAAATCAAATAGAATGTACCTATTGGCCTATATTTACATGTTGTGCTTCTTGAAAAAATGTTATGATAATAAATTGCTATTTATATAAAAAAACATTTAGTTAAAACTTATTTCTGTCTTGAATTCTATTGGAAATATTCAGATACAGTAAACTCATGAGGCTGCACAATTTCCATCTGATACTTTGGATAATGTTAAGCTAGGGAGGCAATACAGAATACAAGATTTGGGAAGTCTATTGCTGATGGCCAATACATTTGTCACTGGAAGTCTAAATCATAATGATGTCCTTGACTTCCACATTTGTGTGCCCCTGAATGCAGGTTGTAAGATCTGTTAAAATAAATTTGATAAGTATTATTTATGGAGATGTTAGTGAAAACTTCTTAAACATGAATACATAACTTTTTGATTTCACTGATAGTTTCCCAAGAATTGTGCATTTAATTGCCATTTAGGTCTAAATTCAACTAATATCTGATAAACTGATTAAGATAAACTGTTATATTATTATCATTTTCATGACTCCAAAACTGTAAGAATATTTTCTTTAGATGTATTAATGCGTGTTTTGTGCATTTGTTTTAAATGGGCACACCACTGTACTTGCAGCAGCCTGTGATATCTATCCTGAAATGGATTATATGAAAAGATTTTGTCCAGAAATCAATATTTATGCACTAAGAGGGGGAATTTTCCTGTCATTTTGTCCATCTATCTGGCAGTCGAACTCTTCTCCCACTTAGCTACTGGGTTAATTTCTTAGCTATTCACAGTTGAATGTATTCACTGATTGTTTTCCAGAACAATCTTGAGGATCCTTGACTTTTTTTTATTCATTTCATAGATTTTATGGATTTTTTTTTAGCAATTCATAAGTGATTGTCCAAATATGAATGATTTATGTCTGCTTTATAATCTGAATTACCAAGAAAGACTTTCAATTCTCTTGAGATTTGCGAAATGATTCACAAAAGATACTAGCCTTTTATATTTTGTATATAACCATTTAGGTTGGGTTGCTAATCTCGTGAAAATGGCCTGTATTTCTGCTTAATATTAAACAAAAAATATTACAACACAATTTTCTTTAGCCAGTTAGGTCTCCGAGGATAATATTGATAATACAAGTTTGTCCCTAATATTCCATGCATTAACAGTAAAATCATGAAAAATATGAGCAGTGGGGATTTTATCTGTTCATCTTTCACACCATAGACTATGTTCATGTAGCATAATTACCTGTTGAGTCATAAGTATGATTTGAGTCAGGTATGACAAAATACTGTCTACCACACTCCCCCTTACATCCTGTTACAGTGTATTGAATTATGAGGAATTACAATAGATGTGATTTCCAGAGTTAAAAGATATATCAATTACATATGTGCATCATCAGTGCAGTGAAGCATGACACTGTCATTGGCTGCATCTCCAGTTGATCTTCATGCAAACAAACACCAGGGGTCACTAGGTGCATAAAATAACCTGTATATTAGTTTGGTTAGTTTGCAAGATACCTTTAATGGACAAAATGAAGATCAAAGGCCTCGGACCACTATTACTATGTTCCATTGAAAACCATTGTAAATGCATCGCCTTCAAAAAAAAAAAATATATACGTATCGACCTAGGATATTTTGAACAATTTTTGTTCCAAGTGGAAAAAAGGTCAACATAAAATTGTTGCTGTCATGTACAAATTAATAATGAGGTACAATATTATTGGAGCATAACATTTTTGGCCATTACAAAAATACTTATGCCAGTGTACACTATTCAACAGTATTGATTTAATCACTCGCCAGGATGGCCTCTATGACTGATAGCAGGAAGTGAACTAACCTTAATACAGGTCTCCCTGGCCCATATAGAACCAAATTATTGTTGTTTTGTGTCTTGAAATGTATTTATAATATACTTGTTTTTTGTTTTATATTGGCCAATTAAAAAAGATTTAAGTTTGAGTTTGAGTTTGGACACTGCAAACCCAACTAATACCAATTTTCTGTGTATTATACATTATTGGGGATATTTATAAAGTTATTTCTTTTTGGCTATGTATTATCAAGCTTCAAGGATGACACAGTGTTAAAAAATATTTTAAAAACACTCACAAAAAAATGATATACATGACTTTTGACCTTGTGTGATAGCTCAACTCTCCCTCTCGGATGCCTGTAATCATTCAATGGGGAAATGATTCCACTCTATGATGAGAATTATATGAATATAATAGTGGGTATATTCAAAGGATAGATAAACAATTTTCATTCTTGATATTGTAGTCCCCATTAGAAAATTCTGTTAAACAATTTCAGCTTTTGCTAATAACAAAACTTACTTGAAACCTTACCATTTCATTGCATCATCAAAATCTCAGCAACTGCATCAACAAGATCTCTGCTTTGCTTGAAAAATGTGCCATCTCATGATGAGAAAACCTCATGATAATAGTGTTATATTTTGGTTAAAACTCTTTTCCTTCATTTAGATACATTGTAATTTATTTATTTATTTATTTTTTGTTGATTAAATTGATTAAAGTCATTTTAAATGGTAATTATTTATTTTTTAATTTGAAAAAAAATTATATCAAAAAAAATTTCAAACCAATTATGGAGTCACAGTAATCATTTTTATTGAAGTAGCCTAAATTATATCATGAAAACTTTATAAGATAATATAACAAAAAAGAGAAGAAAAATCTACCATTTGAGGGCAGGTAATGACTTAAAAGTTTTGGGAGTTATTTAGTTTGGTTATTAACTGTCCCAATGCATAACTTGATAAATGTGACAAACCTAGTGAAACAATTAAGGTTAATGTTCACTTTGAAGAGAAAACTTTATATGATGTATGCTCCTAATCTATCATAATTTCTTCTCGAAAAAGACTTTACTACACATTTTGTAAATATGGGAAGTCTCTTGCAAAATGTATTGCATAAAAATAATAATAATGGAAGCACATTGGCTTGCTCGATCTGGATGTTTCACTCCTTGATTTTTTTTTTCTCTTATATTGCAATACAACTTAACAGAGATATGTTTTAAATGTCTCTGACTTAACAATGCTTTCATTTTTTTTAAACACCTTATACTGTATGTGTTTGTCATTATCTGTTCTTATATATTTTGTTATCAAGCAACATTAAAGTTTGCATTTTTTTTCTCTCGGCAGCTATCTCTTCAATTATCAAGAAATAAGCTTTATTTTCAAAGTGTTCAGCAGGTTTTAAGCTGGCAGAGCATCTTGCAACTAATAAAACTTTAGTGCGGACTGGCTTAGACAATAACATGTCCATATATGGACAATAAACCAGCTCGCAGGTGCCCGTATGCCTTTGCCCGGAATTCCGGTCACACGTCACTGGAACTTGTGGTTGTTGTTTAGGGTTTCCCTGTTCTATATTTATGTCAACCAATCAGAGCAAACCCTCCATAATAGTGACATTATTCGCCCGCTGCACAAACCCATTGCAACGAGATGTCCTTGATAGTCCTATATATAGATTGGACTGCATAGTCTAGGACTGGCTTCAGACCTGGTGCGCATGCGTAATCTCGCATGTTGCTTGTAATGTATTCCCAGCAATCGACTGTGGGCAGGGTTCGTATCCAAATAATGATCAATTTACACCTCTAAATGTCACCGTGATTCAATTCACCGAATATTATTTTGATCTTAATGTATCAGAGAATATATAGAAAGTTTAAGTAAGCAGTGAAATGGAATATTAAGGTGGAGCTGAGGAATTTTGTACCGGTCTCCCGAGCGACACATTTTGGGGTCAGCCTCTCCAAGCAGAGCAAGATCTCCCCACTGGAGTACCTGTAAACAGGGAGCTTTAAACCTAATTTTCTCATTACAGGACAATAATACAACATCTTGAACATCTTGACATATCTATCCAACATAAAAGGTGAGTCTTAAATTTGAAATGACGATATTTAACCGTGCATTCAGAACAAGAGTTGCAATACACATGTTGAATTCCTCCAGCTTTGACCAATTGTTGAACTTGAATCTGTTGTTGATTCAAAAATCAAGGTGTGTTGTTTGATTTGTGATGGATAAAATGGGGAACAACATTTTAGATTATATGGATATAACATTTAGATCATACATATGCAATACTTTGTAATGACCATATGTTGTTGTTAAAAGTGTTTTGAGTTCAGCAACCCAGATATTCCTGAAAATACCACACACAGTATCGTTATTGTTGGCCAGTCAGTCTGAGTCACCTGAGCAAAAAGTAGGCCAACCCAAAGAGAATGATAACACCAAATAGATATGTGACTGCTCTCTCAGCTTCACAATGACAAAAGTTTTGATTTCACTCCCGCGAAGAAGGGTTGTGTGAGTCACCCCAGAATACATGTGTTTCTATATTCCAGTTTGTTTTAAACTTTTGATTACTACAGAGCTCTCTATTCCGAAAAATTAAAGCATGTCTAAAATACAAGGTTTGTGAAAACGAAAGAGAAAGAAAATTTTCAGAGTGTATGAACATCATTATCTCATGATGAGTACCTTGCCAAATACAGATAATTGATATTGATCCCCCCTTTAAGATAAGTTTCATTGATACATTTTTCAATGTTTTTTAACATTCATAGATCAGAGCATAGAAGTCCAACATTAAAAAATATTTACTCAAAATATTGTTATAAAATTATAATGCCCATATAATTTATACCAAAACTAATGATTAGGTTAGTTATATAGTAACTTGCACATTTCCTTGTCACTATTTATGCAACAAGGATATATGACATGTGGAGCCAGGTTTTATTTATTGTCTATCATATATATTGATTTTCAACTCAGGATTTTAGATTATAATTATAGGTTAAACAGCGTGCAAGGTGTCATATTCATTCAGTATCTACTTACATGGAGAGTTAAACATGATGTTGCTAGTTTTCACACTTATATCAGATGCCACAGTTGTATGCAAATAAGCATCAATTAATATTATCCAAAAGTTTGAATAGGTTTACATCACAAAATCAGCAGTATTTAGGAAGCACTTGATATCCAATAAATGACCTTTGCCACACTGTCCTTAGCCAAAATATGCCTCCCAATTTCTGTGAACATTATCATTTAAATGTTGATATTTAAATCCATTGGATGAGCATGAGGTTCCATATAAACTTATCTGACTTGTTCCTTTGAAACAAAAAGTAGAAACACTATTACCATGCTCATGGATTGAAATGAAAACATGATGACATGTAATAGTATGGAACAGTTGTAAACAATTCTGGTTAAATATTATTTAAGATCATTTAACTTCTGTACAGAGTAAGTTATTACTTTGCATCATTCTCATCAAGGAGATGTAAAACAATAAGAAACCTTCAGGTCTATTTTGTAATATGTTTCAAGGAAAACACTGCATCTGGATCTTAGCAGCAGAAACTTGAGCTGCTAAGAGATCAGAAATGTATTTATTTATTCCATGTGGTTGGGTATTATCTAACAAAAGGGGAACATTTGCTAAACATGCTTCATGTAATTTCATCTGCTTGGTTTTATATTGCAGTCAGTGACTCATACAGGACCAATATTATGTAAATTGAACATTTCTGTAGTTCCCTACAGTATCGATATATTTTATTAAAATTTAGGCTTTAAAATTCTAATAGAAGCAGCATTTCCTATATTTTTTAGTAGCACGTTTTTAAAAGTTGCAGGTAGCCTTCTGTTGACAATTTTTAGAGTTTTCCAGGTCCCTGAATTTATTTCAAAAGCCTGGATCACAAGCAAATCTTGACCCAAATCATTTCTCCTTGAACTACTTGGTCGAATGTTTTTATGCTCAACAGATATAATGATACAAGGAGTACAAACAGACTAATAATTAGTAAAGAGATGTGTCCTCAGGGCATTTGAACAGTGCTGGATAAGCATTTAATCCTTATGTATATTGTCATTTGTCATAGAATTGTGACTTCTTGAGGAATAATATTGAAACATTCAAGTGTGAGAGCACTTGTCTGTGGCATCTGAAAACAATGACATGTATCGAGCTGAACAACGGAGTGGAGTACTTATCATGGAATTCCTGTGGAACCTCCTTGTAAATTCCTTCATTACTCCGTGTCTAAGAGGGAAGCAGTATTGGGCATGTTAAGGTGTGTGAGGATGATGACATGGTTGTTGAAGAGGCACTTATGTGACCTGCACGGTGACCTGCACGGTGACCTGCATGGTGACCTGCTTGTTATGCATGTCCTACTTGTCAGCCCAGAATGGCATTCTTGTGATTCTGAAGGTACATTATATATTACCTACCTTGAACTAGTTTTGATTCGCATATGAAGTAAGGGCAACCATTTTTTTTTGTGAAGATCTACAAGACCTTTTTTACATTAACCAAACTTTGCTGGTGTAAAAATGTCACTTTGAAAAGTAGCAATATAAACCTTTTGTACTGGCACAAGTCAGTTATTGTATCATGTTAAGTGAAGTAGAGTGCAAAGTTCCTTGCAAAGGCTCCAGGTTGAGGCCAAATATGAAGTAATATACTTTATTTTTGGTATCATGTACAAAAGGTTAAAGGACATTAACATTCGTGACAGTTGCCAGCATTAATATTTTTTGTGTTGTTTATGTCTGGACATATGCCCATTACCAATATTTGGTATGATTTATGTCATAAGTACGAACAAATTTATATTTTTTTGGTGCTTATATTGAACAATTTATATTTATTTTTGATTTTATTGTTTTTATTTTTTATATCAATGCCTTAGTACTTAGCCCCCATCTACGAGTGCACAAATAACTCATCATGTACCTAACACCAGCTTTTTATGGTACATACATTATCAGAGAGATAGAGTTGATGTTTCCAAACATATACTACCATCTCAGAATTTAATAAAAACTTTGAAATGACCTTGTATCCCAAAAAATAGTATCTACAAGTGATGTCTCATTGGAATGTCACAAATATTAACATCACAGAAAATTTTTGCTGAAACAAGTAGTAGTAGTAGTACAAAATGATCCAATAAACTGAACAGTCACAATAAAATTACAAAGCTTTAATTAATCAAAGACATTGGTAGTCCAACTTTATGATCTGATTTCCTTCTCTCATTCCAGGTCAATAATATTAATTATATAAATTTTGAAGTTGACATAACAATTGAATTGTTTTTGTTGGTAAATTTTCTTAATTATTCACTGCCCAATTAGAGTTCAGACTGAAACACGTCAGTTGTTGCATAATTTATTGCATTCTTGATGAACTATCAAGGCTATATGCAACAAAATTCTTGTGGTTCTGCAATAATTTTGATATTTGGAAGTACACATTTATTTACACTTTAGTTTAATCATTCAGATTTTGTAAGTTGCAATTAATATGTGCGGTGTTGTTGTAAGCTATAGGGTTTTAATCAGCCTGATGTTTATCAGAGGAGTAGATGGTGCCATAGTTGTTCTAATCATATCCTGAATTTGGTCAGCTCAGACAATAGACTTTGTTCTTGTCAGTTTACCTTTGTTCAGCGTTTATCAGGATCACTTGACCATGATGACCAGACAGGCACACCTGTTAGTTACGCAAGTATTTGTCGATCTCTGCACCACATAATATGACAACTATAACGCATGTTACGTTTGCCTTCTTTGCTTTAATAAATCGCATGCAAATCTGTCATTTTTATAGTACAAATACAGACATTAAGTCGGTTAGCAGAAAAGCTTTTTTTCTTTGGAAAGGTCAACATGACATTTATATGATAATGATGGGGTTGCCGAAGCTGCACCTGGAATATGATATGTTTTTGTGCTCAGTTTGTGCCATAAGTATGGACATGCAGGTAGATGACCCAGTTACAGAGTTAGACAAAGTTTGCCTTGAACTCTGACATACCCTCAAGCCTTCGAGAGAAATTGTGTCGATTTGCATCTGCTATCTAAACTTACATATGTGTTATATCAGATAGGTTTGAATCGACTTTCTGGTGATAAGTGAACATGTACAGTCATGCTTGAGATCGTGATGAATGGTCATTATAATGAGAAGATGGACGCAAGTAAAGCTGATTCTAAGACATTCTTCCTCGCCTAGTTTAAGGCTGTTATATGCATTGTGATATTTGTATTGAGCAAAGTTCGTATTTATAAGATATGGCTATTCTTCCTGGTCTATTTTAGGAACAGGCCCAAGAAAAAACGTGGATATCATGGAGAGGCATTGTGGTGAATAAAGGGGGTAGTTAGTGTCGACATTTAGGGGTTTATTACAGTGTGAGAAATGGTAGGAATGTGAGATGATAAGAAAGCCATGCACACACTGCCGTTATGAACACGATATGAGACAGACGCCTCTCAGTATCGCAAATATTATTCCAAGTGTCAAGTTTAACATTGTTTTGATATGGAAACACAGTGATTGTTTAGAAATTATCAGTTAGAGCCAAAGTCATTAGTCATGTTCATGCATTATCAAGCTGATGTTTGCCTCCAACTTATGGCTGATTTGAGATATTTTTGTATTGTATATTTAATGATTAGATATTTCTTAAATACATATGCCACCTATTATGCTTATAGGATAAATCTTTATGGTGAATAGACTTGTAATTTGATAAGCAGCTTGTATCATTGTGATTATCTGTTAACCTTCAGCATTGAATCTTAAGAGGAACATGAATACCAATGAAATACAGGCACAAAGTCGAGGACAAGTCGCTTTTAAAAGTCTACAGTCCTGAACTTCATTTTATTTTGTTTATTCATGATCATTCCCCACTAAAATTGAAAAAAAAAATTGAAATGTAAACAGGCCAAGTGGATCTGAAATAGCGTTCATTCCTAAAGAATCTGCAGAGCAACATATCATGGAATCAGAGTTATTTCAGAAATAGATAGAAATAGAGGAAATGATCACACAGGCACAAGCAATAAATATAGAGGATTTAATTGTGATCAATCTTATTTGATCCTGTTCAACAAGTCCTCATGTGATATCATGCAGTGTACACCAACTTAATGGATTAGCAAGGGTCAGGCTGATCACCGCTTTGATTGCGATAACGATAACGCAACAAAGGAGAACCCTGCAGACAATATTTTTGAGAATGTGAGGGTGTTTAGTAATGTGGTAGAATGTGTAAGGGGCAGAGGTGAGGGGTAAGGGGCGAGTGACAGGAGGGGGTGGGTGTGTTACCCCACATTATATCAAGTGACTGAACCCCGACTCTACACAACATGCCAGACATCCACTACACTAACAATCACGGCCAAATTATGCTCAGCATTTCTTACCTCTTTAAACATTTTAGTTTTAACAGGTGAAAGAAATATTCAGAATTCTATTTCCTCAATGCAAGGAAAAGTGTTTGGAAATGTTATTTGCCTATATAGATGCAACACAATATTTCTGAATTCTCTGTTATCATTGCTATGAAGTTGTTCTCGGTTTTCCATTATTTGGATCTCTCTATTATCACAGACTGGTTCTCAAATGTCTGTTATTATGGAGGCTCCAGAAGTGGTCTCCGTTATCTGGACATGTATGCAGAGGAAGTAATCTTTCACTAGTATTCATGTGATAAAAATAAAGTAATTGGAATCTACAAAAGGGACGGAAAGAAAGTCGATTGCTACAATACATTTGGCTTCAGCATCCAGATATTATCGTGACTAATAGCTGTTATAACATTGATACTATCATAGTTGAGTTGTTATAACATAGTTATTATCATGGCTTAGCTGTTACAACATAGATAGTGTCATGGCTGAGCTGTTACAACATAGATATTATCATGGCTGAGCTGTTATAGCATAAATACTATCATGGTTTAGCTGTTACAACATAGATACTATCATGGCTGAGCTGTTACAACATAGATATTATCATGGCTGAGCTGTTATAGCATAAATACTATCATGGTTTAGCTGTTACAACATAGATACTATCATGGCTGAGCTGTTACAACATAGATATTATCATGGCTGAGCTGTTATAGCATAAATACTATCATGGTTTAGCTGTTACAACATAGATACTATCATGGCTGAGCTGTTACAACATAGATATTATCATGGCTGAGCTGTTACAACATAGATATTATCATGGCTGAGCTGTTACAACATAGATATTATCATGGCTGAGCTGTTACAACATAGATATTATCATGACTGAGCTATTACAACATAGATAGTATCATGGCTGAGCTGTTACAACATAGATATTAATATGGCTGAGCTGTTACAACATAGATACTATCATGGCTGAGCTATTACAACATAGATATTATCATGGCTGAGCTGTTACAACATAGATATTATCATGACTGAGCTGTTATAACATAGATACTATCGTGACTGAGCTGTTACAACAGATATTATCATGATTTAGCCATTAGAGCATAGATCTTCAGTTCAGTTCAGTTCAGTTCACAGGAGATGGGCTCTGCGGAGGCTCGAAGGCCCATATCACGTTCCATGCTCTATCCAATCTGCTCTTAAAACTGTTTGTGGTCTCCGCCTCGACTATGTGTCCTGGCAGAATGTTCCAGGTGTCTACCACCCGCTGACTAAAAAAGGATGACCTGGGTAGCAATTTACTCCTCTTCTTGACCAACTTTAGACTGTGCCCCCTTCTTGGGTTCTCCTGAATGGTGAAGAATTTGTCTGAATCAATTTTCTCCTTGCCCTTCAATATCTTAAATGTTTCTATGAGGTCTCCCCTCAGCCTTCTTTCTTCAAGTGACATTATCTTCAATCTTCGGAGTCTCTCCTCATAGGGCAGGTTCTTCATTCCATTCACCATCTTAGTGGCCCTTCTCTGTACATTTTCAAGTTTCCTCACATCTTTAACATAATAAGGCGCCCAGGCTTGAACACAGTACTCAAGGTGTGGTCTGACATAGGTCCTGTAGGTGATCTGGAAAGCTTCCCTGTCATAATTTTCAAATGTTCTCTTTATGGACCTCAAGACAGTCATGGCTCTGTTGACAGCCATGGCCACCTGCTTCTCAGGTTTCAGGTTGTTCTTGATCCACACTCCCAGATCCTTCTCCTCTTCTGTCTCCACAAGCACTTCATTTTTCATCCTGTACTCAAACTTTGCGTTTCTTCCCCCCAGATGCATCCTCTTACATTTCTTGGCGTTAAACTGCAGCAACCAGTCCCTACTCCATTCTTGGTCCAGCTTGGTGATGTCCTCTTGTAGCTTCTCAGAGTCAATTCTCGTCTTTACCTTGTTGAAGACCTTTGTGTCATCTGCAAATAACTTGGCAAGGCATCTCAGAGACTCTGGAATGTCATTGACGTAGAGAAGAAAGAGTAACGGTCCGATCACCGACCCTTGGGGTACCCCGCTAGTCACTATATTAGATCATGACAAATAGCCATGACACCAAAGATACTATCATGACCGAACTTGTTACGACATAGATACTATCATGACTTTACGGACTAGTTTAGAATTGAAAAGAAGGCATAATTCTTGTGTAGTGAATACCTTTGATCATATTCATGTGTGAGAATATTAATTCTTCTAAGAATATTTAGTCAATATTTTCTCTTTGTATTGTAAAGTCAGATTCAAGTCTGAAGCACAATCTCAACAAGGTTATTCAGGAGAGATGTCAGTTGATGAATCATGTGAGTCATGTGACTCATATTGCTGTAAGTATTGTGGTGTGTGCCATGTTGTAGCCCGTGTTGACATGTTGAGCATGCTGATGACTGCGGAGGATTCCCCCACCAGCCAGAGAGACAGGTACGGAATGAGATCGGTTTCACCTGAGATAATGAGAGATAAATTTGACATTCTGCGAATTGACTGCAGCATCTTCAACATTGTCAATGAACTATTTATTTTGGCATGTAGCACTTTTTAATACCGTCTTTAATTCGAGGATTGCACCAGGATTGATGGAAGAAAACCTTATGGCGAGTACATTCTCATTAATGTGACCTGGAGTGGAAAATTGGCCAAATTAGAATCATGCCACTGACAATCTCAGAGATAGCATATGGAAGCAATTTGCATGCCATTTCATCTGCAGTCATTTGTCACGTTTAATTTGTTTCACACATACAGAGTGCTGAGAATCTAATCCGAGACAATTTGGCCAGTTTGGTAGCAATGCCAGGCATTAGGACTGCGGGAGTGAGGGCCTGAGTTGACAGGTCTGCAAGTATATTGTGATGTGTGGGATGTGGCATCAATGCTATAATGATGTATGTGCTCTCTGGATGGAGAACATGACAAATCAGTGTATTTTAGGTGTAATTTAACTGGGCGGTTTAACTTGCAGAAGTGAACCCAGACATATATGATAACCTCAGCATGTATATAGGTAGGGTCCAGGGTATCAGGCCTAACATCCTGGCATTGTGCACATCAGTGAGGTGAGGCATTTCTATTGAGAAAAAGTGAAGCCAACGAAATAGTGATTGTGAATTAATGAAGGAATATTATGGTGAAGGAATATATGAATGAGCTTGAAGTGTGGCTGGGTCAGGCAGGGGTAGGGCAGGGAATACACCTCCCCCTCCTCTGTAAAGGGGCCAGGTGGATCCAGTAAGTCAGGTGGTGTGGCCCCGGGGTATGGCAGGGGTCAGGTAGGGAATACACCTCCCCCTCCTCTGTAAGGGGGCCAGGTGGCTCCAGTAAGTCAGGTGGTGTGGCCCCGGGGTAGGGCAGGGGTCAGGCAGGGAATACACCTCCCCCTCCTCTGTAAGGGGGCCAGGTGGATCCAGTAAGTCAGGTAGTGTGGCCCCGGGGTAGGGCAGGGGTCAGGCAGGGAATACACCTCCCCCTCCTCTGTAAGGGGGCCAGGTGGATCCAGTAAGTCAGGTGGTGTGGCCCCGGGGTAGGGCAGGGGCCAGGCAGGGAATACTCCTCCCCCTCCTCTGTAAGGGGGCCAGGTGGATCCAGTAAGTCAGGTGGTGTGGCCCCGGGGTAGGGCAGGGGTCAGGCAGGGAATACACCTCCCCCTCCTCTGTAAGGGGGCCAGGTGGATCCAGTAATTCAGGTGGTGTGGCCCCGGGGTAGGGCAGGGGTCAGGCAGGGAATACACCTCCCCCTCCTCTGTAAGGGGGCCAGGTGGATCCAGAAAGTCAGGTGGTGTGGCCCCGGGGTATGGCAGGGGTCAGGTAGGGAATACACCTCCCCCTCCTCTGTAAGGGGGCCAGGTGGATCCAGTAATTCAGGTGGTGTGGCCCCGGGGTAGGGCAGGGGTCAGGCAGGGAATACACCTCCCCCTCCTCTGTAAGGGGGCCAGGTGGATCCAGAAAGTCAGGTGGTGTGGCCCCGGGGTATGGCAGGGGTCAGGTAGGGAATACACCTCCCCCTCTTCTGTAAGGGGGCCAGGTGGATCCAGAAAGTCAGGTGGTGTGGCCCCGGGGTATGGCAGGGGTCAGGTAGGGAATACACCTCCCCCTCTTCTGTAAGGGGGCCAGGTGGATCCAGTAAGTCAGGTGGTGTGGCTGGGTCAGGCAGGGGTAGGGCAGGGAATACACCTCACCCTCCTCTGTAAGGGGGCCAGGTGGATCCAGTTAGTCAGGTGGTGTGGCCCCGGGGTAGGGCAGGGGTCAGGCAGGGAATACACCTCATCCTCCACTGTAAGGGGGCCAGGTGGATCCAGTAAGTCAGGTGGTGTGGCCCTGGGGTAGGGCAGGGGTCAGGCAGGGAATACACCTCCCCCTCCACTGTAAGGGGGCCAGGTGGATCCAGTAATTCAGGTGGTGTGGCCCTGGGGTAGGGCAGGGGTCAGGCAGTAAGTCAGGTGGTGGGGTGGGGGGTGTCAGACAGGGAATACTGGTATACCTCTCCCTCCTCCTCTCGGGTACAATGCTGCTGGCTCTACCTGCTCCATATTCACCACAGAGATTTCCTCATTTCATCACATGCATGTTAGGTACAGTTTCCAATAGCTAAATTATTATTTAAATATTAACTTGAATGATATTTTTATGATGTTTTTGTTGGCCACTCCTCATTTCTGGCCTGGTTGACCTGAGGGGAATTCAGAGCCTCTGGCCAGCTACAAGCCAATGCTTTCAACATTTAACTGGCTTGGATTTCAGTTAATATTTTGAATATTTTTATTGTGCTATGTGGATTTGTCACATTGTAGATTTGACATAAGGCTTTTTGGGCCACTGAACAAAATCTCTTTTTGTCAAGTCTGTGCATTATATATTTATTGATACAAATGATTTATAGTTTTTTGCATAAAATAATGAAAACCTGATCCAATCTTTATTGAAAATTAGTCTGATACAGTGACTGATGTGATGAATTACCATATGAATGAGTGTAAATAAATAAATCATGTGAATGATAAAACTAACATTTACACAACCAAGATAACAGCAAATGATAATATAAGCACTCCATGTTGTTGAGTGGATGGACGCTATGGTGGCCAGACAGCTACTCCATATATGCAGTGGTCCTCACTTCTCTCATACAAAGGATTATATAACGATTGGTGATATAGGGTACATTGTTCTGGGAAGCTGGGGTGATGTGGGGTACATTGTTCTGGGAAGCTGTGGTGATATAGGGTACATTGTTCCAGGAGGCTGGGGTGATATAGGGTACATTGTTCTGGGAAGCTGTGGTGATGTGGGGTACATTGTTCTGGGAAGCTGTTGTGATATAAGGTACATTGTTCCAGGAGGCTGGGGTGATATAGGGTGCATTGTTCTGGGAAGCTGTGGTGATGTGGGGTACATTGTTCTGGGAGGCTGTTGTGATATAAGGAACATTGTTCTGGGAAGCTGTGGTGATATAGGGTGCATTGTTCTGGGAGGCTGGGGTGATATAGGGTGCATTGTTCTGGGAAGCTGTTGTGATATAGGGTACATTGTTCTGGGAAGCTGTGGTGATATAGGGTGCATTGTTCTGGGAGGCTGGGGTGATATAGGGTGCATTGTTCTGGGAAGCTGTTGTGATATAGGGTACATTGTTCTGGGAAGCTGTTGTGATATAGGGTACATTGTTCTGGGAAGCTGTGGTGATATAGGGTGCATTGTTCTGGGAAGCTGTTGTGATATAGGGTACATTGTTCTGGGAAGCTGTGGTGATATAGGGTGCATTGTTCTGGGAGGCTGGGGTGATATAGGGTGCATTGTTCTGGGAGGCTGTGGTGATATAGGGTACATTGTTCTGGGAGGCTGGGGTGATATAGGGTACATTGTTCTGGGAAGCTGTGGTGATATAGGGTGCATTGTTCTGGGAGGCTGTGGGTACATTGTTCTGGGAGTCTGTGGGTACATTGTTCTGGGAGGCTGGGGTGATATAGGGTACATTGTTCTGGGAGGCTGTAAGTACATTGTTCTGGAAGGCTGGGGTGATATAGGGTACATTGTTCTGGGAGGCTGTAAGTACATTGTTCTGGAAGGCTGGGGTGATATAGGGTACATTGTTCTGGGAAGCTGTGGTGATATAGGGTGCATTGTTCTGGGAGGCTGTGGTGATATAGGGTACATTGTTCTGGGAGGCTGGGGTGATATAGGGTACATTGTTCTGGGAAGCTGTGGTGATATAGGGTGCATTGTTCTGGGAGGCTGTGGGTACATTGTTCTGGGAGTCTGTGGGTACATTGTTCTGGGAGGCTGGGGTGATATAGGGTACATTGTTCTGGGAGGCTGTGGTGATATAGGGTACATTGTTCTGGGAGGTTGGGGTGATGTAGGTGTACATTGCTCAGGGGTGTCAAGGTAAGATACGTTTGCCCATCTTTTGATGTGCCCTGTAATCTCTGGTAAAGTAACACATGTTTGACAGACTGAATTAAACTTCATTATTGCAATGTTTGCTGTTTACTGAAAGATTCTGGTGGAATTTAGCAGCCAGACACAAAGAGCACTGGTGGCTGGGAGTAAGACAAGGAGGCACCACGTTTGTTAATGGCTGGACTTGCATTGTTTATATCCTTACACACCTGTATGATGAAGCTGTCGGAAGCTACCACTTCCACAATGCACTTAGTATGGAATATAAGTATTGATAGGCTTGGTTATGTAGGAAGAGGAAAGATCGAGTTCTCCAGTCCCAGTCTTGTCTTCTGTGCTTATTTCTCACATTGAACAGTTAACTATGTTAATGAAAGTAAAAATAAATTGCACACAACCAGCATTTCTGTCTAAGGTTTTGTGTGGGCTGTTGAAGCTAACTGGATTGTGTGGATTCCTTTTATTATCATTGTGTATATAGAAATCTTAGTTGGGATGGATAGATATTCAGTAAACGTCTCTAGATGCATGTGTATTCATGAAATCCTTCCTGAGCAGTGAATTGTGTGAAGTCTGGAGCAGTCAGGGTCACTTATTCTGCCAATAAGGGGCAGTGTGACAATGCACTAAATCGATTCACCAATTCATTGCAGGACCCTGTTGAGAAATAACGGACAGTTTGAGTTCAGGAAGATCTAATTTCCTGAAGAAATTGATTCATCGTTATTCTTATTGGTTTATGTGCATCCTTGATTGTTATTTTTCAGGCAGCCACTGTCACTAAATGACATAAAACATAAAATCCCAAGCTGCAGAGGCTGTGGCACAGTTGGTTAAAGCACAGTCTTAATGCCATCAGTTTGGCAGTTCTTTGGTGATAATCTAAAGGTTGTGGGTTTGATTCCAGGCAATTTTGAGATTGCACCCTTTTCTCAAATGAGCTGTGGCCTTGCCTTTAGAAAAGAATTAGCACATTTCCCTTTTAAATCTGACACCAGGTGGATTGGCATGTCAAGGAACTGGGACATGACAATTCAGTGAGGCAGCACTTTATAGATCTGCTACAAGTAGGTCTCATCATAAAATAACAAAAATAATGTTGAAAGTGATGTAAACCCAAAAGAAACTAACAAACAAACATGGTGGAAGAGCTGCTATCAGGGTTCAGGTGCAGGATTCTAACAGCACTTTACTATGATCACATTGCTGATATTCAATGTTACGTTTAAAAAATAAATAAATGAATACTGATAATATCAAAACACAAGCCTCAACAGATGAAACTTGAGTTTTGTTACATGACAACTTGTATCCATGGTTACTTGGTATTAGGGATTAGAAATGCAGATTATCTCGCCTGGGGCCATGGCACTTAAAAATCAGCACCCACAAAAATGTCACATGAAAGCACATGATAATGATGACAAATCTGACTCGGCAAACAACAATATTCTTGAGTGAGTGTCATATTTATTGTGCTGACCTGGGTGTGTTTTCCGTACCAGTAGCCCTCGCCTCTCGTACCAGTACCCCTCGCCTCTCGTACCAGTAGCCCTCGCCTCTCGTACCAGTAGTCCTCGCCTCTCGTACCAGTAGCCCTCGCCTCTCGTACCAGTAGCCTTCGCCTCTCGTGCTGCACACACAGATTGAGTTTACCCTTTGTCACAGTGTCTCTCTCCATTCCACAAATTGCTATTTATGTAATAGCCTATTTTCGGTGTGAACTGGATGATAAGTCAAATCAGGGCTGAATACGTTTTTCATTAAAATTGAAGAGTTACTTAGCAGCCAGAGAAACATATTAACATTAGCACACTATTTATATTTTCATCCTATTTATATTTGTGACAGCATCTGCTGGAGACAAGCCGGAAATCTCAGTTTTCAGGATCTCAGTTTTAGGTGCTTTTGGAACATAGACCAATGTTGCTTAGCAACTAGGTGATACTTGACCACTGGCCAATCGAGTGGTGAGCAGATTAAGTAACGTCGGCTCCATTGTGTTGTGATCTGTGTTTATGTAAAAGGTCACAATGAATATGAGTGGCGTAACATGATGGGACAGATTTAGACCCGTGCTCTGATCAACAAGACTCAGGGCTCAGCTGAGCAGCAGAAAATAGGAAAAGAATTTTCAGGAGCAGCATTGAAACATTGGCTTGCTTTGATCATTTGTTGGTGCACATTTGCTGATGAGGTTATAGCAAGCACTGACGTCATCTGCCAGTCTGAGATACACAAAGGTAATGATGAGATCGGGAGGTGCAGCGTTAGGGCTTCTATCTGGGCAGACAGATGATCTGTGATGGGAGACTGCACTGCAGACAGCATCACATGACTGCATCACATGACACGCATACAGGTATCCTGTCACGTCATATTCTGATTGCCATCAATCTGGAATCAGTTCATCACGGCTCGGAGTGAAGGCTAACACTTTCTTGTCATCCTGTGGTGTGCATATAATCTGTCCTTGATGGCTCGGAGTGAAGGCTAACACTTTCTTGTCATCCTGTGGTGTGCATATAATCTGTCCTTGATGGCTCGGAGTGAAGGCTAACACTTTCTTGTCATCCTGTGGCGTGCATATAATCTGTCCTTGATGGCTCGGAGTGAAGGCTAACACTTTCTTGTCATCCTGTGGTGTGCATATAATCTGTCCTTGATGGCTCGGAGTGAAGGCTAACACTTTCTTGTCATCCTGTGGCGTGCATATAATCTGTCCTTGATGGCTCGGAGTGAAGGCTAACACTTTCTTGTCATCCTGTGGTGTGCATATAATCTGTCCTTGACGGCTCGGAGTGAAGGCTAACACTTTCTTGTCATCCTGTGGTGTGCATATCATCTGTCCTTGATGGCTCGGAGTGAAGGCTAACACTTTCTTGTCATCCTGTGGTGTGCATATAATCTGTCCTTGATGGCTCGGAGTGAAGGCTAACACTTTCTTGTCATCCTGTGGTGTGCATATAATCTGTCCTTGATGGCTCGGAGTGAAGGCTAACTCTTTCTTGTCATCCTGTGGTGTGCATATAATCTGTCCTTGATGGCTCGGAGTGAAGGCTAACACTTTCTTGTCATCCTGTGGTGTGCATATAATCTGTCCTTGATGGCTCGGAGTGAAGGCTAACACTTTCTTGTCATCCTGTGGTGTGCATATAATCTGTCCTTGATGGCTCGGAGTGAAGGCTAACACTTTCTTGTCATCCTGTGGTGTGCATATAATCTGTCCTTGATTGCTCGGAGTGAAGGCTAACTCTTTCTTGTCATCCTGTGGTGTGCATATAATCTGTCCTTGATGGCTCGGAGTGAAGGCTAACACTTTCTTGTCATCCTGTGGTGTGCATATAATCTGTCCTTGATGGCTCGGAGTGAAGGCTAACACTTTCTTGTCATCCTGTGGTGTGCATATAATCTGTCCTTGATGGCTCGGAGTGAAGGCTAACACTTTCTTGTCATCCTGTGGTGTGCATATAATCTGTCCTTGATGGCTCGGAGTGAAGGCTAACACTTTCTTGTCATCCTGTGGTGTGCATATAATCTGTCCTTGATGGCTCGGAGTGAAGGCTAACACTTTCTTGTCATCCTGTGGTGTGCATATAATCTGTCCTTGATGGCTCGGAGTGAAGGCTAACACTTTCTTGTCATCCTGTGGTGTGCATATAATCTGTCCTTGATGGCTCGGAGTGAAGGCTAACACTTTCTTGTCATCCTGTGGTGTGCATATCATCTGTCCTTGATGGCTCGGAGTGAAGGCTAACACTTTCTTGTCATCCTGTGGTGTGCATATAATCTGTCCTTGATGGCTCGGAGTGAAGGCTAACACTTTCTTGTCATCCTGTGGTGTGCATATCATCTGTCCTTGGTGGCTCGGAGTGAAGGCTAACACTTTCTTGTCATCCTGTGGTGTGCATATAATCTGTCCTTGATGGCTCGGAGTGAAGGCTAACACTTTCTTGTCATCCTGTGGTGTGCATATAATCTGTCCTTGATGGCTCGGAGTGAAGGCTAACACTTTCTTGTCATCCTGTGGTGTGCATATAATCTGTCCTTGATGGCTCGGAGTGAAGGCTAACACTTTCTTGTCATCCTGTGGTGTGCATATAATCTGTCCTTGGTGGCTCGGAGTGAAGGCTGACACTTTCTTGTCATCCTGTGGTGTGCATATAATCTGTCCTTGATGGCGAGCAACATCTGCCTGCATTTTAATATCGCAAAACTCAAAATAATATGTGGCATATGTTCATTTATTTCAAATTGGAACACAATAACCATTCATGTAACAATGACTGGCGGCCCATGTACAATTCATGACAGCTATGGATGGTCTAGTATATTTATAAATATATTATTAAGATCATTATCTCTATATTCACAGTTCCATCTAATGTCATTCTTTCTGATATTCCTAGTGATAGAATCAGTGCCAAGTTTCCTTGTAGGTGATCAGATAAATGTTGTCAGATCAGATAAATGTTGTCAGATTATGTTCAGAGTAAGATTTCATTTTATCAGGAGGTTACAATGTGGGATGATATGAGAGGTCATATGGGAGGCCTCAACATTAAAGGTTTGATGGCACTGGCCCAGGGACCAGTGATTCAAACTTTTCACTGTCCTGAGATGATGCTAATGGCCTGAAAGTTTGATGTTATAATAAAAGATAAATACAATTGTTATGGAAATTTTTCTGATGTACATCGTAGTTCATTCAGCAAAACCATCAAGATACGATTTATCCTTCATCGTATTATAAACCTGAAAATAGTTAAATACATTTTTCTGATTGTTCCATAGTTTTGGTCTTTTGCTGAAAATTGAAAATGCTCTATAATTATAAAAGGTTTGTTATATAGTTCTAATCTTTATAAGGATTTACTGCATGATCACTCATTCATCTAAGATTTTCTCTTGATGTGGCCAAGTTCCCTTTCGGTAGATGGAATATATTGGAGTCGGTTTATTCCTCATTCGTCATTCATTGGGATGGCAGTGTAATGCCCTCTGTCACCACCTTCCATGGATGCCGACTGTACCGCCACTACACAAGCATGCCGACTGTACCGCCACTACACAAGCATGCCGACTGTACCGCCACTACACAAGCATGCCGACTGTACCGCCACTACACAAGCAGTGTACCGCCACTACACAAGCAGTGTATTCTGTTAGTACACACAGAGGTGCTTGATGTCATGGATGCCGACTGTACCGCCACTACACAAGCATGCCGACTGTACCGCCACTACACAAGCAGTGTATTCTGTTAGCACACACTGAGGTGCTTGATGTCATGGATGCCGACTGTACCGCCACTACACAAGCAGTGTATTCTGTTAGTACACACAGAGGTGCTTGATGTCATGGATGCCGACTGTACCTCCACTACACAAGCAGTGTATTCTGTTTGCACACACAGAGGTGCTTGATGTCATGGATGCCGACTGTACCGCCACTACACAAGCAGTGTATTCTGTTAGGACACACAGAGGTGCTTGATGTCATGGATGCCGACTGTACCGCCACTACACAAGCAGTGTATTCTGTTAGCACACACAGAGGTGCTTGATGTCATGGATGCCGACTGTACCGCCACTACACAAGCAGTGTATTCTGTTAGCACACACTGAGGTGCTTGATGTCATGGATGCCGACTGTACCTCCACTACACAAGCAGTGTATTCTGTTTGCACACACAGAGGTGCTTGATGTCATGGATGCCGACTGTACCGCCACTACACAAGCAGTGTATTCTGTTAGTACACACAGAGGTGCTTGATGTCATGGATGCCGACTGTACCGCCACTACACAAGCAGTGTATTCTGTTAGTACACACAGAGGTGCTTGATGTCATGGATGCCGACTGTACCGCCACTACACAAGCAGTGTATTCTGTTAGTACACACAGAGGTGCTTGATGTCATGGATGCCGACTGTACCGCCACTACACAAGCAGTGTATTCTGTTAGTACACACAGAGGTGCTTGATGTCATGGATGCCGACTGTACCGCCACTACACAAGCATGCCGACTGTACCGCCACTACACAAGCAGTGTATTCTGTTAGTACACACAGAGGTGCTTGATGTCATGGATGCCGACTGTACCGCCACTACACAAGCAGTGTATTCTGTTAGTACACACAGAGGTGCTTGATGTCATGGATGCCGACTGTACCGCCACTACACAAGCAGTGTATTCTGTTAGCACACACAGAGGTGCTTGATGTCATGGATGCCGACTGTACCGCCACTACACAAGCAGTGTATTCTGTTAGCACACACAGAGGTGCTTGATGTCATGGATGCCGACTGTACTGCCACTACACAAGCAGTGTATTCTGTTAGTACACACAGAGGTGCTTGATGTCATGGATGCCGACTGTACCGCCACTACACAAGCAGTGTATTCTGTTAGCACACACAGAGGTGCTTGATGTCATGGATGCCGACTGTACCGCCACTACACAAGCAGTGTATTCTGTTAGCACACACAGAGGTGCTTGATGTCATGGATGCCGACTGTACCGCCACTACACAAGCAGTGTATTCTGTTAGTACACACAGAGGTGCTTGATGTCATGGATGCCGACTGTACCGCCACTACACAAGCAGTGTACCGCCACTACACAAGCATGCCGACTGTACAGCCACTACACAAGCATGCCGACTGTACCGCCACTACACAAGCATGCCGACTGTACCGCCACTACACAAGCATGCCGACTGTACCGCCACTACACAAGCAGTGTACCGCCACTACACAAGCATGCCGACTGTACCGCCACTACACAAGCATGCCGACTGTACCGCCACTACACAAGCATGCCGACTGTACCGCCACTACACAAGCATGCCGACTGTACCGCCACTACACAAGCATGCCGACTGTACCGCCACTACACAAGCAGTGTACCGCCACTACACAAGCATGCCGACTGTACCGCCACTACACAAGCATGCCGACTGTACCGCCACTACACAAGCATGCCGACTGTACCGCCACTACACAAGCAGTGTATTCTGTTAGCACACACTGAGGTGCTTGATGTCATGGATGCCGACTGTACCTCCACTACACAAGCAGTGTATTCTGTTAGCACACACAGAGGTGCTTGATGTCATGGATGCCGACTGTACCGCCACTACACAAGCAGTGTATTCTGTTAGTACACACTGAGGTGCTTGATGTCATGGATGCCGACTGTACCGCCACTACACAAGCAGTGTATTCTGTTAGTACACACTGAGGTGCTTGATTTCATGGATGCCGACTGTACCGCCACTACACAAGCAGTGTATTCTGTTAGTACACACTGAGGTGCTTGATGTCATGGATGCCGACTGTACTGCCACTACACAAGCAGTGTATTCTGTTAGTACACACAGAGGTGCTTGATGTCATGGATGCCGACTGTACTGCCACTACACAAGCAGTGTATTCTGTTAGTACACACAGAGGTGCTTGATGTCATGGATGCCGACTGTACTGCCACTACACAAGCAGTGTATTCTGTTAGTACACACTGAGGTGCTTGATGTCATGGATGCCGACTGCACCGCCACTACACAAGCAGTGTACCGCCACTACACAAGCAGTGTACCGCCACTACACAAGCAGTGTACCGCCACTACACAAGCAGTGTACCGCCACTACACAAGCAGTGTACCGCCACTACACAAGCATGCTGACTGTACCGCCACTACACAAGCAGTGTATTCTGTTAGCACACACTGAGGTGCTTGATGTCATGGATGCCGACTGTACCGCCACTACACAATCAGTGTATTCTGTTAGCACACACTGAGGTGCTTGATGTCATGGATGCCGACTGTACCGCCACTACACAAGCAGTGTATTCTGTTAGTACACACTGAGGTGCTTGATGTCATGGATGCCGACTGTACCGCCACTACACAAGCAGTGTATTCTGTTAGTACACACAGAGGTGCTTGATGTCATGGATGCCGACTGTACTGCCACTACACAAGCAGTGTATTCTGTTAGTACACACTGAGGTGCTTGATGTCATGGATGCCGACTGTACCGCCACTACACAAGCAGTGTATTCTGTTAGTACACACAGAGGTGCTTGATGTCATGGATGCCGACTGTACTGCCACTACACAAGCAGTGTATTCTGTTAGTACACACTGAGGTGCTTGATGTCATGGATGCCGACTGTACCGCCACTACACAAGCAGTGTATTCTGTTAGCACACACAGAGGTGCTTGATGTCATGGATGCCGACTGTACCGCCACTACACAAGCAGTGTATTCTGTTAGCACACACAGAGGTGCTTGATGTCATGGATGCCGACTGTACCGCCACTACACAAGCAGTGTATTCTGTTAGCACACACAGAGGTGCTTGATGTCATGGATGCCGACTGTACCGCCACTACACAAGCAGTGTATTCTGTTAGTACACACTGAGGTGCTTGATGTCATGGATGCCGACTGTACTGCCACTACACAAGCAGTGTATTCTGTTAGTACACACTGAGGTGCTTGATGTCATGGATGCCGACTGTACCTCCACTACACAAGCAGTGTATTCTGTTAGTACACACTGAGGCGCTTGATGTCATGGATGCCGACTGTACCGCCACTACACAAGCAGTGTACCGCCACTACACAAGCAGTGTACCGCCACTACACAAGCAGTGTACCGCCACTACACAAGCAGTGCACCGCCACTACACAAGCAGTGTATTCTGTTAGCACACACAGAGGTGCTTGATGTCATGGATGCCGACTGTACCGCCACTACACAAGCAGTGTATTCTGTTAGCACACACAGAGGTGCTTGATGTCATGGATGCCGACTGTACCGCCACTACACAAGCAGTGTATTCTGTTAGCACACACAGAGGTGCTTGATGTCATGGATGCCGACTGTACCGCCACTACACAAGCAGTGTATTCTGTTAGTACACACTGAGGTGCTTGATGTCATGGATGCCGACTGTACTGCCACTACACAAGCAGTGTATTCTGTTAGTACACACTGAGGTGCTTGATGTCATGGATGCCGACTGTACCTCCACTACACAAGCAGTGTATTCTGTTAGTACACACTGAGGCGCTTGATGTCATGGATGCCGACTGTACCGCCACTACACAAGCAGTGTACCGCCACTACACAAGCAGTGTACCGCCACTACACAAGCAGTGTACCGCCACTACACAAGCAGTGCACCGCCACTACACAAGCAGTGTACCGCCACTACACAAGCATGCCGACTGTACCGCCACTACACAAGCAGTGCATTCTGTTAGTACACACTGAGGTGCTTGATGTCATGGATGCCGACTGTACTGCCACTACACAAGCAGTGTATTCTGTTAGCACACACTGAGGTGCTTGATGTCATGGATGCCGACTGTACTGCCACTACACAAGCAGTGTATTCTGTTAGTACACACTGAGGTGCTTGATGTCATGGATGCCGACTGTACTGCCACTACACAAGCAGTGTATTCTGTTAGTACTGAGGCTGATACGAGCAGGCAGCTCTCACTGCTATTTGCATATTTTGTTACTCGTCATGGAGATCTCAGACTCTATCCAAATCAAGATGTATTTCTTTTGACTGTTACTTTTTTCAGGCCCTAACATGCCCTTGATTGATCTCACAGAGTCTACTGTTGCAAAATAACCCAATATCCTCAGGGGAAAATTTTGGCTTAACATTACAGACAAAAACATAAAGATGCAGAAAATAGATTAATCCTGAATTACATTTCACTGTACAGGTTGCAAGAAATCATCTAATTTAGTATGCATGACCATGCATGTTATGCCTTAACATCAGGAATGTCTGCCTGACCTACCTTATGGAAATGTGGCGTTATACATTTCCCACGCATAAAACATGATTTGGTCATTTTCCCCATATATTTTCAACAGTATAGTATAAGATGAGTCAGATTCTCTTGATAGAAATGGATACAAAATTACAGAACATAAATTTGTAATGCATTTTATTGCATGATCATTATTTTCATGTCGCATCACATGGTCACACAAAGTGATGAACAAAAAGCTGCTTAAAATTAAACATGCTGGCTTCAGGCTGCTTTGGGAGAAAACAATTAGAAAATTATATTTAGATTTCAATTATTAACATTGTAATTCAAGAAAAATGTTATTATGGTAATGGTATTAGGATCATAATTATTTCTTCACATAGGTTTTAGATTTTGATATGTAATTATCAGTTTGAGTCAAACATCTGTTTGGTTACTCATGAATGTGATCAAATATTGACACACTATGGGCATGCATGACCTGATTTGGTCATATACATGCCTTACCAGATAGAGGTCTGGTTTCAACTGGTTATCATGAACTATATTTGGTCATATACATGCCTTACCAGATAGAGGTCTGGTTTCAACTGGTTATCATGAACTATATTTGGTCATATACATGCCTTACCAGATAGAGGTCTGGTTTCAACTGGTGATCATGACCTTATTTGGTCATATACATGCCTTACCAGATAGAGGTCTGGTTTCAACTGGTGATCATGACCTTATTTGGTCATATACCTGCCTTACCAGATAGAGGTCTGGTTTCAACTGGTGATCATGACCTTATTTGGTCATATACATGCCTTACCAGATAGAGGTCTAGTTTCAACTGGTGATCATGACCTTATTTGGTCATATACCTGCCTTACCAGATAGAGGTCTGGTTTCAACTGGTTATCATGACCTTATTTGGTCATATACATGCCTTACCAGATAGAGGTCACGTTTCAACTGGTTATCATGACCATATTAGGTCATATACATGCCTTACCAGATAGAGGTCTGGTTTCAACTGGTTATCATGACCTTATTTGGTCATATACATGCCTTACCAGATAGAGGTCTGGTTTCAACTGGTTATCATGAACTATATTTGGTCATATACATGCCTTACCAGATAGAGGTCACGTTTCAACTGGTTATCATGAACTATATTTGGTCATATACATGCCTTACCAGATAGAGGTCTGGTTTCAACTGGTTATCATGACCTTATTTGGTCATATACCTGCCTTACCAGATAGAGGTCTGGTTTCAACTGGTTATCATGACCTTATTTGGTCATATACATGCCTTACCAGATAGAGGTCTGGTTTCAACTGGTTATTATGAACTATATTAGGGTGAGATCTGATGTTGAAATTTGAATTGAGGTTATAAGATCAACTAGTCCATGTAGTTCCTGTTCTGTGATAAGGTTAATAGTTGTAATTTTAAACTCCCCTAATAGATGGGAGAATATTTGATACATATTAATCTCAATGGGATGTTTAATGGATAATACATTCTGATTATTTTCATTATATTTTATAACATGCAGAATCCTGACTATGGCAAAAATAATGATAAAGATTTCATATTTAAATTCAGAAGGGTGAATTTTTTATATGCTTTGATTTATCAGAGAATTTGGTTTTTGTTTGTTTACATGATGAAATCAAGTAGTTAATGTTTTTGTGTAGTTCATTCTTGACATTTTACTCGAAATGTGAGTGAGGCTTTAATATATCAGCTCAAAGACAAATTTGGGTGAAGAAAAATATCTTTTGTTTGAGCATCTTTCAGAAACCTGCAGAAAGTCAATTATGCCATTCATGTAATTGGAATGTTCTCTGAAGTGGAAAAGAAACATATAATTGAATTCAATTAAATCTTCATTGCTGACTGTCTTGAAAATGTGAAGCATTTAATACATGTTTGAAACCCATTAGATTGCTAGGATTTTACCATAGACTCAAAAAATGAATTACTATCTCTCACTGAATATCAGTCTCTACCAGAAAGCACTTTCTTTGATGTGATTGGCTGTATTTTCCAGAACAAATTGACAATTTAATCGGGTGGTTTGTTGTGGGGATAGGTGGGTATGCTGCAAATGTTACCTTTGACCTTTGTATGTTGTATACTTGCTTTGTGCCCAGGATAAACTAATCCATCAGGCTGTCTGTTAAATGATATATCTTCATCAGATTCATGTCAGGGAAACAATTTATTGACTTTCATAAACAAACTTTTTGCATCTGTGCTTACATATGACCAGATTATTGGTTATGTACATCTGATATGAATGAAAAAGAAAATGCACCCCCCCCCCCCCCCCCAAAAAAAAAAAAAAAGGTCTGAAAATCCATAAATGAAATCATGATAATTACTAAAGTTTTGTTTTTTACGGAAGCATTTGACACCAATCAGCACTTGGATGATTGCTGCTGGTTTCCTGGCATACTAGTGACTGTTTAGAAGTAAGGTGGTATGATAGGGAACCAGTGACAAGGAGGAGATGGGGTCAGATTGCTTGTGATAACAACAGCGATTACCTCTCACCATTCACCATGCAAGCTGGCTGACAATTGTGTTATTTTGGACTTTGGCACAGGATAATATGATAGTGGGAACACAGATTGTGCATTTGGGGAACTCATACCACATGTTTTTGGTGGACAATCAAGATTTTACTGCCCAATTTCTGAGGAAGAGGAATGTAAAAGCGGCTCAGGCCAGTCAGCTGAGGTGTTTTTGGAATCAGTGAATTATTGATTTACAACCGAGGAGAACCCTGGATTGGGACTATTCTGGTGTCATCTATCAATCACTGAGTGACTGAGGCCCGACAATTATCTTTCACAATATCTGCAAGCTTCACGAGACTTAGTTTTGATCATGCATCATAGATCAGGGCCTGGTGGGCTAGCAAGCCTGACCCAGCTGCTCCCAGCACTATGTGTGTATTATCTGCTATCTTCATGCTAGACTGAGCCATTTAGCTACAGCCATTTTGGTGTGATATTTGCCCCTTGGGTTTTGATCATAGATCAGTGATTATATTACTGAAGTCTGGTTATTGATCAACGCTCTGCGGTTGCCTACAGTTCACAACGTTGCGTTGAGGTCAGGCATAGCTAAGTAGCAAAACTTAGCTATGATGTCACGATATAATTTTATTAAATAGTTGGTCACATCTTTATATTTAGATTATTCTGATGAGAAGTATGTTAAGAATGTCCTGAGTAAGTGGGAATATAGCACTGGTCATACTGATTGGAAGCAGAGCTGATTGGCCTGTCTTGAATATATCTATTATATCCCACATGGGGCCTAAGTGTTAGCACCCACACATTATGAACACTGTCTTATCAGGTCAGGTCTGGTGTGGTGGGTGATTAGCAGATACTGGGGTGACACACTGTTATAATGTGGTAGCCTCAGCTTAGCCTGGGGTCAGTGTACAGATATAACCCCAAATATCCATACTGCCCAGTTAGATATCTAACTTATGAGAGATGGCGGGGAGAGAATGAGGACTTGATATTTTGAGTGAAATGACTCATACATTACAATATATATATTTTTTATATATCTATATATATAGTTTTCACTATTTCCAATTCCGATTGATTACATCCATGTATGTATAGCTCTTTATATCTTAAAGGTTATTTTCTTGTTATCTTTGACAGAGTCCCAAGGTTGCCCATCCCCGATGAAAAAATGGAGAAATTAAAGCGGAGTTTGAGTTTCCGTAAGAAGAAGGACCACGTACCTGAGTGCAGCAAGCCTCACCAGTGGCAGGAGGATGAGAGGAAGGTGCGGGAGGGAACGTGCAGCTTCCAAGTCCGGGTGAGTAGTACCACTGCCACACTCTGCCTCTAAACACACCGTACTTACCACTACATATACCATGGGCTAATAAGCTTGAAACTTAAAATGATATTGAGTTTGTGCTCTGTTCATGTAAACGTTGCTCTCATCTGTCTGGAGGTAATGTGAAAATCGACAGACATATTTGTTTCATTAAGTGACAACCTCGTGGACAGTTATTGATTTAAGGGGTTGTGTAAAGACTATTTCCATCCTTGTCTTTTTGGCTGTGGCATTGGCCATCAATGTAGACCTCAGCTTTCCATCTCCTCTCTGGCTTTTCAAGGACATCTAGGAGGAACCAAGGTCTTGAGGATTGTAGACACAGACCAATCGATGCTAGAGGAAATGTGAGACAAAATCTGCAAATGTCATTTCAGAATCAATGCGTGAATATTTATTATCAATAGTCACTTGTGACCCACACTTCTGCCGATCCCCGAATGATCACAAACGGCAAGTGGCTGCTGTTCCAGAGTATTTTTTTCCTCTAGGCAAGATTGTGAGGATTCAGAGAAAAAAAATTATAGATCTTTTTTTTTCCCAGATTCATTCTGCAAGTGTGCATATAGAAAAGTAGGCTTCGGCAGCAATATTGAATTTGGAAAGTTTGGAGTGAAATTGGTTCTCAGTGGTAGAGGATTTCTTCTCTAAACATTTAGGTCCTTTCTACTGGTGCAGGTTTCAAGTTCATTACTGGTTGACACTCCTCAGCCTAATGGAGTGCTCTGTCAGGAGAGGGGACACGTTTATGAGACTGCTGAGATGTGGTGCCATTAACGCATGATGCATATACAGACGAGGAGCTCGGTAACAAAATGGATGATTAGAAAGTACCATGAAATTTTTATCACATGTATCATATAGATATGTCAGATATGGGAGATGCACATATTGGCTGCTACATTTTTCTAAAAGTATATTTTCGAAAAGAAAGAGTGAGAAGCTGTGAACGAATGAGTTTTTGAATTCATTAAGTGATGTTCCTTATGGTGTATTACCTATAGCCACCGTGGATCACCACGGCTGGATTGTACGAAGTCTGATAGCTTGATATTATACTTATTGATGCAAAAATCAAATAAATGTTTTGAAGTGGATGTCGTTTTCACAAATGCAGGAGAAGGGAATATTGAGGTCATTGCAGAGCTCAGATAGGGGACAATAGAACAGATAGAGCCGTCAGTATTGGCTGAGATGCCTGGCTTTACTGAAGGAAATCGCTCTGTGTTTTGTACATCACATGAAAAATGAATTAAGATATAAGGATAATGATTACTTTATGGCTTACAAGATATTCTGTCAGGAAGAAAGTGGATGAGTTAATACCTTAGTGGTGGTATGGTGAAGTGAGCACCTTCAAAGCAGACCCTTATTGACTCAATAACTTGCCACCAGAGGGCCTGCAGTTCACTCTGCACCTGCATCAAGTTGTCTCCAGGTCAGAGGCCAAGTGGATGAAGCTAAAGCATAAATCTGCCTCCAGGGGGCGACCATGTGTGCTTTACACAGCTCAAAGGTGGCTGCCATGCAAAACACTGATTTGGTTCCCATTAGGTTCCCATTTACCATAACTACTTATTCATATTTGAGCATGACATGTTTCATTGATTTCTTTTTATTTCTGTAATTTTATTTCATTTGTTAAGATTCTTGCAATTATGAAATTACTTTGGAAATGTGCACAAATATGAGGTAAATGTGGCACATGTTGCAGGCAAAGACAGACTGGGGTAATGGCATTGAGAATAAGGATTGGACAGTAGAGTCCTGAGGCCAAGACTCTCAAAGTGTCAGAAACAGTGACAGATAATGTATTTCTTGCTCAAACGAGGTGAAAATTGTGGCAAAAATCTTGATTGTTTATTCACCATCGATTCACAGCCATGTTTTTAAAGTCTTTAACAATTTCTAAAACTCTTAGATCTTAGTAAACCCATTAAGAACACAGTTCCTCACAACATCCAGCCTCTCAAAACATTCTCTGTGGAAAAACTTTATTTTTACTTCGGCATTTTGCAACAGCAAAAAATTTTGGTATATTTTTGGCTTCCATAAATCATTGATTTTCTTTAAATGAATAAAAAGTGCTTCATGTTTTTTTGGGGGGAAAGCTGAGGAATTGATAAAAGCCAGACATGGGCTTCTTCCATAAGCTGGGAGATTGGAATAAAATAACATTCCAGCAAGTTCCATTAAATGTATAAAGCTATAACCACATACATATATTTTTGTCTTGCACTGTATTTTTACAATGAATCTTTGTAGGAGATAATTAATATGTCTTTAAAAAGAAAAGGACCCTATTTCCAGTCCAGATATAAAGGTTTAGTGTCACACTGTCCATATATGATGCCCACCATATGTACCGAATGCACCATTCCCTTTCTTCCTTCATTGTGTCTGGTCATAATAATCCTGGCCAGTCATATAATTGTCTTCAGCTTACTTACAGAATAACAAGAGACGATCTATCATTTACTGTGTTAGTATCCGCAAAGGGCAATTTGTCATCTGACCTTGGGAAAACCAGAGGTCCTTTTTGCTCACAGAGTTTGTTCAATGTCAGCCACTAAAAATGACCTTGAAATGACCAAGGAACTCCTGGTTTCCTTCGTCATGATGGTCTTTGAGGTGTCAAACCAAACTATTAATCCAAATTACTTCCTCATTGGTCAATTTGCAAGGATTTGGAATTGAATTGGTCTTGCGTAAGATATCAACTGGTTCTGAAGGGTTCACATGTGGGTCAGGGTTAGCTCTGTGTAGGGTTTCAATACAACCCTCCCTTCACATAAATAGATATTGTTTTTACTGCAAATGGTTGCATTGTTGGAATAGTGTGACCAACTGTTAACAAACCCTGGAGCTCAACAAGGGGCTGATGTACTCTTACTGAAGTTTTCAAGTATCTTAATGTGTTTGTTAATATAAATAATAAAAAAACACTCCCTTTGGCCATAAATGTTTCGGGATAATATTTATATTTTCCTAGTGCACTTTTCCTAGGACATTATTATTATGCCAGTTAGGGGTACAGATGGTGGTACCACACTAGCTCCTCATGTCTAGACAGGACGCAGCCCCACAGAACCATGTATTATTATGCCAGTTAGGGGTACAATTGGTGGTACCACACTAGCTCCCCATGTCTAGACATGACAGCCCCACAGAACCATGTATTATGATGCCAGTTAGGGGTACAGTTGGTGGTACCACACTAGCTCCCCATGTCTAGACAGGATACAGCCCCACAGAACCATGTATTATGATGCCAGTTAGGGGTACAGTTGGTGGTACCACACTAGCTCCCCATGTCTAGACATGACAGCCCCACAGAACCGTGTATTAATATTCTCTGGGTGGGAAACGAGGGAGGCAGGGTGAAATTATAATTCTGGCTGCTGGCATTTGTCAATCTAAATGCCTCCGTTTTGCAGAGAAAGACACGGAAAGAGCTTATTTTCTCTATTGATTCTCTTAAGTCATTTTACCAACTTGGGCACGAATTTCTGCATAGCTTGATAGAGCAGAGGTCGTTTTCATTTGATCTGGGAATACTCAGACACAAGACCCTGTATCACAGAAACCAAATTATGATGTGCACTTGTTTTGGCCCAGTGCTTGGTAGCAAGTCAAATAAAGGTGGCATCAGCAATGCACGATATGCTTTGCTGCAACATATATTGTGATTGAAAATGGAATAATTGAATAAAAAAGGAATGTATTACCATTTTCCTTCAAGTTGATAAACAGAAGCAGCCGGCAAGTATGGCAGCTGGATTGGAAGGATTGGTGTATTTATAGGAGCGTCTTGTTATGCTAAGCCCTCATTGTCATAACATAGCTCAGGAAATTCAAAATGATTAACAATAGATTAATTATACCCCAGTTTCTGTTTATGGTTATGCCTTGTCTTTAGACAATGTGTCCTACCCTGAGAAAGTCATTCATAGTCATGGATACAGGTGGATATGTAATATCAGATATATAAGTTTAATAATACCCCAGTTTCTGTTTATGGTTATCTTGTCTTTAGACAATGTGTCCTACCCTGAGGAAGTCATTGATCAGACTAATGAGTCCCTGACTACAGTCATGGATACATAGAGAGAGGTGGATATGTAATATCAGATATATATCTTGGTCCCGCATGACCCTGAGTTAACACATGGTATATTACCTCAGAGAGGGATGTAGTATTGTGGTTAATGTTGAGGTAAGCACTTGGCCATCACAATGTGTGGATGGTGATGACAGGAGGGAGACAGGAACACAGGAGAGATGTCTGGATATATATTACTGATATCTCATATGCTAAACCACTCTGTCACCTTGACAGCTCCCACAGATTGCTTTAATAGCTATACCACAGTATGATTACATTATTAGATTGCTCATGTTCTGGTATGAAAATCAAAAAATGTGTGTAAGATGGGGTAATGTATACTCAGAATATTTCAATGTGACAAATGGAGTCAGACAAGGTGGAATCCTATCGCCATATTTGTTCAATATTTATGTTGATGACTTGAGTACAAATCTTAATATGCATAAAATTGGATGTAGTATTAATAGTAGAATAGTTAATCATATTATGTATGCTGATGATCTTGTAATATTCTCTCCGTCCATATCTGGATTGAACAAGTTGCTCAAAGTTTGTGAAAAATTTGCTATTTGTCATGATATTATTTCGAGCTGTTTTCCCTCCATAAGGAGTTCATGACTGTGATGATGGTAACAGCTCTCAATACGTGACTAATATCGGGGAATGTCAATCAGGTACGGGGAAAGGCTAATGGTCATTTCGAAAGGGGAATATACCCATCCTAATTACTGGATGGGTGGTAAGTGGTGTGACCTATACTGGTCTACCAGACAGATATCCTAAGCGAAATTCAAGCAACATGTCAAAGAGGCGAAGAGTTGTGGTGTAAACATTTTTAATCGTTTGTGTCTATTTGTTCATATACATGTCAATCAATAAATATTTGTGGAGTTCAAAATAAAATGCAAGCTCACCTGAAATTTGTTGAAAGATGGTATCTGCTGCTTCAGTCTGGTCAGTTCTGGCCTCAACGCCTGCTTCACCCCAACTCACTGACTTCCCAGACTGAGAGCAACCAAACTCATCCTTCACCAAACATATAAGGAAAGCATGCATTTTGTCCAATGAGACTTGGCCAGGTAGCATGCAGTGGTGGACTGCATGATCCCAGGTCAAGGCTCATGCATATTGATGAAGCCAGAGTCAGAGATATCTTAGCGTCTACAAGAGTGAGGGCTGCTAATGAAGCTAAATTTAGCTATTTGTAACTGATACACAATTTGGATCACAAAGTCAGAGTTAGTGAATATGAAAGATAATTGTAAAGTTGATGATTAAAGTTATATATATATACTTAAGAAATTGCTGCATGATGTATGAAAATATTGATATCTCTGATATTTTATCGTGAGATATTTTATATCCCTGGGGATCAAATAGCTCAGGATAATATGTTGTTTAATGCTATGAAAAGTGCTGTTCTAAAATTTCTGTCCAAAGACCTGCAAGGTTCCTTGCTCCCTAGATTTTATTTGAATAATGAACCTATACAGGAAGTAAAAAGCTATAAATACCTAGGACATAAAATTACTGATGATCTGACAGATAATGATGATATTGATCGTCAATGTCGTAAATTGTATGTACAGGGAAATACTATCATTCGTAAATTTCACATGTGTTCCATTGAGGTGAAATTGACACTTTTCAAAGCTTATTGTATGCCAATGTACACTGCTCATCTCTGGTGGAACTATAAAAAAGGAGTTATTAACAAATTGTATATTGCTTATCACAATGTGTTGAAATATCTTCTGGGTTTTTCCAAATATGAAAGCACTAGTTTATTATGTACTGTTTTTGATGTGCAAAGTTGTTCAGCTGTAATTAGAAACCTTATATATAAGTTCTTGTGTAGATTAGAGAAGTCTGAAAATGGTATTATAAATGATTTGTTAAATACTAGTCTAATTTACACATCTGAAATCAAAAGACACTGGATAAAACTCATGTATGCTAATTATATGTTAATTAGTTGATTAGGTAGTTTTTATATGGACCGCATGTATACCCTGTATATTATGATGAGTCTGGAATAAAGTTATTGAATTGAATTGAATTGAATATGTATATATGATATATATCGAGGTCTTCAGCAACACGTGATCTTTTTGTGGAATATGTAGATATTCTCAAAATGAGCATGTAATAATGCAGCATGGTTTGAGGTGGGAAATAATTGTGGATAAATGAATGTTGATAAACAGTCATCTGATTAGTGCAGAAAAGCAAACTGAATCAGACAGCCAAGTGGTGCAACAAAACAGCCTCAATCAGACAGCCAAGTGGTGCAACAAAGCAGCCTCAATCAGACAGCCAAGTGGTGCAACAAAGCAGCCAGCCCCAATAAGACAGCCAAGTGGTGCAACAAAGCAGCCAGCCTCAATCAGACAGCCAAGTGGTGCAACAAAGCAGCCAGCCCCAATAAGACAGCCAAGTGGTGCAACAAAGCAGCCAGCCTCAATCAGACAGCCAAGTGGTTCTACAAAGCAGCCTTAATCAGACAGGCAAGTGGTTCAACAAAGCAGCCTCAATAAGACAGCCGAGTAGTGCAACAAAGCAGCCTCAATCAGACAGCCAAGTAATGCAGCACAGCAGCCTCGATCAGACAGTTGACAATCAGACAGCTGCATGTATTTATATCAAGTTTAACACAAATGTGCTGATGTCAGCATTTATCCATGTTAGAGTGACATCTCTTGCCTAACCGCTGTGCTAGCATTGTAGTGAGCTGGGCATAACAAGCGAGGTGAGGCACAGTTCAGTGTTGGCCATAATAGTCCTCTTTGTTAGGGAGGAACCTGCGAGAACTTACATCGCCCTCAACTCATCCATCACCAGAGCCGCGCCTCCACAACTAGCAACTATTGATCGGCGCCAAACTTCAGGTGTAATGCCATTATTATAGGAATATCAGGCAGTAATTGTGTCTTGGTATCTTCGGATAAGGAAATAGACTTATTTTATCCTGTAGTGACATCAATAACAGTTTGTAATATCAGAATGGAAACGGTCCATACATCACAAGAAAGTTAATGATAGGGTATGCTTATGTTTATAAATGTATTTTTTCATTACTACAAAAGCAAATGAAGTATTGATTTATTATATATATTTCTTCATAAAGACATAGTGATTAGAGAGCGTTTTGATGTGTCTAATTTTTTACCCTATTTGTCATAATCATGAGCTCAGATAATCATCCGAAAGTGTTATTTTGATTGGCAACCTAGAATGGAATCTAGTTTGCTCTCGTCCAATAGCAATGCAGTTGTCAGAGGGTGCGAGATGTAATATAAAATGTTATCACGGAATTACAGCTTAATATTCACCATTTGAAGCCAAACATATTACGTGTCACACATAAACATGACCAGATAAGGTCAGGCGTGACTTCTGCAACACATCATCTGGTCAGACATAGTTATTACGTGGTGTTATTTGTTCCTGACTTGTGTTCATGTGACGGTTATGCATGACCCGATGTTTGACTCCAACTGTTGTCTTGTCATATTTATACTGACATATGCTTGATACCCCATTTCTTCACATGACAAGGTTATGGCCAATGATGTAATTTGTACTGGAAATAGACAAAAAAGTGAGCCAAAACCTTTTGGACAAGTTGTTTGTTGATATCAACACAATCAGAGCAGTGTTTTTGTGCAATCAGAATGGGTGGGATCACATATCTTACTTGTCAGAGTAGATGTTGGCAGGGCAGGCAGGTCCAGGGCACCGGCTGATAGACAGGTCACCTTGCAGGGTGGTGGCAGATGAGACGTGGGCCTATCAGGGCAGGTCCATGGCTCCGGCTGATAGACAGGTCACCTTGCAGGGTGGAGGCAGAGTAGGTCCATGGCTCCGGCTGATAGACAGGTCACCTTGCAGGGTGGCAGAGTAGGTCCATGGCACCGGCTGATAGACAGGTCACCTTGCAGGGTGGCAGAGTAGGTCCATGGCTCCGGCTGATAGACAGGTCACCTTGCAGGGTGGTGGCATAGTAGGTCCATGGCTCAGGCTGATAGACAGGTCACCTTGCAGGGTGGCAGAGTAGGTCCATGGCTCCGGCTGATAGACAGGTCACCTTGCAGGGTGGTGGCATAGTAGGTCCATGGCTCAGGCTGATAGACAGGTCACCTTGCAGGGTGGTGGCAGAGTAGGTCCATGGCTCCGGCTGATAGACAGGTCACCTTGCAGGGTGGTGGCAGAGTAGACGTGGGCCTATCAGGTCAGGTCCATGGCACCGGCTGATAGACAGGTCACCTTGCAGGGTGGTGGCAGGCAGGTCCATGGCTCTGGCTGATAGACAGGTCACCTTGCAGGGTGGTGGCAGGCAGGTCCATGGCACCGGCTGATAGACAGGTCACCTTGCAGGGTGGTGGCAGGCAGGTCCATGGCACCGGCTGATAGACAGGTCACCTTGCAGGGTGGTGGCAGAGTAGACGTGGGCCTATCAGGTCAGGTCCATGGCACCGGCTGATAGACAGGTCACCTTGCAGGGTGGTGGCAGGCAGGTCCATGGCACCGGCTGATAGACAGGTCACCTTGCAGGGTGGTGGCAGAGTAGGTCCATGGCTCCGGCTGATAGACAGGTCACCTTGCAGGATGGTGGCAGAGTAGGTCCTTGGCACCGGCTGATAGCAGAGTAGACGTGGGACTATTGTATTTATACAGCCTGCCAGGCCCTATAATATAAATGTCTTTTTTTCTTCTCTTAGAATAGCAAAAAATAAGGGATACAGTTTACTGTGGAAAGATCCAGAAAATTACAGAATCATTTTGTTATTTGTATCATTCCATGATATTATAAGGCCATTATGAGATATCAGAGATGGTTATTTTTTGGTCTATTAGAGGCTTGACAATTTGTGGAAGTTGTCTCATTATTGATCAGGTGGGTTATCCCATTGGGCAATCCCATTCTGCTATTTTTGGTTCCAATGAAGTGTCATCGATCAACTAAGCGATCAGTAACAAGAGGTGGCCCATACTACACGCTCTCAGGGGGAGACAGATTATACGTCCCTGACTGTGTAAATGGAAAGTAAATCCATTTGAAACTTATGTTAAATATATAAAATGGCATTCGGATGGGAGATGAGCTCCAGAGAGTTACAGAGCAGATTAATTGGTTCGTTTAAGACATTTGGATATTGTCTATATCATTATGAGGACTGCCTGGAGATCAATCACAGATGTAAGGCGAACACTTTCATTGATTATGGCAAATGACTGATATTATACCCGTGTTGTATAAACTCTGTGTGTACACTGGCTCTGGAAGGGGTAAGCAGGCAAGAAATGTAGAATGCTGGCCCTGGAAGGGGTAAGCAGCAAGAAATGTAGAATGCTGGCCCTGGAAGGGGTAAGGAGGCAAGAAATGTAGAATGGATCTGGAACAGTTTGTTGATGAAAGATGACATGTTTTATTTTGAAAAAAAAACTGCTAACAAAATGAAAATTTAATTAGATTTCAGAATAATCAGCACATTGGTCAGATAGAGATAAATTCATTAGTTTAAATTGGTCAATCGTTCATCAACATATATTTTCATTCATAAATGATCAAATATTGTGAAATTCATCTTTGATTGAAGTGTTCTGAAAAGGCCTCATCACATGATCCCCAGAAAAGCAGTGCTCAAGTATACAGACATCTCTGTAGCACATCAATGACTTGCTCTTAATATTCATGCATAAAAAGTCCCAATTTGTCCTCTTGGCTCCATTATTCTGAACTTTTCATCTTCTGCGTCATCTCATCTTTCAAGATGGCGGACATCACGAGCAGTGCATGTTGGTTCAGACCCTTGTCCTCTCATGAATATTTATGAGCATCCAGCTTGAAATGGATATCAACAGGATTGCAACAAGATCTATGCTTCATTCTGAAAAATGAAGACTTGTGAAAATGTTAAGTTTGTCTTCACGGATGCATTGAATTGGCCTGCGTAGTACTGACTCTCACAGCACAGTCTCGTTATATACAGGTTGGCAGCAGATGTTGCTTTGTGTGATGGGGACGAGGAAAACACAAGTTGGCAATTCTACAAGTGAGGGATTCACAGTTGTGGTTTAATCAATCTTAATGTGGAGTGTTTGAAAGTGAAGCAATAGGAGCGGGATGACAGAGTCTCAGCACGTTACTCACAGGGAGCTTTCTGAGGTGATTGAAGGCCATTTGCCGTGTTGATTCAACATCATTTAGAGGCAACAGGCAAAGAAATTATTGGCATTTTTTTACATGCTGTAGTCAAACAATGAGTGAATTTAATCAAAGATGAATAGACAAAAAATCAAGATTTTGAATGAAAAGATTGTTTTTAAATGTTGAATTGTGATTTATTTGTGTGTACTTTGTGTCATGCTGTATGTATACATTGCTGGTGTCAGAACTAAATATATCGACCTTCCATCTATATCGACCTTCCATCTGCTTATCAGGTAGCCTATTTACTCAAGTAGATCAATGAATTGTCTTTTACCACTAGGCACTGAATATATCAAGATTAGATACAAGTCAATGTAAATAAATAAAAATAAATCCTAACATCTCAGCCATATAACAAGTATAATGTGGGCATCACCCTCCTGTCAGATTACCCTGACATTGGACATGGGGTATCTGACAGGGGCATCTCATCAGATAAATGACCTTAAGCAGCTTGACATCAGATCTGTATTCAATATTTGCTAAAAAGCAGGGCTTTGGACAATTTTGCCACAAAAAATATCGCCTCTAGAATTCTACCTTGTCGTTTATAATGTAATGCAACACCTGTCATTCGAGCTGCCTTTATAAATAGTTTTGTTGATAATTGTGTGTTCAATACAAAGTCTACTGTGTTGACGCCATGTAAAATAATTGTCTTCTTTTTCATCTTCCTGTCCAGCATGATGGCAATTATATACTTCGTAACCCCTAAGCGACTAGGCTATCTAAATTTTGTTAATTGGCTGTACTAACCAATTTTTTTTGGACTAGTATATCTTCATACTTAATTGATAAAATTTATAACCATGGTTATTCAATATGCTCAATGAAGTACTGGGGTCAAAAGTTCATGATTACAGTCTGATGTCATTAACATGATTATATTGTAACAAAGTCGTAGCCCAAGGAAATGTTACAAAATGACGTCATTGAGCCAGAACAATGGCTACATCAATATCCCTCCCGTCCGTTAGGGGTTAATGTGCATTCCTTGTATCGTTATGTTAGCAAAATTAGCCTGGAAACAGGCAGCAGAGGGGCTGTAGGTTAATGACTTGGATGGTGAAATGAGCCTGGATACAGGCAACAGAGGGGCTGTAGGTTAATGACTTGGATGGTGAAATGAGCCTGGATACAGGCAGCAGAGGGGCTGTGGGTTAATTACTTGGATGGTGAAATGAGCCTGGATACAGGCAGCAGAGGGGCTGTGGGTCAATGACTTGGATGATGAAATGAGCCTGGATACAGGCAGCAGAGGGGCTGTGGGTTAATTACTTGGATGGTGAAATGAGCCTGGATACAGGCAGCAGAGGGGCTGTGGGTTAATGACTTGGATAGCAAAATAAGCCTGGATACAGGCAGCAGAGGGGCTGTGGGTTAATGACTTGGAGGTCTCACCTGTCTGAAGTTATACTCCAGAAATAGAAATGATAAATATGTAGTTGACATTGATGCAAAGGAGATCAGATAATGTAAAGACATTATATTCTATGATCTCCAAAGGGAATGGGTATAGAAACTTTAACGCTATGACCTTTCAAGGGCATGAATATACTTGTATCCTATAGTATCTGGGGAGACTGGTGACCAGTTTATCCCTGACAGTCATATGCATGAAGGATTTGATCATTCACACTGGGCATGGATGAATATTTGATCAATACACAACATGATAGCAACAATTCTTTCATTTCTTTTTTTTTTGCAAAATGGTTAAAACTACTGTGAAAGGAAGTGTTTGTGTCCTCTGCACAGTTTTGGTATTAAAAATCAACAATTACTTGAAATTACCTTTTGTTATTTAAAAGAAGGTATACTATAGGTCTTTTTGGAGTAAATATAATTTGTGGTGGGCGGCATTGGGCCTGTGGTGGTTGTTATGGTGCAGATGAAGCCATTTGGCTGGCAGTGAGTGATATTGCACACAGCAGACAATAATACTAGACTGGGTGGTGATCACTGGCTCAGACCTTGCTATCGATTCCAACATTGTCACAGTGAACGCTGCCATTCTGGCTTAACCTTGTCAAATACCACCAACTGATATCTATTAAAATGGCCACTGTATCCTTAACCAATGCAAACAATATTCTCAGAATCAAGTAAATCTATGATTTATGCATGATGTGCCTTGGGTACATTGTCTTATATCAATAATTCAAGGCCTTTTATCTTGAATCTATTTCTTTTCCAAAATCAGGCTTGTTTGAGCAAGTTGTGCAGAGTTAGCCCTCTCAGGGGAGTCGTTCTGTGGAGTGGGTGGCTGAGTAGGAGACACTAAATGCTTGAGAAGGGAATTAGGTTCTGTCCACTTGGCGGTCAGTTTAACAACACCACCATGGCCAGATGACCCAGCAAGCAGACAATGTAACATTTACCACAAAGTCACCAAAGAGTGTACTTGACTATTATCGCACTTTCTAAGTGTGATTGGTAACACAAGGATGTACATCTTATGTTTGAAAGTTTTTGATGACTAATTGTGTCTTCCGATGCTACACATCAATATCAGCATTAAGATGAGACATGATTGCATCACAGTTGCTTGAACACAATTTGGTGCAAATTTTCCACTTGGTAAAATTTTGAGAAGCAGGCTGCTACATTTTTTTCTATGTTTATGCATTCGATGTGGTCGTTGGAGCCTGGCTTTGGTTATAACCGTGATAACAGTGCCACACTCCATCAGAGGCAATGAGGGAGGATTGCCACAGCCACACTCCATCAGAGGTGTGAGATGGCAACGAGGGATGATTGCACACTCCATCAGAGGCACAATATGGAAATGAGGGAGGATTGCCACACTTCACCAGAGGTGTGAGATGGCAATGAGGGAAGATTGCCACACTCCACCAGAGGCACAAGATGGCAATGAGGGAGGATTGCCACACTCCACCAGAGGCACAAGATGGCAATGAGGGAGGATTGCCACACTCCATCAGATGTGTGAGATGGCAACGAGGGAGGATTGCCACACTCCATCAGAGGTGCGAGTTGGCAACGAGCGAGGATTGCCACTGCTGTTAAAATACTCGCCGCTCCTGTCCCACCACTCTGTGTGCACCACGCTCATTTATTCTACCGATTTCCCAAGATACCATTAAACAAGCGTTGATCACGACTGCAGCGCGGCTTCCTGGACCGGTTCTTGGGCGCAAGTGGACAGCATCACATAATCTAATCATAATGCAATTAGTGCATGACAGCCAGAGGTTTTTTTTGTAATAGATGTAAAATAGATGATTTATGCTTATGGAAATTGCCCAAGAAGATCATGACCTGAAAAAAAATACAACCCACATTTTATCTGACAAGATCTTTATTATGCGTCATAGATCACTCACTAAAAATGAAGCACTCGTGATGCTTGCTGAATGCTGTGCCGTGCTGCCGCAGACAAATAGCATCAAATGCTGCTTTTAAAGCAAAGATTGATGAAAATAAATGTGACCAAGCACAGCGCTCCATTTTGAAATTAATGACAGATACATTTGTGTTGTGACTATTTGAGTGTATATGTGATATTACCAGCAGAAACAGAATCTTATTCTTAGAAATAATAGGTTTAAAATATCTGAAAATCAAGTCAACAATGAAATATAAAGAGAGAATATGCTAAGCATATTGATAAAAGTTGGGTGGAAATGTCATAACAACACCAGGGGTTCATATTTAGAAATGTTACCATAACAACATAAAGGGACATATATGAAAATATAACCATAACAACAGCAAGGGTGGGGGGGCATAATAACACCAGGGGGGTCATATACAATATATTCTTCCCAGTGTAGTAATTGTGGCATCCATCACAAAAAAATATATTAAGAAAATCAGAAATGTTTTTATCAAGTATTTTCTGACGAAAGGGCAGATGTCAGAAAAGTACTTTCCAATAATTGAGAAAATAGCCATTTGGCATTGCATCCTGGTCTGAGCACTAGATGGTAGTAATGTCAAGGTGAATAATTCTCAGTGTTTTTATTGTGTTACCAATAAAATGATAATTGATGAGTCACATAATGCAAAGGTCATTCAGAAGTGGGTCAGCTGCAGTAAATAATGTGACCACAACCTTGTAACCACACACTGCAGGTGAGAATCTGTGAGGGAAGAGGAAGCTCATCAGATACAAGAAATAATGAACTCTGCTCAGCAGATACAAGAAATAATGAACTCTGCTCAGCAGATACAAGAAATAATGAACTCTGCTCAGCAGATACAAGAAATAATGAACTCTGCTCAGCAGATACAAGAGATAATGAACTCTGCTCAGCAGATACAAGAGATAATGAACTCTGCTCAGCAGATACAAGAGATAATGAACTCTGCTCAGGAGATACAAGAAATAATGAACTCTGCTCAGCAGATACAAGAGATAATGAACTCTGCTCAGCAGATACAAGAGATAATGAACTCTGCTCAGCAGATACAAGAGATATGAGATACAAGAGATAATGAACTCTGCTCAGCAGATACAAGAGATAATGAACTCTGCTCAGCAGATACAAGAGAGAATGAACTCTGCTCAGCAGATACAAGAGATAATGAACTCTGCTCAGCAGATACAAGAGATAATGAACTCTGCTCAGCAGATACAAGAGATAATGAACTCTGCTCAGCAGATACAAGAGATAATGAACTCTGCTCAGCAGATACAAGAGATAGTGAACTCTGCTCAGCAGATACAAGAGATAATGAACTCTGCTCAGCAGATACAAGAGATAATGAACTCTGCTCAGCAGATACAAGAGATATCAGATACAAGAGATAATGAACTCTGCTCAGCAGATACAAGAGATAATGAACTCTGCTCAGCAGATACAAGAGATAATGAACTCTGCTCAGCAGATACAAGAGATAATGAACTCTGTTCAGCAGATACAAGAGATATCAGATACAAGAGATAATGAACTCTGCTCAGCAGATACAAGAGATAATGAACTCTGCTCAGCAGATACAAGAGATAATGAACTCTGCTCAGCAGATACAAGAGAGAATGAACTCTGCTCAGCAGATACAAGAGATAATGAACTCTGCTCAGCAGATACAAGAGAGAATGAACTCTGCTCAGCAGATACAAGAGATAATGAACTCTGCTCAGCAGATACAAGAGATAATGAACTCTGCTCAGCAGATACAAGAGATAATGAACTCTGCTCAGCAGATACAAGAGATAATGAACTCTGCTCAGCAGATACAAGAGATATCAGATACAAGAGATAATGAACTCTGCTCAGCAGATACAAGAGATATCAGATACAAGATATAATGAACTCTGCTCAGCAGATACAAGAAATAATGAACTCTGCTCAGCAGATACAAGAGATAATGAAATCTGCTCAGCAGATATAAGAGATAATGAACTCTGCTCAGCAGATACAAGAGATAATGAACTCTGCTCAGCAGATACAAGAGAGAATGAACTCTGCTCAGCAGATACAAGAGATAATGAACTCTGCTCAGCAGATACAAGAAATAATGAACTCTGCTCAGCAGATACAAGAAATAATGAACTCTGCTCAGCAGATACAAGAGATATCAGATACAAGAGATAATGAACTCTGCTCAGCAGATACAAGAGATAATGAACTCTGCTCAGCAGATACAAGAGATAATGAACTCTGCTCAGCAGATACAAGAGATAATGAACTCTGCTCAGCAGATACAAGAGATAATGAACTCTGCTCAGCAGATACAAGAAATAATGAACTCTGCTCAGCAGATACAAGAGATAATGAACTCTGCTCAGCAGATACAAGAGATATCAGATACAAGAGATAATGAACTCTGCTCAGCAGATACAAGAGATAATGAATTCTGCTCAGCAGATACAAGAGATAATGAACTCTGCTCAGCAGATACAAGAGATAATGAACTCTGCTCAGCAGATACAAGAGATAATGAACTCTGCTCAGCAGATACAAGAGAGAATGAACTCTGCTCAGCAGATACAAGAGATAATGAACTCTGCTAAGCAGATACAAGAGATAATGAACTCTGCTCAGCAGATACAAGAGATAATGAACTCTGCTCAGCAGATACAAGAGATAATGAACTCTGCTCAGCAGATACAAGAGATATCAGATACAAGAGATAATGAACTCTGCTCAGCAGATACAAGAAATAATGAACTCTGCTCAGCAGATACAAGAGATAATGAACTCTGCTCAGCAGATACAAGAGATAATGAACTCTGCTCAGCAGATACAAGAGATAATGAACTCTGCTCAGCAGATACAAGAGAGAATGAACTCTGCTCAGCAGATACAAGAGATAATGAACTCTGCTCAGCAGATACAAGAGAGAATGAACTCTGCTCAGCAGATACAAGAGATAGTGAACTCTGCTCAGCAGATACAAGAAATAATGAACTCTGCTCAGCAGATACAAGAAATAATGAACTCTGCTCAGCAGATACAAGAGAGAATGAACTCTGCTCAGCAGATACGGGAGATAATGAACTCTGCTCAGCAGATAATGCCATTGTAGCACTGAGTGACAGTATTGTCTCATCTTGCAGTCATACTAATGGTGCTGTGAGGGCCGCTGATGGCTTGTCATGAGTTGCCAGTGAATGTTATGTAATATCAAGGCAACTTGTGACAGATATTTAATATTGAGGCTATTACTACTATAGATTTAGACCACCATCCACACCTCTTCTCTCATCAAACACAACATACAATTTATTTTCTCCAAGAATGATCTTCAATCAAATTAAGGATCCATTAATTCGGACAAGTCAGATTGGAGAACTGGTGTTCAAGGACCAAGCGCTGATCACATCATTCATAAAGAATCTCTCTACTGTTAGAATACTCTTGACCACATTGATGGTGAAGAATATCAAGTCAAATTTATGTTGGCATTCATGATTAAAATCCTAATAGTATACCACCAGAAACATATCCCAGTACTTTGGAATTTTATTGCAGGATATTTATAATTTACTATTGTTTTCTTATCATTGCAGTATCTTGGATGCATCGAGGTGTTTGAATCGCGGGGAATGCAAGTATGTGAAGAAGCCGTGAAAGCCCTCAAAGCTGTAAGTATCTGCACCCCTCCTGCTTACATCGAAGAATTCATGTAGCTTTTGAATGTATTTTAATGAAAATATAGCATTTTATCTGAACTCTTTCAGTTTGTTGCTTTTATAGAGAGAAAAAAAAAGTTGAAGCTCAAGTTATTAATGGTATATACATTGTTCCTATAGTATACAGTCAAATATTGGGTTCAATAAAGAAAAAGATCTCTTACAACTGAAAGTGTTTTATATGTAGTGATGTAAACGCATGACACTTAGAAGATAAGATTTTGAAAATTTTATGTTGAATTGTTCATGATCTGATTTATTAAATGCATTGTTTTTGTTGAGAAATATTGTGGTAAGATTGTTGATTGAGTTGTTTGAAACAAATATATAACTTGTGTTATTTAACTAACAGTTTTTCCTTTGTGTTTCTAACTCAATTAATTATGACAATCAAGACTAAGGTAAAAACAGTCCCAGTTATTAGCATTATGGTGCATTGGTGACATACAACTGAAAAACACTGATATAAACACAAAATGTATCGCAAGATTATTCATCTAACACATGAAGCATTGTCTCACTATTTACAAAATATACACAAATTTAAGATATAATCTTGGTGTTGGATGAATTGTTTGTGTCACCTGCTGGGCACAGCATTTATTTGGTCAAGCATAAATGTGAACTGGGATCATGGTCAATATGTGACCATATTGGACCAATGAGCTTTCACAGAACTATCATGTGACTATGTTGAACCAATGAGTTCTCGCATGGTCATCATGTGACCATATTGGACCAATAAGCTTTCTCATGGTGAACATATGACAATATTGGACCAATGAGCTGTCACAGAGCCATCAGGTGACTTAATGGAGTCATGTGATGGCTTTGTGTGACCTTATTTGGTCACATTTATGCTCGACCAATAAGATGCTTGGTTTCATCTTTGATCACCTTTGTGTGCCTTATGAGAATGAAATCACACTGAAATGTTGCATCATGTTCACAGTACTTTACCACAGACCATAAATTATATAAATTGTGAAGACAGATGATAAATCAATTAAAAAAAAAAATAAATAAATAAATAAAAACAGTTTATATTCTATACACGCCATGATTCACAGTGTACTTTAAGAATGCATATGTATATGTGTAAGGGCCCAATTAACTAATTAATACAGATATATAAACATATTTGTGTAAAAGATCTAGAGGAAATAACACCTTATAATAATGACATATCTATAAGTCCATATCCCTGACATAAACATAACAGGAAGTTCTAATTATTCGTGCATAATGGGAAATTTTAGGAAACAACGTAAGAAACACAAAATGTTTTTGTTGATACCTGCAGGTAAGGTATTATGAAGTGTAATTCTACATCAACTATACCTTCAAGCAAATAATTTGAATCTGTCTCACCATGTTATTGATGATTCACTTGAAAATGTGAAGCAGATAGTAATTATGAGTAAGAAAAGTGGGTTTTTGACATTTTCTGACATTTATGTAATAAATGTTTGTAATAGTAAGATTATAATGGTAAGAAAGATTTCGTGTTATGTGAAAGTCCATGTAACCTCATTGTGCAGTTATGTGAACTATCTACCTACCCAAGAAATTATTATGAAATTAAAAACAAATGATAATAAGTTAGATTGGTCATCAGAACTTTGTTTTTGACAGTTACCAAAATTGTGGTTTTGAAAAAAATGAAAATAACAAAAAGTGTGAATACGGAAACAAGGCACACTGGGAGAATAGTCAGAAGTTCAGCGGCCTCAACTTCTCAACCAGAACCAAATTTGCTAAAATGTTTGTCCTTCATCACAGCCGTGTAGACATAAGTCAAAAAGCAAGTTGTACAATTTGATATGATTTTGGAAGGTTTTGTATGGTGTGTTGCCTGTTGACTATTCTCCTGAGCCTTGTGTCACTCTGAGGTGGTTATTATGTGGTTATTATGTGGTTATTGTGTGGTTATAGGCATGCCAGGCCCGTGCATGATAAACGCTCACCGAGTGCTCCTGTGATACATATAATGTACATATACCCAGAACATGCCAGCAGAATGACCGACACTCTATAGAGCTATGTTATGCCAATATACATATTAAAGTTACGAATTGTATCAGCTTTAATTAATGTGATTTATATGGTATATGTTTGCATGACATGTCCATTTACATGGATCATTAGCAAGTGATTAACATGGTTTGGGTATGATTGATTATACAATATTTCAAATAACATGAATTGACAACAACTGACTTACAAGTGACAGGACGGTGACAGAATTTAAGCGGCCCTATTTGGCTGTGTGACCCAAAACTCTTAGAAATATACAGTGATTTTAATGTGTGATGTGGGATGTATTAAGTGTTTTCAGTGTGGGGGCGAGACTGGCACTAGCATGACTGTACACGTGGAGCTCAGACTAGTATGTCTCCAAGGTGTTCCCAAGGTCGGAGCTATCCATCAGGGAGGTAGATATGAGAGGTGCTGCAGGAATCAATGAGAGGGGAGGGACGGGTGCAAACAGGCTCATCTAACTGTGAAAGTAGGCCCCCTCCAAGTGTCCAATCACTCCTCACATTATGTTTTGCCATGTTGACCTTTGTGAAGGTCAAATGATGTGCGTGGATGAAGGCGGGGCAGGATATCGACCATTCATGGCTGATGGTCTTGAGCAGTGTTTGCTGCCTCAAGATAGAGAGAGAGAGAGAGTAGACGATGCCATAGACTGAAGGCTGCATGCTCCCGAGGCAGCCGCTGGGCAAGGCTGGCGGTGTGAGGATGCTTCAGGAGGGTGATTGATCAGCTGATTGTTGCGAGTGTGATCTCTCTGAGGCTATTGAGAGGCACGTCAAGTGAGGCCCGCATCTTATATAGAGTGAACTCATTGGACTCAATATATCAAATCCTTCACTATCAGTCTGTTGTGGTGGTCATCCACTCTCATATATATAATATATAGGCTGCTCTTGATTTCAAGGGGAACAGTATATCTATATCAAGTTATAGGTGCTGAGTGGGAGAGAATGGCAAGCCTCAGTGTCCATGGGAAAAGAGTAATAAAATAGCATTATGATTTCTATGGCGATTGGCTGTGGGTCTTGGAATGGGCTGAGAATGTATCCTCGGGTGATCAGAGAGAGGCTGAGTGATCAGAGGGAGCCAGGATGGAGACTGCCGCGGCCAGCTATAGGCCAGATACCCTGACAGGTCCTGATTCCACCTCATCCACTCCTCTGGGCACGCCGCCGGCCTCATAGACACACACAATCTCAAAGACCAAATCTTCCTCTCATTTTGCATCTCCCTCAAAACCAAATTCAGATCCTGAGTAATATTTTTCCTCAGACATCTGCCCATAAAGCAGTAGCTAGATGATACTGGGTGGAATAGATGGGTGGCGCTGGGTGAAGTAGATGGGTGATGCCGGATGGAGTAGATGGGTGGAGTAGATGGGTGGAGTAGATGGGTGGAGTAGATGGGTGGAGTAGATGGGTGGAGTAGATGGGTGGAGTAGATGGGTGGAGTAGATGGGTGGAGTAGATGGGTGATACTGGGTGGAGTAGATGGGTGATGCCGGGTGGAATAGATCGGTGATGCTGGGTGGAGTAGATGGGTGATGCCGGGTGGTGATGCTGGGTGGTGATGCCGGGTGGTGATGCCGGGTGGTGATGCCGGGTGGTGATGCCGGGTGGTGTGGTGTTCACCTGTACCTTCTGGCCACTGACTTAAGAGGATTGCTATGATTACTATTTATAGTCCCAGCCATGCCATCATTTTAAGAATAAAAAATCTGCCTGTTGGTTGGAAGCAGACATGCTGATTGCTTGGAGTAAGGATAATAGCAGAATGATTGCTAAGTACTGTCAGTCAGTATTTGGTACAGTCTATCTCAAATCATCATTATTCTGGTCCAATATCACTTTCCCATATCATATTTCTGCCTCATTCCACTCTGGAAAATGAGAGGTTTATGACCCTTTTCTTGGCAATTTATTTGTTTATATATAAATGTTAAAAATAACCCACTCTGTTCAAATTAAAAGGCAAAAGTGGCACTGAATTTTAGGTCTTCACCAAGCCTTCCATATTGGGCAGTTTGGCTACATACAATACAGGCATATCGTGCCGTGGCCTCAAGCTCGGAACCACGCACCATGACCATCGCACAGCCTAAATTATAAAGCAACAGCGTAGAGAGACAGAGAGAGAGAGAGAGTGAGTGGTGGTCACCTCTGATCACAGGGCATGTGACTTCTGAGGCAGTGTCCTGACTGACACAGTGCATGCTGCCTACATAGAGGCTGATATAGAACCCTCGTCAAGCCAGGACTGAGGAGGGCCTCATAGCCACTGCCATGGAGCCTGGCAAAATTGACATCGTATCTTACAATAATGGCTTTATATCTACTCCAGTTCTCAAGTTTTTTAAAATGAGAGAGGACGTAGATTGTAGCGAGTGCTGTATGTTGAGGCATCAGCTGATCATTGAGCGCGAGTCCAGGATCGTACACTTGAGTGGCTTTGTCCGTCAGTCTGCAGCCAACATTAGAGCTGGCACCACTACTTTGTGGCAGCCTTTTCTTGGGGAGACCTATGATTTAAGGCTAATTGCTGGGCCGTTGCAACATACTAACTCTCCTCAAGATTTCCTTATGTCTGGTGAAAGCTTCTCACAAGTCTATCTTTAGCGCTCAAGATCTTTGATGCACAAAGAGTGACCGGGGTTTGAGAAAAAGACAAGACCAACATCACCGGGCCTTTCCAGAATCTGTCTGTGAATAAAATGATAAAAGGTCTCAACAGATTTTTTAAAAAACGAAAACTGCAGAGCATGGCCGTGAATGTGTGTACTGGACATTGAGGGGTTAAAGGCTGTATGTGTTTGCGCGTTGACGGGAGCATGTGGTCTGTGCTGTGGTGTGGTAATGGTCGGGCAGTAATCTCATCTCTCCAGCTCAGGCCAGCCTATTTGTATGCGTGCCATGACTTATTCCCCACATTATCATCCCCATCTGATGCTGCGATGCTGACCCGTTAAAGTCAGCGTTATGACACCGGCGTGACGACGCTGACTCAGCGTTTGCATTATCCCTACTTCCAGGTTCCTCTGTTCACTCAGTGGCCTGAGGGCACCAACATTAAACATGGCTTCTTGTCTTATATTGTAGTAACAAAAAAGACTAATAGTTTGTGGCATGAAAAAAAATAATCAACCTCTTTTTTTCATAATTTTGGAGGATATATTTCCCCAAAATGAGAAACTTTACCTTTTATGGGGATAAAACTATGTTTTAAAAATAGCCTTTGTCATTTTATGCATAGAATTAGTGTTGGTTAGATTTTGGCATGGTGCTAGATTATAGGGCAAGTCAAGTATTGCTCTGTGTGATCTGAACATGACATCATGCAATGGTTCCAACCAGCCAAGTGCCAAACTGAACTGCAAATATTGCCTCGCTGCGACATCTGTAGTCAGTAATAATGAAGTATAAGAACTCAGAAAGGTGTAACAGCTGGGAAAGGTGTAACAGCTGGGAATGGTGTAACAGCTGGGAATGATATAACAACTAGAAAAGGTAAACAGCTAGGAAAGGTGTAACAGCTGGGAATGGTGTAACAGCTAGGAAAGGTGAACAACTAGGAAAGGTATAACAGCTAGAAATGCTGTAGCATCTAGGAGAGTGGAAAAAGCTGGGAAAGGTGAACAGCTAGGAAAGGTCACTTTGGAAAGGTATGACACCTGGAAAAAGTATAAAAGTTAATTAAGGTCTTCTTGGTAATGTATCTGCATGATGATGGCCATTTTTCTTTATTAAGCTACATATTAGACAGATAGTTAGCTATGTGTTGTCTTGACATCGAACATTGCTCGCTGCCAGTCTCGGGTTGGAAGAAACTATGAATATTTTAAAACTCATCCTTCAAAGCAAACAAAACAAGGCTCGTTATGGTAAATGGGGTGGGAACAGCATTGACTTGTACCTAATTTGCATGGAGTTATCACCAGATGTTACATACGCAAGGGGACAGACACGCTTTGTGATACACTGACAACTTTCCTATGTTTGGTCCTCATCTTTGATACAAAGATTATCTGACATTTCCACTGCAGGTGAATAAATGATCAAACCTTATGTTATATATGCATGAATTAAGATATTATCTTTAATCTGTGGAAGCACGCATTCAATAGCAAAATAAGACTTGTATCAGTACATACCGGTATATTAAATTTGCCATCACTATTGACATGGACGGTTTGGACATTATGACTAGTATTGGGAGCTAACTGAATCTTGCCAGTGTATGCCTCAATGTGAGGTGAGGCAAGTATTGGTTGTATGCATATGTGATGAAGAGAGCGGTCTTCATGCTTTCTTTATGATTCACCAGGTGGCGCTCTACTTCCTTGCTGTTATGGTGACAAATCGACGCTTTCTACCATCTGTACTCTGACATAGACTCCAGACTCCATGACAGATATTACTGATCTCAGGTTATCAAGGATTTCATCATTATATACAATACTCTGTGATGAAACTGACTGCTGTGAAATTATCATGCTTAATTATCAGTTTTATATTCATCAAAAAGTAGTTAAAATGTTATATTAGCCTGTGAATTTACCTCTGTATTAACCAGACTTCTCATCTTTGTTATATATTTTAATCCATTGTTTAATCATGTAAGACAAAATTATGTTATTTTGGTGCTTGATCAACAGTAAATTATCATTGTTAGAACTATCAATGAGCATTGGGTTGTATTTTAAAGCCTATGTTGGTACAGTTCGCAGGGGTCTACCACCAGGGGTCACTCTAGGGGGGTTACTCCAGGTATGACATCATCATCGGCAGGGCTTAATGGCATCGAGCATCCCGCGCATCTTGTGCATATATAACAGACAGCATGCAGTACACTCATATAGTGGACAATACATAGTGGACAATATAGAGGACAGCTGTACATACATACTCTGAGTTTCTAAAACGAATGATCGTTTGCTTTTGTCATTGCTTATGTCTGAGATTTGTGTTAGTTTCTATGTTGTGTCTCTTTCAGCCTTTTATTTACAGTTTGTGACCTCTGACTTTAATTACTAAGTAACCTCTATGCTGTGTGTTAATCGTTTTAATTGTTTTCAGTTACGACTCTCCTTTCTCACTTTGCATATAGGAATACGGCCCATATGCATCGACTCCCTGCTTCACTCTTGAAAAAGTTCAATACAAATGGAGATTTTCTTTTTGCATTTTTTAAAAATCTTAAATGTTTTTTTTTGTAAATGTTAAAAGAATTATTCTCTATTTGATTGAAATTTCTTCAAATTGTTTCTATTGCAGTATATGTAAACTCACTCAAACTCAAACCTTATGACCTGTTGAGACCATCTTTGACTATTTAAAATAATTGTGATTTATGTACTTTTAATAACCTCTGGTTTTCTCCTTATTTGGTATACCTCTCTTGCTTCGTAAGCCAAATAAGGGGTGCTCTGTTTGATAACAGTTAGACAGTTATGTGTGTTGTGTTTTCTGACGTTTTTAAGTTGTGCATGATTTGCAGAGACAAAATAGAAGTGTTTGGTCTCGAATGTCCCTCCGCAAAAAGAAAAAGGATAAGGATAAGGTAACGTAGAAACAAACCATTTCACAGTTTCCCACCTAACCTGGGATATGGAGATGTAACACATTTACTTATACAAGGGCTACTCCAGTTTTTGTGTGTGCATGGTGGAGGTGATATCAGATGGGCTGTTCCATATATTCTCTATTTTATATTCATGTATTTATCTTCATTATTATTCTTTATTAAATATTTTATTACAAATCAGCATATGCAAAGGAATTTGTGGAATGGCCCTTTTATTTATTGATTATGGAATATTTATCTGGAGTAGTCCTGCACATATATGCAAATTAGTGGTTCCAACTGACACCTGATTGGCTCCTGTAGTTGTCAATCATACACAGACTGCCTTGCCTTTGGGTTATAGGTTTTTTTTTTACAAAATCTATTTGATAATGTTTTACATTACACAGCATTTATTTTGATTGAATATGCCATAATGAGTTTTCAGTTATACAACTTTAGCAAAAATAAATGAAGCATTCACTGCAGTATCACATTCTTATAGGCCAAGAAGAATTAAAACCATTTTTCTGAACACCAAATGCATGCATGCATGCCTGCTGGGTCATACAGTATTTTTGCTGAACAAGACACATAACACTTTTTCTTGGCCTCAAAATTTGTGTTCATTTTAAAGGTATCAAAACTTTGTCTGTAGTTTAAAGATCATACAAACATGCAATGGGATTTTTCCGGAAAAGGCAACGACAGTGAGAAACATTTCACCATTATCCTCAGGAGGGGCATATTCACATCATTGTAATTTTCTTGTTTCCTTTTTTGGCCTAAAATAACACATGAGTGAGAGAGGCACAGCAGATATGCAGCTGTCCCCCAGGAGGAGGGAAGTACACATTGCAGATGGATGAAAATTACAATGCATGGTGACAAATTTATCAAGGGATTCCTGGTGGAAGACCTCAGTGCTTATACTGCAGTCGGACCAATAGCCAAATGCAGCTGTATGGAAACATGGCCGCCCTCGATGCATTATGTGTGTGGTGAACATGCTGTGCTGGACATGGAACCTAAATGATTGCTACGAACAAACAACTCACACTTGTTTACTAACTAATGGAAAAAATATTTGTTTGATAATTGGTCAAATCAAGTTCAAAGACTTATTTGGTATTATTTGTTGGGAACCCCTCAATACCTTGGATGATGGTGTTATTTGTTATGAGAGTGATGATGATCAGCGTTCCTCTGCTCAGACACCATATAGCCCACCATAATTCCTATATTTCCTGCCCTCATACCTCATAGCCACATCAACCAACACGATTCTCCCTCAATGACAAGAGAAAAACAAGGTTTGTATCTGGCTGTGACCTTGAAATGACCTTGAAATGCTTCCCCTCGTCCAAACCATACAGCTCTTAATCACTTCCTGTTAGGAGGATTTTTGGCTGTGAAAAATTGGTGCTGTATTTACAGCTTAGCCCAATATGGCCTTTCACTTTGACAAAAAGTCTGCTGTCATGCCTCTCTGCCAGACTTGTAGCGGCCAAGGTTAATTACAGAAGCATTGTCATCCATTTTGGAATTTTTGCCCCAGGTCTCAGGAGACGAGTTAAACAGTAGTTTTAGTGGTGGCAGAAATTGGCAGATGCATTGTTTGAATAGTATTACAGCATTTATTGTGATCTGGAACGAGACGCATCATGAGCTCGGTAAATATGAACCGGTCTTAGGAGGGCCATGAGATCAGAGAAATTGTTGTGGCAGGGGGTAAATGGGAATCGAAAAAGGTAGTGCCTGTGCATTTATTCATTTGGCCAGATTTCACACGACGTGGGGGGCCCTTCGAACCAGATGGAGAAACCTCATTAGTCTAACTCAAGGTAAAATAACACATGAGTGAGAGAGGCACAGCAGATATGCAGCTGTCCCCCAGGAGGAGGGAAGTACACATTGCAGATGGATGAAAATTACAATGCATGGTGACAAATTTATCAAGGGATTCCTGGTGGAAGACCTCAGTGCTTATACTGCAGTCGGACCAATAGCCAAATGCAGCTGTATGGAAACATGGCCGCCCTCGATGCATTATGTGTGTGGTGAACATGCTGTGCTGGACATGGAACCTAAATGATTGCTACGAACAAACAACTCACACTTGTTTACTAACTAATGGAAAAAATATTTGTTTGATAATTGGTCAAATCAAGTTCAAAGACTTATTTGGTATTATTTGTTGGGAACCCCTCAATACCTTGGATGATGGTGTTATTTGTTATAAGAGTGATGATGATCAGCGTTCCTCTGCTCAGACACCATATAGCCCACCATAATTCCTATATTTCCTGCCCTCATACCTCATAGCCACATCAACCAACACGATTCTCCCTCAATGACAAGAGAAAAACAAGGTTTGTATCTGGCTGTGACCTTGAAATGACCTTGAAATGCTTCCCCTCGTCCAAACCATACAGCTCTTAATCACTTCCTGTTAGGAGGATTTTTGGCTGTGAAAAATTGGTGCTGTATTTACAGCTTAGCCCAATATGGCCTTTCACTTTGACAAAAAGTCTGCTGTCATGCCTCTCTGCCAGACTTGTAGCGGCCAAGGTTAATTACAGAAGCATTGTCATCCATTTTGGAATTTTTGCCCCAGGTCTCAGGAGACGAGTTAAACAGTAGTTTTAGTGGTGGCAGAAATTGGCAGATGCATTGTTGGAATAGTATTACAGCATTTATTGTGATCTGGAACGAGACGCATCATGAGCTCGGTAAATATGAACCGGTCTTAGGAGGGCCATGAGATCAGAGAAATTGTTGTGGCAGGGGGTAAATGGGAATCGAAAAAGGTAGTGCCTGTGCATTTATTCATTTGGCCAGATTTCACACGACGTGGGGGGCCCTTCGAACCAGATGGAGAAACCTCATTAGTCTAACTCAAGGTAAACAGGAAGTCACATTGAAAAGTGAAAGGCTGAAAAAAATATATTTAAGATTGATGGATGAAATAAGCCACACCTGGAGCAGATCATAGGAATCTGCCCTCCAGTGACATTCTCCTTCCAACCTGACTGAGCAGTGTATGGTATCAAACCCTCGATTAAATGGAAACCGGAAAATATCTCCTGCACAATTGGCATGCAATGCAAATCTTCTTTTTTTCATACAGGAAATGTATTTCCAATTCTCATTGCCTTTCTGTGCCTCGCTCTCTGTCGGAGGATGTGCAATAATTGATTCCAGATACATATCTTGTGAGGTGAATCTGGTCGTCCCGGAGATGAGAGGTGGTCTGAGGGGTAAAATAGTGAGAAACTCCGCGAGACAAATGGCAGTTTATGCAGTAATGCATTGTCATGAGATACCCAGAATTATTGGAAGATGACTCCCGCCCACAAAGGCAGAATATAAAAATATTGTGAGGATAAGCACGCATCCATCCTGACTGATTGCTGGATACTCTCGCTGCATCTCGCTGCATCTCTCTGTTTATACGAAATTACTAATCCCAACCAGACAGATCAAAATCTTACAGAATCTCTTATCTGGTTATTGATATCAAAGATGTGATTTGAAGCAATTTCAAGCCACGAATTTGAGCATTTGCATACAACAAGGAAGATAGAGAGTAGATACCACTGTCAGAGGGTGCTACAAGTTTATTTACCAATAAGTAGATATTTTAGTGACAAAATTCTTTGTTTTGAGTGATATCTTTTAGTTCAAGAACTAAACAAAAATAGCACATGAAGTGTCAAAATGAGAAATAGAATTAGCCTTCCCAACAATTCTTAGTCAAATTAATTGCACTGCAGTCGGTAAAGATGAATTATAATTGCACATATGATAGGAATGGCTTGCAGAGAGACTTAGGAAAAGATGGCTTAAAAAAGCACCTGACATTTTCTGAGGCGAGAAACACATACATACAAAGGGAGTTATATTCCAAGTGCTTATGGTGTGATTCTGAAAACAAAGGTAAGACAAGACCACATTACACATGACATTCATATACAAACACACACACACACCCAGACTGGCAGGAAATCTGCTGACTACCAGGGGTGTATATCTAGCTACATTGCTAAATACCAGGGGTGTGTATCTAGCTACATTGCTAAATACCAGGGGTGTGTATCTAGCTACATTGCTAAATACCAGGGGTGTGTATCTAGCAACATTGCTAAATACCAGGGGTGTGTATCTAGCAACATTGCTAAATACCAGGGGTGTGTATCTGGCAACATTGCTAAATACCAGGGGTGTGTATCTGGCAACATTGCTAAATACCAGGGGTGTGTATCTAGCTACATTGCTAAATACAAGGGGTGTGTATCTGGACACCTGGCTAATTCCAGGGGTGTGTATACACATTGCTCGCATGGTCTTTATGCCTATTTATTGTTGGCCACACTCTCCCTAATGATATACCAGTGCGTATCAATCAAATCAGTTCAAGACCTTTCACTTTTCTTCAATTTGTGGCATTTTATCCTGATTCTTAAAAAATGGAAATTTATATGATATTTATCAAATGAAACAAATGGTTTTTTAACACACCACATTTCCTCAGAATGTTTGCTGGACTTTATGAAGTATGTATTTGATGGCCAAATATGACTGGAGACTTGTGGAAAGGTGGCAGCACTGTTCCTAGGAAACTGTTACCTTAACGAGATGGATGCTTCATTCCTGTCTCAGGTGGGTGATATTAGGTGAGGAAATGACCATAAATCACGGCACTTGGCATGAGGCAAGGCCAGTAAAGCAGAGTCTGTCAGGGGAGGTAGGTCTGGTCATATTAACCCAGCAGGAGGCTCGCCCACCTCACCCAATCAATGACAAGATATTACTTTGAGCCTGGAATTCTTTCAGAATTTCCTCAATGGCTGTATCATATATCTGGAGTGCAATAGTGAGACCAATGTGGAATTTATCAAGCACCATAAGAGTCAATAGAACATACAATATGCAGGCCACACCACACTGCCCTGGAGAGGCCCATGATGCCACCCACACCACACTGCCCTGGAGAGGCCCATGCTGCAACCCACACCACACGGCCCTGGAGAGGCCCATGATGCCACCCACACCACACTGCACCGGAGAGGCCCATGATGCCACCCACACCACACTGCCCTGGAGAGGCCCATGATACCACCCACACCACACTGCACCGGAGAGGCCCATGATGCCACCCACACCACACTGCCCTGGAGAGGCCTATGAAGCCACCCACACCACACTGCCCTGGAGAGGCCCATGATGCCACCCACACCACACTGCACCGGAGAGGCCCATGATGCCCCCCACACCACACTGTTCTGGAGAGGCCCATGATGCCACCCACACCACACGGCCCTGGAGAGGCCCATGATGCCACCCACACCACACTGTTCTGGAGAGGCCTATGAAGCCACCCACACCACACTGCACTGGAGAGGCCCATAGTGCCACCCACACCACACTGCCCTGGAGAGGCCCATAATGCCACCCACACCACACTGCACTGCACCGGAGAGGCCCATGATGCCACCCACACCACACTGCACCGGAGAGGCCCATGATACCACCCACACCACACTGCCCTGGAGAGGCCCATGAAGCAATATTACCGCAATTTATCATATGGTCAGGTGTGTAATATTACTGGTCCATGCAGACTTGGTATTACTTGCCTCATAGTGTATGAGTGTTTAAATGAGAAAAGTTATATTATCAAAGGAGTAAGTTATGAACCAACTTGACACTCATCAAAGCATGTGATACCTACACGAGTTTCTGTCTGCTTTGTTGTGAGGTATAACTTGAGGTTTATGTGTCTGCTGTGGTATTGAGCACCAATTGAGAGTCGAATGTCTGCAGTCTACCAATATTACAATCAATAATGATGCGACACCCTGGCAGATACTTAGCAGCCCCTCAAGGCTCATTTAGACCCCAGTTTCTCTTCCACATACTCTATTAAGGTAACTCCTTCATATGACCTTCATATCACCATCATATTCAACCAGGCCAGGACTCAGCCTCCTCAAATAGAAACTCACCTCAGGAAGCGCTGTCTCATGTCTCACTCAAATAAGGCATTTATTTTTATGTAGTCACGATTAACAAAATATGAGTAATGCCAAATTGGTATTTTTTAATTTCATTTTTTTGTCGACAAAATTTCCCAAAAGGCAAGCAACAGTCTGTGTATGAAATCTTGAAACATAAAAAGTATTTACAACAAAATGTGGGTTTTTTGTAACAAAGAAAGCGAGACTTTGTACTGGTGATATTATATACAGCAAGCTGTGACAACTGTGTGTCTGGATGATTAATATTATACACATGAGAGTGAAACAATATAGTGTAGACTAATAAGGTGGGATTTTGTAATCAAAATACTAACATATAATATGGAACCTATAGCTAGATTATTCATTAATACTTGTATATAATTACTAATAAGGTGGTAATAAAAGGTAGATAATATCTCCACAAAATGGAAACTGGTGATCTGCACCCGCCATAAAGGTGAATGCTTTAAGGTATAATCAAGCTTTATGAGATGTTTTGTTGAGATGGCTTAGAAAATGGTTCATGATTATATGTTTTGCGGTGTTCGGTATTATTGATGAATGATATTTGCTGTTTATTAATGCATCCCTGTAGAAATTGCCCGTTTTGTGCATTTTGCAAGGTTGTTAACAGCCTAATTGTGTGGTAGAGTCATGACAAGGCAGTGGGGAGAGAGATATGATTGACATGGAGTGTGTAAGTGCCAGACATGTGTGATGTAATACACCATTGCTAATGAGAAGCCACTAATACTAGGGTCAGCCCCAGGCCCCAGTAATCAGGCTAATTAAGCCATGGATCACCTTATCTATAAGATTATATTGTCCCTGAATGTATCTATATATATGAATAGGATTTATCATGTTTATGTGAATTATTGGTAAAATGTTATGTGTCAGCACTGAGTTTACTGTTTGCAATCAATAACACTGGCTGTGACATATATAACAGATTTTGTTCAAATGTTTTCTGACCTGCCATACAGAAATTTTTAAAATGATGTTAAAGGTGTGTGTAATTCATTGAATTTAAACATGATTACAATGATTTTTGCAGATTTTTTTATATCTGTTTTCATTCCTCACTCAATAATAACCCTTATTTACCGTCTCTTGCCATTCTCAAATTTAAATGGTTTCTTGAGCAAGGTGATTATGGTAAAATGAAGCATGTTCCTTCTGCTGCCCAGTGCAATAACAGACATTCTTGGTTGAATGTGATCCCTCCTATCCCCCCTAACATGAAGCCTACCATGGTTATACAGTAGGCATAGAGGAGAACAATCTGTCATACTCAGGACTGACACCAAAGCTTCCGATTGGTGGGCTGGGTTTGGGCAAAGACAGCATAGACTCGTATCTGCGAACTGCTTGTAATCGCTAACTACTACAGGGGGGTACTTATGGGTGCCAGCCAGTATACAGCTGTATTGATGCTTCTGGTATTCTGTATGGAGGTATATGCCCCACGGGTGCCTCTATCCACATGCTTATTAACATATCTGCTATTCTTACTTGTCATATCATGCTGCAACCAGCTTAATCCAACCACCTCTCATTCAAGTTTAAATTTGTCTCCATGACCAAAGATGGTTAGAAATATTTATAACACTTGAAGTCATCGTAAAGGAGCAGTACTCCTAGTGAACTGTAACCCTGAGGATAAGTTGTAAAATGATTTCCAGAATAATCTACATGCAGTAGCCAAAGCCTTAACTGCACTTATTTCCTGGAAAATGAGTTTTTGAGTTAATCGCAGAGAGCAGTAACCTTAGTCAACGTTTTGATTGCTTTCTACCATACTTCTCACACCCTAATGACGAAAACCTCATTTAGAGGGTCACTCTGAAATCACCTCAGCTAAAAGTTGCAGCATTGGTTGATTCTTAAATCTACTTTTCTGACATCCCCTTTCGCAATTGACAACTCTCACATCATTGAACCAGAATGTATGGCAAAGAAAATGTAAAAAGAATCCTCTGTTGTCAGCTATCTTTGTCAACTAATATGATGTTTTAAGATATAAGCATATGAAGCAGTGAACTCATTAGAGTACCTGCACCTTGATAGCCTGGTTACGAGTGCTAATCAGCTGGTAATGCCTGTAACAATCAATGTTCTTGGAATAGAGATGGCTTCATTGTTATCCGACTCATCTTGTCTTCCTGGGAAAGTGAGCTTCTGGCAGCAGAACGAACACGAAAGATGAAACCTGATTCCTCAAAATTGTTAACTCATAATAACTCAATCAGTCTTTGAGGTTTGAAAACAAATTGCTTTTCATTTTTCAAAGTAAATTTGATAAAGATATAAGGCATTGTTAAGGAAAATGATATGGTAAGACCGACAAAAAAGTGAGATATTTTAGATCAAATAGTATTATTATTAATGATTTTGATAAAATGGTGTGAAGGTAATGTTTTAGATGAGTAGAGGCAAATAATGCTATTATCAGGCAGGAAGGGATAGGCTATCACTAATAATAATTAATTGATGTAGTATTTTTATTTGCGCCCTTTATCACTAACAGCATGACATTATAACTGCATGGTAATGCTAGATGTAAACCTGATGGTAACAGTGCATGTTCTTTATGTAGAAGAGGAAAAAAGGCAAAGAAGATGCGGAGGAGGTGGGAGAGGAGCCCATGGATTTGGAGGTTGTTATGGACGCCATTGTCTTGTTTCTATGGTTACCCCCTTGGTAACCATTGTCAAATATGAAATGATTGTCTCTTATGCCAATTAGAGTATTGTATGATTTGCTGTGCTTATTAATCTACCTGTCACCTATAAATGATGTGGACCTGCAGCCTGTAGTATCATAATATTCATAATATTCCTCTCCTATCACCAATGGCCAATCTACTCCATCTCTGGGACATTATTAAGAAACGGTGTAGGGAGGCAACAAAACATTACACGGTGGTGGAGCTACAAATAATTATTATCACATTGTGGGTTTTTAGTCTAATGTACAATAAATGTATATTGTGACCTGAAGCAGTTTGTAATCGGACTCAAAAAATGTCTTAATGTACTGTTGATTCCTGGATAAATTGGTCTGTTCCCACTTGATGAGTGGTATACATCAAATAGAAGTGAGCAAATCTCTTACTGTGAAGATAATTAAAAGTTCCCTCATAGTTAACAATAAGAACAAACCAGTATCTCAGCAGGGCAGATATTTCCTTTGTTTTGGCCACAGTGATTAGATGATCATGAGATTTATGATCTTGAGATTTTCGTTTCACTCACTTTGGTCATGAGTTTCAGCTGTAAAGCCAAACTTCACTGTGCCAAATAAAACATCAGTCATCCTCCTGATCCAAAGTGATTCATATAATCCAAACCAATAGAACTATGTACTATCCAAAAAAGGTTTCCACAATTTTCTTGTTATGAAAGTTTTTCATGATCCAAATTACCCTTTATATGGATAAGTCTTATCTGTACTGGGACAAGTCATGTACTCCATTGTGACCTCCATTGCAAATGCTGCAGTACATGTACATGTCCACCTGATATTTTGACATCTGCTTTTGACGCACTGAATATATGAGACATTTAGGAGATAAACTTAATTCTTTTGTAAAATGAGCAACTCTATTTCAAATGAGTAACTGTATTTCAATTATTTTGTAAAGGGAGCATCTATGATTCAATGATTTACTATGCATAACAAGTTTTATATTTATGAGCAAATGGACATAATGTTACACTGGTGTTCATATCCATTCTTTCCTAGTGTATGAAATATTCATTCTGCCGATAATAAAAATGGCTTCTCAAAACAAAGATGAATGTTTTCGCATTTACACCAATGTTGATTATGAACCCGGTGAGATGCTGCATTGTTCCCCTATACTACTACTTAATAACTGCTCCCTTGGTGACCATAGCAACTGGATAGCAATTACTGGTCCCCAGCAACCAACACGCTAGCGTGAGGTGCATCAATGAATATACATTAAACTCTGTTGGCATGGCCAGGGAAGTTTTTCATGGGATATGTTCATAATTGCATTTTCTTTTGTTTGATAAAAAACACATTGCCCTAACACATAAATGCAATAACAATACTGTAACCGTTACATATATAAACCACAAATTATTGCTTTGTCCTGAAGTCACCCAAATTAAATAGAAAACAAGCAAATATACACCGAAAATACATTTCAGATATAAATGCTATACTTGCTCACTGTGTTGGAATGAGTTCACGTTGAAGTTTTCTACTTATATTGATATCACATGCATTAACCCTGTAATACATGTTAGGTATATGAGATACTGTGTACAGTTACTGCGTGATGCGTTTTGTTTTCTTGACATCACCCCAGGAGTTATAACATGCATTAACCCTGTAATATCTGCTAGGTGTACAAGATACTGTGTACAGTTGCTGCGTGACGTGTTTTGTTTTCTTGACTTTACCCCAGGAGTTATCGCAGGCCATAGAAGCACTCATTAAGGCAGGCTTCACTTCTCTCCTCTTATAATGCCATTCTTATTACAACTTGATTCACATTATTACATTTTGTACTCAGTTCAAAATGTTCTTTTCAGTTCTGAGCTCATTACATTAATTGTTAAGATAGTTATTGAAATTAATTCTAAGACTTATTAAATGTTCTTGTTCATATTTGTCTTAACCTTTAAGAACCTTATTTTAAAAATATTGAAGTTTAAGTTTTAAAGAGAGTTTATTATAACCTGTTTATGGCTAACATAACATGCCCTTTTATTAGATAAATGTAAATACTCAGAAGAAATTCAGATTTTCAATATGACTCTATCATTGAACTGCTAAAGTGTTATTCATTTTTTGTTTTTTTATATCTAAGACTTAACATATAGTGAAAGAAAAGGACTTTTGTCATGAACTTGAATATAGGAATAACCTCATAATAGAAGAAGCTGTGAATGAAATGTTAACCATGGTTGACATATTTGTTGTGTTTTGTGATTGTATGTTTTCTGAGATGATTATGATGCATGATGTAGGGGGCAGCCATGTAATGGTGGTTGTGTTGTTATGTTGCAGCAGTGTAAGGGCAAGTACCAGCGAGCGATCCTCTACGTGTCCGGCGACGCCCTGAGAGTGGTGGACGAGATCAGTAAGGTAGGGGTGAATGTATGTATACCGGCCGCTCAACAGCCTGCTTTCTAACCTCTAACAGTCACACACTGAGCAGCCTCCAATCAAGAATATCACACTCACAGACATCTTTTTATATTATTAATTCTAGAAAAACTCTTATAACTTGTTCAAATTATTACAGAAAATCAAGTGTCCCAAGTCATGGAAATTTCTATTTTTTTATGTGTTGAAATATCTAAATTTGTAAAAAAAAATGTCAATGATTTGAATCAAAATTTATAAATCAACAGCTCAACCCTTTCCATGCTCCTAAGCTAATGGCTTTACTTTGCATTATTTAAACAAGATTACCCTGATACGATAGCAGAGAACTGTCCTGGATATGGCTACTTACATGTATGGTGTGATATCATCCACTTTGCAACAGAAACAACAAAGAATGAAATCCTTGATTGGAGGCCTCGGTTGCTATCACTATTGTGTAAAGTCTAAATGGTGCCAGTGAAGCATACTGTTTCCTTGTAGTTTTCTCCCTTGGTTTATAGTTCTATTCTGTACCATTATGATTGACATTGTGCTAATCTGTTCTGTGGCAACTGTATTATTATTATTATGGTAGCAATTAGTGGGGACTTTGGCTATTTTATCCTCATATAATTTGAAATAAATATAAATGAGACCTTTCGTGGTGATGTAGGGCAGCGGTGGCTTTGGAAATAAATTTCACCTTCAAATTCTGGATTTTCTTAACAATGTTCGAGTCTTTTTTATTCATGTGTATGATGTTGTTAAGGTGAAGGTTGTTTATATATATACATATATATATATATATATATATATATATATATATATATATATATATATATATATATATATATATATATATATATATATATATATATATATATAATGCATTACACTACACAAGAGTATTTACTAAGGGGCAGCATATATAACACAGAAGATGCGGCCGGTGGAAGCTTATTTGACAAGAAATCACATCAAATATAAGAATAGTTTAAATGTCTTCTATCTCCTTTTTTCTTTCACATGACGATTACTATTTAATAATTTTCTGTATTGTTTTCCGTATGTATTGAAAAAAATAGACATGTCCCTAGCTAATTTATTGAGGCACATCAATTATGGACTCCCAGCATGATAACTGTTCCATGCAGCCTAAACATTAAGTTTTTGAGTAGCTATCAATAAAGCATATCACCCTATGTGACAATCCTAATCTCCTCACAAGTTTGTCCCAAGAAGCAACATTGGCTCCGGAAATAATTTCAACCCTTAAATTTTGGATTGACTCATGTGTATGATGTTATAAACATAACAGAGTATGAATTTTTGAGTAGGTATTGATAAAGCCTGTGACCTTAAGTGACATTAGTATTCTGGTTGCCCCTTTGTGTCCTGTACTGAAGTGTACTCTTGTCTTGCTTAGTACTGGGTCACCCTTCCCTCCATGCATGGATCACCTCAGATGAACCACTATGCAGTTATCAGTACTCCTCACTGGATCCTTCTCATGATTGCTCTGAGTTAATAAAGGAGATACTAGATTTTCATATTGTCTTGTTCATCAACTTTATCTGAACTTCTCTTTGAATTATTTTATTGGGAGACATGCAATAATTGAGAGACTACCTTTTTGTTAGATGTTTTTTTTCTTCATTTTGATCACATAGATACCAAACTATATTGGCAAATGGTAGCAGTTTAGTTTACCTGGCTATGTCAGCTTACAGAGGCTGGTGCCTTGATAACGCATCTTGTTTATCATGATATATGGAAAGATGCAGGAACTAGGTGTAGAAGCACTGCCGAGTTGAGACGGTGCTAACGTAGCACTCTGTCAGGCAGAATATGCTTCCTTCAAAATAATTATCAAAGGACACCACAACTACATGTTTCTGTACCAAAAATAAACCAGAAGAATGACCACAGGCGACAGATGACATTTCATGCCGAGCTAATAATTTTTTATAGAATCTGTGGTGTCTGTCATTTGCTTGAGATGTTTGCTAATGGTACTGTCTATTTATGACATGAGGAAAGGTCGATACAGAAACTATTGCTCAAATGTGGCTGTGTATCACATGACGTGTGTATCACATGACATGTCTCCACAGGTACTTATTGTGTCATCTAGTTGTTCTCAGAAACACTGAAGTCATAATAAATGGTGTGATGTATTTAATGTGAGTTGCCGAGTGAGTCGTTGTTATTTGAAGCTGTTCTGGTGTAGAGGTGGTGTGATTTGTATCAGTCGGTGTCTGTGTGCGTATATGGCAGTGTTGTCTGGCTTGATGTATTCTTATTGCAAAGTACATATTGTGTATTTATCTATTGTCATTGAATAGATGTGCTGTTCCAAAAATGTGATGCTATTAGGTGGTGAAGTTGAGATGTGGAAATGTTGTCAAGTATGTGAGAAATGTTTGATATGAGACGGCGCATTGTGATTTATAGAGCTTCATAGATTCTCAGAGTATGGTAAAGAGATGTCACCAATTATCCTAATATGAAATCTTTAAAATATACATTTACGCACATAATATTTATGAATGTGTTTGTATTCTTATAAAAAATATGGAAAATGATAAAAATATGGTCATATATTATTGTCAGGTCATATAGCATTGTCTGGTCATATATTATTGTCTGGTCACATAGCATTGTCTGGTCACAAAGCATTGTCTGGTCATATAGCATTGTCTGGTCATATATTATTGTCTGGTCATATATTATTGTCTGGTCATATAGCATTGACTGGTCATATATTATTGTCTGGTCACATAGCATTGTCTGGTCATATAGCATTGTCTGGTCATATATTATTGTCTGGTCATATATTATTGTCTGGTCATTGTTTTGCCCAATCGCCGTCACGTCCCAAAGGCGTCATGGCAAATATCCAACTAGGTCAAGAAATATCCAGGGTCATAGTTCAAATAACCGGAAATGATATTTGTGACCCATTTAAAATATCCATCTTTTAGAGTCATATGCAAAGCGGAATTTCGCGCAAAAAACGCATCGGTCAAAATAGATGACTTAAGACATAACAAATTGAACCAGGAAAGAATATTGGTGTGGTATATACTGAGACAAAGATTTCGAGTTAACTAAGAAATCAATTACATAACGTTTTGAACAGTGATGACAACTTGCATCCCTTGTAATTGCACTTCATGCTTTTAACACCTTGACTCAGCCATGATTCGTGGATTTAAAGTTATGTGTGTTTAACACCTTAACTGGCATATTAAGATTTGAAAGTGTCGATGCTTAAATACTATTTTTTAACACTATGGTGGCTGCAAAAAAATTGTATCTGACGAATAACCATTTATCTTTGCTTGCGCAATTACGTGCGCCAATATGCACGATGTGTTATAATCTTGCTGAGAGAGGACCAGCCTGGGTCAAAGTTCAAATTGACGGAAATGCTATTTGTGGGTACCCTACCACTGCCCAATCGGCGTCAATATCCAGTGGATATTCTTTGTTATTTCCATGACGGCCCCGGGACTGTCAATAGTCGCCCCAAAGCTGTCACGTGCCCAATCTCCGTCAAAAGTTGTGGATATTGACAGCTTTGGGACCATGACGGCGATTGGGCGCAGCAGTCATATAGCATTGTCTGGTCATATATTATTGTCAGGTCATATATTATTGTCTGGTCACATAGCACTGTCTGGTCACATAGCCTTGTCTGGTCACATAGCCTTGTCTGGTCGTATAGCCTTGTCTGGTCACATAGCCTTGTCTGGTCGTATAGCCTTGTTAGTCAAATGGCATTGTTGTGATTTTATGATATATAATGTGATAAAAAGCCCATCACAGTCAAGAACACTGCTCCCTTTCCTATTGTAATGGCTTGTGGGACTTCCTAATGATGTTATAGGTCCTGTTGAATATTTACATGAAGAAGCAGGAATTAATGAACATGCACAAAGAAGACCCCATGTTTGAACCTCAGCTTGGCAACAAATCTGTATTTAATCAGTAGATTGTTTCACATGACCCATATGTTTGTGATTCTAGCAGTTACTATCCGGACTTTGCCTGATATCAGCCCTGATACTTATGTATTTTATTATTTCAGGGTCTGATAGTGGACCAGACCATAGAGAAGGTGTCGTTCTGCGCTCCAGACAGGAACCATGAGAAAGGCTTTGCGTACATATGTCGGGACGGCACCACTCGGAGGTGGATGTGCCACGGCTTCCTGGCACTCAAGGAATCAGTAAGTGTCAGTGAATGTTCTTACTTTCAATAATCAACCCCTTGGACCCCCTTTTATTTCAGCAGGAACGTTAACAAAGGTATTGTTTCCCTTTTCTTTGTACTCCGGCCGTGAGAAAACTCTCCAACCTTTCTGTCTTCTAAGATGGTAACGATGTGTTCAGAAGAATCATTGCAAACTGATTATGTTTGATATTAGAGAGTTTTGTCATGGCCGTTATGAATATCACTTTTTCAGTGCGAAATGCATCCAAAAAAAATGTGAGTGAGATTATGGAAAACTGTCTACATAAGGTGTATAAAATCATCACGCGTTATTTGTGTTGATCTGATGCTGTGGGTCGACTCTGATGAGAAGTGAAGAATGCTGACATTGTATTGTAATATAATAAGTGTCTTCATTAATGGAAATTGCATGATTAAATGAAAACAAAAATGTCACGAGATTAAATGTTATTTGGAATTTTTGGAGATGTGATGAATTCATACAGATTTTTGTTTTTGCTTCTTGTGTTAAAGTTTGTAATCTAGTAGAAACATTTTAGCACTCTTCCTTTGCAGTCATATCATATTTTGACAAGTATATTCTTAGAAAACCATTTTTATTATTTTACAAGTGGAGAAGATATTATATTTTGAAACCACATTTGCTACAGTGGCACCTTCATTAACAATGGCACTGCAGCACACATTGGTGGTGTGAAATAAAGTAAAAAAAGAAATATATATTTGAAAAAAATCCATTATATTAACATCAGAGATGCAAGTATTTTCCTCTGAGAAGTATGGCACTGAATGGTGGCAGCAGGACTTGAGATATTTCAAATGAGCTTTGATTGGCAGAAATTGGATTGGGAAGCGGTTGAAGTATGGGGCAATCTGGTTACCCCTCCAATGATGATCATTTCACAAACAACAAAGCCCTTTGCAATGTAAACTCACCAGTTTGATGTCTCACACAGGAATGTAACAGCCATTTATGGTGTCAGAGTAAATGTTGATGCCTCTGACGTTTTTTCTTGTCCATCAAAAGAGTTAGATATCACTCTCCACTTCCTTTATGGAAGGACTGTAATCATGGATTTGTTAATAAGAATCTTTTCAAAATATAAATGATGGTATTAACTGGATCAAGGAGTGCTTGTAAGAACTTTACTGGAATCATGATTTGCCAAGATGTGTCATGTGACCAAATTGCAAGCTGCTGATTGGATAGATTGTGCCATGTGGTAGCCGCCTGTGTGGTGAGTGGCATAGATTGTTAGAAGCTTTGTCAATTCCTTGTTCATTTTATTCCTCCTCATTCTGTATTTCCCAGTACATTTTTGTCTGTAAATATGTCTGAGCTGAGCTTTACATTACTTCACAAAACGGTTATTACATGTTTGGCAGCTGTGAATTAAAACCCTCCCATAAATGCATGCATCTGTGTTTCTGGCGTATCCACATATCTCTAGACCAGTACTGTGTCTCCCCATACCTCAACTCTTGCTGGGTGTTGTACACACTGCTTGAAACACGGACAAGAACTTATTCAGGTGTTTGTTGTTTCCAGGTTTACACCAGTATCTTTTGTTCAGTATCATTTGTTCATTAATAAGCATTGCACCCTCCACTGCCTCTCACTCTGAGCTGTGCATCCTGCCTTTCCTTTGCTGCTGTACTGGGGGTGCTATAAGGTCATATCTGCTCGCTTCCCATGCAGCTCTTCCTGATAAACAGGGAAGAGTTATGCTTACAAGATGTATTGGCTTAACCTAAATGACCTAAGTGACCTAAGTGACCTATGTGACCTTAGTGACCTAAGTGACTTTAGTGACCTAAGTGAGAGGTGATATCAGAAGGTCCTGAGCTGGTTGGCAAGTATACATTAAACTTCTGGTGACCATAGATAATACATAACCTAGTCTGTTTTGTCTAGTGATAATTGTGGTGAGGGACGTGGCAAATCTGCATATATATTATATATATATAACATCTAGCAAAACTAATAGAATAATTATTAAACGTTATATTTATTGCTTACAAACTATGCTACATGGGAAGGTGGTATATTAATCATGACCTGCTTCTGTCCGTTATAATGATTGAGGCTTTGATGCATTTCACCGCATGCATTAAGGCAGGTTTGCATTAAGGCAGGTTTGTCAGAGTAATCTCTCCTCATCTTATGCCCAGTCTAGTGGACACATTTGTTTTCAACTCAATCCCTCAGGTGAATAGTTTGAAATCCAATTTGGTTATTTTGTTGGTTTCTGTTTCTGCTTTCTTTTATTGTTTTTATGGTAGTGGATTTGGGTTTATATATTATTGGTCTGTAGAAACATGTTGCGTCAGGTGAGGCAGGGCAGATGATTTTACACCAGTCCAGTTATTTCTTCATCATACAGTCTGACTCAAAATTGTGGGTCATAAAAATATTGTGGGACATAAAATATTGTGGGACATAAAATATTGTGGGACATAAAATATTGTGGGACATACAACTTTTGAAAGTGGGGCTTTTAGTTGTTGATTAAAATGAAGTCGTTTTTGAAACCATGGAGATAGTTAGATGTTGTAGCTCTGATTCAGTCATATAAAAGAAATTCAAACTAATTTTTAATGTTTTGAGCGACAGATAGGGGCACAAATCATACTGACCCAAATTTGTATTGAGATTTTTGTAATATTAGAATATGATTGGTTTAAATCCACAAGGATTGATAGAATCTCATTAATTAATAATTATAGATTTGGGGTGTTCTCTCAGGACAGACAGATTTAACTAGGTCTTTTTGGTTTCAGAGGTTTATGTTATTTTGGGGAATAATTCTATATATATATATATATACTTGGTACTTGCTTTCTTGGTCATCCAGTTGGTCTGCAGTCATCAATTTGTATATCGGGATGTACATGTTTCAAATCACATGAATATCTAACTTGAAGAAACATGTTTTGTAAAGCAGTTTGTAAATCAAAAGTGATATATTAATTTTATGTATTTTTAACTGTTTAAAGATATTACCATGGAGATATCTATTTATTAATATACAATGTAGAGAAGTCTCCCTGCCGCTTACTCATGTGATCTGGAATAGAGCAGTGGTTGTGTATATAAAGTTATGGTGTCCGTAGAAGTCAGTGTGTAATGTATAGTGTTTTGCAGGACTTTGCCTTTGTGGAATATGTCTGTTAGTGTTGTTAATGCATGTCAGGATGAGGGCACAGTGAGCCGAGCAAGCTGAGTTCTATCAATGCCAGTTGGCAATCTAATATGTTATGTGTTGTACAACAATGATCATGGTGGAAACCTCCCTCCCCTAGGATGCCATATTTGTTCTCAACAGTGCCTTGCACCAATATATACACTTTCCAATTGCATTTGGCTAGAATATATTAATAAATAAACATCTCTTTTAAAGAGAGAATAAAGAAATCTGTTCAGTAAACATGCTGTATAGTCATGTATACAAGTGCAAGAGTACTGATTAGAAGAAATATTGTACACAACATATTGTAAAAACAACAGTCAAAACTCTATTATAAAGAATCTGAATCTTCCAAATGCAGGAACTGACAAATTTGATCAGAAATGCCTCATATGCAGGAGAAAAGTCGTGAGGCTTTTCTGGATAAGACTGCAGACATGGCATGACATTGTTGTATAATGTGGTGTATGTTTCACATAGTTATTTGCACATTACATGTAATGGCATTTATACACATAATCTGGCGTACTGGTGTGCAAGCCAGCCAAAGTGAATGTTGTTGTCTTTTTTCGAATTAAACATACCAATATATATATATATGTCTGTGTATGTCTATCAGTATGTCAATGTATATATATACATGTATGAATGTGATATATATATGTATATATACATACATATATGTACACACACAAATACACATTGTACACTTACAAAGAAACATGCACTATTGAATTCTATATCGTTTTGATTTGAATCAAGTAAGAAACTTTATATTAAATTCAGTTTGTATAATAATCCTTTTAATAAGATCTTGCAAATAGAAATAAGGATTTTACCATTCAAATCCTATATAAGAAACTAGTTTCATATGAAATTAATGATCCCAATTTTAAATTAGGTTTACATTTCATCAACCAAAAATGATATGTTTATGAAGCAATATCAGGTGTTTGTTATTGTGATCTTGTGTAATCCCCCAGTGGGACCTCCTGCCATGCTTACATGCAGTGTGGTGAATTCCTCGCCATATTCTCCCATAAGACATTTCTGCTGTAAAATTAGCCTCTGAAACTATACGGTAATCTTAGATGTGTAAGCTTGTGTTGAGTATTCTGGTAGAAGTCTCTTATGTGGCATTTATTTGATAATTGGCAGTCCAGTTGATAGCTGCATTGCTGTGTTGACATCCAGGCTGTATCTATAAAGCTTCTTTCTGTAGAACTATAGGGAATGTGTACTCAAGAATTTTTTCCTATTTTCCTGAGATTTCATTGTTTTGTATTTTATGATCAATACTTATATTTGATATGAATTACTTTCTCACTCCAAATGGTTTGAATAAGACTGGTTGGTGTAAATGACTAATTTGGTGTTTTCTGTCACCAGGGGGAGCGACTGAGCCATGCAGTCGGCTGTGCATTTGCTATTTGTCTGGAGAAGAAGCAGAAACGAGAGAAGGATGCAGTTGTGGTGCAGTACAACGAGAAAGGCACAAGTTTCACACGCACAGGATCCTTCCGCCAGGCAACGCTGACAGAGAGGCTGGCCGATCCTCAGAGCACCATCCTGGCAGGTCAGAACCCTATTATGCATCCTAACACAGAGCCCCATAGTTAGACCTCAGAGTACCATCCTGGCAGGTCAGAACCCCATTATGCATCCTAACACAGAGCCCCATAGTTAGACCTCAGAGTACCATCCTGGCAGGTCAGAACCCCATTATGCATCCTAACACAGAGCCCCATAGTTAGACCTCAGAGTACCATCCTGGCAGGTCAGAACCCCATTATGCATCCTAACACAGAGTCCCATAGTTAGACCTCAGAGTACCATCCTGGCAGGTCAGAACCCCATTATGCATCCTAACACAGAGCCCCATAGTTAGACCTCAGAGTACCATCCTGGCAGGTCAGAACCCCATTATGCATCCTAACACAGAGCCCCATAGTTAGACCTCAGAGTACCATCCTGGCAGGTCAGAACCCCATTATGAATCCTAACACAGAGCCCCATAGTTAGACCTCAGAGTACCATCCTGGCAGGTCAGAACCCCATTATGAATCCTAACACAGAGTCCCATAGTTAGACCTCAGAGTACCATCCTGGCAGGTCAGAACCCCATTATGCATCCTAACACAGAGTCCCATAGTTAGACCTCAGAGTACCATCCTGGCAGGTCAGAACCCCATTATGCATCCTAACACAGAGCCCCATAGTTAGACCTCAGAGTACCATCCTGGCAGGTCAGAACCCCATTATGCATCCTAACACAGAGCCCCATAGTTAGACCTCAGAGTACCATCCTGGCAGGTCAGAACCCCATTATGCATCCTAACACAGAGCCCCATAGTTAGACCTCAGAGTACCATCCTGGCAGGTCAGAACCCCATTATGCATCCTAACACAGAGTCCCATAGTTAGACCTCAGAGTACCATCCTGGCAGGTCAGAACCCCATTATGCATCCTAACACAGAGCCCCATAGTTAGACCTCAGAGTACCATCCTGGCAGGTCAGAACCCCATTATGCATCCTAACACAGAGCCCCATAGTTAGACCTCAGAGTACCATCCTGGCAGGTCAGAACCCCATTATGCATCCTAACACAGAGCCCCATAGTTAGACCTCAGAGTACCATCCCCCTGCCATAATTAGACCCCAAAGTACCAAGATTATTCATATTGATTGAGTAAAATTAAAGTTATTGATTTTCTTAAAATTGATTTTGGCTGATTGGAATCCCCTAAATTTTGGTGCTACATTTGGGGTCCAACCCTGTATATGGTGAACACCGACTTTGGTATTAACCTTGTTCATACAATAATTTGGGGTCCATTTTTAAACGTTTTAACCTGATTTGGATCCCCAAATTCAGTATAATCATTCTGATGATATGATGGTGAGAGCATTGTGTTTATTTGAGTAGGTGTGATTTCAGCTCCCGTGCCACAGTCGGCCCAGGAGAACCCCTTTGCGGTGTCACGCCCACACGCGTCCCAGGCCATGCTTTACAGACAGGGTTCCTTCCGAGGATTCCAGAAGCTGAACGAATCCTCACCATTCAAGCGACAGCTTTCCCTGCGCCTCAATGAACTGCCATCTACGCTCCAGCGACAGCAGGACGTCAACCAGAACGGCATCCAGAATGGCGCCCCCTGTGAGTAGACTTCAACATAAATCACACACCAAGAAACTACTCTATCTTTGAATAAGTATTCCTGGAGTTCATCTCTTCGTGTTGAATTATATTAATTAATACATGCCTCATATAATAGAAGAGAACAGCATATCTATCCTTTGGCGCACACATACAAAAAATATAAATCAAATAAGCCCTTAAAATAATATGAATTTTGAAGAGAGTTTTTCATTAATTTAGTTTTGTTTGATTTTACCTTTGCAGCTTCGAGTCCTATCCCGGAGGCGTCTCCTACCAAGGAGAATGCTGACACTATATCTGAGATGTGTCAGCAGCTGACCCAGGGTCTGTCAGCACTCGCCACGTCGGAGGAGTCGTACAACTCTCCTCCACGCAGCGCTCCACCGACGCAGACCTCGGCGCCGATGCACCAGTTTGGAGCTCGCCAGGGCAGCCCAGCCCGCCAGCCTCCGCAGTCTGCCCACTCACAGCCACACCCCACACAGGCAGCGGGTAAGCATGATCCTCCCTCCCCCCTCCTCTCAGGAGAACCTCTCCTCATCCTCATCTACTTCTGAAATGCTCAATCTTTTTAGCTCTCCAAACTTTGAGGAAAATATGTCCATTTCATCAAAAAGATCATTTCACGAAAAGGACAGTTTTTGAGCGTGAAGAGTATCATAATTATGAAGAAGAATTAAATATCCAAAATTGTTTATTCTTTTGAACCTGAATTCCTTCTTGGATAATTTTATTTCAGAAGAGAAAATTAAAATATATTAAATAATTTAATATTCTGATTGATACAAATTTTATGATTTGTCATTTGAAAATTGACACAGTGTATACATTTGTGTTTATACATTATTTTATTGATACAAGACATATTTTAGCTGTGTGTTTTGGTGGTTATATATGGTGCTCTTGGTTTCAGTGTACACCGTGACCGCCCAGGGTCGGAGCATTCCACTACCGGAGCCCATCAGACAGAACAACCCGTGGGCAGGCGTCTCGCCGACCCCATCAAACGTCTCCAGCTCGGCCTCCACATCGGGCGTGTCAGATGCCGACGCATGGCTTAACACCACTGCATCATCTATATCCCAGCAGCCGGCGCCACAGGACCCCTACGCCCAGGGTATCATGAACGGAGTTCCTCAGCCCGCGGTACACTCCGCAGTTCCTCAACACCTTGTGCACCATCAACCTTTAGTGCATCAACAACCTGTGTTAATTCAAGCCGACCCATTTGGCACAGGCGCCCCCTATGGGATGATTGCATCGCCACCTAGTGGAGCGGCGGTCATTCACCACAGGGCGCCGCACTTGACGCACCTGAGGAGCCATTCTATAGACACTGCTGACATGTGGGCAAACCAACACCAGAGGGCACCAACACTGCGAGAGCTGTCCCACGTTCCACAGGCACACTTTCAATCGCAACAGCAGAACGGCAATGCTGCGTGGCACTCGGTTGGGTCTCCGCCACCGTCAGCGCCCCCTACCACCAATATCAGGCGGCAGCCAGACCCCTTTGAGGCTGCATGGGCTGCTAAATCAACAAACAAACCAAACACCAACCCTTTCCAGTCAGGGGATAGTAATGTCACAAAAGCCTTTGAGGTGAAATTATAGAACTGAAGACATCCGTGAGAGGACCACTCAGTCAGAACCTGCAATTCAAACACTATGAACCGTGATATGTAGATTTACCAAAATGGATTATTTCTGAAGCACTTACAGCAGTTAGGTTATATATTTCTCCTTCATAGAACAATATGCATTTCTTGAGAATTTTCCTATACATATATCACTAAAGTGTTGTCTGTGCAAATAAATTTTAATGAAGAAACCATTTGATAAGAAATTGGTCAATTTAGTTGGATTTTAATCTTCTTGTATGGGTATTTCATAATAATGAGATAGACATCACCATTCACCTACAAATTCTTATAGGATTACTATCATAGCAGGACTTCATGAAATACAATTATATATATAGGGAAAATTTCACAATATGTGATACAATCACAATGTGATGATGATATGATTAAATAGCCTTGTTAGTTGGTTACAAAAATAGAATATGAATATTTCACTGAAAGTGTATAGAACTCACAAGTTCTGTTAGGATAACAACATGTTTTGCTGTAGAAAAGATCTTCATCACACTGACGTATTCTTCTCGGACGACAGGATGTGTCATGCCAAATGATAGGTTTGTAGTGCCCTCTTGTGGAGCTATGAAGTGTAGAGCCCCCTGGTGTTGGGAAACCTTGCTTACATCAGCCAGCCTTATTTAGTTTCACAGTGCTGATTTTACGGACACTACTTTATAGATGAATTGTGCATAACTTTGTGCAGAAGAGGTTGACCTGTTGTACATTTCCGCTGCCCCTACGTCAGCCTCTCAGTGTATAAAATTATCTCGTAGAATTTGTGTGTAGTCTGGGATACATGGGAATCTTAACAGTTACCATGACGATGTTCATTGCAGGCATCCATTACAAAGCTTTTGGTTTTATATATCATTCAGCATCATGCATATTGCCAATGTTTGCTTGTAAACTGTAAACAAATGTAAAATATCATTTATAAGTAACTTTCATTTCGCATAGTTTCGATATTTTGTTTGTGGACAGACAAATGATAATCTGTTAAACCACATCGAAATTTAAAGACATTGTTATCAACATTTTATCGCAATTTAATGTAATCAATATTTTATTTTGTACAGGGACTTACTTCGGCTAAAGAAGTGATTTTAGCAAGATTATAGCCTTTTATCATGAGTTTTATATCATCTATGCGGAGTGCGAAAGCCTTGTTTCATGTCACTTTTGGCTCCATAGAATTGCTAGAAATTAATATCTTTGAAAAAATAAAATCCAAAATAAGATCACCTTTTTTAACACAAGGCAAATGAATTCATTGCAGACATGTGTATACATAGAATTATTTTGGACTGAACATCTGGTAAGAAGTGAGGCATGGAACAAGTGTTTTGTTTTGTATAGATCATCTGTTTCTACATATTAACAATATTTTTTTATTTCACATACAGCCATCAGCTCAGAGCTTTTTATCAGGATCAACATAGCAGCAGATTTTTACCTTTAATTTATTCATTGAATATGTTTTCTGTTGAAATCAGACTGTTTGTTATTGCAGAAGGGTTGTATGATTGTAAATATAGATGGATTAGTTTTATATCAGTAGCAATGTATGCAGATGGATTCGAGGTGAGATTAATGCTGGACAAACTGGAATTTCAAGAAAAAAAGATTTTGGTCATTATAGCTTTTCAGAGAAGACATTTTGTCTTTTGAACTACCCTATATCATCATGCAATATGCAAACATCAGAGAGGAGAAGTTATTTTGCAAGGACCAATTGATCTGTTAGGCGAGGATTTAAGCTGATGTCGCTGGTTACCTTGGCAACAAAATCTGCTCATGTAATTTTTGTTTCTCGTTCAGAGCATGTCAATGTGATTCATCATGTCCATCAATTATCAGTAATACATCAGCGACACATAAACAAATTCCAACAGTTATTACTTTGGTGGTAATGGTTTTTATAATTTTTTTTGTTGGCCAAACATGACACACAGGGCAGTTTTTGTTACCGTGGCCTGAGATGAGGATATTTGATGGCATCATGATACTCGCCTCGGGCAGCACAGCAGAAATAACCAACACGTCTCATTGGGTCCACACACAACTATGTGTACTAGGAACATATCATGTAAAGTCACATGTCCCAGCCTAATTAAGTACCAATATAATCACTTAATACTCATAGACACATATGGATATACCAGGAAGACAAAATAATAAAAAGAACCAGTTTCCCTCTGGTGAATATAAGAGCTTGATTATTATAAGAGACTGGTTTTTGCCTACTTTGATGTTGAGAGTGGATGATGAGGACTAAAGTGTAGAGTTTTTGGCTATGCGTAATATGTATCCATCGTGAAAATATTACTTGGCATTGTATGCTATGTAAAGTGCTGAAAGTAGAGGACATGTATATTTTGTTAGACTCAGTTGACCGTTATTTCAAAAGTACAGGTACAATGATTTAATCTTTTAAAAAAAAAGCATTCCTTGAAAGTGTGTTTTTGCACTGTGAATAGACACAGTGATGAGTGGTGTGAAAGGATAGGGTCACACGTTGGGTTGGTCTGATGTGTCTTTGCCCCACATTTGCCAGGTATTGTTACTGTCAGATTGTTATTTGCATTCTATGTGAGCCCATTATGTAGCCATACAACCATACGCATTATCTCGCAACTTGTCAACACATACATTGTTTGTAGTTTATGTTCACATACAATGAAATAATCATCAAGAACTGTTATATATATATATATATAAAAATGTGAAAATTTCTCTTGAGTATTTCCACTTGCGCAGGTTCCTCCAGTTTAGGGTGGCGATATGTATGTGTCTATATGTAAACTGATTGTATGCAAGCTCAGACAAATTGATCAATGTACTTAAAAAAATGAACTTCAAAAATCTCCGATCCATATTTGAATGACAAACCAAACAAATCTTTCACTTTTTGATGCATTGATTTTGAAATGTATGTTATAATGAGAAAAAGAATGTTGATAATTTCATCCCTTACAGGTTCAAATTTAGCTGTTAATGTGCACTGTACTGATGATTAGAAATGGTTTGTAAATACAATATAGTGCATACCCAAGTGTAGAAGTTTAACATTAGACCAATGACACTCTACCCTGACAACACAGTAATACTTGGTAGCAGAATGTGATCATATATACTACAGCAAATAGAGAAATATTTAGGCCAGGTAGACACATGCAGGATTCACGACATTCACATTCCAAAACTGCAATCTTTGTATCCAGGCCACCTCAAGGTCACCTCAAGGTCACTGAGCTAGGTGGGCTGGTCACTGATTTGTTGAAGATTAATCATGGATATGACATCATACTCAGATCAAAATTGTTACTTAAATATGTTGGGAATAATGGGGACAATTTTCTTCTGATGAAAGCTTTTTTTATTATTATTGTTTCCCGGATCAATATTTATTAACATATCTTATGTGAGGCATATCTTAAAAATAAACCTTGGTCTCTCCTAGCTGCATAGCAATTTACAATGTAAAAATACGTAAGAAGACTGAGGGAAGCTGAGAAATTCAAATGCATTATATAATTTTTTTATAAGGAACCAAAACATTACTTTTCCGTGAAGATATAGAGTAAGGAATAACCGTGTACTTGATATTTTGACTTCAGTCTATGCTTGCCTTTTGGTGTGCACTGACAGTTGATACTCGTACGGTGCATACAGTTCTAGTTTAAGAAATTTTGTGTTAAGAATGTGCCTCAGCATTGGAAAATACCATCTGCACTGTTTACATTAGATATTACACCTTGAGTTTTGTACAAAAAGATGTGTAAATAATGTGAGTTTGAAAGTTTTGCCACCTAGTGGCTATTGTGGTGACACCTGGTGGCAAATTGACAAACTACAGTATATGAAATGTGATGTGAATTGTTTTCCTTGGTCCTGCTATTTGTATGTGAACACAGCACACTCTGCGACAAGCATTGTAAATTAATAACTCTTGTAACTGATAATGTAACAATTTTGGAATCTGTGTGCTCATCAGGTTGCAAATAAAGTACAAATCATAAAATAAACTTGCTTTGTCTTGTCTTAGGTGAACTGCTTTGTCTTGTCTTAGGTGAACTGATTTTTGTCAATAAATGTGAAAACATAAAATACCTATGTGATAAGTATGATATTTGGGTGTAGAATTAAATTCTATTGGCAGGAAACTGAGAGGACATCTGATTTATGACACAGATGGTTTTAAGTTGTCAAAATGTGGTATCTTTATGATGCTCAATGGGTTATTTATGCTATGTTTTTAAAATTTGCACAACACTCCCCATTTCAAACTCATTTAATCCTTGTAACTAGCAAAGTTGTGACTGTCAGACAAACGAAGCCGAGTGCAAAGGAGGTTGAAAATTATGCCCAATATCTCTCATGACCCAGACATGCAATCATTCATTACAAAATGTGTTCAGTTACAACATATTTGGAATCATCTTTATTAGAATTACCCTGAATGATTCATTCTCCCATTTTCCAATAAAAACCTTTTTTCTGAAGATGGCATGGCTGACTCACACAAACAAGATCACAGGCACCTCCGCATTTGAATGAAATTTATTTACCAACGTCAAAATGTTACTTGCAGACTCAATAACCAAATGAAGATGCATTTGATCCAGTTTGAAGGGTATCACCATTTTCGAATTTTGTAGTATTCTTATTAACTGCCAACAATTTTGTAATAATAGTATCCAGGGATGTTGTTTTTGTGGAGTACACAAACTTTGACTAAATCCCTATTGCTTGTCCTCCCAGTGGTTACAATCAGGGTCCCCTATTGTTGTCCTCCCAGTGGTTATAATCAGGGTCCCCTATTGTCTGTCCTCCCAGTGGTTATAATCAGGGTCCCCTATTGCTTGTCCTCCCAGTGGTTATATCACGGTCCCCTATTGCTTATCCTCCCAGTGGTTATAATCAGGGTCCCCTATTGCTTGTCCTCCCAGTGGTTATAATCAGGGTCCCCTATTGCCTGTCCTCCCAGTGGTTATAATCAGGGTCCCCTATTGCTTGTCCTCCCAGTGGTTAAAACTGGGTCCCCTATTGCCTGTCTTCCCAGTGGTTATAATCAGGGTCCCCTATTGCTTGTCCTCCCAGTGGTTACAATCAGGGTCCCCTATTGCCTGTCCTCCCAGTGGTTATAATCAGGGTCCCCTATTGCTTGTCCTCCCAGTGGTTACAACTGGGTCCCCTATTGCTTGTCCTCCCAGTGGTTACAATCAGGGTCCCCTATTGCTTGTCCTCCCGGTGGTTACAATCAGGGTCCCCTATTGCTTGTCCTCCCAGTGGTTATAATCAGGGTCCCCTATTGCCCATCCTCCCAGTGGTTACAATCAGGGTCCCCTATTGCCTGTCCTCCCAGTGGTTATAATCAGGGTCCCCTATTGCTTGTCCTCCCAGTGGTTACAACTGGGTCCCCTATTGCTTATCCTCCCAGTGGTTATAATCAGGTCCCCTATTGCTTGTCCTCCCAGTGGTTAAAACTGGGTCCCCTATTGCCTGTCCTCCCAGTGGTTATAATCAGGGTCCCCTATTGCTTGTCCTCCCAGTGGTTACAATCAGGGTCCCCTATTGCTTGTCCTCCCAGTGGTTACAATCAGGGTCCCCTATTGCTTGTCCTCCCAGTGGTTATATCACGGTCCCCTATTGCTTATCCTCCCAGTGGTTATAATCAGGTCCCCTATTGCTTGTCCTCCCAGTGGTTATAATCAGGGTCCCCTATTGCTTATCCTCCCAGTGGTTATATCAGAGTCCCCTATTGCTTATCCTCCCATTGGTTATAATCAGGGTCCCCTATTGCCTGTCCTCCCAGTGGTTATAATCAGGGTCCCCTATTGCTTGTCCTCCCAGTGGTTACAACTGGGTCCCCTATTGCTTGTCCTCCCAGTGGTTACAATCAGGGTCCCCTATTGCTTGTCCTCCCAGTGGTTACAATCAGGGTCCCCTATTGCTTGTCCTCCCAGTGGTTATATCACGGTCCCCTATTGCTTATCCTCCCAGTGGTTATAATCAGGTCCCCTATTGCTTGTCCTCCCAGTGGTTATAATCAGGGTCCCCTATTGCTTATCCTCCCAGTGGTTATATCAGAGTCCCCTATTGCTTATCCTCCCATTGGTTATAATCAGAGTCCCCTATTGCCTGTCCTGCCAGTGGTTATAATCAGGGTCCCCTATTGCTTGTCCTCCCAGTGGTTACAATCAGGGTCCCCTATTGCTTGTCCTCCCAGTGGTTATATCACGGTCCCCTATTGCTTATCCTCCCAGTGGTTATAATCAGGTCCCCTATTGCTTGTCCTCCCAGTGGTTATAATCAGGGTCCCCTATTGCTTATCCTCCCAGTGGTTATATCAGAGTCCCCTATTGCTTATCCTCCCATTGGTTATAATCAGAGTCCCCTATTGCTTATCCTCCCAGTGGTTATAATCAGGGTCCCCTATTGCCTGTCCCCCCAGTGGTTACAATCAGGGTCCCCTATTGCCTTTCCTCCCAGTGGTTAAAATCAGGGTCCCCGATTGCCTGTCCTCCCAGTGGTTACAATCAGGGTCCCCTATTGCATGTCCTCTCAGTAGATATAATCAGGGTCCCCTATTGCTTATCCTCCCAATGGTTATAATCAGGGTCCCCTATTGCTTGTCCTCCCAGTGGTTACAACTGGGTCCCCTGTTGCTTGTCCTCCCAGTGGTTACAATCAGGGTCCGCTATTGCTTGTCCTCTCAGTGGTTACAATCAGGGTCCCCTATTGCTTTTATGAGTGACATAGCGCATGTAACGGGTTTATAGCAGTGGGAGGAGCGGACGTCAAGAAAGCACCCTGCAGAGCACTTTCAGTGACATGTAATATTGGCCGATTTCTACTTCCATTCACCAAATGAACCACACAGAATGCCATATTTTTTTTAAATTATCAAAAATGATTTAACCCAATTGACTCTACATTCAATATATTTTTTATTATATTTTTTTAATCATTTCTATTCATGACTAATTTTCTCATATTTTTCAGGGAATATTTCTTCTTTTTTAGGTATTATTATGATAAGAGCAAGTTATTGCTGATTATTTTCTGAAATTAGATTAATATTTGATTTATCTAATATCTCAAAAATAAATGTGAGGTCAAATTTAAGTCCGTCAATTTGTCACTTTTGTATCCCTACCGATTTAAGCTATTTCTAATCATTTTAGCTTCATAATAAATCTTGAAATTGACGGACTTTTTTTTTCAATTTCTTTTTAGTATTAGTGTGTTTTTCTGTGCAGTATTCTATATATTTTCATAAACTAACCCCCGATAAGCTGGCATTTTTATATTATTTCAAAAATACTTAGTATTATAGTATTTTCCTCTGTTTTCTTTTATAGATTGACCACAAAACTATAAATTGCTCTCAAATTGTTAATTATGAAGAGATTTTGATGAATAAGGACTCTACGAGCTCATATTTGAAAGATGTAGATGATAGGATAATAAAACATGTAGATAATTTCCTGGAAATAGGCTTTCTATTTTCAAGGTCATTGAAAGGTCACTTCAAGGTCACTGGCAATATTTGATCAAAATAGCCTAAGAAAGTTGACATTCGATCACATATCATTTGTAGATGTATTCTGAGAAGTAAAAAAGTTATATCCCTATGTCTGTCATTTCTAGTGATGTCTAATCCTTGCACACCAATGATACCATAAGACCTACCGCTATACCATAAGATACATTATGGAAAAGTAATTCAACATACAAAACCAAAAATGTAAGGAAATGAAAGTTATCTTTGTTGCAGGATATATCCTCACGGGTTGGACACAATCAAGCTCTGAATGTACATTTGACAGTGTTACAATGCAATGAAATATTTTTTGACATCACCAAATATTCAAGATGCCACTTATGATAACAAGCTGAATGATACCTTTTAAATAAAAAAAAGAAATCACGAATCGGTGCATTACTTCCAACAGTGAATATTTTAACGTCCGAAATTTATGAAAAATCAACTGTTACGAATGTGCATTATGTGTTGTACCTTTCTGTCAAGGTAAATTTCACAATTAATTTAAAGGTTACATTGCAAAAATAAGTCATATTTTGACTAATTATTTCTCTAGTTTTTTTTAGATTGTCTGGTGTATGGTATCACCGCAAATTGCATATTCCACGATACCTCTGGAAAATATGTGTTTTGTTACGGAATTTCTGGTTTAAAACCCCAATAATAAAACACTGTCTACATTTCTAATACTAATAACACAAAAGGATTAATAAATACCTTCATTTGTCAATATCATATGAAGGAATAAACAAATAAATATTTTAAGTTAGTCAAATCTTTGTTATGTGAATATTATGCCATATCATGTTTTGAGGAGAATTTCAACAAAAATGCGTAGAGTACGTACCCCCATGTGAATTGGTAGTTCCAGAAAAGACAACTAATTCATATTATACAGTCATATTGAGCTACTGTTGAGTATTATTAGTGAGATAATTATTGGTTGAAAGCATGCTCCCAAAACCAGAAAATGAGATGTGAGTCTGTTTTGTAGTGTACGTACCCCTTTGTAGAGTACGTACCCCCTTGTTCACAGAGGTGTTAGTGTTGGTCTTGATTGACTTTAAAATCAATTATATTGTTTGTAAAGTGATGAGATGTCAAGTGGACATCTCTGTATAACAAAACAACAGTTTTAGAAATTGTTTAATAATTATGTGTTTGCTCTCTACACAAAATTTCTTACAATAATTTTGGTAATATTTGACTTTCTACCAAATTCATTAGCCAGACCACGTGAAACTTTGAAGTTAATTTTGAATAAGTATGTCAAAAGTAAATACAAATGGTTTGATAATTATTTCATTGTAAAATGAGTATCATAAAAGTCTGTATAGTCTACTCCATGAACTTACTAAAATGTAATTGCTTCTGGGGTACGTACACTACAACATTTGCGTAATATTTACCAAATACTGATCACCCTTGGACTAGGTGGCTCATAACAATTCATGAACTAAATAGAGCAAGGAATCCATCAAGTACAAAAGTTTGTGGACTTCTTATTCAAAGAACATAGCCAAAATGAGTAAATTAAAGAAGAATACAATGAAAATATGGAGGCAACGTCATGTTTCATATCTTTAGAACTTTTATGTTAAAAGGCAAAACATAATTATCAAACCTGGTTCCACTTGACATCTCATCACTTTACAAACAATATAAATGATTTAAAATTCTATCAAGACCAACACTAACATCTCTGTGTACAACGGGGTACGTATGCTATGATGGGGGTACGTACACTAAAAACAGACAAGACATCTCATTTTCAACCAACATTTATTTCACTTACAATACTCAACATTGGTCAAATATATTTTTGTACCTATATTGTACGTGTATAAACAACTATAAAACTATAATCAATCAATTATTATTAAAAATGTAGAATTTTTTATTACAGGGGTTAAAACCAGAAATTCCTTAAAAAAAACACACATTTTTTTCTGGTATTGTGGAATATCCAGGTTTGCCATGATGTCATACATGAGACAATCCTAAACAAACTAAATGTATAATAATTAGTCAAAATATACCTTGTTTGTGCAATGTATGCTTTATATTAGTTGTTAACTTTAACTTGACAAAAAGGTACAGCACACAATGCACATTCATAACAGTTTATATTTTAATAAGTACAGGACATCAGGACATCAAAAAATCAAAAAATATTTTTTTACATTGTAATACTGCCGAGTGTACATTCAGACCTTAATGAAGCCCATCCCAATACTGTAACAGAATTATTTGATGCTCAAGAAGATATCTAAGTATTAAAAATGTATGGAATGTCAATTGCAAGTCAATTCAAAATAAAAATCAGTTTTGTAAGCATTTCAATTTCATTTTTGTTGTGAAAATCAGTGTTGTTTCTGTGTTAGTTTATGTGTAGAATACGTACCCCAGGTAATGTATCAATTTTTTCAAAACAATAAGAAGTGAAATACTTAGGCAGTTGCATATTATATCTTTCAAAAATATTCTTTCTTTATCTGCAGTTGATAAGCATTATGAGTTAAGATTCATTTAAAGTTAATTTGTTGTCATAATCTTTGCTTGGTGCAGTACTGAAAATATCAAAATGTTATTTCCCCGTCTCAACATTTTTTCTCTATATATTTAAAATTTTGGTCGTCCAAATTTAGTTTTAACTATGTTAGAACATTATATACACTATATTAAATTATTTGCTTTATATTTGTTTCATTAATATAACTAATTTGGATAAGATTTCTTAATTATCCAAAATGAGTGTATACAGTTTGTAGAGTACGTACCCCCTGCAACACGCGTATGTTAAGAATAAAATTTCAATGGTATGTCCTTGTGCAAAAAGATTTTGGATTTAGGACAAGGAGACCTTGCATTTTAATAAAACATAAGTTAGAAATGCAGGTCACAAGTTTGATTTTTCATGTTAAGTGACTGCCTCTAGTGACCTTGATTTTGTCCAACCCGTCACAAAGTGTGTCAGATTGCCGTCAACGTGCCTCTGGAAATATTGGATAAAATACGTTTTTGTACTCTATATATCTTAATAAAAAAAAAGAATTTATTTTCAGAGTTCTTAATATAGGATTTTACAGCATTAAAATGATGATATGGGATAATGGGTGCCCTTTACTATGTCCATGTAATCATTGTGATATATAGACATAGACATAATATGAACAAGTTTTGAATAGCGTACATTCCAGATTAAATGTCTGAAAGTTATGATAATGACTTAATTATAATATATATATATATATATATATATATATATATATATATATATATATATATATATATATATATATATATATATATATATATATATATATATATATATATATATATATATATATATATATATATATATTTGGTGTGTATGTACTTCATATATATACACTTGTAGATATATATTTATTGCAAGGTATTTGATAAGATTTAAGCCATGATGGGGAAATATTTTGAAGGATATCTTGCTTTGGTGTCTATTTTTATTCTTGGTAAGTAAACCCAGGATGGCAAAGAATGAGCAATGCATTTACACATTTAGGATTGGTTTATATCGCATTATCACTATTATCTTGTTTTTCTTGTTTTTTGTTTTATTTCAGTCAGTGAGCTATGTGATGGGGCTAAACGGATCAAAGTGGAGAAGCGTTTTACTGAGATGCGAGAATATTACTCTCGCGAGATGAAGCGAGAGCTCAAGCCAGCGCCCTCTGCCGAGGAATTACTTGGGCTACAGCGAGGGGAGCACCTGGACCAGTCTGACCAGGTCGCCACAAGTCAAGGCACCCACAAGGTGAAACTACAGGAGACGTACCGCGGGTTGCCGGTAGGGGGCGAGAGTGTCGTGGTGGAGGTAGATGAGCAGGGGAAGTATACAGGTGCCATCTCCGGGAACCTTGTGGAGGGCATTGAGCAGGACCTGCCAAGCGTGCAACCAGAGATCAGCCCTGAGCAAGCTCTACTCACAGCCTTAAAACACAATGACCATGACAAGTATGACATTGAGTTTCATTTGAACGATGATGCTCAGCTTGAAGTATATACAGGAAATGGCGATGTCACAATGGAGAACATTCAGGTTAAACTTGTGTACAAACTGTCATATCTGGTACATGAAGATCAGATGATTTCCAGACCATTCTTCATCATTGATGCTAATTCAGGGGAAATTCTTCAATATTGGGAGGGGATGTCATCAAAGGTCATTTCAAATGTTGACATGAATGGTGCCAACAAGCAAGCGCTGAAGGTCAAACAGATAGGAGGTGTCGGTGGAAATGTTGTCACTGGTGAATACCATTACGCAAAGGACCTTCCTGGGATGAAGTTATACAGTAATGGTAAATATTGTTTTATGGAAAATGAATTTGTAAGGGTCATTGACATGAAAAATAGCACATATGTTGTATCATCTAGTGTCAATGATACCACGACCCATGCGTTTGATTGTAAACGTGGGAATGATGACGCCATTAACGGGGCATATTCGCCCATCAACGATGCCTTCTACTTCAGCAATGCAGTGCATCATATGTTCACTCAGTGGTATGGCGTAGCACCGCTCAAGTTCAAAATAATAGCAAAAGTGCATTATGGGCAGATGTTTCAGAACGCTTTCTGGGATGGCAGAGTGACGACTTACGGTGATGGGGGCGATGTCTTCTACCCCTTCACTACTCTGGATGTGATCGGCCACGAGGTGGCGCACGGCTTCACAGAGCAACACTCCGGCCTCATCTACAGTGGAGAATCAGGCGCCCTGAATGAGGCGTTCTCTGATATGTCAGGAGAAGCCGTGGAGGCCTTCGTCTATGGAACCTCAGATATATTAAGCGGCTTTGAAATTGTCAAAAATACAAGTTACGGTCTGCGCTATTTTGACGACCCAACCAAAGATGGCAAGTCTATAGGTCACTCTTGGGATTATTGTCCGGGAATTGATGTCCATTATTCCAGTGGTATTTATAACAGGGTGTTTTATGAGCTTCTCAGCACTCCGGGATGGGGCATCAGGGCGGCCTTTGGTGTCTTCGTGCTCGCTAACCGGTTGTACTGGACCCCCAATGCTCGGTTCCACGAGGCGGCGTGCGGGGTGAGAAGGGCCGCCGAGGACCTCGGCAGGAGCGCCGAGGACGTCGAGGCAGCCTTCAGGGCCGTGGGCATAGAACCTTGCCACAAAACCCGATCAGCAGCCGACTTCACCCAGTTATCTGCAGAGGCCGGGGACACGATAGAGCTCACCTTTAACGTGGATGACTCAATATCATTGCTGGAAATTGAGGTTGCTTTTGATTGGTCCTCTATGATGGGAGACGTGGACCTTTATGTAACTGTTAATTCTAAGGCCTATAACTTCTCCTCGGCTTCCAGTGCCACCAATCTGGAGAGAGTAGTCATAAAGAACCCTCTCCCCGTCCCTCACCACGTCACCCTCCGCGCCAACGAGGCCGTCCGCTCCATACACCTCTTTTCTATAAGGTCTAAATATGTTCTCTATGAAAATTCCACCGGGCTCGGCCTTGCAAACTTCACCATGTTCAACTTAACCTTTCCGGAGAGCCTAGTTCAGAACCACAACGCCGTGTCGCTGAGAATAGCAGATGGCACCCAAGCTCACAAGAAGATCTACATGCGTTATGAGGAGCCAGTAGATGCAAGAAACCGTCTCTATGACTACAGAGGTACCCAACTCATCACCGACCAACCCAGCTACCATATCTTGCTGTGCAGGGTGAAGTCTGGTACATACTTCGTGGCTTTCAGCGGTGAAGTGGGAAGTGTGTTGAAGGTTTGGTATGCTACGCTGATGCATACAGCAGAATGATAAATATACCAAATGGGCTCTTTGAAATATGTTCTCACTTGTAGGAACATTTGAGATATTAGTAGGAACATTTGAGATGTTATTCGGAACATTTGAGATATTAGTAGGAACATTTGAGATGTTAGTAGGACCATTTGAGATATTAGTAGGACCATTTGAGATGTTACTAGGAACATTTGAGATGTTACTAGGAACATTTGAGATATTAGTAGGAACATTTGAGATGTTATTCGGAACATTTGAGATATTAGTAGGAACATTTGAGATATTAGGAACATTTGAGATGTTAGTAGGAACATTTGAGATATTATTAGGAACATTTGAGATATTATTAGGAACATTTGAGATATTAGTAGGAACATTTGAGATATTATTAGGAACATTTGAGATATTATTAGGAACATTTGAGATATTAGGAACATTTGAGATGTTAGTAGGAACATTTGAGATATTAGTAGGAACATTTGAGATATTAGTAGGAACATTTGAGATGTTAGTAGGAACATTTGAGATATTAGTAGGAACATTTGAGATATTGTTAGGAACATTTGAGATGGTATCTTTTACCTGTATATGGGGTTGTTCTTTATTTGTATTGCAAAGTGGTCATATTAGGATGAATAATAACTATAACCACTTAATATAACCTAAATAAAGACATAATTTCCTCCCAGAAAATGAAGGACTGAATCACATTAAAAATCCAAAGTGTTGACAGAACATAGAAAGCATACAAAACCATGACAAGTGATCATTAAAATAAAGAGGCCATTGGTAAAATGTGCAGTCAAAATGAGTTCCTGTTGTGTTTCAGTTCACGGGAAATATTCCTTTTTACATTTGTTCTGTCAATTATAGACTTAGTGAATGTTCAAACATGGTTCCTAATAGAACTGTATGCATCACATATGAAAATATTTACAGGCAGGTTATGTTTCACGCCAAATATAGTGATAACAGTTTTGATTTTGATATTGTGGACTAACTTTGAACACCCTGATTGTAAGGAACAATGGTGGAGGATTAAAATACTGATTAGGGCAGAAAAACAAAAACATTCGCACCGATTGTGTTAATAGAGAAATTATGTGTGATTGCTGCAGTAAAGCTCTGAAAGCACCGAAACCAAGATGGCCGAAAGTTAGTCGAATTTTCCATCAAAATCTCCCTTGGGAGACGTAATGCTTGCTATCGTAGCTTTTCAGCCTCCTTATCCACAACATATGACCTCACATTTTGGTTTTAATATCATAATTTCTTTCATCAAGTTGGCCACCACACGTTTGATGTTTTCATTATCTTTAATCCCATCGTGTTCATTTCCCCCGTGTTGCCTCATTTCTTCTCTGATTGTCACACCTGTTGATTGAATGTTTGGCCCTTGTCAATTAGCAGGAAAAACATTTGTGGTTGAGGTTGCATTTATTGATATTTGTATGCTTCTGACTGTAACCTTATAGATGATCTAATCAGTTGGTTTACCATTATACTTTGATCACTATATCATTTTGCAGGTTGCATTGACAATTCTCAGTTTTGTTTGCTCTCTGATCTCCACACATAGCAAGAATACTTGGAGACATACAGACGGAAGTTGGTGGATGGTATTGATTTGTCACCAGGAACAAATTATATATGTTCCAGACATGTCAAGTGGTACTTATAGATATATTTGATTTAAGCTTTCATGAAATCAAATTTTCAAGGAATTTTTCATTACATGATATAAATGTCTATACCATAATTTTTGGAATTAAATTTTAATACCCATCATATTACCCCAACATACATTTCTGTGCCATTTGAAATTTGATCAGTCGTCTGCTAAAATACCAAATCATCCATTGAACACTTTATCAATAAGCTAAGATGACAAGTGATCTTACAAACACCGACTTGGTAAGGTTTTCAATGCTATTCATATAACTGTATGAATTTGTAATATATTTTGTAATATTAGAGGACGATTAAAATCTATGTAGTGCTCACATCTTGTTTGCATGTTTATATGAAGACGTATTCTATCATCACCTACGTGTTTCAGTACAATTTCCAAATAGATTGACTCTTAAAATAGTTCTTTCGCAGTCAAATAAAAACCAAAATAGTAAGCAAAACCCTATCAAGACAAAAGATAATTCAAGCTGATATCTTAACGATTAATGTGAATAATGAATATATTCCTTTGATATTGAAGTGAGGTGGCATTGGTGTCTTTAAAGGATAGAGATAATAACTTGAATTTACAAACTAAAAATCAGAAGATTTTGTGAACTATAAAATAATGTAAAATGTAAAAAAAAATAAAAGGATCTAAATTTGTATCTTGTTACGCATATAGATCGTTTTTAATTTTCTAAGCGATCTGCACTATTTAATCACATAAATGTTATCCATGACGTGTTTTTCTTCCGTAAGAGAATATACCAAACGTTGCAAGGTCTTGTGTATAACAGTCATGTATGGATTAAAAAGGTGAATAGGGTAGAGCGGCGAATGCATTCGCGCCTATTGTGTGACTGGGAACATCATTTTATGACTGCTGAAGCCAAAGTGGGAACGCACCGAAACCAAGATGGCCGAATGTTGGTGGATTATTTCATCAAAATCTCTTAAATATACACGTAATGAGTGGATATTTGAGATGTTTATTGTTTTTAAAATCTCATGACAGAGAAAATTAAATCATGTTTTAATGAGAAAAAAATAACTTGCTGAAAAAGAAATTAGTGTCCTGATGTTTGTGTTAACGGGTTCTTCAAAATTTGGTTCATGATGTGTAGTTGGAGATTTGTTTTAGAATATCTCATCACAGAATTGAAGCTGCCTTTATGGACTATACCTGTGTACTAGATAGTAAATAATGCATGATGGAATTAAGGTCCCTGTACATGAATCCCTATAAAGGAAAACAGCCTGAAAACGTCTTTCATGTTTGACCCATTAGCTCTTCGCCTAATTATAAGTGCTGAATTATATCAGAAAAACAACTTCAGGGTCATAACAAGGTCATATCTTGGGAAATATCTCCCATAGGGTTTTTAATTTCTAAGATAGAGAGGTAACAATGTATTTGGGTTTGCACACAATTGATTTATTACAGATCTTAAACAAACTGACCAAAGCAAGCTACTTTACTACATTCATGCACATACATACCAGACGCTTATTGTGCGCTCAAAACCAAATACAGTTCCGGGTGTACAATTAACTGATTAAATGATGAATATATAATCAGCTCTTGAATCCAATCTAAAGCGCTAAAACACAATACGAACACAGTTGTAAATATTTATGAAACCAACATGGCGTGTAAATGTGGAAACCGAAGAAGCACGAGATGAGACGAGAAATGGTGGAGGTTTAGATGAGAAATAGAGACATTCTAGCAGATCCACATCCTCAATGCAGGACATCCACAGTACTGTACCCACATAGCTGACACGTGCCTTGTCAAATGAAGATTTACCTGCAGGCTGTTATCCAGCCTGTATAATAAGTTATGTGTCTCCATCCCATCAAATAAGCACCAAGCATGATGCACACAAAACAAAATACACAATTTGGCTTTTTTTAAACCCCAATTCCAAAAGATTATTTTCTTCTTTTTATTCATCTGTTTTAATTTTTTTATTTTTTATGCTAGTTTATAAAACTCCCAGTCGTACTCACTGAATATTTTAAAGGATTTGAAGCATATGATGATATGTTTTTGAATAAAATGTAATGCAATGTCAAAATTTTCAGGATTAGAATGGAAAGTAACCCAGTAACTGGCAACAAGTGGGTAAGTTCCCCATCGTGCACACTACCATCTGTCGTGCTGAACAATGGCTGTTACGCTAATAGAGTTTACATATTAACAAAGCTAATTGCTTGAGAAATCAAACAGTGAGTTACTTTTTCCTTAATCATATTAAGTCCCGTCAACATTAATTAGCATTAATTAGCTTGCTCAATATGCCCCAATAAACCAGTGTTGATTTAATACTTACATAAAATTAGCATAATTAGGTGCCCTTCATATACTGGCTCAAAGCAGCCAATAACTTAAATCTGATGGAGAAATCATCTCTGGCAGTATTTGGTATGTGGCATTATCACACGATGGGTGTAGGCGTGATATTCACCATTATCTTATTTCAACTCATTTGTATCAAATATCAAATAAGGGCACAAGAACTCGGTGAGTTGTTTAGTACTGAGAAAGTATTCTCATATTGCGTTTATAAAAATATTCATCTGATTATGATCAAGGTTGATTATAAAATTGTTCTTTCGCTAAAATTTAGTAATTCCAATTTAACATTTTCCAAAATATAAACACATAAGATTTGGGGTTTTGCTACATATACAAAAAAAATATATATTAAGTTAAAGCTTTCATGACATTACAGAGGTCACAGGCAATTTTACAGAGATTTTACATTTTTAAATGTTTTGTGGTCATGAAACGATTATATAAACGATCTCCCTAAAATCAACAAAATACCACTAATAGAGAAACAGACCTCTGTAAGCCAAATCATGTTTGTATCCCCAATCTGAAGGTGCCCATTGCTAGTAAGGTGCCCTCTGCTAGTAAGGTGCCCATTGCTAGTAAGGTGCCCATTGCTAGTAAGGTGCCCTCTGCTAGTAAGGTGCCCATTGCTAGTAAGGTGCCCACTGCTAGTAAGGTGCCCACTGCTAGTAAGGTGCCCACTGCTAGTAAGGTGCCCATTGCTAGTAAGGTGCCCACTGCTAGTAAGGTGCCCATTGCTAGTAAGGTGCTCATTGCTAGTAAGGCGCTCCACTGCTAGTAAGGTGCCCATTGCTAGTAAGGTGCCCATTGCTAGTAAGGTGCCCACTGCTAGTAAGGTGCCCATTGCTAGTAAGGTGCCCATTGCTAGTAAGGTACCCATTGCTAGTAAGGTGCCCACTGCTAGTAAGGTGCCCACTGCTAGTAAGGTGCCCACTGCTAGTAAGGTGCCCACTGCTAGTAAGGTGCCCATTGCTAGTAAGGTGCTCATTGCTAGTAAGGCGCTCCACTGCTAGTAAGGTGCCCATTGCTAGTAAGGTGCCCACTGCTAGTAAGGTGCTCATTGCTAGTAAGGTGCCCATTGCTAGTAAGGTGCCCTCTGCTAGTAAGGTGCCCATTGTTAGTAAGGTGCCCACTGCTAGTAAGGTGCCCACTGCTAGTAAGGTGCCCATTGCTAGTAAGGTGCTCATTGCTAGTAAGGCGCTCCACTGCTAGTAAGGTGCCCATTGCTAGTAAGGTGCCCACTGCTAGTAAGGTGCCCATTGCTAGTAAGGTGCCCATTGCTAGTAAGGTGCTCATTGCTAGTAAGGTGCCCACTGCTAGTAAGGTGCCCATTGCTAGTAAGGTGCCCACTGCTAGTAAGGTGCCCATTGCTAGTAAGGTGCCCACTGCTAGTAAGGTGCCCACTGCTAGTAAGGTGCCCACTGCTAGTAAGGTGCCCATTGCTAGTAAGGTGCTCATTGCTAGTAAGGTGCCCATTGCTAGTAAGGTGCCCACTGCTAGTAAGGTGCCCATTGCTAGTAAGGTGCCCCACTGTGGCTAAATAGGGTCTCCTTGTCTTATTAATTAGTATTGTTAGTTATCTAGTTATGTATTGCACTGCTGAACCTGTGAATTGAAACAAGAAGGGGTTGAATACAACTACTGATCCTGCTTCTCATTCCAATCTGAAGTATTCATCATAAGATAACATGTACTTTTTAAGATTTCATTTTGTTTTGCAGACAATTCCACTTCAATATGTGAATTAAGTGGTGGGCAGTGTGCCCAGGAAGAATGTTGTCCCCACAGATATTATGTGATGGATCGGTGCGGCGAGGGGCAGGGCCAGTGCTGTCTCCATACGCCTGACTGCCAGTGGAGAACAACAATGGAGGGTGGGGATTTACAGTTTTGTGCCTTTTATATGATCTAGTGCTTGTCCAGAGGGAGATTATATACTACTATTATATTGGTTCATAATACTAAGAAATAGTAAGAAAAAAACATGGGTGCAATGTAGTGCATAAAAAGGCAAAGAAACAGAAATATCTTTATCAAGTTTGATAAGTGAAAGGAACAGAAACAAATAATTGAGGGAGGGTCAAAGAGGTATGTATTTCAATGCAAGTCATATGAGCTGACTTCATATAATGACAATACTGAACAAGAAGAATAAAAAGGGGAAAGTTTCCAATTCTCCTTTTTGTTGACGAAAAAAATAATACATAGATTTTTCATTAATAAGCAAATCGAACATCAACAGAGGCAATTGACCAATAGAGTGTTGAATGATACGATCTTGCAACAATGCCTGATTGACCTCCCAGTTTTCATCCTTCTCAGCCTCCCCTGTTTCCCATCTCAATCTCCCCTATTTCCCATCTCAACATCCCCTGTTTCCCATCTCAATCTCCCCTATTTCCCATCTCAACATCCTCTATTTCCCATCTCAACCTCCCCTATTTCCCATCTCAATCTCTCCTATTTCCCATCTCAATATCCTCCATTTCCCATCTCAACCTCCCCTATTTCCCGTAGTGGATCTGTGCCTTTGATGGTTATTTAGGTAGTGGATGGGAGGTAGTGGATCCGTGCCTTTAATGGTTATTTAGGTAGTGGATGGGAGATAGTGGATCTGTGCCATTAATGGTTATTTAGGTAGTGGATGGGAGGTAGTGGATCCGTGCCTTTAATGGTTATTTAGGTAGTGGATGGGAGGTAGTGGATCTGTGCCTTTAATGGTTATTTAGGTAGTGGATGGGAGGTAGTTGATCTGTGCCTTTAATGGTTTTTAAAGTAGTGGAGGGGAGGTAGTGGATCTGTGTCTTTAATGGTTATTTAGGTAGTGGATGGGAGGTAGTTGATCTGTGCCTTTAATGATTATTTAGTTAGTGGATGGGAGGTAGTGGATCTGTGCCTTTAATGGTTATTTAGGTAGTGGATGGGAGGTAGTTGATCTGTGCCTTTAATGATTATTTAGGTAGTGGATGGGAGGTAGTGGATCTGTACATCTAATGGTCATTCAGGTAGTGGATGGGAGGTAGTGGATCTGTGCCTTTAATGGTTATTTAGGTAGTGGATGGGAGGTAGTGGATCTGTGCCTTTAATGGTTATTTAGGTAGTGGATGGGAGGTAGTGGATCTGTGCCTTTAATGGTTATTTAGGTAGTGGATGGGAGGTAGTGGATCCGTGCCTTTAATGGTTATTTAGGTAGTGGATGGGAGGTAGTGGATCTGTGCCATTAATGGTTATTTAGGTAGTGGATGGGAGGTAGTGGATCCGTGCCTTTAATGGTTATTTAGGTAGTGGATGGGAGGTAGTGGATCCGTGCCTTTAATGGTTATTTAGGTAGTGGATGGGAAGTAGTGGATCTGTGCCATTAATGGTTATTTAGGTAGTGGATGGGAGGTAGTGGATCCGTGCCTTTAATGGTTTTTAAAGTAGTGGAGGGGAGGTAGTGGATCTGTGTCTTTAATGGTTATTTAGGTAGTGGATGGGAGGTAGTTGATCTGTGCCTTTAATGATTATTTAGGTAGTGGATGGGAGGTAGTGGATCTGTACATTTAATGGTCATTCAGGTAGTGGATGGGAGATAGTGGATCCGTGCCTTTAATGGTTATTTAGGTAGTGGATGGGAGGTAGTTGATCTGTGCCTTTAATGATTATTTAGGTAGTGGATGGGAGGTAGTGGATCTGTACATCTAATGGTCATTCAGGTAGTGGATGGGAGGTAGTGGATCTGTGCCTTTAATGGTTATTTAGGTAGTGGATGGGAGGTAGTGGATCTGTGCCTTTAATGGTTATTTAGGTAGTGGATGGGAGGTAGTGGATCTGTGCCTTTAATGGTTATTTAGGTAGTGGATGGGAGGTAGTGGATCCGTGCCTTTAATGGTTATTTAGGTAGTGGATGGGAGATAGTGGATCTGTGCCATTAATGGTTATTTAGGTAGTGGATGGGAGGTAGTGGATCCGTGCCTTTAATGGTTATTTAGGTAGTGGATGGGAGGTAGTGGATCTGTGCCTTTAATGGTTATTTAGGTAGTGGATGGGAGGTAGTGGATCTGTGCCTTTAATGGTTTTTAAAGTAGTGGAGGGGAGGTAGTGGATCTGTGTCTTTAATGGTTATTTAGGTAGTGGATGGGAGGTAGTTGATCTGTGCCTTTAATGATTATTTAGGTAGTGGATGGGAGGTAGTGGATCCGTGCCTTTAATGGTTATTTAGGTAGTGGATGGGAGGTAGTGGATCTGTGCCTTTAATGGTTTTTAAAGTAGTGGAGGGGGGTAGTGGATCTGTGTCTTTAATGGTTATTTAGGTAGTGGATGGGAGGTAGTTGATCTGTGCCTTTAATGATTATTTAGGTAGTGGATGGGAGGTAGTGGATCTGTACATCTAATGGTCATTCAGGTAGTGGATGGGAGGTAGTGGATCTGTGCCTTTAATGGTTATTTAGGTAGTGGATGGGAGGTAGTGGATCTGTGCCTTTAATGGTTATTTAGGTAGTGGATGGGAGGTAGTGGATCTGTGCCTTTAATGGTTATTTAGGTAGTGGATGGGAGGTAGTGGATCCGTGCCTTTAATGGTTATTTAGGTAGTGGATGGGAGGTAGTGGATCTGTGCCTTTAATGGTTATTTAGGTAGTGGATGGGAGGTAGTGGATCTGTGCCTTTAATGGTTATTTAGGTAGTGGATGGGAGGTAGTGGATCCGTGCCTTTAATGGTTATTTAGGTAGTGGATGGGAGGTAGTGGATCCGTGCCTTTAATGGTTATTTAGGTAGTGGATGGGAGATAGTGGATCTGTGCCATTAATGGTTATTTAGGTAGTGGATGGGAGGTAGTGGATCCGTGCCTTTAATGGTTATTTAGGTAGTGGATGGGAGGTAGTGGATCTGTGCCTTTAATGGTTATTTAGGTAGTGGATGGGAGGTAGTGGATCTGTGCCTTTAATGCTTTTTAAAGTAGTGGAGGGGAGGTAGTGGATCTGTGTCTTTAATGGTTATTTAGGTAGTGGATGGGAGGTAGTGGATCTGTGCCTTTAATGGTTATTTATGTAGTGGATGGGAGGTAGTGGATCCGTGCCTTTAATGGTTATTTAGGTAGTGGATGGGAGGTAGTGGATCTGTGCCTTTAATGGTTTTTAAAGTAGTGGAGGGGAGGTAGTGGATCTGTGTCTTTAATGGTTATTTAGGTAGTGGATGGGAGGTAGTTGATCTGTGCCTTTAATGGTTATTTAGGTAGTGGATGTGAGGTAGTGGATCTGTACATCTAATGGTCATTCAGGTAGTGGATGGGAGGTAGTGGATCTGTGCCTTTAATGGTTATTTAGGTAGTGGATGGGAGGTAGTGGATCTGTGCCTTTAATGGTTATTTAGGTAGTGGATGGGAGGTAGTGGATCTGTGCCTTTAATGGGTTTTAAAGTAGTGGAGGGGAGGTAGTGGATCTGTGTCTTTAATGGTTAGTTAGGTAGTGGATGGGAGGTAGTGGATCTGTGCCTTTAATGGTCATTCAGGTAGTGGATGGGAGGTAGTGGATCTGTGCCTTTAATGGTTATTTAGGTAGTGGATGGGAGGTAGTTGTTCATTGCCTTTAATGGTTATTTAGGTAGTGGATGGGAGGTAGTGGATCCGTGCCTTTAATGGTTATTTAGGTAGTGGATGGGAGGTAGTGGATCTGTACCTTTAATGGTTAGTTAGGTAGTGGATGGGAGATAGTGGATCTGTTCCTTTAATGGTCATTCAGGTAGTGGATGGGAGGTAGTGGATCTGTGCCTTTAATGGTCATTTAGGTAGTGGATGGGAGGTAGTGGATCTGTGCCTTTAATGGGTATTTAGGTAGTGGATGGGAGGTAGTGGATCTGTGCCTTTAATGGGTTTTAAAGTAGTGGAGGGGAGGTAGTGGATCTGTGTCTTTAATGGTTAGTTAGGTAGTGGATGGGAGGTAGTGGATCTGTGCCTTTAATGGTCATTTAGGTAGTGGATGGGAGGTAGTGGATCTGTGCCTTTAATGGTTATTTAGGTAGTGGATGGGAGGTAGTTGTTCATTGCCTTTAATGGTTATTTAGGTAGTGGATGGGAGGTAGTGGATCCGTGCCTTTAATGGTTATTTAGGTAGTGGATGGGAGGTAGTGGATCTGTGCCTTTAATGGTTATTTAGGTAGTGGATGGGAGGTAGTGGATCTGTACCTTTAATGGTTATTTAGGTAGTGGATGGGAGATAGTGGATCTGTGCCTTTAATGGTCATTCAGGTAGTGGATGGGAGGTAGTGGATCTGTGCCTTTAATGGTCATTTAGGTAGTGGATGGGAGGTAGTGGATCTGTGCCTTTAATGGTTTTTAAAGTAGTGGATGGGAGGTAGTGGATCTGTACCTTTAATGGTTAGTTAGGTAGTGGATGGGAGGTAGTGGATCTAATGGTTAATGGTTAATCTAATGGTGCCTTTAATGGTTATATCAGTGATGTAGGGGAAGTAGGGTTCCATTGTTTCCAATGTTACTTTCACACAGGATAAAATACCTTGTTTCATGTTTGTGAACATACCATTTCGAATATCTTTAACATTCAATACAATAGTTCAGTAAATATGTTTCTTTTCCAGATATATCAATGTGGCCTGAGGGAGACTTTGCACTTCCCATGTCAGTTTATGATTGTCCCCTTACTGACAAGTTTTCTTGGATCAGGAGTAAGATATCCTTCATAAATACCCCGGAGGAAAGCGGTCTTCATCAATCATCATTAGCTTATCATCTCAGAGGTCCACTTAATACTCAACAAGTCACTCTACATTTCTGCTCAAAATTAAGTGATTTTCAATCTTTTGGTCTCAAAGAACAGACTCCAGAGTGGCCACCAGGTGATTATTGTGTGTTCAAGGTTGGGGATGGATGCCCAACAGGTAAATATTAGATGCACTAAGTCTTGTTTACTTCACACTCATACAAATACAATTTATATCCTATATTTTGAATATAGTTGATCATAACGTGTAAATGACTGTCAATCTGTTCCTAGGGTTTACCTCTGGTTCAGTCACAATTCCAACATCGGGTCAGACAATAAGCATCATTTCTCCTGTCCCTGGGGAGAAGGTTAATAATGATAGTCTCAGGGTGAACTTCTGCTGTAGACAGGATGGGGCAGAAGCACAACGGATAAAGCTCCCTACCCCAAACCCATTTGTCCTCATCAAGGTATGTATACACTGCAACATCAAAAACTATATATCAATCAACTCAATGTATGTGTAAATTCTAAAACCTTCAGAATTTCCCCCAAAAATATATTTTTCCCAACATTCAGAATGGCGCCTGGTGCCCGGCCGTGCAGTATATGAAGCTGTCTGAGGAGTATGTAGATGTGAGCATTGGTGAGAGTATGGACCCACCTCTCACACAGGGAGCTGTTCCCTCTGATGTGCTCAATAGGACTGGTTATTTCAGACTTCCTCTATGCTATTATCAAGGTAATTCTATTAGTTAGAATATTAGCTTTGAAAATTATCAATAATTTTTTTCTATCAAATGTGACATATGTAGCAATGTATAAACTTTGTGACAGAATCCGACTTTAATTTGTTTTTAATTTTCTATGAAAGATACACGAGGCCAGCTACTTTTTGGTCTGATATTGCCTAGATATATTAAACCAAAGCCAAAGTCTCTCCATATGAAAATCTCCAGTCTGCAAAAAGTGGCCTTTCATAATACAACAAACATGTTTTCCAATGTTTTTGGGGATAAACGACAAAACAAAATGAATTTGGAATGCATGGAATTCCTGATAAACTAACATTATCTTGCAATAGTATATTGAATAACGTATCTTTATAAAGATAATAATGGTATTTTCAAATCGGTTTACTTTGTATTGGCTTCAATGTGATCTGCTGGCGTATTGTACACTCATGTGTGTAAAATTCACATTCAACAAGGATCCTAATATCATCATTAAACTTGTTGCAAAATGTAGTGAAATTCGATAATCAACAAACAAATCATAAATCATATATATATATGTGTGTGTGTGTTTGTATTATTCGGGGTTTAACGTCACTTTCATCATCAGATCTAAGATGAATCGCGTCATGAACTTCATCATGGCCAGTAACTGATCTAATGGCTGATATATACTCAAACATTTGCCTTGAATATACAGGAATTATGTTTACCTCGTGGAACAAGACCATGCAGACCTGGCAATCAGAAGAACACAGTTAACGGAAATCAAAACTAGAGGGGGTTTAAATACTTATCTCATAATCGTTTTGATTAAACCTTTTTTGAGATGATTATGAATTTAATTATGAATGTCCTTTGGAATAAGGAATGACACATAGAATGTTTATCATACATTTAGAAATGAAGGTAGAAAAAACAATTGCTAAAAATGACAAACACTTGATGAAATGGTCGTGTGGACGAATACGTGTGGTCAAATCTTTCTTATTGATTTATCAATCTATCAAGATATTTATACATATTTATACGTTGTTTTCAGATCAAAAAAGGTATACTCTGATGGTATCTGATATTCATCACTCAGTGTTATACTCTGATGATATCTGATATTCATCACTCAGCGGTATACTCTGATGGTATCCGATATTCATCACTCAGTGGTATACTCTGATGGTATCTGATATTCATCACTCAGTGGTATACTCTGATGGTATCCGATATTCATCACTCAGTGGTATACTCTGATGGTATCTGATATTCATCACTCAGTGTTATACTCTGATTTTATCTGATATTCATCACTCAGTGGTATACTCTGATGGTATCTGATTTTCATCACTCAGTGGTATACTCCGATGGTATCTGATATTCATCACTCAGTGGTATACTCTGATGGTATCCGATATTCATCACTCAGTGGTATACTCTGATGGTATCCGATATTCATCACTCAGTGGTATACTCTGATGGTATCCGATATTCACTACTCAGTGTTATACTCTGATGGTATTCGATATTCATCACTCAGTGGTATACTCTGATGGTATCCGATATTCATCACTCAGTGGTATACTCTGATGGTATCTGATATTCATTACTCAGTTGTATACTCTGATGGTATCTGATATTCATCACTCAGTGGTATACTCTGATGGTATCTGATATTCATCACTCAGTGGTATAATCATTAGTTACCCTTCAAGTATTTTGTTGATTTATAATAATAAGGAATATTGAAATTTATCACCATTGGTTATGGCACTTTAAAATGACATCATATTTGTAGGTTATGAAACTTGCTACCATGATGTTGATGTTGGCAACAGTTACCGTGGAGATGTCAATACTACTGTTGATGGAATCTGTGGAAAATGGGGTAGTTGGGGTGTGCAAGAGCATTACAGATATATATTTGGTGAGAATGATAATTTCTGCCGGAATGTTCATGGTTATGAATCACAGCCATATTGCTTTGGTTCAGGAATCACACCATGTCACATACGGAAATGTGGTACGTATCTAAGTTAGTCAGCAAGAGTCTATTATGTAATTATGGGAAATAAACAAGTAAACTACTATGAGGTGTGAATGATAGTTTGGATTTTATTTACAGACGATGAGCTTCCCAAATTAAAAGAGCTTGGAAATGATTTTCCAACAAGGATGAAGGTCGGGAGGGAAGAGGAAGCAAGGATTGCCATAGATAAAAACATAGGTCTGTCAAGCGCAACCAAATAGTGTCATGGTGTCAACCAATATAGAGTCAATGCACAATTCTTGTCACTTGTCTTTGACAGGGCGAATTGTGACCGTGCACGATACAAAGTGTCTTAGGGGGAAGTGCGATTTTGAAATATTTATCTAAACAATGTTGCTTAAACATTTTTTTGGCAAAATTATCTGCTAATGTATTAATGCAGGACTCTAATTTAACTGGGGTTTTATTAAGTAAAATAAAGTTTTGATTTGATTTGATTTTTCACGTTGGCCACTCCATTGCCACAAATGAAATCATCAATAGAAATGGCAAACATAACACTTTACTATGTGGGACACATCTACAAATGATACATGACTGAATGTGGACCTTTGTAGGCTAATATAAAATATTACCAATGACCTTGCAGTGTCCTTTAAATGACTTTGAAAATGAAACTCCTATTTCCGTGGATTTTAGTATAAATTTCAATATTCAATTAGCTGTCTCCATCAAAAACGAGCACGTAGAGTCTTTATTAATTTAAATTAACAAAATTAGAGCTTGTTTTTATATTTTAGACCAATCTGCAAGGAGAACTAGAGGAAATTATGATGTTTTTAGCTATTTTGAAATAATATCTATAATAACAACTTATTCGAAGTACATATAGTGCATAGAAAAAAAACGTAATGCTGAAAATAAACTGAAAATAAAATCCATCAATTTCGAGATTTATTAAGGAGCTAAATTTGGTTAAAAATAGCTTTAATGTGGTATGTGTAATATAGATGAAAATTGACAGACTTTAAATTGATCCAACGCAAGTTTCATATACATACAATATTAATGTAATTTCAGAAAATAACCTCTAATAAGATGCTCTAATTATAATAGTATATAAAACATGATAATAAACTCTCAAAATATAGTACAATGTGCCAAATTTGCAATAAGAAAAAAAAACAGGTAACAAGAAATGCATTAAATGCAGACACAAATGGATTACCTCATTGAATAGCTGATATATATCTGCCAATTGTCATGTATTTAATTGTTTTCTGCAATAAGAGGAGATTGCTAATATGTATTCTTGAATATGTATATGAATTGGAGAATGTGTTTTTGGTGCCATTTATACTGGGTAAAAGTGACGCAATGTACCCACTGTAATAAGAAGTTTTGCACTACCCATTTCATGTTCAATGTCTCCCATTTCTAGTAATGAAGAGAGCTTTGGGAATGCTGTGGCTGGATGTGGTTGCAACGCAGTGGGAGGCCTGCTCATGCGCTATAAAAACTAATATATAAACAATTTTCAGCTAGACATCACTGCATCAGATACCACTGCATTTGTCATATATTCAATAACTCTTTTATAAGTGTACAAATACTCAATTATCATTAATTATATTATGTATATAATATTTAATAAGTGTGTCTGATATATTCTTTTCAAAGTATTTAACTACCTTGATGCGTAAATGTACAGATTCTTTTTATCGATTTATTGACACACGCAAGCTTTTATTATTATTGTGTATAAACAGAGACATTTAAATATCTATGGTATAAATTAGTGTTGTGGTGTTCTCAGATACATGTGTCTGGCAGGTGGCAAGGCAGCCCTGGTGGCAGATTAACTTCCAGCAGGACTACGAGGTTATAGGTGTCCTCATATATGACAACACAGGTAAAGTGTACATTTAAAAAGCTGCTTAATTCAATCGATTTTACATCTTCAACTCCGGAAACATATTGTCATTCAGTTCAAGAATCTGGTATGTCTCACACCAAGGCATTCGGTTGAAGGCGCATACAGACATATGGGTATGATGGTATCAATGCTCTCCATCGTTTTAAATGTTTTGATGAATAAGTGAAAATATCGGTTTAAAATGTGAAATACGCCTTGCAACCTGACACTAAAGAGTTTGTTACATCTTTACATGATACCCTTATATTGCATAATTCCAAGCCAAAGTGTACATATATTGAGACCTTTCGAATCATTAAGTGTCTTATGGTGAAGTTATGTTATTTAATAAAAAAAATGATCAAGAGGCAACGAGGGACCTCCAATATGTCACAAGGGACCCCAGTATGTAACAAATAAGGACACCAAAAGAAATTCATAACTTCAAATTTGAATAATTGGGTGTTAAATGTCTTTAATATTTAGTGTTTATTTCCCTCAATACAATTTAACCTTGTTCCTTTTTAGATCTGTGACCTTCACATTGATTGAGTCCACTCACTTACTCTGGCCTCCCTCTGTAATGGAATCAGTGTTATTCCAAACCCAACATGTTTTAACCTTGAAGGAACCCATCATGTGTAAGCGTCATAATTCAGGCCACCAATTGGTCTGTTAGGTTAAGTTTTCGAATGGTGTAGGGTTAGGAGGTCCCTTTCACGTTTTGTTATGAGACATCGTGAATGTGTGAGCCAAGCTTTGAAAACTGTCAAAACAAGATGGCTGAAAGTCAGTCAGTTGTTTCTTATGGCCATAGTACAAAGTATGATGTGCGGAGACATTTTTATCTTTGTCTTAATCACCACAGTAGTCCATACATTTAATGTATCAATATAATATCTGCCCAAATTGGATTCATGGATGTTTGTTTTACACAGGCAACAAATTGTGTCACTGGAGACTAGGGAATGTTTATGTTGGCAACACGCCAGATGATTTCGAGGATGGTAGTGCCCTTATGTGCAAGAGGAATACCACATTGAATGGACAGGGAAACAAATTTCTCATAATGTGTGAACAACCTGTAAAGGGGCAGTACCTGACACTGTGGTCCCATGTGTACAGAGAGCAAGATGCCAATCACCCCGAAGGCTTCAACCCTGTTTTCACAGACTGTATTGTCTTTTGTGAGGTTACAATATATGTCAGGGGTAAGGGTCTTATAAATCAAATACAGTTTGACATTTCTAAATAAGTTTTGCATATTGTACCATATCTAGTAAAATGACATTTGATAGATGATCTAAATGTAAATGAACTTTATATGATTTATGGCGACCAAACACACGGTAATAAGAGACAGCATTTTTTTTATTAAAACGACAATTTTATCAGAACGTTTGTACTTGGCTTCAGATAATTTAAATATCAATAAAATAACTTGATTCAGAGACATCCTGTGGCCAGCCCTTTGAAACAAATGATGTCCTGACAGATGACCAAACCACGGTATCCTCACTGGCAGAGGATGCCCAACCAAGCCATGTAGCTCTTTACAGTTCTCCTGGATGGTGTGCAGACCCAGATGATAAACACCCATTTATACAAGTATGACTTCTGGATTGACATGTCCTTAATATCCTTATTCAATAGTAAAACCAGTTCATGATTTCAGTTTATGCAAGATTCGGGTAATTGAAGAAACAGATCATTACATGTAAATTTCCAGAATGTTTTTATAGTGTCATGTCATATGTCACATTTGGCTCTATACACATTATCTATATTAACAACATTCTAATATGGACAAAATCAAAACATTGCCTTTAATTTTGAACTCCTGCAGAACTAGAGTAATAATGCTAAAATTGATGTGTTCAAACACATATTATCAATAATATGAATAGGAATGATACAACCATTAATTAATTCAAACACAGCATCTGCTCAATTGATTTACCTGATCTTTGGCTCATTTGAAAGAAATAGGAAATATCAAGCTTTTTATTTACTCAAAATTGCCTGACTGGTAAATCAACCAGAGCAGGTGGAATAGCATTTTAAAGACATAAAGCGGTGAACAGATTTGACCACTAGAATTCTGCTGTTATATCTAAAGTATAAGCCCTATAATTTTTAAAAGGTCATAAGGGTATGCTTAATGAACATGTTTACAAAGGAAACATGAACACCTTTCAAATAGAATGGTTCAACTAAAATGAGTTTTTTTTGGAAATAGAACACTTTCCTGACAAGGTTCACAGGTAGCACCAGATAAATGGTTTGAATATCACAGTTTTCTACTTTTTCATTGTAAATCTGGAATTACCATGCTCTTTTGGATTGCTTGATATTTGATGATTAGCTTGGCAGTTTGAGTTGTAAAAATTATGAAAATATATCCTTATTTAATATGTTTCATTTCTATTGTCTAAAGCTTTCCAGAAAAGAATGTGACTGCTGCCGGGAACCACTGCAGGAATCCAGATGGAGAACCTGGTCCTTGGTGTTACACCACAAATGATACCATAAGATGGGAGCTCTGTAATATTCCTACTTGTGGTCAGTAAACTTCTGTATAGATTGAAAAACAAGACAAAATATCATGAGGTTAAAAGGCGAGATCTTCTTGTAATTATTCTCTGGTGTTCAGCCCCAGGTGTCCCAATAACTTCCCCCACCTTCATAAGAATATTTTTGTGTGAAATACCCTAGGAAATCATATGAATTCGTAGTTGCTCATTAGTGATGTCCCATGCAGAAGGCCAGGGGTTTGATTTCTCATTGTGATAAGTATTTTGGCCATATTGTGTAATAGATATGTGGATAATGTCCATGGTTTGTGTTATCATGTTATGTAATAACGTTAAGGAGGAAATATCTCCAGTCACCCTTTTAAAAGGTAGGGCATTGAGTTCTGGTAGCATGCTTCTGATTTATCTGGTTTAGCTTAAATAGTGCTGAGATAGTAATTACAAAAAAAACTGTATTTTTCATGTTCTAGTCCTGCTCTATGCACATCATTTCTTAATAAATCTTCCATCTCTAATCTGTTTTGATATACTTTTACTTTATACATTTGCAGATATTGTGCCAGACATAGAATATTATGTTTGGATTGGAGACGACCTGACTGTTTTAATGGAAAACATAAATGATTACACCTGTGCACATACAAACATTAGTCATTCTGAATCAAACAAAGTATTTGAATGCCGCACTGTAAAGAAAGGGAACACCATTATTATCCAAAACCGTCATGAGGGAATAATTCATGGTTGTGAGATACAGATCAATGGAGTACCATTGCGTAAGTACATTTTCATTTATTACAATTTGATAAAAATGGCAGATCTTAACATAAACCTTAAGAAGATCTTAACATAAACCATACACAATAAAGTAAAACTGATACTCTTTCAGAATACAAACCAATAGTCACCAGAGAAAAGAATAGTATAAAATATTTGTGTCCCAGCAACAAACCAATTGTTTTCTGGTGGGACCAGCAAATAAATGCAGGTAATGATGAGGTTATCTCCAGTGACACTCTTGCATTGCTGCCAACAACCTGCTCACATCAAAGTGAACAGTGCACACTACCCCTAGACATCCCAGATAGTGAGGGTCACTACCATGATACATCTTTAACTCTCCATGTTGGATGTGGACAGAACATTGCAGGTATTCTTACTTCAGAAAATCATTTTTAAATGTTAAGCTCTAAAGTAATTCACAATTTTCATTCGAACGTGTGTTTATTTATTTGCCTGAAAATCAAAGAAAAGCAATCTAATCAAAATCAGTTATTCACGCACACACCTAAAAGCGTAATTTTGCAGGAGAGTGTCACACAACGAGTTTAAGCCCAGGTCCATTACTGAATAAACAAGATTATTTGAAGAACTTTGACTCCTGGAGTTTGTGTTCCTGGACCATTCTAGCTCCAGTTCATACATATATAGAACTTAGCATATCAGATGTTGCCCTAGCTGAGCAGCAGTATATGGATTTTGAGGTAAGGACACATTATTTGGATCAGTGTTGTGCAACTGAACAATGTTCTATTCTTATATTTTGAATGATGATAGCCGACATGTAAATAAACTACAATTATCCTTGATTGGAACATATCTATTGTTCTTCATACACTAGAAACATAAAAACCTAAATATGTCAGAGGCATATATGATGTCGTGTAACATTACTAATAAATATTTATTTTTTAAAGATTTATTATGGTAATGACTGAACATCACAGCAATAATTGACAATTTGTATTTGCTACATGCAATTCTATAACTATTTTATTTACAGGAAGGGCCAGTTGTAATAGATATGGGGATTTGTATGGATTATATACAAATCACAGAATTCCAGAAAAATGGAATGGTAGCATTTACAAACAGGATTCGGGAGCCATATTTCACCATTTCCTTATCTGAGAAAGTCCTCATAGAGCTACACACCTGTATTAGATTTGATCCAAGGATTCCACTTGGCCTCCAACTTGAGGCTTCTTATAATTATACAGGTTGTCCAATATGTGCCATTGTGAAATTGTGCGTTTCTGAGTTGCATCACCAAAGTTTATTTGCTGACAGAAATGAATATACTATAAAATATAATCTTATCATCCAATCTCACATAATTGAATACATTCAAACATTGAAAATAAATCTATTCTTACATTATCATTTTCAGACTGTCATGGGTGTAACGTACAACATGAGTGTTTGGGACAGTTTGCATGTGTCGAATCATGTGGGTTCATAACCTCTCCAGGTTTTCCCTATTTTTATGAACCCACACAGCGATGCTATTGGCAAATTACTGTTGATGAAAATGCTTATATATCTTTGACTGTGGAAGAGTTTGATATATTTGAGGATGAAATGCCAGTATGTCACAAGGACCATCTGGGAGTTACAGATTATTCTAAAGATGGTGTTGAACGGAAAATAGGTAAAGGAGCTCAAATATATCATACAATAATATTGGCACATACAAATGTAAATTTAGATTACATGCCAGACAAATGTTAACATTAAATAGAGACTAAAATTTGTTAACAAGGAAATGTACTTTCAGTGTCTTCTATGTATGAATTATGTCTATTTTAAGGGACATTCTGTAACACTTTCAAACCTCCACAACAAATGTTTTCCAGTTGGAATAGAATGTCATTGAAGTTTTCTAGTGATAGGGAAAATGCAGCTAAAGGATTTAAAGTAAAATATAATCAGCTTTTCAGCACTCTCTCTGAGGGGCTAACCTGGGAATACAATTCCAAAGGTATGTACATTTCCTATATCATAATCTTAACATTGTGATTTGGTTCTTAAAAAATAAGAGGAGGTCTCATTTGTATAAAATAAATGTTTTAGGTTTTTAATACTCACAATAGTTTGAGGCAAAAGCTCAAATTCTTGGTTCTTGTACATTTTCATGTCATTTTGGAGAGAGGAATTCATTTATTAATGATCTGATCGTCTTCAATGGTGGAGTGTAATATTCATTGTCCAGCTCAGTATTGTATATTTTTAGTGGTAATGTTTATCATCTGTTTAAATGTATTGTATTTAATCAATAGCAGTACCATTGTATAGTGTAAGTTGTAAGTATTTTACACTTGTCATTTATTCATTTCACACTTGTTTTTATTTCATTGAAATCTGATATTGTGCAATTAAGACATAATATATTATATACCAGCCCCACTAGCACAGTTGGTAGAGTGTAGGATCTGTGCCTTTAATGGTTTTTTAAAGTGGGGGACTGAAGGTGGTGGGTTCAACTCCCACTGCTGGCAGTGTTACTTTCACACTGGTTAAGAGGCTTGAAATTCGACCTGATATGGCTATAGTTGCTGAACGGGTTGTAAAAACACCAATACAATTTCCATTATATCATCATTGAGTCAATCATTTAATTGTCAGGATCTATTATGCAATTGACAATTTATGCATTGTACACCAAACATGATGTTCCATATATATATAATTATTCTTTCCATTCCAACACCCCTTAGGTTACCAAAACTCCAATGCTCATTAAAACTGCATATTTTCACAGCATAATTTGTATAACCTCAAAACCATTGTCATATTCAAATAATTGTCTGGTGTTCCAAAGCATGATGACATTAAATAATCTGAGTTTGGTGTTTTGATATCATCTTATTATATTTTCTGAATATTGAATGTTTCTTAATATATGAGTGAACATGGAGATTTGCATAATGACTAGCTGTAATAATTGTGCTTTTTCTGATTATTCAACGTATTGCAACCTATTATCTCAGAATGCAGTGAAGGATGGACCAAATATGAAGATAACTGCTACTATATGGATCAATCAGTGGACTTCATCACATGGACTGATGCTGAACTACAATGCTTGCAACATGGGGCACATCTGACAAGTATAATATCTCAAAATGAAATGATGTTTCTTCACAGCTTTATTCTTAAAGCCCGCTCCAAATTTGCTTCTAATATAGAAGTTTTTATCGGTAAGAGAATTACTGAAATTGCTTAAGTTTTTTTAAAGAATAAATCAAAGAACTAAAAAACAAAATAGTGGTACAATGAATGAATGAATATCATTTGGTGTATGTTTGGGCTTTTTTCCAAAAAAGTCCAGTCATATCATGATGAGACCTACATGAAACAGATGTAGTACTTCCTCAATGATTTCTCGTCATTTCATGACTGTTTTTACCACAGGGGAGCATGCGCTTAAAAACTTGCACTCTAACCAACTGCATCATAGCCACCAATCATTGTGTTAAATTAAATGTTATATTGCCAATCAGTAGTATCAATTCAAATTACAGGCCTAAATGATAGAAATATAGAGGGAGAATGGAGATGGACCGATGGTGCTCCAATGACTTACTCTAACTGGTAGGTTGCTCTCAACTAGGTCAATTGTCCATTGTTATTCATTTGAGTTAAATGTTTGTTATGTTTTACAAGTTGATTAAACAAGGATCAGTTTTGTAATTCTTTCTATAATGTTGCCCAAACATATCTTGATATGCTTACCCTGCATTCTATTTAAGCAAATGAATAGGTATGATCTGGTATAAGTTCAAAATAATAATAATAATAATAATAATAATAATAATAATAATAATAATAATAATAATAATAATAATAATAATAATAATAATAATATGCATATATTAGGTATATGAATAAGGAGACAGGTGTATTTGAGCCAGATGGGGTGGACATAGAGGATTGTAGTGCTATTACTCTTCATCAGCTTCCATTTCATCAAAGCTGGGGAGATGTGCCATGTGCCATTAAATCTATCAACACGTTCATTTGTAAATATCCGTTTGGCCAAGGTACATATAACTTTGCTTTCAAAATCCAAAATTTTATTGTAAATGTGATCCCTGTTACCAGATGAATCATCTTTAACTAATATTGTTGTATTTGAATTATAGTCAATAGGTCAGATATCAACCTGGAGAATATCATTGGTGGCACCAACTGTGTGAATGGGACTTTAAGATGTGAAAACAATGAGTGTATATCTGAAGTATATTTTTGTGATGGTGTACACCATTGCACAGATGGCAGTGATGAATCTGCAATGTGTAATATGAATTTAATGAATATTTCTGAAGGCAAGTGAACTTGTTAGATATCATGATATCCATTTACATATTCATCTCAAATATTACATAGCTCAATCATGATATGATATAAATAAATATTACACATTATTATTCATAGTATGTTCATTATTGTACAGGGAAATTTACAATATCATACATACCTTGTTTACATGTATATTCTTCAGGATATTGTCCACAAAACACTTTTGACTGTGGTCAAGGCCAGTGTGTATCTATTTCTTTTGTTTGCGACTTCAAATTTGATTGTCAGAGCAAGCTGGATGAACTCTTTTGCAGTATGTTAAGTTAAAATTAATATGTTTTTTTACATCACATTCAATGACTAAACCATTTATCATTGCTTTTATTGTTTAACCTTTAATTGAACGGATTTGGGTTTTCCACATGACTTAATTGAACGGATTTGGGTTTTCCACATGACTTATATATATGAATGTATGAAAGCAATATCTTTTTCATCATATATTTAAAAATTTCTAATTTGGTCATTTATTCCAGTATATCCCAACTGCACACATGAAGAATATGAATGTGCAAGTGGCCAGTGCATAGCTCAATCTATGGTATGTGATATGACCACACAGTGTTTGGATGGCTCAGATGAGGAACAATGCACTGGTAATATGGAAAGCTTATTTTTTTGTAACTATCAATTGCATTTTTGCCAGGACAATTGTATATCTAATTATTATAAAACATAGGCCAATGGCTTTTGAGCTATGCTGATAATTGTTTTTTTGTAATGTTTGTAAATATTTTCTGGAAATTGCTTCATAAATAATGGATATAGTTAGAATTAATCCACTGAAAATACATCTCTCCTACTAATTGCTATGAACTCCAACCACTGGTTTCAGAGATCACAGTTAATGGACAGAATGACAGAATCTATGCTGACATTGTCTCAAGCATAGACCCAATTACTAAAAATGTCTTTACTTTGCAGTGTTGAGCCATCAAGTTCTCAACCATGTTTAACTTTTTTAGCATTCTGTCAAGAGGAAGCAGCATTTCAGTGTTATGATGGTAGTTGTATTGAGAACAGCAAAGTTTGTGACAACACTGTGGATTGTCCAGGTCTGCTACAAGAGGATGAAAGTAATTGTGTTGAAGGCAATATTTTTTCGTGCGTTGATTGGAGGATTAAGGGCTACACCCAAAATGGAAAATACATGATCAGCCCTAATGGACTAGGTTTTGATTATTTATAATTATAGATGATTGCACATTTATAAATATTTGAAACACATTATTTCGGCATATTTCATTTTCCAGCAACATTAATATAAATGATACATATAATTTGACATCTTTTATCAATCTTTTTCTAGATCCCATAGAGGTGGAATGTGAAATGGATCTAGTGGAGAACCAGGTTGTCACAATCATACACAGCAATCTGGAATCAATGACCTATGTTAGTGGTTTTGAGGCTGCAGATTCATACCAGAGGAATGTGACCTATTTTGCTCCATTAATGCATATAATTGCAATAAAAGCAGAATCAGTCCGATGCGAGCAATTGATGAAATTCTACTGTCATGAATCAGAAGCTCTGGCACGCTCACACTGGACCTCATTCACAGGTATTCACTTTATCTCTTTATAGGCTGCCAAATCTGAGCGAGGTACAAAGCTGCAGATGACAAGAGGGCTGTATTTCCAGTTCATATTTTTTCATCTAAGAAAATGATTGTCAGATTACCACATGACAGTGCTTGTCTCATGAACACAAACAGTGCAATAGACATCAGTAATCAATTCATGAACTATATCAGAGCTTTCATATTGCCAACAATTTCCATGTTTTCCTTTCAATTTCCCTTTCAAATTTACACAAGAAATAAGAAATTGTGAAATGGTGTATTTATGACCTTTTCAACAACTATGGCCATATCAGGTCGACTTTGAGCATTTTAACCAGTGTGAAAGTAAAACTGCTTGCAGTAGGAGTCGAACGCACCACCTCCCGTCCTCCACTTATATAACCATTAAAATTTACACAAGAGAAATATCAGTAAATTATTGTTCAACATTTATTAACCTGTTGTCCCAGTAAATCTTTGACTGGGAGAGTTGTCATGTCAAGGACCTGAGACATGACAATTCAGTGAGGCAGCACTATATCTGCTACAATTAGGTCTCATCATGAAATGACTGACATAATGTTCAAAGTGATGTAAAACCCCAAACAAACAAATAGATCTTGTGATTAAACCTTGTTTTTTGTGGCCAGGAATTCCATACATTAACATTCAATTATCATAAAGCTGTGTAAATGGTTGCACAAGCTATTTGCAAACCAATAACTCTAAGAACTTGCACCACATTTCTGTCAATCTGTTTCAAATTAAATTGAAAACGCCTCCAACACAATACTTGTGGATTCACTGCTGATAAAATACTATTCAACTTTTTAATCTCCGATGCTGAATTTCATTTCCATTTGGGCCTGGGATTTTTACTTGAAGGAAAAGACGTCATAGTCAATAATATTTCATAAATTTCATATATTCCTGTAGGTCAGGCAACCAAATATATCTATGAAGATGACAGATATTGCAAATGTCGTATGAACCGCTCTTGTGAGGTGGACAGAAATGAAGAGTAAGTAACAAAATTTATGTGATAAAAACTGATATTTCTTGGATGAATATAATCAAATATTGAGCTATATATGATAATTATAAAAAAAGAAAATCTTTTTTCCAGATGTTACTGCTCTGTCAATCCAGTAACGCCAGGGTTTGATGAAGGTTTCTTCCTGGACACTGATCTTCTGCCTGTGATGATGGTTGGTTTGGAGGATACAGGAAGTCTCACAGAATATGCCCAATACTTTGTAGGCCCTTTGAGATGTTACCAAGGTAGAATGAGTATCAAAGTTTAACATTAAATAATTTACCTATCAAAAACAAGATTATTTTACAGTAAAAATAAGCAGGTCTTGATATATATTTCAGAGTATGATGTAGCAAATGCAGCTCTACAATGTATGAATGGCCAATCCTTCAGTTCCAGCATGATATGTTTATATGACCATGACCGATTTGGTGTTCTCAAAGGATGTCGGGATGCAACTCATCTCCAAAATTGTGGTAATTTGATTTGCAGATTGGTCTACATATATTCTTAATGATCTTATTTTGTCTGTAGAAAAGGCAAGGATCTTATTTCATCTGGTAGTAAATATAAAACCCTATTTTTCCAATAATGTATATTGATATATTTACATTACAGGTGAATTTGAGTGCCCGCCAGGTTATGCTAAGTGTCCAAATAATTACTGTATTGCTGCCAGAAAGAGATGTAATGGGGTAATAGACTGCCCAAATGGTGAAGATGAAGAATTATGTGGTGAGTGAAATGAAAATGACACTAAATAGGTTAACAGTGGTTTTGATACTTTAAACCATACTTTAATATTCAACAATTTCATTATATTCCTTTTTATACAGTTGGAAATAGCATGTATCAATAGAGCAGTGTTTTGGCTCACATAATATAATGTTTTAGATATTAAAATGTTTTGTATGTGAAAAAACAATAATTATTGACTATTTATTTTTAATATGATATGCACAAAATAATTAATTTCATAAAGCAATTCAACCCCTATCCAGCTTAACTCAGTTCTTAATTGAAAATAATTAACCTGATGACCGTGTAGCAACTCATGAACTGAGATCATTTATCTACAGGAGCACATTCATGTTTAAAGGCAGAATATAGATGAAAATGTTAATCTCCTAGACTAGCTAATATCCTGATTAAGTCTGAGTGTGGTGAGTTCTCTAAGACTTATGAAGTGATCTGTTAATATGGAATCTTAAAGGTCAGGCGGTGGTACAAACTAGAATCTAACCACTGCTATCCACATCTTTGTTCCCTTTCTTTCCCTTTTAAGGAATGCAGAATTAGACACAGGTGGTTTGATTCCATCGCCATTTGTAATCATCCTTAAATTTTACAAATGTCATCCTTTTACACAATGTATTATGGATGTCTTCCATAATTGGTCATCAAAGTCATAGATTGTATTATCATATCTTTGAGATGGTGCAAAAGATATAATAAAGATATACAAGAAAAATAGAAGGGGCTTGAGTCCTTGTCAGGTTCCCATCTGACATGACATAGTCCACTAGTGCTACAGATTGCTTAAGCAAATAACCATCACAAACAAAATGTATTCAGATATTTTCCGATGTGAATGGGAATTTAATAATTGTATGTTCCATAAATGGAGATCATGTATGGCACTGAACACTCACATCATGTTGATGTACCATTAGTCAAATTCTCTCCCTTATTTGTATAAACAATGGCCAGAGCAGCTGTATTTTGTTCAGAAGAAATACTATGTGTGAGTGTCTAATATTGTCCTTTTAGGAAAATATATATGCTGTTATCATATATGCCTTAAGGCCACGGGCAATGGTGCAGTTGGTTAGAGCGCCAGCTTATTAGCACCAGTTCCTCTGTGGTGATCCAAAGGTCGTGGGTTCAAACCCCGGCCATGCCGAGATTGAACTCATGATTCAATTTCCCATATGAGCTGAGGCCCGTGCTAAAAGGGTTAACCCATTGTCCTTGTAAATCTTTGACCGGGTTGGTTGTCATGTCAAGGACCTGCGACATGACAATTCAGTGAGGCAGCACTATATCAGCTACAAGTAGGTCTCATCACGAAATGACTGAAATACTGTTGAAAGTGATGTAAAACCCCAAACAAACAAACATATATGCCTTAAATGTACAATCATATTCTTTTGGCATTGATATTTTTCCCTGACATAGTTGTATCACAATTTTAGGCCATGGGCCACGGCAAAGTTGGTTAGAGCACAAGCTTATCAACACCATTTCATCTGTGGTGATACAAAGGTTGTGGGTTGGATTCTTGGCCATGTCGACATTGAATTAATGACAGTTTAACTCATCCTTGAAAATCTGTAACCAGGTGGGTTGTTATGTCAGAATTTGTGACAAGATAACCCCCCTCGACGAATATTTTGAAATATTAACTGAACTTTTAAAAATTCAGACGGAGTAACATAACTCCGGCCATGCCAAAAACAACACTTAATTCTCAAAAAACAGAAACTTCTGGTACAAAAACAAATGTAAAAAAACATTTTTTTCATGGAACCAAAAAATCTCTAAATAATTTTTTTTTAGAAAAACAAGTCTCCATGTCTGAGTCTTTCTAACCAAACAGGTTTAAACATCGTAATATTAAGTTACACAACCGCCCCCACAAAAAATTGAGTGAAAAAACGGTCATAAACCCAACAACAAAAAGTTTTCATCCTATGCACATCTTTATGGAGCAATAAAAAGGGAGCAATACAAATTTGAGATTGCTACCCCGCGCCGGAGCTGTACGAAGCACAAAATAAACAGAATAGTCTAGTGGCTCCAAGAGAGAAGGTTCGAAAATTTAAAAATATTAAATAATGAGTCAAATTAGATTCCAATTGGCCGAAAAAAAGTCATGAAAACCTCTAAAGACGTAAAATATGCAAACATGCACACAAATCATTCTCAAGCCCAGAGAATGGAGTATGCACCGTGAAAATTGGGGTTTCCCCACAGCACCTCCTCCAGGTAACCAATGGAAATCAAAAACACCTCCACACCGGAGGAGAAAACTGGTTAGGTGACCAGCATCTCCAGAGGTGCTGGCACTTCGATCTAATCCAATTTAAACCAGGCATAGGATAACGCAGTCAGTCCCCATCCAACTGATGAGATCACTATCGATCGAAACCATTGTTGGTATTGGCCTGAGACTGTGATCATTGTTGATCTCGTCTACAGCATTCTAGCCTTTTCTCCATTTGTGACAAGATAATCTAGTGAGGCAAGACCATATCTACACCATACTAAAGTAGATCTCATAACAACGCATCTGAAATAATGTTGAGGGTAATGTAAAACCCTAAACAAACATAAATATCACAGTTTAATTGCATAGTCTGGCAGGGTATATATTAAATATTGAAAATGAATTCTAGAGAAGTGCTCTATGGGATTATGTCATTATGTTGAGAATTTTGAATTTATTTAAGCTCCATTCATCAATGTCTAACCTTACATATACTTTTTCTTAATGCACACAATAGTTTGATAAACTAAACACTTAATTAATTTCTGCTTTATAATAACATTAAGATGAAACTGTTTATTTTGAATTGACGGTACTTTCAGGCAAGAATTCTTCTCTTGTTTAATTGATGTTTTGTTCCTTTTTAGATTCCTATCATTGTCCTGGTATGTTCCGATGTAGATCAGGTAGCTGTATACCTCTGGATGAGTACTGTGATGGTGTACCACACTGTCCAAACAATGATGACGAGATGTACTGCAATGTTTTATGCCCTACTGGCTGCAGCTGCAGTGGCCTTAGCATCTCATGTTCATCAATTAGTATTATACAAACCAATGTCAATATAAACCAAAGTTTTCATCAATATAACAGAAATATAAGTGAGTCAATTGATAGTTTAACAAATGAAATTCGAAAACTTGATATTTCTCGAAATAATCTGGAAATCATTCTACTCAATCTCACCAGATTTGTTTTTTTGATAGATTTGAATATGTCATGGTGTAAAATTGATAATTTGGCAAATGAATTATTTAAAGAAAATCAAAATTTAAAATTCCTAGATATTTCATATAATCATTTGAAAGGTTTACATTCTGGAAATTTTGTTGGATTGAGTAACTTAAAGGATATCAATTTGGTTGGTAATCCTTTAACTTTTATTGAATCATACACATTCCAATTCCTCCTTAAGATTGAAATATTAGAATTGACAGATCATAATATTCACGTTATAAAAGAAAATACATTTTTGGGTTTAGAAACTTTGAATAAACTTGATATATCTTCAAATAATATCAAAAAACTAGAAAAAGGAGCACTCAATGGCTTGCAAAATCTGCAATACATAAAGATTACTGGCAATACTCTGGAAGAATTCAGCAAAATTGACTTTCAAAGTTTGACATCTCTTAAAAGAATGCAGGGTGATGATTTCATGTTTTGCTGTTTTGTTGATATTGGCAATGATAATTGTGAACCTAAACCAGATGTTTTGTCCTCCTGTAATGATCTGATGGGGAATAATATCCTGAGAATATTTCTTTGGATCATGGGAATTTTTGCTTTACTTGGAAATATGTTTGTCCTTATCTGGAGATTTGTCTCAAAGGAAAAGATTAAAGTCCCAATATTTTTAGTTACTAACCTAGCTATTGCAGATCTTCTAATGGGTATTTACATGCTCTCTATAGCAATTGTTGATTTGCATTACCGGGGTAATTATATAGAAAATTCTAAACAATGGAGAGAAAGTATAGCATGCAACATTTTGGGAGTCATGTCTACACTTGCAAGTGAAATGTCTGTGTTGATTCTCTGTGTCATAACAACAGACAGGCTGATCAACATACTTTCTCCTTTTTCTACACTTAAACTCAATATGAAAAGAGCAAGAATATTGATGGGATTTCTCTGGATTTTTCTGATTTTAGTAGCTGTCATTCCCTTGTTCCCATCAAATTATTTTCAAAATATGTTTTATTCTCGATCTGGTGTTTGTGTTTCGATTCATTTGACAAAGGAAGAGGTTCCAGGCTGGGAGTTTTCTGTTGCAATATTTCATGGGTTTAATTTTGCATCTTTTATGTACATATTCATGGCATATGCTTACATCTACAACTTCATAAAAGATTCTGCATCAGCTGCTGGGATTGGAAACAAAGGAAGAGAGCTTGCTGCAGCCCGTAAAATGACTTTAATTGTTGTCACTGACTTTTGTTGTTGGGTACCAATCAACATCATGGGTATGTATTGACAGAAGAAAATAATGCAATATATTATACTTCGTGCTTCTGTTGATGGTTCTCACTGAGTACTATTATGAATAACTTGTCATAACTACATATACACCAAAAAGATATTATTTTCTATCTTTATTATATGTCACAAATATCTTCTGAGAGACGTTAGCCAAATTAAAAAGTCTAAATATCATTAAACAGTATTCCAAATCAAATATAATATATATGTAACTAAATATCATTAAACAGTATTCCAAATCAAATATAATATATATGTAACTTAATAAGACAATCTTAATTAATCCTAGGTATTGAATGTTTTAAGGGTATTTATGCATGTTGGTAGTGAGTGTTCTCTAGTGGCAGATTTTCTGAGGGAACTTTTATGCCAAAATAGAACTTTTGCAAAGAATGAAAATTTCTTTTATATATTGAAAGCTTCATATCTTTTTTAACTCATTAAAAAAAAAAATGAAAATTTCTTTTATATATTGAAAGCTTCATATCTTTTTTAACTCATTAAACGTGTTGTAGTGATATGTCACTGCTCCACTGCTTCAAAATGCTATAATAGAGAAAAGGTTCTAAAGATTGTGGGACCATTATAAAGTGGATTTCCAAACAACTTTGTAAAAGTGATCTAAATATATTAATGTGATCCTCGTGAAACAGATTTTCAATTTTTCAAAAATATTCAGAGAAAAATAGAGGTAAAGTACATGCTCGACGATTTCAAAATATGAATTTTTACCTCTCTTCACATATCTGATTGCCAAACTTCCTTTATATTTCCAAATTATACAAATGAAAATTTAAAAAAATCTGTTTCTAGGATCACAGTGAGTTTTCTTCCTAATGAAATGAAATAAACACAGCTAAAAACAAGTCTATTCCTGTTGTGTAATCTGCAGAACTAATCTGCTTGTCTTCTACATTTCTTATCAAAACAATCATCAAGGATAATTAGGACAAAATACTATTTTTTTAAGAAATATACTTGTAATCATGCCTTATAATTCAAATATTCTAGAGTTTAAATATTGATTAATTTTATAAATGCCTTTATTTTAATAGGGCTTGCAATTTAACACTGTAAATGTACCCATCAATTCCCATCAAATACAGTATTTTGGTTATTGTCTCCTCTGCCACTAGGATACACTCATTGAAAAGACCAATAAATAACCCTAAAATGATTAAGATCTTTGATCATCAATGTCAATATTAGAAACAAACATCTCCATATTCTGGTATGTTATATTTATCTATAAACCATAATAAACAGTCTAATATATCTTGAATTAAGTTTTAAACTAATCTGATAAGAACATCTGTTTTTAGACTCATAGAAATTATAGTTTAATAAGTGCATGAGGTGTTTTAGAGAATATACCTGTCTTTGGAGGTGAACGACTGGACTAAGGAACATATGTGGGCAATTGAAAAGTTGAATTGCATTTACATCTATGCATTACATCAATTGCTTTAAGGTCAAAATCATTTGTGATAGTTGGATGTGAAAGCACTGAAAACATGGTGGCCACAAATTGGTAAAATTTTGCATCAATTCTCTGATTATGAATTCATTGTTATGATATATTCCAAGGTGTGCTTGCTATGAGTGGAACTGAGATCCCTGGAGAGGTATATGCTTGGGTTGTGGTTTGCCTTCTCCCTGTGAATTCTGCTCTTAACCCCATACTCTACACCATATCATCAATCAGGGCGCAGGTAAATCAACTGCAATTGCTTCTTCTCTATAAAGTCTCTTCTCTATAAGTCCTCATATTTACCTCTGAGTTGGGATAGCAAATGAAATGGGCCTCAATTTCCTTTTCATATTTTAAACACAGAATACAATGCTTTCATTGCTCACTGATAAAGATGGAATTATTGCTTTGGTAATTTGAAACTCACTCAGAATAAATCATTGCAGAAAAATATTGATGTGACCAGTGGAATATCTAGAAGTGTTGTGACTGAGAGATCTGATGGTAGGTCAATATCTCAATTTATTTTTAGAAATATTGATATTACCATCATAATAAGGTTTGATGTTTAGTCATGCTAAAAACGATGTCATAATAACAGTGGGTTGCATGCCACAATGATATTTTGCTATTTTATGTCAAAAGATATATTCTGTACATTAAATTAAATTGTATGTTCACCATTTTAATTCACACACAGTTTACCTATCATACACAACAGTATTATGGTTCCCAAATTCAATTCCTGATAATTCAATAATGAATTTTAGTTTCTGTGATTCATGGAGCAAAGAATATGAAGAGCCTTGAAACAGCCATACACATGAACATGGAGTTCAATGTCAAACAATTATTGCAACTTACTAAAGGAATTCTAGGTGTTCTGGGAGATCTCCATTCTGATGGCTTATATATGGGGACACTCACCACTAAGACTATACAGCTGATTGGTGATAACCATGCAAGTATCCTTCTAGATTGATTTGAAAAAGATTATCCAAGGGGAAAACACATTATTGAGACATAACCAGTCATGCTAGATACAAATGTATTGATCATTAGATTGTTGTACAGCATTAGATAGTTTATCTCAAAGTGCTTCTACTATGCCACACACAAAATCCTATCAAGAATTCTTTTACAACTGAATACTTGATGAAAAACAAAATATTTTTATTGAACATTTTGAAAGATGCTTTTACCTGAAACATGTATATGTGTGTTGAAATTCACAATTCCTATATAATTTGTTCAACACATCCACACAGATTTAAAATAGATTTATTTTGCAAAGCCATCAATCTGTATCCATTTTCTGCACAATTAATGATGCCCCATTTTCAGACTATTATTGCAATTAAGATGAACTACTAGCACAGTTGGTAGAATTTAGTATCTGTGCCTTTAATGGTTATATAAGTGGAGGATGGGAGGTGGTGAGTTCGACTCCCACTACCGGCACTGGTTAAAATGCTTGAAATTCAACCTGATAGGGCCATAGTTTCTGAAAGAGTCATAAAAACGCCATTTCATATTTCAAACCTCTGTAGTGAGCTGTCCCAAAAATATTCAATCATTTAAAGAGTATATTTTTTATATTTTGTAGGATGACCCTTTTATGATCTTTAATGGATATCCAATACCAACTTTGGATAATTCAGACGGCCCTGCTACAGACATGCACCAGTTTGCTAAACTGCTCACATCGTTACTTAGAATCGTGACAAAAATTAAGAAAGAGAAAACTAGTTTTTAAAAGCTGTTTCTCAACTGAGGCTTTGGACGGTTCCTCAACTGAGGCTTTGGACGGTCGTCCAGACCTTTGCACCCAGCATTTCCTTATCACACAAACACTATTTTAGCCAAATATATGACCAAACCATATTATCTTGTTTAATATTGTTTTCACTAGTCTAATCATCAAAAAAATACTAACTTTACTGTATTGTAATGTATTGTAATGAATATGATTGAATGTTTTGAGGCATTTGTGAGTTTGTGTACTGCTTCTCGCTCCTCATTGAATTCCTTCATGAGAGACATTCCTATCAGATTGAGGGACATTCTGGGTCAGACATCTATCATATCATTATATTAATTTTAGTTTTTTGGGAGATGTCACATTTTATATAATTATTAAAAGATATAATAATTATTATTAAAATTATGGTTATCACTGGAAAATTAAAATGTTTCAAACAAAATGTTCTCATGGTGTGATTTGTACAATGACTCTAGAGGTGAAGCACTGGGGTAAGGAACAGTTGTTAATAATGAAAAATGTGTCAGCAGCAAACACAATGCATATTGCTGGGAAAGTATACTGGGAAAGCACTAGTGCTGGGAAAGTATACTGGGAAAGCACTAAAATATAGTGGCCATAAGGTGGTTGATTACTGCATCAGGATCTCTTTAAGGCTACATGCAATGTGTTCACATCAATGCACTCAGTACAATGCACTCAGTACAGCAATACACTCAACACAACAATACATTCAAAACAACAATACACTCAACATAACAAAACACTCAATTAAACAATACACTCAATTAAACAATACACTCAATTCCACAATACAATCAATACAACAACACACTCAATACAACAAAACACTCAATACAACAATACACTCAATACAACAATACACTCAATACAACAATACACTCAAAACAACAATACACTCAATTCCATGATGCACTAAATACAGCAATACACTCGATTCCATGATACAATCAATACAACAATACACTCATTTCTACAATACACTCAATTACGCAACACACTTAATACTACAATACACTCAACTCCACAATACACTCAACTCCACAATAATCTCATTATGCAGTTTAGTATCAGAACAATATAAATATATTGAAAATTAAACATCATTTCAATTGGCACCAGTGGCGCAATTGGTAAGCGTTCAGCTGTTAGCTGAAAGGTTGGTGGTTCGAGTCCACTCCGGTGCGAGTCAACTTTTCTTTACATTTCTCAAAAGGAACCTTTTCTGAGAATTGAAACTGGCGACTTTCAAAAATCTCAAATGAAGGCTTTCCAAAGCAGCCAAAATATTTTCCAGTTGAAGTGCGTTGCAACTCTTCTACGCGTTTATTTCTATAATGACAGTTGTATCAAATAAGATGAAATTTCAACATTCTTTAACCCCTTGTATTTCAAATAGTTCTGAATTTTAGGGAAAAGACAATGATGTTACCTGGTCCTTTAAAATGTATTTGTGACTTCCAATTTGTGGCATGAGAGTTGAGGCTTAGCACAAAGATTGAGGGCAAAACTTTCTCAACATAGATTTATGGCGCTTATGTAATTTCTGAGGGATTGGCTATTTGGGATGCCAGAATCTTACAAATAGCAACCCATGCTGGGTCACATACAGACGAAGAAATTTGGTAGCTTGTGAATGAGTGATGAGAGGAGCCATGTAGTTTCCTACTCTGCTATTTAATGTGTCTGAGTAGGCAAATAGACTACTTAGACAAGGTAGGGAGAGGCAAAAAATAAAATTGCAAATGATGTGCTTATTGGAAAGGATCCAAGTGTGAAGGGCAAGGCAGAGGAAATAATTATATCCAAACTATTTTACGTTGGCGTCTACTGAAATAATAGAAAGTATTTAATGAATCTTTGGATGTATCTTTCATTATGTATAAACATTTCCATACATTATTAATTTAATTTCAAATAATTGAATAATGTAAACTAATGCTGCCCATGAATGAGGAAAGGAGAGAATATTTGTTGTCATTTATCTCAAATTTCAGTCACAATAAATTCACATTGACAACAAGTTTGACAAAAAAATGAGTCGCCAAAAATCAAGAATGAGGTTATTGTGCCATCAATCAAATATCTAATGGTGCATTATTAACATATTACCTGAAGGATATTTCTCCTTGAAGGCAAGAATCTAGATGTGGAGTTGGGGCTCAATCTGGAATTTGTCTTTGTATGATATGTGAGAAATGTGCTTAATTTACTAATTATCTCAAGCGAAAGATTAAAAGTTATTGTTTGATTTTGTGAGAGTCAAAACAGCATTAACATACATGAGCATATAACCAGAAATGATGAATATACTGTGCATGCATTATGCAGTTTAGTATCAGAACAATATAAATATATTGAAAATTAAACATCATTTCAATTGGCACCAGTGGCGCAATTGGTAAGCGCGTTCAGCTGTTAGCTGAAAGGTTGGTGGTTCGAATCCACTCCGGTGCGAGTCAACTTTTCTTTACATTTCTCAAAAGGAACCTTTTCTGAGAATTGAAACTGGCGACTTTCAAAAATCTCAAATGAAAGCTTTCCAAAGCAGCCAAAATATTTTCCAGTTGAAGTGCGTTGCAACTCTTCTACGCGTTTATTTCTATAATGACAGTTGTATCAAATAAGATGAAATTTCAACATTCTTTAACCCCTTGTATTTCAAATAGTTCTGAATTTTAGGGAAAAGACAATGATGTTACCTGGCCCTTTAAAATGTATTTGTGACTTCCAATTTGTGGCATGAGAGTTGAGGCTTAGCACAAAGATTGAGGGCAAAATTTTCTCAACATAGATTTATGGCGCTTATGTAATTTCTGAAGGATTGGCTATTTGGGATGCCAGAATCTTACAAATAGCAACCCATGCTGGGTCACATACAGAGGAAGAAATTTGGTAGCTTGTGAATGAGTGATGAGAGGAGCCATGTAGTTTCCTACTCTGCTATTTAATGTGTCTGAGTAGGCAAATAGACTACTTAGACAAGGTAGGGAGAGGCAAAAAATAAAATTGCAAATGATGTGCTAATTGGAAAGGATCCAAGTGTGAAGGGCAAGGCAGAGGAAATAATTATATCCAAACTATTTTACGTTAGCGTCTACTGAAATAATAGAAAGTATTTAATGAATCTTTGGATGTATCTTTCATTATGTATAAACATTTCCATACATTATTAATTTAATTACAAATAATTGAATAATGTAAACTAATGGTGCCCATGAATGAGGAAAGGAGAGAATATTTGTTGTCATTTATCTCAAATTTCAGTCACAATAAATTCAAATTGACAACAAGTTTGACAAAAAAATGAGTCGCCAAAAATCAAGAATGAGGTTATTGTGCCATCAATCAAATATCTAATGGTGCATTATTAACATATTACCTGAAGGATATTTCTCCTTGAAGGCAAGAATCTAGATGTGGAGTTGGGGCTCAATCTGGAATTTGTCTTTGTATGATATGTGAGAAATGTGCTTAATTTACTAATTATCTCAAGCGAAAGATTAAAAGTTATTGTTTGATTTTGTGAGAGTCAAAACAGCATTAACATACATGAGCATATAACCGGAAATGATGAATATACTGTGCATGCATTATGCAGTTTAGTATCAGAACAATATAAATATATTGAAAATTAAACATCATTTCAATTGGCACCAGTGGCGCAATTGGTAAGCGCGTTCAGCTGTTAGCTGAAAGGTTGGTGGTTCGAGTCCACTCCGGTGCGAGTCAACTTTTCTTTACATTTCTCAAAAGGAACCTTTTCTGAGAATTGAAACTGGCGACTTTCAAAAATCTCAAATGAAGGCTTTCCAAAGCAGCCAAAATATTTTCCAGTTGAAGTGCGTTGCAACTCTTCTACGCGTTTATTTCTATAATGACAGTTGTATCAAATAAGATGAAATTTCAACATTCTTTAACCCCTTGTATTTCAAATAGTTCTGAATTTTAGGGAAAAGACAATGATGTTACCTGGTCCTTTAAAATGTATTTGTGACTTCCAATTTGTGGCATGAGAGTTGAGGCTTAGCACAAAGATTGAGGGCAAAACTTTCTCAACATAGATTTATGGCGCTTATGTAATTTCTGAGGGATTGGCTATTTGGGATGCCAGAATCTTACAAATAGCAACCCATGCTGGGTCACATACAGACGAAGAAATTTGGTAGCTTGTGAATGAGTGATGAGAGGAGCCATGTAGTTTCCTACTCTGCTATTTAATGTGTCTGAGTAGGCAAATAGACTACTTAGACAAGGTAGGGAGAGGCAAAAAATAAAATTGCAAATGATGTGCTTATTGGAAAGGATCCAAGTGTGAAGGGCAAGGCAGAGGAAATAATTATATCCAAACTATTTTACGTTAGCGTCTACTGAAATAATAGAAAGTATTTAATGAATCTTTGGATGTATCTTTCATTATGTATAAACATTTCCATACATTATTAATTTAATTACAAATAATTGAATAATGTAAACTAATGGTGCCCATGAATGAGGAAAGGAGAGAATATTTGTTGTCATTTATCTCAAATTTCAGTCACAATAAATTCAAATTGACAACAAGTTTGACAAAAAAATGAGTCGCCAAAAATCAAGAATGAGGTTATTGTGCCATCAATCAAATATCTAATGGTGCATTATTAACATATTACCTGAAGGATATTTCTCCTTGAAGGCAAGAATCTAGATGTGGAGTTGGGGCTCAATCTGGAATTTGTCTTTGTATGATATGTGAGAAATGTGCTTAATTTACTAATTATCTCAAGCGAAAGATTAAAAGTTATTGTTTGATTTTGTGAGAGTCAAAACAGCATTAACATACATGAGCATATAACCGGAAATGATGAATATACTGTGCATGCATTATGCAGTTTAGTATCAGAACAATATAAATATATTGAAAATTAAACATCATTTCAATTGGCACCAGTGGCGCAATTGGTAAGCGCGTTCAGCTGTTAGCTGAAAGGTTGGTGGTTCGAGTCCACTCCGGTGCGAGTCAACTTTTCTTTACATTTCTCAAAAGGAACCTTTTCTGAGAATTGAAACTGGCGACTTTCAAAAATCTCAAATGAAGGCTTTCCAAAGCAGCCAAAATATTTTCCAGTTGAAGTGCGTTGCAACTCTTCTACGCGTTTATTTCTATAATGACAGTTGTATCAAATAAGATGAAATTTCAACATTCTTTAACCCCTTGTATTTCAAATAGTTCTGAATTTTAGGGAAAAGACAATGATGTTACCTGGTCCTTTAAAATGTATTTGTGACTTCCAATTTGTGGCATGAGAGTTGAGGCTTAGCACAAAGATTGAGGGCAAAACTTTCTCAACATAGATTTATGGCGCTTATGTAATTTCTGAGGGATTGGCTATTTGGGATGCCAGAATCTTACAAATAGCAACCCATGCTGGGTCACATACAGACGAAGAAATTTGGTAGCTTGTGAATGAGTGATGAGAGGAGCCATGTAGTTTCCTACTCTGCTATTTAATGTGTCTGAGTAGGCGAATAGACTACTTAGACAAGGTAGGGAGAGGCAAAAAATAAAATTACAAATGATGTGCTTATTGGAAAGGATCCAAGTGTGAAGGGCAAGGCAGAGGAAATAATTATAACCAAACTATTTTACGTTAGCGTCTACTGAAATAATAGAAAGTATTTAATGAATCTTTGGATGTATCTTTCATTATGTATAAACATTTCCATACATTATTAATTTAATTTCAAATAATTGAATAATGTAAACTAATGCTGCCCATGAATGAGGAAAGGAGAGAATATTTGTTGTCATTTATCTCAAATTTCAGTCACAATAAATTCACATTGACAACAAGTTTGACAAAAAAATGAGTCGCCAAAAATCAAGAATGAGGTTATTGTGCCATCAATCAAATATCTAATGGTGCATTATTAACATATTACCTGAAGGATATTTCTCCTTGAAGGCAAGAATCTAGATGTGGAGTTGGGGCTCAATCTGGAATTTGTCTTTGTATGATATGTGAGAAATGTGCTTAATTTACTAATTATCTCAAGCAAAAGATTAAAAGTTATTGTTTGATTTTGTGAGAGTCAAAACAGCATTAACATACATGAGCATATAACCAGAAATGATGAATATACTGTGCATGCATTATGCAGTTTAGTATCAGAACAATATAAATATATTGAAAATTAAACATCATTTCAATTGGCACCAGTGGCGCAATTGGTAAGCGCGTTCAGCTGTTAGCTGAAAGGTTGGTGGTTCGAGTCCACTCCGGTGCGAGTCAACTTTTCTTTACATTTCTCAAAAGGAACCTTTTCTGAGAATTGAAACTGGCGACTTTCAAAAATCTCAAATGAAAGCTTTCCAAAGCAGCCAAAATATTTTCCAGTTGAAGTGCGTTGCAACTCTTCTACGCGTTTATTTCTATAATGACAGTTGTATCAAATAAGATGAAATTTCAACATTCTTTAACCCCTTGTATTTCAAATAGTTCTGAATTTTAAGGAAAAGACAATGATGTTACCTGGTCCTTTAAAATGTATTTGTGACTTCCAATTTGTGGCATGAGAGTTGAGGCTTAGCACAAAGATTGAGGGCAAAACTTTCTCAACATAGATTTATGGCGCTTATGTAATTTCTGAGGGATTGGCTATTTGGGATGCCAGAATCTTACAAATAGCAACCCATGCTGGGTCACATACAGACGAAGAAATTTGGTAGCTTGTGAATGAGTGATGAGAGGAGCCATGTAGTTTCCTACTCTGCTATTTAATGTGTCTGAGTAGGCAAATAGACTACTTAGACAAGGTAGGGAGAGGCAAAAAATAAAATTGCAAATGATGTGCTTATTGGAAAGGATCCAAGTGTGAAGGGCAAGGCAGAGGAAATAATTATATCCAAACTATTTTACGTTAGCGTCTACTGAAATAATAGAAAGTATTTAATGAATCTTTGGATGTATCTTTCATTATGTATAAACATTTCCATACATTATTAATTTAATTACAAATAATTGAAGTTATATTCAATAATGTAAACTAATGCTGCCCATGAATGAGGAAAGGAGAGAATATTTGTTGTCATTTATCTCAAATTTCAGTCACAATAAATTCAAATTGACAACAAGTTTGACAAAAAAATGAGTCGCCAAAAATCAAGAATGAGGTTATTGTGCCATCAATCAAATATCTAATGGACCATTATTAACATATTACCTGGAGGATATTTCTCCTTGAAGGCAAGAATCTAGATGTGGAGTTGGGGCTCAATCTGGAATTTGTCTTTGTATGATATGTGAGAAATGTGCTTAATTTACTAATTATCTCAAGCGAAAAATTAAAAGTTATTGTTTGATTTTGTGAGAGTCAAAACAGCATTAACATACATGAGCATATAACCGGAAATGATGAATAGACTGTGCATGCATTATGCAGTTTAGTATCAGAACAATATAAATATATTGAAAATTAAACATCATTTCAATTGGCACCAGTGGCGCAATTGGTAAGCGCGTTCAGCTGTTAGCTGAAAGGTTGGTGGTTCGAGTCCACTCCGGTGCGAGTCAACTTTTCTTTACATTTGTTAAAAGGAACCTTTTCTGAGAATTGAAACTGGCGACTTTCAAAAATCTCAAATGAAAGCTTTCCAAAGCAGCCAAAATATTTTCCAGTTGAAGTGCGTTGCAACTCTTCTACGCGTTTATTTCTATAATGACAGTTGTATCAAATAAGATGAAATTTCAACATTCTTTAACCCCTTGTATTTCAAATAGTTCTGAATTTTAAGGAAAATACAATGATGTTACCTGGTCCTTTAAAATGTATTTGTGACTTCCAATTTGTGGCATGAGAGTTGAGGCTTAGCACAAAGATTGAGGGCAAAACTTTCTCAACATAGATTTATGGCGCTTATGTAATTTCTGAGGGATTGGCTATTTGGGATGCCAGAATCTTACAAATAGCAACCCATGCTGGGTCACATACAGACGAAGAAATTTGGTAGCTTGTGAATGAGTGATGAGAGGAGCCATGTAGTTTCCTACTCTGCTATTTAATGTGTCTGAGTAGGCAAATAGACTACTTAGACAAGGTAGGGAGAGGCAAAAAATAAAATTGCAAATGGTGTGCTAATTGGAAAGGATCCAAGTGTGAAGGGCAAGGCAGAGGAAATAATTATATCCAAATTATTTTACGTTAGCGTCTACTGAAATAATAGAAAGTATTTAATGAATCTTTGGATGTATCTTTCATTATGTATAAACATTTCCATACATTATTAATTTAATTACAAATAATTGAAGTTATATTCAATAATGTAAACTAATGCTGCCCATGAATGAGGAAAGGAGAGAATATTTGTTGTCATTTATCTCAAATTTCAGTCACAATAAATTCAAATTGACAACAAGTTTGACAAAAAAATGAGTCGCCAAAAATCAAGAATGAGGTTATTGTGCCATCAATCAAATATCTAATGGACCATTATTAACATATTACCTGGAGGATATTTCTCCTTGAAGGCAAGAATCTAGATGTGGAGTTGGGGCTCAATCTGGAATTTGTCTTTGTATGATATGTGAGAAATGTGCTTAATTTACTAATTATCTCAAGCGAAAAATTAAAAGTTATTGTTTGATTTTGTGAGAGTCAAAACAGCATTAACATACATGAGCATATAACCGGAAATGATGAATATACTGTGCATGCATTATGCAGTTTAGTATCAGAACAATATAAATATATTGAAAATTAAACATCATTTCAATTGGCACCAGTGGCGCAATTGGTAAGCGCGTGCAGCTGTTAGCTGAAAGGTTGGTGGTTCGAGTCCACTCCGGTGCGAGTCAACTTTTCTTTACATTTGTTAAAAGGAACCTTTTCTGAGAATTGAAACTGGCGACTTTCAAAAATATCAAATGAAAGCTTTCCAAAGCAGCCAAAATATTTTCCAGTTGAAGTGCGTTGCAACTCTTCTACGCGTTTATTTCTATAATGACAGTTGTATCAAATAAGATGAAATTTCAACATTCTTTAACCCCTTGTATTTCAAATAGTTCTGAATTTTAGGGAAAAGACAATGATGTTACCTGGTCCTTTAAAATGTATTTGTGACTTCCAATTTGTGGCATGAGAGTTGAGGCTTAGTACAAAGATTGAGGGTAAAATTTTCTCAACATAGATTTATGGCGCTTATGTAATTTCTGAGGGATTGGCTATTTGGGATGCCAGAATCTTACAAATAGCAACCCATGCTTTGGTCACATACAGAGGAAGAAATTTGGTAGCTTGTGAATGAGTGATGAGAGGAGCCATGTAGTTTCCTACTCTGCTATTTAATGTGTCTGAGTAGGCAAATAGACTAATTAGACAAGGTAGGGAGAGGCAAAAAATAAAATTGCAAATGGTGTGCTAATTGGAAAGGATCCAAGTGTGAAGGGCAAGGCAGAGGAAATAATTATATCCAAATTATTTTACGTTAGCGTCTACTGAAATAATAGAAAGTATTTAATGAATCTTTGGATGTATCTTTCATTATGTATAAACATTTCCATACATTATTAATTTAATTACAAATAATTGAAGTTATATTCAATAATGTAAACTAATGCTGCCCATGAATGAGGAAAGGAGAGAATATTTGTTGTCATTTATCTCAAATTTCAGTCACAATAAATTCAAATTGACAACAAGTTTGACAAAAAAATGAGTCGCCAAAAATCAAAAATGAGGTTATTGTGCCATCAATCAAATATCTAATGGTGCATTATTAACATATTACCTAAAGGATTTTTCTCCTTGAAGGCAAGAATCTAGATGTGGAGTTGGGGCTCAATCTGGAATTTGTCTTTGTATGATATGTGAGAAATGTGCTTAATTTACTAATTATCTCAAGCGAAAGATTAAAAGTTATTGTTTGATTTTGTGAGAGTCAAAACAGCATTAACATACATGAGCATATAACCGGAAATGATGAATATACTGTGCATTCATTATGCAGTTTAGTATCAGAACAATATAAATATATTGAAAATTAAACATCATTTCAATTGGCACCAGTGGCGCAATTGGTAAGCGCGTTCAGCTGTTAGCTGAAAGGTTGGTGGTTCGAGTCCACTCCGGTGCGAGTCAACTTTTCTTTACATTTCTCAAAAGGAACCTTTTCTGAGAATTGAAACTGGCGACTTTCAAAAATCTCAAATGAAAGCTTTCCGAAGCAGCCAAAACATTTTCCAGTTGAAGTGCGTTGTAACTCTTCTACGCGTTTATTTCTATAATGACAGTTGTATCAAATAAGATGAAATTTCAACACTCTTTAACCCCTTGTATTTCAAATAGTTCTGAATTTTAGGGAAAAGACAATGATGTTACCTGGCCCTTTAAAATGTATTTGCGACTGACTACCAATTTGTGGCATGAGAGTTGAGGCTTAGTACAAAGATTGAGGGCAAATTTTCTCAACATAGATTTATGGCGCTTATGTAATTTCTGAGGGATTGGCTATTTGGGATGCCAGAATCTTACAAATAGCAACCCATGCTGGGTCACATACAGAGGAAGAAATTTGGTAGCTTGTGAATGAGTGATGAGAGGAGCCATGTAGTTTCCTACTCTGCTATTTAATGTGTCTGAGTAGGCAAAAAGACTACTTAGACAAGGTAGGGAGAGGCAAAAAATAAAATTGCAAATGATGTGCTAATTGGAAAGGATCCAAGTGTGAAGGGCAAGGCAGAGGAAATGATTATATCCAAACTATTTTACGTTAGCGTCTACTGAAATAATAGAAAGTATTTAATGAATCTTTGGATGTATCTTTCATTATGTATAAACATTTCCATACATTATTAATTTAATTACAAATGATTGAAGTTATATTCAATAATGTAAACTAATGCTGCCCATGAATGAGGAAAGGAGAGAATATTTGTTGTCATTTATCTCAAATTTCAGTCACAATAAATTCAAATTGACAACAAGTTTGACAAAAAAATGAGTCGCCAAAAATCAAGTATGAGGTTATTGTGCCATCAATCAAACATCTAATGGTGCATTATTAACATATTACCTGAAGGATATTTCTCCTTGAAGGCAAGAATCTAGATGTGGAGTTGGGGCTCAATCTAGAATCTGTCTTTGTATGATATGTGAGAAATGTGCTTAATTAACTAATTATCTCAAGCGAAAGATTAAAAGTTATTGTTTGATTTTGTGAGAGTCAAAACAGCATTAACATACATGAGCATATAACCGGAAATGATGAATATACTGTGCATGCATTATGCAGTTTAGTATCAGAACAATATAAATATATTGAAAATTAAACATCATTTCAATTGGCACCAGTGGCGCAATTGGTAAGCGCGTTCAGCTGTTAGCTGAAAGGTTGGTGGTTCGAGTCCACTCCGGTGCGAGTCAACTTTTCTTTACATTTCTCAAAAGGAACCTTTTTCTGAGAATTGAAACTGGCGACTTTCAAAAATCTCAAATGAAAGCTTTCCGAAGCAGCCAAAACATTTTCCAGTTGAAGTGCATTGTAACTCTTCTACGCGTTTATTTCTATAATGACAGTTGTATCAAATAAGATGAAATTTCAACACTCTTTAACCCCTTGTATTTCAAATAGTTCTGAATTTTAGGGAAAAGACAATGATGTTACCTGGCCCTTTAAAATGTATTTGCGACTGACTACCAATTTGTGGCATGAGAGTTGAGGCTTAGTACAAAGATTGAGGGCAAAATTTTCTCAACATAGATTTATGGCGCTTATGTAATTTCTGAGGGATTGGCTATTTGGGATGCCAGAATCTTACAAATAGCAACCCATGCTGGGTCACATACAGAGGAAGAAATTTGGTAGCTTGTGAATGAGTGATGAGAGGAGCCATGTAGTTTCCTACTCTGCTATTTAATGTGTCTGAGTAGGCAAATAGACTACTTAGACAAGGTAGGGAGAGGCAAAAAATAAAATTGCAAATGATGTGCTAATTGGAAAGGATCCAAGTGTGAAGGGCAAGGCAGAGGAAATGATTATATCCAAACTATTTTACGTTAGCGTCTACTGAAATAATAGAAAGTATTTAATGAATCTTTGGATGTATCTTTCATTATGTATAAACATTTCCATACATTATTAATTTAATTACAAATGATTGAAGTTATATCCATGATGTAAACTAATGCTGCCCATGAATGAGGAAAGGAGAGAATATTTGTTGTCATTTATCTCAAATTTCAGTCACAATAAATTCAAATTGACAACAAGTTTGACAAAAAAATGAGTCGCCAAAAATCAAGAATGAGGTTATTGTGCCATCAATCAAACATCTAATGGTGCATTATTAACATATTACCTGAAGGATATTTCTCCTTGAAGGCAAGAATCTAGATGTGGAGTTGGGGCTCAATCTAGAATCTGTCTTTGTATGATATGTGAGAAATGTGCTTAATTTACTAATTATCTCAAGCGAAAGATTAAAAGTTATTGTTTGATTTTGTGAGAGTCAAAACAGCATTAACATACATGAGCATATAACCGGAAATGATGAATATACTGTGCATGCATTATGCAGTTTAGTATCAGAACAATATAAATATATTGAAAATTAAACATCATTTCAATTGGCACCAGTGGCGCAATTGGTAAGCGCGTTCAGCTGTTAGCTGAAAGGTTGGTGGTTCGAGTCCACTCCGGTGCGAGTCAACTTTTCTTTACATTTCTCAAAAGGAACCTTTTCTGAGAATTGAAACTGGCGACTTTCAAAAATCTCAAATGAAAGCTTTCCAAAGCAGCCAAAATATTTTCCAGTTGAAGTGCGTTGCAACTCTTCTACGCGTTTATTTCTATAATGACAATTGTATCAAATAAGATGAAATTTCAACATTCTTTAACCCCTTGTATTTCAAATAGTTCTGAATTTTAGGGAAAAGACAATGATGTTACTTGGCCCTTTAAAATGTATTTGTGACTTCCAATTTGTGGCATGAGAGTTGAGGCTTAGTACAAAGATTGATGGCAAAATTTTCTCCACATAGATTTATGGCGCTTATGTAATTTCTGAGGGATTGGCTATTTGGGATGCCAGAATCTTACAAATAGCAACCCATGCTGGGTCACATACAGAGGAAGAAATTTGGTAGCTTGTGAATGAGTGATGAGAGGAGCCATGTAGTTTCCTACTCTGCTATTTAATGTGTCTGAGTAGGCAAATAGACTACTTAGACAAGGTAGGGAGAGGCAAAAAATAAAATTGCAAATGATGTGCTAATTGGAAAGGATCCAAGTGTGAAGGGCAAGGCAGAGGAAATAATTATATCCAAACTATTTTACGTTAGCGTCTACTGAAATAATAGAAAGTATTTAATAATAATAATAATAATATAATTTATATAGCGCTGATACCAGACAAGTCTGTTCATAGCGCTGAGTTCAGGACATGCTTCATGAAGAGATGAGTTTTCAGTCTACTCTTAAACGAGGAGACTGAAGTACTTGTCCTAATATTAGTAGGCAAGGAATTCCATAGCCTAGGACCCACAGATGAGAAGGCCCTGTCACCTACCGTCCTTAGTCTAGTATTAGGTATTTGTAGGTGAGTGCCATCATTGGATCGTAGACAGCGTTCACCTTCTTTAATCAGGAGTAGATCCCGTAAGTAAGGCGGAGCCTTACCATTAAGGGCCTTCCAGGTCAATAGCAGAATTTTAAAATCAATTCTCGCGTGAACAGGAAGCCAGTGCAGTTCCTGTAATTTTCCTGAAATGTGATCAAATTTCCTGATTTTTCCTACTACCCGTGCTGCAGAGTTTTGGAGGTATTGCAGTTTTCTGATGTCAGTTTTAGGAAGACCTGCTAGAAGACCATTACCATAGTCAAGGGTGGATGTAACAAAAGCATGGGTAAGTGTTACAGCGGTCTTCTCGTCTAGACAATGTCTGATGGCCGCTAAGTTCCTGATGTGATAATAGCCTTTCTGACACATTTTCTTGATCTGGGCCTTCATGTCCATGTTGGAGTCAAATGTGATACCGAGGTCAACTACTGATTGACTAGGAGCAATGTCAGAATCACCCACTTTGATTGTGGTAGGGATACTGCTATGGGTGGTAGTACTGTACCTGTCAGTACATATGAGCATCTCAGTTTTTCCATCATTTATCTTCATCTTGTTAGATATGAGGAAATTTCTAACCTCACTGACACACTCCTCCAGTTTGTGTCTGCTCATATCCACATGATGGGGAGAAGCGTAGTCAACAGGGATGTAGATCTGAGTATCATCCGCATAAATATGATAGCTCAGACCATATTTAGCAAGTATATCAGATAGGGGAGTCATGTAAATGGTGAACAGTATAGGACCCAGGACTGAGCCTTGGGGTACCCCATATTTTAGGGATTTGAGACGGGATCTATGGATCCCTACTTTCACACATTGCTTCCTGTCCATTAGGTATGACCGAATCCAGGAGAGTGCATGACCTTTGACGTTGCATCTATCCCTCAGTCTGTCCAAAAGGATTTGATGGTCAATAGTGTCAAAGGCAGCGGAAAGGTCAAGCAATAGCAGGATAACTGACTTTCTGCTGTCTAGAGCACCCAGGATATCATTTTGCACTTTCAACAAAGCAGTTTCCGTGCTGTGATATTCTTTGTAGGCTGATTGAAACTTGTCAGTAAGACCATTCCTTACAAGATGGGGGACCAGTTGGTCGGCCACCGCCCTCTCAGTTAGCTTAGAGACAAATGTTAGGTTGGAAACAGGCCTATAGTTTTTTTCAACCAGTTCTAGACCAAGTTTCTTCAGCAGGGGTGTTATAATGGCTATTTTCATGTTCTCCGATACTGCTGAATCCATCAATGATTTGTTTATGATGGAAGTAATTATTGGTAGGAGATCATCTAAGAGGTCAAGTAAGAGCCAGGTTGGAATTGGATCCAGCTCACATGACTTCTTTGCAGACCTTTTGACCAATTTCCGAACGTCGTCAATGGTTAAGGGTTTGAACCTTTCCAGACATGTAGTGCTATTGTTCGCAGTGTCACCTGGTGGCGAGGTTTGACAGGATGGAGCATTGTCAATGTCCAGGCGGATTCTATCTATTTTCTCAAGAAAGAATGTGTTAAATTTCTCAGCCTGAGTGATATCACAGTCCGATTTAGGCATAGGTGTGTCCCTTTTCTTGTGCATGACTGTGTCTATGACTCTAAAGAGCTTTTTAGGGTCATGTTTGTTTTCTTCAACCAGGTTGGAAAAATATGCTGATTGAGCAGATTTAAGCAATGAGTTATATTTGTTCCTTTGAGAGTTATAAAGCTCCTTGTCAATGTGAGAGCCAGTCTTGCTCATTTTTCTCTCAAGCCTCCTCTTGAGAGATCTTTCCAGCTTTAATTGGTCACTCATCCAAGGTACAGGTTTGCGCTGAGTGACCTTGGCAACCTTGATCGGAGCATGTTTATCCATGAGTGATGTGAGTTCCCTGTCATAGTAATTCACCATGTCACTCAAGGATAGGTGTTCCCATGTTGTGTCTCTATCAGTTAGGGATTTTATGTCACCCCTTAGGGATTCAAGATCTAATCCCTTAAAATTCCTATATTTGATAGATTTTTTGGGGGGTTTTGGGGGTGACATATCTAGGTATATCTTAATCATTTTATGATCAGATAAGTATTCATCCACCAGGTAGCGCTTCAGGAGTTTGTTATCCTGGAAGGTGATGATTAGATCAAGGGTGTTCCCTAACCTATGGGTTGGTTCCTGAACCCATTGTGTTAGATCAAAGGTAGATAAGATATCATTAAACTTGATGACATCAGGTTTTAAGGGGAGGTTGACATGGAAGTTGTAGTCACCAAGAAAAATGACCTCATGACTAAATGAGCCATAGTGTGCAACCAACTGGGTGAACTCATCATAAAACTCAGAGTAGGTATATCTATTCCGATTAGATGGTTCAGGTCTATATATCACCACAAACGTTATCTTTTTTCCCTTCAGTGTGATGGATGACTCCATGAGCTCCATGGTGGTGACCACTGGTTGGTTGGCCCTATTGGTTGTGAAAGGAAGTTCAGATTTGTATAAAATCCCTAATCCTCCCCCTGTCCGTCCAATCCTAGGAAAAGACTCAAATTCAAGTGAGCCTTTTTCAAGTTCACTTTTAACTTTATCAGATTTGGAGTCATGCATCCAAGTTTCGGTCATGAACAGGGCATCAAGGTCATGCTCGTTAAAGTAGTCTTTGACTGGCAGGATCTTGCTAGATATGCTCTGTACATTGCAACAACCGATGTTTAATGTCTTATTCCCATTTTTAATACGAGAAAGTCGTTTGTTTACAAACCGTGGCCGACCACGTGGAGCTGAGCCAGCACGTGTAGTCGGAGCTGGCCCCACCGACCTCGTCACTTTGTGATTGGCCTGTTCAGACCACGTGGTATGTTTGGGCGTGGCTTGTTGAGGGTTTTCAGAAGATGAATGTCCATGATAGCGTAAACAATTGAACCGATTACTGTTGCGACTGCCATTCAGATCCATTATGTGGGTATGTGAGAGGGGCTTTGAGCGATGCAGTCGCAGACCAGCAGTGGTAGAGGGATAAGAGCGACACGTACCGGTGTCGTTCCGATTGGCTGCTTTTGACCACGTGATTGAGGTAGGCGTGGCTAAGCACCCGATCATTAAGTGTCCCCGATATTTAATACGAGGATGTCCTTTGTTTACAAACCGTGACTGACCACGTGACACAGAGCGAGCACGTGTAGTCGGAGCCAGCCCCGCAGGCTTTACCACATTGTGATTGGCCTGGTCAGGCCACGTGGTATAGTTGGGCGTGGCTTGTTGAGGGTGAGTGGCAGAGGGATAAGAGCGACACGTGCCGGTGTCGTTCCAATTGGTTGCTTTTGACCACGTGATTGAGGTAGGCGTGGCTAAGCACCCGGGCATTAAGAGTCGCCTCAACCTAGCGCTATTGCACAAGATTATATCATAATGCGGGACGTAGAGGATAGACCCGCCAGAGTCATTTTTCATATTTAATAATTCTGGCTTGATGATTCTTTTGAGAGCCCATAGAGAATTATTAAAATTAGTGAAAGGAAGAGTTGAGGGTTTGTTAAGTTTATCATTAATATGACATTCAGCTGGAAATTTCATGTTAATCATATACATGGGGCTGTTTCGTAGGTGGTCATATTTACTGATAAGTACAAGATTGACATTCTTTAAATTGCCTGAGGTGTTTAAAATATCAAGATGCCATTGGCAGAGAAGAATGCATTTTGTTTTAAAGATGATAGGTATATTTGAGGACTTTATGTGGTTTTCATCTTTATTTGATTGCGATAAGCAAGAACATGTACATACATATGCAGTTTGAGAAAACACATTTTTATTTACATAATAATATTTGCAGTCGTAAATAGAAATGTTCTCAGGATAAGATGACTCCGGCCAATCATATCACATGTTATCTATAATTCTCTGGACACGTGCACGTGCCTTTCTTACAACGTTGTGTGGGCCTGCAAATTTAACCAAACTGGATTCAGCATCCACGTTCACAACTTTGATTGTTAGGCCTTCAATACTTTTCAACGAACGAATGGTGGCACCTTTGTGGCCGATGATGCGACCGGCTGCTTCGGTTGAGACAGCTAGCACCTCTCGTGAAATTGTTGGGCCTGCAGGCTTGGAAGGTTTCGTAGACTTGTTTATTGGCGCTCTCCTAGTACGGCGAGGGGGCGCCACGGGAGAAGAGACTACCATCACGTCATCATCCGAAGTGGAAGTAGAGGGAGGAATATACTCTACTTTCTCCGGGATTTGTGCAGAATTGATGGTGCTAATAATAGTGTCAATAGTCTCTTGCAGGAGAACTCCATCAGCAGATCGAACCTTGGTTATGGAGCCCTTGAAGAGAGGAATTTTGATAAAGTTGTAGCCTACCAGCTCATGAGACGATAGAAGGCTGTTTAAAACCATCCACTGTGAGCGTTTATTGGCGGTCAGAGGCGGAGGTGAAGAAATAACGGTGACAGTGGGGCCACGAGCCCGAATTTTCTCAATATCGTCTATCATCACATTAAATAGTACCTCTCCCAGACCGCCAGAAGAAATAGAAGAAATGTCAGGTAGGATGACAAGATGGTCTGCAGTAGACGTCCTGTCTGAGCGTGTAGCTAGAAAATTAAGGTTTTCTGCAGAGGTTTTGATGGAACAGTCAGAGCGGACTATACCTGCTGTTATGGCCTCTCTATGTTCGTTTTTCGGCAAAACGACGAGTAGCTGCAGGCTTTTCTTGGCTTTTGGGCCCCTGACGTCCGCCGAAGAAGGTAAGAAAGTGTCCAGCAGTTCATCTTTCTCCTTAATTGTCTTGAGGGCCGATGCCAGCTCTGCAGAGAGCGAGGCATTGTCTGCTTCGAGCGAGTCTTTATCATCAGTTAGCGCCCTAACCCGGTCAGTCAAACGGTTATTTGAGGCGACATTGGCTTCATTCATTCTGACCAGGTCCTCATATGTTTTCTTTAACGCCTCGAGTTCATCTCCGGGTTGAAGGGTAGGCTGCTCGAGAGCTCCCGGGACGGGAGGGGTAGCGGGTGCCTCTGGGTCTACCACCGGCACATCTTTAGCGGCTCTACGTGTTGTCACTGCCATCATGATAAGCGATCCGTTCAGTACAAGGACTTGAAATCAAATGCACAGATGGCGGGATATGTAAAACCTCAGTTTGAATATTATTTAAGTGGATTAATGTCAGCTCTGAGATGAGTAAGATGTTCTCACTGTGCGGGCTCAGGTGAAAAAAACACAGGTAATATAGACGGGTTTCGTTCTATATTTGTGTATTGGGTGCCAGAAATAATAACTGGCGATCAATAAGTTTGTGTTAATGTTTGCTGTTAAAATAATATTTATATATAAAGTGTATATATGAATGGGATATATACGTAAGAAATAAAAATATTATCTGCCACAAATATCAATACGAATTATTTGGGCAGGATGCTACGTTTAAGCAGCAAAGTCGTCTTTGTCCACGAGCGGGACAAGCGATGGAATAATATGTGCCTAGGTGGTTAGGCAGAGTGTTTTCAATATATTGAAAACAGAGATTTGTACCCAGGTGGTTGAGTAGAGCCTAGGTAGTTAGGCAGAGGTTATCTAGGTGGTTAGATAACAAGAAAAGCTAGGAGGTGGTTCCAAGCTTTCAATAGAGGAGTAGTTTTGATGTACGTCTTGCACGAGAACAACCAGATCTGCACCTCGAGCGCCGCGCCTTGTCAAGGCGAAGCTAAATCCGACCCTCGAAACAGATCAGATTTTACACCGAAAAACGCACACTGGAGTCACAAGAACGTATAGAAATTGAGACAAAAGTGCGACTGAACAGGTGAGCTTGACAACAGAACGTATAGGCTTCAATAGAACGTTAGAAATTGCCGATAATTACGACAAGATCAGACCAAAATCAAAACACGTCCATGTTGCATCTCACGCATGCGCACGGTCCATGCATTAATGAATCTTTGGATGTATCTTTCATTATGTATAAACATTTCCATACATTATTAATTTAATTACAAATAATTGAAGTTATATTCAATAATGTAAACTAATGCTGCCCATGAATGAGGAAAGGAGAGAATATTTGTTGTCATTTATCTCAAATTTCAGTCACAATAAATTCAAATTGACAACAAGTTTGACAAAAAAATGAGTCGCCAAAAATCAAGAATGAGGTTATTGTGCCATCAATCAAACATCTAATGGTGCATTATTAACATATTACCTGAAGGATATTTCTCCTTGAAGGCAAGAATCTAGATGTGGAGTTGGGGCTCAATCTAGAATCTGTCTTTGTATGATATGTGAGAAATGTGCTTAATTTACTAATTATCTCAAGCGAAAGATTAAAAGTTATTGTTTGATTTTGTGAGAGTCAAAACAGCATTAACATACATGAGCATATAACCGGAAATGATGAATATACTGTGCATGCATTATGCAGTTTAGTATCAGAACAATATAAATATATTGAAAATTAAACATCATTTCAATTGGCACCAGTGGCGCAATTGGTAAGCGCGTTCAGCTGTTAGCTGAACGGTTGGAGGTTCGAGTCCACTCCGGTGCGAGTCAACTTTTCTTTACATTTCTCAAAAGGAACCTTTTCTGAGAATTGAAACTGGCGACTTTCAAAAATCTCAAATGAAAGCCTTCCAAAGCAGCCAAAATATTTTCCAGTTGAAGTGCGTTGCAACTCTTCTACGCGTTTATTTCTATAATGACAGTTGTATCAAATAAGATGAAATTTCAACATTCTTTAACCCCTTGTGTTTCAAATAGTTCTGAATTTTAGGGAAAAGACAATGATGTTACCTGGCCCTTTAAAATGTATTTGTGACTTCCAATTTGTGGCATGAGAGTTGAGGCTTAGTACAAAGATTGAGGGCAAAATTTTCTCAACATAGATTTATGGCGCTTATGTAATAATTTCTGAGGGATTGGCTATTTGGGATGCCAGAATCTTACAAATAGCAACCCATGCTGGGTCACATACAGAGGAAGAAATTTGGTAGCTTGTGAATGAGTGATGAGAGGAGCCATGTAGTTTCCTACTCTGCTATTTAATGTGTCTGAGTAGGCAAATAGACTACTTAGACAAGGTAGGGAGAGGCAAAAAATAAAATTGCAAATGATGTGCTAATTGGAAAGGATCCAAGTGTGAAGGGCAAGGCAGAGGAAATAATTATATCCAAACTATTTTACGTTAGCGTCTACTGAAATAATAGAAAGTATTTAATGAATCTTTGGATGTATCTTTCATTATGTATAAACATTTCCATACATTATTAATTTAATTACAAATAATTGAAGTTATATTCAATAATGTAAACTAATGCTGCCCATGAATGAGGAAAGGAGAGAATATTTGTTGCCATTTATCTCAAATTTCAGTCACAATAAATTCAAATTGACAACAAGTTTGACAAAAAAATGAGTCGCCAAAAATCAAGAATGAGGTTATTGTGCCATCAATTAAATATCTAATGGTGCATTATTAACATATTACCTGAAGGATATTTCTCCTTGAAGGCAAGAATCTAGATGTGGAGTTGGGGCTCAATCTGGAATTTGTCTTTGTATGATATGTGAGAAATGTGCTTAATTTACTAATTATCTCAAGCGAAAGATTAAAAGTTATTGTTTGATTTTGTGAGAGTCAAAACAGCATTAACATACATGAGCATATAACCGGAAAAGATGAATATACTGTGCATGCATTATGCAGTTTAGTATTAGAACAATATAAATATATTGAAAATTAAACATCATTTCAATTGGCACCAGTGGCGCAATTGGTAAGCGCGTTCAGCTGTTAGCTGAAAGGTTGGTGGTTCGAGTCCACTCCGGTGCGAGTCAACTTTTCTTTACATTTCTCAAAAGGAACCTTTTCTGAGAATTGAAACTGGCGACTTTCAAAAATCTCAAATGAAAGCTTTCCAAAGCAGCCAAAATATTTTCCAGTTGAAGTGCGTTGCAACTCTTCTACGCATTTATTTCTATAATGACAGTTGTATCAAATAAGATGAAATTTCAACATTCTTTAACCCCTTGTATTTCAAATAGTTCTGAATTTTAGGGAAAAGACAATGATGTTACCTGGCCCTTTAAAATGTATTTGTGACTTCCAATTTGTGGCATGAGAGTTGAGGCTTAGTACAAAGATTGAGGGCAAAATTTTCTCAACATAGATTTATGGCGCTTATGTAATTTCTGAGGGATTGGCTATTTGGGATGCCAGAATCTTACAAATAGCAACCCATGCTGGGTCACATACAGTGGAAGAAATTTGGTAGCTTGTGAATGAGTGATGAGAGAAGCCATGTAGTTTCCTACTCTGCTATTTAATGTGTCTGAGTAGGCAAATAGACTACTTAGACAAGGTAGGGAGAGGCAAAAAATAGAATTGCAAATGATGTGCTAATTGGAAAGGATCCAAGTGTGAAGGGCAAGGCAGAGGAAATAATTATATCCAAACTATTTTACGTTGGCGTCTACTGAAATAATAGAAAGTATTTAATGAATCTTTGGATGTATCTTTCAATATGTATAAACATTTCCATACATTATTAATTTAATTACAAATAATTGAAGTTATATTCAATAATGTAAACTAATGCTGCCCATGAATGAGGAAAGGAGAGAATATTTGTTGTCATTTATCTCAAATTTCAGTCACAATAAATTCAAATTGACAACAAGTTTGACAAAAAAATGAGTCGCCAAAAATCAAGAATGAGGTTATTGTGCCATCAATCAAATATCTAATGGTGCATTATTAACATATTACCTAAAGGATTTTTCTCCTTTAAGGCAAGAATCTAGATGTGGAGTTGGGGCTCAATCTGGAATTTGTCTTTGTATGATATGTGAGAAATGTGCTTAATTTACTAATTATCTCAAGCGAAAGATTAAAAGTTATTGTTTGATTTTGTGAGAGTCAAAACAGCATTAACATACATGAGCATATCACCGGAAATGATGAATATACTGTGCATGCATTATGCAGTTTAGTATCAGAACAATATAAATATATTGAAAATTAAACATCATTTCAATTGGCACCAGTGGTGCAATTGGTAAGCGCGTTCAGCTGTTAGCTGAAAGGTTGGTGGTTCGAGTCCACTCCGGTGCGAGTCAACTTTTCTTTACATTTCTCAAAAGGAACCTTTTCTGAGAATTGAAACTGGCGACTTTCAAAAATCTCAAATGAAAGCTTTCCGAAGCTGCCAAAACATTTTCCAGTTGAAGTGCGTTGTAACTCTTCTACGCGTTTATTTCTATAATGACAGTTGTATCAAATAAGATGAAATTTCAACATTCTTTAACCCCTTGTATTTCAAATAGTTCTGAATTTTAGGGAAAAGACAATGATGTTACCTGGCCCTTTAAAATGTATTTGTGACTACCAATTTGTGGCATGAGAGTTGAGGCTTAGTACAAAGATTGAGGGCAAAATTTTCTCAACATAGATTTATGGCGCTTATGTAATTTCTGAGGGATTGGCTATTTGGGATGCCAGAATCTTACAAATAGCAACCCATGCTGGGTCACATACAGTGGAAGAAATTTTGTAGCTTGTGAATGAGTGATGAGAGGAGCCATGTAGTTTCCTACTCTGCTATTTAATGTGTCTGAGTAGGCAAATAGACTACTTAGACAAGGTAGGGAGAGGCAAAAAATAAAATTGCAAATGATGTGCTAATTGGAAAGGATCCAAGTGTGAAGGGCAAGGCAGAGGAAATGATTATATCCAAACTATTTTACGTTAGCGTCTACTGAAATAATAGAGAGTATTTAATGAATCTTTGGATGTATCTTTCATTATGTATAAACATTTCCATACATTATTAATTTAATTACAAATAATTGAAGTTATATTCAATAATGTAAACTAATGCTGCCCATGAATGAGGAAAGGAGAGAATATTTGTTGCCATTTATCTCAAATTTCAGTCACAATGAATTCAAATTGACAACAAGTTTGACAAAAAAATGAGTCGCCAAAAATCAAGAATGAGGTTATTGTGCCATCAATCAAATATCTAATGGTGCATTATTAACATATTACCTGAATGATATTTCTCCTTGAAGTCAAGAATCTAGATGTGGAGTTGGGGCTCCACATCTAGATTAAAAGTTATTGTTTGATTTTGTGAGAGTCAAAACAGCATTAACATACATGAGCATATAACCGGAAATGATGAATATACTGTGCATGCATTATGCAGTTTAGTATTAGAACAATATAAATATATTGAAAATTAAACATCATTTCAATTGGCACCAGTGGCGCAATTGGTAAGCGCGTTCAGCTGTTAGCTGAAAGGTTGGTGGTTCGAGTCCACTCCGGTGCGAGTCAACTTTTCTTTACATTTCTCAAAAGGAACCTTTTCTGAGAATTGAAACTGGCGACTTTCAAAAATCTCAAATGAAAGCTTTCCAAAGCAGCCAAAACATTTTCCAGTTGAAGTGCGTTGCAACTCTTCTACGCGTTTATTTCTATAATGACAGTTGTATCAAATAAGATGAAATTTCAACATTCTTTAACCCCTTGTATTTCAAATAGTTCTGAATTTTAGGGAAAAGACAATGATGTTACCTGGCCCTTTAAAATGTATTTGTGACTACCAATTTGTGGCATGAGAGTTGAGGCTTAGTACAAAGATTGAGGGCAAAATTTTCTCAACATAGATTTATGGCGCTTATGTAATTTCTGAGGGATTGGCTATTTGGGATGCCAGAATCTTACAAATAGCAACCCATGCTGGTCAATAAAATTGCAAATGATGTGCTAATTGGAAAGGATCCAAGTGTGAAGGGCAAGGCAGAGGAAATGATTATATCCAAACTATTTTACGTTAGCGTCTACTGAAATAATAGAAAGTATTTAATGAATCTTTGGATGTATCTTTCATTATGTATAAACATTTCCATACATTATTAATTTAATTACAAATAATTGAAGTTATATTCAATAATGTAAACTAATGCTGCCCATGAATGAGGAAAGGAGAGAATATTTGTTGTCATTTATCTCAAATTTCAGTCACAATAAATTCAAATTGACAACAAGTTTGACAAAAAAATGAGTCGCCAAAAATCAAGAATGAGGTTATTGTGCCATCAATCAAATATCTAATGGTGCATTATTAACATATTACCTGAAGGATATTTCTCCTTGAAGGCAAGAATCTAGATGTGGAGTTGGGGCTCAATCTGGAATCTGTCTTTGTATGATATGTGAGAAATGTGCTTAATTTACTAATTATCTCAAGCGAAAGATTAAAAGTTATTGTTTGATTTTGTGAGAGTCAAAACAGCATTAACATACATGAGCATAAAACCGGAAATGATGAATATACTGTGCATGCATTATGCAGTCTAGTATCAGAACAATATAAATATATTGAAAATTAAACATCATTTCAATTGGCACCAGTGGCGCAATTGGTAAGCGCGTTCAGCTGTTAGCTGAAAGGTTGGTGGTTCGAGTCCACTCCGGTGCGAGTCAACTTTTCTTTACATTTCTCAAAAGGAACCTTTTCTGAGAATTGAAACTGGCGACTTTCAAAAATCTCAAATGAAAGCTTTCCAAAGCAGCCAAAACATTTTCCAGTTGAAGTGCGTTGTAACTCTTCTACGCGTTTATTTCTATAATGACAGTTGTATCAAATAAGATGAAATTTCAACATTCTTTAACCCCTTGTATTTCAAATAGTTCTGAATTTTAGGGAAAAGACAATGATGTTACCTGGCCCTTTAAAATGTATTTGTGACTACCAATTTGTGGCATGAGAGTTGAGGCTTAGTACAAAGATTGAGGGCAAAATTTTCTCAACATAGATTTATGGCGCTTATGTAATTTCTGAGGGATTGGCTATTTGGGATGCCAGAATCTTACAAATAGCAACCCATGCTGGGTCACATACAGAGGAAGAAATTTGGTAGCTTGTGAATGAGTGATGAGAGGAGCCATGTAGTTTCCTACTCTGCTATTTAATGTGTCTGAGTAGGCAAATAGACTACTTAGACAAGGTAGGGAGAGGCAAAAAATAAAATTGCAAATGATGTGCTAATTGGAAAGGATCCAAGTGTGAAGGGCAAGGCAGAGGAAATGATTATATCCAAACTATTTTACGTTAGCGTCTACTGAAATAATAGAAAGTATTTAATGAATCTTTGGATGTATCTTTCACTATGTATAAACATTTCCATACATTATTAATTTAATTACAAATAATTGAAGTTATATTCAATAATGTAAACTAATGCTGCCCATGAATGAGGAAAGGAGAGAATATTTGTTGTCATTTATCTCAAATTTCAGTCACAATAAATTCAAATTGACAACAAGTTTGACAAAAAAATGAGTCGCCAAAAATCAAGAATGAGGTTATTGTGCCATCAATCAAATATCTAATGGTGCATTATTAACATATTACCTGAAGGATATTTCTCCTTGAAGGCAAGAATCTAGATGTGGAGTTGGGGCTCAATCTGGAATCTGTCTTTGTATGATATGTGAGAAATGTGCTTAATTTACTAATTATCTCAAGCGAAAGATTAAAAGTTATTGTTTGATTTTGTGAGAGTCAAAACAGCATTAACATACATGAGCATAAAACCGGAAATGATGAATATACTGTGCATGCATTATGCAGTTTAGTATCAGAACAATATAAATATATTGAAAATTAAACATCATTTCAATTGGCACCAGTGGCGCAATTGGTAAGCGCGTTCAGCTGTTAGCTGAAAGGTTGGTGGTTCGAGTCCACTCCGGTGCGAGTCAACTTTTCTTTACATTTCTCAAAAGGAACCTTTTCTGAGAATTGAAACTGGCGACTTTCAAAAATCTCAAATGAAAGCTTTCCAAAGCAGCCAAAACATTTTCCAGTTGAAGTGCGTTGTAACTCTTCTACGCGTTTATTTCTATAATGACAGTTGTATCAAATAAGATGAAATTTCAACATTCTTTAACCCCTTGTATTTCAAATAGTTCTGAATTTTAGGGAAAAGACAATGATGTTACCTGGCCCTTTAAAATGTATTTGTGACTACCAATTTGTGGCATGAGAGTTGAGGCTTAGTACAAAGATTGAGGGCAAAATTTTCTCAACATAGATTTATGGCGCTTATGTAATTTCTGAGGGATTGGCTATTTGGGATGCCAGAATCTTACAAATAGCAACCCATGCTGGGTCACATACAGAGGAAGAAATTTTGTAGCTTGTGAATGAGTGATGAGAGGAGCCATGTAGTTTCCTACTCTGCTATTTAATGTGTCTGAGTAGGCAAATAGACTACTTAGACAAGGTAGGGAGAGGCAAAAAATAAAATTGCAAATGATGTGCTAATTGGAAAGGATCCAAGTGTGAAGGGCAAGGCAGAGGAAATGATTATATCCAAACTATTTTACGTAAGCGTCTACTGAAATAATAGAAAGTATTTAATGAATCTTTGGATGTATCTTTCATTATGTATAAACATTTCCATACATTATTAATTTAATTACAAATAATTGAAGTTATATTCAATAATGTAAACTAATGCTGCCCATGAATGAGGAAAGGAGAGAATATTTGTTGTCATTTATCTCAAATTTCAGTCACAATAAATTCAAATTGACAACAAGTTTGACAAAAAAATGAGTCGCCAAAAATCAAGAATGAGGTTATTGTGCCATCAATCAAATATCTAATGGTGCATTATTAACATATTACCTGAAGGATATTTCTCCTTGAAGGCAAGAATCTAGATGTGGAGTTGGGGCTCAATCTGGAATTTGTCTTTGTATGATATGTGAGAAATGTGCTTAATTTACTTATTATCTCAAGCGAAAGATTAAAAGTTATTGTTTGACTTTGTGAGAGTCAAAACAGCATTAACATACATGAGCATATAACCGGAAATGATGAATATACTGTGCATGCATTATGCAGTCTAGTATCAGAACAATATAAATATATTGAAAATTAAACATCATTTCAATTGGCACCAGTGGCGCAATTGGTAAGCGCGTTCAGCTGTTAGCTGAAAGGTTGGTGGTTCGAGTCCACTCCGGTGCGAGTCAACTTTTCTTTACATTTCTCAAAAGGAACCTTTTCTGAGAATTGAAACTGGCGACTTTCAAAAATCTCAAATGAAAGCTTTCCAAAGCAGCCAAAATATTTTCCAGTTGAAGTGCGTTGCAACTCTTCTACGCGTTTATTTCTATAATGACAGTTGTATCAAATAAGATGAAATTTCAACATTCTTTAACCCCTTGTATTTCAAATAGTTCTGAATTTTAGGGAAAAGACAATGATGTTACCTGGCCCTTTAAAATGTATTTGTGACTTCCAATTTGTGGCATGAGAGTTGAGGCTTAGTACAAAGATTGAGGGCAAAATTTACTCAACATAGATTTATGGCGCTTATGTAATAATTTCTGAGGGATTGGCTATTTGGGATGCCAGAATCTTACAAATAGCAACCCATGCTGGGTCACATACAGAGGAAGAAATTTGGTAGCTTGTGAATGAGTGATGAGAGGAGCCATGTAGTTTCCTACTCTGCTATTTAATGTGTCTGAGTAGGCAAATAGACTACTTAGACAAGGTAGGGAGAGGCAAAAAATAAAATTGCAAATGATGTGCTAATTGGAAAGGATCCAAGTGTGAAGGGCAAGGCAGAGGAAATAATTATATCCAAACTATTTTACGTTAGCGTCTACTGAAATAATAGAAAGTATTTAATGAATCTTTGGATGTATCTTTCATTATGTATAAACATTTCCATACATTATTAATTTAATTACAAATAATTGAAGTTATATTCAATAATGTAAACTTATGCTGCCAATGAATGAGGAAAGGAGAGAATATTTGTTGTCATTTATCTCAAATTTCAGTCACAATAAATTCAAATTGACAACAAGTTTGACAAAAAAATGAGTCGCCAAAAATCAAGAATGAGGTTATTGTGCCATCAATCAAATATATAATGGTGCATTATTAACATATTACCTGAAGGATATTTCTCCTTGAAGGCAAGAATCTAGATGTGGAGTTGGGGCTCAATCTGGAATTTGTCTTTGTATGATATGTAAGAAATGTGCTTAATTTACTAATTATCTCAAGCGAAAGATTAAAAGTTATTGTTTGATTTTGTGAGAGTCAAAACCGCATTAACATACATGAGCATATAACCGGAAATGATGAATATACTGTGCATGCATTATGCAGTTTAGTATTAGAACAATATAAATATATTGAAAATAAACATCATTTCAATTGGCACCAGTGGCGAAATTGGTAAGCGCGTTCAGCTGTTAGCTGAAAGGTTGGTGGTTCGAGTCCACTCCGGTGCGAGTCAACTTTTCTTTACATTTCTCAAAAGGAACCTTTTCTGAGAATTGAAACTGGCGACTTTCAAAAATCTCAAATGAAAGCTTTCCAAAGCAGCCAAAATATTTTCCAGTTGAAGTGCATTGCAACTCTTCTACGCGTTTATTTCTATAATGACAGTTGTATCAAATAAGATGAAATTTCAACATTCTTTAACCCCTTGTATTGCAAATAGTTCTGAATTTTAGGGGAAAGACAATGATGTTACCTGGCCCTTTAAAATGTATTTGTGACTTCCAATTTGTGGCATGAGAGTTGAGGCTTAGTACAAAGATTGAGGGCAAAATTTTCTCAACATCGATTTATGGCGCTTATGTAATTTCTGAGGGATTGGCTATTTGGGATGCCAGAATCTTACAAATAGCAACCCATGCTGGGTCACATACAGAGGAAGAAATTTGGTAGCTTGTGAATGAGTGATGAGAGGAGCCATGTAGTTTCCTACTCTGCTATTTAATGTGTCTGAGTAGGCAAATAGACTACTTAGACAAGGTAGGGAGAGGCAAAAAATAATATTGCAAATGATGTGCTAATTGGAAAGGATCCAAGTGTGAAGGGCAAGGCAGAGGGAATGATTATATCTAAACTATTTTACGTTAGCGTCTACTGAAATAATAGAAAGTATTTAATGAATCTTTGGATGTATCTTTCATTATGTATAAACATTTCCATACATTATTAATTTAATTACAAATAATTGAAGTTATATTCAATAATGTAAACTAATGCTGCCCATGAATGAGGAAAGGAGAGAATATTTGTTGTCATTTATCTCAAATTTCAGTCACAATAAATTCAAATTGACAACAAGTTTGACAAAAAAATGAGTCGCCAAAAATCAAGAATGAGGTTATTGTGCCATCAATCAAATATCTAATGGTGCATTATTAACATATTACCTGAAGGATATTTCTCCTTGAAGGCAAGAATCTAGATGTGGAGTTGGGGCTCAATCTGGAATCTGTCTTTGTATGATATGTGAGAAATGTGCTTAATTTACTAATTATCTCAAGCGAAAGATTAAAAGTTATTGTTTGATTTTGTGAGAGTCAAAACAGCATTAACATACATGAGCATAAAACCGGAAATGATGAATATACTGTGCATGCATTATGCAGTTTAGTATCAGAATAATATAAATATATTGAAAATTAAACATCATTTCAATTGGCACCAGTGGCGCAATTGGTAAGCGCGTTCAGCTGTTAGCTGAAAGGTTGGTGGTTCGAGTCCACTCCGGTGCGAGTCAACTTTTCTTTACATTTCTCAAAAGGAACCTTTTCTGAGAATTGAAACTGGCGACTTTCAAAAATCTCAAATGAAAGCTTTCCAAAGCAGCCAAAACATTTTCCAGTTGAAGTGCGTTGTAACTCTTCTACGCGTTTATTTCTATAATGACAGTTGTATCAAATAAGATGAAATTTCAACATTCTTTAACCCCTTGTATTTCAAATAGTTCTGAATTTTAGGGAAAAGACAATGATGTTACCTGGCCCTTTAAAATGTATTTGTGACTACCAATTTGTGGCATGAGAGTTGAGGCTTAGTACAAAGATTGAGGGCAAAATTTTCTCAACATAGATTTATGGCGCTTATGTAATTAGTGAGGGATTGGCTATTTGGGATGCCAGAATCTTACAAATAGCAACCCATGCTGGGTCACATACAGAGGAAGAAATTTTGTAGCTTGTGAATGAGTGATGAGAGGAGCCATGTAGTTTCCTACTCTGCTATTTAATGTGTCTGAGTAGGCAAATAGACTACTTAGACAAGGTAGGGAGAGGCAAAAAATAATATTGCAAATGATGTGCTAATTGGAAAGGATCCAAGTGTGAAGGGCAAGGCAGAGGGAATGATTATATCTAAACTATTTTACGTTAGCGTCTACTGAAATAATAGAAAGTATTTAATGAATCTTTGGATGTATCTTTCATTATGTATAAACATTTCCATACATTATTAATTTAATTACAAATAATTGAAGTTATATTCAATAATGTAAACTAATGCTGCCCATGAATGAGGAAAGGAGAGAATATTTGTTGTCATTTATCTCAAATTTCAGTCACAATAAATTCAAATTGACAACAAGTTTGACAAAAAAATGAGTCGCCAAAAATCAAGAATGAGGTTATTGTGCCATCAATCGAATATCTAATGGTGCATTATTAACATATTACCTGAAGGATATTTCTCCTTGAAGGCAAGAATCTAGATGTGGAGTTGGGGCTCAATCTGGAATCTGTCTTTGTATGATATGTGAGAAATGTGCTTAATTTACTAATTATCTCAAGCGAAAGATTAAAAGTTATTGTTTGATTTTGTGAGAGTCAAAACAGCATTAACATACATGAGCATAAAACCGGAAATGATGAATATACTGTGCATGCATTATGCAGTTTAGTATCAGAACAATATAAATATATTGAAAATTAAACATCATTTCAATTGGCACCAGTGGCGCAATTGGTAAGCGCGTTCAGCTGTTAGCTGAAAGGTTGGTGGTTCGAGTCCACTCCGGTGCGAGTCAACTTTTCTTTACATTTCTCAAAAGGAACCTTTTCTGAGAATTGAAACTGGCGACTTTCAAAAATCTCAAATGAAAGCTTTCCAAAGCAGCCAAAACATTTTCCAGTTGAAGTGCGTTGTAACTCTTCTACGCGTTTATTTCTATAATGACAGTTGTATCAAATAAGATGAAATTTCAACATTCTTTAACCCCTTGTATTTCAAATAGTTCTGAATTTTAGGGAAAAGACAATGATGTTACCTGGCCCTTTAAAATGTATTTGTGACTACCAATTTGTGGCATGAGAGTTGAGGCTTAGTACAAAGATTGAGGGCAAAATTTTCTCAACATAGATTTATGGCGCTTATGTAATTAGTGAGGGATTGGCTATTTGGGATGCCAGAATCTTACAAATAGCAACCCATGCTGGGTCACATACAGAGGAAGAAATTTTGTAGCTTGTGAATGAGTGATGAGAGGAGCCATGTAGTTTCCTACTCTGCTATTTAATGTGTCTGAGTAGGCAAATAGACTACTTAGACAAGGTAGGGAGAGGCAAAAAATAAAATTGCAAATGATGTGCTAATTGGAAAGGATCCAAGTGTGAAGGGCAAGGCAGAGGAAATGATTATATCCAAACTATTTTACGTAAGCGTCTACTGAAATAATAGAAAGTATTTAATGAATCTTTGGATGTATCTTTCATTATGTATAAACATTTCCATACATTATTAATTTAATTACAAATAATTGAAGTTATATTCAATAATGTAAACTAATGCTGCCCATGAATGAGGAAAGGAGAGAATATTTGTTGTCATTTATCTCAAATTTCAGTCACAATAAATTCAAATTGACAACAAGTTTGACAAAAAAATGAGTCGCCAAAAATCAAGAATGAGGTTATTGTGCCATCAATCAAATATCTAATGGTGCATTATTAACATATTACCTGAAGGATATTTCTCCTTGAAGGCAAGAATCTAGATGTGGAGTTGGGGCTCAATCTGGAATTTGTCTTTGTATGATATGTGAGAAATGTGCTTAATTTACTTATTATCTCAAGCGAAAGATTAAAAGTTATTGTTTGATTTTGTGAGAGTCAAAACAGCATTAACATACATGAGCATATAACCGGAAATGATGAATATACTGTGCATGCATTACGCAGTTTAGTATCAGAACAATATAAATATATTGAAAATTAAACATCATTTCAATTGGCACCAGTGGCGCAATTGGTAAGCGCGTTCAGCTGTTAGCTGAAAGGTTGGTGGTTCGAGTCCACTCCGGTGCGAGTCAACTTTTCTTTACACTTCTCAAAAGGAACCTTTCCTGAGAATTGAAACTCTTCTACACGTTTATTTCTATAATGACAGTTGTATCAAATGAGATGAAATTTCAACATTCTTTAACCCCTTGTATTTCAAATAGTTCTGAATTTTAGGGGAAAGATAATGATGTTACCTGGCCCTTTAAAATGTATTTGTGACTTCCAATTTGTGGCATGAGAGTTGAGGCTTAGTACAAAGATTGAGGGCAACATTTTCTCAACATAGATTTATGGCGCTTATGTAATTTCTGAGGGATTGGCTATTTGGGATGCCAGAATCTTACAAATAGCAACCCATGCTGGGTCACATACAGTGGAAGAAATTTGGTTGCTTGTGAATGAGTGATGAGATGAGCCATGTAGTTTCCTACTCTGCTATTTAATGTGTCTGAGTAGGCAAATAGACTACTTAGACAAGGTAGGGAGAGGCAAAAATAGAATTGCAAATGATGTGCTAATTGGAAAGGATCCAAGTGTGAAGGGCAAGGCAGAGGAAATAATTATATCCAAACTATTTTACGTTGGCGTCTACTGAAATAATAGAAAGTATTTAATGATTCTTTGGATGTATCTTTCATTATGTATAAACATTTCCATACATTATTAATTTAATTACAAATAATTGAAGTTATATTCAATAATGTAAACTAATGCTGCCCATGAATGAGGAAAGGAGAGAATATTTGTTGTCATTTATCTCAAATTTCAGTCACAATAAATTCAAATTGACAACAAGTTTGACAAAAAAATGAGTCGCCAAAAATCAAGAATGAGGTTATTGTGCCATCAATCAAATATCTAATGCTGCATTATTAACATATTACCTGACGGATATTTCTCCTTGAAGGCAAGAATCTAGATGTGTAGCTTGTGAATGAGTGATGAGAGGAGCCATGTAGTTTCCTACTCTGCTATTTAATGTGTCTGAGTAGGCAAATAGACTACTTAGACAAGGTAGGGAGAGGCAAAAAATAGAATTGCAAATGATGTGCTAATTGGAAAGGATCCAAGTGTGAAGGGCAAGGCAGAGGAAATAATTATATCCAAACTATTTTACGTTGGCGTCTACTGAAATAATAGAAAGTATTTAATGATTCTTTGGATGTATCTTTCATTATGTATAAACATTTCCATACATTATTAATTTAATTACAAATAATTGAAGTTATATTCAATAATGTAAACTAATGCTGCCCATGAATGAGGAAAGGAGAGAATATTTGTTGTCATTTATCTCAAATTTCAGTCACAATAAATTCAAATTGACAACAAGTTTGACAAAAAAATGAGTCGCCAAAAATCAAAAATGAGGTTATTGTGCCATCAATCAAATATCTAATGATGCATTATTAACATATTACCTGACGGATATTTCTCCCTGAAGGCAAGAATCTAGATGTGGAGTTGGGGCTCAATCTGGAATTTGTCTTTGTATGATATGTGAGAAATGTGCTTAATTTACTAATTATCTCAAGCGAAAGATTAAAAGTTATTGTTTGATTTTGTGAGAGTCAAAACAGCATTAACATAAAGCTAAGTAAAGCTGACATTTATATACCGCTGATACCAGACAATGTCTGCTCATAGCGGTTGATAGTAACTGGCCAGGATTCGAACCCAGAACCCCTGGATATCAAGGCGAATACTCTACCAATTGAGCTATTTCGGCCAGTCAAACATACATGAGCATATAACCGGAAATGATGAATATACTGTGCATGCATTATGCAGTCTAGTATCAGAACAATATAAATATATTGAAAATTAAACATCATGTCAATTGGCACCAGTGGCGCAATTGGTAAGCGCGTTCAGCTGTTAGCTGAAAGGTTGGTGGTTCGAGTCCACTCCGGTGCGAGTCAACTTTTCTTTACATTTCTCAAAAGGAACCTTTTCTGAGAATTGAAACTGGCGACTTTCAAAAATCTCAAATGAAAGCTTTCCAAAGCAGCCAAAATATTTTCCAGTTGAAGTGCGTTGCAACTCTTCTACGCGTTTATTTCTATAATGACAGTTGTATCAAATAAGATGAAATTTCAACATTCTTTAACCCCTTGTATTTCAAATAGTTCTGAATTTTAGGGAAAAGACAATGATGTTACCTGGCCCTCTAAAATGTATTTGTGACTTCCAATTTGTGGCATGAGAGTTGAGGCTTAGTACAAAGATTGAGGGCAAAATTTTCTCAACATAGATTTATGGCGCTTATGTAATAATTTCTGAGGGATTGGCTATTTGGGATGCCAGAATCTTACAAATAGCAACCCATGCTGGGTCACATACAGAGGAAGAAATTTGGTAGCTTGTGAATGAGTGATGAGAGGAGCCATGTAGTTTCCTAATCTGCTATTTAATGTGTCTGAGTAGGCAAATAGACTACTTAGACAAGGTAGGGAGAGGCAAAAAATAAAATTGCAAATGATGTGCTAATTGGAAAGGATCCAAGTGTGAAGGGCAAGGCAGAGGAAATAATTATATCCAAACTATTTTACGTTAGCGTCTACTGAAATAATAGAAAGTATTTAATGAATCTTTGGATGTATCTTTCATTATGTATAAACATTTCCATACATTATTAATTTAATTACAAATAATTGAAGTTATATTCAATAATGTAAACTAATGCTGCCAATGAATGAGGAAAGGAGAGAATATTTGTTGCCATTTATCTCAAATTTCAGTCACAATAAATTCAAATTGACAACAAGTTTGACAAAAAAATGAGTCGCCAAAAATCAATAATGAGGTTATTGTGCTATCAATCAAATATCTAATGGTGCATTATTAACATATTACCTGAAGGATTTTTCTCCTTGAAGGCAAGAATCTAGATGTGGAGTTGGGGCTCAATCTGGAATTTGTCTTTGTATGATATGTGAGAAATGTGCTTAATTTACTAATTATCTCAAGCGAAAGATTAAAAGTTATTGTTTGATTTTGTGAGAGTCAAAACAGCATTAACATACATGAGCATATAACCGGAAATGATGAATATACTGTGCATGCATTATGCAGTTTAGTATTAGAACAATATAAATATATTGAAAATTAAACATCATTTCAATTGGCACCAGTGGCGCAATTGGTAAGCGCGTTCAGCTGTTAGCTGAAAGGTTGGTGGTTCGAGTCCACTCCGGTGCGAGTCAACTTTTCTTTACATTTCTCAAAAGGAACCTTTTCTGAGAATTGAAACTGGCGACTTTCAAAAATCTCAAATGAAAGCTTTCCAAAGCAGCCAAAATATTTTCCAGTTGAAGTGCGTTGCAACTCTTCTACGCGTTTATTTCTATAATGACAGTTGTATCAAATAAGATGAAATTTCAACATTCTTTAACCCCTTGTATTTCAAATAGTTCTGAATTTTAGGGAAAAGACAATGATGTTACCTGGCCCTTTAAAATGTATTTGTGACTTCCAATTTGTGGCATGAGAGTTGAGGCTTAGTACAAAGATTGAGGGCAAAATTTTCTCAACATAGATTTATGGCGCTTATGTAATAATTTCTGAGGGATTGGCTATTTGGGATGCCAGAATCTTACAAATAGCAACCCATGCTGGGTCACATACAGAGGAAGAAATTTGGTAGCTTGTGAATGAGTGATGAGAGGAGCCATGTAGTTTCCTACTCTGCTATTTAATGTGTCTGAGTAGGCAAATAGACTACATAGACAAGGTAGGGAGAGGCAAAAAATAAAATTGCAAATGATGTGCTAATTGGAAAGGATCCAAGTGTGAAGGGCAAGGCAGAGGAAATGATTATATCAAAACTATTTTACGTTAGCGTCTACTGAAATAATAGAAAGTATTTAATGAATCTTTGGATGTATCTTTCATTATGTATAAACATTTCCATACATTATTAATATAATTACAAATAATTGAAGTTATATTCAATAATGTAAACTAATGCTGCCCATGAATGAGGAAAGGAGAGAATATTTGTTGTCATTTATCTCAAATTTCAGTCACAATAAATTCAAATTGACAACAAGTTTGACAAAAAAATGAGTCGCCAAAAATCAAAAATGAGGTTATTGTGCCATCAATCAAATATCTAATGGTGCATTATTAACATATTACCTGAAGGATATTTCTCCTTGAAGGCAAGAATCTAGATGTGGAGTTGGGGCTCAATCTGGAATTTGTCTTTGTATGATATGTGAGAAAAGTTATTGTTTGATTTTGTGAGAGTCAAAACAGCATTAACATACATGAGCATATAACCGGAAATGATGAATATACTGTGCATGCATTATGCAGTTTAGTATCAGAACAATATAAATATATTGAAAATTAAACATCATTTCAATTGGCACCAGTGGCGCAATTGGTAAGCGCGTTCAGCTGTTAGCTGAAAGGTTGGTGGTTCGAGTCCACTCCGGTGCGAGTCAACTTTTCTTTACATTTCTCAAAAGGAACCTTTCCTGAGAATTGAAACTGGCGACTTTCAAAAATCTCAAATGAAAGCTTTCCAAAGCAGCCAAAACATTTTCCAGTTGAAGTGCGTTGTAACTCTTCTACGCGTTTATTTCTATAATGACAGTTGTATCAAATAAGATGAAATTTCAACATTCTTTAACCCCTTGTATTTCAAATAGTTCTGAATTTTAGGGAAAAGACAATGATGTTACCTGGCCCTTTAAAATGTATTTGTGACTTCCAATTTGTGGCATGAGAGTTGAGGCTTAGTACAAAGATTGAGGGCAAAATTTTCTCAACATAGATTTATGGCGCTTATGTCATAATTTCTGAGGGATTGGCTATTTGGGATGCCGGAATCTTACAAATAGCAACCCATGCTGGGTCACATACAGAGGAAGAAATTTGGTTGCTTGTGAATGAGTGATGAGAGGAGCCATGTAGTTTCCTACTCTGCTATTTAATGTGTCTGAGTAGGCAAATAGACTACTTAGACAAGGTAGGGAGAGGCAAAAAATAAAATTGCAAATGATGTGCTAATTGGAAAGGATCCAAGAGTAAAGGGCAAGGCAGAGGAAATAATTATATCCAAACTATTTTACGTTAGCGTCTACTGAAATAATAGAAAGTATTTAATGAATCTATGGATGTATCTTTCATTATGTATAAACATTTCCATACATTATTAATTTAATTACAAATAATTGAAGTTATATTCAATAATGTAAACTAATGCTGCCAATGAATGAGGAAAGGAGAGAATATTTGTTGCCATTAATCTCAAATTTCAGTCACAATTCACAATAAATTCAAATTGACAACAAGTTTGACAAAAAAAATGAGTCGCCAAAAATCAAGAATGAGGTTATTGTGCCATCAATCAAATATCTAATGGTGCATTATTAACATATTACCTGACGGATATTTCTCCTTGAAGGCAAGAATCTAGATGTGGAGTTGGGGCTCAATCTGGAATTTGTCTTTGTATGATATGTGAGAAATGTGCTTAATTTACTAATTATCTCAAGCGAAAGATTAAAAGTTATTGTTTGATTTTGTGAGAGTCAAAACAGCATTAACATACATGAGCATATAACCGGAAATGATGAATATACTGTGCATGCATTATGCAGTTTAGTATCAGAACAATATAAATATATTGAAAATTAAACATCATTTCAATTGGCACCAGTGGCGCAATTGGTAAGCACGTTCAGCTGTTAGCTGAAAGGTTGGTGGTTCGAGTCCACTCCGGTGCAAGTCAACTTTTCTTTACACTTCTCAAAAGGAACCTTTCCTGAGAATTGAAACTGGCGACTTTCAAAAATCTCAAATGAAAGCTTTCCAAAGCAGCCAAAATATTTTCCAGTTGAAGTGCGTTGCAACTCTTCTACACGTTTATTTCTATAATGACAGTTGTATCAAATGAGATGAAATTTCAACATTCTTTAACCCCTTGTATTTCAAATAGTTCTGAATTTTAGGGGAAAGACAATGATGTTACCTGGCCCTTTAAAATGTATTTGTGACTTCCAATTTGTGGCATGAGAGTTGAGGCTTAGTACAAAGATTGAGGGCAAAATTTTCTCAACAAAGATTTATGGCGCTTATGTAATTTCTGAGGGATTGGCTATTTGGGATGCCAGAATCTTACAAATAGCAACCCATGCTGGGTCACATACAGTGGAAGAAATTTGGTTGCTTGTGAATGAGTGATGAGAGGAGCCATGTAGTTTCCTACTCTGCTATTTAATGTGTCTGAGTAGGCAAATAGACTACTTAGACAAGGTAGGGAGAGGCAAAAAATAAAATTGCAAATGATGTGCTAATTGGAAAGGATCCAAGTGTGAAGGGCAAGGCAGAGGAAATGATTATACCCAAACTATTTTACGTTAGCGTCTACTGAAATAATAGAAAGTATTTAATGAATCTTTGGATGTATCTTTCATTATGTATAAACATTTCCATACATTATTAATTTAATTACAAATAATTGAAGTTATATTCAATAATGTAAACTAATGCTGCCCATGAATGAGGAAAGGAGAGAATATTTGTTGTCATTTATCTCAAATTTCAGTCACAATAAATTCAAATTGACAACAAGTTTGACAAAAAAATGAGTCGCCAAAAATCAAAAATGAGGTTATTGTGCCATCAATCAAATATCTAATGGTGCATTATTAACATATTACCTGAAGGATATTTCTCCTTGAAGGCAAGAATCTAGATGTGGAGTTGGGGCTCAATCTGGAATTTGTCTTTGTATGATATGTGAGAAATGTGCTTAATTTACTAATTATCTCAAGCGAAAGATTAAAAGTTATTGTTTGATTTTGTGAGAGTCAAAACCGCATTAACATACATGAGCATATAACCGGAAATGATGAATATACTGTGCATGCATTATGCAGTTTAGTATAAGAACAATATAAATATATTGAAAATAAACATCATTTCAATTGGCACCAGTGGCGAAATTGGTAAGCGCGTTCAGCTGTTAGCTGAAAGGTTGGTGGTTCGAGTCCACTCCGGTGCGAGTCAACTTTTCTTTACATTTCTCAAAAGGAACCTTTTCTGAGAATTGAAACTGGCGACTTTCAAAAATCTCAAATGAAAGCTTTCCAAAGCAGCCAAAATATTTTCCAGTTGAAGTGCATTGCAACTCTTCTACGCGTTTATTTCTATAATGACAGTTGTATCAAATAAGATGAAATTTCAACATTCTTTAACCCCTTGTATTTCAAATAGTTCTGAATTTTAGGGGAAAGACAATGATGTTACCTTGCCCTTTAAAATGTATTTGTGACTTCCAATTTGTGGCATGAGAGTTGAGGCTTAGTACAAAGATTGAGGGCAACATTTTCTCAACATAGATTTATGGCGCTTATGTAATTTCTGAGGGATTGGCTATTTGGGATGCCAGAATCTTACAAATAGCAACCCATGCTGGGTCACATACAGTGGAAGAAATTTGGTTGCTTGTGAATGAGTGATGAGAGGAGCCATGTAGTTTCCTACTCTGCTATTTAATGTGTCTGAGTAGGCAAATAGACTACTTAGACAAGGTAGGGAGAGGCAAAAAATAGAATTGCAAATGATGTGCTAATTGGAAAGGATCCAAGTGTGAAGGGCAAGGCAGTGGAAATAATTATATCCAAACTATTTTACGTTGGCGTCTACTGAAATAATAGAAAGTATTTAATGATTCTTTGGATGTATCTTTCATTATGTATAAACATTTCCATACATTATTAATTTAATTACAAATAATTGAAGTTATATTCAATAATGTAAACTAATGCTGCCAATGAATGAGGAAAGGAGAGAATATTTGTTGTCATTTATCTCAAATTTCAGTCACAATAAATTCAAATTGACAACAAGTTTGACAAAAAAATGAGTCGCCAAAAATCAATAATGAGGTTATTGTGCCATCAATCAAATATCTAATGGTGCATTATTAACATATTACCTGACGGATATTTCTCCTTGAAGGCAAGAATCTAGATGTGGAGTTGGGGCTCAATCTGGAATTTGTCTTTGTATGATATGTGAGAAATGTGCTTAATTTACTAATTATCTCAAGCGAAAGATTAAAAGTTATTGTTTGATTTTGTGAGAGTCAAAACAGCATTAACATAAAGCTAAGTAAAGCTGACATTTATATACCGCTGATACCAGACAATGTCTGCTCATAGCGGTTGATAGTAACTGGCCAGGATTCGAACCCAGAACCCATGGATCTCAAGGCGAATACTCTACCAATTGAGCTATTTCGGCCAGTCAAACATACATGAGCATATAACCGGAAATGATGAATATACTGTGCATGCATTATGCAGTCTAGTATCAGAACAATATAAATATATTGAAAATTAAACATCATTTCAATTGGCACCAGTGGCGCAATTGGTAAGCGCGTTCAGCTGTTAGCTGAAAGGTTGGTGGTTCGAGTCCACTCCGGTGCGAGTCAACTTTTCTTTACATTTCTCAAAAGGAACCTTTCCTGAGAATTGAAACTGGCGACTTTCAAAAATCTCAAATGAAAGCTTTCCGAAGTAGCCAAAACATTTTCCAGTTGAAGTGCGTTGTAACTCTTCTACGCGTTTATTTCTATAATGACAGTTGTATCAAATAAGATGAAATTTCAACATTCTTTAACCCCTTGTATTTCAAATAGTTCTGAATTTTAGGGAAAAGACAATGATGTTACCTGGCCCTTTAAAATGTATTTGTGACTTCCAATTTGTGGCATGAGAGTTGAGGCTTAGTACAAAGATTGAGGGCAAAATTTTCTCAACATAGATTTATGGCGCTTATGTCATAATTTCTGAGGGATTGGCTATTTGGGATGCCGGAATCTTACAAATAGCAACCCATGCTGGGTCACATACAGAGGAAGAAATTTGGTAGCTTGTGAATGAGTGATGAGAGGAGCCATGTAGTTTCCTACTCTGCTATTTAATGTGTCTGAGTAGGCAAATAGACTACTTAGACAAGGTAGGGAGAGGCAAAAAATAAAATTGCAAATGATGTGCTAATTGGAAAGGATCCAAGAGTGAAGGGCAAGGCAGAGGAAATAATTATATCCAAACTATTTTACGTTAGCGTCTACTGAAATAATAGAAAGTATTTAATGAATCTATGGATGTATCTTTCATTATGTATAAACATTTCCATACATTATTAATTTAATTACAAATAATTGAAGTTATATTCAATAATGTAAACTAATGCTGCCAATGAATGAGGAAAGGAGAGAATATTTGTTGCCATTAATCTCAAATTTCAGTCACAATTCACAATAAATTCAAATTGACAACAAGTTTGACAAAAAAATGAGTCGCCAAAAATCAATAATCAGGTTATTGTGCCATCAATCAAATATCTAATGGTGCATTATTAACATATTACCTGACGGATATTTCTCCTTGAAGGCAAGAATCTAGATGTGGAGTTGGGGCTCAATCTGGAATTTGTCTTTGTATGATATGTGAGAAATGTGCTTAATTTACTAATTATCTCAAGCGAAAGATTAAAAGTTATTGTTTGATTTTGTGAGAGTCAAAACCGCATTAACATACATGAGCATATAACCGGAAATGATGAATATACTGTGCATGCATTATGCAGTTTAGTATTAGAACAATATAAATATATTGAAAATTAAACATCATTTCAATTGGCACCAGTGGCGCAATTGGTAAGCGCGTTCAGCTGTTAGCTGAAAGGTTGGTGGTTCGAGTCCACTCCGGTGCGAGTCAACTTTTCTTTACATTTCTCAAAAGGAACCTTTTCTGAGAATTGAAACTGGCGACTTTCAAAAATCTCAAATGAAAGCTTTCCAAAGCAGCCAAAATATTTTCCAGTTGAAGTGCGTTGCAACTCTTCTACGCGTTTATTTCTATAATGACAGTTGTATCAAATAAGATGAAATTTCAACATTCTTTAACCCCTTGTATTTCAAATAGTTCTGAATTTTAGGGGAAAGACAATGATGTTACCTGGCCCTTTAAAATGTATTTGTAACTTCCAATTTGTGGCATGAGAGTTGAGGCTTAGTACAAAGATTGAGGGCAAAATTTTCTCAACATAGATTTATGGCGCTTATGTAATTTCTGAGGGATTGGCTATTTGGGATGCCAGAATCTTACAAATAGCAACCCATGCTGGGTCACATACAGTGGAAGAAATTTGGTTGCTTGTGAATGAGTGATGAGAGGAGCCATGTAGTTTCCTACTCTGCTATTTAATGTGTCTGAGTAGGCAAATAGACTACTTAGACAAGGTAGGGAGAGGCAGAAAATTAAATTGCAAATGATGTGCTAATTGGAAAGGATCCAAGTGTGAAGGGCAAGGCAGAGGAAATGATTATACCCAAACTATTTTACGTTAGCGTCTACTGAAATAATAGAAAGTATTTAATGAATCTTTGGATGTATCTTTCATTATGTATAAACATTTCCATACATTATTAATTTAATTACAAATAATTGAAGTTATATTCAATAATGTAAACTAATGCTGCCCATGAATGAGGAAAGGAGAGAATATTTGTTGTCATTTATCTCAAATTTCAGTCACAATAAATTCAAATTGACAACAAGTTTGACAAAAAAATGAGTCGCCAAAAATCAAAAATGAGGTTATTGTGCCATCAATCAAATATCTAATGGTGCATTATTAACATATTACCTGACGGATATTTCTCCTTGAAGGCAAGAATCTAGATGTGGAGTTGGGGCTCAATCTGGAATTTGTCTTTGTATGATATGTGAGAAATGTGCTTAATTTACTAATTATCTCAAGCGAAAGATTAAAAGTTATTGTTTGATTTTGTGAGAGTCAAAACAGCATTAACATACATGAGCATATAACCGAAAATGATGAATATACTGTGCATGCATTATGCAGTTTAGTATCAGAACAATATAAATATATTGAAAATTAAACATCATTTCAATTGGCACCAGTGGCGCAATTGGTAAGCACGTTCAGCTGTTAGCTGAAAGGTTGGTGGTTCGAGTCCACTCCGGTGCAAGTCAACTTTTCTTTACACTTCTCAAAAGGAACCTTTCCTGAGAATTGAAACTGGCGACTTTCAAAAATCTCAAATGAAAGCTTTCCAAAGCAGCCAAAATATTTTCCAGTTGAAGTGCGTTGCAACTCTTCTACACGTTTATTTCTATAATGACAGTTGTATCAAATGAGATGAAATTTCAACATTCTTTAACCCCTTGTATTTCAAATAGTTCTGAATTTTAGGGGAAAGACAATGATGTTACCTGGCCCTTTAAAATGTATTTGTGACTTCCAATTTGTGGCATGAGAGTTGAGGCTTAGTACAAAGATTGAGGGCAAAATTTTCTCAACAAAGATTTATGGCGCTTATGTAATTTCTGAGGGATTGGCTATTTGGGATGCCAGAATCTTACAAATAGCAACCCATGCTGGGTCACATACAGTGGAAGAAATTTGGTTGCTTGTGAATGAGTGATGAGAGGAGCCATGTAGTTTCCTACTCTGCTATTTAATGTGTCTGAGTAGGCAAATAGACTACTTAGACAAGGTAGGGAGAGGCAAAAAATAAAATTGCAAATGATGTGCTAATTGGAAAGGATCCAAGTGTGAAGGGCAAGGCAGAGGAAATGATTATACCCAAACTATTTTACGTTAGCGTCTACTGAAATAATAGAAAGTATTTAATGAATCTTTGGATGTATCTTTCATTATGTATAAACATTTCCATACATTATTAATTTAATTACAAATAATTGAAGTTATATTCAATAATGTAAACTAATGCTGCCCATGAATGAGGAAAGGAGAGAATATTTGTTGTCATTTATCTCAAATTTCAGTCACAATAAATTCAAATTGACAACAAGTTTGACAAAAAAATGAGTCGCCAAAAATCAAAAATGAGGTTATTGTGCCATCAATCAAATATCTAATGGTGCATTATTAACATATTACCTGAAGGATATTTCTCCTTGAAGGCAAGAATCTAGATGTGGAGTTGGGGCTCAATCTGGAATTTGTCTTTGTATGATATGTGAGAAATGTGCTTAATTTACTAATTATCTCAAGCGAAAGATTAAAAGTTATTGTTTGATTTTGTGAGAGTCAAAACCGCATTAACATACATGAGCATATAACCGGAAATGATGAATATACTGTGCATGCATTATGCAGTTTAGTATAAGAACAATATAAATATATTGAAAATAAACATCATTTCAATTGGCACCAGTGGCGAAATTGGTAAGCGCGTTCAGCTGTTAGCTGAAAGGTTGGTGGTTCGAGTCCACTCCGGTGCGAGTCAACTTTTCTTTACATTTCTCAAAAGGAACCTTTTCTGAGAATTGAAACTGGCGACTTTCAAAAATCTCAAATGAAAGCTTTCCAAAGCAGCCAAAATATTTTCCAGTTGAAGTGCATTGCAACTCTTCTACGCGTTTATTTCTATAATGACAGTTGTATCAAATAAGATGAAATTTCAACATTCTTTAACCCCTTGTATTTCAAATAGTTCTGAATTTTAGGGGAAAGACAATGATGTTACCTTGCCCTTTAAAATGTATTTGTGACTTCCAATTTGTGGCATGAGAGTTGAGGCTTAGTACAAAGATTGAGGGCAACATTTTCTCAACATAGATTTATGGCGCTTATGTAATTTCTGAGGGATTGGCTATTTGGGATGCCAGAATCTTACAAATAGCAACCCATGCTGGGTCACATACAGTGGAAGAAATTTGGTTGCTTGTGAATGAGTGATGAGAGGAGCCATGTAGTTTCCTACTCTGCTATTTAATGTGTCTGAGTAGGCAAATAGACTACTTAGACAAGGTAGGGAGAGGCAAAAAATAGAATTGCAAATGATGTGCTAATTGGAAAGGATCCAAGTGTGAAGGGCAAGGCAGTGGAAATAATTATATCCAAACTATTTTACGTTGGCGTCTACTGAAATAATAGAAAGTATTTAATGATTCTTTGGATGTATCTTTCATTATGTATAAACATTTCCATACATTATTAATTTAATTACAAATAATTGAAGTTATATTCAATAATGTAAACTAATGCTGCCAATGAATGAGGAAAGGAGAGAATATTTGTTGTCATTTATCTCAAATTTCAGTCACAATAAATTCAAATTGACAACAAGTTTGACAAAAAAATGAGTCGCCAAAAATCAATAATGAGGTTATTGTGCCATCAATCAAATATCTAATGGTGCATTATTAACATATTACCTGACGGATATTTCTCCTTGAAGGCAAGAATCTAGATGTGGAGTTGGGGCTCAATCTGGAATTTGTCTTTGTATGATATGTGAGAAATGTGCTTAATTTACTAATTATCTCAAGCGAAAGATTAAAAGTTATTGTTTGATTTTGTGAGAGTCAAAACAGCATTAACATAAAGCTAAGTAAAGCTGACATTTATATACCGCTGATACCAGACAATGTCTGCTCATAGCGGTTGATAGTAACTGGCCAGGATTCGAACCCAGAACCCATGGATCTCAAGGCGAATACTCTACCAATTGAGCTATTTCGGCCAGTCAAACATACATGAGCATATAACCGGAAATGATGAATATACTGTGCATGCATTATGCAGTCTAGTATCAGAACAATATAAATATATTGAAAATTAAACATCATTTCAATTGGCACCAGTGGCGCAATTGGTAAGCGCGTTCAGCTGTTAGCTGAAAGGTTGGTGGTTCGAGTCCACTCCGGTGCGAGTCAACTTTTCTTTACATTTCTCAAAAGGAACCTTTCCTGAGAATTGAAACTGGCGACTTTCAAAAATCTCAAATGAAAGCTTTCCGAAGTAGCCAAAACATTTTCCAGTTGAAGTGCGTTGTAACTCTTCTACGCGTTTATTTCTATAATGACAGTTGTATCAAATAAGATGAAATTTCAACATTCTTTAACCCCTTGTATTTCAAATAGTTCTGAATTTTAGGGAAAAGACAATGATGTTACCTGGCCCTTTAAAATGTATTTGTGACTTCCAATTTGTGGCATGAGAGTTGAGGCTTAGTACAAAGATTGAGGGCAAAATTTTCTCAACATAGATTTATGGCGCTTATGTCATAATTTCTGAGGGATTGGCTATTTGGGATGCCGGAATCTTACAAATAGCAACCCATGCTGGGTCACATACAGAGGAAGAAATTTGGTAGCTTGTGAATGAGTGATGAGAGGAGCCATGTAGTTTCCTACTCTGCTATTTAATGTGTCTGAGTAGGCAAATAGACTACTTAGACAAGGTAGGGAGAGGCAATAAATAAAATTGCAAATGATGTGCTAATTGGAAAGGATCCAAGAGTGAAGGGCAAGGCAGAGGAAATAATTATATCCAAACTATTTTACGTTAGCGTCTACTGAAATAATAGAAAGTATTTAATGAATCTATGGATGTATCTTTCATTATGTATAAACATTTCCATACATTATTAATTTAATTACAAATAATTGAAGTTATATTCAATAATGTAAACTAATGCTGCCAATGAATGAGGAAAGGAGAGAATATTTGTTGCCATTAATCTCAAATTTCAGTCACAATTCACAATAAATTCAAATTGACAACAAGTTTGACAAAAAAATGAGTCGCCAAAAATCAATAATCAGGTTATTGTGCCATCAATCAAATATCTAATGGTGCATTATTAACATATTACCTGACGGATATTTCTCCTTGAAGGCAAGAATCTAGATGTGGAGTTGGGGCTCAATCTGGAATTTGTCTTTGTATGATATGTGAGAAATGTGCTTAATTTACTAATTATCTCAAGCGAAAGATTAAAAGTTATTGTTTGATTTTGTGAGAGTCAAAACCGCATTAACATACATGAGCATATAACCGGAAATGATGAATATACTGTGCATGCATTATGCAGTTTAGTATTAGAACAATATAAATATATTGAAAATTAAACATCATTTCAATTGGCACCAGTGGCGCAATTGGTAAGCGCGTTCAGCTGTTAGCTGAAAGGTTGGTGGTTCGAGTCCACTCCGGTGCGAGTCAACTTTTCTTTACATTTCTCAAAAGGAACCTTTTCTGAGAATTGAAACTGGCGACTTTCAAAAATCTCAAATGAAAGCTTTCCAAAGCAGCCAAAATATTTTCCAGTTGAAGTGCGTTGCAACTCTTCTACGCGTTTATTTCTATAATGACAGTTGTATCAAATAAGATGAAATTTCAACATTCTTTAACCCCTTGTATTTCAAATAGTTCTGAATTTTAGGGGAAAGACAATGATGTTACCTGGCCCTTTAAAATGTATTTGTAACTTCCAATTTGTGGCATGAGAGTTGAGGCTTAGTACAAAGATTGAGGGCAAAATTTTCTCAACATAGATTTATGGCGCTTATGTAATTTCTGAGGGATTGGCTATTTGGGATGCCAGAATCTTACAAATAGCAACCCATGCTGGGTCACATACAGTGGAAGAAATTTGGTTGCTTGTGAATGAGTGATGAGAGGAGCCATGTAGTTTCCTACTCTGCTATTTAATGTGTCTGAGTAGGCAAATAGACTACTTAGACAAGGTAGGGAGAGGCAGAAAATTAAATTGCAAATGATGTGCTAATTGGAAAGGATCCAAGTGTGAAGGGCAAGGCAGAGGAAATGATTATACCCAAACTATTTTACGTTAGCGTCTACTGAAATAATAGAAAGTATTTAATGAATCTTTGGATGTATCTTTCATTATGTATAAACATTTCCATACATTATTAATTTAATTACAAATAATTGAAGTTATATTCAATAATGTAAACTAATGCTGCCCATGAATGAGGAAAGGAGAGAATATTTGTTGTCATTTATCTCAAATTTCAGTCACAATAAATTCAAATTGACAACAAGTTTGACAAAAAAATGAGTCGCCAAAAATCAAAAATGAGGTTATTGTGCCATCAATCAAATATCTAATGGTGCATTATTAACATATTACCTGACGGATATTTCTCCTTGAAGGCAAGAATCTAGATGTGGAGTTGGGGCTCAATCTGGAATTTGTCTTTGTATGATATGTGAGAAATGTGCTTAATTTACTAATTATCTCAAGCGAAAGATTAAAAGTTATTGTTTGATTTTGTGAGAGTCAAAACAGCATTAACATAAAGCTAAGTAAAGCTGACATTTATATACCGCTGATACCAGACAATGTCTGCTCATAGCGGTTGATAGTAACTGGCCAGGATTCGAACCCAGAACCCCTGGATCTCAAGGCGAATACTCTACCAATTGAGCTATTTCGGCCAGTCAAACATACATGAGCATATAACCGGAAATGATGAACATACTGTGCATGCATTATGCAGTCTAGTATCAGAACAATATAAATATATTGAAAATTAAACATCATGTCAATTGGCACCAGTGGCGCAATTGGTAAGCGCGTTCAGCTGTTAGCTGAAAGGTTGGTGGTTCGAGTCCACTCCGGTGCGAGTCAACTTTTCTTTACATTTCTCAAAAGGAACCTTTTCTGAGAATTGAAACTGGCGACTTTCAAAAATCTCAAATGAAAGCTTTCCAAAGCAGCCAAAATATTTTCCAGTTGAAGTGCGTTGCAACTCTTCTACGCGTTTATTTCTATAATGACAGTTGTATCAAATAAGATGAAATTTCAACATTATTTAACCCCTTGTATTTCAAATAGTTCTGAATTTTAGGGAAAAGACAATGATGTTACCTGGCCCTCTAAAATGAATTTGTGACTTCCAATTTGTGGCATGAGAGTTGAGGCTTAGTACAAAGATTGAGGGCAAAATTTTCTCAACATAGATTTATGGCGCTTATGTAATTTCTGAGGGATTGGCTATTTGGGATGCCAGAATCTTACAAATAGCAACCCATGCTGGGTCACATACAGAGGAAGAAATTTGGTAGCTTGTGAATGAGTGATGAGAGGAGCCATGTAGTTTCCTACTCTGCTATTTAATGTGTCTGAGTAGGCAAATAGACTACATAGACAAGGTAGGGAGAGGCAAAAAATAAAATTGCAAATGATGTGCTAATTGGAAAGGATCCAAGTGTGAAGGGCAAGGCAGAGGAAATGATTATATCAAAACTATTTTACGTTAGCGTCTACTGAAATAATAGAAAGTATTTAATGAATCTTTGGATGTATCTTTCATTATGTATAAACATTTCCATACATTATTAATTTAATTACAAATAATTGAAGTTATATTCAATAATGTAAACTAATGCTGCCCATGAATGAGGAAAGGAGAGAATATTTGTTGTCATTTATCTCAAATTTCAGTCACAATAAATTCAAATTGACAACAAGTTTGACAAAAAAATGAGTCGCCAAAAATCAAAAATGAGGTTATTGTGCCATCAATCAAATATCTAATGGTGCATTATTAACATATTACCTGAAGGATATTTCTCCTTGAAGGCAAGAATCTAGATGTGGAGTTGGGGCTCAATCTGGAATTTGTCTTTGTATGATATGTGAGAAATGTGCTTAATTTACTAATTATCTCAAGCGAAAGATTAAAAGTTATTGTTTGATTTTGTGAGAGTCAAAACAGCATTAACATACATGAGCATATAACCGGAAATGATGAATATACTGTGCATGCATTATGCAGTTTAGTATCAGAACAATATTAATATATTGAAAATTAAACATCATTTCAATTGGCACCAGTGGCGCAATTGGTAAGCGCGTTCAGCTGTTAGCTGAAAGGTTGGTGGTTCGAGTCCACTCCGGTGCGAGTCAACTTTTCTTTACATTTCTCAAAAGGAACCTTTCCTGAGAATTGAAACTGGCGACTTTCAAAAATCTCAAATGAAAGCTTTCCGAAGCAGCCAAAACATTTTCCAGTTGAAGTGCGTTGTAACTCTTCTACGCGTTTATTTCTATAATGACAGTTGTATCAAATAAGATGAAATTTCAACATTCTTTAACCCCTTGTATTTCAAATAGTTCTGAATTTTAGGGAAAAGACAATGATGTTACCTGGCCCTTTAAAATGTATTTGTGACTTCCAATTTGTGGCATGAGAGTTGAGGCTTAGTACAAAGGTTGAGGGCAAAATTTTCTCAACATAGATTTAGGGCGCTTATGTCATAATTTCTGAGGGATTGGCTATTTGGGATGCCAGAATCTTACAAATAGCAACCCATGCTGGGTCACATACAGAGGAAGAAATTTGGTAGCTTGTGAATGAGTGATGAGAGGAGCCATGTAGTTTCCTACTCTGCTATTTAATGTGTCTGAGTAGGCAAATAGACTACTTAGACAAGGTAGGGAGAGGCAAAAAATAGAATTGCAAATGATGTGCTAATTGGAAAGGATCCAAGTGTGAAGGGCAAGGCAGTGGAAATAATTATATCCAAACTATTTTACGTTGGCGTCTACTGAAATAATAGAAAGTATTTAATGATTCTTTGGATGTATCTTTCATTATGTATAAACATTTCCATACATTATTAATTTAATTACAAATAATTGAAGTTATATTCAATAATGTAAACTAATGCTGCCAATGAATGAGGAAAGGAGAGAATATTTGTTGTCATTTATCTCAAATTTCAGTCACAATAAATTCAAATTGACAACAAGTTTGACAAAAAAATGAGTCGCCAAAAATCAATAATCAGGTTATTGTGCCATCAATCAAATATCTAATGGTGCATTATTAACATATTACCTGACGGATATTTCTCCTTGAAGGCAAGAATCTAGATGTGGAGTTGGGGCTCAATCTGGAATTTGTCTTTGTATGATATGTGAGAAATGTGCTTAATTTACTAATTATCTCAAGCGAAAGATTAAAAGTTATTGTTTGATTTTGTGAGAGTCAAAACAGCATTAACATAAAGCTAAGTAAAGCTGACATTTATATACCGCTGATACCAGACAATGTCTGCTCATAGCGGTTGATAGTAACTGGCCAGGATTCGAACCCAGAACCCATGGATCTCAAGGCGAATACTCTACCAATTGAGCTATTTCGGCCAGTCAAACATACATGAGCATATAACCGGAAATGATGAATATACTGTGCATGCATTATGCAGTCTAGTATCAGAACAATATAAATATATTGAAAATTAAACATCATTTCAATTGGCACCAGTGGCGCAATTGGTAAGCGCGTTCAGCTGTTAGCTGAAAGGTTGGTGGTTCGAGTCCACTCCGGTGCGAGTCAACTTTTCTTTACATTTCTCAAAAGGAACCTTTCCTGAGAATTGAAACTGGCGACTTTCAAAAATCTCAAATGAAAGCTTTCCGAAGTAGCCAAAACATTTTCCAGTTGAAGTGCGTTGTAACTCTTCTACGCGTTTATTTCTATAATGACAGTTGTATCAAATAAGATGAAATTTCAACATTCTTTAACCCCTTGTATTTCAAATAGTTCTGAATTTTAGGGAAAAGACAATGATGTTACCTGGCCCTTTAAAATGTATTTGTGACTTCCAATTTGTGGCATGAGAGTTGAGGCTTAGTACAAAGATTGAGGGCAAAATTTTCTCCACATAGATTTATGGCGCTTATGTCATAATTTCTGAGGGATTGGCTATTTGGGATGCCGGAATCTTACAAATAGCAACCCATGCTGGGTCACATACAGAGGAAGAAATTTGGTAGCTTGTGAATGAGTGATGAGAGGAGCCATGTAGTTTCCTACTCTGCTATTTAATGTGTCTGAGTAGGCAAATAGACTACTTAGACAAGGTAGGGAGAGGCAAAAAATAAAATTGCAAATGATGTGCTAATTGGAAAGGATCCAAGAGTGAAGGGCAAGGCAGAGGAAATAATTATATCCAAACTATTTTACGTTAGCGTCTACTGAAATAATAGAAAGTATTTAATGAATCTATGGATGTATCTTTCATTATGTATAAACATTTCCATACATTATTAATTTAATTACAAATAATTGAAGTTATATTCAATAATGTAAACTAATGCTGCCAATGAATGAGGAAAGGAGAGAATATTTGTTGCCATTAATCTCAAATTTCAGTCACAATTCACAATAAATTCAAATTGACAACAAGTTTGACAAAAAAATGAGTCGCCAAAAATCAATAATCAGGTTATTGTGCCATCAATCAAATATCTAATGGTGCATTATTAACATATTACCTGACGGATATTTCTCCTTGAAGGCAAGAATCTAGATGTGGAGTTGGGGCTCAATCTGGAATTTGTCTTTGTATGATATGTGAGAAATGTGCTTAATTTACTAATTATCTCAAGCGAAAGATTAAAAGTTATTGTTTGATTTTGTGAGAGTCAAAACAGCATTAACATAAAGCTAAGTAAAGCTGACATTTATATACCGCTGATACCAGACAATGTCTGCTCATAGCGGTTGATAGTAACTGGCCAGGATTCGAACCCAGAACCCCTGGATCTCAAGGCGAATACTCTACCAATTGAGCTATTTCGGCCAGTCAAACATACATGAGCATATAACCGGAAATGATGAACATACTGTGCATGCATTATGCAGTCTAGTATCAGAACAATATAAATATATTGAAAATTAAACATCATGTCAATTGGCACCAGTGGCGCAATTGGTAAGCGCGTTCAGCTGTTAGCTGAAAGGTTGGTGGTTCGAGTCCACTCCGGTGCGAGTCAACTTTTCTTTACATTTCTCAAAAGGAACCTTTTCTGAGAATTGAAACTGGCGACTTTCAAAAATCTCAAATGAAAGCTTTCCAAAGCAGCCAAAATATTTTCCAGTTGAAGTGCGTTGCAACTCTTCTACGCGTTTATTTCTATAATGACAGTTGTATCAAATAAGATGAAATTTCAACATTATTTAACCCCTTGTATTTCAAATAGTTCTGAATTTTAGGGAAAAGACAATGATGTTACCTGGCCCTCTAAAATGAATTTGTGACTTCCAATTTGTGGCATGAGAGTTGAGGCTTAGTACAAAGATTGAGGGCAAAATTTTCTCAACATAGATTTATGGCGCTTATGTAATTTCTGAGGGATTGGCTATTTGGGATGCCAGAATCTTACAAATAGCAACCCATGCTGGGTCACATACAGAGGAAGAAATTTGGTAGCTTGTGAATGAGTGATGAGAGGAGCCATGTAGTTTCCTACTCTGCTATTTAATGTGTCTGAGTAGGCAAATAGACTACATAGACAAGGTAGGGAGAGGCAAAAAATAAAATTGCAAATGATGTGCTAATTGGAAAGGATCCAAGTGTGAAGGGCAAGGCAGAGGAAATGATTATATCAAAACTATTTTACGTTAGCGTCTACTGAAATAATAGAAAGTATTTAATGAATCTTTGGATGTATCTTTCATTATGTATAAACATTTCCATACATTATTAATTTAATTACAAATAATTGAAGTTATATTCAATAATGTAAACTAATGCTGCCCATGAATGAGGAAAGGAGAGAATATTTGTTGTCATTTATCTCAAATTTCAGTCACAATAAATTCAAATTGACAACAAGTTTGACAAAAAAATGAGTCGCCAAAAATCAAAAATGAGGTTATTGTGCCATCAATCAAATATCTAATGGTGCATTATTAACATATTACCTGAAGGATATTTCTCCTTGAAGGCAAGAATCTAGATGTGGAGTTGGGGCTCAATCTGGAATTTGTCTTTGTATGATATGTGAGAAATGTGCTTAATTTACTAATTATCTCAAGCGAAAGATTAAAAGTTATTGTTTGATTTTGTGAGAGTCAAAACAGCATTAACATACATGAGCATATAACCGGAAATGATGAATATACTGTGCATGCATTATGCAGTTTAGTATCAGAACAATATTAATATATTGAAAATTAAACATCATTTCAATTGGCACCAGTGGCGCAATTGGTAAGCGCGTTCAGCTGTTAGCTGAAAGGTTGGTGGTTCGAGTCCACTCCGGTGCGAGTCAACTTTTCTTTACATTTCTCAAAAGGAACCTTTCCTGAGAATTGAAACTGGCGACTTTCAAAAATCTCAAATGAAAGCTTTCCGAAGCAGCCAAAACATTTTCCAGTTGAAGTGCGTTGTAACTCTTCTACGCGTTTATTTCTATAATGACAGTTGTATCAAATAAGATGAAATTTCAACATTCTTTAACCCCTTGTATTTCAAATAGTTCTGAATTTTAGGGAAAAGACAATGATGTTACCTGGCCCTTTAAAATGTATTTGTGACTTCCAATTTGTGGCATGAGAGTTGAGGCTTAGTACAAAGGTTGAGGGCAAAATTTTCTCAACATAGATTTAGGGCGCTTATGTCATAATTTCTGAGGGATTGGCTATTTGGGATGCCAGAATCTTACAAATAGCAACCCATGCTGGGTCACATACAGAGGAAGAAATTTGGTAGCTTGTGAATGAGTGATGAGAGGAGCCATGTAGTTTCCTACTCTGCTATTTAATGTGTCTGAGTAGGCAAATAGACTACTTAGACAAGGTAGGGAGAGGCAAAAAATAGAATTGCAAATGATGTGCTAATTGGAAAGGATCCAAGTGTGAAGGGCAAGGCAGTGGAAATAATTATATCCAAACTATTTTACGTTGGCGTCTACTGAAATAATAGAAAGTATTTAATGATTCTTTGGATGTATCTTTCATTATGTATAAACATTTCCATACATTATTAATTTAATTACAAATAATTGAAGTTATATTCAATAATGTAAACTAATGCTGCCAATGAATGAGGAAAGGAGAGAATATTTGTTGTCATTTATCTCAAATTTCAGTCACAATAAATTCAAATTGACAACAAGTTTGACAAAAAAATGAGTCGCCAAAAATCAATAATCAGGTTATTGTGCCATCAATCAAATATCTAATGGTGCATTATTAACATATTACCTGACGGATATTTCTCCTTGAAGGCAAGAATCTAGATGTGGAGTTGGGGCTCAATCTGGAATTTGTCTTTGTATGATATGTGAGAAATGTGCTTAATTTACTAATTATCTCAAGCGAAAGATTAAAAGTTATTGTTTGATTTTGTGAGAGTCAAAACAGCATTAACATAAAGCTAAGTAAAGCTGACATTTATATACCGCTGATACCAGACAATGTCTGCTCATAGCGGTTGATAGTAACTGGCCAGGATTCGAACCCAGAACCCATGGATCTCAAGGCGAATACTCTACCAATTGAGCTATTTCGGCCAGTCAAACATACATGAGCATATAACCGGAAATGATGAATATACTGTGCATGCATTATGCAGTCTAGTATCAGAACAATATAAATATATTGAAAATTAAACATCATTTCAATTGGCACCAGTGGCGCAATTGGTAAGCGCGTTCAGCTGTTAGCTGAAAGGTTGGTGGTTCGAGTCCACTCCGGTGCGAGTCAACTTTTCTTTACATTTCTCAAAAGGAACCTTTCCTGAGAATTGAAACTGGCGACTTTCAAAAATCTCAAATGAAAGCTTTCCGAAGTAGCCAAAACATTTTCCAGTTGAAGTGCGTTGTAACTCTTCTACGCGTTTATTTCTATAATGACAGTTGTATCAAATAAGATGAAATTTCAACATTCTTTAACCCCTTGTATTTCAAATAGTTCTGAATTTTAGGGAAAAGACAATGATGTTACCTGGCCCTTTAAAATGTATTTGTGACTTCCAATTTGTGGCATGAGAGTTGAGGCTTAGTACAAAGATTGAGGGCAAAATTTTCTCAACATAGATTTATGGCGCTTATGTCATAATTTCTGAGGGATTGGCTATTTGGGATGCCGGAATCTTACAAATAGCAACCCATGCTGGGTCACATACAGAGGAAGAAATTTGGTAGCTTGTGAATGAGTGATGAGAGGAGCCATGTAGTTTCCTACTCTGCTATTTAATGTGTCTGAGTAGGCAAATAGACTACTTAGACAAGGTAGGGAGAGGCAAAAAATAAAATTGCAAATGATGTGCTAATTGGAAAGGATCCAAGAGTGAAGGGCAAGGCAGAGGAAATAATTATATCCAAACTATTTTACGTTAGCGTCTACTGAAATAATAGAAAGTATTTAATGAATCTATGGATGTATCTTTCATTATGTATAAACATTTCCATACATTATTAATTTAATTACAAATAATTGAAGTTATATTCAATAATGTAAACTAATGCTGCCAATGAATGAGGAAAGGAGAGAATATTTGTTGCCATTAATCTCAAATTTCAGTCACAATTCACAATAAATTCAAATTGACAACAAGTTTGACAAAAAAATGAGTCGCCAAAAATCAATAATCAGGTTATTGTGCCATCAATCAAATATCTAATGGTGCATTATTAACATATTACCTGACGGATATTTCTCCTTGAAGGCAAGAATCTAGATGTGGAGTTGGGGCTCAATCTGGAATTTGTCTTTGTATGATATGTGAGAAATGTGCTTAATTTACTAATTATCTCAAGCGAAAGATTAAAAGTTATTGTTTGATTTTGTGAGAGTCAAAACCGCATTAACATACATGAGCATATAACCGGAAATGATGAATATACTGTGCATGCATTATGCAGTTTAGTATTAGAACAATATAAATATATTGAAAATTAAACATCATTTCAATTGGCACCAGTGGCGCAATTGGTAAGCGCGTTCAGCTGTTAGCTGAAAGGTTGGTGGTTCGAGTCCACTCCGGTGCGAGTCAACTTTTCTTTACATTTCTCAAAAGGAACCTTTTCTGAGAATTGAAACTGGCGACTTTCAAAAATCTCAAATGAAAGCTTTCCAAAGCAGCCAAAATATTTTCCAGTTGAAGTGCGTTGCAACTCTTCTACGCGTTTATTTCTATAATGACAGTTGTATCAAATAAGATGAAATTTCAACATTCTTTAACCCCTTGTATTTCAAATAGTTCTGAATTTTAGGGGAAAGACAATGATGTTACCTGGCCCTTTAAAATGTATTTGTAACTTCCAATTTGTGGCATGAGAGTTGAGGCTTAGTACAAAGATTGAGGGCAAAATTTTCTCAACATAGATTTATGGCGCTTATGTAATTTCTGAGGGATTGGCTATTTGGGATGCCAGAATCTTACAAATAGCAACCCATGCTGGGTCACATACAGTGGAAGAAATTTGGTTGCTTGTGAATGAGTGATGAGAGGAGCCATGTAGTTTCCTACTCTGCTATTTAATGTGTCTGAGTAGGCAAATAGACTACTTAGACAAGGTAGGGAGAGGCAGAAAATTAAATTGCAAATGATGTGCTAATTGGAAAGGATCCAAGTGTGAAGGGCAAGGCAGAGGAAATGATTATACCCAAACTATTTTACGTTAGCGTCTACTGAAATAATAGAAAGTATTTAATGAATCTTTGGATGTATCTTTCATTATGTATAAACATTTCCATACATTATTAATTTAATTACAAATAATTGAAGTTATATTCAATAATGTAAACTAATGCTGCCCATGAATGAGGAAAGGAGAGAATATTTGTTGTCATTTATCTCAAATTTCAGTCACAATAAATTCAAATTGACAACAAGTTTGACAAAAAAATGAGTCGCTAAAAATCAAAAATGAGGTTATTGTGCCATCAATCAAATATCTAATGGTGCATTATTAACATATTACCTGACGGATATTTCTCCTTGAAGGCAAGAATCTAGATGTGGAGTTGGGGCTCAATCTGGAATTTGTCTTTGTATGATATGTGAGAAATGTGCTTAATTTACTAATTATCTCAAGCGAAAGATTAAAAGTTATTGTTTGATTTTGTGAGAGTCAAAACAGCATTAACATAAAGCTAAGTAAAGCTGACATTTATATACCGCTGATACCAGACAATGTCTGCTCATAGCGGTTGATAGTAACTGGCCAGGATTCGAACCCAGAACCCCTGGATCTCAAGGCGAATACTCTACCAATTGAGCTATTTCGGCCAGTCAAACATACATGAGCATATAACCGGAAATGATGAATATACTGTGCATGCATTATGCAGTCTAGTATCAGAACAATATAAATATATTGAAAATTAAACATCATGTCAATTGGCACCAGTGGCGCAATTGGTAAGCGCGTTCAGCTGTTAGCTGAAAGGTTGGTGGTTCGAGTCCACTCCGGTGCGAGTCAACTTTTCTTTACATTTCTCAAAAGGAACCTTTTCTGAGAATTGAAACTGGCGACTTTCAAAAATCTCAAATGAAAGCTTTCCAAAGCAGCCAAAATATTTTCCAGTTGAAGTGCGTTGCAACTCTTCTACGCGTTTATTTCTATAATGACAGTTGTATCAAATAAGATGAAATTTCAACATTATTTAACCCCTTGTATTTCAAATAGTTCTGAATTTTAGGGAAAAGACAATGATGTTACCTGGCCCTCTAAAATGAATTTGTGACTTCCAATTTGTGGCATGAGAGTTGAGGCTTAGTACAAAGATTGAGGGCAAAATTTTCTCAACATAGATTTATGGCGCTTATGTAATTTCTGAGGGATTGGCTATTTGGGATGCCAGAATCTTACAAATAGCAACCCATGCTGGGTCACATACAGAGGAAGAAATTTGGTAGCTTGTGAATGAGTGATGAGAGGAGCCATGTAGTTTCCTACTCTGCTATTTAATGTGTCTGAGTAGGCAAATAGACTACATAGACAAGGTAGGGAGAGGCAAAAAATAAAATTGCAAATGATGTGCTAATTGGAAAGGATCCAAGTGTGAAGGGCAAGGCAGAGGAAATGATTATATCAAAACTATTTTACGTTAGCGTCTACTGAAATAATAGAAAGTATTTAATGAATCTTTGGATGTATCTTTCATTATGTATAAACATTTCCATACATTATTAATTTAATTACAAATAATTGAAGTTATATTCAATAATGTAAACTAATGCTGCCCATGAATGAGGAAAGGAGAGAATATTTGTTGTCATTTATCTCAAATTTCAGTCACAATAAATTCAAATTGACAACAAGTTTGACAAAAAAATGAGTCGCCAAAAATCAAAAATGAGGTTATTGTGCCATCAATCAAATATCTAATGGTGCATTATTAACATATTACCTGAAGGATATTTCTCCTTGAAGGCAAGAATCTAGATGTGGAGTTGGGGCTCAATCTGGAATTTGTCTTTGTATGATATGTGAGAAATGTGCTTAATTTACTAATTATCTCAAGCGAAAGATTAAAAGTTATTGTTTGATTTTGTGAGAGTCAAAACAGCATTAACATACATGAGCATATAACCGGAAATGATGAATATACTGTGCATGCATTATGCAGTTTAGTATCAGAACAATATTAATATATTGAAAATTAAACATCATTTCAATTGGCACCAGTGGCGCAATTGGTAAGCGCGTTCAGCTGTTAGCTGAAAGGTTGGTGGTTCGAGTCCACTCCGGTGCGAGTCAACTTTTCTTTACATTTCTCAAAAGGAACCTTTCCTGAGAATTGAAACTGGCGACTTTCAAAAATCTCAAATGAAAGCTTTCCGAAGCAGCCAAAACATTTTCCAGTTGAAGTGCGTTGTAACTCTTCTACGCGTTTATTTCTATAATGACAGTTGTATCAAATAAGATGAAATTTCAACATTCTTTAACCCCTTGTATTTCAAATAGTTCTGAATTTTAGGGAAAAGACAATGATGTTACCTGGCCCTTTAAAATGTATTTGTGACTTCCAATTTGTGGCATGAGAGTTGAGGCTTAGTACAAAGGTTGAGGGCAAAATTTTCTCAACATAGATTTAGGGCGCTTATGTCATAATTTCTGAGGGATTGGCTATTTGGGATGCCAGAATCTTACAAATAGCAACCCATGCTGGGTCACATACAGAGGAAGAAATTTGGTAGCTTGTGAATGAGTGATGAGAGGAGCCATGTAGTTTCCTACTCTGCTATTTAATGTGTCTGAGTAGGCAAATAGACTACTTAGACAAGGTAGGGAGAGGCAAAAAATAGAATTGCAAATGATGTGCTAATTGGAAAGGATCCAAGTGTGAAGGGCAAGGCAGAGGAAATAATTATATCCAAACTATTTTACGTTAGCGTCTACTGAAATAATAGAAAGTATTTAATGAATCTATGGATGTATCTTTCATTATGTATAAACATTTCCATACATTATTAATTTAATTACAAATAATTGAAGTTATATTCAATAATGTAAACTAATGCTGCCCATAAATGAGGAAAGGAGAGAATATTTGTAGTCATTTATCTCAAATTTCAGTCACAATGAATTCAAATTGACAACAAGTTTGACCAAAAAATGAGTCGCCAAAAATCAAGAATGAGGTTATTGTGCCATCAATCAAATATCTAATGGTGCATTATTAACATATTACCTGAAGGATATTTCTCCTTGAAGGCAAGAATCTAGATGTGGAGTTGGGGCTCAATCTGGAATTTGTCTTTGTATGATATGTGAGAAATGTGCTTAATTTACTAATTATGTCTAGCGAAAGATTAAAAGTTATTGTTTGATTTTGTGAGAGTCAAAAGAGCATTAACATACATGAGCATATAACCGGAAATGATGAATATACTGTGCATGCATTATGCAGTCTAGTATCAGAACAATATAAATATATTGAAAATTAAACATCATTTCAATTGGCACCAGTGGCGCAATTGGTAAGCACGTTCAGCTGTTAGCTGAAAGGTTGGTGGTTCGAGTCCACTCCGGTGCGAGTCATCTTTTCTTTACATTTCTCAAAAGGAACCTTTTCTGAGAATTGAAACTGGCGACTTTCAAAAATCTCAAATGAAAGCTTTCCAAAGCAGCCAAAATATTTTCCAGTTGAAGTGCGTTGCAACTCTTCTACGCGTTTATTTCTATAATGACAGTTGTATCAAATAAGATGAAATTTCAACATTCTTTAACCCCTTGTATTTCAAATAGTTCTGAATTTTAGGGAAAAGACAATGATGTTACCTGGCCCTTTAAAATGTATTTGTGACTTCCAATTTGTGGCATGAGAGTTGAGGCTTAGTACAAAGATTGAGGGCAAAATTTTCTCCACATAGATTTATGGCGCTTATGTAATTTCTGAGGGATTGGCTATTTGGGATGCCAGAATCTTACAAATAGCAACCCATGCTGGGTCACATACAGTGGAAGAAATTTGGTAGCTTGTGAATGAGTGATGAGAGGAGCCATGTAGTTTCCTACTCTGCTATTTAATGTGTCTGAGTAGGCAAATAGACTACTTAGACAAGGTAGGGAGAGGCAAAAACTAAAATTGCAAATGATGTGCTAATTGGAAAGGATCCAAGTGTGAAGGGCAAGGCAGAGGACATAATTATATCCAAACTATTTTACGTTAGCGTCTACTGAAATAATAGAAAGTATTTAATGAATCTTTGGATGTATCTTTCATTATGTATAAACATTTCCATACATTATTAATTTAATTACAAATAATTGAAGTTATATTCAATAATGTAAACTAATGCTGCCCATGAATGAGGAAAGGAGAGAATATTTGTTGTCATTTATCTCAAATTTCAGTCACAATAAATTCAAATTGACAACAAGTTTGACAAAAAAATGAGTCGCCAAAAATCAAGAATGAGGTTATTGTGCCATCAATCAAATATCTAATGGGGCATTATTAACATATTACCTGAAGGATATTTCTCCTTGAAGGCAAGAATCTAGATGTGGAGTTGGGGCTCAATCTGGAATTTGTCTTTGTATGATATGTGAGAAATGTGCTTAATTTACTAATTATCTCAAGCGAAAGATTAAAAGTTATTGTTTGAATTTGTGAGAGTCAAAACAGCATTAACATACATGAGCATATAACCGGAAATGATGAATATACTGTGCATGCATTATACAGTTTAGTATCAGAACAATATAAATATATTGAAAATTAAACATCATTTCAATTGTCATCAGTGGCGCAATTGGTAAGCGCGTTCAGCTGTTAGCTGAAAGGTTGGTGGTTCGAGTCCACTCCGGTGCGAGTCAACTTTTCTTTACATTTCTCAAAAGGAACCTTTTCTGAGAATTGAAACTGGCGACTTTCAAAAATCTCAAATGAAAGCTTTCCAAAGCAGCCAAAACATTTTCCAGTTGAAGTGCGTTGTAACTCTTCTACGCGTTTATTTCTATAATGACAGTTGTATCAAATAAGATGAAATTTCAACATTCTTTAACCCCTTGTATTTCAAATAGTTCTGAATTTTAGGGAAAAGACAATGATGTTACCTGGCCCTTTAAAATGTATTTGTGACTACCAATTTGTGGCATGAGAGTTGAGGCTTAGTACAAAGATTGAGGGCAAAATTTTCTCAACATAGATTTATGGCGCTTATGTAATTTCTGAGGGATTGGCTATTTGGGATGCCAGAATCTTACAAATAGCAACCCATGCTGGGTCACATACAGAGGAAGAAATTTGGTAGCTTGTGAATGAGTGATGAGAGGAGCCATGTAGTTTCCTACACTGCTATTTAATGTGTCTGAGTAGGCAAATAGACTACTAAGACAAGGTAGGGAGAGGCAAAAAATAAAATTGCAAATGATGTGCTAATTGGAAAGGATCCAAGTGTGAAGGGCAAGGCAGAGGAAATGATTATATCCAAACTATTTTACGTTAGCGTCTACTGAAATAATAGAAAGTATTTAATGAATCTTTGGATGTATCTTTCATTATGTATAAACATTTCCATACATTATTAATTTAATTACAAATAATTGAAGTTATATTCAATAATGTAAACTAATGCTGCCCATGAATGAGGAAAGGAGAGAATATTTGTTGTCATTTATCTCAAATTTCAGTCACAATAAATTCAAATTGACAACAAGTTTGACAAAAAAATGAGTCGTCAAAAATCAAGAATGAGGTTATTGTGCCATCAATCAAATATCTAATGGTGCATTATTAACATATTACCTGAAGGATATTTCTCCTTGAAGGCAAGAATCTAGATGTGGAGTTGGGGCTCAATCTGGAATTTGTCTTTGTATGATATGTGAGAAATGTGCTTAATTTACAAATTATCTCTAGCGAAAGATTAAAAGTTACTGTTTGATTTTGTGAGAGTCAAAAGAGCATTAACATACATGAGCATATAACCGGAAATGATGAATATACTGTGCATGCATTATGCAGTTTAGTATCAGAACAATATAAATATATTGAAAATTAAACATCATTTCAATTGGCACCAGTGGCGCAATTGGTAAGCGCGTTCAGCTGTTAGCTGAAAGGTTGGTGGTTCGAGTCCACTCCGGTGCGAGTCAACTTTTCTTTACATTTCTCAAAAGGAACCTTTTCTGAGAATTGAAACTGGCGACTTTCAAAAATCTCAAATGAAAGCTTTCCAAAGCAGCCAAAACATTTTCCAGTTGAAGTGCGTTGTAACTCTTCTACGCGTTTATTTCTATAATGACAGTTGTATCAAATAAGATGAAATTTCAACATTCTTTAACCCCTTGTATTTCAAATAGTTCTGAATTTTAGGGAAAAGACAATGATGTTACCTGGCCCTTTAAAATGTATTTGTGACTTCCAATTTGTGGCATGAGAGTTGAGGCTTAGTACAAAGATTGAGGGCAAAATTTTCTCAACATAGATTTATGGCGCTTATGTCATAATTTCTGAGGGATTGGCTATTTGGGATGCCAGAATCTTACAAATAGCAACCCATGCTGGGTCACATACAGAGGAAGAAATTTGGTAGCTTGTGAATGAGTGATGAGAGGAGCCATGTAGTTTCCTACTCTGCTATTTAATGTGTCTGAGTAGGCAAATAGACTACTTAGACAAGGTAGGGAGAGGCAAAAAATAGAATTGCAAATGATGTGCTAATTGGAAAGGATCCAAGTGTGAAGGGCAAGGCAGAGGAAATAATTATATCCAAACTATTTTACGTTAGCGTCTACTGAAATAATAGAAAGTATTTAATGAATCTATGGATGTATCTTTCATTATGTATAAACATTTCCATACATTATTAATTTAATTACAAATAATTGAAGTTATATTCAATAATGTAAACTAATGCTGCCCATGAATGAGGAAAGGAGAGAATATTTGTAGTCATTTATCTCAAATTTCAGTCACAATAAATTCAAATGGACAACAAGTTTGACCAAAAAATGAGTCGCCAAAAATCAAGAATGAGGTTATTGTGCCATCAATCAAATATCTAATGGTGCATTATTAACATATTACCTGAAGGATATTTCTCCTTGAAGGCAAGAATCTAGATGTGGAGTTGGGGCTCAATCTGGAATTTGTCTTTGTATGATATGTGAGAAATGTGCTTAATTTACTAATTATGTCTAGCGAAAGATTAAAAGTTATTGTTTGATTTTGTGAGAGTCAAAAGAGCATTAACATACATGAGCATATAACCGGAAATGATGAATATACTGTGCATGCATTATGCAGTCTAGTATCAGAACAATATAAATATATTGAAAATTAAACATCATTTCAATTGGCACCAGTGGCGCAATTGGTAAGCACGTTCAGCTGTTAGCTGAAAGGTTGGTGGTTCGAGTCCACTCCGGTGCGAGTCATCTTTTCTTTACATTTCTCAAAAGGAACCTTTTCTGAGAATTGAAACTGGCGACTTTCAAAAATCTCAAATGAAAGCTTTCCAAAGCAGCCAAAATATTTTCCAGTTGAGTGCGTTGCAACTCTTCTACGCGTTTATTTCTATAATGACAGTTGTATCAAATAAGATGAAATTTCAACATTCTTTAACCCCTTGTATTTCAAATAGTTCTGAATTTTAGGGAAAAGACAATGATGTTACCTGGCCCTTTAAAATGTATTTGTGACTTCCAATTTGTGGCATGAGAGTTGAGGCTTAGTACAAAGATTGAGGGCAAAATTTTCTCCACATAGATTTATGGCGCTTATGTAATTTCTGAGGGATTGGCTATTTCGGATGCCAGAATCTTACAAATAGCAACCCATGCTGGGTCACATACAGTGGAAGAAATTTGGTAGCTTGTGAATGAGTGATGAGAGGAGCCATGTAGTTTCCTACTCTGCTATTTAATGTGTCTGAGTAGGCAAATAGACTACTTAGACAAGGTAGGGAGAGGCAAAAACTAAAATTGCAAATGATGTGCTAATTGGAAAGGATCCAAGTGTGAAGGGCAAGGCAGAGGACATAATTATATCCAAACTATTTTACGTTAGCGTCTACTGAAATAATAGAAAGTATTTAATGAATCTTTGGATGTATCTTTCATTATGTATAAACATTTCCATACATTATTAATTTAATTACAAATAATTGAAGTTATATTCAATAATGTAAACTAATGCTGCCCATGAATGAGGAAAGGAGAGAATATTTGTTGTCATTTATCTCAAATTTCAGTCACAATAAATTCAAATTGACAACAAGTTTGACAAAAAAATGAGTCGCCAAAAATCAAGAATGAGGTTATTGTGCCATCAATCAAATATCTAATGGGGCATTATTAACATATTACCTGAAGGATATTTCTCCTTGAAGGCAAGAATCTAGATGTGGAGTTGGGGCTCAATCTGGAATTTGTCTTTGTATGATATGTGAGAAATGTGCTTAATTTACTAATTATCTCAAGCGAAAGATTAAAAGTTATTGTTTGAATTTGTGAGAGTCAAAACAGCATTAACATACATGAGCATATAACCGGAAATGATGAATATACTGTGCATGCATTATACAGTTTAGTATCAGAACAATATAAATATATTGAAAATTAAACATCATTTCAATTGTCATCAGTGGCGCAATTGGTAAGCGCGTTCAGCTGTTAGCTGAAAGGTTGGTGGTTCGAGTCCACTCCGGTGCGAGTCAACTTTTCTTTACATTTCTCAAAAGGAACCTTTTCTGAGAATTGAAACTGGCGACTTTCAAAAATCTCAAATGAAAGCTTTCCAAAGCAGCCAAAACATTTTCCAGTTGAAGTGCGTTGTAACTCTTCTACGCGTTTATTTCTATAATGACAGTTGTATCAAATAAGATGAAATTTCAACATTCTTTAACCCCTTGTATTTCAAATAGTTCTGAATTTTAGGGAAAAGACAATGATGTTACCTGGCCCTTTAAAATGTATTTGTGACTACCAATTTGTGGCATGAGAGTTGAGGCTTAGTACAAAGATTGAGGGCAAAATTTTCTCAACATAGATTTATGGCGCTTATGTAATTTCTGAGGGATTGGCTATTTGGGATGCCAGAATCTTACAAATAGCAACCCATGCTGGGTCACATACAGAGGAAGAAATTTGGTAGCTTGTGAATGAGTGATGAGAGGAGCCATGTAGTTTCCTACTCTGCTATTTAATGTGTCTGAGTAGGCAAATAGACTACTAAGACAAGGTAGGGAGAGGCAAAAAATAAAATTGCAAATGATGTGCTAATTGGAAAGGATCCAAGTGTGAAGGGCAAGGCAGAGGAAATAATTATATCCAAACTATTTTACGTTAGCGTCTACTGAAATAATAGAAAGTATTGAATGTATCTTTGGATGTATCTTTCATTATGTATAAACATTTCCATACATTATTAATTTAATTACAAATAATTGAAGTTATATTCAATAATGTAAACTAATACTGCCCATGAATGAGGAAAGGAGAGAATATTTGTTGTCATTTATCTCAAATTTCAGTCACAATAAATTCAAATTGACAACAAGTTTGACAAAAAAATGAGTCGCCAAAAATCAAGAATGAGGTTATTGTGCCATCAATCAAATATCTAATGGTGCATTATTAACATATTACCTGAAGGATATTTCTCCTTGAAGGCAAGAATCTGGATGTGGAGCTGGGGCTCAATCTGGAATTTGTCTTTGTATGATATGTGAGAAATGTGCTTAATTTACTAATTATGTCTAGCGAAAGATTAAAAGTTATTGTTTGATTTTGTGAGAGTCAAAACAGCATTAACATACATGAGCATATAACCGGAAATGATGAATATACTGTGCATGCATTATGCAGTCTAGTATCAGAACAATATAAATATATTGAAAATTAAACATCATTTCAATTGGCACCAGTGGCGCAATTGGTAAGGGCGTTCAGCTGTTAGCTGAAAGGTTGGTTGTTCGAGTCCACCCCGGTGCGAGTCAACTTTTCTTTACATTTCTCAAAAGGAACCTTTTCTGAGAATTGAAACTGGCGACTTTCAAAAATCTCAAATGAAAGCTTTCCAAAGCAGCCAAAATATTTTCCAGTTGAAGTGCGTTGCAATTCTTCTATGCGTTTATTTCTATAATGACAGTTGTATCAAATAAGATGAAATTTCAACATTCTTTAACCCCTTGTATTTCAAATAGTTCTGAATTTTAGGGAAAAGACAATGATGTTACCTGGCCCTTTAAAATGTATTTGTGACTTCCAATTTGTGGCATGAGAGTTGAGGCTTAGTACAAAGATTGAGGGCAAAATTTTCTCAACATAGATTTATGGCGCTTATGTAATTTCTGAGGGATTGGCTATTTCGGATGCCAGAATCTTACAAATAGCAACCCATGCTGAGTCACATACAGAGGAAGAAATTTGGTAGCTTGTGAATGAGTGATGAGAGGAGCCATGTAGTTTCCTACTCTGCTATTTAATGTGTCTGAGTAGGCAAATAGACTACTTAGACAAGGTAGGGAGAGGCAAAAAATAGAATTGCAAATGATGTGCTAATTGGAAAGGATCCAAGTGTGAAGGGCAAGGCAGAGGAAATAATTATATCCAAACTATTTTACGTTAGCGTTTACTGAAATAATAGAAAGTATTTAATGAATCTTTGGATGTATCTTTCATTATGTATAAACATTTCCATACATTATTAATTTAATTACAAATAATTGAAGTTATATTCAATAATGTAAACTAATGCTGCCCATGAATGAGGAAAGGAGAGAATATTTGTTGTTATTTATCTCAAATTTCAGTCACAATAAATTCAAATTGACAACAAGTTTGACAAAAAAATGAGTCGCCAAAAATCAAAAATGAGGTTATTGTGCCATCAATCAAATATCTAATGGTGCATTATTAACATATTACCTGAAGGATTTTTCTCCTTGAAGGCAAGAATCTAGATGTGGAGTTGGGGCTCAATCTGGAATTTGTCTTTGTATGATATGTGAGAAATGTGCTTAATTTACTAATTATCTCAAGCGAAAGATTAAAAGTTATTGTTTGATTTTGTGAGAGTCAAAACAGCATTAACATACATGAGCATATAACCGGAAATGATGAATATACTGTGCATGCATTATGCAGTTTAGTATCAGAACAATATAGATATATTGAAAATTAAACATCATTTCAATTGGCACCAGTGGCGCAATTGGTAGGCGCGTTCAGCTGTTAAGTGAAAGGTTGGTGGTTCGAGTCCACTCCAGTGCGAGTCAACTTTTCTTTACATTTCTCAAAAGGAACCTTTTCTGAGAATTGAAACTGGCGACTTTCAAAAATCTCAAATGAAAGCTTTCCAAAGCAGCCAAAACATTTTCCAGTTGAAGTGCGTTGTAACTCTTCTACGCGTTTATTTCTATAATGACAGTTGTATCAAATAAGATGAAATTTCAACATTCTTTAACCCCTTGTATTTCAAATAGTTCTGAATTTTAGGGAAAAGACAATGATGTTACCTGGCCCTTTAAAATGTATTTGTGACTACCAATTTGTGGCATGAGAGTTGAGGCTTAGTACAAAGATTGAGGACAAAATTTTCTCAACATAGATTTATGGCGCTTATGTAATTTCTGAGGGATTGGCTATTTGGGATGCCAGAATCTTACAAATAGCAACCCATGCTGGGTCACATACAGAGGAAGAAATTTGGTAGCTTGTGAATGAGTGATGAGAGGAGCCATGTAGTTTCCTACTCTGCTATTTAATGTGTCTGAGTAGGCAAATAGACTACTAAGACAAGGTAGGGAGAGGCAAAAAATAAAATTGCAAATGATGTGCTAATTGGAAAGGATCCAAGTGTGAAGGGCAAGGCAGAGGAAATAATTATATCCAAACTATTTTACGTTAGCGTCTACTGAAATAATAGAAAGTATTGAATGTATCTTTGGATGTATCTTTCATTATGTATAAACATTTCCATACATTATTAATTTAATTACAAATAATTGAAGTTATATTCAATAATGTAAACTAATACTGCCCATGAATGAGGAAAGGAGAGAATATTTGTTGTCATTTATCTCAAATTTCAGTCACAATAAATTCAAATTGACAACAAGTTTGACAAAAAAATGAGTCGCCAAAAATCAAGAATGAGGTTATTGTGCCATCAATCAAATATCTAATGGTGCATTATTAACATATTACCTGAAGGATATTTCTCCTTGAAGGCAAGAATCTGGATGTGGAGCTGGGGCTCAATCTGGAATTTGTCTTTGTATGATATGTGAGAAATGTGCTTAATTTACTAATTATGTCTAGCGAAAGATTAAAAGTTATTGTTTGATTTTGTGAGAGTCAAAACAGCATTAACATACATGAGCATATAACCGGAAATGATGAATATACTGTGCATGCATTATGCAGTCTAGTATCAGAACAATATAAATATATTGAAAATTAAACATCATTTCAATTGGCACCAGTGGCGCAATTGGTAAGGGCGTTCAGCTGTTAGCTGAAAGGTTGGTTGTTCGAGTCCACCCCGGTGCGAGTCAACTTTTCTTTACATTTCTCAAAAGGAACCTTTTCTGAGAATTGAAACTGGCGACTTTCAAAAATCTCAAATGAAAGCTTTCCAAAGCAGCCAAAATATTTTCCAGTTGAAGTGCGTTGCAATTCTTCTATGCGTTTATTTCTATAATGACAGTTGTATCAAATAAGATGAAATTTCAACATTCTTTAACCCCTTGTATTTCAAATAGTTCTGAATTTTAGGGAAAAGACAATGATGTTACCTGGCCCTTTAAAATGTATTTGTGACTTCCAATTTGTGGCATGAGAGTTGAGGCTTAGTACAAAGATTGAGGGCAAAATTTTCTCAACATAGATTTATGGCGCTTATGTAATTTCTGAGGGATTGGCTATTTCGGATGCCAGAATCTTACAAATAGCAACCCATGCTGAGTCACATACAGAGGAAGAAATTTGGTAGCTTGTGAATGAGTGATGAGAGGAGCCATGTAGTTTCCTACTCTGCTATTTAATGTGTCTGAGTAGGCAAATAGACTACTTAGACAAGGTAGGGAGAGGCAAAAAATAGAATTGCAAATGATGTGCTAATTGGAAAGGATCCAAGTGTGAAGGGCAAGGCAGAGGAAATAATTATATCCAAACTATTTTACGTTAGCGTTTACTGAAATAATAGAAAGTATTTAATGAATCTTTGGATGTATCTTTCATTATGTATAAACATTTCCATACATTATTAATTTAATTACAAATAATTGAAGTTATATTCAATAATGTAAACTAATGCTGCCCATGAATGAGGAAAGGAGAGAATATTTGTTGTTATTTATCTCAAATTTCAGTCACAATAAATTCAAATTGACAACAAGTTTGACAAAAAAATGAGTCGCCAAAAATCAAAAATGAGGTTATTGTGCCATCAATCAAATATCTAATGGTGCATTATTAACATATTACCTGAAGGATTTTTCTCCTTGAAGGCAAGAATCTAGATGTGGAGTTGGGGCTCAATCTGGAATTTGTCTTTGTATGATATGTGAGAAATGTGCTTAATTTACTAATTATCTCAAGCGAAAGATTAAAAGTTATTGTTTGATTTTGTGAGAGTCAAAACAGCATTAACATACATGAGCATATAACCGGAAATGATGAATATACTGTGCATGCATTATGCAGTTTAGTATCAGAACAATATAGATATATTGAAAATTAAACATCATTTCAATTGGCACCAGTGGCGCAATTGGTAGGCGCGTTCAGCTGTTAAGTGAAAGGTTGGTGGTTCGAGTCCACTCCAGTGCGAGTCAACTTTTCTTTACATTTCTCAAAAGGAACCTTTTCTGAGAATTGAAACTGGCGACTTTCAAAAATCTCAAATGAAAGCTTTCCAAAGCAGCCAAAACATTTTCCAGTTGAAGTGCGTTGTAACTCTTCTACGCGTTTATTTCTATAATGACAGTTGTATCAAATAAGATGAAATTTCAACATTCTTTAACCCCTTGTATTTCAAATAGTTCTGAATTTTAGGGAAAAGACAATGATGTTACCTGGCCCTTTAAAATGTATTTGTGACTACCAATTTGTGGCATGAGAGTTGAGGCTTAGTACAAAGATTGAGGACAAAATTTTCTCAACATAGATTTATGGCGCTTATGTAATTTCTGAGGGATTGGCTATTTGGGATGCCAGAATCTTACAAATAGCAACCCATGCTGGGTCACATACAGAGGAAGAAATTTGGTAGCTTGTGAATGAGTGATGAGAGGAGCCATGTAGTTTCCTACTCTGCTATTTAATGTGTCTGAGTAGGCAAATAGACTACTAAGACAAGATAGGGAGAGGCAAAAAATAAAATTGCAAATGATGTGCTAATTGGAAAGGATCCAAGTGTGAAGGGCAAGGCAGAGGAAATAATTATATCCAAACTATTTTACGTTAGCGTCTACTGAAATAATAGAAAGTATTGAATGAATCTTTGGATGTATCTTTCATTATGTATAAACATTTCCATACATTATTAATTTAATTACAAATAATTGAAGTTATATTCAATAATGTAAACTAATACTGCCCATGAATGAGGAAAGGAGAGAATATTTGTTGTCATTCATCTCAAATTTCAGTCACAATAAATTCAAATTGACAACAAGTTTGACAAAAAAATGAGTCGCCAAAAATCAAAAATGAGGTTATTGTGCCATCAATCAAATATCTAATGGTGCATTATTAACATATTACCTGAAGGATATTTCTCTTTGAAGGCAAGAATCTGGATGTGGAGCTGGGGCTCAATCTGGAATTTGTCTTTGTATGATATGTGAGAAATGTGCTTAATTTACTAATTATCTCAAGCGAAAGATTAAAAGTTATTGTTTGATTTTGTGAGAGTCAAAACAGCATTAACATACATGAGCATATAACCGGAAATGATGAATATACTGTGCATGCATTATGCAGTCTAGTATCAGAACAATATAAATATATTGAAAATTAAACATCATTTCAATTGGCACCAGTGGCGCAATTGGTAAGGGCGTTCAGCTGTTAGCTGAAAGGTTGGTTGTTCGAGTCCACCCCGGTGCGAGTCAACTTTTCTTTACATTTCTCAAAAGGAACCTTTTCTGAGAATTGAAACTGGCGACTTTGAAAAATCTCAAATGAAAGCTTTCCAAAGCAGCCAAAATATTTTCCAGTTGAAGTGCGTTGCAATTCTTCTATGCGTTTATTTCTATAATGACAGTTGTATCAAATAAGATGAAATTTCAACATTCTTTAACCCCTTGTATTTCAAATAGTTCTGAATTTTAGGGAAAAGACAATGATGTTACCTGGCCCTTTAAAATGTATTTGTGACTTCCAATTTGTGGCATGAGAGTTGAGGCTTAGTACAAAGATTGAGGGCAAAATTTTCTCAACATAGATTTATGGCGCTTATGTAATTTCTGAGGGATTGGCTATTTCGGATGCCAGAATCTTACAAATAGCAACCCATGCTGAGTCACATACAGAGGAAGAAATTTGGTAGCTTGTGAATGAGTGATGAGAGGAGCCATGTAGTTTCCTACTCTGCTATTTAATGTGTCTGAGTAGGCAAATAGACTACTTAGACAAGGTAGGGAGAGGCAAAAAATAGAATTGCAAATGATGTGCTAATTGGAAAGGATCCAAGTGTGAAGGGCAAGGCAGAGGAAATGATTATATCCAAACTATTTTACGTTAGAGTGTACTGAAATAATAGAAAGTATTTAATGAATCTTTTGATGTATCTTTCATTATGTATAAACATTTCCATACATTATTAATTTAATTACAAATAATTGAAGTTATATTCAATAATGTAAACTAATGCTGCCCATGAATGAGGAAAGGAGAGAATATTTGTTGTTATTTATCTCAAATTTCAGTCACAATAAATTCAAATTGACAACAAGTTTGACAAAAAAATGAGTCGCCAAAAATCAAAAATGAGGTTATTGTGCCATCAATCAAATATCTAATGGTGCATTATTAACATATTACCTGAAGGATATTTCTCCTTGAAGGCAAGAATCTAGATGTGGAGTTGGGGCTCAATCTGGAATTTGTCTTTGTATGATATGTGAGAAATGTGCTTAATTTACTAATTATCTCAAGCGAAAGATTAAAAGTTATTGTTTGATTTTGTGAGAGTCAAAACAGCATTAACATACATGAGCATATAACCGGAAATGATGAATATACTGTGCATGCATTATGCAGTCTAGTATCAGAACAATATAAATATATTGAAAATTAAACATCATTTCAATTGGCACCAGTGGCGCAATTGGTAAGGGCGTTCAGCTGTTAGCTGAAAGGTTGGTTGTTCGAGTCCACCCCGGTGCGAGTCAACTTTTCTTTACATTTCTCAAAAGGAACCTTTTCTGAGAATTGAAACTGGCGACTTTGAAAAATCTCAAATGAAAGCTTTCCAAAGCAGCCAAAATATTTTTCAGTTGAAGTGCGTTGCAATTCTTCTATGCGTTTATTTCTATAATGACAGTTGTATCAAATAAGATGAAATTTCAACATTCTTTAACCCCTTGTATTTCAAATAGTTCTGAATTTTAGGGAAAAGACAATGATGTTACCTGGCCCTTTAAAATGTATTTGTGACTTCCAATTTGTGGCATGAGAGTTGAGGCTTAGTACAAAGATTGAGGGCAAAATTTTCTCAACATAGATTTATGGCGCTTATGTAATTTCTGAGGGATTGGCTATTTCGGATGCCAGAATCTTACAAATAGCAACCCATGCTGAGTCACATACAGAGGAAGAAATTTGGTAGCTTGTGAATGAGTGATGAGAGGAGCCATGTAGTTTCCTACTCTGCTATTTAATGTGTCTGAGTAGGCAAATAGACTACTTAGACAAGGTAGGGAGAGGCAAAAAATAGAATTGCAAATGATGTGCTAATTGGAAAGGATCCAAGTGTGAAGGGCAAGGCAGAGGAAATGATTATATCCAAACTATTTTACGTTAGAGTGTACTGAAATAATAGAAAGTATTTAATGAATCTTTGGATGTATCTTTCATTATGTATAAACATTTCCATACATTATTAATTTAATTACAAATAATTGAAGTTATATTCAATAATGTAAACTAATGCTGCCCATGAATGAGGAAAGGAGAGAATATTTGTTGTTATTTATCTCAAATTTCAGTCACAATAAATTCAAATTGACAACAAGTTTGACAAAAAAATGAGTCGCCAAAAATCAAAAATGAGGTTATTGTGCCATCAATCAAATATCTAATGGTGCATTATTAACATATTACCTGAAGGATTTTTCTCCTTGAAGGCAAGAATCTAGATGTGGAGTTGGGGCTCAATCTGGAATTTGTCTTTGTATGATATGTGAGAAATGTGCTTAATTTACTAATTATCTCAAGCGAAAGATTAAAAGTTATTGTTTGATTTTGTGAGAGTCAAAACAGCATTAACATACATGAGCATATAACCGGAAATGATGAATATACTGTGCATGCATTATGCAGTCTAGTATCAGAACAATATAAATATATTGAAAATTAAACATCATTTCAATTGGCACCAGTGGCGCAATTGGTAAGGGCGTTCAGCTGTTAGCTGAAAGGTTGGTTGTTCGAGTCCACCCCGGTGCGAGTCAACTTTTCTTTACATTTCTCAAAAGGAACCTTTTCTGAGAATTGAAACTGGCGACTTTCAAAAATCTCAAATGAAAGCTTTCCAAAGCAGCCAAAATATTTTCCAGTTGAAGTGCGTTGCAATTCTTCTATGCGTTTATTTCTATAATGACAGTTGTATCAAATAAGATGAAATTTCAACATTCTTTAACCCCTTGTATTTCAAATAGTTCTGAATTTTAGGGAAAAGACAATGATGTTACCTGGCCCTTTAAAATGTATTTGTGACTTCCAATTTGTGGCATGAGAGTTGAGGCTTAGTACAAAGATTGAGGGCAAAATTTTCTCAACATAGATTTATGGCGCTTATGTAATTTCTGAGGGATTGGCTATTTCGGATGCCAGAATCTTACAAATAGCAACCCATGCTGAGTCACATACAGAGGAAGAAATTTGGTAGCTTGTGAATGAGTGATGAGAGGAGCCATGTAGTTTCCTACTCTGCTATTTAATGTGTCTGAGTAGGCAAATAGACTACTTAGACAAGGTAGGGAGAGGCAAAAAATAGAATTGCAAATGATGTGCTAATTGGAAAGGATCCAAGTGTGAAGGGCAAGGCAGAGGAAATGATTATATCCAAACTATTTTACGTTAGAGTGTACTGAAATAATAGAAAGTATTTAATGAATCTTTGGATGTATCTTTCATTATGTATAAACATTTCCATACATTATTAATTTAATTACAAATAATTGAAGTTATATTCAATAATGTAAACTAATGCTGCCCATGAATGAGGAAAGGAGAGAATATTTGTTGTCATTCATCTCAAATTTCAGTCACAATAAATTCAAATTGACAACAAGTTTGACAAAAAAATGAGTCGCCAAAAATCAAGAATGAGGTTATTGTGCCATCAATCAAATATCTAATGGTGCATTATTAACATATTACCTGAAGGATATTTCTCCTTGAAGGCAAGAATCTGGATGTGGAGCTGGGGCTCAATCTGGAATTTGTCTTTGTATGATATGTGAGAAATGTGCTTAATTTACTAATTATCTCAAGCGAAAGATTAAAAGTTATTGTTTGATTTTGTGAGAGTCAAAACAGCATTAACATACATGAGCATAAAACCGAAAATGATGAATATACTGTGCATGCATTATGCAGTCTAGTATCAGAACAATATAAATATATTGAAAATTAAACATCATTTCAATTGGCACCAGTGGCGCAATTGGTAAGCGCGTTCAGCTGTTAGCTGAAAGGTTGGTGGTTCGAGTCCACTCCGGTGCGAGTCAACTTTTCTTTACATTTCTCAAAAGGAACCTTTTCTGAGAATTGAAACTGGCGACTTTCAAAAATCTCAAATGAAAGCTTTCCAAAGCAGCCAAAATATTTTCCAGTTGAAGTGCGTTGCAACTCTTCTACGCGTTTATTTCTAAAATGACAGTTGTATCAAATAAGATGAAATTTCAACATTCTTTAACCCCTTGTATTTCAAATAGTTCTGAATTTTAGGGAAAAGACAATGATGTTACCTGGCCCTTTAAAATGTATTTGTGACTTCCAATTTAATAATAATAATAATAATAAAATTTGTATAGCGCTGATACCAGACAAGTCTGTTCATAGCGCTGAGTTCAGGACATGCATCCTGAAGAGATGAGTTTTCAGCCTACTCTTAAACGAGGAGACTGACGTGCTTGTCCTAATATCAGTAGGCAAGGAATTCCATAGTCGTGGGCCTACAGATGAGAAGGCCCTGTCACCTATTGTCCTTAGCCTGGTTTTAGGTACCTGTAGGTGGGTGCCATCATTGGATCTTAGACAGCGTTCATCTTCTTTAATCAGGAGTAGATCCCGTAAGTAAGGCGGAGCCTTACCGTTAAGGGCTTTCCAGGTTAATAGGAGGATTTTAAAATCAATTCTCGCATGAACGGGAAGCCAATGCAGTTCCCTTAATTTTCCTGAAATGTGATCAAATTTCCTGATTTCTCCAACTACCCGTGCTGCAGAGTTTTGGAGGTATTGCAGTTTCATGATGTCAGATTTAGGAAGACCTGCCAGAAGACCATTACCATAGTCAAGGGTGGATGTAACAAAAGCATGGGTAAGTGTTACCGCGGTCTTCTCGTCTAGACAATGTCTGATGGCCGCCAGGTTCCTGATGTGATAATAGCCCTTCTGACACATTTTCCTGATCTGGGCCTTCATGTCCATGTTGGAGTCAAATGTGATACCAAGGTCAACAACTGACTGACTAGGAGCAATATCAGAGTCACCCACTCTGATTGTGGATGGGATACTGCTATGGGTGGTAGTACTGTATCTGTCAGTACATATGAGCATCTCTGTCTTTCCATCATTTATCTTCATCTTGTTTGATATTAGGAAATTTCTGACTTCCCTGACACACTCCTCCAGTTTGTGTCTGCTCATATCCACATGATGGGGAGAGGCGTGGTCCACAGGGATGTAGATCTGAGTATCATCTGCATAAATATGATAGCTCAGACCATATTTTGCAAGTATATCAGATAGGGGTGTCATGTAAATGGTGAACAGTATAGGACCCAGGACTGAGCCCTGGGGTACCCCATATTTTAAGGATTTGAGACAGGATCTATGAATCCCCACCTTCACACATTGCTTTCTGTCCATTAGGTATGACCGAATCCAGGAGAGTGCATGACCTGTGACGTTGCATCTATCCCTCAGCCTGTCCAAAAGGATTTTATGGTCAATAGTGTCAAAGGCAGCGGAAAGGTCAAGCAACAACAAGATAACTGCCTTTCTATTGTCAAGGCAGCCCAAGATATCATTTTGCACTTTTAGCAAAGCAGTTTCAGTGCTGTGATATTCCTTGGAGGCTGATTGAAACTTGTCAGTAAGACCATTCCTTACAAGATGGGGGACTAGTTGGTCTGCAACCGCCCTCTCGGTTAGTTTGGAGACAAATGTTAGGTTGGAAACAGGCCTATAGTTTTTTTCAACTAGTTCCAGACCTAGTTTCTTCAGCAGGGGTGTTATGATGGCTATTTTCATATTTTCCGATACTGCTGATTCCATCAGTGATTTATTTATGATGGAAGTAATTATTGGTAGGAGGTCATCTAAGAGGTCAAGTAAGAGCCAGGTTGGAATTGGATCCAGGTCACATGACTTCTTTGCTGACCTTTTGACCAATTTCCGTACGTCATCAATGGTTAGGGGTGTGAACCTATCCAGACATGTAGTACTATTGTTTGTAGTGTCACCTGGTGGCGAAATTCGACCAGATGGAGCATTATCAATGTTCAGGCGGATTCTCTCTATTTTTTCAAGAAAGAATGTGTTGAACTTCTCAGCTTGAGTAATATCACAGTCAGATTGGGGCATAGGTGTGTCCTTTTTCTTGTGCATGACTGTGTCAATGACTCTAAAAAGCTTTTTGGGGTCATGTTTGTTTTCCTCAACCAGGTTGGAAAAATATGATGATTGAGCAGATTTAAGCATTGAGTTGTATTTGTTCCTCTGAGAGTTATACAGCTCCTTGTCAATTTGAGTGCGAGTCTTGCTCATTTTTCTCTCAAGCCTCCTCTTGAGAGATCTTTCCAGCTTTAATTGGTCACTCATCCAAGGTACAGGTTTGCGCTGGGTGACCATGGCAACCTTAATTGGTGCATGTTTGTCCATGAGTGATGTGAGTTCCCTATCATAATAATTTACCATGTCCTCCAATGATAAATGTTCCCAAGTTGAGTCTCTGTCAGTTAGGGATTTAATGTCCCTTCTTAGGGATTCAAGATCTAATGCCTTGAAATTCCTAAATTTGATAGATTTTTTAGGGGGTTTAGGAGGTACAATATCAAGGTAAATCTTAATCATTTTATGATCAGATAGGTATTCATCTACCAGGTGACTCTTCATGAGCTTATTTCCCCTAAAGGTCATGATTAGATCAAGGGTGTTCCCTAACCTATTGGTTGGTTCTTGAACCCATTGTGTTAGATCAAAGGTAGATAGGATGTCATTAAATTTAATGACATCCGGCTTTAAGGGCAAGTTAACATGGAAGTTGTAGTCACCAAGGAAAATGACCTCATGACTAAAGGAACCATAATGTGCAACCAATTGGGTGAACTCATCATAGAACTCAGAGTAGGTATATCTATTTCGATCAGATGGTTCAGGTCTGTATATCACCACAAATGTTACCTTTTTTCCCTTCAATGTGATGGATGACTCCATGAGCTCCATGGTGGTGACTACTGGTTGGTTGGCCCTATTGGTTATGAAGGGGAGTTCAGATTTGTATAAAATCCCTAATCCTCCCCCTGTACGACCAATTCTAGGAAAGGACTCAAATTCAAGTGACCCTTCTTTAAGTTCACTTTTGACTTTGTCAGAATTTGAGTCATGCATCCAAGTCTCAGTCATGAACAGGGCATCAAGGTCATGCTCAGTAAAATAATCTTTTACTGGCAGGATCTTGCTAGATATGCTCTGTACATTGCAACACCCAATATTTAATGTTTTCTTCCCGTTTCTATTAGGATTTTTAATACGAGAATGCTGTTTGTTTACAATCCGAGGCCGACCACGTGGAGCAGAGCGAGCACGTGTAGTTGGAGCCGGCCCTGAGACGTGATTGGTCGAAGCAGAAGACGGATGTGTATTGCCATTTTTTATGTTTACGTTCAGACCACGTGTTTCCACGAGCCGATGTGATTCGGGCGTTTCCGGATCTGATAGACAATGGTAGCGATTTGTGGTCGTTCGTATGTTCTCGTGGCTCCGGAAGCTGTGGTTCGGGTATTTCCATAAAGCGCCACGTTGTACGCTACCACGAGGAAGGGATGCACAACTCGAAGCAGACGGCTCCCACCAATTTGAACAATTTGAAGGATCACCACAAGACATACGTGAGTATCTATTAGAAAATGATGGAATAATGTGTGTAGCAGGATGTAGTTCCTGTAAATTGATATTTTCCATCTTCAAAATGCTAATTTTGGCTGTTTTGCTGGTGTTTTGCTGGTGTTTTTTAGATGCTCGCCGGCACCATGTACAGATAGCAACGTGTCGTAGCTGACAGACTGTTGGGTCTCAAGTGTGAGTTTATGTTGGCATGGAAATAATTCAATATTTCTGTTCAAAATTACCTTAGCTGCATTCTTAAAAGGAGAACTGCAGAGAAGTTTTATTTGAGATGGGGCGATAAGATAGAAATTTATATTTGCTAACGAATTTGTGGCATGAGAGTTGAGGCTTAGTACAAAGATTGAGGGCAAAATTTTCTCAACATAGATTTATGGCGCTTATGTAATTTCTGAGGGATTGGCTATTTGGGATGCCAGAATCTTACAAATAGCAACCCATGCTGAGTCACATACAGAGGAAGAAATTTGGTAGCTTGTGAATGAGTGATGAGAGGAGCCATGTAGTTTCCTACTCTGCTATTTAATGTGTCTGAGTATTAACATATTACCTGAAGGATTTTTCTCCTTGAAGGCAAGAATCTAGATGTGGAGTTGGGGCTCAATCTGGAATTTGTCTTTGTATGATATGTGAGAAATGTGCTTAATTTACTAATTATCTCAAGCGAAAGATTAAAAGTTATTGTTTGATTTTGTGAGAGTCAAAAGAGCATTAACATACATGAGCATATAACCGGAAATGATGAATATACTGTGCATGCATTATGCAGTCTAGTATCAGAACAATATAAATATATTGAAAATTAAACATCATTTCAATTGGCACCAGTGGCGCAATTGGTAAGCGCGTTCAGCTGTTAGCTGAAAGGTTGGTGGTTCGAGTCCACTCCGGTGCGAGTCAACTTTTCTTTACATTTCTCAAAAGGAACCTTTTCTGAGAATTGAAACTGGCGACTTTCAAAAATCTCAAATGAAAGCTTTCCAAAGCAGCCAAAACATTTTCCAGTTGAAGTGCGTTGTAACTCTTCTACGCGTTTATTTCTATAATGACAGTTGTATCAAATAAGATGAAATTTCAACATTCTTTAACCCCTTGTATTTCAAATAGTTCTGAATTTTAGGGAAAAGACAATGATGTTACCTGGCCCTTTAAAATGTATTTGTGACTTCCAATTTGTGGCATGAGAGTTGAGGCTTAGTACAAAGATTGAGGGCAAAATTTTCTCAACATAGATTTATGGCGCTTATGTAATTTCTGAGGGATTGGCAATTTGGGATGCCAGAATCTTACAAATAGCAACCCATGCTGGGTCACATACAGTGGAAGAAATTTGGTAGCTTGTGAATGAGTGATGAGAGGAGCCATGTAGTTTCCTACTCTGCTATTTAATGTGTCTGAGTAGGCAAATAGACTACTTAGACAAGGTAGGGAGAGGCAAAAACTAAAATTGCAAATGATGTGCTAATTGGAAAGGATCCAAGTGTGAAGGGCAAGGCAGAGGACATAATTATATCCAAACTATTTTACGTTAGCGTCTACTGAAATAATAGAAAGTATTTAATGAATCTTTGGATGTATCTTTCAGTATGTATAAACATTTCCATACATTATTAATTTAATTACAAATAATTGAAGTTATATTCAATAATGTAAACTAATGCTGCCCATGAATGAGGAAAGGAGAGAATATTTGTTGTCATTTATCTCAAATTCCAGTCACAATAAATTCAAATTGACAACAAGTTTGACAAAAAAATGAGTTGCCAAAAATCAAGAATGAGGTTATTGTGCCATCAATCAAATATCTAATGGTGCATTATTAACATATTACCTGAAGGATATTTCTCCTTGAAGGCAAGAATCTAGATGTGGAGTTGGGGCTCAATCTGGAATTTGTCTTTGTATGATATGTGAGAAATGTGCTTAATTTACTAATTATCTCAAGCGAAAGATTAAAAGTTATTGTTTGATTTTGTGAGAGTCAAGACAGCATTAACATACATGAGCATATAACCGAAAATGATGAATATACTGTGCATGCATTATGCAGTTTAGTATCAGAACATTATAAATATATTGAAAATTAAACATCATTTCAATTGGCACCAGTGGCGCAATTGGTAAGCGCGTTCAGCTGTTAGCTGAAAGGTTGGTGGTTCGAGTCCACTCCGGTGCGAGTCAACTTTTCTTTACATTTCTCAAAAGGAACCTTTTCTGAGAATTGAAACTGGCGACTTTCAAAAATCTCAAATGAAAGCTTTCCAAAGCAGCCAAAACATTTTCCAGTTGAAGTGCGTTGTAACTCTTCTACGCGTTTATTTCTATAATGACAGTTGTATCAAATAAGATGAAATTTCAACATTCTTTAACCCCTTGTATTTCAAATAGTTCTGAATTTTAGGGAAAAGACAATGATGTTACCTGGCCCTTTAAAATGTATTTGTGACTACCAATTTGTGGCATGAGAGTTGAGGCTTAGTACAAAGATTGAGGGCAAAATTTTCTCAACATAGATTTATGGTGCTTATGTAATTTCTGAGGGATTGGCTATTTGGGATGCCAGAATCTTACAAATAGAAACCCATGCTGGGTCACATACAGAGGAAGAAATTTGGTAGCTTGTGAATGAGTGATGAGAGGAGCCATGTAGTTTCCTACTCTGCTATTTAATGTGTCTGAGTAGGCAAATAGACTACTAAGACAAGGTAGGGAGAGGCCAAAAATAAAATTTCAAATGATGTGCTAATTGGAAAGGATCCAAGTGTGAAGGGCAAGGCAGAGGAAATAATTATATCCAAACTATTTTACGTTAGCGTCTACTGAAATAATAGAAAGTATTTAATGAATCTTTGGATGTATCTTTCATTATGTATAAACATTTCCATACATTATTAATTTAATTACAAATAATTGAAGTTATATTCAATAATGTAAACTAATACTGCCCATGAATGAGGAAAGGAGAGAATATTTGTTGTCATTCATCTCAAATTTCAGTCACAATAAATTCAAATTGACAACAAGTTTGACAAAAAAATGAGTCACCAAAAATCAAGAATGAGGTTATTGTGCCATCAATCAAATATCTAATGGTGCATTATTAACATATTACCTGAAGGATATTTCTCCTTGAAGGCAAGAATCTGGATGTGGAGCTGGGGCTCAATCTGGAATTTGTCTTTGTATGATATGTGAGAAATGTGCTTAATTTACTAATTATCTCAAGCGAAAGATTAAAAGTTATTGTTTGATTTTGTGAGAGTCAAAACAGCATTAACATACATGAGCATATAACCGGAAATGATCAATATACTGTGCATGCATTATGCAGTTTAGTATCAGAACAATATAAATATATTGAAAATTAAACATCATTTCAATTGGCACCAGTGGCGCAATTGGTAAGCGCGTTCAGCTGTTAGCTGAAAGGTTGGTGGTTCGAGTCCACTCCGGAGCGAGTCAACTTTTCTTTACATTTCTCAAAAGGAACCTTTTCTGAGAATTGAAACTGGCGACTTTCAAAAATCTCAAATGAAAGCTTTCCAAAGCAGCCAAAATATTTTCCAGTTGAAGTGCGTTGTAACTCTTCTACGCGTTTATTTCTATAATGACAGTTGTATCAAATAAGATGAAATTTCAACATTCTTTAACCCCTTGTATTTCAAATAGTTCTGAATTTTAGGGAAAAGACAATGATGTTACCTGGCCCTTTAAAATGTATTTGTGACTACCAATTTGTGGCATGAGAGTTGAGGCTTAGTACAAAGATTGAGGGCAAAATTTTCTCAACATAGATTTATGGCGCTTATGTAATTTCTGAGGGATTGGCTATTTGGGATGCCAGAATCTTACAAATAGCAACCCATGCTGAGTCACATACAGAGGAAGAAATTTGGTAGCTTGTGAATGAGTGATGAGAGGAGCCATGTAGTTTCCTACTCTGCTATTTAATGTGTCTGAGTAGGCAAATAGACTACTTAGACAAGGTAGGGAGAGGCAAAAAATAAAATTGCAAATGATGTGCTAATTGGAAAGGATCCAAGTGTGAAGGGCAAGGCAGAGGAAATAATTATATCCAAACTATTTAATGTTAGCGTCTACTGAAATAATAGAAAGTATTTAATGAATCTTTGGATGTATCCTAAATTATGTATAAACATTTCCATACATTATTAATTTAATTACAAATAATTGAAGTAATATTCAATAATGTAAACTAATGCTGCCCATGAATGAGGAAAGGAGAGAATATTTGTTGTCATTTATCTCAAATTTCAGTCACAATAAATTCAAATTGACAACAAGTTTGACAAAAAAATGAGTTGCCAAAAATCAAGAATGAGGTTATTGTGCCATCAATCAAATATCTAATGGTGCATTATTAACATATTACCTGAAGGATATTTCTCCTTGAAGGCAAGAATCTAGATGTGGAGTTGGGGCTCAATCTGGAATTTGTCTTTGTATGATATGTGAGAAATGTGCTTAATTTACTAATTATCTCAAGCGAAAGATTAAAAGTTATTGTTTGATTTTGTGAGAGTCAAAACAGCATTAACATACATGAGCATATAACCGAAAATGATGAATATACTGTGCATGCATTATGCAGTTTAGTATCAGAACAATATAAATATATTGAAAATTAAACATCATTTCAATTGGCACCAGTGGCGCAATTGGTAAGCGCGTTCAGCTGTTAGCTGAAAGGTTGGTGGTTCGAGTCCATTCCGGTGCGAGTCAACTTTTCTTTACATTTCTCAAAAGGAACCTTTTCTGAGAATTGAAACTGGCGACTTTCAGAAATCTCAAATGAAAGCTTTCCAAAGCAGCCAAAACATTTTCCAGTTGAAGTGCGTTGTAACTCTTCTACGCGTTTATTTCTATAATGACAGTTGTATCAAATAAGATGAAATTTCAACATTCTTTAACCCCTTGTATTTCAAATAGTTCTGAATTTTAGGGAAAAGACAATGATGTTACCTGGCCCTTTAAAATTAATTTGTGACTACCAATTTGTGGCATGAGAGTTGAGGCTTAGTACAAAGATTGAGGGCAAAATTTTCTCAACATAGATTTATGGTGCTTATGTAATTTCTGAGGGATTGGCTATTTGGGATGCCAGAATCTTACAAATAGAAACCCATGCTGGGTCACATACAGAGGAAGAAATTTGGTAGCTTGTGAATGAGTGATGAGAGGAGCCATGTAGTTTCCTACTCTGCTATTTAATGTGTCTGAGTAGGCAAATAGACTACTAAGACAAGGTAGGGAGAGGCCAAAAATAAAATTTCAAATGATGTGCTAATTGGAAAGGATCCAAGTGTGAAGGGCAAGGCAGAGGAAATAATTATATCCAAACTATTTTACGTTAGCGTCTACTGAAATAATAGAAAGTATTGAATGAATCTTTGGATGTATCTTTCATTATGTATAAACATTTCCATAAATTATTAATTTAATTACAAATAATTGAAGTAATATTCAATAATGTAAACTAATGCTGCCCATGAATGAGGAAAGGAGAGAATATTTGTTGTCATTTATCTCAAATTTCAGTCACAATAAATTCAAATTGACAACAAGTTTGACAAAAAAATGAGTTGCCAAAAATCAAGAATGAGGTTATTGTGCCATCAATCAAATATCTAATGGTGCATTATTAACATATTACCTGAAGGATATTTCTCCTTGAAGGCAAGAATCTAGATGTGGAGTTGGGGCTCAATCTGGAATTTGTCTTTGTATGATATGTGAGAAATGTGCTTAATTTACTAATTATCTCAAGCGAAAGATTAAAAGTTATTGTTTGACTTTGTGAGAGTCAAAACAGCATTAACATACATTAGCATATAACCGGAAATGATGAATATACTGTGCATGCATTATGCAGTTTAGTATCAGAACAGTATAAATATATTGAAAATTAAACATCATTTCTATTGGCACCAGTGGCGCAATTGGTAAGCGCGTTCAGCTGTTAGCTGAAAGGTTGGTGGTTCGAGTCCACTCCGGTGCGAGTCAACTTTTCTTTACATTTCTCAAAAGGAACCTTTTCTAAGAATTGAAACTGGCGACTTTCAAAAATCTCAAATGAAAGCTTTCCAAAGCAGCCAAAATATTTTCCAGTTGAAGTGCGTTGCAACTCTTCTACGCGTTTATTTCTATAATGACAGTTGTATCAAATAAGATGAAATTTCAACATTCTTTAACCCCTTGTATTTCAAATAGTTCTGAATTTTAGGGAAAAGACAATGATGTTACCTGGCCCTTTAAAATGTATTTGTGACTTCCAATTTGTGGCATGAGAGTTGAGGCTTAGTACAAAGATTGAGGGCAAAATTTTCTCAACATAGATTTATGGCGCTTATGTAATTTCTGAGGGATTGGCTATTTGGGATGCCAGAATCTTACAAATAGCAACCCATGCTGAGTCACATACAGAGGAAGAAATTTGGTAGCTTGTGAATGAGTGATGAGAGGAGCCATGTAGTTTCCTACTCTGCTATTTAATGTGTCTGAGTAGGCAAATAGACTACTTAGACAAGGTAGGGAGAGGCAAAAAATAAAATTGCAAATGATGTGCTAATTGGAAAGGATCCAAGTGTGAAGGGCAAGGCAGAGGAAATAATTATATCCAAACTATTTAATGTTAGCGTCTACTGAAATAATAGAAAGTATTTAATGAATCTTTGGATGTTTCCTTCATTATGTATAAACATTTCCATACATTATTAATTTAATTACAAATAATTGAAGTAATATTCAATAATGTAAACTAATGCTGCCCATGAATGAGGAAAGGAGAGAATATTTGTTGTCATTTATCTCAAATTTCAGTCACAATAAATTCAAATTGACAACAAGTTTGACAAAAAAATGAGTTGCCAAAAATCAAGAATGAGGTTATTGTGCCATCAATCAAATATCTAATGGTGCATTATTAACATATTACCTGAAGGATATTTCTCCTTGAAGGCAAGAATCTAGATGTGGAGTTGGGGCTCAATCTGGAATTTGTCTTTGTATGATATGTGAGAAATGTGCTTAATTTACTAATTATCTCAAGCGAAAGATTAAAAGTTATTGTTTGATTTTGTGAGAGTCAAGACAGCATTAACATACATGAGCATATAACCGAAAATGATGAATATACTGTGCATGCATTATGCAGTTTAGTATCAGAACATTATAAATATATTGAAAATTAAACATCATTTCAATTGGCACCAGTGGCGCAATTGGTAAGCGCGTTCAGCTGTTAGCTGAAAGGTTGGTGGTTCGAGTCCACTCCGGTGCGAGTCAACTTTTCTTTACATTTCTCAAAAGGAACCTTTTCTGAGAATTGAAACTGGCGACTTTCAAAAATCTCAAATGAAAGCTTTCCAAAGCAGCCAAAACATTTTCCAGTTGAAGTGCGTTGTAACTCTTCTACGCGTTTATTTCTATAATGACAGTTGTATCAAATAAGATGAAATTTCAACATTCTTTAACCCCTTGTATTTCAAATAGTTCTGAATTTTAGGGAAAAGACAATGATGTTACCTGGCCCTTTAAAATGTATTTGTGACTACCAATTTGTGGCATGAGAGTTGAGGCTTAGTACAAAGATTGAGGGCAAAATTTTCTCAACATAGATTTATGGTGCTTATGTAATTTCTGAGGGATTGGCTATTTGGGATGCCAGAATCTTACAAATAGAAACCCATGCTGGGTCACATACAGAGGAAGAAATTTGGTAGCTTGTGAATGAGTGATGAGAGGAGCCATGTAGTTTCCTACTCTGCTATTTAATGTGTCTGAGTAGGCAAATAGACTACTAAGACAAGGTAGGGAGAGGCCAAAAATAAAATTTCAAATGATGTGCTAATTGGAAAGGATCCAAGTGTGAAGGGCAAGGCAGAGGAAATAATTATATCCAAACTATTTTACGTTAGCGTCTACTGAAATAATAGAAAGTATTTAATGAATCTTTGGATGTATCTTTCATTATGTATAAACATTTCCATACATTATTAATTTAATTACAAATAATTGAAGTTATATTCAATAATGTAAACTAATACTGCCCATGAATGAGGAAAGGAGAGAATATTTGTTGTCATTCATCTCAAATTTCAGTCACAATAAATTCAAATTGACAACAAGTTTGACAAAAAAATGAGTCACCAAAAATCAAGAATGAGGTTATTGTGCCATCAATCAAATATCTAATGGTGCATTATTAACATATTACCTGAAGGATATTTCTCCTTGAAGGCAAGAATCTGGATGTGGAGCTGGGGCTCAATCTGGAATTTGTCTTTGTATGATATGTGAGAAATGTGCTTAATTTACTAATTATCTCAAGCGAAAGATTAAAAGTTATTGTTTGATTTTGTGAGAGTCAAAACAGCATTAACATACATGAGCATATAACCGGAAATGATCAATATACTGTGCATGCATTATGCAGTTTAGTATCAGAACAATATAAATATATTGAAAATTAAACATCATTTCAATTGGCACCAGTGGCGCAATTGGTAAGCGCGTTCAGCTGTTAGCTGAAAGGTTGGTGGTTCGAGTCCACTCCGGAGCGAGTCAACTTTTCTTTACATTTCTCAAAAGGAACCTTTTCTGAGAATTGAAACTGGCGACTTTCAAAAATCTCAAATGAAAGCTTTCCAAAGCAGCCAAAATATTTTCCAGTTGAAGTGCGTTGTAACTCTTCTACGCGTTTATTTCTATAATGACAGTTGTATCAAATAAGATGAAATTTCAACATTCTTTAACCCCTTGTATTTCAAATAGTTCTGAATTTTAGGGAAAAGACAATGATGTTACCTGGCCCTTTAAAATGTATTTGTGACTACCAATTTGTGGCATGAGAGTTGAGGCTTAGTACAAAGATTGAGGGCAAAATTTTCTCAACATAGATTTATGGCGCTTATGTAATTTCTGAGGGATTGGCTATTTGGGATGCCAGAATCTTACAAATAGCAACCCATGCTGAGTCACATACAGAGGAAGAAATTTGGTAGCTTGTGAATGAGTGATGAGAGGAGCCATGTAGTTTCCTACTCTGCTATTTAATGTGTCTGAGTAGGCAAATAGACTACTTAGACAAGGTAGGGAGAGGCAAAAAATAAAATTGCAAATGATGTGCTAATTGGAAAGGATCCAAGTGTGAAGGGCAAGGCAGAGGAAATAATTATATCCAAACTATTTAATGTTAGCGTCTACTGAAATAATAGAAAGTATTTAATGAATCTTTGGATGTATCCTAAATTATGTATAAACATTTCCATACATTATTAATTTAATTACAAATAATTGAAGTAATATTCAATAATGTAAACTAATGCTGCCCATGAATGAGGAAAGGAGAGAATATTTGTTGTCATTTATCTCAAATTTCAGTCACAATAAATTCAAATTGACAACAAGTTTGACAAAAAAATGAGTTGCCAAAAATCAAGAATGAGGTTATTGTGCCATCAATCAAATATCTAATGGTGCATTATTAACATATTACCTGAAGGATATTTCTCCTTGAAGGCAAGAATCTAGATGTGGAGTTGGGGCTCAATCTGGAATTTGTCTTTGTATGATATGTGAGAAATGTGCTTAATTTACTAATTATCTCAAGCGAAAGATTAAAAGTTATTGTTTGATTTTGTGAGAGTCAAAACAGCATTAACATACATGAGCATATAACCGAAAATGATGAATATACTGTGCATGCATTATGCAGTTTAGTATCAGAACAATATAAATATATTGAAAATTAAACATCATTTCAATTGGCACCAGTGGCGCAATTGGTAAGCGCGTTCAGCTGTTAGCTGAAAGGTTGGTGGTTCGAGTCCATTCCGGTGCGAGTCAACTTTTCTTTACATTTCTCAAAAGGAACCTTTTCTGAGAATTGAAACTGGCGACTTTCAGAAATCTCAAATGAAAGCTTTCCAAAGCAGCCAAAACATTTTCCAGTTGAAGTGCGTTGTAACTCTTCTACGCGTTTATTTCTATAATGACAGTTGTATCAAATAAGATGAAATTTCAACATTCTTTAACCCCTTGTATTTCAAATAGTTCTGAATTTTAGGGAAAAGACAATGATGTTACCTGGCCCTTTAAAATTAATTTGTGACTACCAATTTGTGGCATGAGAGTTGAGGCTTAGTACAAAGATTGAGGGCAAAATTTTCTCAACATAGATTTATGGTGCTTATGTAATTTCTGAGGGATTGGCTATTTGGGATGCCAGAATCTTACAAATAGAAACCCATGCTGGGTCACATACAGAGGAAGAAATTTGGTAGCTTGTGAATGAGTGATGAGAGGAGCCATGTAGTTTCCTACTCTGCTATTTAATGTGTCTGAGTAGGCAAATAGACTACTAAGACAAGGTAGGGAGAGGCCAAAAATAAAATTTCAAATGATGTGCTAATTGGAAAGGATCCAAGTGTGAAGGGCAAGGCAGAGGAAATAATTATATCCAAACTATTTTACGTTAGCGTCTACTGAAATAATAGAAAGTATTGAATGAATCTTTGGATGTATCTTTCATTATGTATAAACATTTCCATAAATTATTAATTTAATTACAAATAATTGAAGTAATATTCAATAATGTAAACTAATGCTGCCCATGAATGAGGAAAGGAGAGAATATTTGTTGTCATTTATCTCAAATTTCAGTCACAATAAATTCAAATTGACAACAAGTTTGACAAAAAAATGAGTTGCCAAAAATCAAGAATGAGGTTATTGTGCCATCAATCAAATATCTAATGGTGCATTATTAACATATTACCTGAAGGATATTTCTCCTTGAAGGCAAGAATCTAGATGTGGAGTTGGGGCTCAATCTGGAATTTGTCTTTGTATGATATGTGAGAAATGTGCTTAATTTACTAATTATCTCAAGCGAAAGATTAAAAGTTATTGTTTGACTTTGTGAGAGTCAAAACAGCATTAACATACATTAGCATATAACCGGAAATGATGAATATACTGTGCATGCATTATGCAGTTTAGTATCAGAACAGTATAAATATATTGAAAATTAAACATCATTTCTATTGGCACCAGTGGCGCAATTGGTAAGCGCGTTCAGCTGTTAGCTGAAAGGTTGGTGGTTCGAGTCCACTCCGGTGCGAGTCAACTTTTCTTTACATTTCTCAAAAGGAACCTTTTCTAAGAATTGAAACTGGCGACTTTCAAAAATCTCAAATGAAAGCTTTCCAAAGCAGCCAAAATATTTTCCAGTTGAAGTGCGTTGCAACTCTTCTACGCGTTTATTTCTATAATGACAGTTGTATCAAATAAGATGAAATTTCAACATTCTTTAACCCCTTGTATTTCAAATAGTTCTGAATTTTAGGGAAAAGACAATGATGTTACCTGGCCCTTTAAAATGTATTTGTGACTTCCAATTTGTGGCATGAGAGTTGAGGCTTAGTACAAAGATTGAGGGCAAAATTTTCTCAACATAGATTTATGGCGCTTATGTAATTTCTGAGGGATTGGCTATTTGGGATGCCAGAATCTTACAAATAGCAACCCATGCTGAGTCACATACAGAGGAAGAAATTTGGTAGCTTGTGAATGAGTGATGAGAGGAGCCATGTAGTTTCCTACTCTGCTATTTAATGTGTCTGAGTAGGCAAATAGACTACTTAGACAAGGTAGGGAGAGGCAAAAAATAAAATTGCAAATGATGTGCTAATTGGAAAGGATCCAAGTGTGAAGGGCAAGGCAGAGGAAATAATTATATCCAAACTATTTAATGTTAGCGTCTACTGAAATAATAGAAAGTATTTAATGAATCTTTGGATGTTTCCTTCATTATGTATAAACATTTCCATACATTATTAATTTAATTACAAATAATTGAAGTAATATTCAATAATGTAAACTAATGCTGCCCATGAATGAGGAAAGGAGAGAATATTTGTTGTCATTTATCTCAAATTTCAGTCACAATAAATTCAAATTGACAACAAGTTTGACAAAAAAATGAGTTGCCAAAAATCAAGAATGAGGTTATTGTGCCATCAATCAAATATCTAATGGTGCATTATTAACATATTACCTGAAGGATATTTCTCCTTGAAGGCAAGAATCTAGATGTGGAGTTGGGGCTCAATCTGGAATTTGTCTTTGTATGATATGTGAGAAATGTGCTTAATTTACTAATTATCTCAAGCGAAAGATTAAAAGTTATTGTTTGATTTTGTGAGAGTCAAAACAGCATTAACATACATGAGCATATAACCGAAAATGATGAATATACTGTGCATGCATTATGCAGTTTAGTATCAGAACATTATAAATATATTGAAAATTAAACATCATTTCAATTGGCACCAGTGGCGCAATTGGTAAGCGCGTTCAGCTGTTAGCTGAAAGGTTGGTGGTTCGAGTCCACTCCGGTGCGAGTCAACTTTTCTTTACATTTCTCAAAAGGAACCTTTTCTGAGAATTGAAACTGGCGACTTTCAAAAATCTCAAATGAAAGCTTTCCAAAGCAGCCAAAACATTTTCCAGTTGAAGTGCGTTGTAACTCTTCTACGCGTTTATTTCTATAATGACAGTTGTATCAAATAAGATGAAATTTCAACATTCTTTAACCCCTTGTATTTCAAATAGTTCTGAATTTTAGGGAAAAGACAATGATGTTACCTGGCCATTTAAAATGTATTTGTGACTACCAATTTGTGGCATGAGAGTTGAGGCTTGGTACAAAGATTGAGGGCAAAATTTTCTCAACATAGATTTATGGTGCTTATGTAATTTCTGAGGGATTGGCTATTTGGGATGCCAGAATCTTACAAATAGAAACCCATGCTGGGTCACATACAGAGGAAGAAATTTGGTAGCTTGTGAATGAGTGATGAGAGGAGCCATGTAGTTTCCTACTCTGCTATTTAATGTGTCTGAGTAGGCAAATAGACTACTAAGACAAGGTAGGGAGAGGCCAAAAATAAAATTTCAAATGATGTGCTAATTGGAAAGGATCCAAGTGTGAAGGGCAAGGCAGAGGAAATAATTATATCCAAACTATTTTACGTTAGCGTCTACTGAAATAATAGAAAGTATTGAATGAATCTTTGGATGTATCTTTCATTATGTATAAACATTTCCATACATTATTAATTTAATTACAAATAATTGAAGTTATATTCAATAATGTAAACTAATGCTGCCCATGAATGAGGAAAGGAGAGAATATTTGTTGTCATTTATCTCAAATTTCAGTCACAATAAATTCAAATTGACAACAAGTTTGACAAAAAAATGAGTCGTCAAAAATCAAGAATGAGGTTATTGTGCCATCAATCAAATATCTAATGGTGCATTATTAACATATTACCTGAAGGATATTTCTCCTTGAAGGCAAGAATCTAGATGTGGAGTTTGGGCTCAATCTGGAATTTGTCTTTGTATGATATGTGAGAAATGTGCTTAATTTACTAATTATCTCAAGCGAAAGATTAAAAGTTATTGTTTGATTTTGTGAGAGTCAAAACAGCATTAACATACATGAGCATATAACCGGAAATGATGAATATACTGTGCATGCATTATGCAGTTTAGTATCAGAACAATATAGACATATTGAAAATTAAACATCATTTCAATTGGCACCAGTGGCGCAATTGGTAGGCGCGTTCAGCTGTTAGCTGAAAGGTTGGTGGTTCGAGTCCACTCCAGTGCGAGTCAACTTTTCTTTACATTTCTCAAAAGGAACCTTTTCTGAGAATTGAAACTGGCGACTTTCAAAATTCTCAAATGAAAGCTTTCCAAAGCAGCCAAAACATTTTCCAGTTGAAGTGCGTTGTAACTCTTCTACGCGTTTATTTCTATAATGACAGTTGTATCAAATAAGATGATTCAACATTCTTTAACCCCTTGTATTTCAAATAGTTCTGAATTTTAGGGAAAAGACAATGATGTTACCTGGCCCTTTAAAATTAATTTGTGACTACCAATTTGTGGCATGAGAGTTGAGGCTTAGTACAAAGATTGAGGGCAAAATTTTCTCAACATAGATTTATGGCGCTTATGTAATTTCTGAGGGATTGGCTATTTGGGATGCCAGAATCTTACAAATAGCAACCCATGCTGGGTCACATACAGAGGAAGAAATTTGGTAGCTTGTGAATGAGTGATGAGAGGAGCCATGTAGTTTCCTACTCTGCTATTTAATGTGTCTGAGTAGGCAAATAGACTACTAAGACAAGGTAGGGAGAGGCAAAAAATAAAATTGCAAATGATGTGCTAATTGGAAAGGATCCAAGTGTGAAGGGCAAGGCAGAGGAAATAATTATATCCAAACTATTTTACGTTAGCGTCTACTGAAATAATAGAAAGTATTGAATGAATCTTTGGATGTATCTTTCATTATGTATAAACATTTCCATACATTATTAATTTAATTACAATTAATTGAAGTTATATTCAATAATGTAAACTAATACTGCCCATGAATGAGGAAAGGAGAGAATATTTGTTGTCATTCATCTCAAATTTCAGTCACAATAAATTCAAATTGACAACAAGTTTGACAACAAAATGAGTCGCCAAAAATCAAGAATGAGGTTATTGTGCCATCAATCAAATATCTAATGGTGCATTATTAACATATTACCTGAAGGATATTTCTCCTTGAAGGCAAGAATCTGGATGTGGAGCTGGGGCTCAATCTGGAATTTGTCTTTGTATGATATGTGAGAAATGTGCTTAATTTACTAATTATCTCAAGCGAAAGATTAAAAGTTATTGTTTGATTTTGTGAGAGTCAAAACAGCATTAACATACATGAGCATATAACCGGAAATGATGAATATACTGTGCATGCATTATGCAGTTTAGTATCAGAACAATATAAATATATTGAAAATTAAACATCATTTCAATTGGCACCAGTGGCGCAATTGGTAAGGGCGTTCAGCTGTTAGCTGAAAGGTTGGTGGTTCGAGTCCACTCCGGTGCGAGTCAACTTTTCTTTACATTTCTCAAAAGGAACCTTTTCTGAGAATTGAAACTGGCGACTTTCAAAAATCTCAAATGAAAGCTTTCCAAAGCAGCCAAAATATTTTCCAGTTGAAGTGCGTTGCAACTCTTCTACGCGTTTATTTCTATAATGACAGTTGTATCAAATAAGATGAAATTTCAACATTCTTTAACCCCTTGTATTTCAAATAGTTCTGAATTTTAGGGAAAAGACAATGATGTTACCTGCACTGTGCGAATATCCTGATATTAGCAAACTGTTTATTAATATAAAGCACCAGGAAAAAACACCAATACAGTGCCATACTTAACTAAACTGACACCAGTATATATACAACTTACTTAAAATTTACTCTCCTGTTTATGCTTGGATAAGCTCGTTTACTTTTATAAACATTTCTGCTGATAGATGATATTTAGAGGCTATCCTTAATACTGATACATATGTATAGATAGCTAAACACACCTAAACAGAAGAAGTATAAAGGTTGATAAAATGAGGTACCCATGATGACACTTCACTGTTTATGTCAGTTTATGTGATATATACTCTATTGTTTATGTTAATCTATGTCATTTTTACAAGACATACTTTGTTCTGTATTTGTCAGTTTATGTCACTTTTACCAGACCTATCCTCCACTGTATATATAAGTTTATGTCTCTTAAACAGTTTTCATCTGCCATTATTTTTGTCAGTATATTCAAAATTTAAACATCCTATCCTTCACTTTGTACATCAGTTTATGTGGTATTTACAAGACCTATCCGCCACTGTTTTTGTCAGTTTATGTGAATTTTAGAGGGCCTATCCTCCAACGTATACATCAGTTTATTTGGTATCTACAAGACCTATCCGCCACTGTTTATGCCAGTTTAGGTGAACTTTAGAGGGCCTATCCTCCAACGTATACATCAGTTTATTTGGTATTTACAAGACCTATCCGCCACTGTTTATGCCAGTTTAGGTGAACTTTAGAGGGCCTATCCTCCAACGTATACATCAGTTTATTTGGTATTTACAAGACCTATCCGCCACTGTTTTTGTCAGTTCATGTGAATTTTAGAGGGCCTATCCTCCAACGTATACATCAGTTTATTTGGTATTTACAAGACCTATCCACTACTGCTTTTGTCAGTTTATGTCATTTTGCCAGGCCCTATCCTTTAATGTATATGTTAGATTTTTGGTATTTACAAGACCTATCCGCCACTGTTTATGCCAGTTTAGGTGAACTTTAGAGGGCCTATCCTCCAACGTATACATCAGTTTATTTGGTATTTACAAGACCTATCCGCCACTGTTTTTGTCATTTTATGTAGATCTTACAGGCCCTATCCTTTAGTATGTCTGTCAGTTTATGTGGTATATAAAGCCTATCCTCCAATTTAATTGTTAGGTTATGTGAACTGTGCTTGTCTAATCCTCCAATGTATATATCAGTTTATATGAATTTTATATGAGATCTATGATGAATTCATAAGACATAACAACACTATATGAAAAGAAAACATATCATTTATATGCATTATTTTTTTATTATAAAAGAAAAGGTTTTTACAATTATCATCATCACATTTGACAGAAATGTGAAAATAATTACCTGCAAAACTGAAAGATGCAATGTCACTCATATATTACAAAAGAAATTGTTGAATTGAATTCCAATAGCATATTTTTGCTCTTATTTACATATTCCAAAAAGGGAAATGATATAAAAACTAGAAACTAATAATCTTAAAATATAAAAAATATGAAACATATGATGGTGAACAATCGATGTATTTCATATTCTATCATGCAATGTTGATTTACAGTCAGATAACAATTACAATTGTTTATTCATACCTTGTTATTATCTTGGTGGATTTGTATATTTTATTCAATAACAGCCTCAATTGAGCAATTAATCAAACTATAAATATATTGAAAAATGAACTAAAAATACAGAGCACTTTTTCATGATCATTCTTTCCATATTCAATTCAGTACTAATTACAATAATCAAAAACACAAGGCAAATAGAGACCAGACTGTTATTTAATCAGTCCCCCTGGGAATCTCAAATCTGTGGATCTGACATGTAAAACAAAAGAGCACTTCTGGATTCTGGCAAATCAGGCTAATAAGTATTATATGAAGCACTCTTTATTGATACAGTCCAATAAGTCTTTTTAAACAGGGGGACCAGGACCCATGAAAAGCTGTACAGTCAGATCATGCTGATTGGTAGTGTTACACAACACAGCAACCTCACAAGTTGACCGTTTGTCAAACTGTCCACATACAGCCCACCGGATGCTGCTGGTGGCCGGGCAGGCTGTGTGTAAACATAGGCAAGAAAGGGGTTCCTTCACACCACCCTGCATAATCCGGTTTATCTCAGCATAGAGAAATAAAATTTTATACTTTCTCTATGATCTCAGTGACAGCCCTTCTCCATGATCTCATCAGTAGAGGGGGAAGAATGGAAGGTGATCTTCATATTTATCAGTTCATTCAGAAAACATAAATTAAGCACTGGAAAGTTTATCTGAAGAGGACCAGGAAATCAGATTCTTATCTTTACACAAATTATATAATGAGTCTTTGAAGTTGACCGCTCCCCCACCCAGCTACAGCAACATCTAGCCCAAGGGAGGTATGGGGTAAAACCACAAATATGTTGTAATATGCTGGACACATGCACTCAGCCATGTGCTTTGTGTTTAAAAACAAACCTAAACCTACATCTCACACACAGTATCAACTGTTAATCAAAACCAAATTAATTTAAATCTCAGAACACTTTTATTGTTTAAAAGAGCTTAGATATTAAACATTTAGATTTCAAATTAAAATATGTTGTAGCCCTTGTGTTCATGCAGCAATATACCAAGTACCATACATTTCTATTTGAAAGTAAGAAATATATCAGAATGTATTCAATTTATACTGGCTGAGCCCTGGGTGCTTTGATGGCCAAGACATGTTTAATAGGCTCCACCCCCTTCCTTTTATACTTGAACCCCCTCCTTTAATCTTTCAGTACCTCAGTATCAACATCCCACCAAGAAATTATGTGAATAAAGGAGGGGGCTTTCAAAGAGGGATTGTCAATTAAGATCTTTAAATTTGTTTAAAGGAGGGGGTTCAAGTATAAAATGAGGGGGTGGAGCCTATTAAACAGGTCTTGTCCATCAACACGCCAAGAGCTCAGCCAGTATAAATTGAATACATTCTGATATATTCTGATGTCACTTTGTAATAGAATTGTATGGTACTTGGTACAATGCTGTATGAATGCAAGGGCTACAACATATTTTAATCTGAAATGAAAATGTTTGATATCAGAGCTCTTTCAAAAAATAAATGTGTTCTGAGATTTAAAAAAAAAAATTGAATGACAGTTGACACTGTGTGTGTGATGTGGGTTTAGGTTTGATTATAAATACCAAGGACATGACTGGGTGCATGTGTCAGCATGTAACAATATATTTTTTAAAAAAACTAAAAAAGCAGCTTTAAAAAGCTGAAAACGTTTAAAACACTTATTGGACTGAAAAACTTTTAAAAACACTTATTGGACTGTATCAATAAAGTGTGCTTCATACCTTTCAACATCATTCTACATTATCAACCTCATCATCAACATCCTCTATTACTGATTGGCTTAGATTTAGTGATAAATGGGTGATGCTAGCGCTGGTCTCAGGCACATTTGAGATGCTGGTCTCAGGCAAATGTACATGTGTGGTGCTGGTCTCAGGCAAATGTACATGTGTGGTGCTGATCTCAGGCAGAGTACTGTTTTGCTCTTCAGTGTCCATTGTCCATTCCAGCTCCGAACAGTCGGTTAAAATGGGCTTGTTGGATTCACGGCCTTCCAGTCTTGTAAATCGGGGCTTTTTACGGCCACCGGTGCTGTCTTGCCGGCTGGCCATCCTATCCAGCTTCTTCTTGTACCTCTTCAACTTCTCTGACTCATTCGGCTTTCGTCTAATTATGAGGGTCATTGGGTCATCTTCATCATCATCCTCTGACGACATGAAGGGGACTTGGAGGGCTGCTGTCACCTTTGCCTTCTTCTCCACGCTCCACTGCATCAATGCTACAGCATTTTTTCTCCGATCTGCCTTCTGCAAATATAACCATTAATTTTCATGTAAAAACAAGTGTTTTATGGGAATTTAGTAATGCAGCACAATATATTTGCTACAAGTAGATCTCATCTTAAGGTTATTTATGGGTCTTTTTCAATGAGTGCCCCCTAGTGACAGAGAAGAAAATAACCAAAATGTTATACTTTTGGGAATTGGTACATTTACAGTGTTAAAATACATTCCCTATTAAAATACATATTTGTTTTTTAATCCAAATGTAAAGTCAGGGAAAACTTTTTTAGAGAAGATTATCTACAGTTTTATCAATATCCACAATTTTATCAATATCAGTGTAAACTTTACCATTCTCTTTCTTGCTGCAGCCTTCATATTGGCCCTATGCTGAGCAGCCTTTCCGTTTTTCCCTCTTGTAAAGGTTTCCTGACAAGACTTAAAGTAAGTCTTGATTGAAGCTGGAAAAAAGATATAATTTTTTATAATATCTGTATTCACACATGAGATAACATGGCGTTTACAGTGTACAGAGATTGAAATAAATGCTGAACTGATTCTTATAATAATGCCAATATTAATAGAATTTGCAGAAATGGGTATGAAAGTTATCAAAATGAATTATTTCTTTAAAAACATAAAGACATATCAGAGATGTAATTTTGAATGTGTAAATTTCATCACACAAATAACTTAATAAATAATTATAATCAATCTTGAACATAAGCATGGCATCCTTAATTTCCTTAATACCTTTTTAAAAGATGTTTTTTTACTGAACAAATTGACAAATCACATGGCATATAAATGGAATGTGAAATATTTAAAATATATACAGAGGTGAATTATGATATATTCTTACCTGTAATTTCTTGAAGGGGCACATCTCCTGCAAGACCCCGGACTCCACGAATGATTTCCTGTGTTATGGTCTGGTTCTCTGTATCATTATATCTGAGGAACAAAATTAAATTTAAAGTTTATAGTGTACATCCAAAATTTGAGGTCAATTATGAAAGCATCCTAAAATGGTGAACCTTATTTCTTTTTCTAAATGTTGCAAGTTCGTATTATGAAGATGTTATTTGGTGTGGATTCCTACCCTTGGTGTAGTTATTTGAACAAATAACAAGTTACTTTTAAAACAACCATTATAAATTCATTTGTGATTCATAATGACTTACTTTCTCCCTGCACCAAGTCCCCATGTCAGACCATCATCTCTCAGCTTACCAGCAGCATCATGGACAGCTGTCTTGAGACAAAATTGACAGCAATAAATATCAAAGCAACAATTCAGTAATACTATTATTGTTATCAACAGAGTAACTGTTTTCATGAATGTCTATAACTTGTTGGGCTTTGGCAATCTACAAATTGTTTGAGGATCATAAATTATAACTGCATAACACATTCTTCCATTATAATTCTTTAGTATGCTACAGGTTTGAGACATGATCTATATTCTTTATTTCTATATGCAAACATATATATTGATTCAACTATAATTTACAATTTCAGTATTTTAGTCTCAACATACCCTGGTCTCTGAGTTGATGGCAATTTTCTTTTTCTGTTCCTGTTGTTGTTGGCCGATAACCTTTTGCAAATCAACTTGCATTTTAGCTTGTACCTCCTTGATTTCTTTGAGTGCTTGCAGGGTTTCGTTTTGCGTCTCCTTCATGTCTTGTAGAGCTCTCAAAACTGCATTCAACTGCAAGTACTGGGGCCTGGGGCTCAGATACGACTTTTTCCCGAGTGGGGTACTGTGATCTCGGGGCTGCCTGTTGTCATCTCCATGTTCCATGGAGAATGATTGTGAAGCATAACTGAAATATAAATATTTGAATGGGTTTGAAAATCAGTATTGTATTTGTTTTATTCACAAATATATTGACAAAATATCTGCAATCTTTGAATTGAGATATCCAAACAAAAGAGCTGAGATGGAGGTTAGTAAAATATTTGTAATTTATCATCATTGTACATTTCAGGATTGTGCATGGAATGACTTTCAAAAGCTTGTTGGGGTGGAAACATAATTTGAAACATAGGGAAATTAACCCATTGGTGATTTGTATGTATACTCTCCTTGGTAATAACAAGAGTAACCTTTACAGATTTGATCAAATTCCACTTCATTTATACAGAATAGTGTTCTATACAGAGCCCTCAGTAATGAGAATGTTCTAATAGATTGAACAATAGCCTGCTTGAAACTTCGGTTAGGATATGATGCTGAGAGATGTTAGAAGTTTGGCCTGTTAAGATATATAACTTCAAATGTGACAAGCAATGTAATCAGACAAGGAAAACTTTGCCCTAAGTTGCCCCAATTTGGGTAATATGAAGAAATTCTCACAATTTTCTCTCCCTGCTTCCCTGATCAAAAGTATATTTGTTTATATTTGTAATCTATCACTGTATACACCAGTCATGGAGGATGCTCTCGTGTTATCTTAAGCTTGTAGTGTACACTTCAGGCTGCACTGTGGCTACTTTGTTGTTTATTATTGTTGAGTTATGAAGAACAAGCCCCTATAAGTATTTGTGCTTTCTGTGTTATCACATACTTCATGAATACAGAACAAGCCCCTATTTATGCTTCACGCATTATTCTATTCATAGAGTAAATACCTAAAATAACTAAATGCCAATAAATTTCATAACAAAACAAATATGTGGTCAGTACAAATAGGGGTTATTGTGCATTGCATCCAATATCAAATCTTTTGTTCAAACAAATATGCTCTATAGATAAAGCTAATTAGAACCATGATAGTCATATATCATTATTAAAACCTGCCATCCCATTTCAGTCAATTTCAGTCAAGCTCTTTCTTGTGATCCTTGCCTTTTCTACTCCCATCACATTTTACTTCAGCATTTGATTGAGACAGGTTGTGGAGAAAAACCCATAATTTGCCAAAAATTTATTTTCTTATGGTACAGCCAGGCATTTTAGTAAATGGAGTAAAGACCAGTTCCTTTAACAATGGACCCAGCATCCAGGTAAGATATCTTTTATACACTTCATTAATATATTGTCTGCAATAATAGTAATTGAAAGGGAGTATTTGTGTACACCACTCAGATTAGTTTTCCTTAATCCCACCTTGACACATTCACACAAAACCAAACTTAAGATTTCATGTCAATATATATTGCAGGCTTTGGAGTTTCAAATTTATTGAAATCATTTAACTTCTCTTTTAAAATTTGGACAGCATTAATCTGCAGAGGCGAAGGCAGCGAAGACAGTGTCCTGGATGCAAAATAACATACTCATCACGCTTCTTCTTGACCCACAAGAAAGACAAATATGACTATGGATCAAGAAAATGGATGTGTAGCCATGAGCACACTCAATCAAAGACTTCTGCCAGTCCAAATTCAATTATGGACACAACACAAAAAGATGCTCCAATTACCATCCAACCATCTCCTTCACATGTTTTTGGTAGGTAATTATTATTACTCATTTAATACCTAACACCATCTGAAAGGCAGGATTTAAGAAACATTCTTTGTCTTGTTATGACTATCAGAGGTCAGGCTCAGAAAAAAAGGTCTAACAATGCTTGATGACATCACCATGATATCAGTACATAGATGTCTGATCATCTTGAGCTTGATTTCATTCAGAGGCCAAAACATTGTTTCCAGAGGTAATGCTTGTGATGTGTATTCAGCAGATGGTCAACATTTTTACAATGAAAAGTTGACCATGAACAGTTGATAATGTGTATATTATAAAGGGAAGTTACAAAAGGCAATAAGATATTTTACAAAATGACTATTGTAGTCCATTTCATGTTACTAAGCATTCATTCAAATTCTTGCCACAGTGACTTTCTCTAGTTGACTTTTGCTTTTTCAAACATCAGCTGTGTGAATGTGCAAGAATATAGGAGTATGGGAACAAGCAGAAAAATAAACAACAATGTGAGATTTAAACTACAGTACATCATTTTCCTGTCTGGATCAGAAAATCTTTGGCTAGCAGATTTGCAATAATTCAATTTCGACATATCATAAAACCTTCAGGTTTATACCATTGAAAAGCCAAGAAAACACTCTATCAGCTGTGTAAATTCCAAGAATTTAGAGATAAGGAAACAAGGAAAAATAACTTAATTATTTAAATTACGCTCCGAGATTTAAACAAAAGTACATTGCATTTCTGTCCGGATCAGAAAATCTTTGGCTTGCAGATTTGCGATAATTTCATTTCTAAATATCGTAGAGACTTCAGGTTTATACCATTGAAAAGCCAAGAAAACACTCCATCAGCTGTGTAAATTCCAACAATTTAGAAGCAGGGGAACAAGGAGTAAAAATGACTTAATTATTTAAATTACGCTCCGAGATTTAAACAAAAGTACATTGCATTTCTGTCCGGATCAGAAAATCTTTGGCTTGCAGATTTGCGATCATTTCATTTCTAAATATCGTAGAGACTTCAGGTTAATACCATTAGAAAGCCAGGGGAACACTATCAGCAATATAAATTTCAAGAATTTAGAAGCAGGGGGACAAGGAGAAAAATTAACTTCATTATTTCATTTACGCTCCGAGATTTAAACAAGAGTACATCATACTTCTGTCAAGGTCTGAAAATCTTTGGTTTGCAGATTTGCGATAATTTCATTTCTAAATATCATAGAGACCTCAGGTTTATACCATTGAAAAGCCAAGAAAACACTCTATTAGCTGTATAAATTCTAAGAATTTAGAAGCAGGGGAACAAGAAGAATAATTAACTTAATTATTTCGATAACGCTCCGAGATTTTCATGTAAACAAAAGTACATCATATTTCTGTCTGGATCAGAAAATCTTTGGCTTGCAGATTTGCGATAATTTCATTTCTAAATATCGTAGAGACTTCAGGTTTATACCATTGGAAAGCCAGGAAAACACACTATTAGCTGTATAAATTCCAGGAATTTAGAAGCAGGGGAACAATGAGAAAAATTAACTTAATTATATCGATTACGCTCCGAGATTTACATATAAACAAAAGTACATCATATTTCTGTCCGGATCAGAAAATCTTTGGCTTGCAGATTTGCGATAATTTCATTTCTAAATATCGTAGAGACTTCAGGTTTATACCATTGGAAAGCCAGGACAACACACTATTAGCTGTATAAATTCCAAGAATTTAGAAGCAGGGAAACAAGAAGAAAAAATAACTTAATTATTTCATTTACGCTCCGAGATTTGAACAAGAGTACATCATTCTTCTGTCAAGGTCTGAAAATCATTGGCTTGGAGATTTGCGATCATTTCATTTCTAAATATCATAGAGACCTCAGGTTTATACCATTGAAAAGCCAAGAAAACACTCTATTAGCTGTATAAATTCCAAGAATTTAGAAGCAGCAGAACAAGAAGAAAAATTAACTTAGTTATTTCGATTACGCTCCGAGATTTACATGTAAACAAAAGTACATCATATTTCTGTCCGGATCAGAAAATCTTTGGCTTGCAGATTTGCGATAATTTCATTTCTAAATATCGTAGAGACTTCAGGTTTATACCATTAGAAAGCCAGGAAAACACTCTATTAGTGATATAAATCTCAAGAATTTAGAAGCAGAGAAACAAGAAGAAAAATTAACTTCATTATTTCATTTACGCTCCGAGATTTAAACAAAAGTACAATGTACATCATATTTCTGTCAAGGTCTGAAAATCTTTGGCTTGCAGATTTGCGATAATTTCATTTCTAAATATCATAGAGACTTCAGGTTTATACCATTGAAAAGCCAAGAAAACACTCTTTTAGCTGTGTAAATTCCAAGAATTTAAAAGCAGGAGAACAAGGAGAAAAATTACCTTCATTATTTCATTTACGCTCTGAGATTTACATGAAAACAAAAGTACATCATATCTCTGTCCAGGTCTGAAAATCTTTGGCTTGCAGATTTCAGATAATTTCATTTCTAAATATCATAGAAACTTCAGGTTTATACCATTGAAAAGCCAAGAAAACACACTATCAGCTTTGTAAATTTAAACAAAAGTACATGTATATCATATTTCTGTCCAGGTCAGAAAATCATTGGCTTGCACATTTTCTTACCTTTTTTCTTACCTTTTGAGTACATGTTATGCCTGTTGCCAGTGGGTGGTATGGGTGATATATTTTCACTAAATTATATATGATAACTGAAGCAAAATTGAGATAAAAAGTTTAACTTCACAACTGTGGCTTGTGATGGTGCAACAGAACTGAAATTATTACAACTATAATTGTAGTTGCAGTTGCTATGCAACCAGTGCAACACTACATTTTGTAAGTTCATGAAGTTGTAAGATATAAAAACATCACAATACTCTGGTGTTGTGTTCTTTGCTCAATAAATTGTCAGAAATCATTCTGCCAAAATCAAAGACTGAGAGACTGACTACTGTAATTTTGTTTATTGAAGATTAACATCCAAAGAAAAAAATATAAGGACAGTAAGTTTGTTCAGATTATCAACATAAATTTTAATTGCCAGACAGAACATGTTTGTGTTTTCAAAAACAATTCATATATGACTGACATATTTAAAAGTTAATTCCTTGCATATTTTAGTTTAATATTTGTCAAGCCAGTATTATTAATATGACAATTTTTAAGTGTTTGTTTATTTTACCTTAGATTTAGTGTGGTTAGTTTTCATTTCATCCCTGAGATTTAAACTTTTGCTTCATATTTTTTATAATTTTTAATATCAAGTAAATCAGCAGATGCCAGTTTGCACTTATGAATATGATGTTGGTTTATTCTTTTCCAATTTCCCATTCAAGATATATATCCATGAAAATTAGACTTCAATATCTTATAGGACTTTTTGTTGTGAAATATGTACCAGGTTTGGGTGAGGACAAGGTTGTGATGTGTCTGAGGCATGCATTTCTTATCAAGATAAATTATATCATCTGCTTTGATAGCAACATAGACTGAGCTATTAAAATATCCTCTGACCGTGGCTATTTTTATCGTGGCTATTTTTATCGTGACCCACCAATTGCAAAGTGTGCAATTTAGGGGTATTTATGAGAGGCACGGGACACATCTTGGCAATGTACATCTGATACTACATAAACATTACACTGCCAATTAACAATGGATGGGGCCCTTTTAACCAAACATTACAAATTATGGACACATACATTTTCATGAATATAAAATGTCATGTAAAGAAGACATTATCATCTCTTTAAAAATAGCAATTAGCAAGGTATTGGCTGATAACAGTGGTCACAATGTTTCCAATTCAATTCACATATATGTACAATGATCACTTTTTTGACTTGCACCAATATATGCAAACATATTTAACTACTGTAGCATAAAAAGAACCTGTAAGATTAAAATTTGGTATTGTGAAGATATTTACCTTTTCAGCTGATTTTGGGATAAATACTTTGTTTCACCTCATAGTAATATACCAAGAGTTGAGAAGAGATGCATCAAAGGTCCAAGCTTGGTTGCTGTTACAGCAGGGTGGTTTTACACCCTTATCCACTTGGCAACCAACCAGCTTGCAATCAACCCCTTGTTTCTCTCTCTCTCTGACCATCATTTTTCCTATCATTTTGAGCCTCAGAGCCCCTAACTATAGAAGTGATGGTTACCATGGTTACATGCAGGTAAAAAACTGGGCCAGCATTTTGAAATATTTCAATTTTAGAATATTAGTCTTAGTGATTGGTATATTGGTACAAAAACTTCAATAAGAGTACACAGTAGTCACAAATATGTATTATATAACTGACATTTTCTTTCAGGGGATGGACCCGATCAAGATGATGACTCAGAATCAGAGTATTACCCCGATCCTCCTCCAAGAATCAGACGAAGAAAACTTCCAACAACACTACCAGATCAAGACCGTGAGATATTCTTTGATGCATCCGATACAGATACAGATGAGTATGAGGAACAGATCAAAGATCCACTTGTGGTGTATCTCTCTGATGAGTTTGAATCAGATCAAGAGGACCATTCAAATGTAGACAATAACAACGCCATTGTATCATGGGTGTGCAATTTCACATTACGGCTCCAAAGAAGATTCTGTTTGCCAGAAAGTGTTGTACCACCAATATTAAGTTTTAGTAAAGGATTACTTGGTGCTTGTGGAAATCAAGAGGCAGCATCACAGTGTCCAAAAACGAACAATTCCTGTCTTCAAAGATTGAATCTGAAGAAGGACAATTTCAAACAGTATGCTGTGTGTCCTAAATGCTACAAGCTGCATGATCCACAGAAATCAATAGAAACTAGGGGAGGTCTGTCTGAAAGCAAACTTTGTGACAATAAGCTTTTCCCAAACCATAAACAAAAAGCAAAACGTGAAAAAACATGTGGAGAAGTCCTGATGAAAAAAGTGTTTTTGACTAATGGTAATGTAAAATTTGAACCTAGGTATGTATATTGTATGAAACCATTAGCTGAATCACTACAAGAACTCATGAATCAAAACCCTGATCTATTAGAATTATGTGAGCAATGGCGAAATGATTTACCCTCCACGGACTCTCTAACAGATATCCATCATGGAAAAGTGTGGAAAGACTTCAAAGGAAAAGATGGCAAATGGTATTTTACTGACAAACATGCTTTAGCTCTTATGGTCAATGTAGATTGGTTTTGTCCATTCAAGCATATAAAGTATTCCGTCGGGGGAATATATTTTGTGTTGCTCAATTTGCCCAGGGAAATGAGGTTTCTTGAAAAATATACAATTATTGGAGGCCTTATACCAGATATGGGAAAAGAGCCACCAACAAACACATTTATAGAGCCTTTTGTAGAGGAGCTTTTGAATATTTGGAACAAAGGCTTACCCCTAAACAAGCCTTCTGTGCCAAAAATAGTACATTCACAGCTTGCCCTCATTTGCGCTGGGTGTGATATTCCTGCAAGTAGAAAGTTGTTAGGATTCCTTGGCCATGCTGCTACACAGGGCTGCAACAAATGTTTGAAGCCTTTTCCAGGTGACATTGGTCAGAAAGATTACAGTGGAACAGATGTGAACAGTTGGCCAAACAGGACACGAACAGATCATCTCAGACAAGTGCAGGAAGTTTTGCAAGCAAAAACATCCACTGCTAGGAATGCTATAGAATCTAAGTATGGTGTCAGATATTCAATGTTGCTTCGACTGCCATACTTTGATGTCATAACAATGAGTCCAGTTGACCCCATGCACAATCTCTTCCTTGGAACAGCAAAGAATATGCTTTCAGTGTGGAAAAGACATGACATTATCACAGACAATGATTTGAAAATCATTCAATCCATTGTTGATGATGTCAAAGTTCCACAAGAAGTTGGAAGAATTCCAAGAAAAATAGCATCCAGTTTTAGTGGCTTGACTGCTGACCAATGTAAGAACTGGGCCAATTTATTCAGTTTATATGCATTACAAGGCATTCTTCCACCAGCACATATGGACTGCTGGCAGAATTTTGTCCTTGGATGTAGAATATATTCTGCACGCTATTTAACAAAGAACAGTATTCTTCTTGGTCATTCATATTTATTGAGATTCTGTCAAATGTTTGAGCAACTGTATCCTGGTTCATTTACCCCAAACATGCACCTCCATTTGCATCTCAAGGAAATTCTTCTGAATTGGGGTCCTTCACAAGGGTTTTGGCTATTTGGACTAGAAAGAGAGAATGGAATTCTTGGAAATGTGCCAACAAATAATAGAAACATTGAGAGAACAATGATCAGGAAAATGTTACGTCAAAGTGAAGTGATGGCTTGTCCACTTCCAAGTCTCATGTCAGAATATATGTTGCCAGGGGTCAAAATGGTATCTGGAGAAAAATGTGGGCGTGGTAGTCTAGCTGAAGCCTCAACTTGTACATCAGACATAATACTGCATGCGCAGCAATCCAACCCTTGTAGCAATTTATTGCAATGTTCATGGACTAAAACCCATAACATGCACTACACAGTTACTGACAGCATTCTCTTGACAGCTATTGAGCAAAGATACCTGACAGCCATGTACGAAACTCTTTATGGTGCGTTTGATCAAAGTGCAGTAAGCATCATGGCAAAGAAAGCTCAGGTGATGAATATTGGGGATGTTTTGTATGGCTCTAAAATGTCCCGCTGTCACAGATCATCACTTATATTAGCTTGTTGGGCATCTGATGATGGCTTGATAGTAAACACAGATGAGATGACAATGAGACCAGGTGAAATACAGCACTTTATAATTCACAACTTGTTTTTGAATCAGAATTGTCTAACTCATGTCCTTGCCAGGGTTAATTGGTTGCAGAAAGTAGAAAATGACAACACTTTCAGAAAACCAATTGGTGCATGGATAAACAATGGTACCTTATCTCATGGACCATCAATGTTCATGCCAATACAACGGATTAAATGTAAAACAGTTCATATTGTGAAGACTGTCAGGGGGCGTAAAATATTTTATGTTTGTCCCAGGGACAGAATGTATACATATTGAAAGGAAAATATTAGTTTGTCTGATACAAACAAGCATTTATTTATTCACAACTATGAGTATTTCTGGTTTTGATGAAAAAGAGATATCAGTATTCAGTTATTATAAAGAGATAAGGTCTACAAAAAAAGACATACTATCCCTCTGGTGGTCTTCCCGCAAGTTTCCCCCACATCTTTTGTTAATGGATTAAGCTGTCAGATATAAAAATTAGTTTTTTTTTTACAATACTGGTCTATGTATCACAGATTTAAGCTTGAAATACTCCAAGACTCACAGAAACTCAAAGACATTAATATCTGAAAAGGTCATTTGATGATTAATTTATTGTAACCAAGGTGTGTAGGACTGCTATGGGTGCTGTCAGTTCGCTTTAGTGGCTAACAATATAAATAGCACACTTGGTCCACCCTCACCCCAGGGTGGTGATGGGCAATCTGTATGACCACAGTGTCAAAGTAGTTCGGTCACATACCCCACATCAAGTATTCCTACATCCAGGCTGACAAATTAATAATCACCATAACCCAAATGTAGCTTATCCAGTCACACCCTACATACAGGGGCAGTCAGCTGCCATGTGGTCGCTGGTGTTTGTTTACATCTTATTTCTATTTGTGGTCCACAACCACCAATCAGGGATTAGCCCCTCCCACATGCATACCTTACCACTCATTGATGTAATAACAGAATGTGGGGTTTCCAACAATATTGAAAATAAGAAGTGAGTTATAAGTCTTGCATATTGAGCATATATTCAAAATACTTATATACCTACGGTGGGTTTTGTAAATGTTTGATATACTAAATGGTGTGCAATTTGAACACTGTTTGGATAGGATCATGAGTATCATATTAATAGTTCTGTCATGGGTGGTTGGTGTTTGTAATTGACACTTGCTCCTATCAGATAATCAGATAATGATGTAACCGTTGTACCTACGGGGTATCTTAAGAGTGCCCCTCTTGAAAGTATAATGTATACAAGATGGTCAAATTACAAACCTGTTTATGTTTACACAAGAGGTGTGTGACAGGAACCCTAAAATCAGGATAAATATCTCCAACTGGTCTTTAATTTGAAATATACAGCAACTGTCACATGTCCACATAATACTTGTGTTGATTACCCAAAATTTTCATGTGTGTCATCTCCACTAATGAATATAATACATGAATATTTTGTAAAGGTCTGCATCACATTATATGATTATTGTTATTTTCATATATTTAAGATGTTTCATTGTGGCATAATAATGGAAAATGTGCGTGTGCCATACTGTATTTATTTATATTATATTATATATTTTACAGCGATATATATATATATATATATATATATATATATATAATATATATATATATATATATATATATATATATATATATATATATATATATATATATATATTTTACCTCAGTGATACAGGACTAGACAAATTATTCCATAGCTTTGTAATTAAAATTTTTGAATTCTATAAAGGAATTATATTCTTACCTTTCATTGGAAGCCATTCTTGAAGTTGGAGTATTTTGTTGCTTGTAGTTAAATATGCGATGAGGCTTGTTCGATATCATGTGTTGAAGGATGTGCCCTTTTCACTGATGTGGAATACACGATGTGGCTTAGAAAATGTGTGTGTGCCCTTTTCAATGCATACATACTCACACCATGTGTGTGGAAGGCCTGGTTAATTTTCCACCAGGGGGCAGCACTAAGTAGACTTATTACAGACAGAAATAAACACATTTGTTTTCCTAAACGCCGGCATGAATTTGATTTGCACATTCATATGTTTATGAAAAATAAATTGATTAAAAATTTGATCTTTTATTTGAATTTTATCTGAAGTTTGAAGTTAAATAGGCTAAGAGCGAGAAAACTTATAAATCAAATTTCATCCACTGTTGACTATTGATTATAAAATTGTTCATTTGTATCATTGATACATGTCGTAAAACAAGAGCCATTATATAATTTAGAATTATCCTATATTACAAAATTTCAGGCATAAGGTACATCCTATTTAGATTTAATTATGTATTTTAAAAATCAAATTGATATCATGAAAAAGGTCCATGTATTATTCATATTACAGTTGTAAGGAGGAGAATCTTTAGTCCTTTAAAAAAGACTTTTGACCTTTAACTTTTTGTATATGCATATTCTGTCTGCTGATGACAATAAATTTGATTACATATTTATATTTGGATTTGTCTTGGTATGTCATATTTCCATTGATGTAATAAGGAAGTGAGTGTGCAAGGGTGACAAATGACGGGAAGCATCCCTTCATGCTTGTTGCTTTGTTACATATGAATACCATTGACCAGGATTATGTGCACATTTCTAAAAGTGTGAAAACAGCAGGCATGATTTAGATGTTTTATTCCCTTTTTCGTCACTTATAATCTAAGATTTGCTCATTTCTTGGCATGTAGTGAACTTTTTTCGCTCTGAAAACTTCTATCAGACATATAGTATAGAAGAAAATAGAGGTATCTTATTGATATGATTATTAATAAGTGCCAAAGTGTTAAAGATGGTATGCAAGAATTATATTTAAGATGTTCTAATATTGTGGGCTTATAGTGAATATTCACTCTGAAAAGTCCTGTCAATATCGTGAAAGATCGTGATAAAGAGAGTAAACTGAGTAAACCGAGGGAGTTTAACATCAAAGTCAAAGGATTTTATTGGAATTCTACAGGAATAAACTGAGGAAGTATAGCAATGTGAAATATGCTGGCACATAACCAGAAGTAAACTGAGGAAGTATAACAATGTGAAATATGCTGGCACATAACCAGGAGTAAACTGAGGAAGTATAACAATGTGAAATATGCTGGTACATAACCAGGAGTAAACTGAGGAAGTATAGCAATGTTAAATATGCTGGCACATAAACAGGAGTAAACTGAGGAAGTATAACAATGTTAAATATGCTGGCACATAACCAGGAGTAAACTGAGGAAGTATAGCAATGTTAAATATGCTGGCACATAACCAGGAGTAAACTGAGGAAGTATAACAATGTGAAATATGCTGGCACATAACCAGGAGTAAACTGAGGAAGTATAGCAATGTTAAATATGCTGGCACATAACCAGGAGTAAACTGAGGAAGTATAGCAATGTGAAATATGCTGGCACATAACCAGGACTAAACTGAGGAAGTATAGCAATGTAAAATATGATGGCACATAACCAAGAGTAAACTGAGGAAGTATGAGAATGTTTTCTTTTTCAGTGCATAAACAAGTCAAAACTGTATAAGTATAGAATTGTATACATGTGTTATTTGTATCCAGTTGTAAACTGTTCAAGTATAATGAAGTGATATACAGTGACAAAATATAAAAAGTTTTACTCTGACAGTTTATTCTTGTCACTACTGATATTTAGTTTATACATGTATATTTTAAACATAGTGTTTCACAGAGCCTATCCAGATGAAGTATAATTTTGATTATAAGGATATTGGCACAGTGCTGGCCCTTTAAAATGTATTTGTGACTTCCAATTTGTGGCATGAGAGTTGAGGCTTAGTACAAAGATTGAGGGCAAAGTTTTCTCAACATAGATTTATGGCGCTTATGTAATTTCTGAGGGATTGGCTATTTGGGATGCCAGAATCTTACAAATAGCAACCCATGCTGAGTCACATACAGAGGAAGAAATTTGGTAGCTTGTGAATGAGTGATGAGAGGAGCCATGTAGTTTCCTACTCTGCTATTTAATGTGTCTGAGTAGGCAAATAGACTACTTAGACAAGGTAGGGAGAGGCAAAAAATAAAATTGCAAATGATGTGCTAATTGGAAAGGATCCAAGTGTGAAGGGCAAGGCAGAGGAAATAATTATATCCAAACTATTTAATGTTAGCGTCTACTGAAATAATAGAAAGTATTTAATGAATCTTTGGATGTATCCTTCATTATGTATAAACATTTCCATACATTATTAATTTAATTACAAATAATTCAAGTAATATTCAATAATGTAAACTAATGCTGCCCATGAATGAGGAAAGGAGAGAATATTTGTTGTCATTTATCTCAAATTCCAGTCACAATAAATTCAAATTGACAACAAGTTTGACAAAAAAATGAGTTGCCAAAAATCAAGAATGAGGTTATTGTGCCATCAATCAAATATCTAATGGTGCATTATTAACATATTACCTGAAGGATATTTCTCCTTGAAGGCAAGAATCTAGATGTGGAGTTGGGGCTCAATCTGGAATTTGTCTTTGTATGATATGTGAGAAATGTGCTTAATTTACTAATTATCTCAAGCGAAAGATTAAAAGTTATTGTTTGATTTTGTGAGAGTCAAAACAGCATTAACATACATGAGCATATAACCGAAAATGATGAATATACTGTGCATGCATTATGCAGTTTAGTATCAGAACATTATAAATATATTGAAAATTAAACATCATTTCAATTGGCACCAGTGGCGCAATTGGTAAGCGCGTTCAGCTGTTAGCTGAAAGGTTGGTGGTTCGAGTCCACTCCGGTGCGAGTCAACTTTTCTTTACATTTCTCAAAAGGAACCTTTTCTGAGAATTGAAACTGGCGACTTTCAAAAATCTCAAATGAAAGCTTTCCAAAGCAGCCAAAACATTTTCCAGTTGAAGTGCGTTGTAACTCTTCTACGCGTTTATTTCTATAATGACAGTTGTATCAAATAAGATGAAATTTCAACATTCTTTAACCCCTTGTATTTCAAATAGTTCTGAATTTTAGGGAAAAGACAATGATGTTACCTGGCCCTTTAAAATGTATTTGTGACTACCAATTTGTGGCATGAGAGTTGAGGCTTGGTACAAAGATTGAGGGCAAAATTTTCTCAACATAGATTTATGGTGCTTATGTAATTTCTGAGGGATTGGCTATTTGGGATGCCAGAATCTTACAAATAGAAACCCATGCTGGGTCACATACAGAGGAAGAAATTTGGTAGCTTGTGAATGAGTGATGAGAGGAGCCATGTAGTTTCCTACTCTGCTATTTAATGTGTCTGAGTAGGCAAATAGACTACTAAGACAAGGTAGGGAGAGGCCAAAAATAAAATTTCAAATGATGTGCTAATTGGAAAGGATCCAAGTGTGAAGGGCAAGGCAGAGGAAATAATTATATCCAAACTATTTTACGTTAGCGTCTACTGAAATAATAGAAAGTATTGAATGAATCTTTGGATGTATCTTTCATTATGTATAAACATTTCCATACATTATTAATTTAATTACAAATAATTGAAGTTATATTCAATAATGTAAACTAATGCTGCCCATGAATGAGGAAAGGAGAGAATATTTGTTGTCATTTATCTCAAATTTCAGTCACAATAAATTCAAATTGACAACAAGTTTGACAAAAAAATGAGTCGCCAAAAATCAAGAATGAGGTTATTGTGCCATCAATCAAATATCTAATGGTGCATTATTAACATATTACCTGAAGGATATTTCTCCTTGAAGGCAAGAATCTAGATGTGGAGTTTGGGCTCAATCTGGAATTTGTCTTTGTATGATATGTGAGAAATGTGCTTAATTTACTAATTATCTCAAGCGAAAGATTAAAAGTTATTGTTTGATTTTGTGAGAGTCAAAACAGCATTAACATACATGAGCATATAACCGGAAATGATGAATATACTGTGCATGCATTATGCAGTTTAGTATCAGAACAATATAGACATATTGAAAATTAAACATCATTTCAATTGGCACCAGTGGCGCAATTGGTAGGCGCGTTCAGCTGTTAGCTGAAAGGTCGGTGGTTCGAGTCCACTCCAGTGCGAGTCAACTTTTCTTTACATTTCTCAAAAGGAACCTTTTCTGAGAATTGAAACTGGCGACTTTCAAAATTCTCAAATGAAAGCTTTCCAAAGCAGCCAAAACATTTTCCAGTTGAAGTGCGTTGTAACTCTTCTACGCGTTTATTTCTATAATGACAGTTGTATCAAATAAGATGATTCAACATTCTTTAACCCCTTGTATTTCAAATAGTTCTGAATTTTAGGGAAAAGACAATGATGTTACCTGGCCCTTTAAAATGTATTTGTGACTACCAATTTGTGGCATGAGAGTTGAGGCTTAGTACAAAGATTGAGGGCAAAATTTTCTCAACATAGATTTATGGCGCTTATGTAATTTCTGAGGGATTGGCTATTTGGGATGCCAGAATCTTACAAATAGAAACCCATGCTGGGTCACATACAGAGGAAGAAATTTGGTAGCTTGTGAATGAGTGATGAGAGGAGCCATGTAGTTTCCTACTCTGCTATTTAATGTGTCTGAGTAGGCAAATAGACTACTAAGACAAGGTAGGGAGAGGCCAAAAATAAAATTTCAAATGATGTGCTAATTGGAAAGGATCCAAGTGTGAAGGGCAAGGCAGAGGAAATAATTATATCCAAACTATTTTACGTTAGCGTCTACTGAAATAATAGAAAGTATTGAATGAATCTTTGGATGTATCTTTCATTATGTATAAACATTTCCATACATTATTAATTTAATTACAAATAATTGAAGTTATATTCAATAATGTAAACTAATGCTGCCCATGAATGAGGAAAGGAGAGAATATTTGTTGTCATTTATCTCAAATTTCAGTCACAATAAATTCAAATTGACAACAAGTTTGACAAAAAAATGAGTCGTCAAAAATCAAGAATGAGGTTATTGTGCCATCAATCAAATATCTAATGGTGCATTATTAACATATTACCTGAAGGATATTTCTCCTTGAAGGCAAGAATCTAGATGTGGAGTTTGGGCTCAATCTGGAATTTGTCTTTGTATGATATGTGAGAAATGTGCTTAATTTACTAATTATCTCAAGCGAAAGATTAAAAGTTATTGTTTGATTTTGTGAGAGTCAAAACAGCATTAACATACATGAGCATATAACCGGAAATGATGAATATACTGTGCATGCATTATGCAGTTTAGTATCAGAACAATATAGACATATTGAAAATTAAACATCATTTCAATTGGCACCAGTGGCGCAATTGGTAGGCGCGTTCAGCTGTTAGCTGAAAGGTCGGTGGTTCGAGTCCACTCCAGTGCGAGTCAACTTTTCTTTACATTTCTCAAAAGGAACCTTTTCTGAGAATTGAAACTGGCGACTTTCAAAATTCTCAAATGAAAGCTTTCCAAAGCAGCCAAAACATTTTCCAGTTGAAGTGCGTTGTAACTCTTCTACGCGTTTATTTCTATAATGACAGTTGTATCAAATAAGATGATTCAACATTCTTTAACCCCTTGTATTTCAAATAGTTCTGAATTTTAGGGAAAAGACAATGATGTTACCTGGCCCTTTAAAATGTATTTGTGACTACCAATTTGTGGCATGAGAGTTGAGGCTTAGTACAAAGATTGAGGGCAAAATTTTCTCAACATAGATTTATGGCGCTTATGTAATTTCTGAGGGATTGGCTATTTGGGATGCCAGAATCTTACAAATAGAAACCCATGCTGGGTCACATACAGAGGAAGAAATTTGGTAGCTTGTGAATGAGTGATGAGAGGAGCCATGTAGTTTCCTACTCTGCTATTTAATGTGTCTGAGTAGGCAAATAGACTACTAAGACAAGGTAGGGAGAGGCCAAAAATAAAATTTCAAATGATGTGCTAATTGGAAAGGATCCAAGTGTGAAGGGCAAGGCAGAGGAAATAATTATATCCAAACTATTTTACGTTAGCGTCTACTGAAATAATAGAAAGTATTGAATGAATCTTTGGATGTATCTTTCATTATGTATAAACATTTCCATACATTATTAATTTAATTACAAATAATTGAAGTTATATTCAATAATGTAAACTAATGCTGCCCATGAATGAGGAAAGGAGAGAATATTTGTTGTCATTTATCTCAAATTTCAGTCACAATAAATTCAAATTGACAACAAGTTTGACAAAAAAATGAGTCGTCAAAAATCAAGAATGAGGTTATTGTGCCATCAATCAAATATCTAATGGTGCATTATTAACATATTACCTGAAGGATATTTCTCCTTGAAGGCAAGAATCTAGATGTGGAGTTTGGGCTCAATCTGGAATTTGTCTTTGTATGATATGTGAGAAATGTGCTTAATTTACTAATTATCTCAAGCGAAAGATTAAAAGTTATTGTTTGATTTTGTGAGAGTCAAAACAGCATTAACATACATGAGCATATAACCGGAAATGATGAATATACTGTGCATGCATTATGCAGCTTAGTATCAGAACAATATAGACATATTGAAAATTAAACATCATTTCAATTGGCACCAGTGGCGCAATTGGTAGGCGCGTTCAGCTGTTAGCTGAAAGGTCGGTGGTTCGAGTCCACTCCAGTGCGAGTCAACTTTTCTTTACATTTCTCAAAAGGAACCTTTTCTGAGAATTGAAACTGGCGACTTTCAAAATTCTCAAATGAAAGCTTTCCAAAGCAGCCAAAACATTTTCCAGTTGAAGTGCGTTGTAACTCTTCTACGCGTTTATTTCTATAATGACAGTTGTATCAAATAAGATGATTCAACATTCTTTAACCCCTTGTATTTCAAATAGTTCTGAATTTTAGGGAAAAGACAATGATGTTACCTGGCCCTTTAAAATGTATTTGTGACTACCAATTTGTGGCATGAGAGTTGAGGCTTAGTACAAAGATTGAGGGCAAAATTTTCTCAACATAGATTTATGGCGCTTATGTAATTTCTGAGGGATTGGCTATTTGGGATGCCAGAATCTTACAAATAGCAACCCATGCTGGGTCACATACAGAGGAAGAAATTTGGTAGCTTGTGAATGAGTGATGAGAGGAGCCATGTAGTTTCCTACTCTGCTATTTAATGTGTCTGAGTAGGCAAATAGACTACTAAGACAAGGTAGGGAGAGGCCAAAAATAAAATTGCAAATGATGTGCTAATTGGAAAGGATCCAAGTGTGAAGGGCAAGGCAGAGGAAATAATTATATCCAAACTATTTTACGTTAGCGTCTACTGAAATAATAGAAAGTATTTAATGAATCTTTGGATGTATCCTAAATTATGTATAAACATTTCCATACATTATTAATTTAATTACAAATAATTCAAGTAATATTCAATAATGTAAACTAATGCTGCCCATGAATGAGGAAAGGAGAGAATATTTGTTGTCATTTATATCAAATTTCAGTCACAATAAATTCAAATTGACAACAAGTTTGACAAAAAAATGAGTCGCCAAAAATCAAGAATGAGGTTATTGTGCCATCAATCAAATATCTAATGGTGCATTATTAACATATTACCTGAAGGATATTTCTCCTTGAAGGCAAGAATCTAGATGTGGAGTTGGGGCTCAATCTGGAATTTGTCTTTGTATGATATGTGAGAAATGTGCTTAATTTACTAATTATCTCAAGCGAAAGATTAAAAGTTATTGTTTGATTTTGTGAGAGTCAAAACAGCATTAACATACATGAGCATATAACCGAAAATGATGAATATACTGTGCATGCATTATGCAGTTTAGTATCAGAACAATATAAATATATTGAAAATTAAACATCATTTCAATTGGCACCAGTGGCGCAATTGGTAAGCGCGTTCAGCTGTTAGCTGAAAGGTTGGTGGTTCGAGTCCACTCCGGTGCGAGTCAACTTTTCTTTACATTTCTCAAAAGGAACCTTTTCTGAGAATTGAAACTGGCGACTTTCAGAAATCTCAAATGAAAGCTTTCCAAAGCAGCCAAAACATTTTCCAGTTGAAGTGCGTTGTAACTCTTCTACGCGTTTATTTCTATAATGACAGTTGTATCAAATAAGATGAAATTTCAACATTCTTTAACCCCTTGTATTTCAAATAGTTCTGAATTTTAGGGAAAAGACAATGATGTTACCTGGCCCTTTAAAATTAATTTGTGACTACCAATTTGTGGCATGAGAGTTGAGGCTTAGTACAAAGATTGAGGGCAAAATTTTCTCAACATAGATTTATGGTGCTTATGTAATTTCTGAGGGATTGGCTATTTGGGATGCCAGAATCTTACAAATAGAAACCCATGCTGGGTCACATACAGAGGAAGAAATTTGGTAGCTTGTGAATGAGTGATGAGAGGAGCCATGTAGTTTCCTACTCTGCTATTTAATGTGTCTGAGTAGGCAAATAGACTACTAAGACAAGGTAGGGAGAGGCCAAAAATAAAATTTCAAATGATGTGCTAATTGGAAAGGATCCAAGTGTGAAGGGCAAGGCAGAGGAAATAATTATATCCAAACTATTTTACGTTAGCGTCTACTGAAATAATAGAAAGTATTGAATGAATCTTTGGATGTATCTTTCATTATGTATAAACATTTCCATAAATTATTAATTTAATTACAAATAATTGAAGTTATATTCAATAATGTAAACTAATACTGCCCATGAATGAGGAAAGGAGAGAATATTTGTTGTCATTCATCTCAAATTTCAGTCACAATAAATTCAAATTGACAACAAGTTTGACAAAAAAATGAGTCGCCAAAAATCAAGAATGAGGTTATTGTGCCATCAATCAAATATCTAATGGTGCATTATTAACATATTACCTGAAGGATATTTCTCCTCGAAGGCAAGAATCTGGATGTGGAGCTGGGGCTCAATCTGGAATTTGTCTTTGTATGATATGTGAGAAATGTGCTTAATTTACTAATTATCTCAAGCGAAAGATTAAAAGTTATTGTTTGACTTTGTGAGAGTCAAAACAGCATTAACATACATGAGCATATAACCGGAAATGATGAATATACTGTGCATGCATTATGCAGTTTAGTATCAGAACAATATAAATATATTGAAAATTAAACATCATTTCAATTGGCACCAGTGGCGCAATTGGTAAGCGCGTTCAGCTGTTAGCTGAAAGGTTGGTGGTTCGAGTCCACTCCGGTGCGAGTCAACTTTTCTTTACATTTCTCAAAAGGAACCTTTTCTAAGAATTGAAACTGGCGACTTTCAAAAATCTCAAATGAAAGCTTTCCAAAGCAGCCAAAATATTTTCCAGTTGAAGTGCGTTGCAACTCTTCTACGCGTTTATTTCTATAATGACAGTTGTATCAAATAAGATGAAATTTCAACATTCTTTAACCCCTTGTATTTCAAATAGTTCTGAATTTTAGGGAAAAGACAATGATGTTACCTGGCCCTTTAAAATGTATTTGTGACTTCCAATTTGTGGCATGAGAGTTGAGGCTTAGTACAAAGATTGAGGGCAAAATTTTCTCAACATAGATTTATGGCGCTTATGTAATTTCTGAGGGATTGGCTATTTGGGATGCCAGAATCTTACAAATAGCAACCCATGCTGAGTCACATACAGAGGAAGAAATTTGGTAGCTTGTGAATGAGTGATGAGAGGAGCCATGTAGTTTCCTACTCTGCTATTTAATGTGTCTGAGTAGGCAAATAGACTACTTAGACAAGGTAGGGAGAGGCAAAAAATAAAATTGCAAATGATGTGCTAATTGGAAAGGATCCAAGTGTGAAGGGCAAGGCAGAGGAAATAATTATATCCAAACTATTTAATGTTAGCGTCTACTGAAATAATAGAAAGTATTTAATGAATCTTTGGATGTATCCTTCATTATGTATAAACATTTCCATACATTATTAATTTAATTACAAATAATTGAAGTAATATTCAATAATGTAAACTAATGCTGCCCATGAATGAGGAAAGGAGAGAATATTTGTTGTCATTTATCTCAAATTTCAGTCACAATAAATTCAAATTGACAACAAGTTTGACAAAAAAATGAGTTGCCAAAAATCAAGAATGAGGTTATTGTGCCATCAATCAAATATCTAATGGTGCATTATTAACATATTACCTGAAGGATATTTCTCCTTGAAGGCAAGAATCTAGATGTGGAGTTGGGGCTCAATCTGGAATTTGTCTTTGTATGATATGTGAGAAATGTGCTTAATTTACTAATTATCTCAAGCGAAAGATTAAAAGTTATTGTTTGACTTTGTGAGAGTCAAAACAGCATTAACATACATGAGCATATAACCGGAAATGATGAATATACTGTGCATGCATTATGCAGTTTAGTATCAGAACAATATAAATATATTGAAAATTAAACATCATTCCTATTGGCACCAGTGGCGCAATTGGTAAGCGCGTTCAGCTGTTAGCTGAAAGGTTGGTGGTTCGAGTCCACTCCGGTGCGAGTCAACTTTTCTTTACATTTCTCAAAAGGAACCTTTTCTAAGAATTGAAACTGGCGACTTTCAAAAATCTCAAATGAAAGCTTTCCAAAGCAGCCAAAATATTTTCCAGTTGAAGTGCGTTGCAACTCTTCTACGAGTTTATTTCTATAATGACAGTTGTATCAAATAAGATGAAATTTCAACATTCTTTAACCCCTTGTATTTCAAATAGTTCTGAATTTTAGGGAAAAGACAATGATGTTACCTGGCCCTTTAAAATGTATTTGTGACTTCCAATTTGTGGCATGAGAGTTGAGGCTTAGTACAAAGATTGAGGGCAAAATTTTCTCAACATAGATTTATGGCGCTTATGTAATTTCTGAGGGATTGGCTATTTGGGATGCCAGAATCTTACAAATAGCAACCCATGCTGAGTCACATACAGAGGAAGAAATTTGGTAGCTTGTGAATGAGTGATGAGAGGAGCCATGTAGTTTCCTACTCTGCTATTTAATGTGTCTGAGTAGGCAAATAGACTACTTAGACAAGGTAGGGAGAGGCAAAAAATAAAATTGCAAATGATGTGCTAATTGGAAAGGATCCAAGTGTGAAGGGCAAGGCAGAGGAAATAATTATATCCAAACTATTTAATGTTAGCGTCTACTGAAATAATAGAAAGTATTTAATGAATCTTTGGATGTATCCTTCATTATGTATAAACATTTCCATACATTATTAATTTAATTACAAATAATTGAAGTAATATTCAATAATGTAAACTAATACTGCCCATGAATGAGGAAAGGAGAGAATATTTGTTGTCATTCATCTCAAATTTCAGTCACAATAAATTCAAATTGACAACAAGTTTGACAAAAAAATGAGTCGCCAAAAATCAAGAATGAGGTTATTGTGCCATCAATCAAATATCTAATGGTGCATTATTAACATATTACCTGAAGGATATTTCTCCTTGAAGGCAAGAATCTGGATGTGGAGCTGGGGCTCAATCTGGAATTTGTCTTTGTATGATATGTGAGAAATGTGCTTAATTTACTAATTATCTCAAGCGAAAGATTAAAAGTTATTGTTTGATTTTGTGAGAGTCAAAACAGCATTAACATACATGAGCATATAACCGGAAATGATGAATATACTGTGCATGCATTATGCAGTTTAGTATCAGAACAATATAAATATATTGAAAATTAAACATCATTTCAATTGGCACCAGTGGCGCAATTGGTAAGCGCGTTCAGCTGTTAGCTGAAAGGTTGGTGGTTCGAGTCCACTCCGGTGCGAGTCAACTTTTCTTTACATTTCTCAAAAGGAACCTTTTCTGAGAATTGAAACTGGCGACTTTCAAAAATCTCAAATGAAAGCTTTCCAAAGCAGCCAAAACATTTTCCAGTTGAAGTGCGTTGTAACTCTTCTACGCGTTTATTTCTATAATGACAGTTGTATCAAATAAGATGAAATTTCAACATTCTTTAACCCCTTGTATTTCAAATAGTTCTGAATTTTAGGGAAAAGACAATGATGTTACCTGGCCCTTTAAAATGTATTTGTGACTACCAATTTGTGGCATGAGAGTTGAGGCTTAGTACAAAGATTGAGGGCAAAATTTTCTCAACATAGATTTATGGCGCTTATGTAATTTCTGAGGGATTGGCTATTTGGGATGCCAGAATCTTACAAATAGCAACCCATGCTGGGTCACATACAGAGGAAGAAATTTGGTAGCTTGTGAATGAGTGATGAGAGGAGCCATGTAGTTTCCTACTCTGCTATTTAATGTGTCTGAGTAGGCAAAAAGACTACTTAGACAAGGTAGGGAGAGGCAAAAAATAAAATTGCAAATGATGTGCTAATTGGAAAGGATCCAAGTGTGAAGGGCAAGGCAGAGGAAATAATTATATCCAAACTATTTTTCGTTAGCGTCTACTGAAGTAATAGAAAGTATTGAACGAATCTTTGGATGTATCTTTCATTATGTATAAACATTTCCATAAATTATTAATTTAATTACAAATAATTGAAGTTATATTCAATAATGTAAACTAATACTGCCCATGAATGAGGAAAGGAGAGAATATTTGTTGTCATTCATCTCAAATTTCAGTCACAATAAATTCAAATTGACAACAAGTTTGACAAAAAAATGAGTCGCCAAAAATCAAGAATGAGGTTATTGTGCCATCAATCAAATATCTAATGGTGCATTATTAACATATTACCTGAAGGATATTTCTCCTTGAAGGCAAGAATCTGGATGTGGAGCTGGGGCTCAATCTGGAATTTGTCTTTGTATGATATGTGAGAAATGTGCTTAATTTACTAATTATCTCAAGCGAAAGATTAAAAGTTATTGTTTGATTTTGTGAGAGTCAAAACAGCATTAACATACATGAGCATATAACCGGAAATGATGAATATACTGTGCATGCATTATGCAGTTTAGTATCAGAACAATATAAATATATTGAAAATTAAACATCATTTCAATTGACACCAGTGGCCCAATTGGTAGGCGCGTTCAGCTGTTAGCTGAAAGGTTGGTGGTTCGAGTCCACTCCGGTGCGAGTCAACTTTTCTTTACATTTCTCAAAAGGAACCTTTTCTGAGAATTGAAACTGGCGACTTTCAAAAATCTCAAATGAAAGCTTTCCAAAGCAGCCAAAACATTTTCCAGTTGAAGTGCGTTGTAACTCTTCTACGAGTTTATTTCTATAATGACAGTTGTATGAAATAAGATGAAATTTCAACATTCTTTAACCCCTTGTATTTCAAATAGTTCTGAATTTTAGGGAAAAGACAATGATGTTACCTGGCCCTTTAAAATGTATTTGTGACTTCCAATTTAATAATAATAATAATAATAATAATAAAATTTGTATAGCGCTGATACCAGACAAGTCTGTTCATAGCGCTGAGTTCAGGACATGCATCCTGAAGAGATGAGTTTTCAGCCTACTCTTAAACGAGGAGACTGACGTGTTTGTCCTAATATCAGTAGGCAAGGAATTCCATAGTCGTGGGCCTACAGATGAGAAGGCCCTGTCACCTATTGTCCTTAGCCTGGTTTTAGGTACCTGTAGGTGGGTGCCATCATTGGATCTTAGACAGCGTTCACCTTCTTTAATCAGGAGTAGATCCTGTAAGTAAGGCGGAGCCTTACCGTTAAGGGCTTTCCAGGTTAATAGGAGGATTTTAAAATCAATTCTCGCATGAACGGGAAGCCAATGCAGTTCCCTTAATTTTCCTGAAATGTGATTAAATTTCCTATTTTCTCCAACTACCCGTGCTGCAGAGTTTTGGAGGTATTGCAGTTTCATGATGTCAGATTTAGGAAGACCTGCCAGAAGACCATTACCATAGTCAAGGGTGGATGTAACAAAAGCATGGGTAAGTGTTACCGCGGTCTTCTCGTCTAGACAATGTCTGATGGCCGCCAGGTTCCTGATGTGATGATAGCCCTTCTGACACATTTTCCTGATCTGGGCCTTCATGTCCATGTTGGAGTCAAATGTGATACCAAGGTCAACAACTGACTGACTAGGAGCAATATCAGAGTCACCCACTCTGATTGTGGATGGGATACTGCTATGGGTGGTAGTACTGTATCTGTCAGTACATATGAGCATCTCTGTCTTTCCATCATTTATCTTCATCTTGTTTGATATTAGGAAATTTCTGACTTCCCTGACACACTCCTCCAGTTTGTGTCTGCTCATATCCACATGATGGGGAGAGGCGTGGTCCACAGGGATGTAGATCTGAGTATCATCTGCATAAATATGATAGCTCAGACCATATTTTGCAAGTATATCAGATAGGGGTGTCATGTAAATGGTGAACAGTATAGGACCCAGGACTGAGCCCTGGGGTACCCCATATTTTAAGGATTTGAGACAGGATCTATGAATCCCCACCTTCACACATTGCTTTCTGTCCATTAGGTATGACCGAATCCAGGAGAGTGCATGACCTGTGACGTTGCATCTATCCCTCAGCCTGTCCAAAAGGATTTTATGGTCAATAGTGTCAAAGGCAGCGGAAAGGTCAAGCAACAACAAGATAACTGCCTTTCTATTGTCAAGGCAGCCCAAGATATCATTTTGCACTTTTAGCAAAGCAGTTTCAGTGCTGTGATATTCCTTGTAGGCTGATTGAAACTTGTCAGTAAGACCATTCCTTACTAGATGGGGGACTAGTTGGTCTGCAACCGCCCTCTCGGTTAGTTTGGAGACAAATGTTAGGTTGGAAACAGGCCTATAGTTTTTTTCAACTAGTTCCAGACCTAGTTTCTTCAGCAGGGGTGTTATGATGGCTATTTTCATATTTTCCGATACTGCTGATTCCATCAGTGATTTATTTATGATGGAAGTAATTATTGGTAGGAGGTCATCTAAGAGGTCAAGTAAGAGCCAGGTTGGAATTGGATCCAGGTCACATGACTTCTTTGCTGACCTTTTGACCAATTTCCGTACGTCATCAATGGTTAGGGGTGTGAACCTATCCAGACATGTAGTACTATTGTTTGTAGTGTCACCTGGTGGCGAAATTCGACCAGATGGAGCATTATCAATGTCCAGGCGGATTCTCTCTATTTTTTCAAGAAAGAATGTGTTGAACTTCTCAGCTTGAGTAATATCACAGTCAGATTGGGGCATAGGTGTGTCCTTTTTCTTGTGCATGACTGTGTCAATGACTCTAAAAAGCTTTTTGGGGTCATGTTTGTTTTCCTCAACCAGGTTGGAAAAATATGATGATTGAGCAGATTTAAGCATTGAGTTGTATTTGTTCCTCTGAGAGTTATACAGCTCCTTGTCAATTTGAGTGCCAGTCTTGCTCATTTTTCTCTCAAGCCTCCTCTTGAAAGATCTTTCCAGCTTTAATTGGTCACTCATCCAAGGTACAGGTTTGCGCTGGGTGACCATGGCAACCTTAATTGGTGCATGTTTGTCCATGAGTGATGTGAGTTCCCTATCATAATAATTTACCATGTCCTCCAATGATAAATGTTCCCAAGTTGAGTCTCTGTCAGTTAGGGATTTAATGTCCCTTCTTAGGGATTCAAGATCTAATGCCTTGAAATTCCTAAATTTGATAGATTTTTTAGGGGGTTTAGGAGGTACAATATCAAGGTAAATCTTAATCATTTTATGATCAGATAGGTATTCATCTACCAGGTGACTCTTCATGAGCTTATTTCCCCTAAAGGTCATGATTAGATCAAGGGTGTTCCCTAACCTATGGGTTGGTTCTTGAACCCATTGTGTTAGATCAATGGTAGATAGGATGTCATTAAATTTAATGACATCCGGCTTTAAGGGCAAGTTAACATGGAAGTTGTAGTCACCAAGGAAAATGACCTCATGACTAAAGGAACCATAATGTGCAACCAATTGGGTGAACTCATCATAGAACTCAGAGTAGGTATATCTATTTCGATCAGATGGTTCAGGTCTGTATATCACCACAAATGTTACCTTTTTTCCCTTCAATGTGATGGATGACTCCATGAGCTCCATGGTGGTGACTACTGGTTGGTTGGCCCTATTGGTTATGAAGGGGAGTTCAGATTTGTATAAAATCCCTAATCCTCCCCCTGTACGACCAATTCTAGGAAAGGACTCAAATTCAAGTGACCCTTCTTCACTTTTGACTTTGTCAGAATTTGAGTCATGCATCCAAGTCTCAGTCATGAGCAGGGCATCAAGGTCATGCTCAGTAAAATAATCTTTTACTGGCAGGATCTTGCTAGATATGCTCTGTACATTGCAACACCCAATATTTAATGTTTTCTTCCCGTTTCTATTAGGATTTTTAATACGAGAATGCTGTTTGTTTACAATCCGAGGCCAACCACGTGGAGCAGAGCGAGCACGTGTAGTTGGAGCCGGCCCTGAGACGTGATTGGTCGAAGCAGAAGACGGATGTGTATTGCCATTGTTTATGTTTACGTTCAGACCACGTGTTTCCACGAGCCGATGTGATTCGGGCGTTTCCGGATCTGATAGACAATGGTAGCGATTTGTGGTCGTTCGTATGTTCTCGTGGCTCCGGAAGCTGTGGTTCGGGTATTTCCGTAAAGCGCCACGTTGTACGCTACCACGAGGAAGGGATGCACAACTCGAAGCAGACGGCTCCCACCAATTTGAACAATTTGAAGGATCACCACAAGACATACGTGAGTATCTATTAGAAAATGATGGAATAATGTGTGTAGCAGGATGTAGTTCCTGTAAATTGATATTTTCCATCTTCAAAATGCTAATTTTGGCTGTTTTGATGGTGTTTTTGAGATGCTCGCCGGCACCATGTACAGATAGCAACGTGTCGTAGCTGACAGACTGTTGGGTCTCAAGTGTGAGTTTATGTTGGCATGGAAATAATTCAATATTTCTGTTCAAAATTACCTTAGCTGCATTCTTAAAAGGAGAACTGCAGAATAGTTTTATTTGAGATGGGGCGATAAGATAGAAATTTATATTTGCTAACGAATTTGTGGCATGAGAGTTGAGGCTTAGTACAAAGATTGAGGGCAAAATTTTCTCAACATAGATTTATGGCGCTTATGTAATTTCTGAGGGATTGGCTATTTGGGATGCCAGAATCTTACAAATAGCAACCCATGCTGAGTCACATACAGAGGAAGAAATTTGGTAGCTTGTGAATGAGTGATGAGAGGAGCCATGTAGTTTCCTACTCTGCTATTTAATGTGTCTGAGTAGGCAAATAGACTACTTAGACAAGGTAGGGAGAGGCAAAAAATAAAATTGCAAATGATGTGCTAATTGGAAAGGATCCAAGTGTGAAGGGCAAGGCAGAGGAAATAATTATATCCAAACTATTTAATGTTAGCGTCTACTGAAATAATAGAAAGTATTTAATGAATCTTTGGATGTATCCTTTATTATGTATAAACATTTCCATACATTATTAATTTAATTACAAATAATTGAAGTAATATTCAATAATGTAAACTAATGCTGCCCATGAATGAGGAAAGGAGAGAATATTTGTTGTCATTTATCTCAAATTTCAGTCACAATAAATTCAAATTGACAACAAGTTTGACAAAAAAATGAGTTGCCAAAAATCAAGAATGAGGTTATTGTGCCATCAATCAAATATCTAATGGTGCATTATTAACATATTACCTGAAGGATATTTCTCCTTGAAGGCAAGAATCTAGATGTGGAGTTGGGCTCTATCTGGAATTTGTCTTTGTATGATATGTGAGAAATGTGCTTAATTTACTAATTATCTCAAGCGAAAGATTAAAAGTTATTGTTTGATTTTGTGAGAGTCAAAACAGCATTAACATACATGAGCATATAACCGAAAATGATGAATATACTGTGCATGCATTATGCAGTTTAGTATCAGAACAATATAAATATATTGAAAATTAAACATCATTTCAATTGGCACCAGTGGCGCAATTGGTAAGCGCGTTCAGCTGTTAGCTGAAAGGTTGGTGGTTCGAGTCCACTCCGGTGCGAGTCAACTTTTCTTTACATTTCTCAAAAGGAACCTTTTCTGAGAATTGAAACTGGCGACTTTCAAAAATCTCAAATGAAAGCTTTCCAAAGCAGCCAAAACATTTTCCAGTTGAAGTGCGTTGTAACTCTTCTACGCGTTTATTTCTATAATGACAGTTGTATCAAATAAGATGAAATTTCAACATTCTTTAACCCCTTGTATTTCAAATAGTTCTGAATTTTAGGGGAAAGACAATGATGTTACCTGGCCCTTTAAAATGTATTTGTGACTTCCAATTTGTGGCATGAGAGTTGAGGCTTAGTACAAAGATTGAGGGCAAAATTTTCTCAACATAGATTTATGGCGCTTATGTAATTTCTGAGGGATTGGCTATTTGGGATGCCAGAATCTTACAAATAGCAACCCATGCTGGGTCACATACAGTGGAAGAAATTTGGTTGCTTGTGAATGAGTGATGAGAGGAGCCATGTAGTTTCCTACTCTGCTATTTAATGTGTCTGAGTAGGCAAATAGACTACATAGACAAGGTAGGGAGAGGCAAAACATAAAATTGCAAATGATGTGCTAATTGGAAAGGATCCAAGTGTGAAGGGCAAGGCAGAGGAAATGATTATATCCAAACTATTTTACGTTAGCGTCTACTGAAATAATAGAAAGTATTTAATGAATCTTTGGATGTATCTTTCATTATGTATAAACATTTCCATACATTATTAATTTAATTACAAATAATTGAAGTTATATTCAATAATGTAAACTAATGCTGCCCATGAATGAGGAAAGGAGAGAATATTTGTTGTCATTTATCTCAAATTTCAGTCACAATAAATTCAAATTGACAACAAGTTTGACAAAAAAATGAGTCGCCAAAAATCAAGAATGAGGTTATTGTGCCATCAATCAAATATCTAATGGTGCATTATTAACATATTACCTGACGGATATTTCTCCTTGAAGGCAAGAATCTAGATGTGGAGTTGGGGCTCAATCTGGAATTTGTCTTTGTATGATATGTGAGAAATGTGCTTAATTTACTAATTATCTCAAGCGAAAGATTAAAAGTTATTGTTTGATTTTGTGAGAGTCAAAACAGCATTAACATACATGAGCATATAACCGGAAATGATGAATATACTGTGCATGCATTATGCAGTTTAGTATCAGAACAATGTAAATATATTGAAAATTAAACATCATTTCAATTGGCACCAGTGGCCCAATTGGTAAGCGCGTTCAGCTGTTAGCTGAAAGGTTGGTGGTTCGAGTCCACTCCGGTGCGAGTCAACTTTTCTTTACATTTCTCAAAAGGAACCTTTTCTGAGAATTGAAACTGGCGACTTTCAAAAATCTCAAATGAAAGCTTTCCAAAGCAGCCAAAACATTTTCCAGTTGAAGTGCGTTGTAACTCTTCTACGCGTTTATTTCTATAATGACAGTTGTATCAAATAAGATGAAATTTCAACATTCTTTAACCCCTTGTATTTCAAATAGTTCTGAATTTTAGGGGAAAGACAATGATGTTACCTGGCCCTTTAAAATGTATTTGTGACTTCCAATTTGTGGCATGAGAGTTGAGGCTTAGTACAAAGATTGAGGGCAAAATTTTTTCAACATAGATTTATGGCGCTTATGTAATTTCTGAGGGATTGGCTATTTGGGATGCCAGAATCTTACAAATAGCAACCCATGCTGAGTCACATACAGAGGAAGAAATTTGGTAGCTTGTGAATGAGTGATGAGAGGAGCCATGTAGTTTCCTACTCTGCTATTTAATGTGTCTGAGTAGGCAAATAGACTACTTAGACAAGGTAGGGAGAGGTAAAAAATAAAATTGCAAATGATGTGCTAATTGGAAAGGATCCAAGTGTGAAGGGCAAGGCAGAGGAAATAATTATATCCAAACTATTTAATGTTAGCGTCTACTGAAATAATAGAAAGTATTTAATGAATCTTTGGATGTATCCTTTATTATGTATAAACATTTCCATACATTATTAATTTAATTACAAATAATTGAAGTAATATTAAATAATGTAAACTAATGCTGCCCATGAATGAGGAAAGGAGAGAATATTTGTTGTCATTTATCTCAAATTTCAGTCACAATAAATTCAAATTGACAACAAGTTTGACAAAAAAATGAGTTGCCAAAAATCAAGAATGAGGTTATTGTGCCATCAATCAAATATCTAATGGTGCATTATTAACATATTACCTGAAGGATATTTCTCCTTGAAGGCAAGAATCTAGATGTGGAGTTGGGGCTCTATCTGGAATTTGTCTTTGTATGATATGTGAGAAATGTGCTTAATTTACTAATTATCTCAAGCGAAAGATTAAAAGTTATTGTTTGATTTTGTGAGAGTCAAAACAGCATTAACATACATGAGCATATAACCGGAAATGATGAATATACTGTGCATGCATTATGCAGTTTAGTATCAGAACAATATAAATATATTGAAAATTAAACATCATTTCAATTGGCACCAGTGGCGCAATTGGTAAGCGCGTTCAGCTGTTAGCTGAAAGGTTGGTGGTTTCGAGTCCACTCCGGTGCGAGTCAACTTTTCTTTACATTTCTCAAAAGGAACCTTTTCTGAGAATTGAAACTGGCGACTTTCAAAAATCTCAAATGAAAGCTTTCCAAAGCAGCCAAAACATTTTCCAGTTGAAGTGCGTTGTAACTCTTCTACGCGTTTATTTCTATAATGACAGTTGTATCAAATAAGATGAAATTTCAACATTCTTTAACCCCTTGTATTTCAAATAGTTCTGAATTTTAGGGGAAAGACAATGATGTTACCTGGCCCTTTAAAATGTATTTGTGACTTCCAATTTGTGGCATGAGAGTTGAGGCTTAGTACAAAGATTGAGGGCAAAATTTTCTCAACATAGATTTATGGCGCTTATGTAATTTCTGAGGGATTGGCTATTTGGGATGCCAGAATCTTACAAATAGCAACCCATGCTGGGTCACATACAGTGGAAGAAATTTGGTTGCTTGTGAATGAGTGATGAGAGGAGCCATGTAGTTTCCTACTCTGCTATTTAATGTGTCTGAGTAGGCAAATAGACTACTTAGACAAGGTAGGGAGAGGCAAAAAATAAAATTGCAAATGATGTGCTAATTGGAAAGGATCCAAGTGTGAAGGGCAAGGCAGAGGAAATAATTTTATCCAAACTATTTAATGTTAGCGTCTACTGAAATAATAGAAAGTATTTAATGAATCTTTGGATGTATCCTTCATTATGTATAAACATTTCCATACATTATTAATTTAATTACAAATAATTGAAGTAATATTCAATAATGTAAACTAATGCTGCCCATGAATGAGGAAAGGAGAGAATATTTGTTGTCATTTATCTCAAATTTCAGTCACAATAAATTCAAATTGACAACAAGTTTGACAAAAAAATGAGTTGCCAAAAATCAAGAATGAGGTTATTGTGCCATCAATCAAATATCTAATGGTGCATTATTAACATATTACCTGAAGGATATTTCTCCTTGAAGGCTAGAATCTAGATGTGGAGTTGGGGCTCAATCTGGAATTTGTCTTTGTATGATATGTGAGAAATGTGCTTAATTTACTAATTATCTCAAGCGAAAGATTAAAAGTTATTGTTTGATTTTGTGAGAGTCAAAACAGCATTAACATACATGAGCATATAACCGAAAATGATGAATATACTGTGCATGCATTATGCAGTTTAGTATCAGAACAATATAAATATATTGAAAATTAAACATCATTTCAATTGGCACCAGTGGCGCAATTGGTAAGCGCGTTCAGCTGTTAGCTGAAAGGTTGGTGGTTCGAGTCCATTCCGGTGCGAGTCAACTTTTCTTTACATTTCTCAAAAGGAACCTTTTCTGAGAATTGAAACTGGCGACTTTCAGAAATCTCAAATGAAAGCTTTCCAAAGCAGCCAAAACATTTTCCAGTTGAAGTGCGTTGTAACTCTTCTACGCGTTTATTTCTATAATGACAGTTGTATCAAATAAGATGAAATTTCAACATTCTTTAACCCCTTGTATTTCAAATAGTTCTGAATTTTAGGGAAAAGACAATGATGTTACCTGGCCCTTTAAAATTAATTTGTGACTACCAATTTGTGGCATGAGAGTTGAGGCTTAGTACAAAGATTGAGGGCAAAATTTTTTCAACATAGATTTATGGTGCTTATGTAATTTCTGAGGGATTGGCTATTTGGGATGCCAGAATCTTACAAATAGAAACCCATGCTGGGTCACATACAGAGGAAGAAATTTGGTAGCTTGTGAATGAGTGATGAGAGGAGCCATGTAGTTTCCTACTCCGCTATTTAATGTGTCTGAGTAGGCAAATAGACTACTAAGACAAGGTAGGGAGAGGCAAAAAATAAAATTGCAAATGATGTGCTAATTGGAAAGGATCCAAGTGTGAAGGGCAAGGCAGAGGAAATAATTATATCCAAACTATTTTACGTTAGCGTCTACTGAAATAATAGAAAGTATTGAATGAATCTTTGGATGTATCTTTCATTATGTATAAACATTTCCATACATTATTAATTTAATTACAAATAATTGAAGTTATATTCAATAATGTAAACTAATACTGCCCATGAATGAGGAAAGGAGAGAATATTTGTTGTCATTCATCTCAAATTTCAGTCACAATAAATTCAAATTGACAACAAGTTTGACAAAAAAATGAGTTGCCAAAAATCAAGAATGAGGTTATTGTGCCATCAATCAAATATCTAATGGTGCATTATTAACATATTACCTGACGGATATTTCTCCTTGAAGGCAAGAATCTGGATGTGGAGCTGGGGCTCAATCTGGAATTTGTCTTTGTATGATATGTGAGAAATGTGCTTAATTTACTAATTATCTCAAGCGAAAGATTAAAAGTTATTGTTTGATTTTGTGAGAGTCAAAACAGCATTAACATACATGAGCATATAACCGAAAATGATGAATATACTGTGCATGCATTATGCAGTTTAGTATCAGAACAATATAAATATATTGAAAATTAAACATCATTTCAATTGGCACCAGTGGCGCAATTGGTAAGCGCGTTCAGCTGTTAGCTGAAAGGTTGGTGGTTCGAGTCCACTCCGGTGCGAGTCAACTTTTCTTTACATTTCTCAAAAGGAACCTTTTCTGAGAATTGAAACTGGCGACTTTCAAAAATCTCAAATGAAAGCTTTCCAAAGCAGCCAAAACATTTTCCAGTTGAAGTGCGTTGTAACTCTTCTACGCGTTTATTTCTATAATGACAGTTGTATCAAATAAGATGAAATTTCAACATTCTTTAACCCCTTGTATTTCAAATAGTTCTGAATTATAGGGAAAAGACAATGATGTTACCTGGCCCTTTAAAATGTATTTGTGACTACCAATTTGTGGCATGAGAGTTGAGGCTTAGTACAAAGATTGAGGGCAAAATTTTCTCAACATAGATTTATGGCGCTTATGTAATTTCTGAGGGATTGGCTATTTGGGATGCCAGAATCTTACAAATAGCAACCCATGCTGAGTCACATACAGAGGAAGAAATTTGGTAGCTTGTGAATGAGTGATGAGAGGAGCCATGTAGTTTCCTACTCTGCTATTTAATGTGTCTGAGTAGGCAAATAGACTACTTAGACAAGGTAGGGAGAGGCAAAAAATAAAATTGCAAATGATGTGCTAATTGGAAAGGATCCAAGTGTGAAGGGCAAGGCAGAGGAAATAATTATATCCAAACTATTTAATGTTAGCGTCTACTGAAATAATAGAAAGTATTTAATGAATCTTTGGATGTATCCTTTATTATGTATAAACATTTCCATACATTATTAATTTAATTACAAATAATTGAAGTAATATTCAATAATGTAAACTAATGCTGCCCATGAATGAGGAAAGGAGAGAATATTTGTTGTCATTTATCTCAAATTTCAGTCACAATAAATTCAAATTGACAACAAGTTTGACAAAAAAATGAGTTGCCAAAAATCAAGAATGAGGTTATTGTGCCATCAATCAAATATCTAATGGTGCATTATTAACATATTACCTGAAGGATATTTCTCCTTGAAGGCAAGAATCTAGATGTGGAGTTGGGCTCTATCTGGAATTTGTCTTTGTATGATATGTGAGAAATGTGCTTAATTTACTAATTATCTCAAGCGAAAGATTAAAAGTTATTGTTTGATTTTGTGAGAGTCAAAACAGCATTAACATACATGAGCATATAACCGAAAATGATGAATATACTGTGCATGCATTATGCAGTTTAGTATCAGAACAATGTAAATATATTGAAAATTAAACATCATTTCAATTGGCACCAGTGGCCCAATTGGTAAGCGCGTTCAGCTGTTAGCTGAAAGGTTGGTGGTTCGAGTCCACTCCGGTGCGAGTCAACTTTTCTTTACATTTCTCAAAAGGAACCTTTTCTGAGAATTGAAACTGGCGACTTTCAAAAATCTCAAATGAAAGCTTTCCAAAGCAGCCAAAACATTTTCCAGTTGAAATGCGTTGTAACTCTTCTACGCGTTTATTTCTATAATGACAGTTGTATCAAATAAGATGAAATTTCAACATTCTTTAACCCCTTGTATTTCAAATAGTTCTGAATTTTAGGGGAAAGACAATGATGTTACCTGGCCCTTTAAAATGTATTTGTGACTTCCAATTTGTGGCATGAGAGTTGAGGCTTAGTACAAAGATTGAGGGCAAAATTTTTTCAACATAGATTTATGGCGCTTATGTAATTTCTGAGGGATTGGCTATTTGGGATGCCAGAATCTTACAAATAGCAACCCATGCTGAGTCACATACAGAGGAAGAAATTTGGTAGCTTGTGAATGAGTGATGAGAGGAGCCATGTAGTTTCCTACTCTGCTATTTAATGTGTCTGAGTAGGCAAATAGACTACTTAGACAAGGTAGGGAGAGGTAAAAAATAAAATTGCAAATGATGTGCTAATTGGAAAGGATCCAAGTGTGAAGGGCAAGGCAGAGGAAATAATTATATCCAAACTATTTAATGTTAGCGTCTACTGAAATAATAGAAAGTATTTAATGAATCTTTGGATGTATCCTTTATTATGTATAAACATTTCCATACATTATTAATTTAATTACAAATAATTGAAGTAATATTCAATAATGTAAACTAATGCTGCCCATGAATGAGGAAAGGAGAGAATATTTGTTGTCATTTATCTCAAATTTCAGTCACAATAAATTCAAATTGACAACAAGTTTGACAAAAAAATGAGTTGCCAAAAATCAAGAATGAGGTTATTGTGCCATCAATCAAATATCTAATGGTGCATTATTAACATATTACCTGAAGGATATTTCTCCTTGAAGGCAAGAATCTAGATGTGGAGTTGGGGCTCTATCTGGAATTTGTCTTTGTATGATATGTGAGAAATGTGCTTAATTTACTAATTATCTCAAGCGAAAGATTAAAAGTTATTGTTTGATTTTGTGAGAGTCAAAACAGCATTAACATACATGAGCATATAACCGGAAATGATGAATATACTGTGCATGCATTATGCAGTTTAGTATCAGAACAATATAAATATATTGAAAATTAAACATCATTTCAATTGGCACCAGTGGCGCAATTGGTAAGCGCGTTCAGCTGTTAGCTGAAAGGTTGGTGGTTTCGAGTCCACTCCGGTGCGAGTCAACTTTTCTTTACATTTCTCAAAAGGAACCTTTTCTGAGAATTGAAACTGGCGACTTTCAAAAATCTCAAATGAAAGCTTTCCAAAGCAGCCAAAACATTTTCCAGTTGAAGTGCGTTGTAACTCTTCTACGCGTTTATTTCTATAATGACAGTTGTATCAAATAAGATGAAATTTCAACATTCTTTAACCCCTTGTATTTCAAATAGTTCTGAATTTTAGGGGAAAGACAATGATGTTACCTGGCCCTTTAAAATGTATTTGTGACTTCCAATTTGTGGCATGAGAGTTGAGGCTTAGTACAAAGATTGAGGGCAAAATTTTCTCAACATAGATTTATGGCGCTTATGTAATTTCTGAGGGATTGGCTATTTGGGATGCCAGAATCTTACAAATAGCAACCCATGCTGGGTCACATACAGTGGAAGAAATTTGGTTGCTTGTGAATGAGTGATGAGAGGAGCCATGTAGTTTCCTACTCTGCTATTTAATGTGTCTGAGTAGGCAAATAGACTACTTAGACAAGGTAGGGAGAGGCAAAAAATAAAATTGCAAATGATGTGCTAATTGGAAAGGATCCAAGTGTGAAGGGCAAGGCAGAGGAAATAATTATATCCAAACTATTTAATGTTAGCGTCTACTGAAATAATAGAAAGTATTTAATGAATCTTTGGATGTATCCTTCATTATGTATAAACATTTCCATACATTATTAATTTAATTACAAATAATTGAAGTAATATTCAATAATGTAAACTAATGCTGCCCATGAATGAGGAAAGGAGAGAATATTTGTTGTCATTTATCTCAAATTTCAGTCACAATAAATTCAAATTGACAACAAGTTTGACAAAAAAATGAGTTGCCAAAAATCAAGAATGAGGTTATTGTGCCATCAATCAAATATCTAATGGTGCATTATTAACATATTACCTGAAGGATATTTCTCCTTGAAGGCTAGAATCTAGATGTGGAGTTGGGGCTCAATCTGGAATTTGTCTTTGTATGATATGTGAGAAATGTGCTTAATTTACTAATTATCTCAAGCGAAAGATTAAAAGTTATTGTTTGATTTTGTGAGAGTCAAAACAGCATTAACATACATGAGCATATAACCGAAAATGATGAATATACTGTGCATGCATTATGCAGTTTAGTATCAGAACAATATAAATATATTGAAAATTAAACATCATTTCAATTGGCACCAGTGGCGCAATTGGTAAGCGCGTTCAGCTGTTAGCTGAAAGGTTGGTGGTTCGAGTCCATTCCGGTGCGAGTCAACTTTTCTTTACATTTCTCAAAAGGAACCTTTTCTGAGAATTGAAACTGGCGACTTTCAGAAATCTCAAATGAAAGCTTTCCAAAGCAGCCAAAACATTTTCCAGTTGAAGTGCGTTGTAACTCTTCTACGCGTTTATTTCTATAATGACAGTTGTATCAAATAAGATGAAATTTCAACATTCTTTAACCCCTTGTATTTCAAATAGTTCTGAATTTTAGGGAAAAGACAATGATGTTACCTGGCCCTTTAAAATTAATTTGTGACTACCAATTTGTGGCATGAGAGTTGAGGCTTAGTACAAAGATTGAGGGCAAAATTTTTTCAACATAGATTTATGGTGCTTATGTAATTTCTGAGGGATTGGCTATTTGGGATGCCAGAATCTTACAAATAGAAACCCATGCTGGGTCACATACAGAGGAAGAAATTTGGTAGCTTGTGAATGAGTGATGAGAGGAGCCATGTAGTTTCCTACTCCGCTATTTAATGTGTCTGAGTAGGCAAATAGACTACTAAGACAAGGTAGGGAGAGGCCAAAAATAAAATTTCAAATGATGTGCTAATTGGAAAGGATCCAAGTGTGAAGGGCAAGGCAGAGGAAATAATTATATCCAAACTATTTTACGTTAGCGTCTACTGAAATAATAGAAAGTATTGAATGAATCTTTGGATGTATCTTTCATTATGTATAAACATTTCCATACATTATTAATTTAATTACAAATAATTGAAGTTATATTCAATAATGTAAACTAATACTGCCCATGAATGAGGAAAGGAGAGAATATTTGTTGTCATTCATCTCAAATTTCAGTCACAATAAATTCAAATTGACAACAAGTTTGACAAAAAAATGAGTTGCCAAAAATCAAGAATGAGGTTATTGTGCCATCAATCAAATATCTAATGGTGCATTATTAACATATTACCTGACGGATATTTCTCCTTGAAGGCAAGAATCTGGATGTGGAGCTGGGGCTCAATCTGGAATTTGTCTTTGTATGATATGTGAGAAATGTGCTTAATTTACTAATTATCTCAAGCGAAAGATTAAAAGTTATTGTTTGATTTTGTGAGAGTCAAAACAGCATTAACATACATGAGCATATAACCGAAAATGATGAATATACTGTGCATGCATTATGCAGTTTAGTATCAGAACAATATAAATATATTGAAAATTAAACATCATTTCAATTGGCACCAGTGGCGCAATTGGTAAGCGCGTTCAGCTGTTAGCTGAAAGGTTGGTGGTTCGAGTCCACTCCGGTGCGAGTCAACTTTTCTTTACATTTCTCAAAAGGAACCTTTTCTGAGAATTGAAACTGGCGACTTTCAAAAATCTCAAATGAAAGCTTTCCAAAGCAGCCAAAACATTTTCCAGTTGAAGTGCGTTGTAACTCTTCTACGCGTTTATTTCTATAATGACAGTTGTATCAAATAAGATGAAATTTCAACATTCTTTAACCCCTTGTATTTCAAATAGTTCTGAATTATAGGGAAAAGACAATGATGTTACCTGGCCCTTTAAAATGTATTTGTGACTACCAATTTGTGGCATGAGAGTTGAGGCTTAGTACAAAGATTGAGGGCAAAATTTTCTCAACATAGATTTATGGCGCTTATGTAATTTCTGAGGGATTGGCTATTTGGGATGCCAGAATCTTACAAATAGCAACCCATGCTGAGTCACATACAGAGGAAGAAATTTGGTAGCTTGTGAATGAGTGATGAGAGGAGCCATGTAGTTTCCTACTCTGCTATTTAATGTGTCTGAGTAGGCAAATAGACTACTTAGACAAGGTAGGGAGAGGCAAAAAATAAAATTGCAAATGATGTGCTAATTGGAAAGGATCCAAGTGTGAAGGGCAAGGCAGAGGAAATAATTATATCCAAACTATTTAATGTTAGCGTCTACTGAAATAATAGAAAGTATTTAATGAATCTTTGGATGTATCCTTTATTATGTATAAACATTTCCATACATTATTAATTTAATTACAAATAATTGAAGTAATATTCAATAATGTAAACTAATGCTGCCCATGAATGAGGAAAGGAGAGAATATTTGTTGTCATTTATCTCAAATTTCAGTCACAATAAATTCAAATTGACAACAAGTTTGACAAAAAAATGAGTTGCCAAAAATCAAGAATGAGGTTATTGTGCCATCAATCAAATATCTAATGGTGCATTATTAACATATTACCTGAAGGATATTTCTCCTTGAAGGCAAGAATCTAGATGTGGAGTTGGGCTCTATCTGGAATTTGTCTTTGTATGATATGTGAGAAATGTGCTTAATTTACTAATTATCTCAAGCGAAAGATTAAAAGTTATTGTTTGATTTTGTGAGAGTCAAAACAGCATTAACATACATGAGCATATAACCGAAAATGATGAATATACTGTGCATGCATTATGCAGTTTAGTATCAGAACAATATAAATATATTGAAAATTAAACATCATTTCAATTGGCACCAGTGGCGCAATTGGTAAGCGCGTTCAGCTGTTAGCTGAAAGGTTGGTGGTTCGAGTCCACTCCGGTGCGAGTCAACTTTTCTTTACATTTCTCAAAAGGAACCTTTTCTGAGAATTGAAACTGGCGACTTTCAAAAATCTCAAATGAAAGCTTTCCAAAGCAGCCAAAACATTTTCCAGTTGAAGTGCGTTGTAACTCTTCTACGCGTTTATTTCTATAATGACAGTTGTATCAAATAATATGAAATTTCAACATTCTTTAACCCCTTGTATTTCAAATAGTTCTGAATTTTAGGGGAAAGACAATGATGTTACCTGGCCCTTTAAAATGTATTTGTGACTTCCAATTTGTGGCATGAGAGTTGAGGCTTAGTACAAAGATTGAGGGCAAAATTTTCTCAACATAGATTTATGGCGCTTATGTAATTTCTGAGGGATTGGCTATTTGGGATGCCAGAATCTTACAAATAGCAACCCATGCTGGGTCACATACAGTGGAAGAAATTTGGTTGCTTGTGAATGAGTGATGAGAGGAGCCATGTAGTTTCCTACTCTGCTATTTAATGTGTCTGAGTAGGCAAATAGACTACTTAGACAAGGTAGGGAGAGGCAAAAAATAAAATTGCAAATGATGTGCTAATTGGAAAGGATCCAAGTGTGAAGGGCAAGGCAGAGGAAATAATTATATCCAAACTATTTAATGTTAGCGTCTACTGAAATAATAGAAAGTATTTAATGAATCTTTGGATGTATCCTTTATTATGTATAAACATTTCCATACATTATTAATTTAATTACAAATAATTGAAGTAATATTCAATAATGTAAACTAATGCTGCCCATGAATGAGGAAAGGAGAGAATATTTGTTGTCATTTATCTCAAATTTCAGTCACAATAAATTCAAATTGACAACAAGTTTGACAAAAAAATGAGTTGCCAAAAATCAAGAATGAGGTTATTGTGCCATCAATCAAATATCTAATGGTGCATTATTAACATATTACCTGAAGGATATTTCTCCTTGAAGGCAAGAATCTAGATGTGGAGTTGGGCTCTATCTGGAATTTGTCTTTGTATGATATGTGAGAAATGTGCTTAATTTACTAATTATCTCAAGCGAAAGATTAAAAGTTATTGTTTGATTTTGTGAGAGTCAAAACAGCATTAACATACATGAGCATATAACCGAAAATGATGAATATACTGTGCATGCATTATGCAGTTTAGTATCAGAACAATGTAAATATATTGAAAATTAAACATCATTTCAATTGGCACCAGTGGCCCAATTGGTAAGCGCGTTCAGCTGTTAGCTGAAAGGTTGGTGGTTCGAGTCCACTCCGGTGCGAGTCAACTTTTCTTTACATTTCTCAAAAGGAACCTTTTCTGAGAATTGAAACTGGCGACTTTCAAAAATCTCAAATGAAAGCTTTCCAAAGCAGCCAAAACATTTTCCAGTTGAAGTGCGTTGTAACTCTTCTACGCGTTTATTTCTATAATGACAGTTGTATCAAATAAGATGAAATTTCAACATTCTTTAACCCCTTGTATTTCAAATAGTTCTGAATTTTAGGGGAAAGACAATGATGTTACCTGGCCCTTTAAAATGTATTTGTGACTTCCAATTTGTGGCATGAGAGTTGAGGCTTAGTACAAAGATTGAGGGCAAAATTTTTTCAACATAGATTTATGGCGCTTATGTAATTTCTGAGGGATTGGCTATTTGGGGTGCCAGAATCTTACAAATAGCAACCCATGCTGAGTCACATACAGAGGAAGAAATTTGGTAGCTTGTGAATGAGTGATGAGAGGAGCCATGTAGTTTCCTACTCTGCTATTTAATGTGTCTGAGTAGGCAAATAGACTACTTAGACAAGGTAGGGAGAGGTAAAAAATAAAATTGCAAATGATGTGCTAATTGGAAAGGATCCAAGTGTGAAGGGCAAGGCAGAGGAAATAATTATATCCAAACTATTTAATGTTAGCGTCTACTGAAATAATAGAAAGTATTTAATGAATCTTTGGATGTATCCTTTATTATGTATAAACATTTCCATACATTATTAATTTAATTACAAATAATTGAAGTAATATTCAATAATGTAAACTAATGCTGCCCATGAATGAGGAAAGGAGAGAATATTTGTTGTCATTTATCTCAAATTTCAGTCACAATAAATTCAAATTGACAACAAGTTTGACAAAAAAATGAGTTGCCAAAAATCAAGAATGAGGTTATTGTGCCATCAATCAAATATCTAATGGTGCATTATTAACATATTACCTGAAGGATATTTCTCCTTGAAGGCAAGAATCTAGATGTGGAGTTGGGGCTCTATCTGGAATTTGTCTTTGTATGATATGTGAGAAATGTGCTTAATTTACTAATTATCTCAAGCGAAAGATTAAAAGTTATTGTTTGATTTTGTGAGAGTCAAAACAGCATTAACATACATGAGCATATAACCGGAAATGATGAATATACTGTGCATGCATTATGCAGTTTAGTATCAGAACAATATAAATATATTGAAAATTAAACATCATTTCAATTGGCACCAGTGGCGCAATTGGTAAGCGCGTTCAGCTGTTAGCTGAAAGGTTGGTGGTTTCGAGTCCACTCCGGTGCGAGTCAACTTTTCTTTACATTTCTCAAAAGGAACCTTTTCTGAGAATTGAAACTGGCGACTTTCAAAAATCTCAAATGAAAGCTTTCCAAAGCAGCCAAAACATTTTCCAGTTGAAGTGCGTTGTAACTCTTCTACGCGTTTATTTCTATAATGACAGTTGTATCAAATAAGATGAAATTTCAACATTCTTTAACCCCTTGTATTTCAAATAGTTCTGAATTTTAGGGGAAAGACAATGATGTTACCTGGCCCTTTAAAATGTATTTGTGACTTCCAATTTGTGGCATGAGAGTTGAGGCTTAGTACAAAGATTGAGGGCAAAATTTTCTCAACATAGATTTATGGCGCTTATGTAATTTCTGAGGGATTGGCTATTTGGGATGCCAGAATCTTACAAATAGCAACCCATGCTGGGTCACATACAGTGGAAGAAATTTGGTTGCTTGTGAATGAGTGATGAGAGGAGCCATGTAGTTTCCTACTCTGCTATTTAATGTGTCTGAGTAGGCAAATAGACTACTTAGACAAGGTAGGGAGAGGCAAAAAATAAAATTGCAAATGATGTGCTAATTGGAAAGGATCCAAGTGTGAAGGGCAAGGCAGAGGAAATAATTATATCCAAACTATTTAATGTTAGCGTCTACTGAAATAATAGAAAGTATTTAATGAATCTTTGGATGTATCCTTCATTATGTATAAACATTTCCATACATTATTAATTTAATTACAAATAATTGAAGTAATATTCAATAATGTAAACTAATGCTGCCCATGAATGAGGAAAGGAGAGAATATTTGTTGTCATTTATCTCAAATTTCAGTCACAATAAATTCAAATTGACAACAAGTTTGACAAAAAAATGAGTTGCCAAAAATCAAGAATGAGGTTATTGTGCCATCAATCAAATATCTAATGGTGCATTATTAACATATTACCTGAAGGATATTTCTCCTTGAAGGCTAGAATCTAGATGTGGAGTTGGGGCTCAATCTGGAATTTGTCTTTGTATGATATGTGAGAAATGTGCTTAATTTACTAATTATCTCAAGCGAAAGATTAAAAGTTATTGTTTGATTTTGTGAGAGTCAAAACAGCATTAACATACATGAGCATATAACCGAAAATGATGAATATACTGTGCATGCATTATGCAGTTTAGTATCAGAACAATATAAATATATTGAAAATTAAACATCATTTCAATTGGCACCAGTGGCGCAATTGGTAAGCGCGTTCAGCTGTTAGCTGAAAGGTTGGTGGTTCGAGTCCACTCCGGTGCGAGTCAACTTTTCTTTACATTTCTCAAAAGGAACCTTTTCTGAGAATTGAAACTGGCGACTTTCAAAAATCTCAAATGAAAGCTTTCCAAAGCAGCCAAAACATTTTCCAGTTGAAGTGCGTTGTAACTCTTCTACGCGTTTATTTCTATAATGACAGTTGTATCAAATAATATGAAATTTCAACATTCTTTAACCCCTTGTATTTCAAATAGTTCTGAATTTTAGGGGAAAGACAATGATGTTACCTGGCCCTTTAAAATGTATTTGTGACTTCCAATTTGTGGCATGAGAGTTGAGGCTTAGTACAAAGATTGAGGGCAAAATTTTCTCAACATAGATTTATGGCGCTTATGTAATTTCTGAGGGATTGGCTATTTGGGATGCCAGAATCTTACAAATAGCAACCCATGCTGGGTCACATACAGTGGAAGAAATTTGGTTGCTTGTGAATGAGTGATGAGAGGAGCCATGTAGTTTCCTACTCTGCTATTTAATGTGTCTGAGTAGGCAAATAGACTACTTAGACAAGGTAGGGAGAGGCAAAAAATAAAATTGCAAATGATGTGCTAATTGGAAAGGATCCAAGTGTGAAGGGCAAGGCAGAGGAAATAATTATATCCAAACTATTTAATGTTAGCGTCTACTGAAATAATAGAAAGTATTTAATGAATCTTTGGATGTATCCTTTATTATGTATAAACATTTCCATACATTATTAATTTAATTACAAATAATTGAAGTAATATTCAATAATGTAAACTAATGCTGCCCATGAATGAGGAAAGGAGAGAATATTTGTTGTCATTTATCTCAAATTTCAGTCACAATAAATTCAAATTGACAACAAGTTTGACAAAAAAATGAGTTGCCAAAAATCAAGAATGAGGTTATTGTGCCATCAATCAAATATCTAATGGTGCATTATTAACATATTACCTGAAGGATATTTCTCCTTGAAGGCAAGAATCTAGATGTGGAGTTGGGCTCTATCTGGAATTTGTCTTTGTATGATATGTGAGAAATGTGCTTAATTTACTAATTATCTCAAGCGAAAGATTAAAAGTTATTGTTTGATTTTGTGAGAGTCAAAACAGCATTAACATACATGAGCATATAACCGAAAATGATGAATATACTGTGCATGCATTATGCAGTTTAGTATCAGAACAATGTAAATATATTGAAAATTAAACATCATTTCAATTGGCACCAGTGGCCCAATTGGTAAGCGCGTTCAGCTGTTAGCTGAAAGGTTGGTGGTTCGAGTCCACTCCGGTGCGAGTCAACTTTTCTTTACATTTCTCAAAAGGAACCTTTTCTGAGAATTGAAACTGGCGACTTTCAAAAATCTCAAATGAAAGCTTTCCAAAGCAGCCAAAACATTTTCCAGTTGAAGTGCGTTGTAACTCTTCTACGCGTTTATTTCTATAATGACAGTTGTATCAAATAAGATGAAATTTCAACATTCTTTAACCCCTTGTATTTCAAATAGTTCTGAATTTTAGGGGAAAGACAATGATGTTACCTGGCCCTTTAAAATGTATTTGTGACTTCCAATTTGTGGCATGAGAGTTGAGGCTTAGTACAAAGATTGAGGGCAAAATTTTTTCAACATAGATTTATGGCGCTTATGTAATTTCTGAGGGATTGGCTATTTGGGATGCCAGAATCTTACAAATAGCAACCCATGCTGAGTCACATACAGAGGAAGAAATTTGGTAGCTTGTGAATGAGTGATGAGAGGAGCCATGTAGTTTCCTACTCTGCTATTTAATGTGTCTGAGTAGGCAAATAGACTACTTAGACAAGGTAGGGAGAGGTAAAAAATAAAATTGCAAATGATGTGCTAATTGGAAAGGATCCAAGTGTGAAGGGCAAGGCAGAGGAAATAATTATATCCAAACTATTTAATGTTAGCGTCTACTGAAATAATAGAAAGTATTTAATGAATCTTTGGATGTATCCTTTATTATGTATAAACATTTCCATACATTATTAATTTAATTACAAATAATTGAAGTAATATTCAATAATGTAAACTAATGCTGCCCATGAATGAGGAAAGGAGAGAATATTTGTTGTCATTTATCTCAAATTTCAGTCACAATAAATTCAAATTGACAACAAGTTTGACAAAAAAATGAGTTGCCAAAAATCAAGAATGAGGTTATTGTGCCATCAATCAAATATCTAATGGTGCATTATTAACATATTACCTGAAGGATATTTCTCCTTGAAGGCAAGAATCTAGATGTGGAGTTGGGGCTCTATCTGGAATTTGTCTTTGTATGATATGTGAGAAATGTGCTTAATTTACTAATTATCTCAAGCGAAAGATTAAAAGTTATTGTTTGATTTTGTGAGAGTCAAAACAGCATTAACATACATGAGCATATAACCGGAAATGATGAATATACTGTGCATGCATTATGCAGTTTAGTATCAGAACAATATAAATATATTGAAAATTAAACATCATTTCAATTGGCACCAGTGGCGCAATTGGTAAGCGCGTTCAGCTGTTAGCTGAAAGGTTGGTGGTTTCGAGTCCACTCCGGTGCGAGTCAACTTTTCTTTACATTTCTCAAAAGGAACCTTTTCTGAGAATTGAAACTGGCGACTTTCAAAAATCTCAAATGAAAGCTTTCCAAAGCAGCCAAAACATTTTCCAGTTGAAGTGCGTTGTAACTCTTCTACGCGTTTATTTCTATAATGACAGTTGTATCAAATAAGATGAAATTTCAACATTCTTTAACCCCTTGTATTTCAAATAGTTCTGAATTTTAGGGGAAAGACAATGATGTTACCTGGCCCTTTAAAATGTATTTGTGACTTCCAATTTGTGGCATGAGAGTTGAGGCTTAGTACAAAGATTGAGGGCAAAATTTTCTCAACATAGATTTATGGCGCTTATGTAATTTCTGAGGGATTGGCTATTTGGGATGCCAGAATCTTACAAATAGCAACCCATGCTGGGTCACATACAGTGGAAGAAATTTGGTTGCTTGTGAATGAGTGATGAGAGGAGCCATGTAGTTTCCTACTCTGCTATTTAATGTGTCTGAGTAGGCAAATAGACTACTTAGACAAGGTAGGGAGAGGCAAAAAATAAAATTGCAAATGATGTGCTAATTGGAAAGGATCCAAGTGTGAAGGGCAAGGCAGAGGAAATAATTATATCCAAACTATTTAATGTTAGCGTCTACTGAAATAATAGAAAGTATTTAATGAATCTTTGGATGTATCCTTCATTATGTATAAACATTTCCATACATTATTAATTTAATTACAAATAATTGAAGTAATATTCAATAATGTAAACTAATGCTGCCCATGAATGAGGAAAGGAGAGAATATTTGTTGTCATTTATCTCAAATTTCAGTCACAATAAATTCAAATTGACAACAAGTTTGACAAAAAAATGAGTTGCCAAAAATCAAGAATGAGGTTATTGTGCCATCAATCAAATATCTAATGGTGCATTATTAACATATTACCTGAAGGATATTTCTCCTTGAAGGCTAGAATCTAGATGTGGAGTTGGGGCTCAATCTGGAATTTGTCTTTGTATGATATGTGAGAAATGTGCTTAATTTACTAATTATCTCAAGCGAAAGATTAAAAGTTATTGTTTGATTTTGTGAGAGTCAAAACAGCATTAACATACATGAGCATATAACCGAAAATGATGAATATACTGTGCATGCATTATGCAGTTTAGTATCAGAACAATATAAATATATTGAAAATTAAACATCATTTCAATTGGCACCAGTGGCGCAATTGGTAAGCGCGTTCAGCTGTTAGCTGAAAGGTTGGTGGTTCGAGTCCATTCCGGTGCGAGTCAACTTTTCTTTACATTTCTCAAAAGGAACCTTTTCTGAGAATTGAAACTGGCGACTTTCAGAAATCTCAAATGAAAGCTTTCCAAAGCAGCCAAAACATTTTCCAGTTGAAGTGCGTTGTAACTCTTCTACGCGTTTATTTCTATAATGACAGTTGTATCAAATAAGATGAAATTTCAACATTCTTTAACCCCTTGTATTTCAAATAGTTCTGAATTTTAGGGAAAAGACAATGATGTTACCTGGCCCTTTAAAATTAATTTGTGACTACCAATTTGTGGCATGAGAGTTGAGGCTTAGTACAAAGATTGAGGGCAAAATTTTTTCAACATAGATTTATGGTGCTTATGTAATTTCTGAGGGATTGGCTATTTGGGATGCCAGAATCTTACAAATAGAAACCCATGCTGGGTCACATACAGAGGAAGAAATTTGGTAGCTTGTGAATGAGTGATGAGAGGAGCCATGTAGTTTCCTACTCCGCTATTTAATGTGTCTGAGTAGGCAAATAGACTACTAAGACAAGGTAGGGAGAGGCCAAAAATAAAATTTCAAATGATGTGCTAATTGGAAAGGATCCAAGTGTGAAGGGCAAGGCAGAGGAAATAATTATATCCAAACTATTTTACGTTAGCGTCTACTGAAATAATAGAAAGTATTGAATGAATCTTTGGATGTATCTTTCATTATGTATAAACATTTCCATACATTATTAATTTAATTACAAATAATTGAAGTTATATTCAATAATGTAAACTAATACTGCCCATGAATGAGGAAAGGAGAGAATATTTGTTGTCATTCATCTCAAATTTCAGTCACAATAAATTCAAATTGACAACAAGTTTGACAAAAAAATGAGTTGCCAAAAATCAAGAATGAGGTTATTGTGCCATCAATCAAATATCTAATGGTGCATTATTAACATATTACCTGACGGATATTTCTCCTTGAAGGCAAGAATCTGGATGTGGAGCTGGGGCTCAATCTGGAATTTGTCTTTGTATGATATGTGAGAAATGTGCTTAATTTACTAATTATCTCAAGCGAAAGATTAAAAGTTATTGTTTGATTTTGTGAGAGTCAAAACAGCATTAACATACATGAGCATATAACCGAAAATGATGAATATACTGTGCATGCATTATGCAGTTTAGTATCAGAACAATATAAATATATTGAAAATTAAACATCATTTCAATTGGCACCAGTGGCGCAATTGGTAAGCGCGTTCAGCTGTTAGCTGAAAGGTTGGTGGTTCGAGTCCACTCCGGTGCGAGTCAACTTTTCTTTACATTTCTCAAAAGGAACCTTTTCTGAGAATTGAAACTGGCGACTTTCAAAAATCTCAAATGAAAGCTTTCCAAAGCAGCCAAAACATTTTCCAGTTGAAGTGCGTTGTAACTCTTCTACGCGTTTATTTCTATAATGACAGTTGTATCAAATAAGATGAAATTTCAACATTCTTTAACCCCTTGTATTTCAAATAGTTCTGAATTATAGGGAAAAGACAATGATGTTACCTGGCCCTTTAAAATGTATTTGTGACTACCAATTTGTGGCATGAGAGTTGAGGCTTAGTACAAAGATTGAGGGCAAAATTTTCTCAACATAGATTTATGGCGCTTATGTAATTTCTGAGGGATTGGCTATTTGGGATGCCAGAATCTTACAAATAGCAACCCATGCTGAGTCACATACAGAGGAAGAAATTTGGTAGCTTGTGAATGAGTGATGAGAGGAGCCATGTAGTTTCCTACTCTGCTATTTAATGTGTCTGAGTAGGCAAATAGACTACTTAGACAAGGTAGGGAGAGGCAAAAAATAAAATTGCAAATGATGTGCTAATTGGAAAGGATCCAAGTGTGAAGGGCAAGGCAGAGGAAATAATTATATCCAAACTATTTAATGTTAGCGTCTACTGAAATAATAGAAAGTATTTAATGAATCTTTGGATGTATCCTTTATTATGTATAAACATTTCCATACATTATTAATTTAATTACAAATAATTGAAGTAATATTCAATAATGTAAACTAATGCTGCCCATGAATGAGGAAAGGAGAGAATATTTGTTGTCATTTATCTCAAATTTCAGTCACAATAAATTCAAATTGACAACAAGTTTGACAAAAAAATGAGTTGCCAAAAATCAAGAATGAGGTTATTGTGCCATCAATCAAATATCTAATGGTGCATTATTAACATATTACCTGAAGGATATTTCTCCTTGAAGGCAAGAATCTAGATGTGGAGTTGGGCTCTATCTGGAATTTGTCTTTGTATGATATGTGAGAAATGTGCTTAATTTACTAATTATCTCAAGCGAAAGATTAAAAGTTATTGTTTGATTTTGTGAGAGTCAAAACAGCATTAACATACATGAGCATATAACCGAAAATGATGAATATACTGTGCATGCATTATGCAGTTTAGTATCAGAACAATATAAATATATTGAAAATTAAACATCATTTCAATTGGCACCAGTGGCGCAATTGGTAAGCGCGTTCAGCTGTTAGCTGAAAGGTTGGTGGTTCGAGTCCACTCCGGTGCGAGTCAACTTTTCTTTACATTTCTCAAAAGGAACCTTTTCTGAGAATTGAAACTGGCGACTTTCAAAAATCTCAAATGAAAGCTTTCCAAAGCAGCCAAAACATTTTCCAGTTGAAGTGCGTTGTAACTCTTCTACGCGTTTATTTCTATAATGACAGTTGTATCAAATAATATGAAATTTCAACATTCTTTAACCCCTTGTATTTCAAATAGTTCTGAATTTTAGGGGAAAGACAATGATGTTACCTGGCCCTTTAAAATGTATTTGTGACTTCCAATTTGTGGCATGAGAGTTGAGGCTTAGTACAAAGATTGAGGGCAAAATTTTCTCAACATAGATTTATGGCGCTTATGTAATTTCTGAGGGATTGGCTATTTGGGATGCCAGAATCTTACAAATAGCAACCCATGCTGGGTCACATACAGTGGAAGAAATTTGGTTGCTTGTGAATGAGTGATGAGAGGAGCCATGTAGTTTCCTACTCTGCTATTTAATGTGTCTGAGTAGGCAAATAGACTACATAGACAAGGTAGGGAGAGGCAAAACATAAAATTGCAAATGATGTGCTAATTGGAAAGGATCCAAGTGTGAAGGGCAAGGCAGAGGAAATGATTATATCCAAACTATTTTACGTTAGCGTCTACTGAAATAATAGAAAGTATTTAATGAATCTTTGGATGTATCTTTCATTATGTATAAACATTTCCATACATTATTAATTTAATTACAAATAATTGAAGTTATATTCAATAATGTAAACTAATGCTGCCCATGAATGAGGAAAGGAGAGAATATTTGTTGTCATTTATCTCAAATTTCAGTCACAATAAATTCAAATTGACAACAAGTTTGACAAAAAAATGAGTCGCCAAAAATCAAGAATGAGGTTATTGTGCCATCAATCAAATATCTAATGGTGCATTATTAACATATTACCTGACGGATATTTCTCCTTGAAGGCAAGAATCTAGATGTGGAGTTGGGGCTCAATCTGGAATTTGTCTTTGTATGATATGTGAGAAATGTGCTTAATTTACTAATTATCTCAAGCGAAAGATTAAAAGTTATTGTTTGATTTTGTGAGAGTCAAAACAGCATTAACATACATGAGCATATAACCGGAAATGATGAATATACTGTGCATGCATTATGCAGTTTAGTATCAGAACAATGTAAATATATTGAAAATTAAACATCATTTCAATTGGCACCAGTGGCCCAATTGGTAAGCGCGTTCAGCTGTTAGCTGAAAGGTTGGTGGTTCGAGTCCACTCCGGTGCGAGTCAACTTTTCTTTACATTTCTCAAAAGGAACCTTTTCTGAGAATTGAAACTGGCGACTTTCAAAAATCTCAAATGAAAGCTTTCCAAAGCAGCCAAAACATTTTCCAGTTGAAGTGCGTTGTAACTCTTCTACGCGTTTATTTCTATAATGACAGTTGTATCAAATAAGATGAAATTTCAACATTCTTTAACCCCTTGTATTTCAAATAGTTCTGAATTTTAGGGGAAAGACAATGATGTTACCTGGCCCTTTAAAATGTATTTGTGACTTCCAATTTGTGGCATGAGAGTTGAGGCTTAGTACAAAGATTGAGGGCAAAATTTTCTCAACATAGATTTATGGTGCTTATGTAATTTCTGAGGGATTGGCTATTTGGGATGCCAGAATCTTACAAATAGAAACCCATGCTGGGTCACATACAGAGGAAGAAATTTGGTAGCTTGTGAATGAGTGATGAGAGGAGCCATGTAGTTTCCTACTCTGCTATTTAATGTGTCTGAGTAGGCAAATAGACTACTAAGACAAGGTAGGGAGAGGCCAAAAATAAAATTTCAAATGATGTGCTAATTGGAAAGGATCCAAGTGTGAAGGGCAAGGCAGAGGAAATAATTATATCCAAACTATTTTACGTTAGCGTCTACTGAAATAATAGAAAGTATTGAATGAATCTTTGGATGTATCTTTCATTATGTATAAACATTTCCATAAATTATTAATTTAATTACAAATAATTGAAGTTATATTCAATAATGTAAACTAATACTGCCCATGAATGAGGAAAGGAGAGAATATTTGTTGTCATTCATCTCAAATTTCAGTCACAATAAATTCAAATTGACAACAAGTTTGACAAAAAAATGAGTCGCCAAAACTCAAGAATGAGGTTATTGTGCCATCAATCAAATATCTAATGGTGCATTATTAACATATTACCTGAAGGATATTTCTCCTTGAAGGCAAGAATCTGGATGTGGAGCTGGGGCTCAATCTGGAATTTGTCTTTGTATGATATGTGAGAAATGTGCTTAATTTACTAATTATCTCAAGCGAAAGATTAAAAGTTATTGTTTGATTTTGTGAGAGTCAAAACAGCATTAACATACATGAGCATATAACCGGAAATGATCAATATACTGTGCATGCATTATGCAGTTTAGTATCAGAACAATATAAATATATTGAAAATTAAACATCATTTCAATTGGCACCAGTGGCGCAATTGGTAAGCGCGTTCAGCTGTTAGCTGAAAGGTTGGTGGTTCGAGTCCACTCCGGTGCGAGTCAACTTTTCTTTACATTTCTCAAAAGGAACCTTTTCTGAGAATTGAAACTGGCGACTTTCAAAAATCTCAAATGAAAGCTTTCCAAAGCAGCCAAAACATTTTCCAGTTGAAGTGCGTTGTAACTCTTCTACGCGTTTATTTCTATAATGACAGTTGTATCAAATAAGATGAAATTTCAACATTCTTTAACCCCTTGTATTTCAAATAGTTCTGAATTATAGGGAAAAGACAATGATGTTACCTGGCCCTTTAAAATGTATTTGTGACTACCAATTTGTGGCATGAGAGTTGAGGCTTAGTACAAAGATTGAGGGCAAAATTTTTTCAACATAGATTTATGGCGCTTATGTAATTTCTGAGGGATTGGCTATTTGGGATGCCAGAATCTTACAAATAGCAACCCATGCTGGGTCACATACAGAGGAAGAAATTTGGTAGCTTGTGAATGAGTGATGAGAGGAGCCATGTAGTTTCCTACTCTGCTATTTAATGTGTCTGAGTAGGCAAATAGACTACTTAGACAAGGTAGGGAGAGGCAAAAAATAAAATTGCAAATGATGTGCTAATTGGAAAGGATCCAAGTGTGAAGGGCAAGGCAGAGGAAATAATTATATCCAAACTATTTTACGTTAGCGTCTACTGAAATAATAGAAAGTATTTAATGAATCTTTGGATGTATCCTTCATTATGTATAAACATTTCCATACATTATTAATTTAATTACAAATAATTGAAGTAATATTCAATAATGTAAACTAATGCTGCCCATGAATGAGGAAAGGAGAGAATATTTGTTGTCATTTATCTCAAATTTCAGTCACAATAAATTCAAATTGACAACAAGTTTGACAAAAAAATGAGTCGCCAAAAATCAAGAATGAGGTTATTGTGCCATCAATCAAATATCTAATGGTGCATTATTAACATATTACCTGAAGGATATTTCTCCTTGAAGGCAAGAATCTAGATGTGGAGTTGGGGCTCAATCTGGAATTTGTCTTTGTATGATATGTGAGAAATGTGCTTAATTTACTAAATATCTCAAGCGAAAGATTAAAAGTTATTGTTTGATTTTGTGAGAGTCAAAACAGCATTAACATACATGAGCATATAACCGAAAATGATGAATATACTGTGCATGCATTATGCAGTTTAGTATCAGAACAATATAAATATATTGAAAATTAAATATCATTTCAATTGGCACCAGTGGCGCAATTGGTAAGCGCGTTCAGCTGTTAGCTGAAAGGTTGGTGGTTCGAGTCCACTCCGGTGCGAGTCAACTTTTCTTTACATTTCTCAAAAGGAACCTTTTCTGAGAATTGAAACTGGCGACTTTCAAAAATCTCAAATGAAAGCTTTCCAAAGCAGCCAAAACATTTTCCAGTTGAAGTGCGTTGTAACTCTTCTACGCGTTTATTTCTATAATGACAGTTGTATCAAATAAGATGAAATTTCAACATTCTTTAACCCCTTGTATTTCAAATAGTTCTGAATTATAGGGAAAAGACAATGATGTTACCTGGCCCTTTAAAATGTATTTGTGACTACCAATTTGTGGCATGAGAGTTGAGGCTTAGTACAAAGATTGAGGGCAAAATTTTCTCAACATAGATTTATGGCGCTTATGTAATTTCTGAGGGATTGGCTATTTGGGATGCCAGAATCTTACAAATAGCAACCCATGCTGAGTCACATACAGAGGAAGAAATTTGGTAGCTTGTGAATGAGTGATGAGAGGAGCCATGTAGTTTCCTACTCTGCTATTTAATGTGTCTGAGTAGGCAAATAGACTACTTAGACAAGGTAGGGAGAGGCAAAAAAAAAAATTTCAAATGATGTGCTAATTGGAAAGGATCCAAGTGTGAAGGGCAAGGCAGAGGAAATAATTATATCCAAACTATTTAATGTTAGCGTCTACTGAAATAATAGAAAGTATTTAATGAATCTTTGGATGTATCCTTTATTATGTATAAACATTTCCATACATTATTAATTTAATTACAAATAATTGAAGTAATATTCAATAATGTAAACTAATGCTGCCCATGAATGAGGAAAGGAGAGAATATTTGTTGTCATTTATCTCAAATTTCAGTCACAATAAATTCAAATTGACAACAAGTTTGACAAAAAAATGAGTTGCCAAAAATCAAGAATGAGGTTATTGTGCCATCAATCAAATATCTAATGGTGCATTATTAACATATTACCTGAAGGATATTTCTCCTTGAAGGCAAGAATCTAGATGTGGAGTTGGGCTCTATCTGGAATTTGTCTTTGTATGATATGTGAGAAATGTGCTTAATTTACTAATTATCTCAAGCGAAAGATTAAAAGTTATTGTTTGATTTTGTGAGAGTCAAAACAGCATTAACATACATGAGCATATAACCGAAAATGATGAATATACTGTGCATGCATTATGCAGTTTAGTATCAGAACAATATAAATATATTGAAAATTAAACATCATTTCAATTGGCACCAGTGGCGCAATTGGTAAGCGCGTTCAGCTGTTAGCTGAAAGGTTGGTGGTTCGAGTCCACTCCGGTGCGAGTCAACTTTTCTTTACATTTCTCAAAAGGAACCTTTTCTGAGAATTGAAACTGGCGACTTTCAAAAATCTCAAATGAAAGCTTTCCAAAGCAGCCAAAACATTTTCCAGTTGAAGTGCGTTGTAACTCTTCTACGCGTTTATTTCTATAATGACAGTTGTATCAAATAATATGAAATTTCAACATTCTTTAACCCCTTGTATTTCAAATAGTTCTGAATTTTAGGGGAAAGACAATGATGTTACCTGGCCCTTTAAAATGTATTTGTGACTTCCAATTTGTGGCATGAGAGTTGAGGCTTAGTACAAAGATTGAGGGCAAAATTTTCTCAACATAGATTTATGGCGCTTATGTAATTTCTGAGGGATTGGCTATTTGGGATGCCAGAATCTTACAAATAGCAACCCATGCTGGGTCACATACAGTGGAAGAAATTTGGTTGCTTGTGAATGAGTGATGAGAGGAGCCATGTAGTTTCCTACTCTGCTATTTAATGTGTCTGAGTAGGCAAATAGACTACATAGACAAGGTAGGGAGAGGCAAAACATAAAATTGCAAATGATGTGCTAATTGGAAAGGATCCAAGTGTGAAGGGCAAGGCAGAGGAAATGATTATATCCAAACTATTTTACGTTAGCGTCTACTGAAATAATAGAAAGTATTTAATGAATCTTTGGATGTATCTTTCATTATGTATAAACATTTCCATACATTATTAATTTAATTACAAATAATTGAAGTTATATTCAATAATGTAAACTAATGCTGCCCATGAATGAGGAAAGGAGAGAATATTTGTTGTCATTTATCTCAAATTTCAGTCACAATAAATTCAAATTGACAACAAGTTTGACAAAAAAATGAGTCGCCAAAAATCAAGAATGAGGTTATTGTGCCATCAATCAAATATCTAATGGTGCATTATTAACATATTACCTGACGGATATTTCTCCTTGAAGGCAAGAATCTAGATGTGGAGTTGGGGCTCAATCTGGAATTTGTCTTTGTATGATATGTGAGAAATGTGCTTAATTTACTAATTATCTCAAGCGAAAGATTAAAAGTTATTGTTTGATTTTGTGAGAGTCAAAACAGCATTAACATACATGAGCATATAACCGGAAATGATGAATATACTGTGCATGCATTATGCAGTTTAGTATCAGAACAATGTAAATATATTGAAAATTAAACATCATTTCAATTGGCACCAGTGGCCCAATTGGTAAGCGCGTTCAGCTGTTAGCTGAAAGGTTGGTGGTTCGAGTCCACTCCGGTGCGAGTCAACTTTTCTTTACATTTCTCAAAAGGAACCTTTTCTGAGAATTGAAACTGGCGACTTTCAAAAATCTCAAATGAAAGCTTTCCAAAGCAGCCAAAACATTTTCCAGTTGAAGTGCGTTGTAACTCTTCTACGCGTTTATTTCTATAATGACAGTTGTATCAAATAAGATGAAATTTCAACATTCTTTAACCCCTTGTATTTCAAATAGTTCTGAATTTTAGGGGAAAGACAATGATGTTACCTGGCCCTTTAAAATGTATTTGTGACTTCCAATTTGTGGCATGAGAGTTGAGGCTTAGTACAAAGATTGAGGGCAAAATTTTCTCAACATAGATTTATGGTGCTTATGTAATTTCTGAGGGATTGGCTATTTGGGATGCCAGAATCTTACAAATAGAAACCCATGCTGGGTCACATACAGAGGAAGAAATTTGGTAGCTTGTGAATGAGTGATGAGAGGAGCCATGTAGTTTCCTACTCTGCTATTTAATGTGTCTGAGTAGGCAAATAGACTACTAAGACAAGGTAGGGAGAGGCCAAAAATAAAATTTCAAATGATGTGCTAATTGGAAAGGATCCAAGTGTGAAGGGCAAGGCAGAGGAAATAATTATATCCAAACTATTTTACGTTAGCGTCTACTGAAATAATAGAAAGTATTGAATGAATCTTTGGATGTATCTTTCATTATGTATAAACATTTCCATAAATTATTAATTTAATTACAAATAATTGAAGTTATATTCAATAATGTAAACTAATACTGCCCATGAATGAGGAAAGGAGAGAATATTTGTTGTCATTCATCTCAAATTTCAGTCACAATAAATTCAAATTGACAACAAGTTTGACAAAAAAATGAGTCGCCAAAACTCAAGAATGAGGTTATTGTGCCATCAATCAAATATCTAATGGTGCATTATTAACATATTACCTGAAGGATATTTCTCCTTGAAGGCAAGAATCTGGATGTGGAGCTGGGGCTCAATCTGGAATTTGTCTTTGTATGATATGTGAGAAATGTGCTTAATTTACTAATTATCTCAAGCGAAAGATTAAAAGTTATTGTTTGATTTTGTGAGAGTCAAAACAGCATTAACATACATGAGCATATAACCGGAAATGATCAATATACTGTGCATGCATTATGCAGTTTAGTATCAGAACAATATAAATATATTGAAAATTAAACATCACTTCAATTGGCACCAGTGGCGCAATTGGTAAGCGCGTTCAGCTGTTAGCTGAAAGGTTGGTGGTTCGAGTCCACTCCGGTGCGAGTCAACTTTTCTTTACATTTCTCAAAAGGAACCTTTTCTGAGAATTGAAACTGGCGACTTTCAAAAATCTCAAATGAAAGCTTTCCAAAGCAGCCAAAACATTTTCCAGTTGAAGTGCGTTGTAACTCTTCTACGCGTTTATTTCTATAATGACAGTTGTATCAAATAAGATGAAATTTCAACATTCTTTAACCCCTTGTATTTCAAATAGTTCTGAATTATAGGGAAAAGACAATGATGTTACCTGGCCCTTTAAAATGTATTTGTGACTACCAATTTGTGGCATGAGAGTTGAGGCTTAGTACAAAGATTGAGGGCAAAATTTTTTCAACATAGATTTATGGCGCTTATGTAATTTCTGAGGGATTGGCTATTTGGGATGCCAGAATCTTACAAATAGCAACCCATGCTGGGTCACATACAGAGGAAGAAATTTGGTAGCTTGTGAATGAGTGATGAGAGGAGCCATGTAGTTTCCTACTCTGCTATTTAATGTGTCTGAGTAGGCAAATAGACTACTTAGACAAGGTAGGGAGAGGCAAAAAATAAAATTGCAAATGATGTGCTAATTGGAAAGGATCCAAGTGTGAAGGGCAAGGCAGAGGAAATAATTATATCCAAACTATTTTACGTTAGCGTCTACTGAAATAATAGAAAGTATTTAATGAATCTTTGGATGTATCCTTCATTATGTATAAACATTTCCATACATTATTAATTTAATTACAAATAATTGAAGTAATATTCAATAATGTAAACTAATGCTGCCCATGAATGAGGAAAGGAGAGAATATTTGTTGTCATTTATCTCAAATTTCAGTCACAATAAATTCAAATTGACAACAAGTTTGACAAAAAAATGAGTCGCCAAAAATCAAGAATGAGGTTATTGTGCCATCAATCAAATATCTAATGGTGCATTATTAACATATTACCTGAAGGATATTTCTCCTTGAAGGCAAGAATCTAGATGTGGAGTTGGGGCTCAATCTGGAATTTGTCTTTGTATGATATGTGAGAAATGTGCTTAATTTACTAAATATCTCAAGCGAAAGATTAAAAGTTATTGTTTGATTTTGTGAGAGTCAAAACAGCATTAACATACATGAGCATATAACCGAAAATGATGAATATACTGTGCATGCATTATGCAGTTTAGTATCAGAACAATATAAATATATTGAAAATTAAACATCATTTCAATTGGCACCAGTGGCGCAATTGGTAAGCGCGTTCAGCTGTTAGCTGAAAGGTTGGTGGTTCGAGTCCACTCCGGTGCGAGTCAACTTTTCTTTACATTTCTCAAAAGGAACCTTTTCTGAGAATTGAAACTGGCGACTTTCAAAAATCTCAAATGGAAGCTTTCCAAAGCAGCCAAAACATTTTCCAGTTGAAGTGCGTTGTAACTCTTCTACGCGTTTATTTCTATAATGACAGTTGTATCAAATAAGATGAAATTTCAACATTCTTTAACCCCTTGTATTTCAAATAGTTCTGAATTTTAGGGAAAAGACAATGATGTTACCTGGCCCTTTAAAATATATTTGTGACTTCCAATTTGTGGCATGAGAGTTGAGGCTTAGTACAAAGATTGAGGGCAAAATTTTCTCAACATAGATTTATGGCGCTTATGTAATTTCTGAGGGATTGGCTATTTGGGATGCCAGAATCTTACAAATAGAAACCCATGCTGGGTCACATACAGAGGAAGAAATTTGGTAGCTTGTGAATGAGTGATGAGAGGAGCCATGTAGTTTCCTACTCTGCTATTTAATGTGTCTGAGTAGGCAAATAGACTACTTAGACAAGGTAGGGAGAGGCAACAAATAAAATTGCAAATGATGTGCTAATTGGAAAGGATCCAAGTGTGAAGGGCAAGGCAGAGGAAATAATTATATCCAAATTATTTTACGTTAGCGTCTACTGAAATAATAGAAAGTATTTAATGAATCTTTGGATGTATCTTTCATTATGTATAAACATTTCCATACATTATTAATTTAATTACAAATAATTGAAGTTATATTCAATAATGTAAACTAATGCTGCCCATGAATGAGGAAAGGAGAGAATATTTGTTGTCATTTATCTCAAATTTCAGTCACAATAAATTCAAATTGACAACAAGTTTGACAAAAAAATGAGTCGCCAAAAATCAAGAATGAGGTTATTGTGCCATCAATCAAATATCTAATGGTGCATTATTAACATATTACCTGAAGGATATTTCTCCTTGAAGGCAAGAATCTAGATGTGGAGTTGGGGCTCAATCTGGAATTCGTCTTTGTATGATATGTGAGAAATGTGCTTAATTTACTAATTATCTCAAGCGAAAGATTAAATGTTATTGTTTGATTTTGTGAGAGTCAAAACAGCATTAACATACATGAGCATATAACCGGAAATGATGAATATACTGTGCATGCATTATGCAGTTTAGTATCAGAACAATATAAATATATTGAAAATTAAACATCATTTCAATTGGCACCAGTGGCGCAATTGGTAAGCGCGTTCAGCTGTTAGCTGAAAGGTTGGTGGTTCGAGTCCACTCCGGTGCGAGTCAACTTTTCTTTACATTTCTCAAAAGGAACCTTTTCTGAGAATTGAAACTGGCGACTTTCAAAAATCTCAAATGAAAGCTTTCCAAAGCAGCCAAAATATTTTCCAGTTGAAGTGCGTTGCAACTCTTCTACGCGTTTATTTCTATAATGACAGTTGTATCAAATAAGATGAAATTTCAACATTCTTTAACCCCTTGTATTTCAAATAGTTCTGAATTTTAGGGAAAAGACAATGATGTTACCTGGCCTTTTAAAATGTTTTTGTGACTTCCAATTTGTGTCCCCATGTGGGCCTGGGGTTAGATTGGTCCTCTGATTTTTTTACTCCCTGGTTTTTTGTCAGTTCGTAAAAGGCGAACCAAAAAAATAACCATGGCGCCTTGTTTGCCGTGAGGTGCGACCAGTAAGGGGAGGATATGGAGTTCTGCAGGTTGAGCAATGGACTGGTTTGGCAGTTATACCGGTCCAGATGCAACACACCTGTTTGAACCCAAATATTCACCCTAGACATGGAGGACTTTAGGGCCCGATATTGTCCAACTGGCTTGTGGAATATAGCTCCACACATTTCTCCATATTTAAAGTTCAGGTATTATAAGGTTTGGGTTGTTTTATTTTAGATACATTATCAATGATAAATTCTACATGTTCTTAAGATAAAATGTATGGTATTATAAACAATTTTTTCAAAACAATCATTGGCATTGTCTACAAGTTTTAACATAACAGATGTGTGGAGCTTGACTGCTCAAACAGGTCAATCTGGGATGCATTTTATGTATTCTCGAGTATATTGTCTAATGTAGCCAAGTTTTATAGGTGTGCTGATGGCTCTGCCCCATATCTATAACTCCCTATTTTTTAAAATAGGAGTCAGAGTAAGGCTTAGGAACATGGACAATGAACAATAAACACAACACATATGGCATCAAACAAACAAAAAAGACAAAGGGCTGATATGGAAACGGATTCGGATAACGATTTAAACACAAATGAAACAAGATGGCCAAGATTTTTAATAGTTTTTAATAGTGACAAATTATTAATAGAAGTGGACAGAAAGAGTCATTCCAATAATTTATTGAAATGCTCTTTATTGGCGACTATCCCTGTAAAAATAACTCCTCATAAGACCCTAAACACCAGAAAGGGAGTTATCAGGTGTCCAGAACTTTCTGGTATACCAGAGACCAATATTGTTGAGGAGCTATCTGATCAGAATGTTGTCGCCTGCCGTCGCATTAGCATCAATAAAGATGGCGTCAGAACTCCCATCAATACCTATATTATCACTTTTGAAACAACGCAGCTACCTCAATCAATCAAAATTGGATATTTAAACGTAAGAGTTAATATATATATTCCAAGCCCACTGCGTTGTTTCAAATGTCAAAAATATGGTCATGGCTCAGATAATTGTAAAGGGAACTTGACATGTCCAAAATGCACTGGCCAGCACAGTAGTGAAAATTGTGAATCTCAGTCTTTCAAATGCAATAATTGTGAAGGTGAACACCCGTCATATTCTCGGAATTGCCCCTCTTTTGTAAGAGAAAAAGAAATTCAGAGAATAAAGTACACAGAAAACATTTCCTTTCCAGAAGCCAGAAAACGAGTAGAAAGCAACAATACCCCTCAAAGAAATTCCTATGCTATTGTCACAAAATCAAAAGATACTAAATCCATTTCAGTTCAAACAGATTTAACATGGCCAATTGGTGAAAAGAACTATTCCTATATGAGCAAATCAATAACAACAATATCAACACAGACTCCTGTATCTTCTACCCCTTTACTTACTCAATCTTCAATAAAACCTACATGATCTTCCATAAAACCTTCACAGATTCAAACAACATCAAGCACCAAAGGTGCAAATTCCAATTCTTCTCAGCAGAATAAACCTGTTAATAAGTCTGACAAAAAAGAAACTAGAGATCAAGGAAAAAATAAAATACAAAGAACAAAATCATTAGAAAGGATGGATACAAATGATCCTCCTGATATAAATAGCATTCAGGTGCACTCCAAGCATAATCATAGTAGAATTAAATGATTATGTTTGACCACATTGTATTATTACTCATTATTTTAAATATGGCTATTAGCAATATTATACAATGGAATTGTAGAGGATTTGAGGCAAACAGACCAGAACTGGAGTTATTAGCCCAAAAATATAATGCATCGGTAATTTGTTTACAAGAAACTAAATTTAAAGATAATTCCACAGCATTTAAGGGATATGTACTGTATAATAAAGTCGGTCCAATTGACATTATGGACCGAGCACATGGCTGAGTTTCTATTTTTGTTAAATCCTGTATACCCCAAAGTAAAGTAATATTAAACACTAATTTACAAGCTTCTGCTGTTAGGGTTACCTTGCACAATACATTGACAATATGTTCAGTATATTTACCACCAAGCGAACCAATTAATATTACAGATTTAAATAACCTAATAACTCAGCTGCCACAACCATATATGCTAGTTGGTGACTTTAATGCTCACAACTATCTTTGGGGTGGCAGAAATAATACTGATGCCAAAGGACGTATAATAGAGGATTTCGTAAATAATAATAGTTTGTGCCTTTGGAATAACGATTCTCGAACATATTTACATCCTGCTACAGGCTCTTTAACATCAATAGATCTCTCCATGTGCACTCCAAATTTATTTTTAGACTATTCCTGGGAAGTAGAGGAAGATCAATGGGGTAGTGATCATTACCCTATTATTTTAAATAACCATTTTCCTCCACCAGATGAACGAATCCCCAAGTGGAAATTTCATAAAGCCGATTGGGCAAAATTTCAAACATCCTGTTTTAACAAAATAACGCCAGAAATTTTTAAGAATGTTTTTACATTGTATGATATTGCTGATGGGTGTATTCTCAAATCAAAGCCAAATTCTAAAATTAAAGAAAAACCCTGGTTTAATGATGAGTGCAAAAAAGCTGTCAAGGAGCGCAAAAAAGCTCTGAAAATATTTAATCGACAGCCAACTCATTATAATTTGCACCAATTTCGTATAAAAAGAGCTAAAGCCCGTTATATTATTAAAATAAGCAAAAGAAAAAGTTGGAAAGATTACGTTTCTAAATTAAATATACGTTCACCAATTAAAAAATGCTGGGATATGGTACGTAGAATTACTGGGAAGGGAGGTGGAGCAAGGATCAAACATCTAAATCATAATGGCCAACTAATTACAAATCCCACTGAAAGAGGTAACACAATAGGTCAAACCATTTCCAAGAATTCCTTATCTGATAATTATTCTACAAAATTCCAACAAATAAAAAAATAGAAAAGAAAGAAACCAACTAAATCTCATATCTAATAACTTGGAACAGTATAATAAGCCATTCACAATATCAGATTTAAAACTTGCTTTAGATAAATTCCATGATACCGCTCCTGGACCTGATCATATACACTATCAAATCCTCAAACACCTCCCTGATCAAACACTTGGGCATCTTTTGGATATTTTTAATAATATTTGGGAAAGTGGTAATTTTCCTCCTTCATGGAGTGAAGCCACTATCATTCCTATTCCCAAACCTGGCAAAGACTCATCAGATTCAAATAATTATCGTCCCATTGCGTTAACAAGTTGTATTTGTAAATAAATGGAACGAATGATTAACGAGTGTTTAGTTTGGTTTTTAGAAACTGCGTCTTATATTTCTGTTGCACAGAGTGGCTTTAGAAAAACGCAAAATACTATTGACCATCTGGTACGTTTAGAAACGTTTATACGAGAGGGTTTTATAAAAGGCGAACATGTATAGTATATTTAGTATATTTTTTGATTTAGAGAAAGCTTACGACACCACTTGGAAATATAGAATAATGAGTGATTTATATGATATGGGATTAAGGGGTCGTTTACCCCTTTTTATTCAAAATTTTCTATCAAACAGACATTTTAAAGTTTGAGTGGGTGCATCACTTTCTGATGTTTTTGATCAGGAAATGGGTGTTCCACAGGGTAGTATATTATCAGTCACCCTTTTTATTATTAGAATTAACAGCATTGTTGATTGTATGAGGCCTGGAGCAGATTGCTCACTTTTTGTTGATGATTTCAACTTAAGCTACAGGTCAACAAGCATGCATACAATAGAACGGCAGCTCCAACAACACCTAAATAGATTACAAGAATGGGCTGATAACAATGGATTTAAGTTTTCTTTGAAAAAGACAGTATGTATGCACTTTTGTAAAAAGTGGAAGGCTCACCCAGATCCTGATCTACACCTTGGCCAAACTCGAATCCCTGTTGTCGAAGAAACCAAGTTTCTTGGACTTATATTTGATAGAAAACTATCTTTTATCCCTCATATTAAATATGTAAAAAAGAAATGCCAGAAGGCATTAGATTTATTACGGGTTCTCGCCCATACCGATTGGGGAGGGGACCGTAATGTTTTATTACAATTATATAGAGCCCTGGTATGTTCCAAACTTGATTATGGGTGTATGGTATATGGATCAGCACGTCCATCGTATATTAAAATGCTCGATCCTGTACAAAATCAAGGGTTAAGACTATGCCTTGGCGCATTTCGTACCTCGCCTGCAGATAGCTTGGCAGTTGAGGCAGATGAACTGCCTCTTGATTTAAGAAGAGAAAAGCTTGCCCTTCAGTATGCTGCAAAAATTGCTGCTTGCCCAGACAATCCTGCACATGACGCTATATTCAATCCAAATTAAGTTGATCTTTTTGAAAATAAACCAAATACAATACCGACTTTTGGCATTCGCATTAAAGAATCTTTACAATCTTTAAATTTAAATCCGAATCACATAGCTAAATTTCAATATCCTGAAACACCTCCATGGACCTATGAAACTTTAAATATCAATGTAGCCATGTCAGAATTAAAGAAATACTCAACCGATCCATCCCTTTATATAAATAGATATAAAGAAATTAAATCTATTTTCACTGGCTATTAGTGTATATACACTGATGGATCATTTGACGATGAGAGGGCTGCTGCAGCTGCTGTTAAGGGCAATCGTATTTATTCAGAACGTCTGCCAAATAAATCATCGATTTTTTCTGCAGAACTACATGCTTTGTACCTTGCTTTGGATCATGTGGAGACTTCTCCACATCAAACATTTTTAATTTTTTCTGATTCTTTGTCTTGTTTACAAGCATTGAAAGCAAAGGATTGGAAAAATCCCTTTATTTACCAAATTCTCGAACGGTATCATAGACTCTGTACAGATGAAAATAAAGAAATACGTTTTTATGGGATCCCCAGTCACATTGGAATCCATGGAAATGAGGCCGCTGACCAAGCTGCCTAAGCAGCATTGGACAAACGCCCAATAGATTTACTTATTCCATATACAGAGTTTAAGAAATATATTACTGTTTATTTACGTTCCAAATGGCAGTTGCGCTGGAACGAAGCTATTTTTAATAAATTACATGAAATTAAGCCCGTTCTAGGCAAAACTAAAGGTGCTATTAGAATTAACTGTAGAGAAGAGTCTGTTTTAACCCGTATAAGAATAGGACATAGTCATTTGACGCACTGTTATCTGCTTAAAGGTGAAGATCAACCGGAATGTATTGGTTGTCAAAGGGCTTTGACTATTAAACATATTTTAATTGAGTGTATCGATTTTGATATTATACGAACTCAATATTTTAATGTACAAGATTTACATACGTTATTTGATACTGTAGATACTTCTGTGAAAGTATCGTTTTTAACTCACATAGGACTTTATAATCAGTTTTAAGGGCAGAGCTTTTGTTTATTTATGTCATTGACTTATTTATCAAGAACTGCAAAACATCATACTGATAAAGTCTTTTAAACAAATTATACATATTTATTATATTTGATTGGTGTTATATAAATGCTGTTGTTAAATTCTTGTGTTATCTACATATTGTATTAATATTTACATTTTGTTTCTAGTCAATATAACGTTTTTGTTTTTACTATTTTGGCACTGAATGACCTCATTGTGTCGATGTGCCGTAAAGAAACCATTCATTCATTCATTCATTCATTCCAATTTGTGGCATGAGAGTTGAGGCTTAGTACAAAGATTGAGGGCAAAATTTTCTCAACATAGATTTATGGCGCTTATGTAATTTCTGAGGGATTGGCTATTTGGGATGCCAGAATCTTACAAATAGCAACCCATGCTGGGTCACATACAGAGGAAGAAATTTGGTAGCTTGTGAATGAGTGATGAGAGGAGCCATGTAGTTTCCTACTCTGCTATTTAATGTGTCTGAGTAGGCAAATAGACTACATAGACAAGGTAGGGAGAGGCAAAAAATAAAATTGCAAATGATGTGCTAATTGGAAAGGATCCAAGTGTGAAGGGCAAGGCAGAGGAAATAATTATATCCAAACTATTTTACGTTAGCGTTTACTGAAATAATAGAAAGTATTTAATGAATCTTTGGATGTATCTTTCATTATGTATAAACATTTCCATACATTATTAATTTAATTACAAATAATTGAAGTTATATTCAATAATGTAAACTAATGCTGCCCATGAATGAGGAAAGGAGAGAATATTTGTTGTCATTTATCTCAAATTTCAGTCACAATAAATTCAAATTGACAACAAGTTTGACAAAAAAAATTGAGTCGCCAAAAATCAAGAATGAGGTTATTGTGCCATCAATCAAATATCTAATGGTGCATTATTAACATATTACCTGAAGGATATTTTTCCTTGAAGGCAAGAATCTAGATGTGGAGTTAGGACTCAATCTGGAATTTGTCTTTGTATGATATGTGAGAAATGTGCTTAATTTACTAATTATCTCAAGCGAAAGATTAAAAGTTATTGTTTGATTTTGTGAGAGTCAAAAGAGCATTAACATACATGAGCATATAACCGGAAATGATGAATATACTGTGCATGCATTATGCAGTTTAGTATCAGAACAATATAAATATATTGAAAATTAAACATCATTTCAATTGGCACCAGTGGCGCAATTGGTAAGCGCGTTCAGCTGTTAGCTGAAAGGTTGGTGGTTCGAGTCCACTCCGGTGCGAGTCAACTTTTCTTTACATTTCTCAAAAGGAACCTTTTCTGAGAATTGAAACTGGCGACTTTCAAAAATCTCAAATGAAAGCTTTCCAAAGCAGCCGAAATATTTTCCAGTTGAAGTGCGTTGCAACTCTTCTACGCGTTTATTTCTATAATGACAGTTGTATCAAATAAGATGAAATTTCAACATTCTTTAACCCCTTGTATTTCAAATAGTTCTGAATTTTAGGGAAAAGACAATGATGTTACCTGGCCCTTTAAAATGTATTTGTGACTTCCAATTTGTGGCATGAGAGTTGAGGCTTAGTACAAAGATTGAGGGCAAAATTTTCTCAACATAGATTTATGGCGCTTATGTAATTTCTGAGGGATTGGCTATTTGGGATGCCAGAATCTTACAAATAGCAACCCATGCTAGGTCACATACAGACAAAGAAATTTGGTAACTTGTGAATGAGTGTTGAGAGGAGCCATGTAGTTTCCTACTCTGCTATTTAATGTGTCTGAGTAGGCAAATAGACTACATAGACAAGGTAGGGAGAGGCAAAAAATAAAATTGCAAATGATGTGCTAATTGGAAAGGATCCAAGTGTGAAGGGCAAGGCAGAGGAAATAATTATATCCAAACTATTTTACGTTAGCGTTTACTGAAATAATAGAAAGTATTTAATGAATCTTTGGATGTATCTTTCATTATGTATAAACATTTCCATACATTATTAATTTAATTACAAATAATTGAAGTTATATTCAATAATGTAAACTAATGCTGCCCATGAATGAGGAAAGGAGAGAATATTTGTTGTCATTTATCTCAAATTTCAGTCACAATAAATTCAAATTGACAACAAGTTTGACAAAAAAAATTGAGTCGCCAAAAATCAAGAATGAGGTTATTGTGCCATCAATCAAATATCTAATGGTGCATTATTAACATATTACCTGAAGGATATTTTTCCTTGAAGGCAAGAATCTAGATGTGGAGTTAGGACTCAATCTGGAATTTGTCTTTGTATGATATGTGAGAAATGTGCTTAATTTACTAATTATCTCAAGCGAAAGATTAAAAGTTATTGTTTGATTTTGTGAGAGTCAAAAGAGCATTAACATACATGAGCATATAACCGGAAATGATGAATATACTGTGCATGCATTATGCAGTTTAGTATCAGAACAATATAAATATATTGAAAATTAAACATCATTTCAATTGGCACCAGTGGCGCAATTGGTAAGCGCGTTCAGCTGTTAGCTGAAAGGTTGGTGGTTCGAGTCCACTCCGGTGCGAGTCAACTTTTCTTTACATTTCTCAAAAGGAACCTTTTCTGAGAATTGAAACTGGCGACTTTCAAAAATCTCAAATGAAAGCTTTCCAAAGCAGCCAAAATATTTTCCAGTTGAAGTGCGTTGCAACTCTTCTACGCGTTTATTTCTATAATGACAGTTGTATCAAATAAGATGAAATTTCAACATTCTTTAACCCCTTGTATTTCAAATAGTTCTGAATTTTAGGGAAAAGACAATGATGTTACCTGGCCCTTTAAAATGTATTTGTGACTTCCAATTTGTGGCATGAGAGTTGAGGCTTAGTACAAAGATTGAGGGCAAAATTTTCTCAACATAGATTTATGGCGCTTATGTAATTTCTGAGGGATTGGCTATTTGGGATGCCAGAATCTTACAAATAGCAACCCATGCTGAGTCACATACAGAGGAAGAAATTTGGTAGCTTGTGAATGAGTGATGAGAGGAGCCATGTAGTTTCCTACTCTGCTATTTAATGTGTCTGAGTAGGCAAATAGACTACATAGACAAGGTAGGGAGAGGCAAAAAATAAAATTTCAAATGATGTGCTAATTGGAAAGGATCCAAGTGTGAAGGGCAAGGCAGAGGAAATAATTATATCCAAACTATTTTACGTTAGCGTTTACTGAAATAATAGAAAGTATTTAATGAATCTTTGGATGTATCTTTCATTATGTATAAACATTTCCATACATTATTAATTTAATTACAAATAATTGAAGTTATATTCAATAATGTAAACTAATACTGCCCATGAATGAGGAAAGGAGAGAATATTTGTTGTCATTTATCTCAAATTTCAGTCACAATAAATTCAAATTGACAACAAGTTTGACAAAAAATTGAGTCGCCAAAAATCAAGAATGAGGTTATTGTGCCATCAATCAAATATCTAATGGTGCATTATTAACATATTACCTGAAGGATATTTTTCCTTGAAGGCAAGAATCTAGATGTGGAGTTGGGACTCAATCTGGAATTTGTCTTTGTATGATATGTGAGAAATGTGCTTAATTTACTAATTATCTCAAGCGAAAGATTAAAAGTTATTGTTTGATTTTGTGAGAGTCAAAAGAGCATTAACATACATGAGCATATAACCGGAAATGATGAATATACTGTGCATGCATTATGCAGTTTAGTATCAGAACAATATAAATATATTGAAAATTAAACATCATTTCAATTGGCACCAGTGGCGCAATTGGTAAGCGCGTTCAGCTGTTAGCTGAAAGGTTGGTGGTTCGAGTCCACTCCGGTGCGAGTCAACTTTTCTTTACATTTCTCAAAAGGAACCTTTTCTGAGAATTGAAACTGGCGACTTTCAAAAATCTCAAATGAAAGCTTTCCAAAGCAGCCAAAATATTTTCCAGTTGAAGTGCGTTGCAACTCTTCTACGCGTTTATTTCTATAATGACAGTTGTATCAAATAAGATGAAATTTCAACATTCTTTAACCCCTTGTATTTCAAATAGTTCTGAATTTTAGGGAAAAGACAATGATGTTACCTGGCCCTTTAAAATGTATTTGTGACTTCCAATTTGTGGCATGAGAGTTGAGGCTTAGTACAAAGATTGAGGGCAAAATTTTCTCAACATAGATTTATGGCACTTATGTAATTTCTGAGGGATTGGCTATTTGGGATGCCAGAATCTTACAAATAGCAACCCATGCTAGGTCACATACAGACAAAGAAATTTGGTAACTTGTGAATGAGTGATGAGAGGAGCCATGTAGTTTCCTACTCTGCTATTTAATGTGTCTGAGTAGGCAAATAGACTACATAGACAAGGTAGGGAGAGGCAAAAAATAAAATTGCAAATGATGTGCTAATTGGAAAGGATCCAAGTGTGAAGGGCAAGGCAGAGGAAATAATTATATCCAAACTATTTTACGTTAGCGTTTACTGAAATAATAGAAAGTATTTAATGAATCTTTGGATGTATCTTTCATTATGTATAAACATTTCCATACATTATTAATTTAATTACAAATAATTGAAGTTATATTCAATAATGTAAACTAATGCTGCCCATGAATGAGGAAAGGAGAGAATATTTGTTGTCATTTATCTCAAATTTCAGTCACAATAAATTCAAATTGACAACAAGTTTGACAAAAAAAATTGAGTCGCCAAAAATCAAGAATGAGGTTATTGTGCCATCAATCAAATATCTAATGGTGCATTATTAACATATTACCTGAAGGATATTTTTCCTTGAAGGCAAGAATCTAGATGTGGAGTTAGGACTCAATCTGGAATTTGTCTTTGTATGATATGTGAGAAATGTGCTTAATTTACTAATTATCTCAAGCGAAAGATTAAAAGTTATTGTTTGATTTTGTGAGAGTCAAAAGAGCATTAACATACATGAGCATATAACCGGAAATGATGAATATACTGTGCATGCATTATGCAGTTTAGTATCAGAACAATATAAATATATTGAAAATTAAACATCATTTCAATTGGCACCAGTGGCGCAATTGGTAAGCGCGTTCAGCTGTTAGCTGAAAGGTTGGTGGTTCGAGTCCACTCCGGTGCGAGTCAACTTTTCTTTACATTTCTCAAAAGGAACCTTTTCTGAGAATTGAAACTGGCGACTTTCAAAAATCTCAAATGAAAGCTTTCCAAAGCAGCAAAAATATTTTCCAGTTGAAGTGCGTTGCAACTCTTCTACGCGTTTATTTCTATAATGACAGTTGTATCAAATAAGATGAAATTTCAACATTCTTTAACCCCTTGTATTTCAAATAGTTCTGAATTTTAGGGAAAAGACAATGATGTTACCTGGCCCTTTAAAATGTATTTGTGACTTCCAATTTGTGGCATGAGAGTTGAGGCTTAGTACAAAGATTGAGGGCAAAATTTTCTCAACATAGATTTATGGCGCTTATGTAATTTCTGAGGGATTGGCTATTTGGGATGCCAGAATCTTACAAATAGCAACCCATGCTAGGTCACATACAGACAAAGAAATTTGGTAACTTGTGAATGAGTGTTGAGAGGAGCCATGTAGTTTCCTACTCTGCTATTTAATGTGTCTGAGTAGGCAAATAGACTACATAGACAAGGTAGGGAGAGGCAAAAAATAAAATTGCAAATGATGTGCTAATTGGAAAGGATCCAAGTGTGAAGGGCAAGGCAGAGGAAATAATTATATCCAAACTATTTTACGTTAGCGTTTACTGAAATAATAGAAAGTATTTAATGAATCTTTGGATGTATCTTTCATTATGTATAAACATTTCCATACATTATTAATTTAATTACAAATAATTGAAGTTATATTCAATAATGTAAACTAATGCTGCCCATGAATGAGGAAAGGAGAGAATATTTGTTGTCATTTATCTCAAATTTCAGTCACAATAAATTCAAATTGACAACAAGTTTGACAAAAAAAATTGAGTCGCCAAAAATCAAGAATGAGGTTATTGTGCCATCAATCAAATATCTAATGGTGCATTATTAACATATTACCTGAAGGATATTTTTCCTTGAAGGCAAGAATCTAGATGTGGAGTTAGGACTCAATCTGGAATTTGTCTTTGTATGATATGTGAGAAATGTGCTTAATTTACTAATTATCTCAAGCGAAAGATTAAAAGTTATTGTTTGATTTTGTGAGAGTCAAAAGAGCATTAACATACATGAGCATATAACCGGAAATGATGAATATACTGTGCATGCATTATGCAGTTTAGTATCAGAACAATATAAATATATTGAAAATTAAACATCATTTCAATTGGCACCAGTGGCGCAATTGGTAAGCGCGTTCAGCTGTTAGCTGAAAGGTTGGTGGTTCGAGTCCACTCCGGTGCGAGTCAACTTTTCTTTACATTTCTCAAAAGGAACCTTTTCTGAGAATTGAAACTGGCGACTTTCAAAAATCTCAAATGAAAGCTTTCCAAAGCAGCCAAAATATTTTCCAGTTGAAGTGCGTTGCAACTCTTCTACGCGTTTATTTCTATAATGACAGTTGTATCAAATAAGATGAAATTTCAACATTCTTTAACCCCTTGTATTTCAAATAGTTCTGAATTTTAGGGAAAAGACAATGATGTTACCTGGCCCTTTAAAATGTATTTGTGACTTCCAATTTGTGGCATGAGAGTTGAGGCTTAGTACAAAGATTGAGGGCAAAATTTTCTCAACATAGATTTATGGCGCTTATGTAATTTCTGAGGGATTGGCTATTTGGGATGCCAGAATCTTACAAATAGCAACCCATGCTGAGTCACATACAGAGGAAGAAATTTGGTAGCTTGTGAATGAGTGATGAGAGGAGCCATGTAGTTTCCTACTCTGCTATTTAATGTGTCTGAGTAGGCAAATAGACTACATAGACAAGGTAGGGAGAGGCAAAAAATAAAATTTCAAATGATGTGCTAATTGGAAAGGATCCAAGTGTGAAGGGCAAGGCAGAGGAAATAATTATATCCAAACTATTTTACGTTAGCGCTTACTGAAATAATAGAAAGTATTTAATGAATCTTTGGATGTATCTTTCATTATGTATAAACATTTCCATACATTATTAATTTAATTACAAATAATTGAAGTTATATTCAATAATGTAAACTAATACTGCCCATGAATGAGGAAAGGAGAGAATATTTGTTGTCATTTATCTCAAATTTCAGTCACAATAAATTCAAATTGACAACAAGTTTGACAAAAAATTGAGTCGCCAAAAATCAAGAATGAGGTTATTGTGCCATCAATCAAATATCTAATGGTGCATTATTAACATATTACCTGAAGGATATTTTTCCTTGAAGGCAAGAATCTAGATGTGGAGTTGGGACTCAATCTGGAATTTGTCTTTGTATGATATGTGAGAAATGTGCTTAATTTACTAATTATCTCAAGCGAAAGATTAAAAGTTATTGTTTGATTTTGTGAGAGTCAAAAGAGCATTAACATACATGAGCATATAACCGGAAATGATGAATATACTGTGCATGCATTATGCAGTTTAGTATCAGAACAATATAAATATATTGAAAATTAAACATCATTTCAATTGGCACCAGTGGCGCAATTGGTAAGCGCGTTCAGCTGTTAGCTGAAAGGTTGGTGGTTCGAGTCCACTCCGGTGCGAGTCAACTTTTCTTTACATTTCTCAAAAGGAACCTTTTCTGAGAATTGAAACTGGCGACTTTCAAAAATCTCAAATGAAAGCTTTCCAAAGCAGCCAAAATATTTTCCAGTTGAAGTGCGTTGCAACTCTTCTACGCGTTTATTTCTATAATGACAGTTGTATCAAATAAGATGAAATTTCAACATTCTTTAACCCCTTGTATTTCAAATAGTTCTGAATTTTAGGGAAAAGACAATGATGTTACCTGGCCCTTTAAAATGTATTTGTGACTTCCAATTTGTGGCATGAGAGTTGAGGCTTAGTACAAAGATTGAGGGCAAAATTTTCTCAACATAGATTTATGGCGCTTATGTAATTTCTGAGGGATTGGCTATTTGGGATGCCAGAATCTTACAAATAGCAACCCATGCTAGGTCACATACAGACAAAGAAATTTGGTAACTTGTGAATGAGTGATGAGAGGAGCCATGTAGTTTCCTACTCTGCTATTTAATGTGTCTGAGTAGGCAAATAGACTACATAGACAAGGTAGGGAGAGGCAAAAAATAAAATTGCAAATGATGTGCTAATTGGAAAGGATCCAAGTGTGAAGGGCAAGGCAGAGGAAATAATTATATCCAAACTATTTTACGTTAGCGTTTACTGAAATAATAGAAAGTATTTAATGAATCTTTGGATGTATCTTTCATTATGTATAAACATTTCCATACATTATTAATTTAATTACAAATAATTGAAGTTATATTCAATAATGTAAACTAATGCTGCCCATGAATGAGGAAAGGAGAGAATATTTGTTGTCATTTATCTCAAATTTCAGTCACAATAAATTCAAATTGACAACAAGTTTGACAAAAAAAATTGAGTCGCCAAAAATCAAGAATGAGGTTATTGTGCCATCAATCAAATATCTAATGGTGCATTATTAACATATTACCTGAAGGATATTTTTCCTTGAAGGCAAGAATCTAGATGTGGAGTTAGGACTCAATCTGGAATTTGTCTTTGTATGATATGTGAGAAATGTGCTTAATTTACTAATTATCTCAAGCGAAAGATTAAAAGTTATTGTTTGATTTTGTGAGAGTCAAAAGAGCATTAACATACATGAGCATATAACCGGAAATGATGAATATACTGTGCATGCATTATGCAGTTTAGTATCAGAACAATATAAATATATTGAAAATTAAACATCATTTCAATTGGCACCAGTGGCGCAATTGGTAAGCGCGTTCAGCTGTTAGCTGAAAGGTTGGTGGTTCGAGTCCACTCCGGTGCGAGTCAACTTTTCTTTACATTTCTCAAAAGGAACCTTTTCTGAGAATTGAAACTGGCGACTTTCAAAAATCTCAAATGAAAGCTTTCCAAAGCAGCCAAAATATTTTCCAGTTGAAGTGCGTTGCAACTCTTCTACGCGTTTATTTCTATAATGACAGTTGTATCAAATAAGATGAAATTTCAACATTCTTTAACCCCTTGTATTTCAAATAGTTCTGAATTTTAGGGAAAAGACAATGATGTTACCTGGCCCTTTAAAATGTATTTGTGACTTCCAATTTGTGGCATGAGAGTTGAGGCTTAGTACAAAGATTGAGGGCAAAATTTTCTCAACATAGATTTATGGCGCTTATGTAATTTCTGAGGGATTGGCTATTTGGGATGCCAGAATCTTACAAATAGCAACCCATGCTGAGTCACATACAGAGGAAGAAATTTGGTAGCTTGTGAATGAGTGATGAGAGGAGCCATGTAGTTTCCTACTCTGCTATTTAATGTGTCTGAGTAGGCAAATAGACTACATAGACAAGGTAGGGAGAGGCAAAAAATAAAATTTCAAATGATGTGCTAATTGGAAAGGATCCAAGTGTGAAGGGCAAGGCAGAGGAAATAATTATATCCAAACTATTTTACGTTAGCGTTTACTGAAATAATAGAAAGTATTTAATGAATCTTTGGATGTATCTTTCATTATGTATAAACATTTCCATACATTATTAATTTAATTACAAATAATTGAAGTTATATTCAATAATGTAAACTAATACTGCCCATGAATGAGGAAAGGAGAGAATATTTGTTGTCATTTATCTCAAATTTCAGTCACAATAAATTCAAATTGACAACAAGTTTGACAAAAAATTGAGTCGCCAAAAATCAAGAATGAGGTTATTGTGCCATCAATCAAATATCTAATGGTGCATTATTAACATATTACCTGAAGGATATTTTTCCTTGAAGGCAAGAATCTAGATGTGGAGTTGGGACTCAATCTGGAATTTGTCTTTGTATGATATGTGAGAAATGTGCTTAATTTACTAATTATCTCAAGCGAAAGATTAAAAGTTATTGTTTGATTTTGTGAGAGTCAAAAGAGCATTAACATACATGAGCATATAACCGGAAATGATGAATATACTGTGCATGCATTATGCAGTTTAGTATCAGAACAATATAAATATATTGAAAATTAAACATCATTTCAATTGGCACCAGTGGCGCAATTGGTAAGCGCGTTCAGCTGTTAGCTGAAAGGTTGGTGGTTCGAGTCCACTCCGGTGCGAGTCAACTTTTCTTTACATTTCTCAAAAGGAACCTTTTCTGAGAATTGAAACTGGCGACTTTCAAAAATCTCAAATGAAAGCTTTCCAAAGCAGCCAAAATATTTTCCAGTTGAAGTGCGTTGCAACTCTTCTACGCGTTTATTTCTATAATGACAGTTGTATCAAATAAGATGAAATTTCAACATTCTTTAACCCCTTGTATTTCAAATAGTTCTGAATTTTAGGGAAAAGACAATGATGTTACCTGGCCCTTTAAAATGTATTTGTGACTTCCAATTTGTGGCATGAGAGTTGAGGCTTAGTACAAAGATTGAGGGCAAAATTTTCTCAACATAGATTTATGGCGCTTATGTAATTTCTGAGGGATTGGCTATTTGGGATGCCAGAATCTTACAAATAGCAACCCATGCTAGGTCACATACAGACAAAGAAATTTGGTAACTTGTGAATGAGTGATGAGAGGAGCCATGTAGTTTCCTACTCTGCTATTTAATGTGTCTGAGTAGGCAAATAGACTACATAGACAAGGTAGGGAGAGGCAAAAAATAAAATTGCAAATGATGTGCTAATTGGAAAGGATCCAAGTGTGAAGGGCAAGGCAGAGGAAATAATTATATCCAAACTATTTTACGTTAGCGTTTACTGAAATAATAGAAAGTATTTAATGAATCTTTGGATGTATCTTTCATTATGTATAAACATTTCCATACATTATTAATTTAATTACAAATAATTGAAGTTATATTCAATAATGTAAACTAATGCTGCCCATGAATGAGGAAAGGAGAGAATATTTGTTGTCATTTATCTCAAATTTCAGTCACAATAAATTCAAATTGACAACAAGTTTGACAAAAAAAATTGAGTCGCCAAAAATCAAGAATGAGGTTATTGTGCCATCAATCAAATATCTAATGGTGCATTATTAACATATTACCTGAAGGATATTTTTCCTTGAAGGCAAGAATCTAGATGTGGAGTTAGGACTCAATCTGGAATTTGTCTTTGTATGATATGTGAGAAATGTGCTTAATTTACTAATTATCTCAAGCGAAAGATTAAAAGTTATTGTTTGATTTTGTGAGAGTCAAAAGAGCATTAACATACATGAGCATATAACCGGAAATGATGAATATACTGTGCATGCATTATGCAGTTTAGTATCAGAACAATATAAATATATTGAAAATTAAACATCATTTCAATTGGCACCAGTGGCGCAATTGGTAAGCGCGTTCAGCTGTTAGCTGAAAGGTTGGTGGTTCGAGTCCACTCCGGTGCGAGTCAACTTTTCTTTACATTTCTCAAAAGGAACCTTTTCTGAGAATTGAAACTGGCGACTTTCAAAAATCTCAAATGAAAGCTTTCCAAAGCAGCCAAAATATTTTCCAGTTGAAGTGCGTTGCAACTCTTCTACGCGTTTATTTCTATAATGACAGTTGTATCAAATAAGATGAAATTTCAACATTCTTTAACCCCTTGTATTTCAAATAGTTCTGAATTTTAGGGAAAAGACAATGATGTTACCTGGCCCTTTAAAATGTATTTGTGACTTCCAATTTGTGGCATGAGAGTTGAGGCTTAGTACAAAGATTGAGGGCAAAATTTTCTCAACATAGATTTATGGCGCTTATGTAATTTCTGAGGGATTGGCTATTTGGGATGCCAGAATCTTACAAATAGCAACCCATGCTAGGTCACATACAGACAAAGAAATTTGGTAACTTGTGAATGAGTGATGAGAGGAGCCATGTAGTTTCCTACTCTGCTATTTAATGTGTCTGAGTAGGCAAATAGACTACATAGACAAGGTAGGGAGAGGCAAAAAATAAAATTGCAAATGATGTGCTAATTGGAAAGGATCCAAGTGTGAAGGGCAAGGCAGAGGAAATAATTATATCCAAACTATTTTACGTTAGCGTTTACTGAAATAATAGAAAGTATTTAATGAATCTTTGGATGTATCTTTCATTATGTATAAACATTTCCATACATTATTAATTTAATTACAAATAATTGAAGTAATATTCAATAATGTAAACTAATGCTGCCCATGAATGAGGAAAGGAGAGAATATTTGTTGTCATTTATCTCAAATTTCAGTCACAATAAATTCAAATTGACAACAAGTTTGACAAAAAATTGAGTCACCAAAAATCAAGAATGAGGTTATTGTGCCATCAATCAAATATCTAATGGTGCATTATTAACATATTACCTGAAGGATATTTTTCCTAGAAGGCAAGAATCTAGATGTGGAGTTGGGACTCAATCTGGAATTTGTCTTTGTATGATATGTGAGAAATGTGCTTAATTTACTAATTATCTCAAGCGAAAGATTAAAAGTTATTGTTTGATTTTGTGAGAGTCAAAAGAGCATTAACATACATGAGCATATAACCGGAAATGATGAATATACTGTGCATGCACTATGCAGTTTAGTATCAGAACAATATAAATATATTGAAAATAAAACATCATTTCAATTGGCACCAGTGGCGCAATTGGTAAGCGCGTTCAGCTGTTAGCTGAAAGGTTGGTGGTTCGAGTCCACTCCGGTGCGAGTCAACTTTTCTTTACATTTCTCAAAAGGAACCTTTTCTGAGAATTGAAACTGGCGACTTTCAAAAATCTCAAATGAAAGCTTTCCAAAGCAGCCAAAATATTTTCCAGTTGAAGTGCGTTGCAACTCTTCTACGCGTTTATTTCTATAATGACAGTTGTATCAAATAAGATGAAATTTCAACATTCTTTAACCCCTTGTATTTCAAATAGTTCTGAATTTTAGGGAAAAGACAATGATGTTACCTGGCCCTTTAAAATGTATTTGTGACTTCCAATTTGTGGCATGAGAGTTGAGGCTTAGTACAAAGATTGAGGGCAAAATTTTCTCAACATAGATTTATGGCGCTTATGTAATTTCTGAGGGATTGGCTATTTGGGATGCCAGAATCTCACAAATAGCAACCCATGCTAGGTCACATACAGACAAAGAAATTTGGTAACTTGTGAATGAGTGATGAGAGGAGCCATGTAGTTTCCTACTCTGCTATTTAATGTGTCTGAGTAGGCAAATAGACTACTTAGACAAGGTAGGGAGAGGCAAAAAATAAAATTGCAAATGATGTGCTAATTGGAAAGGATCCAAGTGTGAAGGGCAAGGCAGAGGAAATAATTATATCCAAACTATTTTACGTTAGCGTTTACTGAAATAATAGAAAGTATTTAATGAATCTTTGGATGTATCTTTCATTATGTATAAACATTTCCATACATTATTAATTTAATTACAAATAATTGAAGTTATATTCAATAATGTAAACTAATGCTGCCCATGAATGAGGAAAGGAGAGAATATTTGTTGTCATTTATCTCAAATTTCAGTCACAATAAATTCAAATTGACAACAAGTTTGACAAAAAATTGAGTCGCCAAAAATCAAGAATGAGGTTATTGTGCCATCAATCAAATATCTAATGGTGCATTATTAACATATTACCTGAAGGATATTTTTCCTTGAAGGCAAGAATCTAGATGTGGAGTTAGGACTCAATCTGGAATTTGTCTTTGTATGATATGTGAGAAATGTGCTTAATTTACTAATTATCTCAAGCGAAAGATTAAAAGTTATTGTTTGATTTTGTGAGAGTCAAAAGAGCATTAACATACATGAGCATATAACCGGAAATGATGAATATACTGTGCATGCATTATGCAGTTTAGTATCAGAACAATATAAATATATTGAAAATTAAACATCATTTCAATTGGCACCAGTGGCGCAATTGGTAAGCGCGTTCAGCTGTTAGCTGAAAGGTTGGTGGTTCGAGTCCACTCCGGTGCGAGTCAACTTTTCTTTACATTTCTCAAAAGGAACCTTTTCTGAGAATTGAAACTGGCGACTTTCAAAAATCTCAAATGAAAGCCTTCCAAAGCAGCCAAAATATTTTCCAGTTGAAGTGCGTTGCAACTCTTCTACGCGTTTATTTCTATAATGACAGTTGTATCAAATAAGATGAAATTTCAACATTCTTTAACCCCTTGTATTTCAAATAGTTCTGAATTTTAGGGAAAAGACAATGATGTTACCTGGCCCTTTAAAATGTATTTGTGACTTCCAATTTGTGGCATGAGAGTTGAGGCTTAGTACAAAGATTGAGGGCAAAATTTTCTCAACATAGATTTATGGCGCTTATGTAATTTCTGAGGGATTGGCTATTTGGGATGCCAGAATCTCACAAATAGCAACCCATGCTAGGTCACATACAGACAAAGAAATTTGGTAACTTGTGAATGAGTGATGAGAGGAGCCATGTAGTTTCCTACTCTGCTATTTAATGTGTCTGAGTAGGCAAATAGACTACTTAGACAAGGTAGGGAGAGGCAAAAAATAAAATTGCAAATGATGTGCTAATTGGAAAGGATCCAAGTGTGAAGGGCAAGGCAGAGGAAATAATTATATCCAAACTATTTTACGTTAGCGTTTACTGAAATAATAGAAAGTATTTAATGAATCTTTGGATGTATCTTTCATTATGTATAAACATTTCCATACATTATTAATTTAATTACAAATAATTGAAGTTATATTCAATAATGTAAACTAATGCTGCCCATGAATGAGGAAAGGAGAGAATATTTGTTGTCATTTATCTCAAATTTCAGTCACAATAAATTCAAATTGACAACAAGTTTGACAAAAAATTGAGTCGCCAAAAATCAAGAATGAGGTTATTGTGCCATCAATCAAATATCTAATGGTGCATTATTAACATATTACCTGAAGGATATTTTTCCTTGAAGGCAAGAATCTAGATGTGGAGTTAGGACTCAATCTGGAATTTGTCTTTGTATGATATGTGAGAAATGTGCTTAATTTACTAATTATCTCAAGCGAAAGATTAAAAGTTATTGTTTGATTTTGTGAGAGTCAAAAGAGCATTAACATACATGAGCATATAACCGGAAATGATGAATATACTGTGCATGCATTATGCAGTTTAGTATCAGAACAATATAAATATATTGAAAATTAAACATCATTTCAATTGGCACCAGTGGCGCAATTGGTAAGCGCGTTCAGCTGTTAGCTGAAAGGTTGGTGGTTCGAGTCCACTCCGGTGCGAGTCAACTTTTCTTTACATTTCTCAAAAGGAACCTTTTCTGAGAATTGAAACTGGCGACTTTCAAAAATCTCAAATGAAAGCTTTCCAAAGCAGCCAAAATATTTTCCAGTTGAAGTGCGTTGCAACTCTTCTACGCGTTTATTTCTATAATGACAGTTGTATCAAATAAGATGAAATTTCAACATTCTTTAACCCCTTGTATTTCAAATAGTTCTGAATTTTAGGGAAAAGACAATGATGTTACCTGGCCCTTTAAAATGTATTTGTGACTTCCAATTTGTGGCATGAGAGTTGAGGCTTAGTACAAAGATTGAGGGCAAAATTTTCTCAACATAGATTTATGGCGCTTATGTAATTTCTGAGGGATTGGCTATTTGGGATGCCAGAATCTTACAAATAGCAACCCATGCTAGGTCACATACAGACAAAGAAATTTGGTAACTTGTGAATGAGTGATGAGAGGAGCCATGTAGTTTCCTACTCTGCTATTTAATGTGTCTGAGTAGGCAAATAGACTACATAGACAAGGTAGGGAGAGGCAAAAAATAAAATTGCAAATGATGTGCTAATTGGAAAGGATCCAAGTGTGAAGGGCAAGGCAGAGGAAATAATTATATCCAAACTATTTTACGTTAGCGTTTACTGAAATAATAGAAAGTATTTAATGAATCTTTGGATGTATCTTTCATTATGTATAAACATTTCCATACATTATTAATTTAATTACAAATAATTGAAGTAATATTCAATAATGTAAACTAATGCTGCCCATGAATGAGGAAAGGAGAGAATATTTGTTGTCATTTATCTCAAATTTCAGTCACAATAAATTCAAATTGACAACAAGTTTGACAAAAAATTGAGTCACCAAAAATCAAGAATGAGGTTATTGTGCCATCAATCAAATATCTAATGGTGCATTATTAACATATTACCTGAAGGATATTTTTCCTAGAAGGCAAGAATCTAGATGTGGAGTTGGGACTCAATCTGGAATTTGTCTTTGTATGATATGTGAGAAATGTGCTTAATTTACTAATTATCTCAAGCGAAAGATTAAAAGTTATTGTTTGATTTTGTGAGAGTCAAAAGAGCATTAACATACATGAGCATATAACCGGAAATGATGAATATACTGTGCATGCATTATGCAGTTTAGTATCAGAACAATATAAATATATTGAAAATTAAACATCATTTCAATTGGCACCAGTGGCGCAATTGGTAAGCGCGTTCAGCTGTTAGCTGAAAGGTTGGTGGTTCGAGTCCACTCCGGTGCGAGTCAACTTTTCTTTACATTTCTCAAAAGGAACCTTTTCTGAGAATTGAAACTGGCGACTTTCAAAAATCTCAAATGAAAGCTTTCCAAAGCAGCCAAAATATTTTCCAGTTGAAGTGCGTTGCAACTCTTCTACGCGTTTATTTCTATAATGACAGTTGTATCAAATAAGATGAAATTTCAACATTCTTTAACCCCTTGTATTTCAAATAGTTCTGAATTTTAGGGAAAAGACAATGATGTTACCTGGCCCTTTAAAATGTATTTGTGACTTCCAATTTGTGGCATGAGAGTTGAGGCTTAGTACAAAGATTGAGGGCAAAATTTTCTCAACATAGATTTATGGCGCTTATGTAATTTCTGAGGGATTGGCTATTTGGGATGCCAGAATCTTACAAATAGCAACCCATGCTAGGTCACATACAGACAAAGAAATTTGGTAACTTGTGAATGAGTGATGAGAGGAGCCATGTAGTTTCCTACTCTGCTATTTAATGTGTCTGAGTAGGCAAATAGACTACATAGACAAGGTAGGGAGAGGCAAAAAATAAAATTGCAAATGATGTGCTAATTGGAAAGGATCCAAGTGTGAAGGGCAAGGCAGAGGAAATAATTATATCCAAACTATTTTACGTTAGCGTTTACTGAAATAATAGAAAGTATTTAATGAATCTTTGGATGTATCTTTCATTATGTATAAACATTTCCATACATTATTAATTTAATTACAAATAATTGAAGTTATATTCAATAATGTAAACTAATGCTGCCCATGAATGAGGAAAGGAGAGAATATTTGTTGTCATTTATCTCAAATTTCAGTCACAATAAATTCAAATTGACAACAAGTTTGACAAAAAAATGAGTCACCAAAAATCAAGAATGAGGTTATTGTGCCATCAATCAAATATCTAATGGTGCATTATTAACATATTACCTGAAGGATATTTTTCCTTGAAGGCAAGAATCTAGATGTGGAGTTGGGACTCAATCTGGAATTTGTCTTTGTATGATATGTGAGAAATGTGCTTAATTTACTAATTATCTCAAGCAAAAGATTAAAAGTTATTGTTTGATTTTGTGAGAGTCAAAAGAGCATTAACATACATGAGCATATAACCGGAAATGATGAATATACTGTGCATGCACTATGCAGTTTAGTATCAGAACAATATAAATATATTGAAAATAAAACATCATTTCAATTGGCACCAGTGGCGCAATTGGTAAGCGCGTTCAGCTGTTAGCTGAAAGGTTGGTGGTTCGAGTCCACTCCGGTGCGAGTCAACTTTTCTTTACATTTCTCAAAAGGAACCTTTTCTGAGAATTGAAACTGGCGACTTTCAAAAATCTCAAATGAAAGCTTTCCAAAGCAGCCAAAATATTTTCCAGTTGAAGTGCGTTGCAACTCTTCTACGCGTTTATTTCTATAATGACAGTTGTATCAAATAAGATGAAATTTCAACATTCTTTAACCCCTTGTATTTCAAATAGTTCTGAATTTTAGGGAAAAGACAATGATGTTACCTGGCCCTTTAAAATGTATTTGTGACTTCCAATTTGTGGCATGAGAGTTGAGGCTTAGTACAAAGATTGAGGGCAAAATTTTCTCAACATAGATTTATGGCGCTTATGTAATTTCTGAGGGATTGGCTATTTGGGATGCCAGAATCTCACAAATAGCAACCCATGCTAGGTCACATACAGACAAAGAAATTTGGTAACTTGTGAATGAGTGATGAGAGGAGCCATGTAGTTTCCTACTCTGCTATTTAATGTGTCTGAGTAGGCAAATAGACTACTTAGACAAGGTAGGGAGAGGCAAAAAATAAAATTGCAAATGATGTGCTAATTGGAAAGGATCCAAGTGTGAAGGGCAAGGCAGAGGAAATAATTATATCCAAACTATTTTACGTTAGCGTTTACTGAAATAATAGAAAGTATTTAATGAATCTTTGGATGTATCTTTCATTATGTATAAACATTTCCATACATTATTAATTTAATTACAAATAATTGAAGTTATATTCAATAATGTAAACTAATGCTGCCCATGAATGAGGAAAGGAGAGAATATTTGTTGTCATTTATCTCAAATTTCAGTCACAATAAATTCAAATTGACAACAAGTTTGACAAAAAATTGAGTCGCCAAAAATCAAGAATGAGGTTATTGTGCCATCAATCAAATATCTAATGGTGCATTATTAACATATTACCTGAAGGATATTTTTCCTTGAAGGCAAGAATCTAGATGTGGAGTTAGGACTCAATCTGGAATTTGTCTTTGTATGATATGTGAGAAATGTGCTTAATTTACTAATTATCTCAAGCGAAAGATTAAAAGTTATTGTTTGATTTTGTGAGAGTCAAAAGAGCATTAACATACATGAGCATATAACCGGAAATGATGAATATACTGTGCATGCATTATGCAGTTTAGTATCAGAACAATATAAATATATTGAAAATTAAACATCATTTCAATTGGCACCAGTGGCGCAATTGGTAAGCGCGTTCAGCTGTTAGCTGAAAGGTTGGTGGTTCGAGTCCACTCCGGTGCGAGTCAACTTTTCTTTACATTTCTCAAAAGGAACCTTTTCTGAGAATTGAAACTGGCGACTTTCAAAAATCTCAAATGAAAGCTTTCCAAAGCAGCCAAAATATTTTCCAGTTGAAGTGCGTTGCAACTCTTCTACGCGTTTATTTCTATAATGACAGTTGTATCAAATAAGATGAAATTTCAACATTCTTTAACCCCTTGTATTTCAAATAGTTCTGAATTTTAGGGAAAAGACAATGATGTTACCTGGCCCTTTAAAATGTATTTGTGACTTCCAATTTGTGGCATGAGAGTTGAGGCTTAGTACAAAGATTGAGGGCAAAATTTTCTCAACATAGATTTATGGCGCTTATGTAATTTCTGAGGGATTGGCTATTTGGGATGCCAGAATCTTACAAATAGCAACCCATGCTAGGTCACATACAGACAAAGAAATTTGGTAACTTGTGAATGAGTGATGAGAGGAGCCATGTAGTTTCCTACTCTGCTATTTAATGTGTCTGAGTAGGCAAATAGACTACATAGACAAGGTAGGGAGAGGCAAAAAATAAAATTGCAAATGATGTGCTAATTGGAAAGGATCCAAGTGTGAAGGGCAAGGCAGAGGAAATAATTATATCCAAACTATTTTACGTTAGCGTTTACTGAAATAATAGAAAGTATTTAATGAATCTTTGGATGTATCTTTCATTATGTATAAACATTTCCATACATTATTAATTTAATTACAAATAATTGAAGTTATATTCAATAATGTAAACTAATGCTGCCCATGAATGAGGAAAGGAGAGAATATTTGTTGTCATTTATCTCAAATTTCAGTCACAATAAATTCAAATTGACAACAAGTTTGACAAAAAATTGAGTCACCAAAAATCAAGAATGAGGTTATTGTGCCATCAATCAAATATCTAATGGTGCATTATTAACATATTACCTGAAGGATATTTTTCCTAGAAGGCAAGAATCTAGATGTGGGGTTGGGACTCAATCTGGAATTTGTCTTTGTATGATATGTGAGAAATGTGCTTAATTTACTAATTATCTCAAGCGAAAGATTAAAAGTTATTGTTTGATTTTGTGAGAGTCAAAAGAGCATTAACATACATGAGCATATAACCGGAAATGATGAATATACTGTGCATGCATTATGCAGTTTAGTATCAGAACAATATAAATATATTGAAAATTAAACATCATTTCAATTGGCACCAGTGGCGCAATTGGTAAGCGCGTTCAGCTGTTAGCTGAAAGGTTGGTGGTTCGAGTCCACTCCGGTGCGAGTCAACTTTTCTTTACATTTCTCAAAAGGAACCTTTTCTGAGAATTGAAACTGGCGACTTTCAAAAATCTCAAATGAAAGCTTTCCAAAGCAGCCAAAATATTTTCCAGTTGAAGTGCGTTGCAACTCTTCTACGCGTTTATTTCTATAATGACAGTTGTATCAAATAAGATGAAATTTCAACATTCTTTAACCCCTTGTATTTCAAATAGTTCTGAATTTTAGGGAAAAGACAATGATGTTACCTGGCCCTTTAAAATGTATTTGTGACTTCCAATTTGTGGCATGAGAGTTGAGGCTTAGTACAAAGATTGAGGGCAAAATTTTCTCAACATAGATTTATGGCGCTTATGTAATTTCTGAGGGATTGGCTATTTGGGATGCCAGAATCTTACAAATAGCAACCCATGCTAGGTCACATACAGACAAAGAAATTTGGTAACTTGTGAATGAGTGATGAGAGGAGCCATGTAGTTTCCTACTCTGCTATTTAATGTGTCTGAGTAGGCAAATAGACTACATAGACAAGGTAGGGAGAGGCAAAAAATAAAATTGCAAATGATGTGCTAATTGGAAAGGATCCAAGTGTGAAGGGCAAGGCAGAGGAAATAATTATATCCAAACTATTTTACGTTAGCGTTTACTGAAATAATAGAAAGTATTTAATGAATCTTTGGATGTATCTTTCATTATGTATAAACATTTCCATACATTATTAATTTAATTACAAATAATTGAAGTTATATTCAATAATGTAAACTAATGCTGCCCATGAATGAGGAAAGGAGAGAATATTTGTTGTCATTTATCTCAAATTTCAGTCACAATAAATTCAAATTGACAACAAGTTTGACAAAAAATTGAGTCACCAAAAATCAAGAATGAGGTTATTGTGCCATCAATCAAATATCTAATGGTGCATTATTAACATATTACCTGAAGGATATTTTTCCTAGAAGGCAAGAATCTAGATGTGGAGTTGGGACTCAATCTGGAATTTGTCTTTGTATGATATGTGAGAAATGTGCTTAATTTACTAATTATCTCAAGCGAAAGATTAAAAGTTATTGTTTGATTTTGTGAGAGTCAAAAGAGCATTAACATACATGAGCATATAACCGGAAATGATGAATATACTGTGCATGCACTATGCAGTTTAGTATCAGAACAATATAAATATATTGAAAATAAAACATCATTTCAATTGGCACCAGTGGCGCAATTGGTAAACGCGTTCAGCTGTTAGCTGAAAGGTTGGTGGTTCGAGTCCACTCCGGTGCGAGTCAACTTTTCTTTACATTTCTCAAAAGGAACCTTTTCTGAGAATTGAAACTGGCGACTTTCAAAAATCTCAAATGAAAGCTTTCCAAAGCAGCCAAAATATTTTCCAGTTGAAGTGCGTTGCAACTCTTCTACGCGTTTATTTCTATAATGACAGTTGTATCAAATAAGATGAAATTTCAACATTCTTTAACCCCTTGTATTTCAAATAGTTCTGAATTTTAGGGAAAAGACAATGATGTTACCTGGCCCTTTAAAATGTATTTGTGACTTCCAATTTGTGGCATGAGAGTTGAGGCTTAGTACAAAGATTGAGGGCAAAATGTTCTCAACATAGATTTATGGCGCTTATGTAATTTCTGAGGGATTGGCTATTTGGGATGCCAGAATCTCACAAATAGCAACCCATGCTAGGTCACATACAGACAAAGAAATTTGGTAACTTGTGAATGAGTGATGAGAGGAGCCATGTAGTTTCCTACTCTGCTATTTAATGTGTCTGAGTAGGCAAATAGACTACTTAGACAAGGTAGGGAGAGGCAAAAAATAAAATTGCAAATGATGTGCTAATTGGAAAGGATCCAAGTGTGAAGGGCAAGGCAGAGGAAATAAATATATCCAAACTATTTTACGTTAGCGTTTACTGAAATAATAGAAAGTATTTAATGAATCTTTGGATGTATCTTTCATTATGTATAAACATTTCCATACATTATTAATTTAATTACAAATAATTGAAGTTATATTCAATAATGTAAACTAATGCTGCCCATGAATGAGGAAAGGAGAGAATATTTGTTGTCATTTATCTCAAATTTCAGTCACAATAAATTCAAATTGACAACAAGTTTGACAAAAAATTGAGTCGCCAAAAATCAAGAATGAGGTAATTGTGCCATCAATCAAATATCTAATGGTGCATTATTAACATATTACCTGAAGGATATTTTTCCTTGAAGGCAAGAATCTAGATGTGGAGTTAGGACTCAATCTGGAATTTGTCTTTGTATGATATGTGAGAAATGTGCTTAATTTACTAATTATCTCAAGCGAAAGATTAAAAGTTATTGTTTGATTTTGTGAGAGTCAAAAGAGCATTAACATACATGAGCATATAACCGGAAATGATGAATATACTGTGCATGCATTATGCAGTTTAGTATCAGAACAATATAAATATATTGAAAATTAAACATCATTTCAATTGGCACCAGTGGCGCAATTGGTAAGCGCGTTCAGCTGTTAGCTGAAAGGTTGGTGGTTCGAGTCCACTCCGGTGCGAGTCAACTTTTCTTTACATTTCTCAAAAGGAACCTTTTCTGAGAATTGAAACTGGCGACTTTCAAAAATCTCAAATGAAAGCTTTCCAAAGCAGCCAAAATATTTTCCAGTTGAAGTGCGTTGCAACTCTTCTACGCGTTTATTTCTATAATGACAGTTGTATCAAATAAGATGAAATTTCAACATTCTTTAACCCCTTGTATTTCAAATAGTTCTGAATTTTAGGGAAAAGACAATGATGTTACCTGGCCCTTTAAAATGTATTTGTGACTTCCAATTTGTGGCATGAGAGTTGAGGCTTAGTACAAAGATTGAGGGCAAAATTTTCTCAACATAGATTTATGGCGCTTATGTAATTTCTGAGGGATTGGCTATTTGGGATGCCAGAATCTTACAAATAGCAACCCATGCTCTGTCACATACAGACAAAGAAATTTGGTAGCTTGTGAATGAGTGATGAGAGGAGCCATGTAGTTTCCTACTCTGCTATTTAATGTGTCTGAGTAGGCAAATAGACTACATAGACAAGGTAGGGAGAGGCAAAAAATAAAATTGCAAATGATATGCTAATTGGAAAGGATCCAAGTGTGAAGGGCAAGGCAGAGGAAATAATTATATCCAAACTATTTTACGTTAGCGTTTACTGAAATAATAGAAAGTATTTAATGAATCTTTGGATGTATCTTTCATTATGTATAAACATTTCCATACATTATTAATTTAATTACAAATAATTGAAGTTATATTCAATAATGTAAACTAATGCTGCCCATGAATGAGGAAAGGAGAGAATATTTGTTGTCATTTATCTCAAATTTCAGTCACAATAAATTCAAATTGACAACAAGTTTGACAAAAAATTGAGTCGCCAAAAATCAAGAATGAGGTAATTGTGCCATCAATCAAATATCTAATGGTGCATTATTAACATATTACCTGAAGGATATTTTTCCTTGAAGGCAAGAATCTAGATGTGGAGTTAGGACTCAATCTGGAATTTGTCTTTGTATGATATGTGAGAAATGTGCTTAATTTACTAATTATCTCAAGCGAAAGATTAAAAGTTATTGTTTGATTTTGTGAGAGTCAAAAGAGCATTAACATACATGAGCATATAACCGGAAATGATGAATATACTGTGCATGCATTATGCAGTTTAGTATCAGAACAATATAAATATATTGAAAATTAAACATCATTTCAATTGGCACCAGTGGCGCAATTGGTAAGCGCGTTCAGCTGTTAGCTGAAAGGTTGGTGGTTCGAGTCCACTCCGGTGCGAGTCAACTTTTCTTTACATTTCTCAAAAGGAACCTTTTCTGAGAATTGAAACTGGCGACTTTCAAAAATCTCAAATGAAAGCTTTCCAAAGCAGCCAAAATATTTTCCAGTTGAAGTGCGTTGCAACTCTTCTACGCGTTTATTTCTATAATGACAGTTGTATCAAATAAGATGAAATTTCAACATTCTTTAACCCCTTGTATTTCAAATAGTTCTGAATTTTAGGGAAAAGACAATGATGTTACCTGGCCCTTTAAAATGTATTTGTGACTTCCAATTTGTGGCATGAGAGTTGAGGCTTAGTACAAAGATTGAGGGCAAAATTTTCTCAACATAGATTTATGGCGCTTATGTAATTTCTGAGGGATTGGCTATTTGGGATGCCAGAATCTTACAAATAGCAACCCATGCTCTGTCACATACAGACAAAGAAATTTGGTAGCTTGTGAATGAGTGATGAGAGGAGCCATGTAGTTTCCTACTCTGCTATTTAATGTGTCTGAGTAGGCAAATAGACTACATAGACAAGGTAGGGAGAGGCAAAAAATAAAATTGCAAATGATGTGCTAATTGGAAAGGATCCAAGTGTGAAGGGCAAGGCAGAGGAAATAAATATATCCAAACTATTTTACGTTAGCGTTTACTGAAATAATAGAAAGTATTTAATGAATCTTTGGATGTATCTTTCATTATGTATAAACATTTCCATACATTATTAATTTAATTACAAATAATTGAAGTTATATTCAATAATGTAAACTAATGCTGCCCATGAATGAGGAAAGGAGAGAATATTTGTTGTCATTTATCTCAAATTTCAGTCACAATAAATTCAAATTGACAACAAGTTTGACAAAAAATTGAGTCGCCAAAAATCAAGAATGAGGTAATTGTGCCATCAATCAAATATCTAATGGTGCATTATTAACATATTACCTGAAGGATATTTTTCCTTGAAGGCAAGAATCTAGATGTGGAGTTAGGACTCAATCTGGAATTTGTCTTTGTATGATATGTGAGAAATGTGCTTAATTTACTAATTATCTCAAGCGAAAGATTAAAAGTTATTGTTTGATTTTGTGAGAGTCAAAAGAGCATTAACATACATGAGCATATAACCGGAAATGATGAATATACTGTGCATGCATTATGCAGTTTAGTATCAGAACAATATAAATATATTGAAAATTAAACATCATTTCAATTGGCACCAGTGGCGCAATTGGTAAGCGCGTTCAGCTGTTAGCTGAAAGGTTGGTGGTTCGAGTCCACTCCGGTGCGAGTCAACTTTTCTTTACATTTCTCAAAAGGAACCTTTTCTGAGAATTGAAACTGGCGACTTTCAAAAATCTCAAATGAAAGCTTTCCAAAGCAGCCAAAATATTTTCCAGTTGAAGTGCGTTGCAACTCTTCTACGCGTTTATTTCTATAATGACAGTTGTATCAAATAAGATGAAATTTCAACATTCTTTAACCCCTTGTATTTCAAATAGTTCTGAATTTTAGGGAAAAGACAATGATGTTACCTGGCCCTTTAAAATGTATTTGTGACTTCCAATTTGTGGCATGAGAGTTGAGGCTTAGTACAAAGATTGAGGGCAAAATTTTCTCAACATAGATTTATGGCGCTTATGTAATTTCTGAGGGATTGGCTATTTGGGATGCCAGAATCTTACAAATAGCAACCCATGCTCTGTCACATACAGACAAAGAAATTTGGTAGCTTGTGAATGAGTGATGAGAGGAGCCATGTAGTTTCCTACTCTGCTATTTAATGTGTCTGAGTAGGCAAATAGACTACATAGACAAGGTAGGGAGAGGCAAAAAATAAAATTGCAAATGATGTGCTAATTGGAAAGGATCCAAGTGTGAAGGGCAAGGCAGAGGAAATAATTATATCCAAACTATTTTACGTTAGCGTTTACTGAAATAATAGAAAGTATTTAATGAATCTTTGGATGTATCTTTCATTATGTATAAACATTTCCATACATTATTAATTTAATTACAAATAATTGAAGTTATATTCAATAATGTAAACTAATGCTGCCCATGAATGAGGAAAGGAGAGAATATTTGTTGTCATTTATCTCAAATTTCAGTCACAATAAATTCAAATTGACAACAAGTTTGACAAAAAAATGAGTCACCAAAAATCAAGAATGAGGTTATTGTGCCATCAATCAAATATCTAATGGTGCATTATTAACATATTACCTGAAGGATATTTTTCCTTGAAGGCAAGAATCTAGATGTGGAGTTGGGACTCAATCTGGAATTTGTCTTTGTATGATATGTGAGAAATGTGCTTAATTTACTAATTATCTCAAGCGAAAGATTAAAAGTTATTGTTTGATTTTGTGAGAGTCAAAAGAGCATTAACATACATGAGCATATAACCGGAAATGATGAATATACTGTGCATGCATTATGCAGTTTAGTATCAGAACAATATAAATATATTGAAAATTAAACATCATTTCAATTGGCACCAGTGGCGCAATTGGTAAGCGCGTTCAGCTGTTAGCTGAAAGGTTGGTGGTTCGAGTCCACTCCGGTGCGAGTCAACTTTTCTTTACATTTCTCAAAAGGAACCTTTTCTGAGAATTGAAACTGGCGACTTTCAAAAATCTCAAATGAAAGCTTTCCAAAGCAGCCAAAATATTTTCCAGTTGAAGTGCGTTGCAACTCTTCTACGCGTTTATTTCTATAATGACAGTTGTATCAAATAAGATGAAATTTCAACATTCTTTAACCCCTTGTATTTCAAATAGTTCTGAATTTTAGGGAAAAGACAATGATGTTACCTGGCCCTTTAAAATGTTTTTGTGACTTCCAATTTGTGGCATGAGAGTTGAGGCTTAGTACAAAGATTGAGGGCAAAATTTTCTCAACATAGATTTATGGCGCTTATGTAATTTCTGAGGGATTGGCTATTTAGGATGCCAGAATCTTACAAATAGCAACCCATGCTAGGTCACATACAGACAAAGAAATTTGGTAGCTTGTGAATGAGTGATGAGAGGAGCCATGTAGTTTCCTACTCTGTTATTTAATGTGTCTGAGTAGGCAAATAGACTACATAGACAAGGTAGGGAGAGGCAAAAAATAAAATTGCAAATGATGTGCTAATTAAAAAGGATCCAAGTGTGAAGGGCAAGGCAGAGGAAATAATTATATCCAAACTATTTTACGTTAGCGTCTACTGAAATAATAGAAAGTATTTAATGAATCTTTGGATGTATCTTTCATTATGTATAAACATTTCCATACATTATTAATTTAATTACAAATAATTGAAGTTATATTCAATAATGTAAACTAATGCTGCCCATGAATGAGGAAAGGAAAGAATATTTGTTGTCATTTATCTCAAATTTCAGTCACAATAAATTCAAATTGACAACAAGTTTGACAAAAAATTGAGTCGCCAAAAATCAAGAATGAGGTTATTGTGCCATCAATCAAATATCTAATGGTGCATTATTAACATATTACCTGAAGGATATTTTTCCTAGAAGGCAAGAATCTAGATGTGGAGTTGGGACTCAATCTGGAATTTGTCTTTGTATGATATGTGAGAAATGTGCTTAATTTACTAATTATCTCAAGCGAAAGATTAAAAGTTATTGTTTGATTTTGTGAGAGTCAAAAGAGCATTAACATACATGAGCATATAACCGGAAATGATGAATATACTGTGCATGCATTATGCAGTTTAGTATCAGAACAATATAAATATATTGAAAATTAAACATCATTTCAATTGGCACCAGTGGCGCAATTGGTAAGCGCGTTCAGCTGTTAGCTGAAAGGTTGGTGGTTCGAGTCCACTCCGGTGCGAGTCAACTTTTCTTTACATTTCTCAAAAGGAACCTTTTCTGAGAATTGAAACTGGCGACTTTCAAAAATCTCAAATGAAAGCTTTCCAAAGCAGCCAAAATATTTTCCAGTTGAAGTGCGTTGCAACTCTTCTACGCGTTTATTTCTATAATGACAGTTGTATCAAATAAGATGAAATTTCAACATTCTTTAACCCCTTGTATTTCAAATAGTTCTGAATTTTAGGGAAAAGACAATGATGTTACCTGGCCCTTTAAAATGTATTTGTGACTTCCAATTTGTGGCATGAGAGTTGAGGCTTAGTACAAAGATTGAGGGCAACATTTTCTCAACATAGATTTATGGCGCTTATGTAATTTCTGAGGGATTGGCTATTTGGGATGCCAGAATCTTACAAATAGCAACCCATGCTAGGTCACATACAGACAAAGAAATTTGGTAGCTTGTGAATGAGTGATGAGAGGAGCCATGTAGTTTCCTACTCTGCTATTTAATGTGTCTGAGTAGGCAAATAGACTACATAGACAAGGTAGGGAGAGGCAAAAAATAAAATTTCAAATGATGTGCTAATTGGAAAGGATCCAAGTGTGAAGGGCAAGGCAGAGGAAATAATTATATCCAAACTATTTTACGTTAGTGTTTACTGAAATAATAGAAAGTATTTAATGAATCTTTGGATGTATCTTTCATTATGTATAAACATTTCCATACATTATTAATTTAATTACAAATAATTGAAGTTATATTCAATAATGTAAACTAATGCTGCCCATGAATGAGGAAAGGAGAGAATATTTGTTGTCATTTATCTCAAATTTCAGTCACAATAAATTCAAATTGACAACAAGTTTGACAAAAAATTGAGTCACCAAAAATCAAGAATGAGGTTATTGTGCCATCAATCAAATATCTAATGGTGCATTATTAACATATTACCTGAAGGATATTTTTCCTTGAAGGCAAGAATCTAGATGTGGAGTTGGGACTCAATCTGGAATTTGTCTTTGTATGATATGTGAGAAATGTGCTAAATTTACTAATTATCTCAAGCGAAAGATTAAAAGTTATTGTTTGATTTTGTGAGAGTCAAAAGAGCATTAACATACATGAGCATATAACCGGAAATGTGGAATATACTGTGCATGCATTATGCAGTTTAGTATCAGAACAATATAAATATATTGAAAATTAAACATCATTTCAATTGGCACCAGTGGCGCAATTGGTAAGCGCGTTCAGCTATTAGCTGAAAGGTTGGTGGTTCGAGTCCACTCCGGTGCGAGTCAACTTTTCTTTACATTTCTCAAAAGGAACCTTTTCTGAGAATTGAAACTGGCGACTTTCAAAAATCTCAAATGAAAGCTTTCCAAAGCAGCCAAAATATTTTCCAGTTGAAGTGCGTTGCAACTCTTCTACGCGTTTATTTCTATAATGACAGTTGTATCAAATAAGATGAAATTTCAACATTCTTTAACCCCTTGTATTTCAAATAGTTCTGAATTTTAGGGAAAAGACAATGATGTTACCTGGCCCTTTAAAATGTTTTTGTGACTTCCAATTTGTGGCATGAGAGTTGAGGCTTAGTACAAAGATTGAGGGCAAAATTTTCTCAACATAGATTTATGGTGCTTATGTAATTTCTGAGGGATTGGCTATTTAGGATGCCAGAATCTTACAAATAGCAACCCATGCTAGGTCACATACAGACAAAGAAATTTGGTAGCTTGTGAATGAGTGATGAGAGGAGCCATGTAGTTTCCTACTCTGTTATTTAATGTGTCTGAGTAGGCAAATAGACTACATAGACAAGGTAGGGAGAGGCAAAAAATAAAATTGCAAATGATGTGCTAATTGGAAAGGATCCAAGTGTGAAGGGCAAGGCAGAGGAAATAATTATATCCAAACTATTTTACGTTAGCGTCTACTGAAATAATAGAAAGTATTTAATGAATCTTTGGATGTATCTTTCATTATGTATAAACATTTCCATACATTATTAATTTAATTACAAATAATTGAAGTTATATTCAATAATGTAAACTAATGCTGCCCATGAATGAGGAAAGGAGAGAATATTTGTTGTCATTTATCTCAAATTTCAGTCACAATAAATTCAAATTGACAACAAGTTTGACAAAAAATTGAGTCGCCAAAAATCAAGAATGAGGTTATTGTGACATCAATCAAATATCTAATGGTGCATTATTAACATATTACCTGAAGGATATTTTTCCTAGAAGGCAAGAATCTAGATGTGGAGTTGGGACTCAATCTGGAATTTGTCTTTGTATGATATGTGAGAAATGTGCTTAATTTACTAATTATCTCAAGCGAAAGATTAAAAGTTATTGTTTGATTTTGTGAGAGTCAAAAGAGCATTAACATACATGAGCATATAACCGGAAATGATGAATATACTGTGCATGCATTATGCAGTTTAGTATCAGAACAATATAAATATATTGAAAATTAAACATCATTTCAATTGGCACCAGTGGCGCAATTGGTAAGCGCGTTCAGCTGTTAGCTGAAAGGTTGGTGGTTCGAGTCCACTCCGGTGCGAGTCAACTTTTCTTTACATTTCTCAAAAGGAACCTTTTCTGAGAATTGAAACTGGCAACTTTCAAAAATCTCAAATGAAAGCTTTCCAAAGCAGCCAAAATATTTTCCAGTTGAAGTGCGTTGCAACTCTTCTACGCGTTTATTTCTATAATGACAGTTGTATCAAATAAGATGAAATTTCAACATTCTTTAACCCCTTGTATTTCAAATAGTTCTGAATTTTAGGGAAAAGACAATGATGTTACCTGGCCCTTTAAAATGTATTTGTGACTTCCAATTTGTGGCATGAGAGTTGAGGCTTAGTACAAAGATTGAGGGCAAAATTTTCTCAACATAGATTTATGGCGCTTATGTAATTTCTGAGGGATTGGCTATTTGGGATGCCAGAATCTTACAAATAGCAACCCATGCTAGGTCACATACAGACAAAGAAATTTGGTAGCTTGTGAATGAGTGATGAGAGGAGCCATGTAGTTTCCTACTCTGCTATTTAATGTGTCTGAGTAGGCAAATAGACTACATAGACAAGGTAGGGAGAGGCAAAAAATAAAATTTCAAATGATGTGCTAATTGGAAAGGATCCAAGTGTGAAGGGCAAGGCAGAGGAAATAATTATATCCAAACTATTTTACGTTAGTGTTTACTGAAATAATAGAAAGTATTTAATGAATCTTTGGATGTATCTTTCATTATGTATAAACATTTCCATACATTATTAATTTAATTACAAATAATTGAAGTTATATTCAATAATGTAAACTAATGCTGCCCATGAATGAGGAAAGGAGAGAATATTTGTTGTCATTTATCTCAAATTTCAGTCACAATAAATTCAAATTGACAACAAGTTTGACAAAAAATTGAGTCACCAAAAATCAAGAATGAGGTTATTGTGCCATCAATCAAATATCTAATGGTGCATTATTAACATATTACCTGAAGGATATTTTTCCTTGAAGGCAAGAATCTAGATGTGGAGTTGGGACTCAATCTGGAATTTGTCTTTGTATGATATGTGAGAAATGTGCTAAATTTACTAATTATCTCAAGCGAAAGATTAAAAGTTATTGTTTGATTTTGTGAGAGTCAAAAGAGCATTAACATACATGAGCATATAACCGGAAATGTGGAATATACTGTGCATGCATTATGCAGTTTAGTATCAGAACAATATAAATATATTGAAAATTAAACATCATTTCAATTGGCACCAGTGGCGCAATTGGTAAGCGCGTTCAGCTATTAGCTGAAAGGTTGGTGGTTCGAGTCCACTCCGGTGCGAGTCAACTTTTCTTTACATTTCTCAAAAGGAACCTTTTCTGAGAATTGAAACTGGCGACTTTCAAAAATCTCAAATGAAAGCTTTCCAAAGCAGCCAAAATATTTTCCAGTTGAAGTGCGTTGCAACTCTTCTACGCGTTTATTTCTATAATGACAGTTGTATCAAATAAGATGAAATTTCAACATTCTTTAACCCCTTGTATTTCAAATAGTTCTGAATTTTAGGGAAAAGACAATGATGTTACCTGGCCCTTTAAAATGTTTTTGTGACTTCCAATTTGTGGCATGAGAGTTGAGGCTTAGTACAAAGATTGAGGGCAAAATTTTCTCAACATAGATTTATGGTGCTTATGTAATTTCTGAGGGATTGGCTATTTAGGATGCCAGAATCTTACAAATAGCAACCCATGCTAGGTCACATACAGACAAAGAAATTTGGTAGCTTGTGAATGAGTGATGAGAGGAGCCATGTAGTTTCCTACTCTGTTATTTAATGTGTCTGAGTAGGCAAATAGACTACATAGACAAGGTAGGGAGAGGCAAAAAATAAAATTGCAAATGATGTGCTAATTGGAAAGGATCCAAGTGTGAAGGGCAAGGCAGAGGAAATAATTATATCCAAACTATTTTACGTTAGCGTCTACTGAAATAATAGAAAGTATTTAATGAATCTTTGGATGTATCTTTCATTATGTATAAACATTTCCATACATTATTAATTTAATTACAAATAATTGAAGTTATATTCAATAATGTAAACTAATGCTGCCCATGAATGAGGAAAGGAAAGAATATTTGTTGTCATTTATCTCAAATTTCAGTCACAATAAATTCAAATTGACAACAAGTTTGACAAAAAATTGAGTCGCCAAAAATCAAGAATGAGGTTATTGTGCCATCAATCAAATATCTAATGGTGCATTATTAACATATTACCTGAAGGATATTTTTCCTAGAAGGCAAGAATCTAGATGTGGAGTTGGGACTCAATCTGGAATTTGTCTTTGTATGATATGTGAGAAATGTGCTTAATTTACTAATTATCTCAAGCGAAAGATTAAAAGTTATTGTTTGATTTTGTGAGAGTCAAAAGAGCATTAACATACATGAGCATATAACCGGAAATGATGAATATACTGTGCATGCATTATGCAGTTTAGTATCAGAACAATATAAATATATTGAAAATTAAACATCATTTCAATTGGCACCAGTGGCGCAATTGGTAAGCGCGTTCAGCTGTTAGCTGAAAGGTTGGTGGTTCGAGTCCACTCCGGTGCGAGTCAACTTTTCTTTACATTTCTCAAAAGGAACCTTTTCTGAGAATTGAAACTGGCGACTTTCAAAAATCTCAAATGAAAGCTTTCCAAAGCAGCCAAAATATTTTCCAGTTGAAGTGCGTTGCAACTCTTCTACGCGTTTATTTCTATAATGACAGTTGTATCAAATAAGATGAAATTTCAACATTCTTTAACCCCTTGTATTTCAAATAGTTCTGAATTTTAGGGAAAAGACAATGATGTTACCTGGCCCTTTAAAATGTATTTGTGACTTCCAATTTGTGGCATGAGAGTTGAGGCTTAGTACAAAGATTGAGGGCAACATTTTCTCAACATAGATTTATGGCGCTTATGTAATTTCTGAGGGATTGGCTATTTGGGATGCCAGAATCTTACAAATAGCAACCCATGCTAGGTCACATACAGACAAAGAAATTTGGTAGCTTGTGAATGAGTGATGAGAGGAGCCATGTAGTTTCCTACTCTGCTATTTAATGTGTCTGAGTAGGCAAATAGACTACATAGACAAGGTAGGGAGAGGCAAAAAATAAAATTTCAAATGATGTGCTAATTGGAAAGGATCCAAGTGTGAAGGGCAAGGCAGAGGAAATAATTATATCCAAACTATTTTACGTTAGTGTTTACTGAAATAATAGAAAGTATTTAATGAATCTTTGGATGTATCTTTCATTATGTATAAACATTTCCATACATTATTAATTTAATTACAAATAATTGAAGTTATATTCAATAATGTAAACTAATGCTGCCCATGAATGAGGAAAGGAGAGAATATTTGTTGTCATTTATCTCAAATTTCAGTCACAATAAATTCAAATTGACAACAAGTTTGACAAAAAATTGAGTCACCAAAAATCAAGAATGAGGTTATTGTGCCATCAATCAAATATCTAATGGTGCATTATTAACATATTACCTGAAGGATATTTTTCCTTGAAGGCAAGAATCTAGATGTGGAGTTGGGACTCAATCTGGAATTTGTCTTTGTATGATATGTGAGAAATGTGCTAAATTTACTAATTATCTCAAGCGAAAGATTAAAAGTTATTGTTTGATTTTGTGAGAGTCAAAAGAGCATTAACATACATGAGCATATAACCGGAAATGTGGAATATACTGTGCATGCATTATGCAGTTTAGTATCAGAACAATATAAATATATTGAAAATTAAACATCATTTCAATTGGCACCAGTGGCGCAATTGGTAAGCGCGTTCAGCTATTAGCTGAAAGGTTGGTGGTTCGAGTCCACTCCGGTGCGAGTCAACTTTTCTTTACATTTCTCAAAAGGAACCTTTTCTGAGAATTGAAACTGGCGACTTTCAAAAATCTCAAATGAAAGCTTTCCAAAGCAGCCAAAATATTTTCCAGTTGAAGTGCGTTGCAACTCTTCTACGCGTTTATTTCTATAATGACAGTTGTATCAAATAAGATGAAATTTCAACATTCTTTAACCCCTTGTATTTCAAATAGTTCTGAATTTTAGGGAAAAGACAATGATGTTACCTGGCCCTTTAAAATGTTTTTGTGACTTCCAATTTGTGGCATGAGAGTTGAGGCTTAGTACAAAGATTGAGGGCAAAATTTTCTCAACATAGATTTATGGTGCTTATGTAATTTCTGAGGGATTGGCTATTTAGGATGCCAGAATCTTACAAATAGCAACCCATGCTAGGTCACATACAGACAAAGAAATTTGGTAGCTTGTGAATGAGTGATGAGAGGAGCCATGTAGTTTCCTACTCTGTTATTTAATGTGTCTGAGTAGGCAAATAGACTACATAGACAAGGTAGGGAGAGGCAAAAAATAAAATTGCAAATGATGTGCTAATTGGAAAGGATCCAAGTGTGAAGGGCAAGGCAGAGGAAATAATTATATCCAAACTATTTTACGTTAGCGTCTACTGAAATAATAGAAAGTATTTAATGAATCTTTGGATGTATCTTTCATTATGTATAAACATTTCCATACATTATTAATTTAATTACAAATAATTGAAGTTATATTCAATAATGTAAACTAATGCTGCCCATGAATGAGGAAAGGAGAGAATATTTGTTGTCATTTATCTCAAATTTCAGTCACAATAAATTCAAATTGACAACAAGTTTGACAAAAAATTGAGTCGCCAAAAATCAAGAATGAGGTTATTGTGACATCAATCAAATATCTAATGGTGCATTATTAACATATTACCTGAAGGATATTTTTCCTAGAAGGCAAGAATCTAGATGTGGAGTTGGGACTCAATCTGGAATTTGTCTTTGTATGATATGTGAGAAATGTGCTTAATTTACTAATTATCTCAAGCGAAAGATTAAAAGTTATTGTTTGATTTTGTGAGAGTCAAAAGAGCATTAACATACATGAGCATATAACCGGAAATGATGAATATACTGTGCATGCATTATGCAGTTTAGTATCAGAACAATATAAATATATTGAAAATTAAACATCATTTCAATTGGCACCAGTGGCGCAATTGGTAAGCGCGTTCAGCTGTTAGCTGAAAGGTTGGTGGTTCGAGTCCACTCCGGTGCGAGTCAACTTTTCTTTACATTTCTCAAAAGGAACCTTTTCTGAGAATTGAAACTGGCAACTTTCAAAAATCTCAAATGAAAGCTTTCCAAAGCAGCCAAAATATTTTCCAGTTGAAGTGCGTTGCAACTCTTCTACGCGTTTATTTCTATAATGACAGTTGTATCAAATAAGATGAAATTTCAACATTCTTTAACCCCTTGTATTTCAAATAGTTCTGAATTTTAGGGAAAAGACAATGATGTTACCTGGCCCTTTAAAATGTATTTGTGACTTCCAATTTGTGGCATGAGAGTTGAGGCTTAGTACAAAGATTGAGGGCAAAATTTTCTCAACATAGATTTATGGCGCTTATGTAATTTCTGAGGGATTGGCTATTTGGGATGCCAGAATCTTACAAATAGCAACCCATGCTAGGTCACATACAGACAAAGAAATTTGGTAGCTTGTGAATGAGTGATGAGAGGAGCCATGTAGTTTCCTACTCTGCTATTTAATGTGTCTGAGTAGGCAAATAGACTACATAGACAAGGTAGGGAGAGGCAAAAAATAAAATTTCAAATGATGTGCTAATTGGAAAGGATCCAAGTGTGAAGGGCAAGGCAGAGGAAATAATTATATCCAAACTATTTTACGTTAGTGTTTACTGAAATAATAGAAAGTATTTAATGAATCTTTGGATGTATCTTTCATTATGTATAAACATTTCCATACATTATTAATTTAATTACAAATAATTGAAGTTATATTCAATAATGTAAACTAATGCTGCCCATGAATGAGGAAAGGAGAGAATATTTGTTGTCATTTATCTCAAATTTCAGTCACAATAAATTCAAATTGACAACAAGTTTGACAAAAAATTGAGTCACCAAAAATCAAGAATGAGGTTATTGTGCCATCAATCAAATATCTAATGGTGCATTATTAACATATTACCTGAAGGATATTTTTCCTTGAAGGCAAGAATCTAGATGTGGAGTTGGGACTCAATCTGGAATTTGTCTTTGTATGATATGTGAGAAATGTGCTAAATTTACTAATTATCTCAAGCGAAAGATTAAAAGTTATTGTTTGATTTTGTGAGAGTCAAAAGAGCATTAACATACATGAGCATATAACCGGAAATGTGGAATATACTGTGCATGCATTATGCAGTTTAGTATCAGAACAATATAAATATATTGAAAATTAAACATCATTTCAATTGGCACCAGTGGCGCAATTGGTAAGCGCGTTCAGCTATTAGCTGAAAGGTTGGTGGTTCGAGTCCACTCCGGTGCGAGTCAACTTTTCTTTACATTTCTCAAAAGGAACCTTTTCTGAGAATTGAAACTGGCGACTTTCAAAAATCTCAAATGAAAGCTTTCCAAAGCAGCCAAAATATTTTCCAGTTGAAGTGCGTTGCAACTCTTCTACGCGTTTATTTCTATAATGACAGTTGTATCAAATAAGATGAAATTTCAACATTCTTTAACCCCTTGTATTTCAAATAGTTCTGAATTTTAGGGAAAAGACAATGATGTTACCTGGCCCTTTAAAATGTTTTTGTGACTTCCAATTTGTGGCATGAGAGTTGAGGCTTAGTACAAAGATTGAGGGCAAAATTTTCTCAACATAGATTTATGGCGCTTATGTAATTTCTGAGGGATTGGCTATTTAGGATGCCAGAATCTTACAAATAGCAACCCATGCTAGGTCACATACAGACAAAGAAATTTGGTAGCTTGTGAATGAGTGATGAGAGGAGCCATGTAGTTTCCTACTCTGTTATTTAATGTGTCTGAGTAGGCAAATAGACTACATAGACAAGGTAGGGAGAGGCAAAAAATAAAATTGCAAATGATGTGCTAATTGGAAAGGATCCAAGTGTGAAGGGCAAGGCAGAGGAAATAATTATATCCAAACTATTTTACGTTAGCGTCTACTGAAATAATAGAAAGTATTTAATGAATCTTTGGATGTATCTTTCATTATGTATAAACATTTCCATACATTATTAATTTAATTACAAATAATTGAAGTTATATTCAATAATGTAAACTAATGCTGCCCATGAATGAGGAAAGGAGAGAATATTTGTTGTCATTTATCTCAAATTTCAGTCACAATAAATTCAAATTGACAACAAGTTTGACAAAAAATTGAGTCGCCAAAAATCAAGAATGAGGTTATTGTGCCATCAATCAAATATCTAATGGTGCATTATTAACATATTACCTGAAGGATATTTTTCCTAGAAGGCAAGAATCTAGATGTGGAGTTGGGACTCAATCTGGAATTTGTCTTTGTATGATATGTGAGAAATGTGCTTAATTTACTAATTATCTCAAGCGAAAGATTAAAAGTTATTGTTTGATTTTGTGAGAGTCAAAAGAGCATTAACATACATGAGCATATAACCGGAAATGATGAATATACTGTGCATGCATTATGCAGTTTAGTATCAGAACAATATAAATATATTGAAAATTAAACATCATTTCAATTGGCACCAGTGGCGCAATTGGTAAGCGCGTTCAGCTGTTAGCTGAAAGGTTGGTGGTTCGAGTCCACTCCGGTGCGAGTCAACTTTTCTTTACATTTCTCAAAAGGAACCTTTTCTGAGAATTGAAACTGGCGACTTTCAAAAATCTCAAATGAAAGCTTTCCAAAGCAGCCAAAATATTTTCCAGTTGAAGTGCGTTGCAACTCTTCTACGCGTTTATTTCTATAATGACAGTTGTATCAAATAAGATGAAATTTCAACATTCTTTAACCCCTTGTATTTCAAATAGTTCTGAATTTTAGGGAAAAGACAATGATGTTACCTGGCCCTTTAAAATGTATTTGTGACTTCCAATTTGTGGCATGAGAGTTGAGGCTTAGTACAAAGATTGAGGGCAAAATTTTCTCAACATAGATTTATGGCGCTTATGTAATTTCTGAGGGATTGGCTATTTGGGATGCCAGAATCTTACAAATAGCAACCCATGCTAGGTCACATACAGACAAAGAAATTTGGTAGCTTGTGAATGAGTGATGAGAGGAGCCATGTAGTTTCCTACTCTGCTATTTAATGTGTCTGAGTAGGCAAATAGACTACATAGACAAGGTAGGGAGAGGCAAAAAATAAAATTTCAAATGATGTGCTAATTGGAAAGGATCCAAGTGTGAAGGGCAAGGCAGAGGAAATAATTATATCCAAACTATTTTACGTTAGTGTTTACTGAAATAATAGAAAGTATTTAATGAATCTTTGGATGTATCTTTCATTATGTATAAACATTTCCATACATTATTAATTTAATTACAAATAATTGAAGTTATATTCAATAATGTAAACTAATGCTGCCCATGAATGAGGAAAGGAGAGAATATTTGTTGTCATTTATCTCAAATTTCAGTCACAATAAATTCAAATTGACAACAAGTTTGACAAAAAATTGAGTCACCAAAAATCAAGAATGAGGTTATTGTGCCATCAATCAAATATCTAATGGTGCATTATTAACATATTACCTGAAGGATATTTTTCCTTGAAGGCAAGAATCTAGATGTGGAGTTGGGACTCAATCTGGAATTTGTCTTTGTATGATATGTGAGAAATGTGCTAAATTTACTAATTATCTCAAGCGAAAGATTAAAAGTTATTGTTTGATTTTGTGAGAGTCAAAAGAGCATTAACATACATGAGCATATAACCGGAAATGTGGAATATACTGTGCATGCATTATGCAGTTTAGTATCAGAACAATATAAATATATTGAAAATTAAACATCATTTCAATTGGCACCAGTGGCGCAATTGGTAAGCGCGTTCAGCTATTAGCTGAAAGGTTGGTGGTTCGAGTCCACTCCGGTGCGAGTCAACTTTTCTTTACATTTCTCAAAAGGAACCTTTTCTGAGAATTGAAACTGGCGACTTTCAAAAATCTCAAATGAAAGCTTTCCAAAGCAGCCAAAATATTTTCCAGTTGAAGTGCGTTGCAACTCTTCTACGCGTTTATTTCTATAATGACAGTTGTATCAAATAAGATGAAATTTCAACATTCTTTAACCCCTTGTATTTCAAATAGTTCTGAATTTTAGGGAAAAGACAATGATGTTACCTGGCCCTTTAAAATGTTTTTGTGACTTCCAATTTGTGGCATGAGAGTTGAGGCTTAGTACAAAGATTGAGGGCAAAATTTTCTCAACATAGATTTATGGTGCTTATGTAATTTCTGAGGGATTGGCTATTTAGGATGCCAGAATCTTACAAATAGCAACCCATGCTAGGTCACATACAGACAAAGAAATTTGGTAGCTTGTGAATGAGTGATGAGAGGAGCCATGTAGTTTCCTACTCTGTTATTTAATGTGTCTGAGTAGGCAAATAGACTACATAGACAAGGTAGGGAGAGGCAAAAAATAAAATTGCAAATGATGTGCTAATTGGAAAGGATCCAAGTGTGAAGGGCAAGGCAGAGGAAATAATTATATCCAAACTATTTTACGTTAGCGTCTACTGAAATAATAGAAAGTATTTAATGAATCTTTGGATGTATCTTTCATTATGTATAAACATTTCCATACATTATTAATTTAATTACAAATAATTGAAGTTATATTCAATAATGTAAACTAATGCTGCCCATGAATGAGGAAAGGAGAGAATATTTGTTGTCATTTATCTCAAATTTCAGTCACAATAAATTCAAATTGACAACAAGTTTGACAAAAAATTGAGTCGCCAAAAATCAAGAATGAGGTTATTGTGACATCAATCAAATATCTAATGGTGCATTATTAACATATTACCTGAAGGATATTTTTCCTAGAAGGCAAGAATCTAGATGTGGAGTTGGGACTCAATCTGGAATTTGTCTTTGTATGATATGTGAGAAATGTGCTTAATTTACTAATTATCTCAAGCGAAAGATTAAAAGTTATTGTTTGATTTTGTGAGAGTCAAAAGAGCATTAACATACATGAGCATATAACCGGAAATGATGAATATACTGTGCATGCATTATGCAGTTTAGTATCAGAACAATATAAATATATTGAAAATTAAACATCATTTCAATTGGCACCAGTGGCGCAATTGGTAAGCGCGTTCAGCTGTTAGCTGAAAGGTTGGTGGTTCGAGTCCACTCCGGTGCGAGTCAACTTTTCTTTACATTTCTCAAAAGGAACCTTTTCTGAGAATTGAAACTGGCAACTTTCAAAAATCTCAAATGAAAGCTTTCCAAAGCAGCCAAAATATTTTCCAGTTGAAGTGCGTTGCAACTCTTCTACGCGTTTATTTCTATAATGACAGTTGTATCAAATAAGATGAAATTTCAACATTCTTTAACCCCTTGTATTTCAAATAGTTCTGAATTTTAGGGAAAAGACAATGATGTTACCTGGCCCTTTAAAATGTATTTGTGACTTCCAATTTGTGGCATGAGAGTTGAGGCTTAGTACAAAGATTGAGGGCAAAATTTTCTCAACATAGATTTATGGCGCTTATGTAATTTCTGAGGGATTGGCTATTTGGGATGCCAGAATCTTACAAATAGCAACCCATGCTAGGTCACATACAGACAAAGAAATTTGGTAGCTTGTGAATGAGTGATGAGAGGAGCCATGTAGTTTCCTACTCTGCTATTTAATGTGTCTGAGTAGGCAAATAGACTACATAGACAAGGTAGGGAGAGGCAAAAAATAAAATTTCAAATGATGTGCTAATTGGAAAGGATCCAAGTGTGAAGGGCAAGGCAGAGGAAATAATTATATCCAAACTATTTTACGTTAGTGTTTACTGAAATAATAGAAAGTATTTAATGAATCTTTGGATGTATCTTTCATTATGTATAAACATTTCCATACATTATTAATTTAATTACAAATAATTGAAGTTATATTCAATAATGTAAACTAATGCTGCCCATGAATGAGGAAAGGAGAGAATATTTGTTGTCATTTATCTCAAATTTCAGTCACAATAAATTCAAATTGACAACAAGTTTGACAAAAAATTGAGTCACCAAAAATCAAGAATGAGGTTATTGTGCCATCAATCAAATATCTAATGGTGCATTATTAACATATTACCTGAAGGATATTTTTCCTTGAAGGCAAGAATCTAGATGTGGAGTTGGGACTCAATCTGGAATTTGTCTTTGTATGATATGTGAGAAATGTGCTAAATTTACTAATTATCTCAAGCGAAAGATTAAAAGTTATTGTTTGATTTTGTGAGAGTCAAAAGAGCATTAACATACATGAGCATATAACCGGAAATGTGGAATATACTGTGCATGCATTATGCAGTTTAGTATCAGAACAATATAAATATATTGAAAATTAAACATCATTTCAATTGGCACCAGTGGCGCAATTGGTAAGCGCGTTCAGCTATTAGCTGAAAGGTTGGTGGTTCGAGTCCACTCCGGTGCGAGTCAACTTTTCTTTACATTTCTCAAAAGGAACCTTTTCTGAGAATTGAAACTGGCGACTTTCAAAAATCTCAAATGAAAGCTTTCCAAAGTAGCCAAAATATTTTCCAGTTGAAGTGCGTTGCAACTCTTCTACGCGTTTATTTCTATAATGACAGTTGTATCAAATAAGATGAAATTTCAACATTCTTTAACCCCTTGTATTTCAAATAGTTCTGAATTTTAGGGAAAAGACAATGATGTTACCTGGCCCTTTAAAATGTTTTTGTGACTTCCAATTTGTGGCATGAGAGTTGAGGCTTAGTACAAAGATTGAGGGCAAAATTTTCTCAACATAGATTTATGGTGCTTATGTAATTTCTGAGGGATTGGCTATTTAGGATGCCAGAATCTTACAAATAGCAACCCATGCTAGGTCACATACAGACAAAGAAATTTGGTAGCTTGTGAATGAGTGATGAGAGGAGCCATGTAGTTTCCTACTCTGTTATTTAATGTGTCTGAGTAGGCAAATAGACTACATAGACAAGGTAGGGAGAGGCAAAAAATAAAATTGCAAATGATGTGCTAATTGGAAAGGATCCAAGTGTGAAGGGCAAGGCAGAGGAAATAATTATATCCAAACTATTTTACGTTAGCGTCTACTGAAATAATAGAAAGTATTTAATGAATCTTTGGATGTATCTTTCATTATGTATAAACATTTCCATACATTATTAATTTAATTACAAATAATTGAAGTTATATTCAATAATGTAAACTAATGCTGCCCATGAATGAGGAAAGGAGAGAATATTTGTTGTCATTTATCTCAAATTTCAGTCACAATAAATTCAAATTGACAACAAGTTTGACAAAAAATTGAGTCGCCAAAAATCAAGAATGAGGTTATTGTGCCATCAATCAAATATCTAATGGTGCATTATTAACATATTACCTGAAGGATATTTTTCCTAGAAGGCAAGAATCTAGATGTGGAGTTGGGACTCAATCTGGAATTTGTCTTTGTATGATATGTGAGAAATGTGCTTAATTTACTAATTATCTCAAGCGAAAGATTAAAAGTTATTGTTTGATTTTGTGAGAGTCAAAAGAGCATTAACATACATGAGCATATAACCGGAAATGATGAATATACTGTGCATGCATTATGCAGTTTAGTATCAGAACAATATAAATATATTGAAAATTAAACATCATTTCAATTGGCACCAGTGGCGCAATTGGTAAGCGCGTTCAGCTGTTAGCTGAAAGGTTGGTGGTTCGAGTCCACTCCGGTGCGAGTCAACTTTTCTTTACATTTCTCAAAAGGAACCTTTTCTGAGAATTGAAACTGGCGACTTTCAAAAATCTCAAATGAAAGCTTTCCAAAGCAGCCAAAATATTTTCCAGTTGAAGTGCGTTGCAACTCTTCTACGCGTTTATTTCTATAATGACAGTTGTATCAAATAAGATGAAATTTCAACATTCTTTAACCCCTTGTATTTCAAATAGTTCTGAATTTTAGGGAAAAGACAATGATGTTACCTGGCCCTTTAAAATGTATTTGTGACTTCCAATTTGTGGCATGAGAGTTGAGGCTTAGTACAAAGATTGAGGGCAAAATTTTCTCAACATAGATTTATGGCGCTTATGTAATTTCTGAGGGATTGGCTATTTGGGATGCCAGAATCTTACAAATAGCAACCCATGCTAGGTCACATACAGACAAAGAAATTTGGTAGCTTGTGAATGAGTGATGAGAGGAGCCATGTAGTTTTCTACTCTGCTATTTAATGTGTCTGAGTAGGCAAATAGACTACATAGACAAGGTAGGGAGAGGCAAAAAATAAAATTTCAAATGATGTGCTAATTGGAAAGGATCCAAGTGTGAAGGGCAAGGCAGAGGAAATAATTATATCCAAACTATTTTACGTTAGTGTTTACTGAAATAATAGAAAGTATTTAATGAATCTTTGGATGTATCTTTCATTATGTATAAACATTTCCATACATTATTAATTTAATTACAAATAATTGAAGTTATATTCAATAATGTAAACTAATGCTGCCCATGAATGAGGAAAGGAGAGAATATTTGTTGTCATTTATCTCAAATTTCAGTCACAATAAATTCAAATTGACAACAAGTTTGACAAAAAATTGAGTCACCAAAAATCAAGAATGAGGTTATTGTGCCATCAATCAAATATCTAATGGTGCATTATTAACATATTACCTGAAGGATATTTTTCCTTGAAGGCAAGAATCTAGATGTGGAGTTGGGACTCAATCTGGAATTTGTCTTTGTATGATATGTGAGAAATGTGCTAAATTTACTAATTATCTCAAGCGAAAGATTAAAAGTTATTGTTTGATTTTGTGAGAGTCAAAAGAGCATTAACATACATGAGCATATAACCGGAAATGTGGAATATACTGTGCATGCATTATGCAGTTTAGTATCAGAACAATATAAATATATTGAAAATTAAACATCATTTCAATTGGCACCAGTGGCGCAATTGGTAAGCGCGTTCAGCTATTAGCTGAAAGGTTGGTGGTTCGAGTCCACTCCGGTGCGAGTCAACTTTTCTTTACATTTCTCAAAAGGAACCTTTTCTGAGAATTGAAACTGGCGACTTTCAAAAATCTCAAATGAAAGCTTTCCAAAGCAGCCAAAATATTTTCCAGTTGAAGTGCGTTGCAACTCTTCTACGCGTTTATTTCTATAATGACAGTTGTATCAAATAAGATGAAATTTCAACATTCTTTAACCCCTTGTATTTCAAATAGTTCTGAATTTTAGGGAAAAGACAATGATGTTACCTGGCCCTTTAAAATGTTTTTGTGACTTCCAATTTGTGGCATGAGAGTTGAGGCTTAGTACAAAGATTGAGGGCAAAATTTTCTCAACATAGATTTATGGTGCTTATGTAATTTCTGAGGGATTGGCTATTTAGGATGCCAGAATCTTACAAATAGCAACCCATGCTAGGTCACATACAGACAAAGAAATTTGGTAGCTTGTGAATGAGTGATGAGAGGAGCCATGTAGTTTCCTACTCTGTTATTTAATGTGTCTGAGTAGGCAAATAGACTACATAGACAAGGTAGGGAGAGGCAAAAAATAAAATTGCAAATGATGTGCTAATTGGAAAGGATCCAAGTGTGAAGGGCAAGGCAGAGGAAATAATTATATCCAAACTATTTTACGTTAGCGTCTACTGAAATAATAGAAAGTATTTAATGAATCTTTGGATGTATCTTTCATTATGTATAAACATTTCCATACATTATTAATTTAATTACAAATAATTGAAGTTATATTCAATAATGTAAACTAATGCTGCCCATGAATGAGGAAAGGAGAGAATATTTGTTGTCATTTATCTCAAATTTCAGTCACAATAAATTCAAATTGACAACAAGTTTGACAAAAAATTGAGTCGCCAAAAATCAAGAATGAGGTTATTGTGCCATCAATCAAATATCTAATGGTGCATTATTAACATATTACCTGAAGGATATTTTTCCTAGAAGGCAAGAATCTAGATGTGGAGTTGGGACTCAATCTGGAATTTGTCTTTGTATGATATGTGAGAAATGTGCTTAATTTACTAATTATCTCAAGCGAAAGATTAAAAGTTATTGTTTGATTTTGTGAGATTCAAAAGAGCATTAACATACATGAGCATATAACCGGAAATGATGAATATACTGTGCATGCATTATGCAGTTTAGTATCAGAACAATATAAATATATTGAAAATTAAACATCATTTCAATTGGCACCAGTGGCGCAATTGGTAAGCGCGTTCAGCTGTTAGCTGAAAGGTTGGTGGTTCGAGTCCACTCCGGTGCGAGTCAACTTTTCTTTACATTTCTCAAAAGGAACCTTTTCTGAGAATTGAAACTGGCGACTTTCAAAAATCTCAAATGAAAGCTTTCCAAAGCAGCCAAAATATTTTCCAGTTGAAGTGCGTTGCAACTCTTCTACGCGTTTATTTCTATAATGACAGTTGTATCAAATAAGATGAAATTTCAACATTCTTTAACCCCTTGTATTTCAAATAGTTCTGAATTTTAGGGAAAAGACAATGATGTTACCTGGCCCTTTAAAATGTTTTTGTGACTTCCAATTTGTGGCATGAGAGTTGAGGCTTAGTACAAAGATTGAGGGCAAAATTTTCTCAACATAGATTTATGGCGCTTATGTAATTTCTGAGGGATTGGCTATTCAGGATGCCAGAATCTTACAAATAGCAACCCATGCTAGGTCACATACAGACAAAGAAATTTGGTAGCTTGTGAATGAGTGATGAGAGGAGCCATGTAGTTTCCTACTCTGTTATTTAATGTGTCTGAGTAGGCAAATAGACTACATAGACAAGGTAGGGAGAGGCAAAAAATAAAATTGCAAATGATGTGCTAATTGGAAAGGATCCAAGTGTGAAGGGCAAGGCAGAGGAAATAATTATATCCAAACTATTTTACGTTAGCGTCTACTGAAATAATAGAAAGTATTTAATGAATCTTTGGATGTATCTTTCATTATGTATAAACATTTCCATACATTATTAATTTAATTACAAATAATTGAAGTTATATTCAATAATGTAAACTAATGCTGCCCATGAATGAGGAAAGGAGAGAATATTTGTTGTCATTTATCTCAAATTTCAGTCACAATAAATTCAAATTGACAACAAGTTTGACAAAAAATTGAGTCGCCAAAAATCAAGAATGAGGTTATTGTGCCATCAATCAAATATCTAATGGTGCATTATTAACATATTACCTGAAGGATATTTTTCCTAGAAGGCAAGAATCTAGATGTGGAGTTGGGACTCAATCTGGAATTTGTCTTTGTATGATATGTGAGAAATGTGCTTAATTTACTAATTATCTCAAGTGAAAGATTAAAAGTTATTGTTTGATTTTGTGAGAGTCAAAAGAGCATTAACATACATGAGCATATAACCGGAAATGATGAATATACTGTGCATGCATTATGCAGTTTAGTATCAGAACAATATAAATATATTGAAAATTAAACATCATTTCAATTGGCACCAGTGGCGCAATTGGTAAGCGCGTTCAGCTGTTAGCTGAAAAGTTGGTGGTTCGAGTCCACTCCGGTGCGAGTCAACTTTTCTTTACATTTCTCAAAAGGAACCTTTTCTGAGAATTGAAACTGGCGACTTTCAAAAATCTCAAATGAAAGCTTTCTAAAGCATCCAAAATATTTTCCAGTTGAAGTGCGTTGCAACTCTTCTACGCGTTTATTTCTATAATGACAGTTGTATCAAATAAGATGAAATTTCAACATTCTTTAACCTCTTGTATTTCAAATAGTTCTGAATTTTAGGGAAAAGACAATGATGTTACCTGGCCCTTTAAAATGTATTTGTGACTTCCAATTTGTGGCATGAGAGTTGAGGCTTAGTACAAAGATTGAGGGCAAAATTTTCTCAACATAGATTTATGGCGCTTATGTAATTTCTGAGGGATTGGCTATTTGGGATGCCAGAATCTTACAAATAGCAACCCATGCTAGGTCACATACAGACAAAGAAATTTGGTAGCTTGTGAATGAGTGATGAGAGGAGCCATGTAGTTTCCTACTCTGTTATTTAATGTGTCTGAGTAGGCAAATAGACTACATAGACAAGGTAGGGAGAGGCAAAAAATAAAATTGCAAATGATGTGCTAATTGGAAAGGATCCAAGTGTGAAGGGCAAGGCAGAGGAAATAGTTATATCCAAACTATTTTATGTTAGCGTCTACTGAAATAATAGAAAGTATTTAATGAATCTTTGGATGTATCTTTCATTATGTATAAACATTTCCATACATTATTAATTTAATTACAAATAATTGAAGTTATATTCAATAATGTAAACTAATGCTGCCCATGAATGAGGAAAGGAGAGAATATTTGTTGTCATTTATCTCAAATTTCAGTCACAATAAATTCAAATTGACAACAAGTTTGACAAAAAATTGAGTCGCCAAAAATCAAGAATGAGGTTATTGTGCCATCAATCAAATATCTAATGGTGCATTATTAACATATTACCTGAAGGATATTTTTCCTAGAAGGCAAGAATCTAGATGTGGAGTTGGGACTCAATCTGGAATTTGTCTTTGTATGATATGTGAGAAATGTGCTTAATTTACTAATTATCTCAAGCGAAAGATTAAAAGTTATTGTTTGATTTTGTGAGAGTCAAAAGAGCATTAACATACATGAGCATATAACCGGAAATGATGAATATACTGTGCATGCATTATGCAGTTTAGTATCAGAACAATATAAATATATTGAAAATTAAACATCATTTCAATTGGCACCAGTGGCGCAATTGGTAAGCGCGTTCAGCTGTTAGCTGAAAGGTTGGTGGTTCGAGTCCACTCCGGTGCGAGTCAACTTTTCTTTACATTTCTCAAAAGGAACCTTTTCTGAGAATTGAAACTGGCGACTTTCAAAAATCTCAAATGAAAGCTTTCTAAAGCATCCAAAATATTTTCCAGTTGAAGTGCGTTGCAACTCTTCTACGCGTTTATTTCTATAATGACAGTTGTATCAAATAAGATGAAATTTCAACATTCTTTAAGTATTTCAAATAGTTCTGAATTTTAGGGAAAAGACAATGATGTTACCTGGCCCTTTAAAATGTATTTGTGACTTCCAATTTGTGGCATGAGAGTTGAGGCTTAGTACAAAGATTGAGGGCAAAATTTTCTCAACATAGATTTATGGCGCTTATGTAATTTCTGAGGGATTGGCTATTTGGGATGCCAGAATCTTACAAATAGCAACCCATGCTAGGTCACATACAGACAAAGAAATTTGGTAGCTTGTGAATGAGTGATGAGAGGAGCCATGTAGTTTCCTACTCTGTTATTTAATGTGTCTGAGTAGGCAAATAGACTACATAGACAAGGTAGGGAGAGGCAAAAAATAAAATTGCAAATGATGTGCTAATTGGAAAGGATCCAAGTGTGAAGGGCAAGGCAGAGGAAATAATTATATCCAAACTATTTTTCGTTAGCGTCTACTGAAATAATAGAAAGTATTTAATGAATCTTTGGATGTATCTTTCATTATGTATAAACATTTCCATACATTATTAATTTAATTACAAATAATTGAATTTATATTCAATAATGTAAACTAATGCTGCCCATGAATGAGGAAAGGAGAGAATATTTGTTGTCATTTATCTCAAATTTCAGTCACAATAAATTCAAATTGACAACAAGTTTGACAAAAAATTGAGTCGCCAAAAATCAAGAATGAGGTTATTGTGCCATCAATCAAATATCTAATGGTGCATTATTAACATATTACCTGAAGGATATTTTTCCTAGAAGGCAAGAATCTAGATGTGGAGTTGGGACTCAATCTGGAATTTGTCTTTGTATGATATGTGAGAAATGTGCTTAATTTACTAATTATCTCAAGCGAAAGATTAAAAGTTATTGTTTGATTTTGTGAGAGTCAAAAGAGCATTAACATACATGAGCATATAACCGGAAATGATGAATATACTGTGCATGCATTATGCAGTTTAGTATCAGAACAATATAAATATATTGAAAATTAAACATCATTTCAATTGGCACCAGTGGCGCAATTGGTAAGCGCGTTCAGCTGTTAGCTGAAAGGTTGGTGGTTCGAGTCCACTCCGGTGCGAGTCAACTTTTCTTTACATTTCTCAAAAGGAACCTTTTCTGAGAATTGAAACTGGCGACTTTCAAAAATCTCAAATGAAAGCTTTCCAAAGCAGCCAAAATATTTTCCAGTTGAAGTGCGTTGCAACTCTTCTACGCGTTTATTTCTATAATGACAGTTGTATCAAATAAGATGAAATTTCAACATTCTTTAACCCCTTGTATTTCAAATAGTTCTGAATTTTAGGGAAAAGACAATGATGTTACCTGGCCCTTTAAAATGTATTTGTGACTTCCAATTTGTGGCATGAGAGTTGAGGCTTAGTACAAAGATTGAGGGCAAAATTTTCTCAACATAGATTTATGGCGCTTATGTAATTTCTGAGGGATTGGCTATTTGGGATGCCAGAATCTTACAAATAGCAACCCATGCTAGGTCACATACAGACAAAGAAATTTGGTAGCTTGTGAATGAGTGATGAGAGGAGCCATGTAGTTTCCTACTCTGTTATTTAATGTGTCTGAGTAGGCAAATAGACTACATAGACAAGGTAGGGAGAGGCAAAAAATAAAATTGCAAATGATGTGCTAATTGGAAAGTCTCCAAGTGTGAAGGGCAAGGCAGAGGAAATAATTATATCCAAACTATTTTATGTTAGCGTCTACTGAAATAATAGAAAGTATTTAATGAATCTTTGGATGTATCTTTCATTATGTATAAACATTTCCATACATTATTAATTTAATTACAAATAATTGAAGTTATATTCAATAATGTAAACTAATGCTGCCCATGAATGAGGAAAGGAGAGAATATTTGTTGTCATTTATCTCAAATTTCAGTCACAATAAATTCAAATTGACAACAAGTTTGACAAAAAATTGAGTCACCAAAAATCAAGAATGAGGTTATTGTGCCATCAATCAAATATCTAATGGTGCATTATTAACATATTACCTGAAGGATATTTTTCCTTGAAGGCAAGAATCTAGATGTGGAGTTGGGACTCAATCTGGAATTTGTCTTTGTATGATATGTGAGAAATGTGCTTAATTTACTAATTATCTCAAGCGAAAGATTAAAAGTTATTGTTTGATTTTGTGAGAGTCAAAAGAGCATTAACATACATGAGCATATAACCGGAAATGATGAATATACTGTGCATGCATTATGCAGTTTAGTATCAGAACAATATAAATATATTGAAAATTAAACATCATTTCAATTGGCACCAGTGGCGCAATTGGTAAGCGCGTTCAGCTGTTAGCTGAAAGGTTGGTGGTTCGAGTCCACTCCGGTGCGAGTCAACTTTTCTTTACATTTCTCAAAAGGAACATTTTCTGAGAATTGAAACTGGCGACTTTCAAAAATCTCAAATATAAGCTTTCCAAAGCAGCCAAAATATTTTCCAGTTGAAGTGCGTTGCAACTCTTCTACGCGTTTATTTCTATAATGACAGTTGTATCAAATAAGATGAAATTTCAACATTCTTTAACCCCTTGTATTTCAAATAGTTCTGAATTTTAGGGAAAAGACAATGATGTTACCTGGCCCTTTAAAATGTATTTGTGACTTCCAATTTGTGGCATGAGAGTTGAGGCTTAGTACAAAGATTGAGGGCAAAATTTTCTCAACATAGATTTATGGCGCTTATGTAATTTCTGAGGGATTGGCTATTTGGGATGCCAGAATCTTACAAATAGCAACCCATGCTGAGTCAAATACAGAGGAAGAAATTTGGTAGCTTGTGAATGAGTGATGAGAGGAGCCATGTAGTTTCCTACTCTGCTATTTAATGTGTCTGAGTAGGCAAATAGACTACATAGACAAGGTAGGGAGAGGCAAAAAATAAAATTTCAAATGATGTGCTAATTGGAAAGGATCCAAGTGTGAAGGGCAAGGCAGAGGAAATAATTATATCCAAACTATTTTACGTTAGCGTTTAATGAAATAATAGAAAGTATTTAATGAATCTTTGGATGTATCTTTCATTATGTATAAACATTTCCATACATTATTAATTTAATTACAAATAATTGAAGTTATATTCAATAATGTAAACTAATACTGCCCATGAATGAGGAAAGGAGAGAATATTTGTTGTCATTTATCTCAAATTTCAGTCACAATAAATTCAAATTGACAACAAGTTTGACAAAAAATTGAGTCGCCAAAAATCAAGAATGAGGTTATTGTGCCATCAATCAAATATCTAATGGTGCATTATTAACATATTACCTGAAGGATATTTTTCCTTGAAGGCAAGAATCTAGATGTGGAGTTGGGACTCAATCTGGAATTTGTCTTTGTATGATATGTGAGAAATGTGCTTAATTTACTAATTATCTCAAGCGAAAGATTAAAAGTTATTGTTTGATTTTGTGAGAGTCAAAAGAGCATTAACATACATGAGCATATAACCGGAAATGATGAATATACTGTGCATGCATTATGCAGTTTAGTATCAGAACAATATAAATATATTGAAAATTAAACATCATTTCAATTGGCACCAGTGGCGCAATTGGTAAGCGCGTTCAGCTGTTAGCTGAAAGGTTGGTGGTTCGAGTCCACTCCGGTGCGAGTCAACTTTTCTTTACATTTCTCAAAAGGAACCTTTTCTGAGAATTGAAACTGGCGACTTTCAAAAATCTCAAATGAAAGCTTTCCAAAGCAGCCAAAATATTTTCCAGTTGAAGTGCGTTGCAACTCTTCTACGCGTTTATTTCTATAATGACAGTTGTATCAAATAAGATGAAATTTCAACATTCTTTAACCCCTTGTATTTCAAATAGTTCTGAATTTTAGGGAAAAGACAATGATGTTACCTGGCCCTTTAAAATGTATTTGTGACTTCCAATTTGTGGCATGAGAGTTGAGGCTTAGTACAAAGATTGAGGGCAAAATTTTCTCAACATAGATTTATGGCGCTTATGTAATTTCTGAGGGATTGGCTATTTGGGATGCCAGAATCTTACAAATAGCAACCCATGCTGAGTCACATACAGAGGAAGAAATTTGGTAGCTTGTGAATGAGTGATGAGAGGAGCCATGTAGTTTCCTACTCTGCTATTTAATGTGTCTGAGTAGGCAAATAGACTACATAGACAAGGTAGGGAGAGGCAAAAAATAAAATTTCAAATGATGTGCTAATTGGAAAGGATCCAAGTGTGAAGGGCAAGGCAGAGGAAATAATTATATCCAAACTATTTTACGTTAGCGTTTACTGAAATAATAGAAAGTATTTAATGAATCTTTGGATGTATCTTTCATTATGTATAAACATTTCCATACATTATTAATTTAATTACAAATAATTGAAGTTATATTCAATAATGTAAACTAATACTGCCCATGAATGAGGAAAGGAGAGAATATTTGTTGTCATTTATCTCAAATTTCAGTCACAATAAATTCAAATTGACAACAAGTTTGACAAAAAATTGAGTCGCCAAAAATCAAGAATGAGGTTATTGTGCCATCAATAAAATATCTAATGGTGCATTATTAACATATTACCTGAAGGATATTTTTCCTTGAAGGCAAGAATCTAGATGTGGAGTTGGGACTCAATCTGGAATTTGTCTTTGTATGATATGTGAGAAATGTGCTTAATTTACTAATTATCTCAAGTGAAAGATTAAAAGTTATTGTTTGATTTTGTGAGAGTCAAAAGAGCATTAACATACATGAGCATATAACCGGAAATGATGAATATACTGTGCATGCATTATGCAGTTTAGTATCAGAACAATATAAATATATTGAAAATTAAACATCATTTCAATTGGCACCAGTGGCGCAATTGGTAAGCGCGTTCAGCTGTTAGCTGAAAGGTTGGTGGTTCGAGTCCACTCCGGTGCGAGTCAACTTTTCTTTACATTTCTCAAAAGGAACCTTTTCTGAGAATTGAAACTGGCGACTTTCAAAAATCTCAAATGAAAGCTTTCCAAAGCAGCCAAAATATTTTCCAGTTGAAGTGCGTTGCAACTCTTCTACGCGTTTATTTCTTTAATGAAAGTTGTATCAAATAAGATGAAATTTCAACATTCTTTAACCCCTTGTATTTCAAATAGTTCTGAATTTTAGGGAAAAGACAATGATATTACCTGGCCCTTTAAAATGTATTTGTGACTTCCAATTTGTGGCATGAGAGTTGAGGCTTAGTACAAAGATTGAGGGCAAAATTTTCTCAACATAGATTTATGGCGCTTATGTAATTTCTGAGGGATTGGCTATTTGGGATGCCAGAATCTTACAAATAGCAACCCATGCTAGGTCACATACAGACAAAGAAATTTGGTAGCTTGTGAATGAGTGATGAGAGGAGCCATGTAGTTTCCTACTCTGCTATTTAATGTGTCTGAGTAGGCAAATAGACTACATAGACAAGGTAGGGAGAGGCAAAAAATAAAATTGCAAATGATGTGCTAATTGGAAAGGATCCAAGTGTGAAGGGCAAGGCAGAGGAAATAATTATATCCAAACTATTTTACGTTAGCGTTTACTGAAATAATAGAAAGTATTTAATGAATCTTCGGATGTATCTTTCATTATGTATAAACATTTCCATACATTATTAATTTAATTACAAATAATTGAATTTATATTCAATAATGTAAACTAATGCTGCCCATGAATGAGGAAAGGAGAGAATATTTGTTGTCATTTATCTCAAATTTCAGTCACAATAAATTCAAATTGACAACAAGTTTGACAAAAAAATGAGTCGCCAAAAATCAAGAATGAGGTTATTGTGCCATCAATCAAATATCTAATGGTGCATTATTAACATATTACCTGAAGGATATTTTTCCTAGAAGGCAAGAATCTAGATGTGGAGTTGGGACTCAATCTGGAATTTGTCTTTGTATGATATGTGAGAAATGTGCTTAATTTACTAATTATCTCAAGCGAAAGATTAAAAGTTATTGTTTGATTTTGTGAGAGTCAAAAGAGCATTAACATACATGAGCATATAACCGGAAATGATGAATATACTGTGCATGCATTATGCAGTTTAGTATCAGAACAATATAAATATATTGAAAATTAAACATCATTTCAATTGGCACCAGTGGCGCAATTGGTAAGCGCGTTCAGCTGTTAGCTGAAAGGTTGGTGGTTCGAGTCCACTCCGGTGCGAGTCAACTTTTCTTTACATTTCTCAAAAGGAACCTTTTCTGAGAATTGAAACTGGCGACTTTCAAAAATCTCAAATGAAAGCTTTCCAAAGCAGCCAAAATATTTTCCAGTTGAAGTGCGTTGCAACTCTTCTACGCGTTTATTTCTATAATGACAGTTGTATCAAATAAGATGAAATTTCAACATTCTTTAACCCCTTGTATTTCAAATAGTTCTGAATTTTAGGGAAAAGACAATGATGTTACCTGGCCCTTTAAAATGTATTTGTGACTTCCAATTTGTGGCATGAGAGTTGAGGCTTAGTACAAAGATTGAGGGCAAAATTTTCTCAACATAGATTTATGGCGCTTATGTAATTTCTGAGGGATTGGCTATTTGGGATGCCAGAATCTTACAAATAGCAACCCATGCTAGGTCACATACAGACAAAGAAATTTGGTAGCTTGTGAATGAGTGATGAGAGGAGCCATGTAGTTTCCTACTCTGTTATTTAATGTGTCTGAGTAGGCAAATTGACTACATAGACAAGGTAGGGAGAGGCAAAAAATAAAATTGCAAATGATGTGCTAATTGGAAAGGATCCAAGTGTGAAGGGCAAGGCAGAGGAAATAATTATATCCAAACTATTTTACCTTAGCGTCTACTGAAATAATAGAAAGTATTTAATGAATCTTTGGATGTATCTTTCATTAGGTATAAACATTTCCATACATTATTAATTTAATTACAAATAATTGAAGTTATATTCAATAATGTAAACTAATGCTGCCCATGAATGAGGAAAGGAGAGAATATTTGTTGTCATTTATCTCAAATTTCAGTCACAATAAATTCAAATTGACAACAAGTTTGACAAAAAATTGAGTCGCCAAAAATCAAGAATGAGGTTATTGTGCCATCAATCAAATATCTAATGGTGCATTATTAACATATTACCTGAAGGATATTTTTCCTTGAAGGCAAGAATCTAGATGTGGAGTTGGAACTCAATCTGGAATTTGTCTTTGTATGATATGTGAGAAATGTGCTTAATTTACTAATTATCTCAAGCGAAAGATTAAAAGTTATTGTTTGATTTTGTGAGAGTCAAAAGAGCATTAACATACATGAGCATATAACCGGAAATGATGAATATACTGTGCATTATTAATTTAATTACAGTTTAGTATCAGAACAATATAAATATATTGAAAATTAAACATCATTTCAATTGGCACCAGTGGCGCAATTGGTAAGCACGTTCAGCTGTTAGCTGAAAGGTTGGTGGTTCGAGTCCACTCCGGTGCGAGTCAACTTTTCTTTACATTTCTCAAAAGGAACCTTTTCTGAGAATTGAAACTGGCGACTTTCAAAAATCTCAAATGAAAGCTTTCCAAAGCAGCCAAAATATTTTCCAGTTGAAGTGCGTTGCAACTCTTCTACGCGTTTATTTCTTTAATGAAAGTTGTATCAAATAAGATGAAATTTCAACATTCTTTAACCCCTTGTATTTCAAATAGTTCTGAATTTTAGGGAAAAGACAATGATGTTACCTGGCCCTTTAAAATGTATTTGTGACTTCCAATTTGTGGCATGAGAGTTGAGGCTTAGTACAAAGATTGAGGGCAAAATTTTCTCAACATAGATTTATGGCGCTTATGTAATTTCTGAGGGATTGGCTATTTGGGATGCCAGAATCTTACAAATAGCAACCCATGCTAGGTCACATACAGACAAAGAAATTTGGTAGCTTGTGAATGAGTGATGAGAGGAGCCATGTAGTTTCCTACTCTGCTATTTAATGTGTCTGAGTAGGCAAATAGACTACATAGACAAGGTAGGGAGAGGCAAAAACTAAAATTTCAAATGATGTGCTAATTGGAAAGGATCCAAGTGTGAAGGGCAAGGCAGAGGAAATAATTATATCCAAACTATTTTACGTTAGCGTTTACTGAAATAATAGAAAGTATTTAATGAATCTTTGGATGTATCTTTCATTATGTATAAACATTTCCATACATTATTAATTTAATTACAAATAATTGAAGTTATATTCAATAATGTAAACTAATGCTGCCCATGAATGAGGAAAGGAGAGAATATTTGTTGTCATTTATCTCAAATTTCAGTCACAATAAATTCAAATTGACAACAAGTTTGACAAAAAATTGAGTCACCAAAAATCAAGAATGAGGTTATTGTGCCATCAATCAAATATCTAATGGTGCATTATTAACATATTACCTGAAAGATATTTTTCCTTGAAGGCAAGAATCTAGATGTGGAGTTGGGACTCAATCTGGAATTTGTCTTTGTATGATATGTGATAAATGTGCTAAATTTACTAATTATCTCAAGCGAAAGATTAAAAGTTATTGTTTGATTTTGTGAGAGTCAAAAGAGCATTAACATACATGAGCATATAACCGGAAATGATGAATATACTGTGCATTATTAATTTAATTACAGTTTAGTATCAGAACAATATGAATATATTGAAAATTAAACATCATTTCAATTGGCACCAGTGGCGCAATTGGTAAGCACGTTCAGCTGTTAGCTGAAAGGTTGGTGGTTCGAGTCCACTCCGGTGCGAGTCAACTTTTCTTTACATTTCTCAAAAGGAACCTTTTCTGAGAATTGAAACTGGCGACTTTCAAAAATCTCAAATGAAAGCTTTCCAAAGCAGCCAAAATATTTTCCAGTTGAAGTGCGTTGCAACTCTTCTACGCGTTTATTTCTATAATGACAGTTGTATCAAATAAGATGAAATTTCAACATTCTTTAACCCCTTGTATTTCAAATAGTTCTGAATTTTAGGGAAAAGACAATGATGTTACCTGGCCCTTTAAAATGTATTTGTGACTTCCAATTTGTGGCATGAGAGTTGAGGCTTAGTACAAAGATTGAGGGCAAAATTTTCTCAACATAGATTTATGGCGCTTATGTAATTTCTGAGGGATTGGCTATTTGGGATTCCAGAATCTTACAAATAGCAACCCATGCTAGGTCACATACAGACAAAGAAATTTGGTAGCTTGTGAATGAGTGATGAGAGGAGCCATGTAGTTTCCTACTCTGTTATTTAATGTGTCTGAGTAGGCAAATAGACTACATAGACAAGGTAGGGAGAGGCAAAAAATAAAATTGCAAATGATGTGCTAATTGGAAAGGATCCAAGTGTGAAGGGCAAGGCAGAGGAAATAATTATATCCAAACTATTTTTCGTTAGCGTCTACTGAAATAATAGAAAGTATTTAATGAATCTTTGGATGTATCTTTCATTATGTATAAACATTTCCATACATTATTAATTTAATTACAAATAATTGAAGTTATATTCAATAATGTAAACTAATGCTGCCCATGAATGAGGAAAGGAGAGAATATTTGTTGTCATTTATCTCAAATTTCAGTCACAATAAATTCAAATTGACAACAAGTTTGACAAAAAATTGAGTCGCCAAAAATCAAGAATGAGGTTATTGTGCCATCAATCAAATATCTAATGGTGCATTATTAACATATTACCTGAAGGATATTTTTCCTTGAAGGCAAGAATCTAGATGTGGAGTTGGGACTCAATCTGGAATTTGTCTTTGTATGATATGTGAGAAATGTGCTTAATTTACTAATTATCTCAAGTGAAAGATTAAAAGTTATTGTTTGATTTTGTGAGAGTCAAAAGAGCATTAACATACATGAGCATATAACCGGAAATGATGAATATACTGTGCATGCATTATGCAGTTTAGTATCAGAACAATATAAATATATTGAAAATTAAACATCATTTCAATTGGCACCAGTGGCGCAATTGGTAAGCGCGTTCAGCTGTTAGCTGAAAGGTTGGTGGTTCGAGTCCACTCCGGTGCGAGTCAACTTTTCTTTACATTTCTCAAAAGGAACCTTTTCTGAGAATTGAAACTGGCGACTTTCAAAAATCTCAAATGAAAGCTTTCCAAAGCAGCCAAAATATTTTCCAGTTGAAGTGCGTTGCAACTCTTCTACGCGTTTATTTCTTTAATGAAAGTTGTATCAAATAAGATGAAATTTCAACATTCTTTAACCCCTTGTATTTCAAATAGTTCTGAATTTTAGGGAAAAGACAATGATATTACCTGGCCCTTTAAAATGTATTTGTGACTTCCAATTTGTGGCATGAGAGTTGAGGCTTAGTACAAAGATTGAGGGCAAAATTTTCTCAACATAGATTTATGGCGCTTATGTAATTTCTGAGGGATTGGCTATTTGGGATGCCAGAATCTTACAAATAGCAACCCATGCTAGGTCACATACAGACAAAGAAATTTGGTAGCTTGTGAATGAGTGATGAGAGGAGCCATGTATTTCCTACTCTGTTATTTAATGTGTCTGAGTAGGCAAATAGACTACATAGACAAGGTAGGGAGAGGCAAAAAATAAAATTGCAAATGATGTGCTAATTGGAAAGGATCCAAGTGTGAAGGGCAAGGCAGAGGAAATAATTATATCCAAACTATTTTACGTTAGCGTCTACTGAAATAATAGAAAGTATTTAATGAATCTTTGGATGTATCTTTCATTATGTATAAACATTTCCATACATTATTAATTTAATTACAAATAATTGAAGTTATATTCAATAATGTAAACTAATGCTGCCCATGAATGAGGAAAGGAGAGAATATTTGTTGTCATTTATCTCAAATTTCAGTCACCATAAATTCAAATTGACAACAAGTTTGACAAAAAATTGAGTCGCCAAAAATCAAGAATGAGGTTATTGTGCCATCAATCAAATATCTAATGGTGCATTATTAACATATTACCTGAAGGATATTTTTCCTTGAAGGCAAGAATCTAGATGTGGAGTTGGGACTCAATCTGGAATTTGTCTTTGTATGATATGTGAGAAATGTGCTTAATTTACTAATTATCTCAAGCGAAAGATTAAAAGTTATTGTTTGATTTTGTGAGAGTCAAAAGAGCATTAACATACATGAGCATATACTCCCCTGTGGGTGCGGGGATTAAAGAATAGCCCCACTGCCCCCCAGCATGTCGTAAAAGGCGACTAAAGGGGCGTCCTGTTTGCCGTGGGATGCGACCTGTGTCGGGGAGGATATGGAATCCTGACGGGCTGAGCACTGGGCTGGTTTGGCAGTAATACCGGTCCAGTTGCAACACGCCTGTCTTGGATCCAAATGTTCACCAGACAGGCAGATCAGATTAGGCCTGGATCTGATTTAACCGGCTTGTGGTATATTTCCTTTAATATATTCTGGCTATTTGATTTTTATTTATGACAATTTTAATGTTTGAAATTTAGGAACAATTGATAAAATTTTGATAAATATTTCTTGAAAGGAGATTACTGCTGATTGGGTCAATCGAGGGATATAAATAAAATCCGAAAGGGTGGAGTTTTTATTCTAAGAGTATGTCATGTTGGGTATCCTCATGGCGTCAGGGCTTGGAGTTACCGGCCCAGAAAGGCGTCCCCTTGTTGGGCTCCGTGGTGGGTAGGGGACCGAACTGATGAAATATAAAATAACACACATGGCTCAAAACAAACAAAAACGACCTAGGAATGACATAGACAGTGATGACGATTCAAATAAAACAGAAAAATGGCCGAGATTTTTAATTGCGGAAAGTTCTGATGCTGAACATACCCTGGCAAAAATGTCCCCCTTTGCAATTGCAAAGGGGATTCAAGGCATTGCCGGGGTGCCGAAAACAGTTAAAAAGATGGGAACACGTTTATTAATTGAAGTTGAGCGGAAGAGCCATGCGGACAATCTTTTAAGATGCCGAATGTTGGCCACAGTTCCAGTTTTTATAACGGCTCATAAGACCCTCAATAATAAAAAAGGAGTGATAAGATGCCCAGATCTGGCGGGAGTTTCTGAAGAGGAAATATTGGATGAACTAAAAGATCAAGATGTGGTCCAATGCAAACGAATTTTTATAAAGAAGGATGGAATCAAAGTTCCAATCAATACATTCATTCTGACATTTGAGGCAGCGCAGCTTCCAACATCTATTAAAGTTGGCTATTTAAACGTCCGAGTTGATGTTTTTATCCCAAATCCTCTGCGCTGCTTCAAGTGTCAGAGGTATGGACATGGATCTGATCGATGCAAAGGAAATCTAACTTGCCCAAAATGTACAGCCCAGCATAGTGGAGAAGAGTGTTCTTCGGAAACCATGAAATGTGTGAATTGCCAAGGCAATCACGCATCGTATTCGCGGAATTGTCCTTCCTTTTTAAAAGAAAAGGAAATTCAGCGAATACGTCACACTGAGAACATTTCTTTTCCTGATGCACGTAAACGTGTAGAAAGTTTTAACAATTCCAAAACATCTTACGCTAGCACCTTAAAAACCAAAGAGACAAAAACAATAGCAATACAGACAGAAATAACCTGGCCAATCAATGAAAAGAATTATTCCTATTTTTCAAATACCTCCAAATCTTCAGGAACATCCACTCAAACCCAAACACCCACTACCCCAGTAATAAATGTACCAACAGTTCAATCCACTAAAACCTCTTCACAAACTCCCTCCACATCATCCAGTAATAAAAACGTAAATAGCAATAGACCAGTTAAGAAATCAGACAAAAAAGAAATCAAAGATCAAAGCAAAACTAAAATAAATAGAACTAAATCCTTAGAAAGGATGGACACAGGTGATCCTTCTGATATACATTTTACACCTGTCCACTTAAAACATAATCATAAACCTAAATGATTATGTTAAATCCTATATTAATACTCATTATTTTTAATATGGCTACCAGCAGTATCATACAATGGAACTGTAGAGGATTTGAGGCAAACAGGCCAGAACTGGAGTTATTAGCCCAAAAATATAATGCATCGGTAATCTGTTTACAAGAAACTAAATTCAAAGATAATTCCACAACATTTAAGGGATATGTACTGTATAATAAAGTCGGTTCAATTGACACTATGGACCGAGCACATGGCGGAGTTTCTGTTTTTGTTAAATCCTGTATACCCCAGAGTAAAGTAACATTAAATACTAATTTACAAGCTTCTGCTGTTAGGGTTACCTTGCACAATACATTGACAATATGTTCAGTGTATTTACCACCAAGTGAACCAATTAATATTACAGATTTAAATAACCTAATAACTCAGCTGCCACAACCATACATGCTAGTTGGTGACTTTAATGCTCACAACTATCTTTGGGGTGGCAGAAATAATACTGATGCCAAAGGACGTATAATAGAAGATTTTTTAAATAATAATAGTTTGTGCCTTTGGAATAACGATTCTCCAACGTATTTACATCCTGCTACAGGCTCTTTAACATCAATAGATCTCTCCATGTGCACTCCAAATTTATTTTTAGACTATTCTTGGGAAGTAGAGGAAGATCAGTGGGGTAGTGATCATTACCCCATTATTTTAAATAACCATTTTCCTCCACCAGACGAACGAATCCCTAAGTGGAAATTTCATCAAGCCGATTGGGCAAAATTTCAGTCATCCTGTTTTAATAAAATTACTCCAGAAATTTTTAACAACGTAAATGATCCTCTTCAAGTTTTTACGGATACATTGTATGATATTGCTGATGGGTGTATTCCCAAATCAAAGCCAAATTCTAAAATTAAAGAAAAACCCTGGTTTAATGATGAGTGCAAAAAAGCTGTCAAGGAGCGGAAAAAAGCTTTAAAAATATTTAATCGACAGCCAACTCAATATAATTTGCACCAATTTCGTATAAAAAGAGCTAAAGCCCGTTATATTATTAAAATAAGCAAAAGAAAAAGTTGGAAAGATTACGTTTCTAAATTGAATACACGTTCACCAATTAAAAAATGCTGGGATATGGTGCGTAAAATTACTGGGAAGGGAGGTGGAGCAAGGATCAAACATCTAAATCATAATGGCCAATTAATTACAAATCCCACCGAAATAGGTAACACAATAGGTCAAACAATTTCAAAGAATTCCTCATCTAATAATTATTCTGTCAAATTCCAACAAATAAAAAATAGAAAAGAAAGAAACCAACTAAATTTCATATCTAATAACTTGGAACAATATAATAAGCCATTCACAATATCAGATTTAAAACTTGCTTTAGATAAATCCCATGATACCGCTCCTGGACCTGATCATATACACTATCAAATCCTCAAACACCTCCCTGACCAAACACTTGGGCATCTTTTGGATATTTTTAATAATATTTGGGAAAGTGGTAATTTTCCTCCTTCATGGAGTGAAGCCACTATCATTCCTATTCCCAAACCTGGCAAAGACTCGTCAGATTCAAATAATTATCGTCCCATTGCGTTAACAAGTTGTATTTGTAAATCAATGGAACGAATGATTAATGAGCGTTTAGTTTGGTTTTTAGAAACTGCGGCTTATATTTCTGTTGCACAGAGTGGTTTTAGAAAAACGCGAAGTACTGTTGACCATCTGGTACGTTTAGAAACGTTTATACGAGAGGGTTTTATAAAAGGCGAACATGTGGTTAGTATATTTTTTGATTTAGAGAAAGCTTACGACACCACATGGAAATATGGAATAATGAGTGATTTATATGATATGGGATTAAGGGGTCGTTTACCCCTTTTTATTCAAAATTTTCTATCAAACAGACATTTTAAAGTTCGAGTGGGTGCATCACTTTCTGATGCTTTTGATCAGGAAATGGGTGTTCCACAGGGTAGTATATTATCAGTGACCCTTTTTATTATTAAAATTAACAGCATTGTAGATTGTATGAGGCCTGGAGCAGATTGCTCACTTTTTGTTGATGATTTCAACTTAAGCTACAGGTCAGCAAGCATGCATACAATAGAACGACAGCTTCAACAACACCTAAATAGATTACAAGAATGGGCTGATAACAATGGATTTAAGTTTTCTTTGAAGAAGACCGTATGTATGCACTTTTGTAAAAAGTGGAAGGCTCACCCAGATCCTGATCTACACCTTGGCCAAACTCGAATCCCTGTTGTCGAAGAAACCAAGTTTCTTGGACTTATATTTGATAGAAAACTATCTTTTATCCCTCATATTAAATATGTAAAAAAGAAATGCCAGAAGGCATTAGATTTATTACGGGTTCTCGCCCATACCGATTGGGGAGGGGACCGTAATGTTTTATTACAATTATATAGAGCACTGGTACGTTCCAAACTTGATTATGGGTGTATGGTATATGGATCAGCACGTCCATCATATATCAAAATGCTCGATCCTGTACAAAATCAAGGGTTAAGACTATGCCTTGGTGCATTTCGTACCTCACCTGCAGATAGCTTGGCAGTAGAGGCAGATGAACTGCCTCTTGATTTAAGAAGAGAAAAGCTCGCCCTTCAGTATGCTGCAAAAATTGCAGCTTGTCCAGACAATCCTGTACATGAAGCTATATTCAATCCAAATTATGTTGATCTTTTTGAAAATAAACCAACTACAATACCGACTTTTGGCATTCGCATTAAAGAATCTTTACAATCTTTAAATTTAAATCCGAATCACGTAGCTAAATTTCAATATCCAGAAACACCTCCATGGACCTATGCAACTTTAAATATTAATCTAGCCATGTCAGAATTAAAGAAATGCTCAACAGATCCATCCTTTTATATAAATAGATATAAAGAAATTAAATCTATTTTCACTGGCTATCAGTGTATATACACTGATGGATCATTTGACGATGAGAAGGCTGCTGCAGCTGCTGTTAAGGGCAATCATATTTATTCAGAACGTCTGCCAAATAAATCATCGATTTTTTCTGCAGAACTACATGCTTTGTACCTTGCTTTGGATCATGTGGAGACTTCTCCACATCAAACATTTTTAATTTTTTCTGATTCTTTGTCTTGTTTACAAGCATTGAAAGCAAAGGATTGGAAAAATCCCTTTATTTACAAAATTCTCGAACGGTATCATAGACTTTGTACATATGAAAATAAAGAAATTCGTTTTTATTGGATCCCCAGTCATATTGGAATCCATGGAAATGAGGCCGCTGACCAAGCTGCCAAAGCAGCATTGGACAAACGCCCAATAGATTTACTTATTCCATATACAGAGTTTAAGAAATATATTACTATTTTTTTACGTTCTAAATGGCAGTTGCGCTGGAACGAAGCTATTTTTAATAAATTACATGAAATTAAGCCCGTTCTAGGCAAAACTAAAGGTGCTATTAGAATTAACCGTAGGGAAGAGTCAGTTTTAACCCGTATAAGAATAGGACATAGTCATTTGACGCACTGTTATCTGCTTAAAGGTGAAGATCAACCTGAATGTATTGGTTGTCAAAGGGCTTTGACTATTAAACATATTTTAATTGAGTGTATCGATTTTGATAATATACGAACTCAATATTTTAATGTACAAGGTTTACATACGTTATTTGATACTGTAGATACTTCTGTGATAGTATCGTTTTTAACTCACATAGGACTTTATAATCAGTTTTAAGGGCAGAGCTTTTGTTTATTTATGTCATCGACTTATTTATCAAGAACTGCAAAACATCATACTGATAAAGTCTTTTAAACAAATTATACATTTTTATAATATATGATTGATATTATATAATTGCTGATGATAAATTCTTGTGTTATCTACATATTGTATTAACATTTACATTTTGTTTCTAGTCAATATTACGTTACTGTTTTGGCACTGAATGACCATATTGTGTCGATGTGCTGTTAAGAAACCATTCATTCATTCATTCATTCATTCATTCATTCATTCATTCATTCATTCATTCATTCATTCATTCATTCATTCATTCATTCATACATGAGCATATAACCGGAAATGATGAATATACTGTGCATGCATTATGCAGTTTAGTATCAGAACAATATAAATATATTGAAAATTAAACATCATTTCAATTGGCACCAGTGGCGCAATTGGTAAGCGCGTTCAGCTGTTAGCTGAAAGGTTGGTGGTTCGAGTCCACTCCGGTGCGAGTCAACTTTTCTTTACATTTCTCAAAAGGAACCTTTTCTGAGAATTGAAACTGGCGACTTTCAAAAATCTCAAATGAAAGCTTTCTAAAGCATCCAAAATATTTTCCAGTTGAAGTGCGTTGCAACTCTTCTACGCGTTTATTTCTATAATGACAGTTGTATCAAATAAGATGAAATTTCAACATTCTTTAACCCCTTGTATTTCAAATAGTTCTGAATTTTAGGGAAAAGACAATGATGTTACCTGGCCCTTTAAAATGTATTTGTGACTTCCAATTTGTGGCATGAGAGTTGAGGCTTAGTACAAAGATTGAGGGCAAAATTTTCTCAACATAGATTTATGGCGCTTATGTAATTTCTGAGGGATTGGCTATTTGGGATGCCAGAATCTTACAAATAGCAACCCATGCTAGGTCACATACAGACAAAGAAATTTGGTAGCTTGTGAATGAGTGATGAGAGGAGCCATGTAGTTTCCTACTCTGCTATTTAATGTGTCTGAGTAGGCAAATAGACTACATAGACAAGGTAGGGAGAGGCAAAAAATAAAATTTCAAATGATGTGCTAATTGGAAAGGATCCAAGTGTGAAGGGCAAGGCAGAGGAAATAATTATATCCAAATTATTTTACGTTAGCGTTTACTGAAATAATAGAAAGTATAGATTTATGGCGCTTATGTAATTTCTGAGGGATTGGCTATTTAGGATGCCAGAATCTTACAAATAGCAACCCATGCTAGGTCACATACAGACAAAGAAATTTGGTAGCTTGTGAATGAGTGATGAGAGGAGCCATGTAGTTTCCTACTCTGCTATTTAATGTGTCTGAGTAGGCAAATAGACTACATAGACAAGGTAGGGAGAGGCAAAAAATAAAGTTTCAAATGATGTGCTAATTGGAAAGGATCCAAGTGTGAAGGGCAAGGCAGAGGAAATAATTATATCCAAACTATTTTACGTTAGCGTTTACTGAAATAATAGAAAGTATTTAATGAATCTTTGGATGTTTCGTTCATTATGTATAAACATTTCCATACATTATTAATTTAATTACAAATAATTGAAGTTATATTCAATAATGTAAACTAATGCTGCCCATGAATGAGGAAAGGAGAGAATATTTGTTGTCATTTATCTCAAATTTCAGTCACAAAAAATTCAAATTGACAACAAGTTTGACAAAAAATTGAGTCGCCAAAAATCAAGAATGAGGTTATTGTGCCATCAATCAAATATCTAATGGTGCATTATTAACATATTACCTGAAGGATATTTTTCCTTGAAGGCAAGAATCTAGATGTGGAGTTGGGACTCAATCTGGAATTTGTCTTTGTATGATATGTGAGAAATGTGCTTAATTTACTAATTATCTCAAGTGAAAGATTAAAAGTTATTGTTTGATTTTGTGAGAGTCAAAAGAGCATTAACATACATGAGCATATAACCGGAAATGATGAATATACTGTGCATGCATTATGCAGTTTAATATCAGAACAATATAAATATATTGAAAATTAAACATCATTTCAATTGGCACCAGTGGCGCAATTGGTAAGCGCGTTCAGCTGTTAGCTGAAAGGTTGGTGGTTCGAGTCCACTCCGGTGCGAGTCAACTTTTCTTTACATTTCTCAAAAGGAACCTTTTCTGAGAATTGAAACTGGCGACTTTCAAAAATCTCAAATGAAAGCTTTCCAAAGCAGCCAAAATATTTTCCAGTTGAAGTGCGTTGCAACTCTTCTACGCGTTTATTTCTTTAATGAAAGTTGTATCAAATAAGATGAAATTTCAACATTCTTTAACCCCTTGTATTTCAAATAGTTCTGAATTTTAGGGAAAAGACAATGATATTACCTGGCCCTTTAAAATGTATTTGTGACTTCCAATTTGTGGCATGAGAGTTGAGGTTTAGTACAAAGATTGAGGGCAAAATTTTCTCAACATAGATTTATGGCGCTTATGTAATTTCTGAGGGATTGGCTATTTGGGATGCCAGAATCTTACAAATAGCAACCCATGCTAGGTCACATACAGACAAAGAAATTTGGTAGCTTGTGAATGAGTGATGAGAGGAGCCATGTAGTTTCCTACTCTGCTATTTAATGTGTCTGAGTAGGCAAATAGACTACATAGACAAGGTAGGGAGAGGCAAAAAATAAAATTTCAAATGATGTGCTAATTGGAAAGGATCCAAGTGTGAAGGGCAAGGCAGAGGAAATAATTATATCCAAACTATTTTACGTTAGCGTTTACTGAAATAATAGAAAGTATTTAATGAATCTTTAGATGTATCTTTCATTATGTATAAACATTTCCATACATTATCAATTTAATTACAAATAATTGAAGTTATATTCAATAATGTAAACTAATGCTGCCCATGAATGAGGAAAGGAGAGAATATTTGTTGTCATTTATCTCAAATTTCAGTCACAATAAATTCAAATTGACAACAAGTTTGACAAAAAATTGAGTCACCAAAAATCAAGAATGAGGTTATTGTGCCATCAATCAAATATCTAATGGTGCATTATTAACATATTACCTGAAGGATATTTTTCCTTGAAGGCAAGAATCTAGATGTGGAGTTGGGACTCAATCTGGAATTTGTCTTTGTATGATATGTGAGAAATGTGCTAAATTTACTAATTATCTCAAGCGAAAGATTAAAAGTTATTGTTTGATTTTGTGAGAGTCAAAAGAGCATTAACATACATGAGCATATAACCGGAAATGATGAATATACTGTGCATGCATTATGCAGTTTAGTATCAGAACAATATAAATATATTGAAAATTAAACATCATTTCAATTGGCACCAGTGGCGCAATTGGTAAGCGCGTTCAGCTGTTAGCTGAAAGGTTGGTGGTTCGAGTCCACTCCGGTGCGAGTCAACTTTTCTTTACATTTCTCAAAAGGAACCTTTTCTGAGAATTGAAACTGGCGACTTTCAAAAATCTCAAATGAAAGCTTTCCAAAGCAGCCAAAATATTTTCCAGTTGAAGTGCGTTGCAACTCTTCTACGCGTTTATTTCTATAATGACAGTTGTATCAAATAAGATGAAATTTCAACATTCTTTAACCCCTTGTATTTCAAATAGTTCTGAATTTTAGGGAAAAGACAATGATGTTACCTGGCCCTTTAAAATGTATTTGTGACTTCCAATTTGTGGCATGAGAGTTGAGGCTTAGTACAAAGATTGAGGGCAAAATTTTCTCAACATAGATTTATGGCGCTTATGTAATTTCTGAGGGATTGGCTATTTGGGATGCCAGAATCTTACAAATAGCAACCCATGCTAGGTCACATACAGACAAAGAAATTTGGTAGCTTGTGAATGAGTGATGAGAGGAGCCATGTAGTTTCCTACTCTGCTATTTAATGTGTCTGAGTAGGCAAATAGACTACATAGACAAGGTAGGGAGAGGCAAAAAATAAAATTTCAAATGATGTGCTAATTGGAAAGGATCCAAGTGTGAAGGGCAAGGCAGAGGAAATAATTATATCCAAACTATTTTACGTTAGCGTTTACTGAAATAATAGAAAGTATTTAATGAATCTTCGGATGTATCTTTCATTATGTATAAACATTTCCATACATTATTAATTTAATTACAAATAATTGAAGTTATATTCAATAATGTAAACTAATGCTGCCCATGAATGAGGAAAGGAGAGAATATTTGTTGTCATTTATCTCAAATTTCAGTCACAATAAATTCAAATTGACAACAAGTTTGACAAAAAATTGAGTCACCAAAAATCAAGAATGAGGTTATTGTGCCATCAATCAAATATCTAATGGTGCATTATTAACATATTACCTGAAGGATATTTTTCCTTGAAGGCAAGAATCTAGATGTGGAGTTGGGACTCAATCTGGAATTTGTCTTTGTATGATATGTGAGAAATGTGCTAAATTTACTAATTATCTCAAGCGAAAGATTAAAAGTTATTGTTTGATTTTGTGAGAGTCAAAAGAGCATTAACATACATGAGCATATAACCGGAAATGATGAATATACTGTGCATGCATTATGCAGTTTAGTATCAGAACAATATAAATATATTGAAAATTAAACATCATTTCAATTGGCACCAGTGGCGCAATTGGTAAGCGCGTTCAGCTGTTAGCTGAAAGGTTGGTGGTTCGAGTCCACTCCGGTGCGAGTCAACTTTTCTTTACATTTCTCAAAAGGAACCTTTTCTGAGAATTGAAACTGGCGACTTTCAAAAATCTCAAATGAAAGCTTTCCAAAGCAGCCAAAATATTTTCCAGTTGAAGTGCGTTGCAACTCTTCTACGCGTTTATTTCTATAATGACAGTTGTATCAAATAAGATGTAATTTCAACATTCTTTAACCCCTTGTATTTCAAATAGTTCTGAATTTTAGGAAAAAGACAATGATGTTACCTGGCCCTTTAAAATGTATTTGTGACTTCCAAATTGTGGCATGAGAGCTGAGGCTTAGTACAAAGATTGAGGGCAAAATTTTCTCAACATAGATTTATGGCGCTTATGTAATTTCTGAGGGATTGGCTATTTGGGATGCCAGAATCTTACAAATAGCAACCCATGCTAGGTCACATACAGACAAAGAAATTTGGTAGCTTGTGAATGTGTGATGAGAGGAGCCATGTAGTTTCCTACTCTGCTATTTAATGTGTCTGAGTAGGCAAATAGACTACATAGACAAGGTAGGGAGAGGCAAAAAATAAAATTTCAAATGATGTGCTAATTGGAAAGGATCCAAGTGTGAAGGGCAAGGCAGATGAAATAATTATATCCAAACTATTTTACGTTAGCGTTTACTGAAATAATAGAAAGTATTTAATGAATCTTTGGATGTATCTTTCATTATGTATAAACATTTCCATACATTATTAATTTAATTACAAATAATTGAAGTTATATTCAATAATGTAAACTAATGCTGCCCATGAATGAGGAAAGGAGAGAATATTTGTTGTCATTTATCTCAAATTTCAGTCACAATAAATTCAAATTGACAACAAGTTTGACAAAAAATTGAGTCACCAAAAATCAAGAATGAGGTTATTGTGCCATCAATCAAATATCTAATGGTGCATTATTAACATATTACCTGAAGGATATTTTTCCTTGAAGGCAAGAATCTAGATGTGGAGTTGGGACTCAATCTGGAATTTGTCTTTGTATGATATGTGAGAAATGTGCTAAATTTACTAATTATCTCAAGCGAAAGATTAAAAGTTATTGTTTGATTTTGTGAGAGTCAAAAGAGCATTAACATACATGAGCATATAACCGGAAATGATGAATATACTGTGCATGCATTATGCAGTTTAGTATCAGAACAATATAAATATATTGAAAATTAAACATCATTTCAATTGGCACCAGTGGCGCAATTGGTAAGCGCGTTCAGCTGTTAGCTGAAAGGTTGGTGGTTCGAGTCCAATCCGGTGCGAGTCAACTTTTCTTTACATTTCTCAAAAGGAACCTTTTCTGAGAATTGAAACTGGCGACTTTCAAAAATCTCAAATGAAAGCTTTCCAAAGCAGCCAAAATATTTTCCAGTTGAAGTGCGTTGCAACTCTTCTACGCGTTTATTTCTATAATGACAGTTGTATCAAATAAGATGAAATTTCAACATTCTTTAACCCCTTGTATTTCAAATAGTTCTGAATTTTAGGGAAAAGACAATGATGTTACCTGGCCCTTTAAAATGTATTTGTGACTTCCAATTTGTGGCATGAGAGTTGAGGCTTAGTACAAAGATTGAGGGCAAAATTTTCTCAACATAGATTTATGGCGCTTATGTAATTTCTGAGGGATTGGCTATTTGGGATGCCAGAATCTTACAAATAGCAACCCATGCTAGGTCACATACAGACAAAGAAATTTGGTAGCTTGTGAATGAGTGATGAGAGGAGCCATGTAGTTTCCTACTCTGCTATTTAATGTGTCTGAGTAGGCAAATAGACTACATAGACAAGGTAGGGAGAGGCAAAAAAATAAAATTTCAAATGATGTGCTAATTGGAAAGGATCCAAGTGTGAAGGGCAAGGCAGAGGAAATAATTATATCCAAACTATTTTACGTTAGCTTTTACTGAAATAATAGAAAGTATTTAATGAATCTTTGGATGTATCTTTCATTATGTATAAACATTTCCATACATTATTAATTTAATTACAAATAATTGAAGTTATATTCAATAATGTAAACTAATGCTGCCCATGAATGAGGAAAGGAGAGAATATTTGTTGTCATTTATCTCAAATTTCAGTCACAATAAATTCAAATTGACAACAAGTTTGACAAAAAATTGAGTCACCAAAAATCAAGAATGAGGTTATTGTGCCATCAATCAAATATCTAATGGTGCATTATTAACATATTACCTGAAGGATATTTTTCCTTGAAGGCAAGAATCTAGATGTGGAGTTGGGACTCAATCTGGAATTTGTCTTTGTATGATATGTGAGAAATGTGCTAAATTTACTAATTATCTCAAGCGAAAGATTAAAAGTTATTGTTTGATTTTGTGAGAGTCAAAAGAGCATTAACATACATGAGCATATAACCGGAAATGTGGAATATACAGTGCATGCATTATGCAGTTTAGTATCAGAACAATATAAATATATTGAAAATTAAACATCATTTCAATTGGCACCAGTGGCGCAATTGGTAAGCGCGTTCAGCTGTTAGCTGAAAGGTTGGTGGTTCGAGTCCACTCCGGTGCGAGTCAACTTTTCTTTACATTTCTCAAAAGGAACCTTTTCTGAGAATTGAAACTGGCGACTTTCAAAAATCTCAAATGAAAGCTTTCCAAAGCAGCCAAAATATTTTCCAGTTGAAGTGCGTTGCAACTCTTCTACGCGTTTATTTCTATAATGACAGTTGTATCAAATAAGATGAAATTTCAACATTCTTTAACCTCTTGTATTTCAAATAGTTCTGAATTTTAGGGAAAAGACAATGATGTTACCTGGCCCTTTAAAATGTATTTGTGACTTCCAATTTGTGGCATGAGAGTTGAGGCTTAGTACAAAGATTGAGGGCAAAATTTTCTCAACATAGATTTATGGCGCTTATGTAATTTCTGAGGGATTGGCTATTTGGGATGCCAGAATCTTACAAATAGCAACCCATGCTAGGTCACATACAGACAAAGAAATTTGGTAGCTTGTGAATGTGTGATGAGAGGAGCCATGTAGTTTCCTACTCTGCTATTTAATGTGTCTGAGTAGGCAAATAGACTACATAGACAAGGTAGGGAGAGGCAAAAAATTAAATTTCAAATGATGTGCTAATTGGAAAGGATCCAAGTGTGAAGGGCAAGGCAGATGAAATAATTATATCCAAACTATTTTACGTTAGCGTTTACTGAAATAATAGAAAGTATTTAATGAATCTTTGGATGTATCTTTCATTATGTATAAACATTTCCATACATTATTAATTTAATTACAAATAATTGAAGTTATATTCAATAATGTAAACTAATGCTGCCCATGAATGAGGAAAGGAGAGAATATTTGTTGTCATTTATCTCAAATTTCAGTCACAATAAATTCAAATTGACAACAAGTTTGACAAAAAATTGAGTCACCAAAAATCAAGAATGAGGTTATTGTGCCATCAATCAAATATCTAATGGTGCATTATTAACATATTACCTGAAGGATATTTTTCCTTGAAGGCAAGAATCTAGATGTGGAGTTGGGACTCAATCTGGAATTTGTCTTTGTATGATATGTGAGAAATGTGCTAAATTTACTAATTATCTCAAGCGAAAGATTAAAAGTTATTGTTTGATTTTGTGAGAGTCAAAAGAGCATTAACATACATGAGCATATAACCGGAAATGATGAATATACTGTGCATGCATTATGCAGTTTAGTATCAGAACAATATAAATATATTGAAAATTAAACATCATTTCAATTGGCACCAGTGGCGCAATTGGTAAGCGCGTTCAGCTGTTAGCTGAAAGGTTGGTGGTTCGAGTCCACTCCGGTGCGAGTCAACTTTTCTTTACATTTCTCAAAAGGAACCTTTTCTGAGAATTGAAACTGACGACTTTCAAAAATCTCAAATGAAAGCTTTCCAAAGCAGCCAAAATATTTTCCAGTTGAAGTGCGTTGCAACTCTTCTACGCGTTTATTTCTATAATGACAGTTGTATCAAATAAGATGAAATTTCAACATTCTTTAACCCCTTGTATTTCAAATAGTTCTGAATTTTAGGGAAAAGACAATGATGTTACCTGGCCCTTTAAAATGTATTTGTGACTTCCAATTTGTGGCATGAGAGTTGAGGCTTAGTACAAAGATTGAGGGCAAAATTTTCTCAACATAGATTTATGGCGCTTATGTAATTTCTGAGGGATTGGCTATTTGGGATGCCAGAATCTTACAAATAGCAACCCATGCTAGGTCACATACAGACAAAGAAATTTGGTAGCTTGTGAATGAGTGATGAGAGGAGCCATGTAGTTTCCTACTCTGCTATTTAATGTGTCTGAGTAGGCAAATAGACTACATAGACAAGGTAGGGAGAGGCAAAAAAATAAAATTTCAAATGATGTGCTAATTGGAAAGGATCCAAGTGTGAAGGGCAAGGCAGAGGAAATAATTATATCCAAACTATTTTACGTTAGCTTTTACTGAAATAATAGAAAGTATTTAATGAATCTTTGGATGTATCTTTCATTATGTATAAACATTTCCATACATTATTAATTTAATTACAAATAATTGAAGTTATATTCAATAATGTAAACTAATGCTGCCCATGAATGAGGAAAGGAGAGAATATTTGTTGTCATTTATCTCAAATTTCAGTCACAATAAATTCAAATTGACAACAAGTTTGACAAAAAATTGAGTCACCAAAAATCAAGAATGAGGTTATTGTGCCATCAATCAAATATCTAATGGTGCATTATTAACATATTACCTGAAGGATATTTTTCCTTGAAGGCAAGAATCTAGATGTGGAGTTGGGACTCAATCTGGAATTTTGTCTTTGTATGATATGTGAGAAATGTGCTAAATTTACTAATTATCTCAAGCGAAAGATTAAAAGTTATTGTTTGATTTTGTGAGAGTCAAAAGAGCATTAACATACATGAGCATATAACCGGAAATGTGGAATATACAGTGCATGCATTATGCAGTTTAGTATCAGAACAATATAAATATATTGAAAATTAAACATCATTTCAATTGGCACCAGTGGCGCAATTGGTAAGCGCGTTCAGCTGTTAGCTGAAAGGTTGGTGGTTCGAGTCCACTCCGGTGCGAGTCAACTTTTCTTTACATTTCTCAAAAGGAACCTTTTCTGAGAATTGAAACTGGCGACTTTCAAAAATCTCAAATGAAAGCTTTCCAAAGCAGCCAAAATATTTTCCAGTTGAAGTGCGTTGCAACTCTTCTACGCGTTTATTTCTATAATGACAGTTGTATCAAATAAGATGAAATTTCAACATTCTTTAACCTCTTGTATTTCAAATAGTTCTGAATTTTAGGGAAAAGACAATGATGTTACCTGGCCCTTTAAAATGTATTTGTGACTTCCAATTTGTGGCATGAGAGTTGAGGCTTAGTACAAAGATTGAGGGCAAAATTTTCTCAACATAGATTTATGGCGCTTATGTAATTTCTGAGGGATTGGCTATTTGGGATGCCAGAATCTTACAAATAGCAACCCATGCTAGGTCACATACAGACAAAGAAATTTGGTAGCTTGTGAATGAGTGATGAGAGGAGCCATGTAGTTTCCTACTCTGCTATTTAATGTGTCTGAGTAGGCAAATAGACTACATAGACAAGGTAGGGAGAGGCAAAAAATTAAATTTCAAATGATGTGCTAATTGGAAAGGATCCAAGTGTGAAGGGCAAGGCAGATGAAATAATTATATCCAAACTATTTTACGTTAGCTTTTACTGAAATAATAGAAAGTATTTAATGAATCTTTGGATGTATCTTTCATTATGTATAAACATTTCCATACATTATTAATTTAATTACAAATAATTGAAGTTATATTCAATAATGTAAACTAATGCTGCCCATGAATGAGGAAAGGAGAGAATATTTGTTGTCATTTATCTCAAATTTCAGTCACAATAAATACAAATTGACAACAAGTTTGACAAAAAAATGAGTCACCAAAAATCAAGAATGAGGTTATTGTGCCATCAATCAAATATCTAATGGTGCATTATTAACATATTACCTGAAGGATATTTTTCCTTGAAGGCAAGAATCTAGATGTGGAGTTGGGACTCAATCTGGAATTTGTCTTTGTATGATATGTGAGAAATGTGCTTAATTTACTAATTATCTCAAGCGAAAGATTAAAAGTTATTGTTTGATTTTGTGAGAGTCAAAAGAGCATTAACATACATGAGCATATAACCGGAAATGATGAATGCACTGTGCATGCATTATGCAGTTTAGTATCAGAACAATATAAATATATTGAAAATTAAACATCATTTCAATTGGCACCAGTGGCGCAATTGGTAAGCGCGTTCAGCTGTTAGCTGAAAGGTTGGTGGTTCGAGTCCACTCCGGTGCGAGTCAACTTTTCTTTACATTTCTCAAAAGGAACCTTTTCTGAGAATTGAAACTGGCGACTTTCAAAAATCTCAAATGAAAGCTTTCCAAAGCAGCCAAAATATTTTCCAGTTGAAGTGCGTTGCAACTCTTCTACGCGTTTATTTCTATAATGAAAGTTGTATCAAATAAGATGAAATTTCAACATTCTTTAACCCCTTGTATTTCAAATAGTTCTGAATTTTAGGGAAAAGACAATGATGTTACCTGGCCCTTTAAAATGTATTTGTGACTTCCAATTTGTGGCATGAGAGTTGAGGCTTAGTACAAAGATTGAGGGCAAAATTTTCTCAACATAGATTTACGGCGCTTATGTAATTTCTGAGGGATTGGCTATTTGGGATGCCAGAATCTTACAAATAGCAACCCATGCTAGGTCACATACAGACAAAGAAATTTGGTAGCTTGTGAATGAGTAATGAGAGGAGCCATGTAGTTTCCTACTCTGCTATTTAATGTGTCTGAGTAGGCAAATAGACTACATAGACAAGGTAGGGAGAGGCAAAAAATAAAATTTCAAATGATGTGCTAATTGGAAAGGATCCAAGTGTGAAGGGCAAGGCAGAGGAAATAATTATATCCAAACTATTTTACGTTAGCGTTTACTGAAATAATAGAAAGTATTTAATGAATCTTTGGATGTATCTTTCATTATGTATAAACATTTCCATACATTATTAATTTAATTACAAATAATTGAAGTTATATTCAATAATGTAAACTAATGCTGCCCATGAATGAGGAAAGGAGAGAATATTTGTTGTCATTTATCTCAAATTTCAGTCACAATAAATTCAAATTGACAACAAGTTTGACAAAAAATTGAGTCACCAAAAATCAAGAATGAGGTTATTGTGCCATCAATCAAATATCTAATGGTGCATTATTAACATATTACCTGAAGGATATTTTTCCTTGAAGGCAAGAATCTAGATGTGGAGTTGGGACTCAATCTGGAATTTGTCTTTGTATGATATGTGAGAAATGTGCTAAATTTACTAATTATCTCAAGCGAAAGATTAAAAGTTATTGTTTGATTTTGTGAGAGTCAAAAGAGCATTAACATACATGAGCATATAACCGGAAATGATGAATGCACTGTGCATGCATTATGCAGTTTAGTATCAGAACAATATAAATATATTGAAAATTAAACATCATTTCAATTGGCACCAGTGGCGCAATTGGTAAGCGTGTTCAGCTGTTAGCTGAAAGGTGGGTGGTTTGAGTCCACTCCGGTGCGAGTCAACTTTTCTTTACATTTCTCCAAAGGAACCTTTTCTGAGAATTGAAACTGGCGACTTTCAAAAATCTCAAATGAAAGCTTTCCAAAGCAGCCAAAATATTTTCCAGTTGAAGTGCGTTGCAACTCTTCTACGCGTTTATTTCTATAATGACAGTTGTATCAAATAAGATGAAATTTCAACATTCTTTAACCCCTTGTATTTCAAATAGTTCTGAATTTTAGGGAAAAGACAATGATGTTACCTGGCCCTTTAAAATGTATTTGTGACTTCCAATTCGTGGCATGAGAGTTGAGGCTTAGTACAAAGATTGAGGGCAAAATTTTCTCAACATAGATTTATGGCGCTTATGTAATTTCTGAGGGATTGGCTATTTGGGATGCCAGAATCTTAAAAATAGCAACCCATGCTAGGTCACATACAGACAAAGAAATTTGGTAGCTTGTGAATGAGTGATGAGAGGAGCCATGTAGTTTCCTACTCTGTTATTTAATGTGTCTGAGTAGGCAAATAGACTACATAGACAAGGTAGGGAGAGGCAAAAAATAAAATTTCAAATGATGTGCTAATTGGAAAGGATCCAAGTGTGAAGGGCAAGGCAGAGGAAATAATTATATCCAAACTATTTTACGTTAGCGTCTACTGAAATAATAGAAAGTATTTAATGAATCTTTGGATGTATCTTTCATTATGTATAAACATTTCCATACATTATTAATTTAATTACAAATAATTGAAGTTATATTCAATAATGTAAACTAATGCTGCCCATGAATGAGGAAAGGAGAGAATATTTGTTGTCATTTATCTCAAATTTCAGTCACAATAAATTCAAATTGACAACAAGTTTGACAAAAAATTGAGTCGCCAAAAATCAAGAATGAGGTTATTGTGCCATCAATCAAATATCTAATGTAGCATTATTAACATATTACCTGAAGGATATTTTTCCTTGAAGGCAAGAATCTAGATGTGGAGTTGGGATTCAATCTGGAATTTGTCTTTGTATGATATGTGAGAAATGTGCTTAATTTACTAATTATCTCAAGCGAAAGATTAAAAGTTATTGTTTGATTTTGTGAGAGTCAAAAGAGCATTAACATACATGAGCATATAACCGGAAATGATGAATATACTGTGCATGCATTATGCAGTTTAGTATCAGAACAATATAAATATATTGAAAATTAAACATCATTTCAATTGGCACCAGTGGCGCAATTGGTAAGCGCGTTCAGCTGTTAGCTGAAAGGTTGGTGGTTCGAGTCCACTCCGGTGCGAGTCAACTTTTCTTTACATTTCTCCAAAGGAACCTTTTCTGAGAATTGAAACTGGCGACTTTCAAAAATCTCAAATGAAAGCTTTCCAAAGCAGCCAAAATATTTTCCAGTTGAAGTGCGTTGCAACTCTTCTACGCGTTTATTTCTATAATGACAGTTGTATCAAATAAGATGAAATTTCAACATTCTTTAACCCCTTGTATTTCAAATAGTTCTGAATTTTAGGGAAAAGACAATGATGTTACCTGGCCCTTTAAAATGTATTTGTGACTTCCAATTTGTGGCATGAGAGTTGAGGCTTAGTACAAAGATTGAGGGCAAAATTTTCTCAACATAGATTTATGGCGCTTATGTAATTTCTGAGGGATTGGCTATTTGGGATGCCAGAATCTTACAAATAGCAACCCATGCTAGGTCACATACAGACAAAGAAATTTGGTAGCTTGTGAATGAGTGATGAGAGGAGCCATGTAGTTTCCTACTCTGCTATTTAATGTGTCTGAGTAGGCAAATAGACTACATAGACAAGGTAGGGAGAGGCAAAAAATAAAATTTCAAATGATGTGCTAATTGGAAAGGATCCAAGTGTGAAGGGCAAGGCAGAGGAAATAATTATATCCAAACTATTTTACGTTAGCGTTTACTGAAATAATAGAAAGTATTTAATGAATCTTTGGATGTATCTTTCATTATGTATAAACATTTCCATACATTATTAATTTAATTACAAATAATTGAAGTTATATTCAATAATGTAAACTAATGCTGCCCATGAATGAGGAAAGGAGAGAATATTTGTTGTCATTTATCTCAAATTTCAGTCACAATAAATTCAAATTGACAACAAGTTTGACAAAAAAATGAGTCGCCAAAAATCAAGAATGAGGTTATTGTGCCATCAATCAAATATCTAATGTAGCATTATTAACATATTACCTGAAGGATATTTTTCCTTGAAGGCAAGAATCTAGATGTGGAGTTGGGACTCAATCTGGAATTTGTCTTTGTATGATATGTGAGAAATGTGCTTAATTTACTAATTATCTCAAGCGAAAGATTAAAAGTTATTGTTTGATTTTGTGAGAGTCAAAAGAGCATTAACATACATGAGCATATAACCGGAAATGATGAATATACTGTGCATGCATTATGCAGTTTAGTATCAGAACAATATAAATATATTGAAAATTAAACATCATTTCAATTGGCACCAGTGGCGCAATTGGTAAGCGCGTTCAGCTGTTAGCTGAAAGGTTGGTGGTTCGAGTCCACTCCGGTGCGAGTTAACTTTTCTTTACATTTCTCCAAAGGAACCTTTTCTGAGAATTGAAACTGGCGACTTTCAAAAATCTCAAATGAAAGCTTTCCAAAGCAGCCAAAATATTTTCCAGTTGAAGTGCGTTGCAACTCTTCTACGCGTTTATTTCTATAATGACAGTTGTATCAAATAAGATGAAATTTCAACATTCTTTAACCCCTTGTATTTCAAATAGTTCTGAATTTTAGGGAAAAGACAATGATGTTACCTGGCCCTTTAAAATGTATTTGTGACTTCCAATTTGTGGCATGAGAGTTGAGGCTTAGTACAAAGATTGAGGGCAAAATTTTCTCAACATAGATTTATGGCGCTTATGTAATTTCTGAGGGATTGGCTATTTGGGATGCCAGAATCTTACAAATAGCAACCCATGCTAGGTCACATACAGACAAAGAAATTTGGTAGCTTGTGAATGAGTGATGAGAGGAGCCATGTAGTTTCCTACTCTGCTATTTAATGTGTCTGAGTAGGCAAATAGACTACATAGACAAGGTAGGGAGAGGCAAAAAATAAAATTTCAAATGATGTGCTAATTGGAAAGGATCCAAGTGTGAAGGGCAAGGCAGAGGAAATAATTATATCCAAACTATTTTACGTTAGCGTTTACTGAAATAATAGAAAGTATTTAATGAATCTTCGGATGTATCTTTCATTATGTATAAACATTTCCATACATTATTAATTTAATTACAAATAATTGAAGTTATATTCAATAATGTAAACTAATGCTGCCCATGAATGAGGAAAGGAGAGAATATTTGTTGTCATTTATCTCAAATTTCAGTCACAATAAATTCAAATTGACAACAAGTTTGACAAAAAAATGAGTCGCCAAAAATCAAGAATGAGGTTATTGTGCCATCAATCAAATATCTAATGGTGCATTATTAACATATTACCTGAAGGATATTTTTCCTTGAAGGCAAGAATCTAGATGTGGAGTTGGGACTCAATCTGGAATTTGTCTTTGTATGATATGTGAGAAATGTGCTTAATTTACTAATTATCTCAAGCGAAAGATTAAAAGTTATTGTTTGATTTTGTGAGAGTCAAAAGAGCATTAACATACATGAGCATATAACCGGAAATGATGAATATACTGTGCATGCATTATGCAGTTTAGTATCAGAACAATATAAATATATTGAAAATTTAACATCATTTCAATTGGCACCAGTGGCGCAATTGGTAAGCGCGTTCAGCTGTTAGCTGAAAGGTTGGTGGTTCGAGTCCACTCCGGTGCGAGTCAACTTTTCTTTACATTTCTTCAAAGGAACCTTTTCTGAGAATTGAAACTGGCGACTTTCAAAAATCTCAAATGAAAACTTTCCAAAGCAGCCAAAATATTTTCCAGTTGAAGTGCGTTGCAACTCTTCTACGCGTTTATTTCTATAATGACAGTTGTATCAAATAAGATGAAATTTCAACATTCTTTAACCCCTTGTATTTCAAATAGTTCTGAATTTTAGGGAAAAGACAATGATGTTACCTGGCCCTTTAAAATGTATTTGTGACTTCCAATTTGTGGCATGAGAGTTGAGGCTTAGTACAAAGATTGAGGGCAAAATTTTCTCAACATAGATTTATGGCGCTTATGTAATTTCTTAGGGATTGGCTATTTGGGATGCCAGAATCTTACAAATAGCAACCCATGCTAGGTCACATACAGACAAAGAAATTTGGTAGCTTGTGAATGAGTAATGAGAGGAGCCATGTAGTTTCCTACTCTGCTATTTAATGTGTCTGAGTAGGCAAATAGACTACATAGACAAGGTAGGGAGAGGCAAAAAATAAAATTTCAAATGATGTGCTAATTGGAAAGGATCCAAGTGTGAAGGGCAAGGCAGATGATAATTATATCCAAACTATTTTACGTTAGCGTTTACTGAAATAATAGAAAGTATTTAATGAATCTTTGGATGTATCTTTCATTATGTATAAACATTTCCATACATTATTAATTTAATTACAAATAATTGAAGTTATATTCAATAATGTAAACTAATGCTGCCCATGAATGAGGAAAGGAGAGAATATTTGTTGTCATTTATCTCAAATTTCAGTCACAATAAATTCAAATTGACAACAAGTTTGACAAAAAATTGAGTCGCCAAAAATCAAGAATGAGGTTATTGTGCCATCAATCAAATATCTAATGTAGCATTATTAACATATTACCTGAAGGATATTTTTCCTTGAAGGCAAGAATCTAGATGTGGAGTTGGGACTCAATCTGGAATTTGTCTTTGTATGATATGTGAGAAATGTGCTTAATTTACTAATTATCTCAAGCGAAAGATTAAAAGTTATTGTTTGATTTTGTGAGAGTCAAAAGAGCATTAACATACATGAGCATATAACCGGAAATGATGAATATACTGTGCATGCATTATGCAGTTTAGTATCAGAACAATATAAATATATTGAAAATTAAACATCATTTCAATTGGCACCAGTGGCGCAATTGGTAAGCGCGTTCAGCTGTTAGCTGAAAGGTTGGTGGTTCGAGTCCACTCCGGTGCGAGTCAACTTTTCTTTACATTTCTCCAAAGGAACCTTTTCTGAGAATTGAAACTGGCGACTTTCAAAAATCTCAAATGAAAGCTTTCCAAAGCAGCCAAAATATTTTCCAGTTGAAGTGCGTTGCAACTCTTCTACGCGTTTATTTCTATAATGACAGTTGTATCAAATAAGATGAAATTTCAACATTCTTTAACCCCTTGTATTTCAAATAGTTCTGAATTTTAGGGAAAAGACAATGATGTTACCTGGCCCTTTAAAATGTATTTGTGACTTCCAATTTGTGGCATGAGAGTTGAGGCTTAGTACAAAGATTGAGGGCAAAATTTTCTCAACATAGATTTATGGCGCTTATGTAATTTCTGAGGGATTGGCTATTTGGGATGCCAGAATCTTACAAATAGCAACCCATGCTAGGTCACATACAGACAAAGAAATTTGGTAGCTTGTGAATGAGTGATGAGAGGAGCCATGTAGTTTCCTACTCTGTTATTTAATGTGTCTGAGTAGGCAAATAGACTACATAGACAAGGTAGGGAGAGGCAAAAAATAAAATTTCAAATGATGTGCTAATTGGAAAGGATCCAAGTGTGAAGGGCAAGGCAGAGGAAATAATTATATCCAAACTATTTTACGTTAGCGTTTACTGAAATAATAGAAAGTATTTAATGAATCTTTGGATGTATCTTTCATTATGTATAAACATTTCCATACATTATTAATTTAATTACAAATAATTGAAGTTATATTCAATAATGTAAACTAATGCTGCCCATGAATGAGGAAAGGAGAGAATATTTGTTGTCATTTATCTCAAATTTCAGTCACAATAAATTCAAATTGACAACAAGTTTGACAAAAAAATGAGTCGCCAAAAATCAAGAATGAGGTTATTGTGCCATCAATCAAATATCTAATGGTGCATTATTAACATATTACCTGAAGGATATTTTTCCTTGAAGGCAAGAATCTAGATGTGGAGTTGGGACTCAATCTGGAATTTGTCTTTGTATGATATGTGAGAAATGTGCTTAATTTACTAATTATCTCAAGCGAAAGATTAAAAGTTATTGTTTGATTTTGTGAGAGTCAAAAGAGCATTAACATACATGAGCATATAACCGGAAATGATGAATATACTGTGCATGCATTATGCAGTTTAGTATCAGAACAATATAAATATATTGAAAATTTAACATCATTTCAATTGGCACCAGTGGCGCAATTGGTAAGCGCGTTCAGCTGTTAGCTGAAAGGTTGGTGGTTCGAGTCCACTCCGGTGCGAGTCAACTTTTCTTTACATTTCTTCAAAGGAACCTTTTCTGAGAATTGAAACTGGCGACTTTCAAAAATCTCAAATGAAAGCTTTCCAAAGCAGCCAAAATATTTTCCAGTTGAAGTGCGTTGCAACTCTTCTACGCGTTTATTTCTATAATGACAGTTGTATCAAATAAGATGAAATTTCAACATTCTTTAACCCCTTGTATTTCAAATAGTTCTGAATTTTAGGGAAAAGACAATGATGTTACCTGGCCCTTTAAAATGTATTTGTGACTTCCAATTTGTGGCATGAGAGTTGAGGCTTAGTACAAAGATTGAGGGCAAAATTTTCTCAACATAGATTTATGGCGCTTATGTAATTTCTGAGGGATTGGCTATTTGGGATGCCAGAATCTTACAAATAGCAACCCATGCTAGGTCACATACAGACAAAGAAATTTGGTAGCTTGTGAATGAGTAATGAGAGGAGCCATGTAGTTTCCTACTCTGCTATTTAATGTGTCTGAGTAGGCAAATAGACTACATAGACAAGGTAGGGAGAGGCAAAAAATAAAATTTCAAATGATGTGCTAATTGGAAAGGATCCAAGTGTGAAGGGCAAGGCAGATGATAATTATATCCAAACTATTTTACGTTAGCGTTTACTGAAATAATAGAAAGTATTTAATGAATCTTTGGATGCATCTTTCATTATGTATAAACATTTCCATACATTATTAGTTTAATTACAAATAATTGAAGTTATATTCAATAATGTAAACTAATGCTGCCCATGAATTAGGAAAGGAGAGAATATTTGTTGTCATTTATCTCAAATTTCAGTCACAATAAATTCAAATTGACAACAAGTTTGACAAAAAAATGAGTCGCCAAAAATCAAGAATGAGGTTATTGTGCCATCAATCAAATATCTAATGGTGCATTATTAACATATTACCTGAAGGATATTTTTCCTTGAAGGCAAGAATCTAGATGTGGAGTTGGGACTCAATCTGGAATTTGTCTTTGTATGATATGTGAGAAATGTGCTAAATTTACTAATTATCTCAAGCGAAAGATTAAAAGTTATTGTTTGATTTTGTGAGAGTCAAAAGAGCATTAACATACATGAGCATATAACCGGAAATGATGAATATACTGTGCATGCATTATGCAGTTTAGTATCAGAACAATATAAATATATTGAAAATTAAACATCATTTCAATTGGCACCAGTGGCGCAATTGGTAAGCGCGTTCAGCTGTTAGCTGAAAGGTTGGTGGTTCGAGTCCACTCCGGTGCGAGTCAACTTTTCTTTACATTTCTCCAAAGGAACCTTTTCTGAGAATTGAAACTGGCGACTTTCAAAAATCTCAAATGAAAGCTTTCCAAAGCAGCCAAAATATTTTCCAGTTGAAGTGCGTTGCAACTCTTCTACGCATTTATTTCTATAATGACAGTTGTATCAAATAAGATGAAATTTCAACATTCTTTAACCCCTTGTATTTCAAATAGTTCTGAATTTTAGGGAAAAGACAATGATGTTACCTGGCCCTTTAAAATGTATTTGTGACTTCCAATTTGTGGCATGAGAGTTGAGGCTTAGTACAAAGATTGAGGGCAAAATTTTCTCAACATAGATTTATGGCGCTTATGTAATTTCTGAGGGATTGGCTATTTGGGATGCCAGAATCTAACAAATAGCAACCCATGCTAGGTCACATACAGACAAAGAAATTTGGTAGCTTGTGAATGAGTGATGAGAGGAGCCATGTAGTTTCCTACTCTGCTATTTAATGTGTCTGAGTAGGCAAATAGACTACATAGACAAGGTAAGGAGAGGCAAAAAATAAAATTTCAAATGATGTGCTAATTGGAAAGGATCCAAGTGTGAAGGGCAAGGCAGAGGAAATAATTATATCCAAACTATTTTATGTTAGCGTTTACTGAAATAATAGAAAGTATTTAATGAATCTTTGGATGTATCTTTCATTATGTATAAACATTTCCATACATTATTAATTTAATTACAAATAATTGAAGTTATATTCAATAATGTAAACTAATGCTGCCCATGAATGAGGAAAGGAGAGAATATTTGTTGTCATTTATCTCAAATTTCAGTCACAATAAATTCAAATTGACAACAAGTTTGACAAAAAAATGAGTCGCCAAAAATCAAGAATGAGGTTATTGTGCCATCAATCAAATATCTAATGGTGCATTATTAACATATTACCTGAAGGATATTTTTCCTTGAAGGCAAGAATCTAGATGTGGAGTTGGGACTCAATCTGGAATTTGTCTTTGTATGATATGTGAGAAATGTGCTAAATTTACTAATTATCTCAAGCGAAAGATTAAAAGTTATTGTTTGATTTTGTGAGAGTCAAAAGAGCATTAACATACATGAGCATATAACCGGAAATGATGAATATACTGTGCATGCATTATGCAGTTTAGTATCAGAACAATATAAATATATTGAAAATTAAACATCATTTCAATTGGCACCAGTGGCGCAATTGGTAAGCGCGTTCAGCTGTTAGCTGAAAGGTTGGTGGTTCGAGTCCACTCCGGTGCGAGTCAACTTTTCTTTACATTTCTCAAAAGGAACCTTTTCTGAGAATTGAAACTGGCGACTTTCAAAAATCTAGAATGAAAGCTTTCCAAAGCAGCCAAAATATTTTCCAGTTGAAGTGCGTTGCAACTCTTCTACGCGTTTATTTCTATAATGACAGTTGTATCAAATAAGATGAAATTTCAACATTCTTTAACCCCTTGTATTTCAAATAGTTCTGAATTTTAGGGAAAAGACAATGATGTTACCTGGCCCTTTAAAATGTATTTGTGACTTCCAATTTGTGGCATGAGAGTTGAGGCTTAGTACAAAGATTGAGGGCAAAATTTTCTCAACATAGATTTATGGCGCTTATGTAATTTCTAAGGGATTGGCCAAATGGGATGCCAGAATCTTACAAATAGCAACCCATGCTAGGTCACATACAGACAAAGAAATTTGGTAGCTTGTGAATGAGTGATGAGAGGAGCCATGTAGTTTCCTACTCTGCTATTTAATGTGTCTGAGTAGTCAAATAGACTACATAGACAAGGTAGGGAGAGGCAAAAAATAAAATTTCAAATGATGTGCTAATTGGAAAGGATCCAAGTGTGAAGGGCAAGGCAGAGGAAATAATTATATCCAAACTATTTTACGTTAGCGTTTACTGAAATAATAGAAAGTATTTAATGAATCTTTGGATGCATCTTTCATTATGTATAAACATTTCCATACATTATTAGTTTAATTACAAATAATTGAAGTTATATTCAATAATGTAAACTAATGCTGCCCATGAATTAGGAAAGGAGAGAATATTTGTTGTCATTTATCTCAAATTTCAGTCACAATAAATTCAAATTGACAACAAGTTTGACAAAAAAATGAGTCGCCAAAAATCAAGAATGAGGTTATTGTGCCATCAATCAAATATCTAATGGTGCATTATTAACATATTACCTGAAGGATATTTTTCCTTGAAGGCAAGAATCTAGATGTGGAGTTGGGACTCAATCTGGAATTTGTCTTTGTATGATATGTGAGAAATGTGCTAAATTTACTAATTATCTCAAGCGAAAGATTAAAAGTTATTGTTTGATTTTGTGAGAGTCAAAAGAGCATTAACATACATGAGCATATAACCGGAAATGATGAATATACTGTGCATGCATTATGCAGTTTAGTATCAGAACAATATAAATATATTGAAAATTAAACATCATTTCAATTGGCACCAGTGGCGCAATTGGTAAGCGCGTTCAGCTGTTAGCTGAAAGGTTGGTGGTTCGAGTCCACTCCGGTGCGAGTCAACTTTTCTTTACATTTCTCAAAAGGAACCTTTTCTGAGAATTGAAACTGGCGACTTTCAAAAATCTCAAATGAAAGCTTTCCAAAGCAGCCAAAATATTTTCCAGTTGAAGTGTGTTGCAACTCTTCTACGCGTTTATTTCTATAATGACAGTTGTATCAAATAAGATGAAATTTCAACATTCTTTAACCCCTTGTATTTCAAATAGTTCTGAATTTTAGGGAAAAGACAATGATGTTACCTGGCCCTTTAAAATGTATTTGTGACTTCCAATTTGTGGCATGAGAGTTGAGGCTTAGTACAAAGATTGAGGGCAAAATTTTCTCAACATAGATTTATGGCGCTTATGTAATTTCTGAGGGATTGGCTATTTGGGATGCCAGAATCTTAAAAATAGCAACCCATGCTAGGTCACATACAGACAAAGAAATTTGGTAGCTTGTGAATGAGTGATGAGAGGAGCCATGTAGTTTCCTACTCTGTTATTTAATGTGTCTGAGTAGGCAAATAGACTACATAGACAAGGTAGGGAGAGGCAAAAAATAAAATTTCAAATGATGTGCTAATTGGAAAGGATCCAAGTGTGAAGGGCAAGGCAGAGGAAATAATTATATCCAAACTATTTTACGTTAGCGTCTACTGAAATAATAGAAAGTATTTAATGAATCTTTGGATGTATCTTTCATTATGTATAAACATTTCCATACATTATTAATTTAATTACAAATAATTGAAGTTATATTCAATAATGTAAACTAATGCTGCCCATGAATGAGGAAAGGAGAGAATATTTGTTGTCATTTATCTCAAATTTCAGTCACAATAAATTCAAATTGACAACAAGTTTGACAAAAAATTGAGTCGCCAAAAATCAAGAATGAGGTTATTGTGCCATCAATCAAATATCTAATGTAGCATTATTAACATATTACCTGAAGGATATTTTTCCTTGAAGGCAAGAATCTAGATGTGGAGTTGGGATTCAATCTGGAATTTGTCTTTGTATGATATGTGAGAAATGTGCTTAATTTACTAATTATCTCAAGCGAAAGATTAAAAGTTATTGTTTGATTTTGTGAGAGTCAAAAGAGCATTAACATACATGAGCATATAACCGGAAATGATGAATATACTGTGCATGCATTATGCAGTTTAGTATCAGAACAATATAAATATATTGAAAATTAAACATCATTTCAATTGGCACCGGTGGCGCAATTGGTAAGCGCGTTCAGCTGTTAGCTGAAAGGTTGGTGGTTCGAGTCCACTCCGGTGCGAGTCAACTTTTCTTTACATTTCTCAAAAGGAACCTTTTCTGAGAATTGAAACTGGCGACTTTCAAAAATCTCAAATGAAAGCTTTCCAAAGCAGCCTAAATATTTTCCAGTTGAAGTGCGTTGCAACTCTTCTACGCGTTTATTTCTATAATGACAGTTGTATCAAATAAGATGAAATTTCAACATTCTTTAACCCCTTGTATTTCAAATAGTTCTGAATTTTAGGGAAAAGACAATGATGTTACCTGGCCCTTTAAAATGTATTTGTGACTTCCAATTTGTGGCATGAGAGTTGAGGCTTAGTACAAAGATTGAGGGCAAAATTTTCTCAACATAGATTTATGGCGCTTATGTAATTTCTGAGGGATTGGCTATTTGGGATGCCAGAATCTTACAAATAGCAACCCATGCTAGGTCACATACAGACAAAGAAATTTGGTAGCTTGTGAATGAGTAATGAGAGGAGCCATGTAGTTTCCTACTCTGCTATTTAATGTGTCTGAGTAGGCAAATAGACTACATAGACAAGGTAGGGAGAGGCAAAAAATAAAATTTCAAATGATGTGCTAATTGGAAAGGATCCAAGTGTGAAGGGCAAGGCAGATGATAATTATATCCAAACTATTTTACGTTAGCGTCTACTGAAATAATAGAAAGTATTTAATGAATCTTTGGATGTATCTTTCATTATGTATAAACATTTCCATACATTATTAATTTAATTACAAATAATTGAAGTTATATTCAATAATGTAAACTAATGCTGCCCATGAATGAGGAAAGGAGAGAATATTTGTTGTCATTTATCTCAAATTTCAGTCACAATAAATTCAAATTGACAACAAGTTTGACAAAAAAATGAGTCGCCAAAAATCAAGAATGAGGTTATTGTGCCATCAATCAAATATCTAATGGTGCATTATTAACATATTACCTGAAGGATATTTTTCCTTGAAGGCAAGAATCTAGATGTGGAGTTGGGACTCAATCTGGAATTTGTCTTTGTATGATATGTGAGAAATGTGCTTAATTTACTAATTATCTCAAGCGAAAGATTAAAAGTTATTGTTTGATTTTGTGAGAGTCAAAAGAGCATTAACATACATGAGCATATAACCGGAAATGATGAATATACTGTGCATGCATTATGCAGTTTAGTATCAGAACAATATAAATATATTGAAAATTTAACATCATTTCAATTGGCACCAGTGGCGCAATTGGTAAGCGCGTTCAGATGTTAGCTGAAAGGTTGGTGGTTCGAGTCCACTCCGGTGCGAGTCAACTTTTCTTTACATTTCTTCAAAGGAACCTTTTCTGAGAATTGAAACTGGCGACTTTCAAAAATCTCAAATGAAAGCTTTCCAAAGCAGCCAAAATATTTTCCAGTTGAAGTGCGTTGCAACTCTTCTACGCGTTTATTTCTATAATGACAGTTGTATCAAATAAGATGAAATTTCAACATTCTTTAACCCCTTGTATTTCAAATAGTTCTGAATTTTAGGGAAAAGACAATGATGTTACCTGGCCCTTTAAAATGTATTTGTGACTTCCAATTTGTGGCATGAGAGTTGAGGCTTAGTACAAAGATTGAGGGCAAAATTTTCTCAACATAGATTTATGGCGCTTATGTAATTTCTGAGGGATTGGCTATTTGGGATGCCAGAATCTTACAAATAGCAACCCATGCTAGGTCACATACAGACAAAGAAATTTGGTAGCTTGTGAATGAGTAATGAGAGGAGCCATGTAGTTTCCTACTCTGCTATTTAATGTGTCTGAGTAGGCAAATAGACTACATAGACAAGGTAGGGAGAGGCAAAAAATAAAATTTCAAATGATGTGCTAATTGGAAAGGATCCAAGTGTGAAGGGCAAGGCAGATGATAATTATATCCAAACTATTTTACGTTAGCGTTTACTGAAATAATAGAAAGTATTTAATGAATCTTTGGATGTATCTTTCATTATGTATAAACATTTCCATACATTATTAATTTAATTACAAATAATTGAAGTTATATTCAATAATGTAAACTAATGCTGCCCATGAATGAGGAAAGGAGAGAATATTTGTTGTCATTTATCTCAAATTTCAGTCACAATAAATTCAAATTGACAACAAGTTTGACAAAAAAAATGAGTCGCCAAAAATCAAGAATGAGGTTATTGTGCCATCAATCAAATATCTAATGGTGCATTATTAACATATTACCTGAAGGATATTTTTCCTTGAAGGCAAGAATCTAGATGTGGAGTTGGGACTCAATCTGGAATTTGTCTTTGTATGATATGTGAGAAATGTGCTTAATTTACTAATTATCTCAAGCGAAAGATTAAAAGTTATTGTTTGATTTTGTGAGAGTCAAAAGAGCATTAACATACATGAGCATATAACCGGAAATGATGAATATACTGTGCATGCATTATGCAGTTTAGTATCAGAACAATATAAATATATTGAAAATTAAACATCATTTCAATTGGCACCAGTGGCGCAATTGGTAAGCGCGTTCAGCTGTTAGCTGAAAGGTTGGTGGTTCGAGTCCACTCCGGTGCGAGTCAACTTTTCTTTACATTTCTCCAAAGGAACCTTTTCTGAGAATTGAAACTGGCGACTTTCAAAAATCTCAAATGAAAGCTTTCCAAAGCAGCCAAAATATTTTCCAGTTGAAGTGCGTTGCAACTCTTCTACGCGTTTATTTCTATAATGACAGTTGTATCAAATAAGATGAAATTTCAACATTCTTTAACCCCTTGTATTTCAAATAGTTCTGAATTTTAGGGAAAAGACAATGATGTTACCTGGCCCTTTAAAATGTATTTGTGACTTCCAATTTGTGGCATGAGAGTTGAGGCTTAGTACAAAGATTGAGGGCAAAATTTTCTCAACATAGATTTATGGCGCTTATGTAATTTCTGAGGGATTGGCTATTTGGGATGCCAGAATCTTACAAATAGCAACCCATGCTAGGTCACATACAGACAAAGAAATTTGGTAGCTTGTGAATGAGTAATGAGAGGAGCCATGTAGTTTCCTACTCTGCTATTTAATGTGTCTGAGTAGGCAAATAGACTACATAGACAAGGTAGGGAGAGGCAAAAAATAAAATTTCAAATGATGTGCTAATTGGAAAGGATCCAAGTGTGAAGGGCAAGGCAGAGGAAATAATTATATCCAAACTATTTTACGTTAGCGTTTACTGAAATAATAGAAAGTATTTAATGAATCTTTGGATGCATCTTTCATTATGTATAAACATTTCCATACATTATTAGTTTAATTACAAATAATTGAAGTTATATTCAATAATGTAAACTAATGCTGCCCATGAATTAGGAAAGGAGAGAATATTTGTTGTCATTTATCTCAAATTTCAGTCACAATAAATTCAAATTGACAACAAGTTTGACAAAAAAATGAGTCGCCAAAAATCAAGAATGAGGTTATTGTGCCATCAATCAAATATCTAATGGTGCATTATTAACATATTACCTGAAGGATATTTTTCCTTGAAGGCAAGAATCTAGATGTGGAGTTGGGACTCAATCTGGAATTTGTCTTTGTATGATATGTGAGAAATGTGCTAAATTTACTAATTATCTCAAGCGAAAGATTAAAAGTTATTGTTTGATTTTGTGAGAGTCAAAAGAGCATTAACATACATGAGCATATAACCGGAAATGATGAATATACTGTGCATGCATTATGCAGTTTAGTATCAGAACAATATAAATATATTGAAAATTAAACATCATTTCAATTGGCACCAGTGGCGCAATTGGTAACCGCGTTCAGCTGTTAGCTGAAAGGTTGGTGGTTCGAGTCCACTCCGGTGCGAGTCAACTTTTCTTTACATTTCTCAAAAGGAACCTTTTCTGAGAATTGAAACTGGCGACTTTCAAAAATCTCAAATGAAAGCTTTCCAAAGCAGCCAAAATATTTTCCAGTTGAAGTGTGTTGCAACTCTTCTACGCGTTTATTTCTATAATGACAGTTGTATCAAATAAGATGAAATTTCAACATTCTTTAACCCCTTGTATTTCAAATAGTTCTGAATTTTAGGGAAAAGACAATGATGTTACCTGGCCCTTTAAAATGTATTTGTGACTTCCAATTTGTGGCATGAGAGTTGAGGCTTAGTACAAAGATTGAGGGCAAAATTTTCTCAACATAGATTTATGGCGCTTATGTAATTTCTGAGGGATTGGCTATTTGGGATGCCAGAATCTTAAAAATAGCAACCCATGCTAGGTCACATACAGACAAAGAAATTTGGTAGCTTGTGAATGAGTGATGAGAGGAGCCATGTAGTTTCCTACTCTGTTATTTAATGTGTCTGAGTAGGCAAATAGACTACATAGACAAGGTAGGGAGAGGCAAAAAATAAAATTTCAAATGATGTGCTAATTGGAAAGGATCCAAGTGTGAAGGGCAAGGCAGAGGAAATAATTATATCCAAACTATTTTACGTTAGCGTCTACTGAAATAATAGAAAGTATTTAATGAATCTTTGGATGTATCTTTCATTATGTATAAACATTTCCATACATTATTAATTTAATTACAAATAATTGAAGTTATATTCAATAATGTAAACTAATGCTGCCCATGAATGAGGAAAGGAGAGAATATTTGTTGTCATTTATCTCAAATTTCAGTCACAATAAATTCAAATTGACAACAAGTTTGACAAAAAATTGAGTCGCCAAAAATCAAGAATGAGGTTATTGTGCCATCAATCAAATATCTAATGTAGCATTATTAACATATTACCTGAAGGATATTTTTCCTTGAAGGCAAGAATCTAGATGTGGAGTTGGGATTCAATCTGGAATTTGTCTTTGTATGATATGTGAGAAATGTGCTTAATTTACTAATTATCTCAAGCGAAAGATTAAAAGTTATTGTTTGATTTTGTGAGAGTCAAAAGAGCATTAACATACATGAGCATATAACCGGAAATGATGAATATACTGTGCATGCATTATGCAGTTTAGTATCAGAACAATATAAATATATTGAAAATTAAACATCATTTCAATTGGCACCAGTGGCGCAATTGGTAAGCGCGTTCAGCTGTTAGCTGAAAGGTTGGTGGTTCGAGTCCACTCCGGTGCGAGTCAACTTTTCTTTACATTTCTCCAAAGGAACCTTTTCTGAGAATTGAAACTGGCGACTTTCAAAAATCTCAAATGAAAGCTTTCCAAAGCAGCCAAAATATTTTCCAGTTGAAGTGCGTTGCAACTCTTCTACGCGTTTATTTCTATAATGACAGTTGTATCAAATAAGATGAAATTTCAACATTCTTTAACCCCTTGTATTTCAAATAGTTCTGAATTTTAGGGAAAAGACAATGATGTTACCTGGCCCTTTAAAATGTATTTGTGACTTCCAATTTGTGGCATGAGAGTTGAGGCTTAGTACAAAGATTGAGGGCAAAATTTTCTCAACATAGATTTATGGCGCTTATGTAATTTCTGAGGGATTGGCTATTTGGGATGCCAGAATCTTACAAATAGCAACCCATGCTAGGTCACATACAGACAAAGAAATTTGGTAGCTTGTGAATGAGTAATGAGAGGAGCCATGTAGTTTCCTACTCTGCTATTTAATGTGTCTGAGTAGGCAAATAGACTACATAGACAAGGTAGGGAGAGGCAAAAAATAAAATTTCAAATGATGTGCTAATTGGAAAGGATCCAAGTGTGAAGGGCAAGGCAGATGATAATTATATCCAAACTATTTTACGTTAGCGTCTACTGAAATAATAGAAAGTATTTAATGAATCTTTGGATGTATCTTTCATTATGTATAAACATTTCCATACATTATTAATTTAATTACAAATAATTGAAGTTATATTCAATAATGTAAACTAATGCTGCCCATGAATGAGGAAAGGAGAGAATATTTGTTGTCATTTATCTCAAATTTCAGTCACAATAAATTCAAATTGACAACAAGTTTGACAAAAAATTGAGTCGCCAAAAATCAAGAATGAGGTTATTGTGCCATCAATCAAATATCTAATGTAGCATTATTAACATATTACCTGAAGGATATTTTTCCTTGAAGGCAAGAATCTAGATGTGGAGTTGGGATTCAATCTGGAATTTGTCTTTGTATGATATGTGAGAAATGTGCTTAATTTACTAATTATCTCAAGCGAAAGATTAAAAGTTATTGTTTGATTTTGTGAGAGTCAAAAGAGCATTAACATACATGAGCATATAACCGGAAATGATGAATATACTGTGCATGCATTATGCAGTTTAGTATCAGAACAATATAAATATATTGAAAATTAAACATCATTTCAATTGGCACCAGTGGCGCAATTGGTAAGCGCGTTCAGCTGTTAGCTGAAAGGTTGGTGGTTCGAGTCCACTCCGGTGCAAGTCAACTTTTCTTTACATTTCTCCAAAGGAACCTTTTCTGAGAATTGAAACTGGCGACTTTCAAAAATCTCAAATGAAAGCTTTCCAAAGCAGCCAAAATATTTTCCAGTTGAAGTGCGTTGCAACTCTTCTACGCGTTTATTTCTATAATGACAGTTGTATCAAATAAGATGAAATTTCAACATTCTTTAACCCCTTGTATTTCAAATAGTTCTGAATTTTAGGGAAAAGACAATGATGTTACCTGGCCCTTTAAAATGTATTTGTGACTTCCAATTTGTGGCATGAGAGTTGAGGCTTAGTACAAAGATTGAGGGCAAAATTTTCTCAACATAGATTTATGGCGCTTATGTAATTTCTGAGGGATTGGCTATTTGGGATGCCAGAATCTTACAAATAGCAACCCATGCTAGGTCACATACAGACAAAGAAATTTGGTAGCTTGTGAATGAGTAATGAGAGGAGCCATGTAGTTTCCTACTCTGCTATTTAATGTGTCTGAGTAGGCAAATAGACTACATAGACAAGGTAGGGAGAGGCAAAAAATAAAATTTCAAATGATGTGCTAATTGGAAAGGATCCAAGTGTGAAGGGCAAGGCAGATGATAATTATATCCAAACTATTTTACGTTAGCGTTTACTGAAATAATAGAAAGTATTTAATGAATCTTTGGATGTATCTTTCATTATGTATAAACATTTCCATACATTATTAATTTAATTACAAATAATTGAAGTTATATTCAATAATGTAAACTAATGCTGCCCATGAATGAGGAAAGGAGAGAATATTTGTTGTCATTTATCTCAAATTTCAGTCACAATAAATTCAAATTGACAACAAGTTTGACAAAAAAATGAGTCGCCAAAAATCAAGAATGAGGTTATTGTGCCATCAATCAAATATCTAATGGTGCATTATTAACATATTACCTGAAGGATATTTTTCCTTGAAGGCAAGAATCTAGATGTGGAGTTGGGACTCAATCTGGAATTTGTCTTTGTATGATATGTGAGAAATGTGCTTAATTTACTAATTATCTCAAGCGAAAGATTAAAAGTTATTGTTTGATTTTGTGAGAGTCAAAAGAGCATTAACATACATGAGCATATAACCGGAAATGATGAATATACTGTGCATGCATTATGCAGTTTAGTATCAGAACAATATAAATATATTGAAAATTTAACATCATTTCAATTGGCACCAGTGGCGCAATTGGTAAGCGCGTTCAGATGTTAGCTGAAAGGTTGGTGGTTCGAGTCCACTCCGGTGCGAGTCAACTTTTCTTTACATTTCTTCAAAGGAACCTTTTCTGAGAATTGAAACTGGCGACTTTCAAAAATCTCAAATGAAAGCTTTCCAAAGCAGCCAAAATATTTTCCAGTTGAAGTGCGTTGCAACTCTTCTACGCGTTTATTTCTATAATGACAGTTGTATCAAATAAGATGAAATTTCAACATTCTTTAACCCCTTGTATTTCAAATAGTTCTGAATTTTAGGGAAAAGACAATGATGTTACCTGGCCCTTTAATATGTATTTGTGACTTCCAATTTGTGGCATGAGAGTTGAGGCTTAGTACAAAGATTGAGGGCAAAATTTTCTCAACATAGATTTATGGCGCTTATGTAATTTCTGAGGGATTGGCTATTTGGGATGCCAGAATCTTACAAATAGCAACCCATGCTAGGTCACATACAGACAAAGAAATTTGGTAGCTTGTGAATGAGTAATGAGAGGAGCCATGTAGTTTCCTACTCTGCTATTTAATGTGTCTGAGTAGGCAAATAGACTACATAGACAAGGTAGGGAGAGGCAAAAAATAAAATTTCAAATGATGTGCTAATTGGAAAGGATCCAAGTGTGAAGGGCAAGGCAGATGATAATTATATCCAAACTATTTTACGTTAGCGTTTACTGAAATAATAGAAAGTATTTAATGAATCTTTGGATGTATCTTTCATTATGTATAAACATTTCCATACATTATTAATTTAATTACAAATAATTGAAGTTATATTCAATAATGTAAACTAATGCTGCCCATGAATGAGGAAAGGAGAGAATATTTGTTGTCATTTATCTCAAATTTCAGTCACAATAAATTCAAATTGACAACAAGTTTGACAAAAAAAATGAGTCGCCAAAAATCAAGAATGAGGTTATTGTGCCATCAATCAAATATCTAATGGTGCATTATTAACATATTACCTGAAGTATATTTTTCCTTGAAGGCAAGAATCTAGATGTGGAGTTGGGACTCAATCTGGAATTTGTCTTTGTATGATATGTGAGAAATGTGCTTAATTTACTAATTATCTCAAGCGAAAGATTAAAAGTTATTGTTTGATTTTGTGAGAGTCAAAAGAGCATTAACATACATGAGCATATAATCGGAAATGATGAATATACTGTGCATGCATTATGCAGTTTAGTATCAGAACAATATAAATATATTGAAAATTAAACATCATTTCAATTGGCACCAGTGGCGCAATTGGTAAGCGCGTTCAGCTGTTAGCTGAAAGGTTGGTGGTTCGAGTCCACTCCGGTGCGAGTCAACTTTTCTTTACATTTCTCCAAAGGAACCTTTTCTGAGAATTGAAACTGGCGACTTTCAAAAATCTCAAATGAAAGCTTTCCAAAGCAGCCAAAATATTTTCCAGTTGAAGTGCGTTGCAACTCTTCTACGCGTTTATTTCTATAATGACAGTTGTATCAAATAAGATGAAATTTCAACATTCTTTAACCCCTTGTATTTCAAATAGTTCTGAATTTTAGGGAAAAGACAATGATGTTACCTGGCCCTTTAAAATGTATTTGTGACTTCCAATTTGTGGCATGAGAGTTGAGGCTTAGTACAAAGATTGAGGGCAAAATTTTCTCAACATAGATTTATGGCGCTTATGTAATTTCTGAGGGATTGGCTATTTGGGATGCCAGAATCTTACAAATAGCAACCCATGCTAGGTCACATACAGACAAAGAAATTTGGTAGCTTGTGAATGAGTAATGAGAGGAGCCATGTAGTTTCCTACTCTGCTATTTAATGTGTCTGAGTAGGCAAATAGACTACATAGACAAGGTAGGGAGAGGCAAAAAATAAAATTTCAAATGATGTGCTAATTGGAAAGGATCCAAGTGTGAAGGGCAAGGCAGATGATAATTATATCCAAACTATTTTACGTTAGCGTTTACTGAAATAATAGAAAGTATTTAATGAATCTTTGGATGCATCTTTCATTATGTATAAACATTTCCATACATTATTAGTTTAATTACAAATAATTGAAGTTATATTCAATAATGTAAACTAATGCTGCCCATGAATTAGGAAAGGAGAGAATATTTGTTGTCATTTATCTCAAATTTCAGTCACAATAAATTCAAATTGACAACAAGTTTGACAAAAAAATGAGTCGCCAAAAATCAAGAATGAGGTTATTGTGCCATCAATCAAATATCTAATGGTGCATTATTAACATATTACCTGAAGGATATTTTTCCTTGAAGGCAAGAATCTAGATGTGGAGTTGGGACTCAATCTGGAATTTGTCTTTGTATGATATGTGAGAAATGTGCTAAATTTACAAATTATCTCAAGCGAAAGATTAAAAGTTATTGTTTGATTTTGTGAGAGTCAAAAGAGCATTAACATACATGAGCATATAACCGGAAATGATGAATATACTGTGCATGCATTATGCAGTTTAGTATCAGAACAATATAAATATATTGAAAATTAAACATCATTTCAATTGGCACCAGTGGCGCAATTGGTAAGCGCGTTCAGCTGTTAGCTGAAAGGTTGGTGGTTCGAGTCCACTCTGGTGCGAGTCAACTTTTCTTTACATTTCTCAAAAGGAACCTTTTCTGAGAATTGAAACTCGCGACTTTCAAAAATCTAGAATGAAAGCTTTCCAAAGCAGCCAAAATATTTTCCAGTTGAAGTGCGTTGCAACTCTTCTACGCATTTATTTCTATAATGACAGTTGTATCAAATAAGATGAAATTTCAACATTCTTTAACCCCTTGTATTTCAAATAGTTCTGAATTTTAGGGAAAAGACAATGATGTTACCTGGCCCTTTAAAATGTATTTGTGACTTCCAATTTGTGGCATGAGAGTTGAGGCTTAGTACAAAGATTGAGGGCAAAATTTTCTCAACATAGATTTATGGCGCTTATGTAATTTCTGAGGGATTGGCTATTTGGGATGCCAGAATCTAACAAATAGCAACCCATGCTAGGTCACATACAGACAAAGAAATTTGGTAGCTTGTGAATGAGTGATGAGAGGAGCCATGTAGTTTCCTACTCTGCTATTTAATGTGTCTGAGTAGGCAAATAGACTACATAGACAAGGTAAGGAGAGGCAAAAAATAAAATTTCAAATGATGTGCTAATTGGAAAGGATCCAAGTGTGAAGGGCAAGGCAGAGGAAATAATTATATCCAAACTATTTTATGTTAGCGTTTACTGAAATAATAGAAAGTATTTAATGAATCTTTGGATGTATCTTTCATTATGTATAAACATTTCCATACATTATTAATTTAATTACAAATAATTGAAGTTATATTCAATAATGTAAACTAATGCTGCCCATGAATGAGGAAAGGAGAGAATATTTGTTGTCATTTATCTCAAATTTCAGTCACAATAAATTCAAATTGACAACAAGTTTGACAAAAAATTGAGTCGCCAAAAATCAAGAATGAGGTTATTGTGCCATCAATCAAATATCTAATGGTGCATTATTAACATATTACCTGAAGGATATTTTTCCTTGAAGGCAAGAATCTAGATGTGGAGTTGGGACTCAATCTAGAATTTGTCTTTGTATGATATGTGAGAAATGTGCTAAATTTACTAATTATCTCAAGCGAAAGATTAAAAGTTATTGTTTGATTTTGTGAGAGTCAAAAGAGCATTAACATACATGAGCATATAACCGGAAATGATGAATATACTGTGCATGCATTATGCAGTTTAGTATCAGAACAATATAAATATATTGAAAATTAAACATCATTTCAATTGGCACCAGTGGCGCAATTGGTAAGCGCGTTCAGCTGTTAGCTGAAAGGTTGGTGGTTCGAGTCCACTCCGGTGCGAGTCAACTTTTCTTTACATTTCTCCAAAGGAACCTTTTCTGAGAATTGAAACTGGCGACTTTCAAAAATCTCAAATGAAAGCTTTCCAAAGCAGCCAAAATATTTTCCAGTTGAAGTGCGTTGCAACTCTTCTACGCGTTTATTTCTATAATGACAGTTGTATCAAATAAGATGAAATTTCAACATTCTTTAACCCCTTGTATTTCAAATAGTTCTGAATTTTAGGGAAAAGACAATGATGTTACCTGGCCCTTTAAAATGTATTTGTGACTTCCAATTTGTGGCATGAGAGTTGAGGCTTAGTACAAAGATTGAGGGCAAAATTTTCTCAACATAGATTTATGGCGCTTATGTAATTTCTGAGGGATTGGCTATTTGGGATGCCAGAATCTTACAAATAGCAACCCATGCTAGGTCACATACAGACAAAGAAATTTGGTAGCTTGTGAATGAGTAATGAGAGGAGCCATGTAGTTTCCTACTCTGCTATTTAATGTGTCTGAGTAGGCAAATAGACTACATAGACAAGGTAGGGAGAGGCAAAAAATAAAATTTCAAATGATGTGCTAATTGGAAAGGATCCAAGTGTGAAGGGCAAGGCAGATGATAATTATATCCAAACTATTTTACGTTAGAGTCTACTGAAATAATAGAAAGTATTTAATGAATCTTTGGATGTATCTTTCATTATGTATAAACATTTCCATACATTATTAATTTAATTACAAATAATTGAAGTTATATTCAATAATGTAAACTAATGCTGCCCATGAATGAGGAAAGGAGAGAATATTTGTTGTCATTTATCTCAAATTTCAGTCACAATAAATTCAAATTGACAACAAGTTTGACAAAAAATTGAGTCGCCAAAAATCAAGAATGAGGTTATTGTGCCATCAATCAAATATCTAATGTAGCATTATTAACATATTACCTGAAGGATATTTTTCCTTGAAGGCAAGAATCTAGATGTGGAGTTGGGATTCAATCTGGAATTTGTCTTTGTATGATATGTGAGAAATGTGCTTAATTTACTAATTATCTCAAGCGAAAGATTAAAAGTTATTGTTTGATTTTGTGAGAGTCAAAAGAGCATTAACATACATGAGCATATAACCGGAAATGATGAATATACTGTGCATGCATTATGCAGTTTAGTATCAGAACAATATAAATATATTGAAAATTAAACATCATTTCAATTGGCACCAGTGGCGCAATTGGTAAGCGCGTTCAGCTGTTAGCTGAAAGGTTGGTGGTTCGAGTCCACTCCGGTGCAAGTCAACTTTTCTTTACATTTCTCCAAAGGAACCTTTTCTGAGAATTGAAACTGGCGACTTTCAAAAATCTCAAATGAAAGCTTTCCAAAGCAGCCAAAATATTTTCCAGTTGAAGTGCGTTGCAACTCTTCTACGCGTTTATTTCTATAATGACAGTTGTATCAAATAAGATGAAATTTCAACATTCTTTAACCCCTTGTATTTCAAATAGTTCTGAATTTTAGGGAAAAGACAATGATGTTACCTGGCCCTTTAAAATGTATTTGTGACTTCCAATTTGTGGCATGAGAGTTGAGGCTTAGTACAAAGATTGAGGGCAAAATTTTCTCAACATAGATTTATGGCGCTTATGTAATTTCTGAGGGATTGGCTATTTGGGATGCCAGAATCTTACAAATAGCAACCCATGCTAGGTCACATACAGACAAAGAAATTTGGTAGCTTGTGAATGAGTAATGAGAGGAGCCATGTAGTTTCCTACTCTGCTATTTAATGTGTCTGAGTAGGCAAATAGACTACATAGACAAGGTAGGGAGAGGCAAAAAATAAAATTTCAAATGATGTGCTAATTGGAAAGGATCCAAGTGTGAAGGGCAAGGCAGATGATAATTATATCCAAACTATTTTACGTTAGCGTTTACTGAAATAATAGAAAGTATTTAATGAATCTTTGGATGTATCTTTCATTATGTATAAACATTTCCATACATTATTAATTTAATTACAAATAATTGAAGTTATATTCAATAATGTAAACTAATGCTGCCCATGAATTAGGAAAGGAGAGAATATTTGTTGTCATTTATCTCAAATTTCAGTCACAATAAATTCAAATTGACAACAAGTTTGACAAAAAAATGAGTCGCCAAAAATCAAGAATGAGGTTATTGTGCCATCAATCAAATATCTAATGGTGCATTATTAACATATTACCTGAAGGATATTTTTCCTTGAAGGCAAGAATCTAGATGTGGAGTTGGGACTCAATCTGGAATTTGTCTTTGTATGATATGTGAGAAATGTGCTTAATTTACTAATTATCTCAAGCGAAAGATTAAAAGTTATTGTTTGATTTTGTGAGAGTCAAAAGAGCATTAACATACATGAGCATATAACCGGAAATGATGAATATACTGTGCATGCATTATGCAGTTTAGTATCAGAACAATATAAATATATTGAAAATTTAACATCATTTCAATTGGCACCAGTGGCGCAATTGGTAAGCGCGTTCAGCTGTTAGCTGAAAGGTTGGTGGTTCGAGTCCACTCCGGTGCGAGTCAACTTTTCTTTACATTTCTTCAAAGGAACCTTTTCTGAGAATTGAAACTGGCGACTTTCAAAAATCTCAAATGAAAGCTTTCCAAAGCAGCCAAAATATTTTCCAGTTGAAGTGCGTTGCAACTCTTCTACGCGTTTATTTCTATAATGACAGTTGTATCAAATAAGATGAAATTTCAACATTCTTTAACCCCTTGTATTTCAAATAGTTCTGAATTTTAGGGAAAAGACAATGATGTTACCTGGCCCTTTAAAATGTATTTGTGACTTCCAATTTGTGGCATGAGAGTTGAGGCTTAGTACAAAGATTGAGGGCAAAATTTTCTCAACATAGATTTATGGCGCTTATGTAATTTCTGAGGGATTGGCTATTTGGGATGCCAGAATCTTACAAATAGCAACCCATGCTAGGTCACATACAGACAAAGAAATTTGGTAGCTTGTGAATGAGTAATGAGAGGAGCCATGTAGTTTCCTACTCTGCTATTTAATGTGTCTGAGTAGGCAAATAGACTACATAGACAAGGTAGGGAGAGGCAAAAAATAAAATTTCAAATGATGTGCTAATTGGAAAGGATCCAAGTGTGAAGGGCAAGGCAGATGATAATTATATCCAAACTATTTTACGTTAGCGTTTACTGAAATAATAGAAAGTATTTAATGAATCTTTGGATGTATCTTTCATTATGTATAAACATTTCCATACATTATTAATTTAATTACAAATAATTGAAGTTATATTCAATAATGTAAACTAATGCTGCCCATGAATGAGGAAAGGAGAGAATATTTGTTGTCATTTATCTCAAATTTCAGTCACAATAAATTCAAATTGACAACAAGTTTGACAAAAAAAATGAGTCGCCAAAAATCAAGAATGAGGTTATTGTGCCATCAATCAAATATCTAATGGTGCATTATTAACATATTACCTGAAGTATATTTTTCCTTGAAGGCAAGAATCTAGATGTGGAGTTGGGACTCAATCTGGAATTTGTCTTTGTATGATATGTGAGAAATGTGCTTAATTTACTAATTATCTCAAGCGAAAGATTAAAAGTTATTGTTTGATTTTGTGAGAGTCAAAAGAGCATTAACATACATGAGCATATAACCGGAAATGATGAATATACTGTGCATGCATTATGCAGTTTAGTATCAGAACAATATAAATATATTGAAAATTAAACATCATTTCAATTGGCACCAGTGGCGCAATTGGTAAGCGCGTTCAGCTGTTAGCTGAAAGGTTGGTGGTTCGAGTCCACTCCGGTGCGAGTCAACTTTTCTTTACATTTCTCCAAAGGAACCTTTTCTGAGAATTGAAACTGGCGACTTTCAAAAATCTCAAATGAAAGCTTTCCAAAGCAGCCAAAATATTTTCCAGTTGAAGTGCGTTGCAACTCTTCTACGCGTTTATTTCTATAATGACAGTTGTATCAAATAAGATGAAATTTCAACATTCTTTAACCCCTTGTATTTCAAATAGTTCTGAATTTTAGGGAAAAGACAATGATGTTACCTGGCCCTTTAAAATGTATTTGTGACTTCCAATTTGTGGCATGAGAGTTGAGGCTTAGTACAAAGATTGAGGGCAAAATTTTCTCAACATAGATTTATGGCGCTTATGTAATTTCTGAGGGATTGGCTATTTGGGATGCCAGAATCTTACAAATAGCAACCCATGCTAGGTCACATACAGACAAAGAAATTTGGTAGCTTGTGAATGAGTAATGAGAGGAGCCATGTAGTTTCCTACTCTGCTATTTAATGTGTCTGAGTAGGCAAATAGACTACATAGACAAGGTAGGGAGAGGCAAAAAATAAAATTTCAAATGATGTGCTAATTGGAAAGGATCCAAGTGTGAAGGGCAAGGCAGATGATAATTATATCCAAACTATTTTACGTTAGCGTTTACTGAAATAATAGAAAGTATTTAATGAATCTTTGGATGCATCTTTCATTATGTATAAACATTTCCATACATTATTAGTTTAATTACAAATAATTGAAGTTATATTCAATAATGTAAACTAATGCTGCCCATGAATTAGGAAAGGAGAGAATATTTGTTGTCATTTATCTCAAATTTCAGTCACAATAAATTCAAATTGACAACAAGTTTGACAAAAAAATGAGTCGCCAAAAATCAAGAATGAGGTTATTGTGCCATCAATCAAATATCTAATGGTGCATTATTAACATATTACCTGAAGGATATTTTTCCTTGAAGGCAAGAATCTAGATGTGGAGTTGGGACTCAATCTGGAATTTGTCTTTGTATGATATGTGAGAAATGTGCTAAATTTACTAATTATCTCAAGCGAAAGATTAAAAGTTATTGTTTGATTTTGTGAGAGTCAAAAGAGCATTAACATACATGAGCATATAACCGGAAATGATGAATATACTGTGCATGCATTATGCAGTTTAGTATCAGAACAATATAAATATATTGAAAATTAAACATCATTTCAATTGGCACCAGTGGCGCAATTGGTAAGCGCGTTCAGCTGTTAGCTGAAAGGTTGGTGGTTCGAGTCCACTCCGGTGCGAGTCAACTTTTCTTTACATTTCTCAAAAGGAACCTTTTCTGAGAATTGAAACTCGCGACTTTCAAAAATCTAGAATGAAAGCTTTCCAAAGCAGCCAAAATATTTTCCAGTTGAAGTGCGTTGCAACTCTTCTACGCATTTATTTCTATAATGACAGTTGTATCAAATAAGATGAAATTTCAACATTCTTTAACCCCTTGTATTTCAAATAGTTCTGAATTTTAGGGAAAAGACAATGATGTTACCTGGCCCTTTAAAATGTATTTGTGACTTCCAATTTGTGGCATGAGAGTTGAGGCTTAGTACAAAGATTGAGGGCAAAATTTTCTCAACATAGATTTATGGCGCTTATGTAATTTCTGAGGGATTGGCTATTTGGGATGCCAGAATCTAACAAATAGCAACCCATGCTAGGTCACATACAGACAAAGAAATTTGGTAGCTTGTGAATGAGTGATGAGAGGAGCCATGTAGTTTCCTACTCTGCTATTTAATGTGTCTGAGTAGGCAAATAGACTACATAGACAAGGTAAGGAGAGGCAAAAAATAAAATTTCAAATGATGTGCTAATTGGAAAGGATCCAAGTGTGAAGGGCAAGGCAGAGGAAATAATTATATCCAAACTATTTTATGTTAGCGTTTACTGAAATAATAGAAAGTATTTAATGAATCTTTGGATGTATCTTTCATTATGTATAAACATTTCCATACATTATTAATTTAATTACAAATAATTGAAGTTATATTCAATAATGTAAACTAATGCTGCCCATGAATGAGGAAAGGAGAGAATATTTGTTGTCATTTATCTCAAATTTCAGTCACAATAAATTCAAATTGACAACAAGTTTGACAAAAAAATGAGTCGCCAAAAATCAAGAATGAGGTTATTGTGCCATCAATCAAATATCTAATGGTGCATTATTAACATATTACCTGAAGGATATTTTTCCTTGAAGGCAAGAATCTAGATGTGGAGTTGGGACTCAATCTGGAATTTGTCTTTGTATGATATGTGAGAAATGTGCTAAATTTACTAATTATCTCAAGCGAAAGATTAAAAGTTATTGTTTGATTTTGTGAGAGTCAAAAGAGCATTAACATACATGAGCATATAACCGGAAATGATGAATATACTGTGCATGCATTATGCAGTTTAGTATCAGAACAATATAAATATATTGAAAATTAAACATCATTTCAATTGGCACCAGTGGCGCAATTGGTAAGCGCGTTCAGCTGTTAGCTGAAAGGTTGGTGGTTCGAGTCCACTCCGGTGCGAGTCAACTTTTCTTTACATTTCCCAAAAGGAACCTTTTCTGAGAATTGAAACTGGCGACTTTCAAAAATCTAGAATGAAAGCTTTCCAAAGCAGCCAAAATATTTTCCAGTTGAAGTGCGTTGCAACTCTTCTACGCGTTTATTTCTATAATGACAGTTGTATCAAATAAGATGAAATTTCAACATTCTTTAACCCCTTGTATTTCAAATAGTTCTGAATTTTAGGGAAAAGACAATGATGTTACCTGGCCCTTTAAAATGTATTTGTGACTTCCAATTTGTGGCATGAGAGTTGAGGCTTAGTACAAAGATTGAGGGCAAAATTTTCTCAACATAGATTTATGGCGCTTATGTAATTTCTGAGGGATTGGCTATTTGGGATGCCAGAATCTAACAAATAGCAACCCATGCTAGGTCACATACAGACAAAGAAATTTGGTAGCTTGTGAATGAGTGATGAGAGGAGCCATGTAGTTTCCTACTCTGCTATTTAATGTGTCTGAGTAGGCAAATAGACTACATAGACAAGGTAGGGAGAGGCAAAAAATAAAATTTCAAATGATGTGCTAATTGGAAAGGATCCAAGTGTGAAGGGCAAGGCAGATGATAATTATATCCAAACTATTTTACGTTAGCGTTTACTGAAATAATAGAAAGTATTTAATGAATCTTTGGATGTATCTTTCATTATGTATAAACATTTCCATACATTATTAATTTAATTACAAATAATTGAAGTTATATTCAATAATGTAAACTAATGCTGCCCATGAATGAGGAAAGGAGAGAATATTTGTTGTCACTTATCTCAAATTTCAGTCACAATAAATTCAAATTGACAACAAGTTTGACAAAAAATTGAGTCGCCAAAAATCAAGAATGAGGTTATTGTGCCATCAATCAAATATCTAATGGTGCATTATTAACATATTACCTGAAGGATATTTTTCCTTGAAGGCAAGAATCTAGATGTGGAGTTGGGACTCAATCTAGAATTTGTCTTTGTATGATATGTGAGAAATGTGCTAAATTTACTAATTATCTCAAGCGAAAGATTAAAAGTTATTGTTTGATTTTGTGAGAGTCAAAAGAGCATTAACATACATGAGCATATAACCGGAAATGATGAATATACTGTGCATGCATTATGCAGTTTAGTATCAGAACAATATAAATATATTGAAAATTAAACATCATTTCAATTGGCACCAGTGGCGCAATTGGTAAGCGCGTTCAGCTGTTAGCTGAAAGGTTGGTGGTTCGAGTCCACTCCGGTGCGAGTCAACTTTTCTTTACATTTCTCAAAAGGAACCTTTTCTGAGAATTGAAACTGGCGACTTTCAAAAATCTAGAATGAAAGCTTTCCAAAGCAGCCAAAATATTTTCCAGTTGAAGTGCGTTGCAACTCTTCTACGCGTTTATTTCTATAATGACAGTTGTATCAAATAAGATGAAATTTCAACATTCTTTAACCCCTTGTATTTCAAATAGTTCTGAATTTTAGGGAAAAGACAATGATGTTACCTGGCCCTTTAAAATGTATTTGTGACTTCCAATTTGTGGCATGAGAGTTGAGGCTTAGTACAAAGATTGAGGGCAAAATTTTCTCAACATAGATTTATGGCGCTTATGTAATTTCTAAGGGATTGGCCAAATGGGATGCCAGAATCTTACAAATAGCAACCCATGCTAGGTCACATACAGACAAAGAAATTTGGTAGCTTGTGAATGAGTGATGAGAGGAGCCATGTAGTTTTACTACTCTGCTATTTAATGTGTCTGAGTAGTCAAATAGACTACATAGACAAGGTAGGGAGAGGCAAAAAATAAAATTTCAAATGATGTGCTAATTGGAAAGGATCCAAGTGTGAAGGGCAAGGCAGAGGAAATAACTATATCCAAACTATTTTACGTTAGCGTTTACTGAAATAATAGAAAGTATTTAATGAATCTTTGGATGCATCTTTCATTATGTATAAACATTTCCATACATTATTAGTTTAATTACAAATAATTGAAGTTATATTCAATAATGTAAACTAATGCTGCCCATGAATTAGGAAAGGAGAGAATATTTGTTGTCATTTATCTCAAATTTCAGTCACAATAAATTCAAATTGACAACAAGTTTGACAAAAAAATGAGTCGCCAAAAATCAAGAATGAGGTTATTGTGCCATCAATCTAATATCTAATGGTGCATTATTAACATATTACCTGAAGGATATTTTTCCTTGAAGGCAAGAATCTAGATGTGGAGTTGGGACTCAATCTGGAATTTGTCTTTGTATGATATGTGAGAAATGTGCTAAATTTACTAATTATCTCAAGCGAAAGATTAAAAGTTATTGTTTGATTTTGTGAGAGTCAAAAGAGCATTAACATACATGAGCATATAACCGGAAATGATGAATATACTGTGCATGCATTATGCAGTTTAGTATCAGAACAATATAAATATATTGAAAATTAAACATCATTTCAATTGGCACCAGTGGCGCAATTGGTAAGCGCGTTCAGCTGTTAGCTGAAAGGTTGGTGGTTCGAGTCCACTCCGGTGCGAGTCAACTTTTCTTTACATTTCTCAAAAGGAACCTTTTCTGAGAATTGAAACTGGCGACTTTCAAAAATCTCAAATGAAAGCTTTCCAAAGCAGCCAAAATATTTTCCAGTTGAAGTGTGTTGCAACTCTTCTACGCGTTTATTTCTATAATGACAGTTGTATCAAATAAGATGAAATTTCAACATTCTTTAACCCCTTGTATTTCAAATAGTTCTGAATTTTAGGGAAAAGACAATGATGTTACCTGGCCCTTTAAAATGTATTTGTGACTTCCAATTTGTGGCATGAGAGTTGAGGCTTAGTACAAAGATTGAGGGCAAAATTTTCTCAACATAGATTTATGGCGCTTATGTAATTTCTGAGGGATTGGCTATTTGGGATGCCAGAATCTTACAAATAGCAACCCATGCTAGGTCACATACAGACAAAGAAATTTGGTAGCTTGTGAATGAGTGATGAGAGGAGCCATGTAGTTTCCTACTCTGCTATTTAATGTGTCTGAGTAGGCAAATAGACTACATAGACAAGGTAGGGAGAGGCAAAAAATAAAATTTCAAATGATGTGCTAATTGGAAAGGATCCAAGTGTGAAGGGCAAGGCAGAGGAAATAATTATATCCAAACTATTTTACGTTAGCGTCTACTGAAATAATAGAAAGTATTTAATGAATCTTTGGATGTATCTTTCATTATGTATAAACATTTCCATACATTATTAGTTTAATTACAAATAATTGAAGTTATATTCAATAATGTAAACTAATGCTGCCCATGAATGAGGAAAGGAGAGAATATTTGTTGTCATTTATCTCAAATTTCAGTCACAATAAATTCAAATTGACAACAAGTTTGACAAAAAAAATGAGTCGCCAAAAATCAAGAATGAGGTTATTGTGCCATCAATCAAATATCTAATGGTGCATTATTAACATATTACCTGAAGTATATTTTTCCTTGAAGGCAAGAATCTAGATGTGGAGTTGGGACTCAATCTGGAATTTGTCTTTGTATGATATGTGAGAAATGTGCTAAATTTACTAATTATCTCAAGCGAAAGATTAAAAGTTATTGTTTGATTTTGTGAGAGTCAAAAGAGCATTAACATACATGAGCATATAACCGGAAATGATGAATATACTGTGCATGCATTATGCAGTTTAGTATCAGAACAATATAAATATATTGAAAATTAAACATCATTTCAATTGGCACCAGTGGCGCAATTGGTAAGCGCGTTCAGCTGTTAGCTGAAAGGTTGGTGGTTCGAGTCCACTCCGGTGCGAGTCAACTTTTCTTTACATTTCTCAAAAGGAACCTTTTCTGAAAATTGAAACTGGCGACTTTCAAAAATCTAGAATGAAAGCTTTCCAAAGCAGCCAAAATATTTTCCAGTTGAAGTGCGTTGCAACTCTTCTACGCGTTTATTTCTATAATGACAGTTGTATCAAATAAGATGAAATTTCAACATTCTTTAACCCCTTGTATTTCAAATAGTTCTGAATTTTAGGGAAAAGACAATGATGTTACCTGGCCCTTTAAAATGTATTTGTGACTTCCAATTTGTGGCATGAGAGTTGAGGCTTAGTACAAAGATTGAGGGCAAAATTTTCTCAACATAGATTTATGGCGCTTATGTAATTTCTGAGGGATTGGCTATTTGGGATGCCAGAATCTAACAAATAGCAACCCATGCTAGGTCACATACAGACAAAGAAATTTGGTAGCTTGTGAATGAGTGATGAGAGGAGCCATGTAGTTTCCTACTCTGCTATTTAATCTGTCTGAGTAGGCAAATAGACTACATAGACAAGGTAGGGAGAGGCAAAAAATAAAATTTCAAATGATGTGCTAATTGGAAAGGATCCAAGTGTGAAGGGCAAGGCAGAGGAAATAATTATATCCAAACTATTTTACGTTAGCGTCTACTGAAATAATAGAAAGTATTTAATGAATCTTTGGATGTATCTTTCATTATTTATAAACATTTCCATACATTATTAATTTAATTACAAATAATTGAAGTTATATTCAATAATGTAAACTAATGCTGCCCATGAATGAGGAAAGGAGAGAATATTTGTTGTCATTTATCTCAAATTTCAGTCACAATAAATTCAAATTGACAACAAGTTTGACAAAAAATTGAGTCGCCAAAAATCAAGAATGAGGTTATTGTGCCATCAATCAAATATCTAATGGTGCATTATTAACATATTAACTGAAGGATATTTTTCCTTGAAGGCAAGAATCTAGATGTGGAGTTAGGACTCAATCTAGAATTTGTCTTTGTATGATATGTGAGAAATGTGCTAAATTTACTAATTATCTCAAGCGAAAGATTAAAAGTTATTGTTTGATTTTGTGAGAGTCAAAAGAGCATTAACATACATGAGCATATAACCGGAAATGATGAATATACTGTGCATGCATTATGCAGTTTAGTATCAGAACAATATAAATATATTGAAAATTAAACATCATTTCAATTGGCACCAGTGGCGCAATTGGTAAGCGCGTTCAGCTGTTAGCTGAAAGGTTGGTGGTTCGAGTCCACTCCGGTGCGAGTCAACTTTTCTTTACATTTCTCAAAAGGAACCTTTTCTGAGAATTGAAACTGGCGACTTTCAAAAATCTCAAATGAAAGCTTTCCAAAGCAGCCAAAATATTTTCCAGTTGAAGTGTGTTGCAACTCTTCTACGCGTTTATTTCTATAATGACAGTTGTATCAAATAAGATGAAATTTCAACATTCTTTAACCCCTTGTATTTCAAATAGTTCTGAATTTTAGGGAAAAGACAATGATGTTACCTGGCCCTTTAAAATGTATTTGTGACTTCCAATTTGTGGCATGAGAGTTGAGGCTTAGTACAAAGATTGAGGGCAAAATTTTCTCAACATAGATTTATGGCGCTTATGTAATTTCTGAGGGATTGGCTATTTGGGATGCCAGAATCTTACAAATAGCAACCCATGCTAGGTCACATACAGACAAAGAAATTTGGTAGCTTGTGAATGAGTGATGAGAGGAGCCATGTAGTTTCCTACTCTGCTATTTAATGTGTCTGAGTAGGCAAATAGACTACATAGACAAGGTAGGGAGAGGCAAAAAATAAAATTTCAAATGATGTGCTAATTGGAAAGGATCCAAGTGTGAAGGGCAAGGCAGAGGAAATAATTATATCCAAACTATTTTACGTTAGCGTCTACTGAAATAATAGAAAGTATTTAATGAATCTTTGGATGTATCTTTCATTATGTATAAACATTTCCATACATTATTAGTTTAATTACAAATAATTGAAGTTATATTCAATAATGTAAACTAATGCTGCCCATGAATGAGGAAAGGAGAGAATATTTGTTGTCATTTATCTCAAATTTCAGTCACAATAAATTCAAATTGACAACAAGTTTGACAAAAAAAATGAGTCGCCAAAAATCAAGAATGAGGTTATTGTGCCATCAATCAAATATCTAATGGTGCATTATTAACATATTACCTGAAGTATATTTTTCCTTGAAGGCAAGAATCTAGATGTGGAGTTGGGACTCAATCTGGAATTTGTCTTTGTATGATATGTGAGAAATGTGCTAAATTTACTAATTATCTCAAGCGAAAGATTAAAAGTTATTGTTTGATTTTGTGAGAGTCAAAAGAGCATTAACATACATGAGCATATAACCGGAAATGATGAATATACTGTGCATGCATTATGCAGTTTAGTATCAGAACAATATAAATATATTGAAAATTAAACATCATTTCAATTGGCACCAGTGGCGCAATTGGTAAGCGCGTTCAGCTGTTAGCTGAAAGGTTGGTGGTTCGAGTCCACTCCGGTGCGAGTCAACTTTTCTTTACATTTCTCAAAAGGAACCTTTTCTGAAAATTGAAACTGGCGACTTTCAAAAATCTAGAATGAAAGCTTTCCAAAGCAGCCAAAATATTTTCCAGTTGAAGTGCGTTGCAACTCTTCTACGCGTTTATTTCTATAATGACAGTTGTATCAAATAAGATGAAATTTCAACATTCTTTAACCCCTTGTATTTCAAATAGTTCTGAATTTTAGGGAAAAGACAATGATGTTACCTGGCCCTTTAAAATGTATTTGTGACTTCCAATTTGTGGCATGAGAGTTGAGGCTTAGTACAAAGATTGAGGGCAAAATTTTCTCAACATAGATTTATGGCGCTTATGTAATTTCTGAGGGATTGGCTATTTGGGATGCCAGAATCTAACAAATAGCAACCCATGCTAGGTCACATACAGACAAAGAAATTTGGTAGCTTGTGAATGAGTGATGAGAGGAGCCATGTAGTTTCCTACTCTGCTATTTAATCTGTCTGAGTAGGCAAATAGACTACATAGACAAGGTAGGGAGAGGCAAAAAATAAAATTTCAAATGATGTGCTAATTGGAAAGGATCCAAGTGTGAAGGGCAAGGCAGAGGAAATAATTATATCCAAACTATTTTACGTTAGCGTCTACTGAAATAATAGAAAGTATTTAATGAATCTTTGGATGTATCTTTCATTATTTATAAACATTTCCATACATTATTAATTTAATTACAAATAATTGAAGTTATATTCAATAATGTAAACTAATGCTGCCCATGAATGAGGAAAGGAGAGAATATTTGTTGTCATTTATCTCAAATTTCAGTCACAATAAATTCAAATTGACAACAAGTTTGACAAAAAATTGAGTCGCCAAAAATCAAGAATGAGGTTATTGTGCCATCAATCAAATATCTAATGGTGCATTATTAACATATTAACTGAAGGATATTTTTCCTTGAAGGCAAGAATCTAGATGTGGAGTTAGGACTCAATCTAGAATTTGTCTTTGTATGATATGTGAGAAATGTGCTAAATTTACTAATTATCTCAAGCGAAAGATTAAAAGTTATTGTTTGATTTTGTGAGAGTCAAAAGAGCATTAACATACATGAGCATATAACCGGAAATGATGAATATACTGTGCATGCATTATGCAGTTTAGTATCAGAACAATATAAATATATTGAAAATTAAACATCATTTCAATTGGCACCAGTGGCGCAATTGGTAAGCGCGTTCAGCTGTTAGCTGAAAGGTTGGTGGTTCGAGTCCACTCCGGTGCGAGTCAACTTTTCTTTACATTTCTCAAAAGGAACCTTTTCTGAGAATTGAAACTGGCGACTTTCAAAAATCTCAAATGAAAGCTTTCCAAAGCAGCCAAAATATTTTCCAGTTGAAGTGTGTTGCAACTCTTCTACGCGTTTATTTCTATAATGACAGTTGTATCAAATAAGATGAAATTTCAACATTCTTTAACCCCTTGTATTTCAAATAGTTCTGAATTTTAGGGAAAAGACAATGATGTTACCTGGCCCTTTAAAATGTATTTGTGACTTCCAATTTGTGGCATGAGAGTTGAGGCTTAGTACAAAGATTGAGGGCAAAATTTTCTCAACATAGATTTATGGCGCTTATGTAATTTCTGAGGGATTGGCTATTTGGGATGCCAGAATCTTACAAATAGCAACCCATGCTAGGTCACATACAGACAAAGAAATTTGGTAGCTTGTGAATGAGTGATGAGAGGAGCCATGTAGTTTCCTACTCTGCTATTTAATGTGTCTGAGTAGGCAAATAGACTACATAGACAAGGTAGGGAGAGGCAAAAAATAAAATTTCAAATGATGTGCTAATTGGAAAGGATCCAAGTGTGAAGGGCAAGGCAGAGGAAATAATTATATCCAAACTATTTTACGTTAGCGTTTACTGAAATAATAGAAAGTATTTAATGAATCTTTGGATGTATCTTTCATTATGTATAAACATTTCCATACATTATTAATTTAATTACAAATAATTGAAGTTATATTCAATAATGTAAACTAATGCTGCCCATGAATGAGGAAAGGAGAGAATATTTGTTGTCATTTATCTCAAATTTCAGTCACAATAAATTCAAATTGACAACAAGTTTGACAAAAAAATGAGTCGCCAAAAATCAAGAATGAGGTTATTGTGCCATCAATCAAATATCTAATGGTGCATTATTAACATATTACCTGAAGGATATTTTTCCTTGAAGGCAAGAATCTAGATGTGGAGTTGGGACTCAATCTGGAATTTGTCTTTGTATGATATGTGAGAAATGTGCTTAATTTACTAATTATCTCAAGCGAAAGATTAAAAGTTATTGTTTGATTTTGTGAGAGTCAAAAGAGCATTAACATACATGAGCATATAACCGGAAATGATGAATATACTGTGCATGCATTATGCAGTTTAGTATCAGAACAATATAAATATATTGAAAATTTAACATCATTTCAATTGCCACCAGTGGCGCAATTGGTAAGCGCGTTCAGCTGTTAGCTGAAAGGTTGGTGGTTCGAGTCCACTCCGGTGCGAGTCAACTTTTCTTTACATTTCTTCAAAGGAACCTTTTCTGAGAATTGAAACTGGCGACTTTCAAAAATCTCAAATGAAAGCTTTCCAAAGCAGCCAAAATATTTTCCAGTTGAAGTGCGTTGCAACTCTTCTACGCGTTTATTTCTATAATGACAGTTGTATCAAATAAGATGAAATTTCAACATTCTTTAACCCCTTGTATTTCAAATAGTTCTGAATTTTAGGGAAAAGACAATGATGTTACCTGGCCCTTTAAAATGTATTTGTGACTTCCAATTTGTGGCATGAGAGTTGAGGCTTAGTACAAAGATTGAGGGCAAAATTTTCTCAACATAGATTTATGGCGCTTATGTAATTTCTGAGGGACTGGCTATTTGGGATGCCAGAATCTTACAAATAGCAACCCATGCTAGGTCACATACAGACAAAGAAATTTGGTAGCTTGTGAATGAGTGATGAGAGGAGCCATGTAGTTTCCTACTCTGCTATTTAATGTGTCTGAGTAGGCAAATAGACTACATAGACAAGGTAGGGAGAGGCAAAAAATAAAATTTCAAATGATGTGCTAATTGGAAAGGATCCAAGTGTGAAGGGCAAGGCAGAGGAAATAATTATATCCAAACTATTTTACGTTAGCGTTTACTGAAATAATAGAAAGTATTTAATGAATCTTTGGATGTATCTTTCATTATGTATAAACATTTCCATACATTATTAGTTTAATTACAAATAATTGAAGTTATATTCAATAATGTAAACTAATGCTGCCCATGAATTAGGAAAGGAGAGAATATTTGTTGTCATTTATCTCAAATTTCAGTCACAATAAATTCAAATTGACAACAAGTTTGACAAAAAAATGAGTCGCCAAAAATCAAGAATGAGGTTATTGTGCCTTCAATCAAATATCTAATGGTGCATTATTAACATATTACCTGAAGGATATTTTTCCTTGAAGGCAAGAATCTAGATGTGGAGTTGGGACTCAATCTGGAATTTGTCTTTGTATGATATGTGAGAAATGTGCTAAATTTACTAATTATCTCAAGCGAAAGATTAAAAGTTATTGTTTGATTTTGTGAGAGTCAAAAGAGCATTAACATACATGAGCATATAACCGGAAATGATGAATATACTGTGCATGCATTATGCAGTTTAGTATCAGAACAATATAAATATATTGAAAATTAAACATCATTTCAATTGGCACCAGTGGCGCAATTGGTAAGCGCGTTCAGCTGTTAGCTGAAAGGTTGGTGGTTCGAGTCCACTCCGGTGCGAGTCAACTTTTCTTTACATTTCTCAAAAGGAACCTTTTCTGAGAATTGAAACTGGCGACTTTCAAAAATCTAGAATGAAAGCTTTCCAAAGCAGCCAAAATATTTTCCAGTTGAAGTGCGTTGCAACTCTTCTACGCGTTTATTTCTATAATGACAGTTGTATCAAATAAGATGAAATTTCAACATTCTTTAACCCCTTGTATTTCAAATAGTTCTGAATTTTAGGGAAAAGACAATGATGTTACCTGGCCCTTTAAAATGTATTTGTGACTTCCAATTTGTGGCATGAGAGTTGAGGCTTAGTACAAAGATTGAGGGCAAAATTTTCTCAACATAGATTTATGGCGCTTATGTAATTTCTGAGGGATTGGCTATTTGGGATGCCAGAATCTAACAAATAGCAACCCATGCTAGGTCACATACAGACAAAGAAATTTGGTAGCTTGTGAATGAGTGATGAGAGGAGCCATGTAGTTTCCTACTCTGCTATTTAATGTGTCTGAGTAGGCAAATAGACTACATAGACAAGGTAAGGAGAGGCAAAAAATAAAATTTCAAATGATGTGCTAATTGGAAAGGATCCAAGTGTGAAGGGCAAGGCAGAGGAAATAATTATATCCAAACTATTTTATGTTAGCGTTTACTGAAATAATAGAAAGTATTTAATGAATCTTTGGATGTATCTTTCATTATGTATAAACATTTCCATACATTATTAATTTAATTACAAATAATTGAAGTTATATTCAATAATGTAAACTAATGCTGCCCATGAATGAGGAAAGGAGAGAATATTTGTTGTCATTTATCTCAAATTTCAGTCACAATAAATTCAAATTGACAACAAGTTTGACAAAAAAATGAGTCGCCAAAAATCAAGAATGAGGTTATTGTGCCATCAATCAAATATCTAATGGTGCATTATTAACATATTACCTGAAGGATATTTTTCCTTGAAGGCAAGAATCTAGATGTGGAGTTGGGACTCAATCTGGAATTTGTCTTTGTATGATATGTGAGAAATGTGCTAAATTTACTAATTATCTCAAGCGAAAGATTAAAAGTTATTGTTTGATTTTGTGAGAGTCAAAAGAGCATTAACATACATGAGCATATAACCGGAAATGATGAATATACTGTGCATGCATTATGCAGTTTAGTATCAGAACAATATAAATATATTGAAAATTAAACATCATTTCAATTGGCACCAGTGGCGCAATTGGTAAGCGCGTTCAGCTGTTAGCTGAAAGGTTGGTGGTTCGAGTCCACTCCGGTGCGAGTCAACTTTTCTTTACATTTCTCAAAAGGAACCTTTTCTGAGAATTGAAACTGGCGACTTTCAAAAATCTAGAATGAAAGCTTTCCAAAGCAGCCAAAATATTTTCCAGTTGAAGTGCGTTGCAACTCTTCTACGCGTTTATTTCTATAATGACAGTTGTATCAAATAAGATGAAATTTCAACATTCTTTAACCCCTTGTATTTCAAATAGTTCTGAATTTTAGGGAAAAGACAATGATGTTACCTGGCCCTTTAAAATGTATTTGTGACTTCCAATTTGTGGCATGAGAGTTGAGGCTTAGTACAAAGATTGAGGGCAAAATTTTCTCAACATAGATTTATGGCGCTTATGTAATTTCTGAGGGATTGGCTATTTGGGATGCCAGAATCTAACAAATAGCAACCCATGCTAGGTCACATACAGACAAAGAAATTTGGTAGCTTGTGAATGAGTGATGAGAGGAGCCATGTAGTTTCCTACTCTGCTATTTAATGTGTCTGAGTAGTCAAATAGACTACATAGACAAGGTAGGGAGAGGCAAAAAATAAAATTTCAAATGATGTGCTAATTGGAAAGGATCCAAGTGTGAAGGGCAAGGCAGAGGAAATAATTATATCCAAACTATTTTACGTTAGCGTTTACTGAAATAATAGAAAGTATTTAATGAATCTTTGGATGCATCTTTCATTATGTATAAACATTTCCATACATTATTAGTTTAATTACAAATAATTGAAGTTATATTCAATAATGTAAACTAATGCTGCCCATGAATTAGGAAAGGAGAGAATATTTGTTGTCATTTATCTCAAATTTCAGTCACAATAAATTCAAATTGACAACAAGTTTGACAAAAAAATGAGTCGCCAAAAATCAAGAATGAGGTTATTGTGCCATCAATCAAATATCTAATGGTGCATTATTAACATATTACCTGAAGGATATTTTTCCTTGAAGGCAAGAATCTAGATGTGGAGTTGGGACTCAATCTGGAATTTGTCTTTGTATGATATGTGAGAAATGTGCTAAATTTACTAATTATCTCAAGCGAAAGATTAAAAGTTATTGTTTGATTTTGTGAGAGTCAAAAGAGCATTAACATACATGAGCATATAACCGGAAATGATGAATATACTGTGCATGCATTATGCAGTTTAGTATCAGAACAGTATAAATATATTGAAAATTAAACATCATTTCAATTGGCACCAGTGGCGCAATTGGTAAGCGCGTTCAGCTGTTAGCTGAAAGGTTGGTGGTTCGAGTCCACTCCGGTGCGAGTCAACTTTTCTTTACATTTCTCAAAAGGAACCTTTTCTGAGAATTGAAACTGGCGACTTTCAAAAATCTAGAATGAAAGCTTTCCAAAGCAGCCAAAATATTTTCCAGTTGAAGTGTGTTGCAACTCTTCTACGCGTTTATTTCTATAATGACAGTTGTATCAAATAAGATGAAATTTCAACATTCTTTAACCCCTTGTATTTCAAATAGTTCTGAATTTTAGGGAAAAGACAATGATGTTACCTGGCCCTTTAAAATGTATTTGTGACTTCCAATTTGTGGCATGAGAGTTGAGGCTTAGTACAAAGATTGAGGGCAAAATTTTCTCAACATAGATTTATGGCGCTTATGTAATTTCTGAGGGATTGGCTATTTGGGATGCCAGAATCTTACAAAAAGCAACCCATGCTAGGTCACATACAGACAAAGAAATTTGGTAGCTTGTGAATGAGTAATGAGAGGAGCCATGTAGTTTCCTACTCTGCTATTTAATGTGTCTGAGTAGGCAAATAGACTACATAGACAAGGTAGGGAGAGGCAAAAAATAAAATTTCAAATGATGTGCTAATTGGAAAGGATCCAAGTGTGAAGGGCAAGGCAGAGGAAATAATTATATCCAAACCATTTTACGTTAGCGTCTACTGAAATAATAGAAAGTATTTAATGAATCTTTGGATGTATCTTTCATTATGTATAAACATTTCCATACATTATTAGTTTAATTACAAATAATTGAAGTTATATTCAATAATGTAAACTAATGCTGCCCATGAATTAGGAAAGGAGAGAATATTTGTTGTCATTTATCTCAAATTTCAGTCACAATAAATTCAAATTGACAACAAGTTTGACAAAAAAATGAGTCGCCAAAAATCAAGAATGAGGTTATTGTGCCATCAATCAAATATCTAATGGTGCATTATTAACATATTACCTGAAGGATATTTTTCCTTGAAGGCAAGAATCTAGATGTGGAGTTGGGACTCAATCTGGAATTTGTCTTTGTATGATATGTGAGAAATGTGCTAAATTTACTAATTATCTCAAGCGAAAGATTAAAATTTATTGTTTGATTTTGTGAGAGTCAAAAGAGCATTAACATACATGAGCATATAACCGGAAATGATGAATATACTGTGCATGCATTATGCAGTTTAGTATCAGAACAATATAAATATATTGAAAATTAAACATCATTTCAATTGGCACCAGTGGCGCAATTGGTAAGCGCGTTCAGCTGTTAGCTGAAAGGTTGGTGGTTCGAGTCCACTCCGGTGCGAGTCAACTTTTCTTTACATTTCTCAAAAGGAACCTTTTCTGAGAATTGAAACTGGCGACTTTCAAAAATCTAGAATGAAAGCTTTCCAAAGCAGCCAAAATATTTTCCAGTTGAAGTGCGTTGCAACTCTTCTACGCGTTTATTTCTATAATGACAGTTGTATCAAATAAGATGAAATTTCAACATTCTTTAACCCCTTGTATTTCAAATAGTTCTGAATTTTAGGGAAAAGACAATGATGTTACCTGGCCCTTTAAAATGTATTTGTGACTTCCAATTTGTGGCATGAGAGTTGAGGCTTAGTACAAAGATTGAGGGCAAAATTTTCTCAACATAGATTTATGGCGCTTATGTAATTTCTGAGGGATTGGCTATTTGGGATGCCAGAATCTAACAAATAGCAACCCATGCTAGGTCACATACAGACAAAGAAATTTGGTAGCTTGTGAATGAGTGATGAGAGGAGCCATGTAGTTTCCTACTCTGCTATTTAATCTGTCTGAGTAGGCAAATAGACTACATAGACAAGGTAGGGAGAGGCAAAAAATAAAATTTCAAATGATGTGCTAATTGGAAAGGATCCAAGTGTGAAGGGCAAGGCAGAGGAAATAATTATATCCAAACTATTTTACGTTAGCGTTTACTGAAATAATAGAAAGTATTTAATGAATCTTTGGATGTATCTTTCATTATTTATAAACATTTCCATACATTATTAATTTAATTACAAATAATTGAAGTTATATTCAATAATGTAAACTAATGCTGCCCATGAATGAGGAAAGGAGAGAATATTTGTTGTCATTTATCTCAAATTTCAGTCACAATAAATTCAAATTGACAACAAGTTTGACAAAAAAATGAGTCGCCAAAAATCAAGAATGAGGTTATTGTGCCATCAATCAAATATCTAATGGTGCATTATTAACATATTACCTGAAGGATATTTTTCCTTGAAGGCAAGAATCTAGATGTGGAGTTGGGACTCAATCTGGAATTTGTCTTTGTATGATATGTGAGAAATGTGCTAAATTTACTAATTATCTCAAGCGAAAGATTAAAAGTTATTGTTTGATTTTGTGAGAGTCAAAAGAGCATTAACATACATGAGCATATAACCGGAAATGATGAATATACTGTGCATGCATTATGCAGTTTAGTATCAGAACAATATAAATATATTGAAAATTAAACATCATTTCAATTGGCACCAGTGGCGCAATTGGTAAGCGCGTTCAGCTGTTAGCTGAAAGATTGGTGGTTCGAGTCCACTCCGGTGCGAGTCAACTTTTCTTTACATTTCTCAAAAGGAACCTTTTCTGAGAATTGAAACTGGCGACTTTCAAAAATCTAGAATGAAAGCTTTCCAAAGCAGCCAAAATATTTTCCAGTTGAAGTGTGTTGCAACTCTTCTACGCGTTTATTTCTATAATGACAGTTGTATCAAATAAGATGAAATTTCAACATTCTTTAACCCCTTGTATTTCAAATAGTTCTGAATTTTAGGGAAAAGACAATGATGTTACCTGGCCCTTTAAAATGTATTTGTGACTTCCAATTTGTGGCATGAGAGTTGAGGCTTAGTACAAAGATTGAGGGCAAAATTTTCTCAACATAGATTTATGGCGCTTATGTAATTTCTAAGGGATTGGCCAAATGGGATGCCAGAATCTTACAAATAGCAACCCATGCTAGGTCACATACAGACAAAGAAATTTGGTAGCTTGTGAATGAGTGATGAGAGGAGCCATGTAGTTTCCTACTCTGCTATTTAATGTGTCTGAGTAGTCAAATAGACTACATAGACAAGGTAGGGAGAGGCAAAAAATAAAATTTCAAATGATGTGCTAATTGGAAAGGATCCAAGTGTGAAGGGCAAGGCAGAGGAAATAATTATATCCAAACTATTTTACGTTAGCGTTTACTGAAATAATAGAAAGTATTTAATGAATCTTTGGATGCATCTTTCATTATGTATAAACATTTCCATACATTATTAGTTTAATTACAAATAATTGAAGTTATATTCAATAATGTAAACTAATGCTGCCCATGAATTAGGAAAGGAGAGAATATTTGTTGTCATTTATCTCAAATTTCAGTCACAATAAATTCAAATTGACAACAAGTTTGACAAAAAAATGAGTCGCCAAAAATCAAGAATGAGGTTATTGTGCCATCAATCAAATATCTAATGGTGCATTATTAACATATTACCTGAAGGATATTTTTCCTTGAAGGCAAGAATCTAGATGTGGAGTTGGGACTCAATCTGGAATTTGTCTTTGTATGATATGTGAGAAATGTGCTAAATTTACTAATTATCTCAAGCGAAAGATTAAAAGTTATTGTTTGATTTTGTGAGAGTCAAAAGAGCATTAACATACATGAGCATATAACCGGAAATGATGAATATACTGTGCATGCATTATGCAGTTTAGTATCAGAACAATATAAATATATTGAAAATTAAACATCATTTCAATTGGCACCAGTGGCGCAATTGGTAAGCGCGTTCAGCTGTTAGCTGAAAGGTTGGTGGTTCGAGTCCACTCCGGTGCGAGTCAACTTTTCTTTACATTTCTCAAAAGGAACCTTTTCTGAGAATTGAAACTGGCGACTTTCAAAAATCTAGAATGAAAGCTTTCCAAAGCAGCCAAAATATTTTCCAGTTGAAGTGTGTTGCAACTCTTCTACGCGTTTATTTTTATAATGACAGTTGTATCAAATAAGATGAAATTTCAACATTCTTTAACCCCTTGTATTTCAAATAGTTCTGAATTTTAGGGAAAAGACAATGATGTTACCTGGCCCTTTAAAATGTATTTGTGACTTCCAATTTGTGGCATGAGAGTTGAGGCTTAGTACAAAGATTGAGGGCAAAATTTTCTCAACATAGATTTATGGCGCTTATGTAATTTCTAAGGGATTGGCCAAATGGGATGCCAGAATCTTACAAATAGCAACCCATGCTAGGTCACATACAGACAAAGAAATTTGGTAGCTTGTGAATGAGTGATGAGAGGAGCCATGTAGTTTCCTACTCTGCTATTTAATGTGTCTGAGTAGTCAAATAGACTACATAGACAAGGTAGGGAGAGGCAAAAAATAAAATTTCAAATGATGTGCTAATTGGAAAGGATCCAAGTGTGAAGGGCAAGGCAGAGGAAATAATTATATCCAAACTATTTTACGTTAGCGTTTACTGAAATAATAGAAAGTATTTAATGAATCTTTGGATGCATCTTTCATTATGTATAAACATTTCCATACATTATTAGTTTAATTACAAATAATTGAAGTTATATTCAATAATGTAAACTAATGCTGCCCATGAATTAGGAAAGGAGAGAATATTTGTTGTCATTTATCTCAAATTTCAGTCACAATAAATTCAAATTGACAACAAGTTTGACAAAAAAATGAGTCGCCAAAAATCAAGAATGAGGTTATTGTGCCATCAATCAAATATCTAATGGTGCATTATTAACATATTACCTGAAGGATATTTTTCCTTGAAGGCAAGAATCTAGATGTGGAGTTGGGACTCAATCTGGAATTTGTCTTTGTATGATATGTGAGAAATGTGCTAAATTTACTAATTATCTCAAGCGAAAGATTAAAAGTTATTGTTTGATTTTGTGAGAGTCAAAAGAGCATTAACATACATGAGCATATAACCGGAAATGATGAATATACTGTGCATGCATTATGCAGTTTAGTATCAGAACAATATAAATATATTGAAAATTAAACATCATTTCAATTGGCACCAGTGGCGCAATTGGTAAGCGCGTTCAGCTGTTAGCTGAAAGGTTGGTGGTTCGAGTCCACTCCGGTGCGAGTCAACTTTTCTTTACATTTCTCAAAAGGAACCTTTTCTGAGAATTGAAACTGGCGACTTTCAAAAATCTAGAATGAAAGCTTTCCAAAGCAGCCAAAATATTTTCCAGTTGAAGTGCGTTGCAACTCTTCTACGCGTTTATTTCTATAATGACAGTTGTATCAAATAAGATGAAATTTCAACATTCTTTAACCCCTTGTATTTCAAATAGTTCTGAATTTTAGGGAAAAGACAATGATGTTACCTGGCCATTTAAAATGTATTTGTGACTTCCAATTTGTGGCATGAGAGTTGAGGCTTAGTACAAAGATTGAGGGCAAAATTTTCTCAACATAGATTTATGGCGCTTATGTAATTTCTGAGGGATTGGCTATTTGGGATGCCAGAATCTTACAAATAGCAACCCATGCTAGGTCACATACAGACAAAGAAATTTGGTAGCTTGTGAATGAGTGATGAGAGGAGCCATGTAGTTTCCTACTCTGCTATTTAATGTGTCTGAGTAGGCAAATAGGCTACATGGACAAGGTAGGGAGAGGCAAAAAATAAAATTTCAAATGATGTGCTAATTGGAAAGGATCCAAGTGTGAAGGGCAAGGCAGAGGAAATAATTATATCCAAACTATTTAACGTTAGCGTCTACTGAAATAATAGAAAGTATTTAATGAATCTTTGGATGTATCTTTCATTATGTATAAACATTTCCATACATTATTAGTTTAATTACAAATAATTGAAGTTATATTCAATAATGTAAACTAATGCTGCCCATGAATTAGGAAAGGAGAGAATATTTGTTGTCATTTATCTCAAATTTCAGTCACAATAAATTCAAATTGACAACAAGTTTGACAAAAAAATGAGTCGCCAAAAATCAAGAATGAGGTTATTGTGCCATCAATCAAATATCTAATGGTGCATTATTAACATATTACCTGAAGGATATTTTTCCTTGAAGGCAAGAATCTAGATGTGGAGTTGGGACTCAATCTGGAATTTGTCTTTGTATGATATGTGAGAAATGTGCTAAATTTACTAATTATCTCAAGCGAAAGATTAAAAGTTATTGTTTGATTTTGTGAGAGTCAAAAGAGCATTAACATACATGAGCATATAACCGGAAATGATGAATATACTGTGCATGCATTATGCAGTTTAGTATCAGAACAATATAAATATATTGAAAATTAAACATCATTTCAATTGGCACCAGTGGCGCAATTGGTAAGCGCGTTCAGCTGTTAGCTGAAAGGTTGGTGGTTCGAGTCCACTCCGGTGCGAGTCAACTTTTCTTTACATTTCTCAAAAGGAACCTTTTCTGAGAATTGAAACTGGCGACTTTCAAAAATCTAGAATGAAAGCTTTCCAAAGCAGCCAAAATATTTTCCAGTTGAAGTGTGTTGCAACTCTTCTACGCGTTTATTTCTATAATGACAGTTGTATCAAATAAGATGAAATTTCAACATTCTTTAACCCCTTGTATTTCAAATAGTTCTGAATTTTAGGGAAAAGACAATGATGTTACCTGGCCCTTTAAAATGTATTTGTGACTTCCAATTTGTGGCATGAGAGTTGAGGCTTAGTACAAAGATTGAGGGCAAAATTTTCTCAACATAGATTTATGGCGCTTATGTAATTTCTGAGGGATTGGCTATTTGGGATGCCAGAATCTTACAAATAGCAACCCATGCTAGGTCACATACAGACAAAGAAATTTGGTAGCTTGTGAATGAGTGATGAGAGGAGCCATGTAGTTTCCTACTCTGCTATTTAATGTGTCTGAGTAGGCAAAAAGGCTACATGGACAAGGTAGGGAGAGGCAAAAAATAAAATTTCAAATGATGTGCTAATTGGAAAGGATCCAAGTGTGAAGGGCAAGGCAGAGGAAATAATTATATCCAAACTATTTTACGTTAGCGTCTACTGAAATAATAGAAAGTATTTAATGAATCTTTGGATGTATCTTTCATTATGTATAAACATTTCCATACATTATTAGTTTAATTACAAATAATTGAAGTTATATTCAATAATGTAAACTAATGCTGCCCATGAATTAGGAAAGGAGAGAATATTTGTTGTCATTTATCTCAAATTTCAGTCACAATAAATTCAAATTGACAACAAGTTTGACAAAAAAATGAGTCGCCAAAAATCAAGAATGAGGTTATTGTGCCATCAATCAAATATCTAATGGTGTATTATTAACATATTACCTGAAGGATATTTTTCCTTGAAGGCAAGAATCTAGATGTGGAGTTGGGACTCAATCTGGAATTTGTCTTTGTATGATATGTGAGAAATATGCTTAATTTACTAATTATCTCAAGCGAAAGATTAAAAGTTATTGTTTGAGTTTGTGAGAGTCAAAAGAGCATTAACATACATGAGCATATAACCGGAAATGATGAATATACTGTGCATGCATTATGCAGCTTAGTATCAGAACAATATAAATATATTGAAAATTAAACATCATTTCAATTGGCACCAGTGGCGCAATTGGTAAGTGCGTTAAGCTGTTAGCTGAAAGGTTGGTGGTTCGAGTCCACTCCGGTGCGAGTCAACTTTTCTTTACATTTCTCAAAAGGAACCTTTTCTGAGAATTGAAACTGGCGACTTTCAAAAATCTCAAATGAAAGCTTTCCAAAGCAGCCAAAATATTTTCCAGTTGAAGTGCGTTGCAACTCTTCTACGCGTTTATTTCTATAATGACAGTTGTATCAAATAAGATGAAATTTCAACATTCTTTAACCCCTTGTATTTCAAATAGTTCTGAATTTTAGGGAAAAGACAATGATGTTACCTGGCCATTTAAAATGTATTTGTGACTTCCAATTTGTGGCATGAGAGTTGAGGCTTAGTACAAAGATTGAGGGCAAAATTTTCTCAACATAGATTTATGGCGCTTATGTAATTTCTGAGGGATTGGCTATTTGGGATGCCAGAATCTTACAAATAGCAACCCATGCTAGGTCACATACAGACAAAGAAATTTGGTAGCTTGTGAATGAGTGATGAGAGGAGCCATGTAGTTTCCTACTCTGCTATTTAATGTGTCTGAGTAGGCAAATAGGCTACATGGACAAGGTAGGGAGAGGCAAAAAATAAAATTTCAAATGATGTGCTAATTGGAAAGGATCCAAGTGTGAAGGGCAAGGCAGAGGAAATAATTATATCCAAACTATTTTACGTTAGCGTCTACTGAAATAATAGAAAGTATTTAATGAATCTTTGGATGTATCTTTCATTATGTATAAACATTTCCATACATTATTAGTTTAATTACAAATAATTGAAGTTATATTCAATAATGTAAACTAATGCTGCCCATGAATTAGGAAAGGAGAGAATATTTGTTGTCATTTATCTCAAATTTCAGTCACAATAAATTCAAATTGACAACAAGTTTGACAAAAAAATGAGTCGCCAAAAATCAAGAATGAGGTTATTGTGCCATCAATCAAATATCTAATGGTGCATTATTAACATATTACCTGAAGGATATTTTTCCTTGAAGGCAAGAATCTAGATGTGGAGTTGGGACTCAATCTGGAATTTGTCTTTGTATGATATGTGAGAAATGTGCTAAATTTACTAATTATCTCAAGCGAAAGATTAAAAGTTATTGTTTGATTTTGTGAGAGTCAAAAGAGCATTAACATACATGAGCATATAACCGGAAATGATGAATATACTGTGCATGCATTATGCAGTTTAGTATCAGAACAATATAAATATATTGAAAATTAAACATCATTTCAATTGGCACCAGTGGCGCAATTGGTAAGCGCGTTCAGCTGTTAGCTGAAAGGTTGGTGGTTCGAGTCCACTCCGGTGCGAGTCAACTTTTCTTTACATTTCTCAAAAGGAACCTTTTCTGAGAATTGAAACTGGCGACTTTCAAAAATCTAGAATGAAAGCTTTCCAAAGCAGCCAAAATATTTTCCAGTTGAAGTGTGTTGCAACTCTTCTACGCGTTTATTTCTATAATGACAGTTGTATCAAATAAGATGAAATTTCAACATTCTTTAACCCCTTGTATTTCAAATAGTTCTGAATTTTAGGGAAAAGACAATGATGTTACCTGGCCCTTTAAAATGTATTTGTGACTTCCAATTTGTGGCATGAGAGTTGAGGCTTAGTACAAAGATTGAGGGCAAAATTTTCTCAACATAGATTTATGGCGCTTATGTAATTTCTGAGGGATTGGCTATTTGGGATGCCAGAATCTTACAAATAGCAACCCATGCTAGGTCACATACAGACAAAGAAATTTGGTAGCTTGTGAATGAGTGATGAGAGGAGCCATGTAGTTTCCTACTCTGCTATTTAATGTGTCTGAGTAGGCAAATAGACTACATAGACAAGGTAGGGAGAGGCAAAAAATAAAATTTCAAATGATGTGCTAATTGGAAAGGATCCAAGTGTGAAGGGCAAGGCAGAGGAAATAATTATATCCAAACTATTTTACGTTAGCGTCTACTGAAATAATAGAAAGTATTTAATGAATCTTTGGATGTATCTTTCATTATGTATAAACATTTCCATACATTATTAGTTTAATTACAAATAATTGAAGTTATATTCAATAATGTAAACTAATGCTGCCCATGAATTAGGAAAGGAGAGAATATTTGTTGTCATTTATCTCAAATTTCAGTCACAATAAATTCAAATTGACAACAAGTTTGACAGGAAAATGAGTCGCCAAAAATGAAGAATGAGGTTATTGTGCCATCAATCAAATATCTAATGGTGCATTATTAACATATTACCTGAAGGATATTTTTCCTTGAAGGCAAGAATCTAGATGTGGAGTTGGGACTCAATCTGGAATTTGTCTTTGTATGATATGTGAGAAATATGCTTAATTTACTAATTATCTCAAGCGAAAGATTAAAAGTTATTGTTTGATTTTGTGAGAGTCAAAAGAGCATTAACATACATGAGCATATAACCGGAAATGATGAATATACTGTGCATGCATTATGCAGCTTAGTATCAGAACAATATAAATATATTGAAAATTAAACATCATTTCAATTGGCACCAGTGGCGCAATTGGTAAGTGCGTTAAGCTGTTAGCTGAAAGGTTGGTGGTTCGAGTCCACTCCGGTGCGAGTCAACTTTTCTTTACATTTCTCAAAAGGAACCTTTTCTGAGAATTGAAACTGGCGACTTTCAAAAATCTCAAATGAAAGCTTTCCAAAGCAGCCAAAATATTTTCCAGTTGAAGTGCGTTGCAACTCTTCTACGCGTTTATTTCTATAATGACAGTTGTATCAAATAAGATGAAATTTCAACATTCTTTAACCCCTTGTATTTCAAATAGTTCTGAATTTTAGGGAAAAGACAATGATGTTACCTGGCCCTTTAAAATGTATTTGTGACTTCCAATTTGTGGCATGAGAGTTGAGGCTTAGTACAAAGATTGAGGGCAAAATTTTCTCAACATAGATTTATGGCGCTTATGTAATTTCTGAGGGATTGGCTATTTGGGATGCCAGAATCTTACAAATAGCAACCCATGCTAGGTCACATACAGACAAAGTAATTTGGTAGCTTGTGAATGAGTGATGAGAGGAGCCATGTAGTTTCCTACTCTGCTATTTAATGTGTCTGAGTAGGCAAATAGACTACATAGACAAGGTAGGGAGAGGCAAAAAATAAAATTTCAAATGATGTGCTAATTAGAAAGGATCCAAGTGTGAAGGGCAAGGCAGAGGAAATAATTATATCCAAACTATTTTACGTTAGCGTTTACTGAAATAATAGAAAGTATTTAATGAATCTTTGGATGTATCTTTCATTATGTATAAACATTTCCATACATTATTAATTTAATTACAAATAATTGAAGTTATATTCAATAATGTAAACTAATGCTGCCCATGAATGAGGAAAGGAGAGAATATTTGTTGTCATTTATCTCAAATTTCAGTCACAATAAATTCAAATTGACAACAAGTTTGACAAAAAAATGAGTCGCCAAAAATCAAGAATGAGGTTATTGTGCCATCAATCAAATATCTAATGGTGCATTATTAACATATTACCTGAAGGATATTTTTCCTTGAAGGCAAGAATCTAGATGTGGAGTTGGGAATCAATCTGGAATTTGTCTTTGTATGATATGTGAGAAATGTGCTTAATTTACTAATTATCTCAAGCGAAAGATTAAAAGTTATTGTTTGATTTTGTGAGAGTCAAAAGAGCATTAACATACATGAGCATATAACCGGAAATGATGAATATACTGTGCATGCATTATGCAGTTTAGTATCAGAACAATATAAATATATTGAAAATTAAACATCATTTCAATTGGCACCAGTGGCGCAATTGGTAAGCGCATTCAGCTGTTAGCTGAAAGGTTGGTGGTTCGAGTCCACTCCGGTGCGAGTCAACTTTTCTTTACATTTCTCAAAAGGAACCTTTTCTGAGAATTGAAACTGGCGACTTTCAAAAATCTCAAATGAAAGCTTTCCAAAGCAGCCAAAATATTTTCCAGTTGAAGTGCGTTGCAACTCTTCTACGCGTTTATTCCTATAATGACAGTTGTATCAAATAAGATGAAATTTCAACATTCTTTAACCCCTTGTATTTCAAATAGTTCTGAATTTTAGGGAAAAGACAATGATGTTACCTGGCCCTTTAAAATGTATTTGTGACTTCCAATTTGTGGCATGAGAGTTGAGGCTTAGTACAAAGATTGAGGGCAAAATTTTCTCAACATAGATTTATGGCGCTTATGTAATTTCTGAGGGATTGGCTATTTGGGATGCCAGAATCTTACAAATAGCAACCCATGCTAGGTCACATACAGACAAAGAAATTTGGTAGCTTGTGAATGAGTGATGAGAGGAGCCATGTAGTTTCCTACTCTGCTATTTAATGTGTCTGAGTAGGCAAATAGACTACATAGACAAGGTAGGGAGAGGCAAAAAATAAAATTTCAAATGATGTGCTAATTGGAAAGGATCCAAGTGTGAAGGGCAAGGCAGAGGAAATAATTATATCCAAACTATTTTACGTTAGCGTTTACTGAAATAATAGAAAGTATTTAATGAATCTTTGGATGTATCTTTCATTATGTATAAACATTTCCATACATTATTAATTTAATTACAAATAATTGAAGTTATATTCAATAATGTAAACTAATGCTGCCCATTATTAATTTAATTACAAATAATTGAAGTTATATTCAATAATGTAAACTAATGCTGCCCATGAATGAGGAAAGGAGAGAATATTTGTTGTCATTTATCTCAAATTTCAGTCACAATAAATTCAAATTGACAACAAGTTTGACAAAAAATTGAGTCGCCAAAAATCAAGAATGAGGTTATTGTGCCATCAATCAAATATCTAATGGTGCATTCTTAACATATTACCTGAAGGATATTTTTCCTTGAAGGCAAGAATCTAGATGTGGAGTTGGGACTCAATCTGGAATTTGTCTTTGTATGATATGTGAGAAATGTGCTAAATTTACTAATTATCTCAAGCGAAAGATTAAAAGTTATTGTTTGATTTTGTGAGAGTCAAAAGAGCATTAACATACATGAGCATATAACCGGAAATGATGAATATACTGTGCATGCATTATGCAGTTTAGTATCAGAACAATATAAATATATTGAAAATTAAACATCATTTCAATTGGCACCAGTGGCGCAATTGGTAAGCGCGTTCAGCTGTTAGCTGAAAGGTTGGTGGTTCGAGTCCACTCCGGTGCGAGTCAACTTTTCTTTACATTTCTCAAAAGGAACCTTTTCTGAGAATTGAAACTGGCGACTTTCAAAAATCTAGAATGAAAGCTTTCCAAAGCAGCCAAAATATTTTCCAGTTGAAGTGCGTTGCAACTCTTCTACGCGTTTATTTCTATAATGACAGTTGTATCAAATAAGATGAAATTTCAACATTCTTTAACCCCTTGTATTTCAAATAGTTCTGAATTTTAGGGAAAAGACAATGATGTTACCTGGCCCTTTAAAATGTATTTGTGACTTCCAATTTGTGGCATGAGAGTTGAGGCTTAGTACAAAGATTGAGGGCAAAATTTTCTCAACATAGATTTATGGCGCTTATGTAATTTCTGAGGGATTGGCTATTTGGGATGCCAGAATCTTACAAATAGCAACCCATGCTAGGTCACATACAGACAAAGAAATTTGGTATCTTGTGAATGAGTAATGAGAGGAGCCATGTAGTTTCCTACTCTGCTATTTAATGTGTCTGAGTAGGCAAATAGACTACATAGACAAGGTAGGGAGAGGCAAAAAATAAAATTTCAAATGATGTGCTAATTAGAAAGGATCCAAGTGTGAAGGGCAAGGCAGAGGAAATAATTATATCCAAACTATTTTACGTTAGCGTTTACTGAAATAATAGAAAGTATTTAATGAATCTTTGGATGTATCTTTCATTATGTATAAACATTTCCATACATTATTAATTTAATTACAAATAATTGAAGTTATATTCAATAATGTAAACTAATGCTGCCCATGAATGAGGAAAGGAGAGAATATTTGTTGTCATTTATCTCAAATTTCAGTCACAATAAATTCAAATTGACAACAAGTTTGACAAAAAAATGAGTCGCCAAAAATCAAGAATGAGGTTATTGTGCCATCAATCAAATATCTAATGGTGCATTATTAACATATTACCTGAAGGATATTTTTCCTTGAAGGCAAGAATCTAGATGTGGAGTTGGGACTCAATCTGGAATTTGTCTTTGTATGATATGTGAGAAATGTGCTAAATTTACTAATTATCTCAAGCGAAAGATTAAAAGTTATTGTTTGATTTTGTGAGAGTCAAAAGAGCATTAACATACATGAGCATATAACCGGAAATGATGAATATACTGTGCATGCATTATGCAGTTTAGTATCAGAACAATATAAATATATTGAAAATTAAACATCATTTCAATTGGCACCAGTGGCGCAATTGGTAAGCGCGTTCAGCTGTTAGCTGAAAGGTTGGTGGTTCGAGTCCACTCCGGTGCGAGTCAACTTTTCTTTACATTTCTCAAAAGGAACCTTTTCTGAGAATTGAAACTGGCGACTTTCAAAAATCTAGAATGAAAGCTTTCCAAAGCAGCCAAAATATTTTCCAGTTGAAGTGCGTTGCAACTCTTCTACGCGTTTATTTCTATAATGACAGTTGTATCAAATAAGATGAAATTTCAACATTCTTTAACCCCTTGTATTTCAAATAGTTCTGAATTTTAGGGAAAAGACAATGATGTTACCTGGCCCTTTAAAATGTATTTGTGACTTCCAATTTGTGGCATGAGAGTTGAGGCTTAGTACAAAGATTGAGGGCAAAATTTTCTCAACATAGATTTATGGCGCTTATGTAATTTCTGAGGGATTGGCTATTTGGGATGCCAGAATCTTACAAATAGCAACCCATGCTAGGTCACATACAGACAAAGAAATTTGGTATCTTGTGAATGAGTGATGAGAGGATCCATGTAGTTTCCTACTCTGCTATTTAATGTGTCTGAGTAGGCAAATAGACTACATAGACAAGGTAGGGAGAGGCAAAAAATAAAATTTCAAATGATGTGCTAATTAGAAAGGATCCAAGTGTGAAGGGCAAGGCAGAGGAAATAATTATATCCAAACTATTTTACGTTAGCGTTTACTGAAATAATAGAAAGTATTTAATGAATCTTTGGATGTATCTTTCATTATGTATAAACATTTCCATACATTATTAATTTAATTACAAATAATTGAAGTTATATTCAATAATGTAAACTAATGCTGCCCATGAATGAGGAAAGGAGAGAATATTTGTTGTCATTTATCTCAAATTTCAGTCACAATAAATTCAAATTGACAACAAGTTTGACAAAAAAATGAGTCGCCAAAAATCAAGAATGAGGTTATTGTGCCATCAATCAAATATCTAATGGTGCATTATTAACATATTACCTGAAGGATATTTTTCCTTGAAGGCAAGAATCTAGATGTGGAGTTGGGAATCAATCTGGAATTTGTCTTTGTATGATATGTGAGAAATGTGCTTAATTTACTAATTATCTCAAGCGAAAGATTAAAAGTTATTGTTTGATTTTGTGAGAGTCAAAAGAGCATTAACATACATGAGCATATAACCGGAAATGATGAATATACTGTGCATGCATTATGCAGTTTAGTATCAGAACAATATAAATATATTGAAAATTAAACATCATTTCAATTGGCACCAGTGGCGCAATTGGTAAGCGCATTCAGCTGTTAGCTGAAAGGTTGGTGGTTCGAGTCCACTCCGGTGCGAGTCAACTTTTCTTTACATTTCTCAAAAGGAACCTTTTCTGAGAATTGAAACTGGCGACTTTCAAAAATCTCAAATGAAAGCTTTCCAAAGCAGCCAAAATATTTTCCAGTTGAAGTGCGTTGCAACTCTTCTACGCGTTTATTTCTATAATGACAGTTGTATCAAATAAGATGAAATTTCAACATTCTTTAACCCCTTGTATTTCAAATAGTTCTGAATTTTAGGGAAAAGACAATGATGTTACCTGGCCCTTTAAAATGTATTTGTGACTTCCAATTTGTGGCATGAGAGTTGAGGCTTAGTACAAAGATTGAGGGCAAAATTTTCTCAACATAGATTTATGGCGCTTATGTAATTTCTGAGGGATTGGCTATTTGGGATGCCAGAATCTTACAAATAGCAACCCATGCTAGGTCACATACAGACAAAGAAATTTGGTAGCTTGTGAATGAGTAATGAGAGGAGCCATGTAGTTTCCTACTCTGCTATTTAATGTGTCTGAGTAGGCAAATAGACTACATAGACAAGGTAGGGAGAGGCAAAAAATAAAATTTCAAATGATGTGCTAATTGGAAAGGATCCAAGTGTGAAGGGCAAGGCAGATGATAATTATATCCTAACTATTTTACGTTAGCGTTTACTGAAATAATAGAAAGTATTTAATGAATCTTTGGATGTATCTTTCATTATGTATAAACATTTCCATACATTATTAATTTAATTACAAATAATTGAAGTTATATTCAATAATGTAAACTAATGCTGCCCATGAATGAGGAAAGGAGAGAATATTTGTTGTCATTTATCTCAAATTTCAGTCACAATAAATTCAAATTGACAACAAGTTTGACAAAAAATTGAGTCGCCAAAAATCAAGAATGAGGTTATTGTGCCATCAATCAAATATCTAATGGTGCATTCTTAACATATTACCTGAAGGATATTTTTCCTTGAAGGCAAGAATCTAGATGTGGAGTTGGGACTCAATCTGGAATTTGTCTTTGTATGATATGTGAGAAATGTGCTTAATTTACTAATTATCTCAAGCGAAAGATTAAAAGTTATTGTTTGATTTTGTGAGAGTCAAAAGAGCATTAACATACATGAGCATATAACCGGAAATGATGAATATACTGTGCATGCATTATGCAGTTTAGTATCAGAACAATATAAATATATTGAAAATTAAACATCATTTCAATTGGCACCAGTGGCGCAATTGGTAAGCGCGTTCAGCTGTTAGCTGAAAGGTTGGTGGTTCGAGTCCACTCCGGTGCGAGTTAACTTTTCTTTACATTTCTCCAAAGGAACCTTTTCTGAGAATTGAAACTGGCGACTTTCAAAAATCTCAAATGAAAGCTTTCCAAAGCAGCCAAAATATTTTCCAGTTGAAGTGCGTTGCAACTCTTCTACGCGTTTATTTCTATAATGACAGTTGTATCAAATAAGATGAAATTTCAACATTCTTTAACCCCTTGTATTTCAAATAGTTCTGAATTTTAGGGAAAAGACAATGATGTTACCTGGCCCTTTAAAATGTATTTGTGACTTCCAATTTGTGGCATGAGAGTTGAGGCTTAGTACAAAGATTGAGGGCAAAATTTTCTCAACATAGATTTATGGCGCTTATGTAATTTCTGAGGGATTGGCTATTTGGGATGCCAGAATCTTACAAATAGCAACCCATGCTAGGTCACATACAGACAAAGAAATTTGGTAGCTTGTGAATGAGTGATGAGAGGAGCCATGTAGTTTCCTACTCTGCTATTTAATGTGTCTGAGTAGGCAAATAGACTACATAGACAAGGTAGGGAGAGGCAAAAAATAAAATTTCAAATGATGTGCTAATTGGAAAGGATCCAAGTGTGAAGGGCAAGGCAGAGGAAATAATTATATCCAAACTATTTTACGTTAGCGTTTACTGAAATAATAGAAAGTATTTAATGAATCTTTGGATGTATCTTTCATTATGTATAAACATTTCCATACATTATTAATTTAATTACAAATAATTGAAGTTATATTCAATAATGTAAACTAATGCTGCCCATGAATGAGGAAAGGAGAGAATATTTGTTGTCATTTATCTCAAATTTCAGTCACAATAAATTCAAATTGACAACAAGTTTGACAAAAAATTGAGTCGCCAAAAATCAAGAATGAGGTAATTGTGCCATCAATCAAATATCTAATGGTGCATTCTTAACATATTACCTGAAGGATATTTTTCCTTGAAGGCAAGAATCTAGATGTGGAGTTGGGACTCAATCTGGAATTTGTCTTTGAATGATATGTGAGAAATGTGCTTAATTTACTAATTATCTCAAGCGAAAGATTAAAAGTTATTGTTTGATTTTGTGAGAGTCAAAAGAGCATTAACATACATGAGCATATAACCGGAAATGATGAATATACTGTGCATGCATTATGCAGTTTAGTATCAGAACAATATAAATATATTGAAAATTAAACATCATTTCAATTGGCACCAGTGGCGCAATTGGTAAGCGCGTTCAGCTGTTAGCTGAAAGGTTGGTGGTTCGAGTCCACTCCGGTGCGAGTCAACTTTTCTTTACATTTCTCAAAAGGAACCTTTTCTGAGAATTGAAACTGGCGACTTTCAAAAATCTCAAATGAAAGCTTTCCAAAGCAGCCAAAATATTTTCCAGTTGAAGTGCGTTGCAACTCTTCTACGCGTTTATTTCTATAATGACAGTTGTATCAAATAAGATGAAATTTCAACATTCTTTAACCCCTTGTATTTCAAATAGTTCTGAATTTTAGGGAAAAGACAATGATGTTACCTGGCCCTTTAAAATGTATTTGTGACTTCCAATTTGTGGCATGAGAGTTGAGGCTTAGTACAAAGATTGAGGGCAAAATTTTCTCAACATAGATTTATGGCGCTTATGTAATTTCTGAGGGATTGGCTATTTGGGATGCCAGAATCTTACAAATAGCAACCCATGCTAGGTCACATACAGACAAAGAAATTTGGTAGCTTGTGAATGAGTAATGAGAGGAGCCATGTAGTTTCCTACTCTGCTATTTAATGTGTCTGAGTAGGCAAATAGACTACATAGACAAGGTAGGGAGAGGCAAAAAATAAAATTTCAAATGATGTGCTAATTGGAAAGGATCCAAGTGTGAAGGGCAAGGCAGAGGAAATAATTATATCCAAACTATTTTACGTTAGCGTCTACTGAAATAATAGAAAGTATTTAATGAATATTTGGATGTATCTTTCATTATGTATAAACATTTCCATACATTATTAATTTAATTACAAATAATTGAAGTTATATTCAATAATGTAAACTAATGCTGCCCATTATTATTTTAATTACAAATAATTGAAGTTATATTCAATAATGTAAACTAATGCTGCCCATGAATGAGGAAAGGAGAGAATATTTGTTGTCATTTATCTCAAATTTCAGTCACAATAAATTCAAATTGACAACAAGTTTGACAAAAAATTGAGTCGCCAAAAATCAAGAATGAGGTTATTGTGCCATCAATCAAATATCTAATTGTGCATTCTTAACATATTACCTGAAGGATATTTTTCCTTGAAGGCAAGAATCTAGATGTGGAGTTGGGACTCAATCTGGAATTTGTCTTTGTATGATATGTGAGAAATGTGCTTAATTTACTAATTATCTCAAGCGAAAGATTAAAAGTTATTGTTTGATTTTGTGAGAGTCAAAAGAGCATTAACATACATGAGCATATAACCGGAAATGATGAATATACTGTGCATGCATTATGCAGTTTAGTATCAGAACAATATAAATATATTGAAAATTAAACATCATTTCAATTGGCACCAGTGGCGCAATTGGTAAGCGCGTTCAGCTGTTAGCTGAAAGGTTGGTGGTTCGAGTCCACTCCGGTGCGAGTCAACTTTTCTTTACATTTCTCAAAAGGAACCTTTTCTGAGAATTGAAACTGGCGACTTTCAAAAATCTCAAATGAAAGCTTTCCAAAGCAGCCAAAATATTTTCCAGTTGAAGTGCGTTGCAACTCTTCTACGCGTTTATTTCTATAATGACAGTTGTATCAAATAAGATGAAATTTCAACATTCTTTAACCCCTTGTATTTCAAATAGTTCTGAATTTTAGGGAAAAGACAATGATGTTACCTGGCCCTTTAAAATGTATTTGTGACTTCCAATTTGTGGCATGAGAGTTGAGGCTTAGTACAAAGATTGAGGGCAAAATTTTCTCAACATAGATTTATGGCGCTTATGTAATTTCTGAGGGATTGGCTATTTGGGATGCCAGAATCTTACAAATAGCAACCCATGCTAGGTCACATACAGACAAAGAAATTTGGTAGCTTGTGAATGAGTAATGAGAGGAGCCATGTAGTTTCCTACTCTGCTATTTAATGTGTCTGAGTAGGCAAATAGACTACATAGACAAGGTAGGGAGAGGCAAAAAATAAAATTTCAAATGATGTGCTAATTGGAAAGGATCCAAGTGTGAAGGGCAAGGCAGAGGAAATAATTATATCCAAACTATTTTACGTTAGCGTCTACTGAAATAATAGAAAGTATTTAATGAATATTTGGATGTATCTTTCATTATGTAAAAACATTTCCATACATTATTAATTTAATTACAAATAATTGAAGTTATATTCAATAATGTAAACTAATGCTGCCCATTATTATTTTAATTACAAATAATTGAAGTTATATTCAATAATGTAAACTAATGCTGCCCATGAATGAGGAAAGGAGAGAATATTTGTTGTCATTTATCTCAAATTTCAGTCACAATAAATTCAAATTGACAACAAGTTTGACAAAAAATTGAGTCGCCAAAAATCAAGAATGAGGTTATTGTGCCATCAATCAAATATCTAATTGTGCATTCTTAACATATTACCTGAAGGATATTTTTCCTTGAAGGCAAGAATCTAGATGTGGAGTTGGGACTCAATCTGGAATTTGTCTTTGTATGATATGTGAGAAATGTGCTTAATTTACTAATTATCTCAAGCGAAAGATTAAAAGTTATTGTTTGATTTTGTGAGAGTCAAAAGAGCATTAACATACATGAGCATATAACCGGAAATGATGAATATACTGTGCATGCATTATGCAGTTTAGTATCAGAACAATATAAATATATTGAAAATTAAACATCATTTCAATTGGCACCAGTGGCGCAATTGGTAAGCGCGTTCAGCTGTTAGCTGAAAGGTTGGTGGTTCGAGTCCACTCCGGTGCGAGTTAACTTTTCTTTACATTTCTCCAAAGGAACCTTTTCTGAGAATTGAAACTGGCGACTTTCAAAAATCTCAAATGAAAGCTTTCCAAAGCAGCCAAAATATTTTCCAGTTGAAGTGCGTTGCAACTCTTCTACGCGTTTATTTCTATAATGACAGTTGTATCAAATAAGATGAAATTTCAACATTCTTTAACCCCTTGTATTTCAAATAGTTCTGAATTTTAGGGAAAAGACAATGATGTTACCTGGCCCTTTAAAATGTATTTGTGACTTCCAATTTGTGGCATGAGAGTTGAGGCTTAGTACAAAGATTGAGGGCAAAATTTTCTCAACATAGATTTATGGCGCTTATGTAATTTCTGAGGGATTGGCTATTTGGGATGCCAGAATCTTACAAATAGCAACCCATGCTAGGTCACATACAGACAAAGAAATTTGGTAGCTTGTGAATGAGTAATGAGAGGAGCCATGTAGTTTCCTACTCTGCTATTTAATGTGTCTGAGTAGGCAAATAGACTACATAGACAAGGTAGGGAGAGGCAAAAAATAAAATTTCAAATGATGTGCTAATTGGAAAGGATCCAAGTGTGAAGGGCAAGGCAGATGATAATTATATCCAAACTATTTTACGTTAGCGTTTACTGAAATAATAGAAAGTATTTAATGAATCTTTGGATGTATCTTTCATTATGTATAAACATTTCCATACATTATTAATTTAATTACAAATAATTGAAGTTATATTCAATAATGTAAACTAATGCTGCCCATGAATGAGGAAAGGAGAGAATATTTGTTGTCATTTATCTCAAATTTCAGTCACAATAAATTCAAATTGACAACAAGTTTGACAAAAAATTGAGTCGCCAAAAATCAAGAATGAGGTAATTGTGCCATCAATCAAATATCTAATGGTGCATTCTTAACATATTACCTGAAGGATATTTTTCCTTGAAGGCAAGAATCTAGATGTGGAGTTGGGACTCAATCTGGAATTTGTCTTTGAATGATATGTGAGAAATGTGCTTAATTTACTAATTATCTCAAGCGAAAGATTAAAAGTTATTGTTTGATTTTGTGAGAGTCAAAAGAGCATTAACATACATGAGCATATAACCGGAAATGATGAATATACTGTGCATGCATTATGCAGTTTAGTATCAGAACAATATAAATATATTGAAAATTAAACATCATTTCAATTGGCACCAGTGGCGCAATTGGTAAGCGCGTTCAGCTGTTAGCTGAAAGGTTGGTGGTTCGAGTCCACTCCGGTGCGAGTCAACTTTTCTTTACATTTCTCAAAAGGAACCTTTTCTGAGAATTGAAACTGGCGACTTTCAAAAATCTCAAATGAAAGCTTTCCAAAGCAGCCAAAATATTTTCCAGTTGAAGTGCGTTGCAACTCTTCTACGCCTTTATTTCTATAATGACAGTTGTATCAAATAAGATGAAATTTCAACATTCTTTAACCCCTTGTATTTCAAATAGTTCTGAATTTTAGGGAAAAGACAATGATGTTACCTGGCCCTTTAAAATGTATTTGTGACTTCCAATTTGTGGCATGAGAGTTGAGGCTTAGTACAAAGATTGAGGGCAAAATTTTCTCAACATAGATTTATGGCGCTTATGTAATTTCTGAGGGATTGGCTATTTGGGATGCCAGAATCTTACAAATAGCAACCCATGCTAGGTCACATACAGACAAAGAAATTTGGTAGCTTGTGAATGAGTAATGAGAGGAGCCATGTAGTTTCCTACTCTGCTATTTAATGTGTCTGAGTAGGCAAATAGACTACATAGACAAGGTAGGGAGAGGCAAAAAATAAAATTTCAAATGATGTGCTAATTGGAAAGGATCCAAGTGTGAAGGGCAAGGCAGAGGAAATAATTATATCCAAACTATTTTACGTTAGCGTCTACTGAAATAATAGAAAGTATTTAATGAATATTTGGATGTATCTTTCATTATGTATAAACATTTCCATACATTATTAATTTAATTACAAATAATTGAAGTTATATTCAATAATGTAAACTAATGCTGCCCATTATTATTTTAATTACAAATAATTGAAGTTATATTCAATAATGTAAACTAATGCTGCCCATGAATGAGGAAAGGAGAGAATATTTGTTGTCATTTATCTCAAATTTCAGTCACAATAAATTCAAATTGACAACAAGTTTGACAAAAAATTGAGTCGCCAAAAATCAAGAATGAGGTTATTGTGCCATCAATCAAATATCTAATGGTGCATTCTTAACATATTACCTGAAGGATATTTTTCCTTGAAGGCAAGAATCTAGATGTGGAGTTGGGACTCAATCTGGAATTTGTCTTTGTATGATATGTGAGAAATGTGCTTAATTTACTAATTATCTCAAGCGAAAGATTAAAAGTTATTGTTTGATTTTGTGAGAGTCAAAAGAGCATTAACATACATGAGCATATAACCGGAAATGATGAATATACTGTGCATGCATTATGCAGTTTAGTATCAGAACAATATAAATATATTGAAAATTAAACATCATTTCAATTGGCACCAGTGGCGCAATTGGTAAGCGCGTTCAGCTGTTAGCTGAAAGGTTGGTGGTTCGAGTCCACTCCGGTGCGAGTCAACTTTTCTTTACATTTCTCAAAAGGAACCTTTTCTGAGAATTGAAACTGGCGACTTTCAAAAATCTCAAATGAAAGCTTTCCAAAGCAGCCAAAATATTTTCCAGTTGAAGTGCGTTGCAACTCTTCTACGCGTTTATTTCTATAATGACAGTTGTATCAAATAAGATGAAATTTCAACATTCTTTAACCCCTTGTATTTCAAATAGTTCTGAATTTTAGGGAAAAGACAATGATGTTACCTGGCCCTTTAAAATGTATTTGTGACTTCCAATTTGTGGCATGAGAGTTGAGGCTTAGTACAAAGATTGAGGGCAAAATTTTCTCAACATAGATTTATGGCGCTTATGTAATTTCTGAGGGATTGGCTATTTGGGATGCCAGAATCTTACAAATAGCAACCCATGCTAGGTCACATACAGACAAAGAAATTTGGTAGCTTGTGAATGAGTAATGAGAGGAGCCATGTAGTTTCCTACTCTGCTATTTAATGTGTCTGAGTAGGCAAATAGACTACATAGACAAGGTAGGGAGAGGCAAAAAATAAAATTTCAAATGATGTGCTAATTGGAAAGGATCCAAGTGTGAAGGGCAAGGCAGAGGAAATAATTATATCCAAACTATTTTACGTTAGCGTCTACTGAAATAATAGAAAGTATTTAATGAATATTTGGATGTATCTTTCATTATGTAAAAACATTTCCATACATTATTAATTTAATTACAAATAATTGAAGTTATATTCAATAATGTAAACTAATGCTGCCCATTATTATTTTAATTACAAATAATTGAAGTTATATTCAATAATGTAAACTAATGCTGCCCATGAATGAGGAAAGGAGAGAATATTTGTTGTCATTTATCTCAAATTTCAGTCACAATAAATTCAAATTGACAACAAGTTTGACAAAAAATTGAGTCGCCAAAAATCAAGAATGAGGTTATTGTGCCATCAATCAAATATCTAATTGTGCATTCTTAACATATTACCTGAAGGATATTTTTCCTTGAAGGCAAGAATCTAGATGTGGAGTTGGGACTCAATCTGGAATTTGTCTTTGTATGATATGTGAGAAATGTGCTTAATTTACTAATTATCTCAAGCGAAAGATTAAAAGTTATTGTTTGATTTTGTGAGAGTCAAAAGAGCATTAACATACATGAGCATATAACCGGAAATGATGAATATACTGTGCATGCATTATGCAGTTTAGTATCAGAACAATATAAATATATTGAAAATTAAACATCATTTCAATTGGCACCAGTGGCGCAATTGGTAAGCGCGTTCAGCTGTTAGCTGAAAGGTTGGTGGTTCGAGTCCACTCCGGTGCGAGTTAACTTTTCTTTACATTTCTCCAAAGGAACCTTTTCTGAGAATTGAAACTGGCGACTTTCAAAAATCTCAAATGAAAGCTTTCCAAAGCAGCCAAAATATTTTCCAGTTGAAGTGCGTTGCAACTCTTCTACGCGTTTATTTCTATAATGACAGTTGTATCAAATAAGATGAAATTTCAACATTCTTTAACCCCTTGTATTTCAAATAGTTCTGAATTTTAGGGAAAAGACAATGATGTTACCTGGCCCTTTAAAATGTATTTGTGACTTCCAATTTGTGGCATGAGAGTTGAGGCTTAGTACAAAGATTGAGGGCAAAATTTTCTCAACATAGATTTATGGCGCTTATGTAATTTCTGAGGGATTGGCTATTTGGGATGCCAGAATCTTACAAATAGCAACCCATGCTAGGTCACATACAGACAAAGAAATTTGGTAGCTTGTGAATGAGTAATGAGAGGAGCCATGTAGTTTCCTACTCTGCTATTTAATGTGTCTGAGTAGGCAAATAGACTACATAGACAAGGTAGGGAGAGGCAAAAAATAAAATTTCAAATGATGTGCTAATTGGAAAGGATCCAAGTGTGAAGGGCAAGGCAGATGATAATTATATCCAAACTATTTTACGTTAGCGTTTACTGAAATAATAGAAAGTATTTAATGAATCTTTGGATGTATCTTTCATTATGTATAAACATTTCCATACATTATTAATTTAATTACAAATAATTGAAGTTATATTCAATAATGTAAACTAATGCTGCCCATGAATGAGGAAAGGAGAGAATATTTGTTGTCATTTATCTCAAATTTCAGTCACAATAAATTCAAATTGACAACAAGTTTGACAAAAAATTGAGTCGCCAAAAATCAAGAATGAGGTAATTGTGCCATCAATCAAATATCTAATGGTGCATTCTTAACATATTACCTGAAGGATATTTTTCCTTGAAGGCAAGAATCTAGATGTGGAGTTGGGACTCAATCTGGAATTTGTCTTTGAATGATATGTGAGAAATGTGCTTAATTTACTAATTATCTCAAGCGAAAGATTAAAAGTTATTGTTTGATTTTGTGAGAGTCAAAAGAGCATTAACATACATGAGCATATAACCGGAAATGATGAATATACTGTGCATGCATTATGCAGTTTAGTATCAGAACAATATAAATATATTGAAAATTAAACATCATTTCAATTGGCACCAGTGGCGCAATTGGTAAGCGCGTTCAGCTGTTAGCTGAAAGGTTGGTGGTTCGAGTCCACTCCGGTGCGAGTCAACTTTTCTTTACATTTCTCAAAAGGAACCTTTTCTGAGAATTGAAACTGGCGACTTTCAAAAATCTCAAATGAAAGCTTTCCAAAGCAGCCAAAATATTTTCCAGTTGAAGTGCGTTGCAACTCTTCTACTCCTTTATTTCTATAATGACAGTTGTATCAAATAAGATGAAATTTCAACATTCTTTAACCCCTTGTATTTCAAATAGTTCTGAATTTTAGGGAAAAGACAATGATGTTACCTGGCCCTTTAAAATGTATTTGTGACTTCCAATTTGTGGCATGAGAGTTGAGGCTTAGTACAAAGATTGAGGGCAAAATTTTCTCAACATAGATTTATGGCGCTTATGTAATTTCTGAGGGATTGGCTATTTGGGATGCCAGAATCTTACAAATAGCAACCCATGCTAGGTCACATACAGACAAAGAAATTTGGTAGCTTGTGAATGAGTAATGAGAGGAGCCATGTAGTTTCCTACTCTGCTATTTAATGTGTCTGAGTAGGCAAATAGACTACATAGACAAGGTAGGGAGAGGCAAAAAATAAAATTTCAAATGATGTGCTAATTGGAAAGGATCCAAGTGTGAAGGGCAAGGCAGAGGAAATAATTATATCCAAACTATTTTACGTTAGCGTCTACTGAAATAATAGAAAGTATTTAATGAATATTTGGATGTATCTTTCATTATGTATAAACATTTCCATACATTATTAATTTAATTACAAATAATTGAAGTTATATTCAATAATGTAAACTAATGCTGCCCATTATTATTTTAATTACAAATAATTGAAGTTATATTCAATAATGTAAACTAATGCTGCCCATGAATGAGGAAAGGAGAGAATATTTGTTGTCATTTATCTCAAATTTCAGTCACAATAAATTCAAATTGACAACAAGTTTGACAAAAAATTGAGTCGCCAAAAATCAAGAATGAGGTTATTGTGCCATCAATCAAATATCTAATGGTGCATTCTTAACATATTACCTGAAGGATATTTTTCCTTGAAGGCAAGAATCTAGATGTGGAGTTGGGACTCAATCTGGAATTTGTCTTTGTATGATATGTGAGAAATGTGCTTAATTTACTAATTATCTCAAGCGAAAGATTAAAAGTTATTGTTTGATTTTGTGAGAGTCAAAAGAGCATTAACATACATGAGCATATAACCGGAAATGATGAATATACTGTGCATGCATTATGCAGTTTAGTATCAGAACAATATAAATATATTGAAAATTAAACATCATTTCAATTGGCACCAGTGGCGCAATTGGTAAGCGCGTTCAGCTGTTAGCTGAAAGGTTGGTGGTTCGAGTCCACTCCGGTGCGAGTTAACTTTTCTTTACATTTCTCCAAAGGAACCTTTTCTGAGAATTGAAACTGGCGACTTTCAAAAATCTCAAATGAAAGCTTTCCAAAGCAGCCAAAATATTTTCCAGTTGAAGTGCGTTGCAACTCTTCTACGCGTTTATTTCTATAATGACAGTTGTATCAAATAAGATGAAATTTCAACATTCTTTAACCCCTTGTATTTCAAATAGTTCTGTATTTTAGGGAAAAGACAATGATGTTACCTGGCCCTTTAAAATGTATTTGTGACTTCCAATTTGTGGCATGAGAGTTGAGGCTTAGTACAAAGATTGAGGGCAAAATTTTCTCAACATAGATTTATGGCGCTTATGTAATTTCTGAGGGATTGGCTATTTGGGATGCCAGAATCTTACAAATAGCAACCCATGCTGGGTCACATACAGTGGAAGAAATTTGGTAGCTTGTGAATGAGTGATGAGAGGAGCCATGTAGTTTCCTACTCTGCTATTAAATGTGTCTGAGTAGGCAAATAGACTACTTAGACAAGGTAGGGAGAGGCAAAAAATAAAATTGCAAATGATGTGCTAATTGGAAAGGATCCAAGTGTGAAGGGCAAGGCAGAGGAAATAATTATATCCAACTATTTTACGTTAGCGTCTACTGAAATAATAGAAAGTATTTAATGAATCTTTGGATGTATCTTTCATTATGTATAAACATTTCCATACATTATTAATTTAATTACAAATAATTGAAGTTATATTCAATAATGTAAACTAATGCTGCCCATGAATGAGGAAAGGAGAGAATATTAGTTGTCATTTATCTCAAATTTCAGTCACAATAAATTCAAATTGACAACAAGTTTGACAAAAAATTGAGTCGCCAAAAATCAAGAATGAGGTTATTGTGCCATCAATCAAATATCTAATGGTGCATTATTAACATATTACCTGAAGGATATTTTTCCTTGAAGGCAAGAATCTAGATGTGGAGTTGGGACTCAATCTGGAATTTGTCTTTGTATGATATGTGAGAAATATGCTTAATTTACTAATTATCTCAAGCGAAAGATTAAAAGTTATTGTTTGATTTTGTGAGAATCAAAAGAGCATTAACATACATGAGCATATAACCGGAAATGATGAATATACTGTGCATGCATTATGCAGTTTAGTATCAGAACAATATAAATATATTGAAAATTAAACATCATTTCAATTGGCACCAGTGGCGCAATTGGTAAGCGCGTTCAGCTGTTAGCTGAAAGGTTGGTGGTTCGAGTCCACTCCGGTGCGAGTCAACTTTTCTTTACATTTCTCAAAAGGAACCTTTTCTGAGAATTGAAACTGGCGACTTTCAAAAATCTCAAATGAAAGCTTTCCAAAGCAGCCAAAATATTTTCCAGTTGAAGTGCGTTGCAACTCTTCTACGCGTTTATTTCTATAATGACAGTTGTATCAAATAAGATGAAATTTCAACATTCTTTAACCCCTTGTATTTCAAATAGTTCTGAATTTTAGGGAAAAGACAATGATGTTACCTGGCCCTTTAAAATGTATTTGTGACTTCCAATTTGTGGCATGAGAGTTGAGGCTTAGTACAAAGATTGAGGGCAAAATTTTCTCAACATAGATTTATGGCGCTTATGTAATTTCTGAGGGATTGGCTATTTGGGATGCCAGAATCTTACAAATAGCAACCCATGCTGGGTCACATACAGAGGAAGAAATTTGGTAGCTTGTGAATGAGTGATGAGAGGAGCCATGTAGTTTCCTACTCTGCTATTTAATGTGTCTGAGTAGGCAAATAGACTACTTAGACAAGGTAGGGAGAGGCAAAAAATAAAATTTCAAATGATGTGCTGATTGGAAAGGATCCAAGTGTGAAGGGCAAGGCAGAGGAAATAATTATATCCAAAGTATTTTACATTAGCGTCTACTGAAATAATAGAAAGTATTTAATGAATCTTTGGATGTATCTTTCATTATGTATAAACATTTCCATACATTATTAATTTAATTACAAATAATTGAAGTTATATTCAATAATGTAAACTAATGCTGCCCATGAATGAGGAAAGGAGAGAATATTAGTTGTCATTTATCTCAAATTTCAGTCACAATAAATTCAAATTGACAACAAGTTTGACAAAAAATTGAGTCGCCAAAAATCAAGAATGAGGTTATTGTGCCATCAATCAAATATCTAATGGTGCATTATTAACATATTACCTGAAGGATATTTTTCCTTGAAGGCAAGAATCTAGATGTGGAGTTGGGACTCAATCTGGAATTTGTCTTTGTATGATATGTGAGAAATATGCTTAATTTACTAATTATCTCAAGCGAAAGATTAAAAGTTATTGTTTGATTTTGTGAGAATCAAAACAGCATTAACATACATGAGCATATAACCGGAAATGATGAATATACTGTGCATGCATTATGCAGTTTAGTATCAGAACAATATAAATATATTGAAAATTAAACATCATTTCAATTGGCACCAGTGGCGCAATTGGTAAGCGCGTTCAGCTGTTAGCTGAAAGGTTGGTGGTTCGAGTCCACTCCGGTGCGAGTCAACTTTTCTTTACATTTCTCAAAAGGAACCTTTTCTGAGAATTGAAACTGGCGACTTTCAAAAATCTCAAATGAAAGCTTTCCAAAGCAGCCAAAATATTTTCCAGTTGAAGTGCGTTGCAACTCTTCTACGCGTTTATTTCTATAATGACAGTTGTATCAAATAAGATGAAATTTCAACATTCTTTAACCCCTTGTATTTCAAATAGTTCTGAATTTTAGGGAAAAGACAATGATGTTACCTGGCCCTTTAAAATGTATTTGTGACTTCCAATTTGTGGCATGAGAGTTGAGGCTTAGTACAAAGATTGAGGGCAAAATTTTCTCAACATAGATTTATGGCGCTTATGTAATTTCTGAGGGATTGGCTATTTGGGATGCCAGAATCTTACAAATAGCAACCCATGCTGGGTCACATACAGAGGAAGAAATTTGGTAGCTTGTGAATGAGTGATGAGAGGAGCCATGTAGTTTCCTACTCTGCTATTTAATGTGTCTGAGTAGGCAAATAGACTACTTAGACAAGGTAGGGAGAGGCAAAAAATAAAATTTCAAATGATGTGCTAATTGGAAAGGATCCAAGTGTGAAGGGCAAGGCAGAGGAAATAATTATATCCAAAGTATTTTACGTTAGCGTCTACTGAAATAATAGAAAGTATTTAATGAATCTTTGGATGTATCTTTCATTATGTATAAACATTTCCATACATTATTAATTTAATTACAAATAATTGAAGTTATATTCAATAATGTAAACTAATGCTGCCCATGAATGAGGAAAGGAGAGAATATTTGTTGTCATTTATCTCAAATTTCAGTCACAATAAATTCAAATTGACAACCAGTTTGACAAAAAAATGAGTCGCCAAAAATCAAGAATGAGGTTATTGTGCCATCAATCAAATATCTAATGGTGCATTATTAACATATTACCTGAAGGATATTTCTCCTTGAAGGCAAGAATCTAGATGTGGAGTTGGGGCTCAATCTGGAATTAGTCTTTGTATGATATGTGAGAAATGTGCTTAATTTACTAATTATCTCAAGCGAAAGATTAAAAGTTATTGTTTGATTTTGTGAGAGTCAAAACAGCATTAACATACATGAGCATATAATAATAATAATAATAAAAATTTATATAGCGCTGTATCAGACTAAGTCTGCTCTAAGCGCGTCTCGAGATAGTGCTTCCTATATAAATGCGTCTTTAGTTTTTTCTTGAAAGTGTCTATAGTTTTGCAATTTTTCACTTCAAGGGGCAGGGCATTCCAGTTTTTCGGAGCATATACCATGAAAGCCCTGTCACCATATGTTTTCATATTCGTCTTGGGTACTATATACTCATTTTTATTGTTGGATCTTAGTCCCAGATTAGATTTCTTACCAGTTAATAATTGGGCAAGGTATTCTGGGGCAAAGCCATTTTGCACCTTCCATGTTAATAGAGAAATTTTAAAATCAATCCTCGCCTCTACTGGCAGCCAATGAAGGTCCATAAGCTTTTGTGTAATGTGATCCCTCTTTTTGAGTTTACCTACTACTCTTGCTGCAGCATTCTGTAACTTTTGTAGTTTGGCAATTTCACACTTTGGTAGACCTGCTAAGAGTGAATTCCCATAGTCAAGGGTAGAAGTGACAAAAGAGTGAGCAAGAGTGTTTGCTGTTTTCTCATCTAAACAGTTTCTAATGCTAGCTAAATTTTTTACATGGAAATAGCCATTTTTGCACATTTTTTTAATTTGCGATTTCATTAATAACTCCTGATCCAGAATCACCCCAAGATCCTTAACTGTTTTTGATCTAGAGATATTAGTCTCACCTACTAAGATTTCATTTGGTAAATTTTCTTTTCTGAAATCACAGCTTTTACCACATAAAAGCATTTCTGTTTTCTCATCATTTATCTTCATTTTATTCTCTATCAAAAATTTCATAATTATCAATTTGATACATTTTTCCATTTCTATACAAGACCTATTTCTATCTTCTACAGATTTTGGATCTATTGTAATATATAATTGCGTATCATCAGCATAGATGTGATGTTTGAGACCAAAATCACCAACAATGTCAGACAGAGGCTCCATATATGCTGTGAACAGCAGTGGTCCTAACACAGAGCCCTGAGGAACCCCATAACTAATATTCATATTGTCAGATCTTTTACCTTCAATTGTTACACATTGTTTCCTGTTTGCTAGATATGACCGGAACCACTGTAAGGCTGTGCCCCTAATACCACATCTTTTTTCCAGCCTATTCAATAATATGTTATGATCAATGGTGTCGAATGCCGCTGATAGATCAAGTAGCACTAGCATTACCGTTTTACCACTATCAATATCCATTAAAATGTCATTTTGTACCTTCAACAGTGCAGTCTCAGGGCTATGAAATTCCTTATACGCTGATTGAAATATACATTGAATATCATTATTTATGAGATGACTTACAAATTGCTTAGCAATCGCCCTTTCTATTAATTTAGATAAATAAGCAAGATTCGAAACCGGTCTATAATTTATTTTAATTAATTCTAGCCCCAGCTTCTTAATTAATGGTCTAATGATGGCCATTTTTAAGTCATCAGGCATGCTACCCATTGAAATAGATTTATTTATAATAGCTTTTATAAGCGGTAATAGGGGACCCATACATTCAGCCAGAAGCCAGGTTGGGATGGGATCTAGTTCACACGACTTCTTTGCTGATTCTTTGATTAGCTTTGATACGTCTGCATCATCTAATAATTCAAACTTTTCCAGGTGAGTATTAAATTTGACTTTCTCGACCATCTGTGGTGATGTATTGTTAATTTTATCCATATTCTCCCTGAGGTTTGAGATTTTATCCAGGAAAAAGTTATTAAATTCTGATGCTAACTCCTTACTATCATTATGTTTGGGGAAGGGAGTATCCTCTTTAGTGTGTTAATAGTTTATTTAGTATTTTGAATAGCCTTTTTGGATCCGATTTATTTGAATTTATTATTTCTGCGTAATAATTGTTTCTCGAATCTCTGATCATGTTGTTATACTTATTTCTTTGTAGTTGATATTGAATCTTATCTGAGTCAAGACGACTTTTATCATATTTTCTTTCAAGTTTCCGTTTTTTCTTTTTTTCATTTTTAATCTCATCAGATAGCCAAGGGGCCGGTTTCCTGTTTATTATTGTTTTCTCAATCATAGGAGCATGTTTGTCAAGTATACATGTTAATTTGTTATATTCAGTTAATAATTCATTAAGGTCCTTTTCATTATATGATTTATTATCGCTGAATTTCTCTTGAATATCATTAATGAAATTTTTTATGTTTATTTTTTTGTAGTTTCTGTATGATACCTTTTTTTTGTTTTTGATTTTAGTTTGAAGGTTTAGGGTGAGTGTAATAATACTATGGTCAGATATTTTTCATCAACCTTGTGTTCTTTTATTAAAGTACTGTTTATATTTGTGATTAATAGATCCAGCGTATTTCCTAATATATGTGTTGGTTCTGTTACATGATTTCGAAAATTATATAAATCCAGAATGTCATTGAATTTAATAACATTAGGCCTCTCTGGTTTATTCATATGGAAATTATAGTCCCCGACGAAAAGCACTTCATGTGTATATGTCGAATAGTAGCTTAGCAAATCACTAAATTCATCAAAAAATTCTGTGTAAGTGTATTTATTTTTGTCTGAGGGTTCCGGTCTATATATAGTTATAATTGTGCATAATTTGGTTTTGGTTTTGATATTAATCTCCATCATTTCCATTGTTAATAAATTATGATTTTTATTAATTTTCTTTATGTCTATTTCAGGTCTAAAAATAACAGCCAAGCCGCCTCCAGATCTTAGAGTACGCGGTAAGTGTTCAATGTCATAATTATTTTCTTTAATTTTGCCTTTAATTATTTTTTCATTTGATTCATTCATCCAAGTTTCAGTAATAAAAAATAGATCAACATTATTTTCCGTTATATATAAGTTAAGAAGTTCTACTTTGTTTCCTATGCTTTGTACATTTGCCGTAGCTATTTTTAATTCCTTATTTATTTCGGAATGTATCTTGTTTCTATTTATTTTATTTTTGATTAAGTTTACATTTTTTCTATTTAAAATACTATTTTTGTTAATTTGATTCGTGTCGACCTGGGCATTAAGGCAACTTTCCTCAGAGACTCCAGTCATTGACCCCATGACGTCATTTTGTAGGATTCTCCTCTCACCCCCAGCAGATTGCCCCCCATGACGGCCAATCAGATTAAGGGAGGGCGGAGCTAACGTCCGATCGCTTCGAAACTTTGAGAGGCGATTAACAATATCAGGACTATCTTCAGTTCGATTAAAGTTACGAGTTACAATTTTGTTACTGTCAGAAAGATAACTAAATCGATTTGAAAGCGCTATTGGGTTTATCGACGAAGTGAGACCCGTTTTGCTTTTACGTGTCAACCTATTATGGGCGTGACTATTTTGATCACGTGACTTTGACAATGCCCATATTTGGAACACATTTCTTGGTTGCCGCTTTCCATTAAGAGTGTCCGATTGGGGAATACCTCTTGCAGATTTAAAATGATTAATTGAAATTGGTGTGCCTTTGTACTTACAATTTACTTACAAGGAATTTGTCTCATATTGCTACATAGAACTTCACTATATAGTTTTGTATTTTTGTTAGAAAAAAAGTTTTTATCATTGCCTGCGATTTGACTACGGAGGTAAGGGATGGGCTTATTTATTAATGTACTTTTCATAGCATCTTCATAGAGAATACCATAGTTTGACATGTTAAAATCATTTATTTTGAAAACTTGCTGTTTAAGATTACATTCAAGATCACTCATGCATACCTCACAACCATTGCATTTCTCTATTGTATCATGCACCATGCAATTGTATTTCACATTATCACAGTAGTTTTGGCGATATGGACTTCTTATTTCATTTTTGGTTAATTCATTAAAATGACTATCACAGTACAACCTCATATTCAATTTTTCACCACCATTCGTAGCAGATAAACAATTTGAGCTAATATTTTTAGCAGAAAAACACTTTCTACTAACATATGCCATGCTAAGATTACCTAATTTAACTAATTTACCTTTATTATTTTCGCCCTTACCCCCCGAAAAACATCATTCGTTAAATTTCATTTTTTTGCCACCAGATACATGTTCAAAAATACATCTGACCCCATAGCTGCATTTACCAGTCCTAGCAAAATTGGTGCAGATACCTCTGGACTCAACTTTGGGGGTGCTTTCAGCTATGATAGTATCAACTGCGTCTAGGGCCATAATCATCTGTAGGGGACTACCCATTATGAGCATACCCTGCGCTAAATCCTCTGGATTCTGGGATTTAATATTTTCAGAATGATTCCAGGATATCTTTCTCAGCTTAGCTGAGGAAAAATGCTGGATATTTTTGACTGTGGAACCCTTAATTCCAATAATTGCCCCCTTTTTATCAGAGGGAACCTCTTTTACTATATTGACATCAGTTTTGATCAATTCAGCAATTATTTTAGACTCAATCTCCCCCTTCTCTACTTGTATATTACCCATAGAGCTAGGTATTGTCTCAGGTGGAAAATCATTCAAGTCCTGAGTGAGATCAATATAAATCATAGGCATTATGTAATTAACAAAAGCCTTGGCACCGACATCAGTGATGTGATAACCATCGTCAACCATAGTTTGGATTCTTAAAAAGGATTCAAAAGCATTCCTAAATGTTGTTACTTGCAATTTGCATTTGTTGTCCTCAGAGATTCTAAAGTTCTGAATTTTCTTGTTAAGCTGTGTGAACTCACTAGTATTGATTCTACTGGGTGGAGTCGTACACAAAATTACCTGTGCATGCGTATCCTCATGCAGAACCTTCATGACCTCAAAAATACCCTCATACACATCATGAACTTTTTCTCCATCAACAATATCTTGTGATCCCAGTATAACCACTATACAATGAAATTCGCGAAGCTTTGTTATTGTCTCTTTACTAGATATTGTACTCTTAAGATGGACTGCAGAAGTATTTTCCCCAATATCTGGGACAAAAATATTCACATCTCTGAAATCTGATGCCATTTTCTTAATCCTGCAGCCATTTACACTTTCCGTTAGAAAAAGGATCCTCGGCTTTTCAGGGGTCTTCTTACTGTCAGAGTTACCCTTACTCGGCGAGTCCTGACTTAGAGTTAACAATTTATTTTCAGCTTTTTCTTCATCTAATTTTTCTGACAAAACAGCAATATTTGAGTCTTTGACTTCCAGCTCATCCTTCAATTCATTAATCTTCAAGTTTGAGAAATGTAATTGTTCTAAAGTATCATTTAATTTAGCCTTATAATTGTTCAATTTTATCTTTAATTCATCAATTTCAATCTTGAGTTGCTTATCGACTTGTTTATCCTTCCTTCCAGCTGGAGCTGCTGCTGCCACAGGAGGAGGCGCTGCTGCTGTAGCGTTACTACTGCTACTCCTGGTGACTTTGCCACGCTGAGGTTTTGCTGTACTTTCTACCACAGTAGTGTCCAGATCTGCCTCCAGGTCGGGCTGAGCATATTCTGCCATCGCCATTGTATGCTTCAATTACATAAGAAAACACAAAACTATTTTTATTTATATGTATATTTGCACAGATTCACAGAACAGCCTCAATTTCCTATATGGAGAAAATTGATCGCAGTAGTTAACAATAGTTTGTTATAACACAAGATTTCTAATCCTATTTGTTTTCAGTATGAGAAAATAATATTACACAAGCTAACACTTCAGATTTTTTAATCCTATTAGCCTTCAATATGAGAAAACCAGTATTACAATATTACAACACACGACCCCTATATGGAGGAGTTATTAATAGCTTAATGTTCTATATGGAGAAGATTAAGCACAGCACACAAATCCTATATGGAGGAATTTTGTGTAAATTTCCTTAAATTCTTTATTTGGCAATAAAAAACCAGAAATTCGACAAATTGATTCCTATATGGAGGAACCCGATACCAACACAAATAGTAATATATATTCTCTATATGGAGAGATGCAACAAAGCCCACAAATAATCCTATATGGAGGAATTTTGTGTATATTTCAATAAAATCTCACAGCAGAGAAATTCGACAACCTGATTCCTATATGGAGGAACCCGACTTCAACACCTTGATTCCTATATGGAGGAACCCGTAAACAATATACTTTCTCTTTATGACGAGAGCACCAAAGCAACAAATAATCCTATATGGAGGATATTTGTAGTATAATATAGTTTAGATTTTCTATATGGAGAAAATCAAAACCAGTAGATATAGAAATCAAAATACAAGAAACCGGTGTATATTTCTATATTATAACTTTAAATTTTCTATATGGAGAAAATTCAAGTCAATACCAAAACACGTCGCCCAATTTCTTTTATAGAAGAATAGGGCATACACCAAGTTTGACAATATTAATTATTATAATTATAATGTTTGATCACTTACTCGTTTGGTTGCAGAGTCACTCTTATCGCCACCCGGATTTGCTGATGACTGGGTAACGACGCTTGCTTAAAAACCTCTGTTTAAAAAACTGTATTGATAAAAGCAATATGATAAATAAATCCGGATAAAAACACAAAGCGTGCAACTGTTCCCCAGGTTTGGTGGTTATCGGCTGGGTCCTTCTTCTACTGCTATCGGGTGACGATGATTGCCACACAGTAGTCAGGGTTTATATACTATAGCTATATGCCTAATATGGTCACGAGAAATGTCAGAATTGATAAACTCACCTTGAACACCTTTATCAGTACTGGCGTGTCCAGGAATAGTTGAACTCAATATATTTATTTTTGTTAACACACAATTGCAATAATTATCAATTTGTGTAATAATATGATCTACTTGATACGCAATTCTAATTTGTAGAAACGTACAAGCGGTCAGAGGGGTATATTTAATGCGGGTTCTTTGTGTACACTGTAGTTTTGATTTTGGCGGGAGGAAACTTAATGTTTATTTTCTGTTTCAACAGGTACCTTCCAGGAAATGATATTATATAATGATAAATCGATTTAGCGAGACCGACACTTAATATATTGAGACCGACGGTTATATTATGATAAGTCCTAGGAGGTTTTATACGTGCCCGGTATATATAGGTTTATATATACAATCCAACGCTGTCGTTGTTTTCGTCCTGTTCAAGTTGATTTCTTGCCTTAAAGTCCAACACAATTTATCCCAATTTTCACAAAAGGTATATTTAGGTTGGTACTCCAGAGATTTGGTATAATTTTCTTGTGAGAAGGTATTTTTTGGAAGGATGAAAGGTGATTTAATTTCCTAGAAATCGCAGCTCCTAGAAAACGCGTCCGCTCCTCCCGCCACCCGCATACATATCCATATAACCGGAAATGATGAATATACTGTGCATGCATTATGCAGTTTAGTATCAGAACAATATAAATATATTGAAAATTAAACATCATTTCAATTGGCACCAGTGGCGCAATTGGTAAGCGCGTTCAGCTGTTAGCTGAAAGGTTGGTGGTTCGAGTCCACTCCGGTGCGAGTCAACTTTTCTTTACATTTCTCAAAAGGAACCTTTTCTGAGAATTGAAACTGGCGACTTTCAAAAATCTCAAATGAAAGCTTTCCAAAGCAGCCAAAATATTTTCCAGTTGAAGTGCGTTGCAACTCTTCTACGCGTTTATTTCTATAATGACAGTTGTATCAAATAAGATGAAATTTCAACATTCTTTAACCCCTTGTATTTCAAATAGTTCTGAATTTTAGGGAAAAGACAATGATGTTACCTGGCCCTTTAAAATGTATTTGTGACTTCCAATTTGTGGCATGAGAGTTGAGGCTTAGTACAAAGATTGAGGGCAAAATTTTCTCAACATAGATTTATGGCGCTTATGTAATTTCTGAGGGATTGGCTATTTGGGATGCCAGAATCTTACAAATAGCAACCCATTCTGGGTCACATACAGAGGAAGAAATTTGGTAGCTTGTGAATGAGTGATGAGAGAAGCCATGTAGTTTCCTACTCTGCTATCTAATGTGTCTGAGTAGGCAAATAGACTACTTAGACAAGGTAGGGAGAGGCCAAAAATAAAATTGCAAATGATGTGCTAATTGGAAAGGATCCAAGTGTGAAGGGCAAGGCAGAGGAAATAATTATATCCAAACTATTTTACGTTAGCATCTACTGAAATAATAGAAAGTATTTAATGAATCTTTGGATGTATCTTTCATTATGTATAAACATTTCCATACATTATTAATTTAATTACAAATAATTGAAGTTATATTCAATAATGTAAACTAATGCTGCCCATGAATGAGGAAAGGAGAGAATATTTGTTGTCATTTATCTCAAATTTCAGTCACAATAAATTCAAATTGACAACAAGTTTGACAAAAAATTGAGTCGCCAAAAATCAAGAATGAGGTTATTGTGCCATCAATCAAATATCTAATGGTGCATTATTAACATATTACCTGAAGGATATTTTTCCTTGAAGGCAAGAATCTAGATGTGGAGTTGGGACTCAATCTGGAATTTGTCTTTGTATGATATGTGAGAAATGTGCTTAATTTACTAATTATCTCAAGCGAAAGATTAAAAGTTATTGTTTGATTTTGTGAGAGTCAAAACAGCATTAGCATACATGAGCATATAACCGGAAATGATGAATATACTGTGCATGCATTATGCAGTTTAGTATCAGAACAATATAAATATATTGAAAATTAAACATCATTTCAATTGGCACCAGTGGCGCAATTGGTAAGCGCGTTCAGCTGTTAGCTGAAAGGTTGGTGGTTCGAGTCCACTCTGGTGCGAGTCAACTTTTCTTTACATTTCTCAAAAGGAACCTTTTCTGAGAATTGAAACTGGCGACTTTCAAAAATCTCAAATGAAAGCTTTCCAAAGCAGCCAAAATATTTTCCAGTTGAAGTGCGTTGCAACTCTTCTACGCGTTTATTTCTATAATGACAGTTGTATCAAATAAGATGAAATTTCAACATTCTTTAACCCCTTGTATTTCAAATAGTTCTGAATTTTAGGGAAAAGACAATGATGTTACCTGGCCCTTTAAAATGTATTTGTAACTTCCAATTTGTGGCATGAGAGTTGAGGCTTAGTACAAAGATTGAGGGCAAAATTTTCTCAACATAGATTTATGGCACTTATGTAATTTCTGAGGGATTGGCTATTTGGGATGCCAGAATCTTACAAATAGCAACCCATGCTGGGTCACATACAGAGGAAGAAATTTGGTAGCTTGTGAATGAGTGATGAGAGGAGCCATGTAGTTTCCTACTCTGCTATCTAATGTGTCTGAGTAGGCAAATAGACTACTTAGACAAGGTAGGGAGAGGCAAAAAATAAAATTTCAAATGATGTGCTAATTGGAAAGGATCCAAGTGTGAAGGGCAAGGCAGAGGAAATAATTATATCCAAACTATTTTACGTTAGCGTCTACTGAAATAATAGAAAGTATTTAATGAATCTTTGGATGTATCTTTCATTATGTATAAACATTTCCAAACATTATTAATTTAATTACAAATAATTGAAGTTATATTCAATAATATAAACTAATGCTGCCCATGAATGAGGAAAGGAGAGAATATTTGTTGTCATTTATCTCAAATTTCAGTCACAATAAATTCAAATTGACAACCAGTTTGACAAAAAAATGAGTCGCCAAAAATCAAGAATGAGGTTATTGTGCCATCAATCAAATATCTAATGGTGCATTATTAACATATTACCTGAAGGATATTTTTCCTTGAAGGCAAGAATCTAGATGTGGAGTTGGGACTCAATCTGGAATTTGTCTTTGTATGATATGTGAGAAATGTGCTTAATTTACTAATTATCTCAAGCGAAAGATTAAAAGTTATTGTTTGATTTTGTGAGAGTCAAAACAGCATTAGCATACATGAGCATATAACCGGAAATGATGAATATACTGTGCATGCATTATGCAGTTTAGTATCAGAACAATATAAATATATTGAAAATTAAACATCATTTCAATTGGCACCAGTGGCGCAATTGGTAAGCGCGTTCAGCTGTTAGCTGAAAGGTTGGTGGTTCGAGTCCACTCTGGTGCGAGTCAACTTTTCTTTACATTTCTCAAAAGGAACCTTTTCTGAGAATTGAAACTGGCGACTTTCAAAAATCTCAAATGAAAGCTTTCCAAAGCAGCCAAAATATTTTCCAGTTGAAGTGCGTTGCAACTCTTCTACGCGTTTATTTCTATAATGACAGTTGTATCAAATAAGATGAAATTTCAACATTCTTTAACCCCTTGTATTTCAAATAGTTCTGAATTTTAGGGAAAAGACAATGATGTTACCTGGCCCTTTAAAATGTATTTGTAACTTCCAATTTGTGGCATGAGAGTTGAGGCTTAGTACAAAGATTGAGGGCAAAATTTTCTCAACATAGATTTATGGCACTTATGTAATTTCTGAGGGATTGGCTATTTGGGATGCCAGAATCTTACAAATAGCAACCCATGCTGGGTCACATACAGAGGAAGAAATTTGGTAGCTTGTGAATGAGTGATGAGAGGAGCCATGTAGTTTCCTACTCTGCTATCTAATGTGTCTGAGTAGGCAAATAGACTACTTAGACAAGGTAGGGAGAGGCAAAAAATAAAATTTCAAATGATGTGCTAATTGGAAAGGATCCAAGTGTGAAGGGCAAGGCAGAGGAAATAATTATATCCAAACTATTTTACGTTAGCGTCTACTGAAATAATAGAAAGTATTTAATGAATCTTTGGATGTATCTTTCATTATGTATAAACATTTCCAAACATTATTAATTTAATTACAAATAATTGAAGTTATATTCAATAATATAAACTAATGCTGCCCATGAATGAGGAAAGGAGAGAATATTTGTTGTCATTTATCTCAAATTTCAGTCACAATAAATTCAAATTGACAACCAGTTTGACAAAAAAATGAGTCGCCAAAAATCAAGAATGAGGTTATTGTGCCATCAATCAAATATCTAATGGTGCATTATTAACATATTACCTGAAGGATATTTTTCCTTGAAGGCAAGAATCTAGATGTGGAGTTGGGACTCAATCTGGAATTTGTCTTTGTATGATATGTGAGAAATGTGCTTAATTTACTAATTATCTCAAGCGAAAGATTAAAAGTTATTGTTTGATTTTGTGAGAGTCAAAACAGCATTAGCATACATGAGCATATAACCGGAAATGATGAATATACTGTGCATGCATTATGCAGTTTAGTATCAGAACAATATAAATATATTGAAAATTAAACATCATTTCAATTGGCACCAGTGGCGCAATTGGTAAGCGCGTTCAGCTGTTAGCTGAAAGGTTGGTGGTTCGAGTCCACTCTGGTGCGAGTCAACTTTTCTTTACATTTCTCAAAAGGAACCTTTTCTGAGAATTGAAACTGGCGACTTTCAAAAATCTCAAATGAAAGCTTTCCAAAGCAGCCAAAATATTTTCCAGTTGAAGTGCGTTGCAACTCTTCTACGCGTTTATTTCTATAATGACAGTTGTATCAAATAAGATGAAATTTCAACATTCTTTAACCCCTTGTATTTCAAATAGTTCTGAATTTTAGGGAAAAGACAATGATGTTACCTGGCCCTTTAAAATGTATTTGTAACTTCCAATTTGTGGCATGAGAGTTGAGGCTTAGTACAAAGATTGAGGGCAAAATTTTCTCAACATAGATTTATGGCACTTATGTAATTTCTGAGGGATTGGCTATTTGGGATGCCAGAATCTTACAAATAGCAACCCATGCTGGGTCACATACAGAGGAAGAAATTTGGTAGCTTGTGAATGAGTGATGAGAGGAGCCATGTAGTTTCCTACTCTGCTATCTAATGTGTCTGAGTAGGCAAATAGACTACTTAGACAAGGTAGGGAGAGGCAAAAAATAAAATTTCAAATGATGTGCTAATTGGAAAGGATCCAAGTGTGAAGGGCAAGGCAGAGGAAATAATTATATCCAAACTATTTTACGTTAGCGTCTACTGAAATAATAGAAAGTATTTAATGAATCTTTGGATGTATCTTTCATTATGTATAAACATTTCCAAACATTATTAATTTAATTACAAATAATTGAAGTTATATTCAATAATATAAACTAATGCTGCCCATGAATGAGGAAAGGAGAGAATATTTGTTGTCATTTATCTCAAATTTCAGTCACAATAAATTCAAATTGACAACCAGTTTGACAAAAAAATGAGTCGCCAAAAATCAAGAATGAGGTTATTGTGCCATCAATCAAATATCTAATGGTGCATTATTAACATATTACCTGAAGGATATTTTTCCTTGAAGGCAAGAATCTAGATGTGGAGTTGGGACTCAATCTGGAATTTGTCTTTGTATGATATGTGAGAAATGTGCTTAATTTACTAATTATCTCAAGCGAAAGATTAAAAGTTATTGTTTGATTTTGTGAGAGTCAAAACAGCATTAGCATACATGAGCATATAACCGGAAATGATGAATATACTGTGCATGCATTATGCAGTTTAGTATCAGAACAATATAAATATATTGAAAATTAAACATCATTTCAATTGGCACCAGTGGCGCAATTGGTAAGCGCGTTCAGCTGTTAGCTGAAAGGTTGGTGGTTCGAGTCCACTCTGGTGCGAGTCAACTTTTCTTTACATTTCTCAAAAGGAACCTTTTCTGAGAATTGAAACTGGCGACTTTCAAAAATCTCAAATGAAAGCTTTCCAAAGCAGCCAAAATATTTTCCAGTTGAAGTGCGTTGCAACTCTTCTACGCGTTTATTTCTATAATGACAGTTGTATCAAATAAGATGAAATTTCAACATTCTTTAACCCCTTGTATTTCAAATAGTTCTGAATTTTAGGGAAAAGACAATGATGTTACCTGGCCCTTTAAAATGTATTTGTAACTTCCAATTTGTGGCATGAGAGTTGAGGCTTAGTACAAAGATTGAGGGCAAAATTTTCTCAACATAGATTTATGGCACTTATGTAATTTCTGAGGGATTGGCTATTTGGGATGCCAGAATCTTACAAATAGCAACCCATGCTGGGTCACATACAGAGGAAGAAATTTGGTAGCTTGTGAATGAGTGATGAGAGGAGCCATGTAGTTTCCTACTCTGCTATCTAATGTGTCTGAGTAGGCAAATAGACTACTTAGACAAGGTAGGGAGAGGCAAAAAATAAAATTTCAAATGATGTGCTAATTGGAAAGGATCCAAGTGTGAAGGGCAAGGCAGAGGAAATAATTATATCCAAACTATTTTACGTTAGCGTCTACTGAAATAATAGAAAGTATTTAATGAATCTTTGGATGTATCTTTCATTATGTATAAACATTTCCAAACATTATTAATTTAATTACAAATAATTGAAGTTATATTCAATAATATAAACTAATGCTGCCCATGAATGAGGAAAGGAGAGAATATTTGTTGTCATTTATCTCAAATTTCAGTCACAATAAATTCAAATTGACAACCAGTTTGACAAAAAAATGAGTCGCCAAAAATCAAGAATGAGGTTATTGTGCCATCAAACAAATATCTAATGGTGAATTATTAATATATTACCTGAAGGATATTTCTCCTTGAAGGCAAGAATCAAGATGTGGAGTTGGGGCTCAATCTGGAATTTGCCTTTGTCTGATATGTGAGAAATGTGCTTAATTTACTAATTATTTCAAGCGAAAGATTAAAAGTTATTGTTTGATTTTGTGAGAGTCAAAACAGCATTAACATACATGAGCATATAACCGGAAATGATGAATATACTGTGCATGCATTATGCAGTTTAGTATCAGAACAATATAGATATATTGAAAATTAAACATCATTTCAATTGGCACCAGTGGCGCAATTGGTAAGAGCGTTCAGCTGTTAGCTGAAAGGTTGGTGGTTCGAGTCCACTCCGGTGCGAGTCAACTTTTCTTTACATTTCTCAAAAGGAACCTTTTCTGAGAATTGTAACTGGCGACTTTCAAAAATCTCAAATGAAGCAGCCAAAATATTTTCCAGTTGAATTGCGTTGCAACTCTTCTACGCGTTTATTTCTATAATGACAGTTGTGTCAAATAAGATGAAATTTCAACATTCTTTAACCCCTTGTATTTCAAATAGTTCTGAATTTTAGGGAAAAGACAATGATGTTACCTGGCCCTTTAAAATGTATTTGTGACTTCCAATTTGTGGCATGAGAGTTGAGGCTTAGTACAAAGATTGAGGGCAAAATTTTCTCAACTTAGATTTATGGCGCTTATGTAATTTCTGAGGGATTGGCTATTTGGGATGCCAGAATCTTACAAATAGCAACCCATGCTGGGTCACATACAGAGGAAGAAATTAGTTAGCTTGTGAATGAGTGATTAGAGGAGCCATGTAGTTTCCTACTCTCCTATTTAATGTGTCTGAGTAGGCAAATAGACTACTTAGACAAGGTTGGGAGAGGCAAAAAATAAAATTGCAAATGATGTGCTAATTGGAAAGGATCCAAGTGTGAAGGGCAAGGCAGAGGAAATAATTATATCCAAACTATTTTACGTTAGCGTCTACTGAAATAATAGAAAGTATTTAATGAATCTTTGGATGTATCTTTCATTATGTATAAACATTTCCATACATTATTAATTTAATTACAAATAATTGAAGTTATATTCAATAATGTAAACTAATGCTGCCCATGAATGAGGAAAGGAGAGAATATTTGTTGTCATTTATCTCAAATTTCAGTCACAATAAATTCAAATTGACAACCAGTTTGACAAAAAAAATGAGTCGCCAAAAATCACGAATGAGGTTATTGTACCATCAAACAAATATCTAATGGTGCATTATTAACATATTACCTGAAGGATATTTCTCCTTGTAGGTAAGAATCTAGATGTAGAGTTGGGGCTCAATCTGGAATTTGTCTTTGTATGATATGTGAGAAATGTGCTTAATTAAGTAATTATTACAAGAGAAAGATTAAAAGCTATTGTTTGATTTTGTGAGAGTCAAAACAGCATTAACATACATGAGCATATAACCGGAAATGATGAATATACTGTGCATGCATTATGCAGTTTAGTATCAGAACAATATAAATATATTGAAAATTAAACATCATTTCAATTGGCACCAGTTTGGGACTTCTCCTTTGTCTCCTTTGAGCTATTTCATGTGAACATTCTTTCAAGACTCTTGTAGGTATTTGATCTGGGCCATTGGCTTTTTTGCAGTTTAGGTTAGAGAGCAATTTTTCAACACCAGCAACATGATGGTAATTGGCTCTATTTGTGGAGAAGTTGGATCACCTTTGTCAGGAATATTTTCCATGTTTTCAGTTGAAAAAACAGATTTGTACTGACGTGAAAGAACCCCCCGCTAGCTTTTACTGTCTTTCACTTCAATGCCATTTTCTTGTGATATAAAGTATACATCTGCAATATGGAAATATTGATACCGAACACTTTTTGACAATGGGTAAATGTCCCATATAATTTACTGTATATTACTGTTTAATACTCAATTATTATTATTTTTCTTAAACTATGGACCTCAACCTTTTTCCCATTGATGGTCTACTGAATTCAATGTCAGGTAAATTGAGTAGCCCAAGGACATATTCATTGTGGGATTCTCTCAACTTATGTTTTATGTGTTTCCTAAGGTTTTTGAATTTTCTACGGTCAGAATCCTTTTTAGTTTTTTCAGCCTTGTTGTATAGTCTTTGTTTTCTTCTTATTTGTCTCTTGATAAAAATTACCACTAATTTACCTTGACGATTGGTCCATAATAAAAAAAAATCGCTCTAATAGTGTTAATTTTGAACGGATTTTGATGAATAAAGACTCTATGAGCTCGTTTTTCAAATATGCATATGATTGAATATCTATATTTATAATAAAATCCACGGAGATTGAAGTTTCATTTTCAAAGTCAATCAAAGGTCACTTCAAGGTCACCGGCAATATTTTATAAAAATAGCCTACAAAGGTCCACATTCAGTCATGTATCATTTTTGGGTGTGTCCCACACAGTAAAAACGTTTTATACCAAAGTCTGTCATTTCTACTAATAATTGTGCCTTCAAAACTGCTCTCAGTGAATACTTGGTCTATCTATTTTTTTTTTTTTTGTAACAGGAAAATTGACCCACTTATTTGTAAACTGAATTATGATTGGTCCATTCATTTGAGGGCTTGTGGCGAGGCTAAAAGGGCAACGATTTGTGATTCCGTCCACCGTTTTGGGGGGATGTGGATCTCATCCCGGGATCTCATCCTCTCTGTATTCTGTAGAGAGGGTTGGCGGCGCCCCTTCTTGCCTCTGTGGGGGATCAATGGCGGCAATTCAGAGGGAATTTTCTTGAATTCCAGCTCACAAGATTCTTTCTTTTTCAGGAGTTCAGCATATCCCTTGGTTTCGTTTAAAAGTCAGTTTTAGAAGAGAGGAACTCCATGATATTATACAAAGCTGAGGGCTGGCTCTGGACCCTTACTCCCAGGGTATTAGCAACTGAGATGCTAATTGTCTGCCTTGTTGCAGCGGATTATTGCAGTGAAAAGTCTTCAGCCCAGTTAACGATTTTACACTTTTCTAAATTGTGGGGAATTATGGTCAAAATAACCGCGTTACAAAACTGGCCGTGCAACTGAACTGCCACTTTCGACCGTAGGCCAACTGCCAAATTTGGACATTTTATAAATGTAAACTATCTACAAGTGTAAATTAACCACAATTTGGAGAAAATATAAGTTTAACAATGCTGAGAAATGGCCGCCAAACTTGAATGCGTAGTTCTATTGTCAGGGCCTGCATGAAAAGTGAGAATATTCACAGAAATAAATGCCAGATATGAAGTCTAATTATGGCGGAAATTAGCTGATTAAGATTAATATTGGCAGCTTTCTTCAGGTTTTAGATAAGAGGAGGAAATATATGGCTACCAAATAAAATGTACGGGCACTTGGTACCGCGGTCCACTTGGTATCGCAATTATTTTGACCAGGTACCGTTGTGGGCACATGTTTTGGTGCCTAGCGTGTTGTAACCTGACGTTGTAAGGACGTAGATGATCTGTGAACACCAGATAGTGCATGTTGCTCGCATTTTATGGTACATATAGTTTCAGCTGTGAACAATTTCTGCCAAATTCTGCCAAATCAAGCTACTCATTTGATTAATTGTAACTTTGAATTACCTAACAATTAAATTGTTACAGACTGCCACCTTTGGCCAATTTAACCACAAGTTTTCTTTTATGTGCTTACCGCAGTAAGCATATTGTTACAAAACACTAGATTATGCGAAAACTTCTCCACATCGGATATTTTTAACAGTATCTGATTTTTTGCCTTATTTACAAGTAATGAAAGGAAGGACTGGAAAGATCCTTGAATGACATACAAAACTATACTCAGGATAATAAATAGATTTGTTTTATTGGAAAAAAATGAAATAGTGTTTTTTCCGACCCTTTCAGAAAACTATGGCCATATCAGGTCGACTTTTAAGCCTTTTAATTAGTGTGAAAGTAACACTGCCGGCAGTGGGAGTTGAACCCACAACTTCAAATGTTTTGACGTTGAAAACGTAACCTTGAACTGTGGTATGATTATGTCCTTCTGTTACCATAAGACATTTTCACATAAAAAATATTTAGTTTATTGAAGTTCAGCAAGTTAACAAACACAAAGAAAATATATTTGTTACAGAATTAAATGCTCAAATAGCTATGGATAAATGTTGCTGACTGCTCCCGTGTCCTTCCGTTTGACTGATTTATTTTTTGTGTTGATTTATTGTTTAAATGTTTCTGTCTCGTCTTGCCAGGAAGCAAATGTAAAATTAATATTATATTTCTAAGCAAACGTGAAATAATTTTAAATTCATAAAAAAATCAGTGCAAAATGGTTTCATTCAAGACTCACATTTGATTTATGGTAGTAATAGACAGATCAATGAATGGAGGTTTGAGAATGTGTGTCAAACTTATTTCAATCGATATAAATCTCATAAGCATAAACAAATGATTTCATTATCTCTTTTTGAAGGATCATCTTGGAGAACTGTTATTTGTAATGTGGGACCTTTGGGACCTAATGTGGGATGTATTAATTTATATTAATATAATTTCTCTCTTTGCAAAAAGAGAACATCATCAGCAAAATAACACTCAATATAAGTTTGAAAAATACTTTCCTTTATGAACAACCGTAACATACATACATCAATATCAATTAAAAATGTTATTTAAATATATGTGATCTGCGAGGTGGCAGACTTCTGAATTTTACACGAATAAATGTTTTTAATTTAACAATATATATATAATATCTCTGTGTGTCCCCAGCTGTACACTATAGTAGGGCCAGGTAACTTCATATGCGGTGTATGGAGGTTATACATATGGATTGGAAAGTATGTATGCTTAGATAAAGATGTGTGATAGATATGATCTTAAAAGAAATTAATCTTTTTTTATAGACAGCAACGCTATCATATGATCTCCCACTGGAACATAGTACGGTTCCAATGTTCACTCCTCTAAAAAAACCTTATCACACAGCCTGTAAGAGTCCCCTGGAAAACGGGCGTTGGCTGAAGTACACATCTATACAAAGCTTAGGCATAGTTGGTAAAGCAAAACTTGTGAAGCAAAATTCCACAATGGCCAAACCAAAGACGGTTTACAGTTACAAGGGAGTGTTGCTGAGCGGGGAGGAGGTGGACATCTCGGACTACAGAGGAAGGTGTCTGCTGGTGGTGAATATAGCCAGTATGTCAGACAAGACAAGCTCTGAACTCACTCAACTCAATCACATAGCTGTCTCTTTCAAAGACAAACTCGACATACTAGCGTTCCCCTGCAACCAGTTTGGAGGCCAGGTGGGTACCGTTATTATATAGATAAATGAAGATCTGTAGATATATTAATCAGATATTTAATGTTGAGAATTGCGAGAACTTAATTCAAAAATCTATTTTAAAGAAATATTTGATATACAATAGATGAAACATTAGAAATGGTTTTTTAATTGTTTTTTATCTTTTTGTGTGTTTTTTTAATAATCGACGAATTTGCTCCCAATCATAACATAATGCATGGAGATCAGGAGTTCCAAACATCATACTATTTTGTATCTGATTCAATGAAACAATTACATCATATCTTAGCAACGGTAGACAATGAGAATATCCGCCTCACCTCTCTCTTTATGTGATATGTTTGCAATAACAAGGCTGGCATATAATGCCTCTATGGCTCTTTTATTATGGTCTATCTTTGAAGTAATCTCTCATTCTTCTCATTTGAAACTTTTTTTTCACTAATTCGGGATCAGTAGTTTCATAAAAAAGAAAGAAAAGAATTTTGATCTCCCATATGTTATGTGTTGTTCTCGGAGCAGTATAGGCATATGATACTATTGTCAAAACATTAATTTATTTAATAATCAATGCTATATGAGAAGGATTGTATTTAACAGTTTTAATATGAATCACTTTGAGTCATTATGAAATAGAATGGTTCTTGTTCTGTATATGTCTTGACAGAATATCTTTTAAGTGTTTGTGCATACAGATAAGATTCGGGAAGTAAATATGTTTACCAAAGGACATTCAATCAATTTTATTTGGGTGTAAAAAGATAGGGTTGATGAATTGAAACAGTTTCTGAATAAATACAGCCACAGAAGAGAGCATGATTTTAATGTTTGCCGTGTCTCTTGGTAGCAGATCACTTTAATAACATTCTGTACTCAGCATTAAAGTTCAAATTTTGACCTTCCAATTTTTACCTTCTGAATTGTTGCCTTTATTTCATATTGAAAATGTGAACTTGCAAAACTCTTTGTTGCATGCAGGGAAAATTAGAAGCTGTTCCAATTGAGCAGAATCTTGTCTTGACAGAATATCTTTTAAATGTTTGTACATACAGATATGATTGGGGAAGTAAATATGTTTACCAAAGGACATTTAATCAATTTTATTTGGGTGTAAAAAGATAGGGTTATATTTTTTATATAAAGAAATACAACTTTCACAGTCATAGGTCTTGTGAAAACTGTTAAAATTGGTTTAAAAGAAACCTGTAAGTGTGTAGATTATATCTGATGTTCCAAATTTCGAGGCGGATTCTATCCTTATAGATAGCGAGTAGGATTTGAAACATTTATCTTCTGTTTTGGTAAATTGATTTATATGAGTCTTCTCCATGAATGACATCAGAGATTGTTCTTCTGATTCAAAATCGCCACCAGGTGGTCCTCCTACAAACATACTTTGAGCCGCCTTTATGCATGTGCCTCGTGTTAATGCAGTACACTTTGAAGGGGTTACAATGAGTAATTAATTTTGTGAGTACAAGACTGTTGATCAATTGAAACAGTTTCTGAATAAATACAGAGTAGCCACAGAAGAGACCACGCGTATAATGTTTGCCGTGTCTCTTGGGAGCAGATCACTCTAATAACATTCTGTACTCAGCATTCAAGTTCCAATTTTGACTTTCCAATTTTTACCTTCTGGATTATTGCCTTTATTTCATATTGAAAATGTGAACTTGCAAAACCCTTTGTTGCATGCAGGGTCAAATTAGAAGCTGTTCCAATTGAGCAGGGCATTCTGTCTCGATGGAAAGTTGGGAGAAGAGGTTTCATTTGTTCAGAGTTTTGCATCATATCGATATTATTTCAGTCATTTCATGATGAGACCTACTTGTACAAGATGTTTGACTGCCTCACTGAATTGTAACGTATAATAGATCCGTGACATGACAACCCATCCAATCACAGATTTACAAGGATAAGAGGTTAACCATTCGGGCCTTTATATCTGTGTTTTATTCCAACCTGTTATCACATGTGCCTCATTTCCGTCTTCTGTAACATGAATTCAATGCTGGCATGGCCAGGAATCGAACCCACGGCCTTTTGATCATAACACGATGGATTATCCTGATAAGATTGCGCTCTTACCAACTACGCCGCGGCCCGTGACTCAAAGATATAACGGCTGAAGGGCGAAAAAATAAATCACATGTAACAACTTGGGAAAATGTTACCCAGACAAAGTGGACGTACACGGAATACCATGTATGGTACAAATGATATGGTTTCATGATATACACATAATCTAATAAAGTGTTCACATAATTTAATAAAGTGTTATATTTCCAGGAACCATTAACCAAAGACGAGTTTCTGACTAGCCTGAAGACCCTGCGCCCTGGCGATAACTTTGTTCCAAAGTTCGTCATCTTCCAGAAGTGCAACGTGAACGGCAGCAGTTCTCTGCCTCTCTTCCAATTTCTTCGCTGGTCACTTCCGTTTCCGGAAGACGACCCGAGTAGCATGGCGGGAGATCCTCGGGAAATCTCGTGGAGCCCGCTGTGCAGGAATGATATAGTCGGTAACTTTGAGAAGTTCCTAATCAGTCCAGATGGATTGCCTTATAAAAGGTTCAGCAAGCAGTTTCCAACCGCTAATCTAAATGAAGAAATAGAAAATTGTCTCGATAAAGTGGATATTCAGAGAGATGTGAAAGACCTCATTGGGAAGTTTGGAGGGAATAGGATTGGAAAATAAGTAAATGTGGTCATTATAAAAGATTTATTAAGTATAAAAACTAAATTCTTTCGTACACATTTATGTGCAGAATAACATTTATGTTGAGTTTAATTACACCTGTTTTCTTGTATAGACTGTATTTGTATAATTGATTGAAAAAAATAAATCAAAATAGTTGGAAACATTGCAATGCTAAAATAGTAATAAATATATAAAGCTATTTATGGATGGGTGCTGACTTTCAGGTGATATTTGACAGATTAATGAAATAACGTTATTGGTAGAAATGCGAAGGGTAGAATTGTGTTTTTTATAAGCTTCAACACTGTTGGCCATGATGGATTGTTTTATAGAAAGGCTTTATTTCATAACTGGAATTGGCATTTTTTTTAACACAATTTTGTTATATATTTTCTCTGGTTAATAATAAATTTGGAGAAATCCTTTTTCAAAGATGTTTTTCTTTGCTACTTATATATTTAAGGGGGCCATGGGCCGTGGGGCGGTTGGTTAGAGCGCCAGGTTTTCAGCACAAGTTCCTCTGTGGTAATCCTAAGGTCATGGGTCCGATCCCCGGCCATGCCGAGATTGAATTCGTGATAGAATTTCACACATGAACTTAGGCCCGTGCCAAAAGGGTTAACCCTTTGTCCTTATAAATCTGTGAGTAGGTTGCAGCATCATATCTGCTGCAAGTAGGTCTCATCACGAAATGACTTAAATAATGTTGAAAGTGACTTAAAATCCTCAACAAACAAACAGATCTATCTTTATGAACAACTATTCAAATTATTTCACCACTTCTAGAGATTGAAGACACATTCATAGATTTGCAGAAACTAACAATAAATCTATATTTCATTAAATTATTAGATCAGTATTGCTGATTGCTGGAGATGTCTCCCATAGAACTAGAATATTGTTTTTGCATCAAGTATATCATTCATTTAATCATTAAAAAGAAAATGCAGATTAGCCTATTTGATAGGCTTAGTAAGATGGGAATGGATGACTCAGTTCTCAGTATATTTGCTTTATACCAGGGTCCAGCTGGTGGTGCACTCTAGTGATTTATCTTCAAATTAATGTTATTTGTGTTTAGATGAATGTTATATTCTTCCTGTGTGTATAGATTACTGTGTGTAGACTCTACTGCACTGAGTTGAATATGTTAATTACTGGTGCCCAGGAATTTTTTGGGGTAAGAATTGGTTGAATATTAAGAGGCTCTGCCTGTAAAAACGTGCAAAATCTGCAAAATGTGGCGAAGGGTGTTCTCACAGATCAAGACAAGCCATATGTCATTTGAAAGGGTAGGGTCTAACTGAGATATTTGCCAAGGGATTTTTTTCAGAAATTGATGGTTGCCATGGTAACATCATTTAAACACCCCAAAGTCAGGGTACCCCTTTTTAACAAAAAACACACATTTGAAAAATAAAAATCCCTAAATTCTGCAATATTTGCATCAAAATATTTCTTAATGAAATTGTATTGATCTATGATGCATGTATTTATTATATAGGACCAGTCTTTAGATTTTCATAGTTGACCTTTACTTGACCCTTGACCTCATTAAATCCATACAGTGGTGTCCCCTGGTGGCCAAGAACCCCAGAAACCTTGGAAATTTGATCAATTCAAATGAAGAAAACAAATCCAGGACAGAAATTATCCAATAGAGTTTTTCATACCTTGATATCTGTAAGCTGATCCTTTAATAGTTGGATTCAATGGGGATATGCGATTCCAATATGGGGACTACCAGAGTGACCAGATTGTTTGGTATGCTGCAGATTTCATAATATATTCTACTGTCGAAAAAAATCCCAGATTTCGGATCTAGTTCACCACATACACATCTGTGTGATATATGCAATGTCAATTCTCCCTTCTGTCACAAACAACTAAAGGGATGAAAGCTGAAGTCACAAGCTTAGATGACAAAATGTTTAATACATGATATTTCTGTTCTGTGCCATCTAATCCTCATGGGGGTGCAAAATTGCCAAGAGAATAATTTTAATTACAGGGTGTTCCAACATTCAATCGCTGTTTTTTTTTCTCATTTATCTTGGAACATAAATTTCAACTCCATGAAATAGATAATTCTTATCATTGTATGGATCATATCCTTTCTGTATCCAACTATTTCTAATATAATTTGATACATCAGATTGACAGAAATGTGGTCCAGGAACTTTCACGCCTTCATTTTATACATAGTAAAACTAAAAAAGACACATGGCTGAGATCTGCTCATGACCATCACATATTCCACTACAAGTAATCATAGATTGCCAGTTTAATTCACTCTCAATCAATTACCCTCAAGCAACCAAAGAATACTGGTCTAGTTTACTCTATATTCTACCCTCAAGCAATCACAGATTACTGGTCTAGTTTACTCTATATTCTACCCTCAAGCAATCACAGATTACTGGTCTAGTTTACTCTATATTCTACCCTCAAGCAATCAAAGATTACTGGTCTAGTTCACTCTATATTCTACCCTCAGGCAATCAAAGATTACTGGTCTAGTTCACTCTATATTCTACCCTCAAGCAATCACAGATTACTGGTCTAGTTCACTCTATATTCTACCCTCAAGCAATCAAAGATTACTGGTCTAGTTCACTCTATATTCTACCCTCAAGCAATCAAAGATTACTGGTCTAGTTTACTCTATATTCTACCCTTAAGCAATCAAAGAATACTGGTCTAGTTCACTCTATATTCTACCCTCAAGCAATCAAAGATTACTGGTCTAGTTCACTCTATATTCTACCCTTAAGCAATCAAAGAATACTGGTCTAGTTCACTCTATATTCTACCCTCAAGCAATCAAAGATTACTGGTCTAGTTTACTCTATATTCTACCCTCAAGCAATCAAAGAATACTGGTCTAGTTTACTCTATATTCTACCCTTAAGCAATGAAAGAATACTGGTCTAGTTCACTCTATATTCTACCCTCAAGCAATCAAAGATTACTGGTCTAGTTCACTCTATATTCTACCCTCAAGCAATCAAAGATTACTGGTCTAGTTCACTCTATATTCTACCCTCAAGCAATCAAAGATTACTGGTCTAGTTTACTCTATATTCTACCCTCAAGCAATCAAAGAATACTGGTCTAGTTTACTCTATATTCTACCCTTAAGCAATCAAAGAATACTGGTCTAGTTCACTCTATATTCTACCCTCAAGCAATCAAAGATTACTGGTCTAGTTCACTCTATATTCTACCCTCAGGCAATCAAAGATTACTGGTCTAGTTCACTCTATATTCTACCCTCAAGCAATCAAAGATTACTGGTCTAGTTCACTCTATATTCTACCCTCAAGCAATCAAAGACTACTGGTCTAGTTTACTCTATATTCTACCCTCAAGCAATCAAAGATTACTGGTCTAGTTTACTCTATATTCTACCCTCAACAATTAAAGATTACTGGTCTAGTTCACTCTATATTCTATTGATGCTAGCAATCATAGATTGCCCGTGTAGATTATAATATTCTGTACCCTACGATATTTGCCTTATCCCCATGTACTGTAACCTGTTATCGTTTGTAGCCAGTTATGTGCTTTATTCCAACCTTTTGTTATATTTACCTCATTTCCAATTACTGTAAAATTTACTGTAAATTTGCTTTAGTATTGTAGACTATAAACTGATATAACCTATATTCCAGCTGTCATCTGCTTATTCTGGTGTTTTTCAAAGAGTTGCAATATTTTGAAATCGTTTCCATTACTGACAGTTTCACTTGGATTACTATATTACAATAAAGTACAACAAGAATTTTATGAAATATAAAATGTTTTTATTTGAGCTATTTGCAAGTTACAGATAGATGGTCATGAGGTGTAAGACTAGGGTTGAGGACTGGGAGTTTCCAGCAATAGTTACCTCAGGAAGGTTTCAACTATATACTATCATAGATGTCCTCACGAAGTGTACATCATCATAGACCACCTAGCTCCACTTGATACATAAAATCACTATCAACTAGTGCATTCAACACAATGAAACATGTCTATAAACCATGTTTATGGCGCATTATTGCTTTTATGATCAGATTGTTTAAAGATCCACAAGTATATCATGTCCAGTGTCTAAAATATCCTGCCGCTTTGATATAGTCACACAACAATTTAATGGATTTCTTGTTTTAGTTTTTTTATTTCTTGCCTCCGAATTTTCCTATGAGATTATTGATAGTTGCACGCCCTACTTTCACTTCCGCCGCATCACTTGGAGAGTCGCCAATATCTTCTTGGTGTTTTGAGTTTCCATTATGATTCAAGGTTTCCTCCTCTTCAGATGTCTCCTCAAGTGTATCCTCTTTTGGATCTCTTTGTTGTTCTGTATCTCCACTCTCCTCCTCAGTTTTGTGTGGACGTTCCAGCAATCTGTCTATATCCTTTCTAATGTCTGCTGTGAGGTAACATTTGCTGAAGCGTTTCACAGGAATGCCGCTAGGGTCGATCAGGAACTTCTCGAAGTTCCACGCGATATCGTTTCTGCAGACTGGAGACCACGTGATGAGTTTAGGGTCGCTCACTAGAGATTTTTGGTCGTCAGAGGGCACTGGTAGAGATTCTCTCAGGAAAGTAAACAGAGGATGAGCATTGATTCCATTGACGTCACACTTCTGGAAGATTGGGAACTTGGGAGTGTAGCCATTACCGGGGCGAACATACTTAAGACTGGTCAAGATTTCTTCATTTGATGTATTTTCCTGTTGAAATTAAAAAGTGATAATTTGTTACATGGTAATCTAAATGTATTGTAAACATATAAAATAGTTTGTTCTTCACGAGATGTGCAATGAAGGTAATAAAAGAGTAATAAAATTTCTTATCTCTCCATTATAGAAGAAACAATGAGGTCAACATGCTATAAATGTTGGATAAATTTGTCCTTCACTTAGCATTGAATACAAAATTCAACATCGTATAAACAAACGGGTTAATATTTCCACAAGAGATTAATGGAGTTGTATAATGGGTAAAACACAAACTGTAAAAGACTAATTCCGGAATAAAACGGAACGCTGAGATCATGTTTTAGGATTTTTATAACTTTACTGCCTCATATAAATTTTGAAAAAAAAGGAAAAAAACACACAGGGCAAGATAAGAGTATTTCAGTCATTATACAATCATATTTAACACAGCTATTTGATCATCATACGACTTATATATAACATTGTGTAATCGTGTCAAGATAATACAACCATATATATCTTATCACGTGGAAATTATAGGAAGTTGGAGTATATTTCCACTTCATATCAGTGCAATTATATCTTCGTGACCTTTTATCGTGGATGCGTTAGGCGTTAAGTTCTAAAAGCTTCAAGAGATTAACGACAATCCAAATCGTGACCTTTTATCATGGAGGTGTTAGGCTTCTAGAGATTAAAGACAAGCCAAATCTCACCATGATCTCATAGGTCAGTTACATATTTTGTATTTCCATGGGATTGGAGACAATACAAATCTCATCATGATCTCATTGGTTAGTCACATACTTTATATTATGACACAAACACAGATATTAATTTCTCACGGGACAATTGTACTGGAAAATCCATTAAGATTTACTGACAATCAGAAACAATTGATCACCGGAAATGACTATTCCATTCATTAAATACCCAATTACATATTTCATAAAATCCAAAGACATTCATTAACATATATGTTGTTTGGCCACCAGGAATGTGAAAAATACATGATAAAGTTTACAATAATGGGCACCGTGAACAGTTAATTAACTGTAGCATTAACAGCAACAGTCAGCATGTAGTTACAGGGTAATCTTACTCGAGATGAAAAGCATTTTGCTTCTCAGTGGTAAATGTAAACGGTTTTTTTCTGGCCTAGGTCTTTTCATATATCTATATATTGCTGAATTCCTTTCAAATGGAATAGGACATATGTATAAAAACGTTCAAAAAATGTATAAAACGTACACAAGATGTATAAAAAAATTTCTAATTCTCTGTGGTAAAGGGCCGCATGCTTACTGGCACGATCCTCGTTATATGATATTAACGTTTATAGGCTGTTTGCCGAGGTTTGCGCTGGCCACAAGATCAAAGCATCATTCATCATTGACAGGTACAATCAGGTGTGTCATCAGTCCGAGCCATATATCTGTTCGGTCACGCATAAACGTGACCATAGTATGCCATGCGTGATCTGTCTAACATCAGTTGGTCACGTACAGCTATTTTCTGGCAATATTAAGTCATTATGTGGTCACTTGATTGTCATGTTTGACCTTATTTGGTCATGCCCATGCGTGACCTCTAAGGTGTTTGACTCCAGCTGGTTATGACTCAAAATGTGTTTACACTAAATATTGACATCAGTGATTTGAGAGACATTGGTAAAGCTAGTGTAACGTTAATAATATTGTACTGGGTGTGATGAATATTGAGATCTTTACCTGATGTCCGAACTGGTTGCAAGGGAAAGCCAGGATTTGGAGGCTCTCACCGTACTGCTGGGCCAGCTCGTTCATCTGCGTGTAGTCACGCACGGTGGTGCCTCAGAGGGAAGCCACGTTCATGACGAGGACCACCTTCCCGGCGCACGAGGCCAGCTCCATCTCCTCCCCGCTCAGCAGCCGGCCCTGGAAGCTGAAGATGCTACGCCCCGGTGTCCTCATCTCGTCGGCTGATCCCATGCTGGTCTGAGCGTCACGGTATGAACTGTACATGCTGACTGGCTGGGCTCCTTAAATAGAGATACCACGCTTAAACCTAGCAGCGTATCAGGGCAAATCCAGATAGCACGACACAGCATAACATAACATAACACCGCATAACAATGTGTTGTGTAATATCCTTATACAAGTGTAAAAACTGTAAACAAGGTATGCAGAAAGCATGGCACTTGTGTGATCATCTTTATTCGTTTTGAATTATCTAAATATATAAATGCTTTATTAAGTGGCCTAATATTAAAAGATCCAGCAAAACGCAGTCAAAATGCCTGGCACTTACCTGTATCAGTCCTAATAAATAGGTGATGAAAATGAGAAATCCCCGGACAATACAAAAGGATATAGCATGGAAGCTTGGCGCTTCTTATCTGAAATATCTGCCTGTAATAGATCCCGATACTCTTCAAATCACAACTTTGATATATTCCGCTCATATATCTTCCACACATCGATTTAATGGGAATGTTATATACCTCCATAAAATAATGTGATCTTACACCTGTATATGTTACAGACCAAGACCGAAATATTCAGAAACATCTTCCATCCAAAATAGATATTTTTCTCAATAAAGCTGAAAGCTCTATCACCATATTTGGTGAGTCATTATCAGCGATACAGTGAAAAGTCTATCCCAACTTGCACTATCCCAACATGCACTATCCCGACTTGCACTATCCCAACATGCACTATCCCAACTTGCACTATCCCAACATGCACTATCCCAACTTGCACTATCCCAACATGCACTATCCCAACTTGCACTATCCCAACATGCACTATCCCAACATGCACTATCCCAACATGCACTATCCCAACATGCACTATCCAACATGCACTATCCCAACATGCACTATCCCAACATGCACTATCCCAACATGCACTATCCCAACATGCACTATCCCAACATGCACTATCCCAACATGCACTATCCCAACATGCACTATCCAACATGCACTATCCCAACATGCACTATCCCAACATGCACTATCCCAACATGCACTATCCCAACATGCACTATCCCAACATGCACTATCCCAACATGCACTATCCCAACATGCACTATCCCAACATGCACTATCCCAACATGCACTATCCCAACATGCACTATCCCAACATGCACTATCCCAACATGCACTATCCCAACATGCACTATCCCAACATGCACTATCCCAACATGCACTATCCCAACATGCACTATCCCAACATGCACTATCCCAACATGCACTATCCCAACATGCACTATCCCAACATGCACTATCCAACATGCACTATCCCAACATGCACTATCCCAACATGCACTATCCCAACATGCACTATCCCAACATGCACTATCCCAACATGCACTATCCCAACATGCACTATCCCAACATGCACTATCCCAACATGCACTATCCCAACATGCACTATCCCAACATGCACTATCCCAACATGCACTATCCCAACATGCACTATCCCAACATGCACTATCCCAACATGCACTATCCCAACATGCACTATCCCAACATGCACTATCCCAACATGCACTATCCCAACATGCACTATCCCAACATGCACTATCCCAACATGCACTATCCCAACATGCACTATCCCAACATGCACTATCCCAACATGCACTATCCCAACATGCACTATCCCAACATGCACTATCCCAACATGCACTATCCAACATGCACTATCCCAACATGCACTATCACAACATGCACTATCCCAACATGCACTATCCCAACATGCACTATCCCAACATGCACTATCCCAACATGCACTATCCCAACATGCACTATCACAACATGCACTATCCCAACATGCACTATCCCAACATGCACTATCCCAACATGCACTATCCCAACATGCACTATCCCAACATGCACTATCCCAACTATATCACACCATACACTGTATCACACCATAAACTGTATCAAAACGTAAACTGTACCACGCCATAAACTGTACCACACCATAAACTGTACCACGCCATAAACTGTACCACACCATAAACTGTACCACGCCATCAACTGTATCACACCATAAACTGTATCACAACATGCACTCTATCACAACATGCACTCTATCACAACATACACTGTATCACAACATAAACTGTACCACGCCATCAACTGTATCACAACATATACTGTACCACGCCATAAACTGTATCACAACATATACTGTATCACAACATACACTGTATCACAACATACACTCTATCACTACATAAACTGTACTACACCAAACACTCTATCACAACATAAACTGTACCACACCATAAACTGTATCACAACATACACTGTATCAAAACGTACACTGTGTCACAACATACGCTGTGTCACAACATACACTGTACCACAACAACGTGCAATATAGCTTTGTGTGTAACCAACCTAGCCTTGAAGGTACCCGCCACCATCAATTTATTTCTTATGTTTTCATCCTGTACTTCATAATCATATTTCCTAATTGTGTAAAAAAAATATTTAATAACCATGAGTCATAAATATTTAATAGTAAAAACTTATATTCACGCACTAAATTTTTTTAGCTATTAATCTATAACCTGCTAGTCAATCATATGTCATTGATACCAACTGGCAATGAATCTGATGAAGATACCCTTCTCAAGTATTTTTTTCCTTACAGTTTTTATGTTGTAGATAAGGTTATCAAAAAGATCTGTGGACATTTTGCATCTATCAGCCTGGTGGTGAATCCTGCCGATATAGATATATCCAATAGCCTTTTTTTCACAATAGTTCGCCTAATAACTGGACTATTACCGCTAATTATGAAATACGATATTTATCAAATATGATAAAAGCTTCAAAGACTACCGACATGAAAACTATGTTAGTCTTAATACCGTCATTCACATCTAGCAAAATTTTAATAAATTAATTTTTAGATTAGAATTGTTTCCTTGCAAGTCAATTTATTCGTAGGGAAGTCCCGCACATTGAAATTAGACCACCGCAAACTGCAATGGCTGAAGGTTGGGGTGTATGCCAAAAAGAAAAAGAAATGTCAGCTATAACATATCATTATAAAACATGTCTTTATATCTTACAATTCAATCAATATATAATGATGAAATATGAATACACTTTATAGAAATGTACACTAGAATTACAGATAATGGTCAGAGTGGTTGGCATCACCTCATGTCCATGCTTCTACTCAGACATGTCTACCTGCCAACATGTCTACCAGCCAACATGTCTACCAGCCAACATGTCTACCAGCCAACATGTCTAACAGCCAACATGTCTAACAGCCAACATGTCTACCAGCCAACATGTCTACCAGCCAACATGTCTACCAGCCAACATGTCTACCAGCCAACATGTCTACCAGCCAACATGTCTACCAGCCAACATGTCTACCAGCCAACATGTCTACCAGCCAACATGTCTACCAGCCAACATGTCTACCAGCCAACATGTCTACCAGCCAACATGTCTAACAGCCAACATGTCTAACAGCCAACATGTCTACCAGCCAACATGTCTACCAGCCAACATGTCTACCAGCGCACATGTCTAACAGCCAACATGTCTAACAGCCAACATGTCTAACAGCCAACATGTCTACTAGCCAACACGTCTACCAGCCAACATGTCTACCAGCCAACATGTCTACCAGCCAACATGTCTACCAGCCAACATGTCTACCAGCCAACATATCTACCAGCCAACATGTCTACCAGCCAACATGTCTAACAGCCAACTCCAGATAAATATGTGTGGTCAGATAATTATGTGTGGTCAACTCTTGACATAGTAAATGCCTCACCTGCAAACAAACAATTAATATATATATATATATATATATATATATATATATATATATATATATATATATATATATATATATATATATATATATATTTATATATATATACATCTAAATAAAGCGCCACCTACCTTGAGGACAAAGAATACGACATGGAAATATAGCAGTGTGACCCTGACAGCAAAGATATATGCATATATAATCCTTTCAATTTGTCTCAATATTTTCTTGATAATATCGACAAGACAAACCATTATTGTATTGACAAACAGGGCAATTGCATTATAATGGGGAGAAGGAAATTATTACACACTACTTTCAAATAGTAGACTCTGGTCTCAGATTTCAGGTTCTGGACCTAAAATCAGGTTCATTTTGAACCAAAAGTCTCCGGCACCTCAGTTTTATGTTGTTGGTTTATACGATTTTTTCATCATTTAACATTCAATTTTAAATTCCTATGCATTTTATTCATAAAACAAACAATATTCTGGCAGCTATGTTATAATATTTGCTTCTAACACTGAATTGCACCGATATTTGACCCTTCTGAACTCCTTGCAATGGGGTTTTGACAGGATTTACTTTGCAACGTCATGGGCCACAAATAACCCACCCTACAATTGGTTATAAAGTCCTATTGGTTTAAAAACGATACTATCACAGGTCTATGAGCGGTAACATGAGATTTATCCAAAGCAATTTTCAAATCTGATATTGTGAATGATTTATTATATTGTTCCAAGTTATTAGAAATTGAAATTGAGTTGGTTTCTTTCTTTCTTTCTCTATTTTTAAATCAGACCTGGGCCTCATCTGATCTGCCCATCTGGTGAACATCTGGGTCCGAGATAGGCGTGTTGCAACTGGACCGGTATTACTGCCAAACCAGCCCAGTGCTCCACCCGTCAGGATTCCATATCCTCCCCGACATGGTTCGCATCCCACCGCAAACAGGATGCCCCTTTAGTCGCCTTTTGCGACATGCTGGGGGCAGTGGAACAAGTCATAATTTGTGATGCAATAAAAGACACATGCAGGGCACAACATAAATAAAACAAGGTGTGTTATATTGATTTTATCAAAGCTTTCACACATTATTTCACATTAGTTATAAGCACATAAATGTGAAGAATAACTGTTGTTTCCAAGATTTTTTATTTTTTTTGTATAGCTCAATGAAATTGAAAGAATTCCAAAGGGGATAATTTCTGTAAGAAAATATTAAAAATGGAGACATTTTCGTCTGTATTGTCAGAGCATATCATAATTTCTAAGCAGTAAAAGTAGAAAATAATATTAGATAATTAGTTCAAAAGTTATGAGCAAAAACGTGAGAGAGCAACTTTTCTGTATGAATAATGTTTCAATAGCTCTAATAATCAGTTTGATTTAATATATTGTCAATTTCTCATTAAGATTCAATAAATCACATTGCACAAAATATATTAGGATTATTATGTGCATGAAATATTATTATTAACAGGAAATATTTTTAGCATTAATCATTATATATTTTTTTAACATATTTCAAATCTCCTTATTAGCCAATGGGCCCCCTAAAAAGTAGTTCCAAGATAGGGCCTTTATGGACAAATATTAAATATTTTGGAAAAACCCCTTTGAAAGATGGAGGGGAACCCTTAATAAGTTTTCATTTTAAGCTAAAATCATCATACATATTGAATAACATTTATGGAGAATTTTCAAAGGTTAAGTAAAGGTATTGAGTCAATGGGAAATTTCTTATTTTTTAGGCCTGAGTTGAATAAGATAAGGTATTCAATGTTAAACTCACAAGGTTATATCCTTAGAATGAAAGAATAGCCAGAGTGTATTAGCTGTATTGAGCTTTGACTAACAAACATGTTTGAATGCCACAATTTTGCTATTGCAAGTACCTGTTATTTTAATGTGATTTTCACATGCTATTTGTTACAGAAGATAATACTGAAATAGGATCGGTTTTAAACCAAATAAGACTTTGTAACTAATCTCATGAATGAAGCTCTTGTTTACTTAATTTCCGAGACTTATTATCCGAGACTGGTATGCCGAAAATTATATTGTTTAAATTCTCTGTTACGATTTTTTGCGTATTGATTGTATTAATTGTATATATCATATATCCAGTCAAATGTAATGTTCTTTCATTTATTAAATGACATAAATGGATGATGACCACCATCCATTCATTTATTCATTCATTAAATCTGTTCTCATTTGTGTTCTACTGAAAGTAAAAGGCATATATATATATGAAATAAATTAGCTTGACAATGTATTGAGGGCTGGCACAGTCCACATAGAATATCAACTGGATTCAAAAAGCCCTCTTCAAGATATTGATATAAAATGTAGAATATATTGAAGATATTAATATAGGAATTGCGAGTGATGATGGATATTTCCAATTGAAAGGAATTAGTTTAAATAGGTTTTGTGGCTTTTCCTTGACTGAAAATATAAAAAAATCAGAAATGCAAAAGAAGAAAATATTACTCTTTATTACAATCTATTTAATACAATGAACATGATCTATTGGAATTATCCTATTAAATAAAATGACATATTATAGGAAAATAAGTAAACGTTTTCAATCATTTTTAGTATTTCAACATATAGACATGGAAAAAATAAGGTATTTTGTCCTCATTATATAATCCTGGAATCTTTTGAGGATTAATCACCTCCTAGATTTGGGCCCCAATCTGATGATGGTTTAAGTAGATCATGAAAAATATCTTTCATGCACTGACGACCTACATTGCCTGTTCGACCCTGAAAATAACAGAAACATCATCTTACTTCAAAATTTAAGTTTGGTATCTGTAAGAGGTGTTATGTGAGCTTGTTATCAAATAGACATTGAAGCCTTGTCATTCTTTTAGAAAACAAAAGAAATCATAGATTTATAATGTGTAATAAGATAAATTACCCTCATTGATTTAAACAAATCTTCTTTGCACAGACACTTTGAAAAGGATGAACACTGTGAATTAAGGAGGGGAGTTGCAATGGATGTAATGGTGGGAGTAAAGGAAAGTGTAAACATAGATGAAATACAAGATTAGGCAAAGTCCAATTTTATTGATTACATGCTTTCATAATGTCCTATCCCTCTCTCAGAAATATGCCTTAACATAAGATACATATCAGACACTATGTACTGTGATTGGCTTCTTGAATAATGGAACATTTGGTGGAAAAACATCTACTCTTTTGATATATTTTTTTAAATGGTGTATATTTCGACAAATTCATACTTCAGCAATTGTAGTAATGTCTTTTTCCACATTCTATGCATTGATGCAGGTTGTTATATTGATATATCAATACAAACCTTTAATACAACAGAAAGTTCCATAATCATCCAAAAGGGTAACCAAGCTAGAATAATGATCCATAAAGTCCAACCAAGTCCTTGACCCCAAAGTGGATAGCTATAATTGTGTAGAGAGACTGGACGATATGTCAAAACTGTAAAAACCAGTACGATCTACAACAAACATGACCATCATGGCAATAATTCCCAGAATGTTGACGAATTGTATCATTAGTTTTGCAAAATATTTCATCTTCATGATATTACAACAAAGATGTGTACAATATTATCACTTGTAAAGGGAATGATTTTTAACAATCGAAGATTATCCGTAACAGTAGAAAAGGCAAGGATCCACAAGAAAAAGCTTGACGACGATCACAGTCCCTGGCCAAATATCTGTAATTTGACAAAAGGAAAGTGGCTCCATAAGAACAAAATCTGTCACCAGAGGACACTCACCATCGACACACATAAGTTCTCTTTAGAAATTATTTAGTCATTTGGTACTATTTTTTAACAGAGATATAAAGATGCACATGTGTCACTCTTCAAGGGCATTATGTACTCTGTTTACAAATATGTTCTCATTAGAAAAAGTCATCAGCCTTTTCCAGGGTTTTGACAAAAGGAAAGTGGCTCCGTAAGAAAAAAATATGTCACCAGAGTTTTTCAAGCTTTTGCATTATTTGAGTTTGTTCAAGCTCTCTTTTGATATTTCATGAATTATAAAACAAAATTTACCAATAATATGACTGGAGTTGCAAATGTCAAGCAAAATAGCCAATACAGATTTGGCTCTGTCCCCATCATTGTTTTAATATCCTTTGAAAATTGACGGAATCCTAAAATATAAGTCTAAATATTCAATAAGTTATCAAATTAATTCATTTCTGAAATATAAATTTTCTTCAATGCATCTTTCAAATATCTCATATAATTACCAGAATATATGTCACTGAAGTGACCCACTGTAAAACCATTGGGTAATTTTATGACAATTCATGACACATTTATTTGACAAACTCAGACATTTTGGTAACCTCCATTACAAACGTTCTTTCCAAAAAAACCATATTTACAATGTCAAATTGATTTGTTTTTGCTTCTTATAAATAGAGATAAACTGGTATTAGTTTTTTGGCAAAGCAGGTCACATACAGAGTTGAGTTCTTGGGCATGGCAGGCCAGGTGTGTAGTTGTACCTGTCTTCCTTTATTTTGGCAAATTAAGTAACTTTATACCTTCCTGGACATACATGGCTTCATGGCTCTTATCAATGCTAGATTTACTCATGTCACCTCTGCTAATATGTTATATGGGCATAAACATGATAAAGTAAGGTGTAGCACTTTGCAAAATTTTCTGTGTTTGAAATCAGTCTTGTGTTTGAATTCCACACAGTGCAGAATGTCTTCCAAACAGAATCCCAGTAAACGTCGCCGTACTGAGATCACTAGTGGTCAGAAGAAAGAAATCTGTCAGTACAAGGACAATCCAAGAATCACTCAACAGGGTCTGGGTGATCTGTTTGGTGGGAGATGGGGTTGTACCATTGGCCGCAGTACTGTGTGTGACTTACTGAAACACTCAGACCATTGGCTGGCTGTGCCTGCAGAGACTAAGAACGGCTCCCATTTTGGTCGAGGAAGGCACCAGGACTTTGAGACAGCTCTCTACATATGGTTCTGTGATGTCACATCCAGAGGGATCACACTAAGTGATGAGATGCTTTGTGAGAAGGCTCGGTGTCTTAGGGAGAATATGGGAATAAAAGATTTCCTGTACGGTAAGGGCTGGACACATCGCTTCAAGAAATGTCACAGCATCAAGCGCTACAAAGCACAGGGAGAGTCTGCATCAACTGACACCTACAACTTTGATGAGACAGGTCTTTTCTATAAGCTGAAATCCAATTCTACCCTAGCCACCAGTTCTGTACAAGGAGAGAAGAGGAGCAAGGAGTGTATCACAGTGGGTTCGTGCAGCAATGTGACTGGCACTGACAAGCTGCGTCCATTCCTGATTGGCAAAGCAGCAAAGCCACGCTGTTTTGGCAGAGATTTCAACCCCAGGCTCTATGTGGACTACAAGTTCAATATGAAGGCATGGATGACAGGGCTTCTGTGGGAGGATTTGTGCCAACAGCTGAATGACAGAGCCTTGTGACAGAACCGTCAGATCCTCCTACTCTGTGATAGTGTCACCAGTCACAACAGTGAGCAGCAGTAGAGCCATCAAATATCTACCTCCCAACACAACTAGTCATCTCCAGCCTATGGATGGAGACATCATTGGTAATTTCAAGGCCAAGTACAGAAAGAGGCTGGTGAAACATCCTCTATGCTGCATTGAGGACAACAAGCCTGCAACAATTAACCTCTGACAAGCCATCCTTATGGTGCGTCAGACCTGGGATCAGGTCACCCCCAGAACCATCATGTGTGGCAAAAGGTGGACATTCTGCCAGACCTCTCTGGTACTGACCCATCTCAGGATGAAAATGAGGATGTGCCACTTAGTGAACTGCAACAACTCATGAAGGCCTTGCCTGAGTCAGAGTATGATCCAGAGGTCACAGCACAAGAGTATTTGGCAGTAGCCATGCAGAGAGGCCGTCAGTGAAAACGAGATCTTGGACCTGGCTTGCAGAGAAAATGTGATGTCCCTGATGACCTCAGTGATGCAAGTGAGGAGGCAGAGCCAAGCCAGCTACCCACCACACTACAGGAAGCCAGAAGAGGTATCATATCTTCCCTAGTCTCCTTTGAAGAGAAGGGCCGGTATAAATCTGTATTTATGTTGTTTATTATCCACCCGGTTGTGACAGGCTGAAGAAATTGGAAGTCAATATGCAAAACAGACCACCATGTCAGACTTTTTCAACAGAAAATAACCCCAATTAAAGATACAAATTGAAATATATTAGCAATTGCAAGCAAACCAAAATGTGAGGGAATAATCTAAGAACTATGATCAATAGCATGATCAGTATTTAATGATAGTGATTTTGATGAGAGACTTAAGATGCTCTCTTACTTTGTTTTGTTTATAATGTTAATAACAGTTGTACAGATATTGATTAAGTTCTGTATTATTTTCATTGATTGTGTGTCACATGTTACACATTAAATATGTTATAGTTCTACCCACTGCCTAGTCTCTCTGTCAGCAGTCTGTCCATCAGTATGTCTAAGTTTAAGCAGTTTCAAAATACCAACAATCCCATTAATCCGACACAATTGTGTGCAACCGATAGTGTCGGATAAACAAGGGTTGACTGTATCTATTTATGTGAAGGGAAGGATCTGTTGAGTATTTCTTTAATTTTGACTTGGCGACATTAATATGTAATCCATATGTAGGTCCGTGGAGGTGTTTCTGAATATTGAAATTTGGGTATTTGATTTGGATTTATATTTATATATATGGATTGTAAATATTCTCTCAGGCAAATGCCAAAAGTTGGTATTGTATTTGGTTTACTTTTAAAGGTCAACATAATTTGGATTGCATTTATATAATTGTCTACCAGATTTTGTGGATTAGCATCAATTTTTGCAGCATACTAATGGGCAACTTTTCTCTTCTTAAATCAAGAGGTAATTTGTCTGCCTCAACTGCCAAGCTATCTGCAGGTGATGTATGATTGTGTGTTTGGGGTTTTACATCACTTTCAACATTATTTCAGTTATTTTGTGATGAGACCTACTTGTAGCAGATATAGTGCTGCCTCACTGAATTGTCATGTCGCAGGTCCTTGACATGACAACCCACCTGATCACAGATTTACAGGGACAACAGGTTAACTCTTTGTCATAGGCCTCAGCTTGAATGTGAAATTGTATAACGAGTTCAATCTCGGCATGGCCGGGGATTGAATCCATGACCTTTGGATCACCACAGAGGAACTGGTGCTAATAAGCTGCCGCTCTAACGAACTGTGCCACGGCCTGTGGCCTGCAGGTGATGTAGGAGATGCGCCAAGGCATAGTCTTAAAATTTGATTTTGTACGGGATTGAGCATTTAAATATAATATGGACATACTGATCTGTATACCATACAATGCCACAGGCCATTGAAAGTAATGAAAAAACAAACAAACAAACGAACAATACACCCATAATCAATTTTGGAACATACCAGTGCTCTGTATAATTGCAAAAAAAATGATCACTTTCCCAAACAGTATGGGCAAGAACAAGACGAGCATTTTTTTTAACATATCTAATAAGGGAAATAAAAGATAGTTTTCTATCAAGTATAAGTCCAAGAAACTTGGTTTCTTCAAGAACAGGGATTCGAGTTTGGTCACGGTTTTTTTCAAAGAAAACTTAAATCCATTGCTATCAGCCCATTCCTGTAATCTATATAGGTGTTGTTGTTGGAGCTGTCATTCTATCGTATGCATGCTTGTAGACATGTAGCTTAAGTTGAAATCATTCAACAAGGCAGTTAATTTTGATAATAAAAAGGGTGATTGATAGTATACTACTCTGCTTTTACTCTGTGCGCAAAAGCACCAGAATGTGATTCACCCACTCCATCGTTGAAATGTCTGAAAGAAATTGTTAAATATAAAGGCATAAACAACCCCTTAATCCCACATCATATAAATCACTCATTATCCCATATCCCACAAAAATATACTAAGCACATGTTAGCCCTTTATAAAGCCCTCTCTTATAAATGATTTTAAATGTACCAGATGATCAATGGTACTTTTTTCGAAAACCACTCTGCCCTACTGCAATACAAGTGGCACTTTCCAAACGAACTGTTCATATTTCATTTCATATTACAGCTAGTCAAAGCTATAGGGCAATAATTATTTAAGTCGGAAGAATATTTTCCAGGTTTGGAAATAGGAATAATAGAGGTAAATCACCACTTTCTTAAAAATCATTAAAAATATCCAATGGATGCCCAAGTGATTGGTCAGTGAGGTGGTTCAGGATTTGATAGTGTATGTGATCAAAAGTCTATAAATTGTCCATGTTTTTTATCCCTACCTCTCTGTGGGATTCCTGGTACTTTTGTTTGCCACCAATGAGTCTTCATTATATTCCATATCAATATGTAAGTCTAGTTTTTGGTTGAATTTGTACATCTATTTGCAATTCCAATTCATTTGGGGGTGGGTTGGGTGTGAATTTCAGGCCAAGCATTTCTCACCATGGGTAAGGTGGTGCAAGGATAGATTCAAAATCTTGGGTTTCAATTCCGTCTCCTCCTGTACCTTCCCGGCCTAAAAAAGGATGTTTTTTTTGTTGGTTAGGGCTAGTCATGGATGTCACTATCCATGTCTATTTCATGGTTCCTTCGCCTGTTGTGGTTTATGCTTGAGTGTCGATCATTATTTGTAAAATTATCCAGGGAGTACATTTTATCATAGTAGTCATTTCTTCTGAATCATCTCTCTGAGTTATAATTTCTATTGTTTTTATTCCTCCCATCAAAATTGTTTCTGTTCCCCCCCCCCCCCCCCCAATTCAAAGCTTTCATCATGGTCTCTGTTGTTCTGTATCCTATTGTCTGTAGGTCATTTTCCATTGTTATTCTTATTCAGTGGTCCTCTTGTTTTTTTGCCTTGGATCCTCTCTTGAGGAGGAGGGGTATGCCTCGTTGTTGTTGTATAGCTTCTTTGATTTCATGATTGGTTTGAATTTGTGTTGTCAGTATTGTCCTGGCCTCTCTGATCAGCCTGTTCTTTCTATATATTAGGAGAGCCAGATTGTAAATTACTTGTGGATCAGTTCCCTGATCCACAATTAGCATTGGGATTAAGAAGTTATAAATGGGGTTAGTTAGTTTTTGTGAAAAAAATGGTCTGTTTATATTGTGAGATACCACTGTCGCCATGGTAAACAAATAATTTTGTAAGCATTATATAATACCAAAATATACTTTTATATTTTATGTTAGTATTAATATTCCTAAACCTTGCATATGTATGGAGTCTGTAACATACTTTTGACGAGGTAAAATTAACCAATTATAATATCCTGTGGTTGCTATGGTAACAGTTATATGGGCATTTCTAGCAATTTTGCAAAGAACTATTATTACAAAGTTTTGAAAATGAGTCACATTGAAGGTATACTAATTCCTTCGTATAAATTCGAATCTATGAATATTTCATAAATATATTTACCATATATATATGATATTACGGACACTTCCAGAATACCAGTTATCAGTAAAGGAAATGATCCCACAGTCCAATCTAGCAGAGTCACAATATATATTCCAGACTGTCAAAAGAAGAAAAATAGAATCTAAGACATAGATCTTTACAAGTGACAGCTCTAACACAAATTCATATAAAACCAAAATAAAAGCAATCATGAATCTATAATCTAAATAAACTATCCTTTTTAGACAGATGATGAATTCTTAGAGACATAATGATTAATGTTTTAGCCATCAATTTGTGATCAATAAATGATATCAATTAACTCTAATACTGGACACAAACATGCTGAGTGAGAGAAATGATTGATTCACAAACTGGGACCCTTACCTTTAGAATAAACACCATCATCAGTGAAAAAAATGTAAATGTGAAATGGTGTTTTTACGACCCTTTCAGCAACTATGGCCATATCAGGTAGACTTTCGAGCTTTTTGCCCAGTGTGAAAGTAACACTGCTGGCAGTAGGAGTCGAACCCACCACCTCCCGTCCTCCACTTATATAACCATTAAAGGCACAGATCCTATACTCTACCAACTGCGCTAGTGGGGCCAGTGCATCATCATTGAAAGACAACATATTAGAGAAGAGACACATTAAGGATGCACTTGGGAAATGTGGCTGTCTACACTGGGCTTTCTATCAAGCCAAACCAAAGGAGTATCTATTTTGATATAATTAGGTCTCAATATTTTAATGTGCAAGATTTACATTCGTTATTTGATACTGTAGATACTTCTGTGATAGTATCGTTTTTAAACCAAATAGGACTTTATAACCAATTTCAAGTGTGAAGCTCTTGTTTCCTCAGGTTATTTGCCTATTTATCAAGAACCATGAAACATCAGATGGTATTTAAAGTCTTTTAAATTGAATTTATTTATACAAATTTGTTGTCTATAACTGATATATTGAAAGGATTTTGTTGATATTTTGTGTTGTTAAGATTATTTACATTTCATATTGATTTTATAAACGTTTATGTTTTTACCACTTTAAGGCACTGAATAACCTTAGTGGTTGATGTGCCTCTAAGAAACCATTCATTCATTCATTCTTTCCAAAGGAGTACACCATCAAACCAAGTCATATCAACTAAGCCACCAAACTGTCTGCCTGAGTGGCTATGCCTTATACAGAAAGTTTGTCTGACAAGACTCTCGACCTTGTCAAAGACAAACCACCTTTCAGAACAAGGCAAGTCATGTTGTTTATAATGTAAAATGTTTTGAAGATGGGTATTGTATGCAGGATAGATAAGACTCTCAAGGCTAGGATGTATCAGCACAGGAGAACAAAACTCTGCAATATACTTGTATACCCAACCAGATATATTAGGCCATATATTTAAAGATGAAGATATTGCCATCTTGGACAGAGGGGGATGATGGTTAGATGTAAAGGACTGGAAGAGAATAGAGAGCCCATCCTTACACAAAAAGGGGGATTCCAGCTATAACCTGCATAGGGCCAGGTGTTCCAACAGCTTCCTTGCCGTCTGTGTGCTGACCAGCTCACCAGGTCTCAGACCGTAGATCAAATATTCACTTGGCATGTTAGTGTCCAGTATTAGAGTTAAATGATATCATTTATCAATTACCGTACCCACCTGTGAAGTTAGTGTAAATCCCAAAATATAAAATACAACACAAACTAAGCCAGTCATTTCAGTTTTTTTTTTCATAAATGTCTCTGGTATCAGATCACTTAAAGCAGTTGTTATGACTTGGATATGTCCAATCTATAAAATAGAAGTTACCGGAATAGACATTTAGTTTTAACATTTTGGAGTACGAAAAAGAACGAATTATATAGCTATTAACATAATGATAGGAGAGTTATTCTAGAAAAAAGAATATGAATTAAATATAGTGACTCTTGGTTTTTTTTAATTTGCATGTCCTAAGATCCATTCTGGTAAGTACTCTAGCCAGGCAGAGTTAACTTTTGAATATCTCATTGTGGCTCATGCTTTTAACCTCTAGGATGCAACTTTTCAATAACCTAAAAGGGTTTATATTCCAGGGTTCTAGAGCATAAGCTTTCATTCATTTCATTGAAACTTTCATGTTTGATAAACAATGTGCAAAATTTGCTAAAATATCACTTATCATGCACTTTCCCTATTTGAATTAAACACATAAAAGGTTATCAGTATGTGTGATAATTCATAAAGGCACAAAACCATATCAATATTGAGCCAAAAAGGTACCTAAATGTCTTATATTTTAACTGAGGTAATTATTCAAGTTTAACATAGTCTGTCAGATTGAGAATCAAATGCCTTCGCAGTTATTGTTTATTGCATTGTGAATATCCTATCCCTTGAAGTCACTTAGATTATCAATATCGTATTTGCTTACCTGGGCACCCATTGAGATACACAGCAGCATTAGAAAGAAGATAACAGACCAAAAAGGGGCGACTTGAAACCGTGTTAGGGCTTCTGGGTACACAATGAAAACGAGGTCAGGACCTATGGCAGAGGTTATAACAGTAACATTGATATCAATTTTCTTTTGCATAGACCATTTGTAATTATAAACTAGAATGAAACCCCAATAACTTATTTTTTATTCTAAAACATATTTCCTGATCAAATATCTCAATTTATTTCCATGTCCATATTAATGGAGTTAATCTATTGTTTATTTACCAGGTCTCATGACATCTTGAATGGGAATACCCATTTCATGTCCCATAAATCCTATCACACTAAATACTGCCAGCCCAAAGTACACAGTCATTAAACAGGAAATAACAGAGACAATCACTGAATCCCTGAAACGAAAAATAAATCTTCACAGAAAAATGATCGTAGATAATAATTTCGAGTACTTGTAATTCCATCAATTTTTTACCTGCATGAATTTGTATGAAACTTAGTATAGCTTGCATAGGTAATAAGCACTCCCCAGCATGGGCCTAAGCAGTAAAATGTCTGAGTGGCAGCATCTCCCCATACCTACAAATAGTTAGTGATCACCAATTAAGATTACAGTTATATATTTAGCCTTACTACATTTCCTTTTAGCTTATATCAAATTTAAAAACTGGAAAAGGTAAAAATTCAATAAAATCAAACAAATATATTTCTTTAAACTAAAAGAGAGTATTTTGTTTCATAGTTGATATGTATGACATGTTTTACCCAAGGATCTGTGAGTTTATGCCAATCTGGTATTACATAATAGAGCATGCCTTCTGTGGCTCCTGGAAATTTTGAACTTTGAATAAGGATGGCTGTCATCATCAACATTGGCATAGTTGCAGTGAAATAAATCACCTAAAATGAAAAAGGAGAGCAGTGAATATCAAATCTATAGAAGACAATATTTTCTACGTGAACTAAATAATAATCTTCGGCCATAGTTTCTGGCATGTGGGCCTTTATCCATTGGAGTCAGAGCTTAACATTTTCTCTTTTGATAAAGAGACCATGCCAAAAGAATTATACAACTAACATGTAGGATTTTACCTTTCCTGAAGATTTTATGCCTTTGATGATCGAAATGAATATCAATATCCAGGAAACAAGCAAACTCAAAACAAGATGCCACTGGATGTCGCCAAAGTCATCAATCCCTTTGTTCATACCTAAAACATGATATCTGCAAAATATATTAAATTAGGGAAGATATATACATTAAATTGATGATAGTCATTTAAACAATTATCAGTTGAAAACAACTTTATCAAAATAGAAAACATACGATCATTCAGGAGCACGGTATGTATTATGTATTCTGCAAAATTCTGCCAAATTTATAATTGAAAGAAACCAACTGAATTTCATTTTTTGTCCCATTTTGTCTCATTTTTTGTTTTAGTTATCAGAAATTGTGACTCATACCACCATGGGTTTAAATAAACCCATAGTACCATCTTGGTCTGAATGAATGAATGAATGAATGAATGGTTGCTTAGAGGCACATCAACCACTAAGGTTATTTAGTGCCTAAAAATGGTAAAAATGAATGAATGAATGGTTTCACATTGACACAATAAAGTGCCAAAACAGTAAAAATAGAAACGTAATATTGACTAGAAACAAAATGTAAATGTTAATACAATATGTAGATAACACAAGAATTTATCAACTGTGAACAGCATTTATATAATATCAATCAAATATAATAAATATGTATAATTTGTTTAAAAGACTTTATCAGTATGATGTTTTGCAGTTCTTGATAAATAAGTCAATGACATAAATAAACAAAAGCTCTGCCCTTAAAACTGATTATAAAGTCCTATGTGAGTTAAAAACGATACTATCACAGAAGTATCTACAGTATCAAATAACGTATGTAAATCTTGTACATTAAAATATTGAGTTCGTATAATATCAAAATCGATACACTCAATTAAAATATGTTTAATAGTCAAAGCCCTTTGACAACCAATACATTCCGGTTGATCTTCACCTTTAAGCATATAACAGTGCGTCAAATGACTATGTCCTATTCTTATACGTGATAAAACAGACTCTTCTCTTCGGTTAATTCTAATAGCACCTTTGGTTTTACCTAAAACAGGCTTAATTTCGTGTAGTTTATTAAAAATAGCTTCGTTCCATCGCAATTGCCATTTAGAACGTAAAAAAACAGTAATATATTTTTTAAACTCTGTATAAGGTAAAAGCATATCTATTGGGCGCTTATCCAATGCTGCTTTGGCAGCTTGGTCAGCAGCCTCGTTTCCAAGGATTCCAATATGACTGGGAATCCAGTAAAAACGAATCTCTTTATTTTCCTCAGTACAGAGTTTATGATACCGTTCAAGGATATTTAAAATAAAAGGATTTTTCCAATCCTTGGCTTTCAATGCTTGTAAACAAGACAAAGAATCAGAAAATATTAAAAAATTTTGATGTGGAGAAGTCTCCACATGATCTAAAGCAAGGTATAAAGCATGAAGTTCTGCAGAATAAATAGACGATTTATTTGGCAGACGTTCTGAATAAATATGATTGCCCTTAACAGCAGCTGCAGCAGCCTTGTCATCATCAAATGATCCATCAGTGTATATACACTGATATCCAGTGAAAACAGATTTTATTTCATTATATCTATTTATATACAGGGATGGATCGGTTGAGTATTTCTTTAATTCTGACATGGCTACATTAATATTTAAAGATTCGTAGGTCCATGGAGGTGTTTCTGGATATTGAAATTTAGCTATTTGATTTGGATTTAAATTTAAAGATTGTAAAGATTCTTTGATGCGAATGCCAAAAGTTGGTATTGTATTAGATTTACTTTCAAAAAGGTCAACATAGTTTGGATTAAATATAGTATCATGTGCAGGATTGTCTGGACAAGCTGCAATTTTTGCAGCATACTGAAGGGCAAGCTTTTCTCTTCTTAAATCAAGAGGCAGCTCATCTGCCTCAACTGCCAAGCTATCTGCAGTCGATGTACGAAATGCACCAAGGCAAAGTCGTAAACCTTGATTTTGTATAGGATCAAGCATTTTAATATAAGATGGACGTGCTGATCCATATATCATACATCCATAATCAAGCTTAGAACGTACAAGCGCTCTGTAAAATTGCAATAAAATACTACGGTCCCCTCCCCAATCGGTATGGGCAAGAACCCGTAATAAATCCAATGCCTTCTGGCATTTCTTTTTAAGGTATTTAATGTGAGGAATAAAAGATAATTTCCTGTCAAAATAAGTCCTAGAAACTTGGTTTCTTCGACAACAGGTATCCGAGTTTGGCCTAAATAAAGATCAGGATCTGGGTGAACCTTCCATTTTTTACAAAAGTGCATACACACAGTTTTCTTTAAAGAAAACTTAAATCCGTTATGATCAGCCCATTCTTGTAATCTATTTAAATGTTGTTGGAGCTGTCGTTCTATTGTATGCATGCTTGTGGACCTGTAGCTTAAGTTGAAATCATCAACAAAAAGTGAGCAATCTGCTCCAGGCCTCATACAATCAACAATGCTGTTAATTTTAATAATAAAAAGGGTGACTGATAATATACTTCCCTGTGGAACACCCATTTCCTGATCAAAAGCATCAGAAAGTGATGAACCAACTCGGACCCTGAAATGTCTATTTGACAAAAAATTTTGAATAAAAAGGGGTAAACGACCCCTTAATCCCATATCATATAAATCGCTCATTATTCCAAATTTCCATGTAGTATCGTACGCTTTCTCTAAATCAAAGAAAATGCTAACCACATGCTCACCTTTTAAAAAACCCTCTCTTATAAATGTCTCTAAACGTACCAGGTGGTCAATGGTACTTCGAGTTTTTCTAAAGCCACTCTGTGCAACAGAAATAAAAGCTGCAGTTTCTAAAAACCAAACTAAACGCTCATTAATCATTCGCTACATTGTTTTACAGATACAACTGGTTAAAGCAATAGGGCGATAATTATTTGAATCTGAGGAGTCTTTGCCAGGCTTAGGAATGGGAATAATAGTGGCTTCACTCCATGAAGGAGGAAAATCACCACTTTCCCAAATGTTATTAAAAATATTTAAAAGATGCCCAAGTGATTGATCAGGGAGGTGTTTAAGGATTTGGTAGTGAATTTGATCAGGCCCAGGAGCGGTATCATGAGATTTATCCAAAGCAAGTTGTTTCAAATCTTCTATTGTAAATGATTTATTATATTCTTCCAAGTTATGAGATGTAAAATTTAGTTGGTTTCTTTCTTTTCTATTTTTTATTTGTTGAAATTTTGCAGAATAATTATTGGATGAGGAATTCTTAGAAATTGTTTGACCTATTGTGTTACCTATTTCAGTGGGATTTGTAATTAATTGGCCATTATGAGTTAGATGTTTGATCCTTGCTCCACCTCCCTTCCCCGAAATTTTACGAACCATATCCCAGCATTTTTTAATCGGTGTACGCGTATTTAATTTGGAAACATAATCCTTCCAACTTTTTCTCTTGCTTATTTTGATAATATAACGGGCTTTAGCTCTTTTTACTCGAAATTGGTGCAAATTATATTGAGTTGGCTGTCGATTAAATTTTTTCAGAGCTTTTTTGCGCTCCTTGACAGCTTTTTTGCACTCATCATTAAACCAGGGTTTTTCTTTAATTTTAGAATTTGGCTTTGATTTGGGAATACACCCATCAGCAATATCATACAATGTATCTGTAAAAACTTGAAGAGGATCATCTACATTGTTAAAAAGTTCTGGAGTTATTTTATTAAAACAGGATGTTTGAAATTTTGCCCAATCGGCTTTATGAAATTTCCACTTGGGGATTCGTTCGTCTGGTGGAGGAAAATGGTTATTTAAAATAATGGGATAATGATCACTACCCCATTGATCTTCCTCTACTTCCCAGGAATAGTCTAAAAACAAATTTGGAGTGCACATGGAGAGATCTATTGATGTTAAAGAGCCTGTAGCAGGATGTAAATATGTCGGGGAATCGTCATTCCAAAGGCACAAACTATTATTATTTAAAAAATCTTCTATTATACGTCCTTTGGCATCAGTATTATTTCTGCCACCCCAAAGATAGTTGTGTGCATTAAAGTCACCAACTAACATATATGGCTGTGGCAGCTGGGTTATCAAATTATTTAAATCTGTAATATTAACTGGCTCACTAGGCGGTAAATATATTGAACATATAGTTAATGTATTATGCAGGGTAACCCTGACTGCAGAAGCTTGTAAATTAGTATTTAATGTTACTTTACTTTGTGGTATACAGGATTTAACAAAAACAGAAACTCCGCCATGTGCTCGGTCCATTGCATCTATTGAACCAACTTTATTATAAAGTACATACCCCTTAAATGTTGTGGAATTATCTTTGAATTTAGTTTCTTGTAAACAAATTACAGATGCGTTATATTTTTGGGCTAATAACTCCAGTTCTGGCCTGTTTGCCTCGAATCCTCTACAGTTCCACTGTATGATACTGCTGATAGCCATATTAAAAATAATGAGGATAAATATAGGATTTAACATAATCATTTAAGTTTATGATTATGTTTTGAGTGAACAGGTGTAAAATGTATATCGGAAGGATCACCTGTGTCCATCCTTTCTAAGGATTTAGTTCTATTTATTTTCGTTTTGCTTTGATCTTTGATTTCTTTTTTGTCTGATTTCTTAACTGGTCTGTTGCTATTGACATTTTTACTGGATGATGTGGAGGGAGCTTGTGAAGAGGTTTTAGTGGATTGAACTGTTGGTACATTTATTGCTGGGGTAGTGGGTGTTTGGGTTTGAGTGGATGTTCCTGAAGATTTGGAGGTATTTGAAAAATAGGAATAATTCTTTTCATCGATTGGCCAGGTTATTTCTGTCTGTATTGCTATTGTTTTTGTCTCTTTGGTTTTTAAGGCGGTAGCATAAGATGTTTTGGAATTATTAAAACTTTCTACACGTTTACGTGCCTCAGGAAAAGAAATGTTTTTGGTGTGGCGTATTCGCTGAATTTCCTTCTCTTTTAAAAATGAAGGACAATTCCGCAAATACGATGGGTGATTGCCTTGACAATTCACACATTTCATGGTTTCCGAAGAACACTCTTCTCCACTATGCTGGGCTGTACATTTCGGGCAAGTTATGTTTCCTTTGCATCGATCAGATCCATGTCCATACCTCTGACACTTGAAGCAGCGCAGAGGGTTTGGAATGAAAACATCAACTCGGACGTTTAAATATCCAACTTTAATAGATGTTGGAAGCTGCGCTGCTTCAAATGTCAGAATGAATGTGTTAATTGGAATTTTGGTTCCATCCTTCTTAATAAAAATTCGTTTGCATTGGACAACATCTTGATCTTTTAGTTCATCCACTATTTCCTCTTCAGAAACTCCCGCCAGATCTGGGCATCTTATCACTCCTTTTTTACTATTGAGGGTCTTATGAGCCGTTATCAAAACTGGAACTGTGGCCAACATTCGGCATCTTAAAAGATTGTCCGCATGGCTCTTCCGCTCAACTTCAATTAATAAACGCGTTCCCATTATTTTAACTGTTTTCGGCACCCCGGCAATGCCTTGAATCCCCTTTGCAATTGCAAAGGGGGACATTTTTGCCAGGGTATGTTCAGCATCGGAACTTTCCGCAATTAAAAATCTAGGCCATTTTTCTGTTTTATTTGAGTCGTCATCACTATCTATGTCATTCCTAGGTCGTTTTTGTTTGTTTTGCGCCATGTGTGTTATTTTAAATTTCATCAGTTAGGTCCCCTACCCACCACGGAGCCCAAAAAGGGGACGCCTTTCTGGGCCGGTAACTCCAAGCCCTGACGCCATGAGGATACCCAACATGACATACTCTAAGAATAAAAACTCCACCCTTTCGGATTTTATTTATATCCCTCGATTGACCCAGTCAGCAGTAATCTCCTTTCAGGAAATATAAATCAAAAATTTATCAATTATTCTTAAATTTTAAACATTGAAATTGTCACTAATAAATATAAAATAGCCAGAATACATTAAAGGAAATATACCACAAGCCGGTTAAATCAGATCCAGGCCTAATCTGATCTGCCTGTCTGGTGAACATTTGGATCCAAGACAGGCGTGTTGCAACTGGACCGGTATTACTGCCAAACCAGCCCAGCGCTCAGCCCGTCAGGATTCCATATCCTCCCCGACACAGGTCGCATCCCACGGCAAACAGGATGCCCCTTTAGTCGCCTTTTACGACATGCTAGGGGGCAGTGGGGCTATTCTTTAATCCCCGCACCCACAGGGGAAATCTTGGTCTGTAAGATGTTTTTGATAGAGGGATATATAAAAGATGAACATATTGTCAGTATATTTTGTTATTGATATTGAGAAATTATATGATACTATGTGGAAATAGGGCATACTGAGCGATTTGTATAAATAAATGGAATTGAGGATTTTGTTTTAATGCGGCTAACAACCAAAAAGGCATATGCAACCCCTTGAGGGTTCACGGCCAACCTTATTTTACAACAATTCGGTCCTGAATTAAATTATGAGATAAATACACGAACTATCAGACAAAGATCCGAAACTCAAAAAAAAGCAAACTGACAATCTTAGAGCTTCCAAATCTATCAGTGAAAATACTGGTTTTGGAAAAATCACTTCAATCTACCAGGTCATAGTGTAGATGACATGGAATATCAAGTGAATGTGTAGGATACATAAAACCACATATCCAAACTAGACTTGCTAGAGAACTGGAATGGATAGACAAGCTGAGAACATTTAAGACAAACTATTTAAAAACAGATTCCAATCTAATCAAAAGTTAATGCCACACGATCAAAAACTGAACCATACCAATTATTTTAAAAAGGTTCAAAAACACCAGAAAACAAGTCAAACCAATTTACGGCACACAAATGCAATAAACACGACTTAAATAACCTTTTTGGCACAATGGACTCTTCCAACTCGGCTTTAAGGACAAATCAAACAATCAACCCTTAATCAAGCCTGCCAAATTCAAAAGGCCACGACTTGTGGTGAACTCTGAATCAAATGCACCTGAGCGACGGTGTATAGAACCAATGCCCCATTACCTGTGATTGTAATCAGGCGAAAAATTACCCGTTGAACATTTTATGTCACTCTCCACAGTGGCGACAGGGAGAGCCACTGTGTTATATCCGTTTCTGTTTGGTTCACAATTCGCCACAGAACATGTTCTACTATGACGGACCTTCCACCTCAAAAATTGGAAGAATTAGTTACCAGCTTCTGTAAAGATGTACGACATCTGGTAGTGCAAGGCCATGAGACAGCTGAGAGGCTTGAAAAATTAGAGAATGTCAAGAGTAAAGACAGTTTTGGGGCAAGTAAAAATTTTGTCACAGACAGGCAAAAAAGACAATCATTCCAAGATGGCCTCCAGCCATGTGGTGATTTTGGTGATGAGCATGTACAAGAGGCAGACCCTAATATCAGGCATATAGCCAAGCCCCAGATATTATCTATGACCCTTGGGTAAGGTCCCCTGGCCCCACTGAGCACAGTGTATCCAGGCACATCCAGGAACAGTTTCAAGCCTTGGATAGGTCCCTGAAGACCAAGCTGCCCAGACTACCCCCAGAGCTGCAATTATTTGACTCTAAGACAGGAATTGCCAAAACTGAGTTACCAACATTCAATGTAATTTCAAAATGTGCAAGGTTTTCGGAGGCGTCCCTTCGCTAGTTGATGTTATTAGACCCTTCAGAAAAACCCATTACTGCTGAGGACCTATATAACCTGTTCACTATACAACAAGCTCAACTTGAGTGGCTGAGAGACGAATACGCCGTGGTCGTTGTCAAGGGCGGTTTTGATGACACCACAACCAAATGGTTCAAGCAGATGACCAAACACACCTCCGGACTGAGTTTGCGGCACCAGGAAGCTCTCAAAACAGCTAGTGAGCTATCAGCACATGCTGCGAAGCTGAATACCACAAGCAAAACCAAACCATCTCAACAGGGTTCACAATACCAAGGACGAGGTGGTTTCAGGAATAGGTTTCAGCGACGGGGAGACAATTTCTCATCCTGGGCCAACAGGAACATGCCGTCCACACCGGGAGACCGTCAGCCAGGTCGCAATTTCAACAACACATACAAAGATCCACAGGACTAGTGTTCTCATATGGTGTTTGCTCTCAGCAGTCAAATTTACATGTAGATACAAATTTACTGTATTAGCTCAGTGTTATTATAAATTGTGTATTGATTCTGGTACTTGTTTGCCAAAGTTTATTGTATATATTTCAATATAAGCAAGTTGATATATTTGTGCAGTGTTAAAAAATAGGTTGTCACTTTGCATGCTGCATAGTGTATATGTTTGTACAGTGATCTATGCATCCTACTGGATTTTCAGTTTGTATTGTATTTTTTTGTTATTGAATTTGTCAAATGTGTTTCGGGCCATTTAAAGCTGGCTCTCTGAGAAAGTGTTTGCCACAGTGGAGGCAAATTGGTTGTCCAAACAGTGTATTGAATTGGATAGACGAAGGCGTGCGTATCCCATTCTCTGACATTCCTCCCAGTTTTGTTATAAACAACACCAAGCATTTCTCAGACAAGCAGAGAAAGTTTGTTGATTCTGAAATAAAATCATTACTTGATTCTGGTGCTATTGCTAAGTGTGAGCCTGGATACGTCCCCCATTGTGTATTGCCCATATCAGTGGCCCCCAAAAACCTGACACTTACAGACTAGTGGTAAACAATCGTGTGTTGAATGAACATATTGTAGACAAATCATTCAGGAATGAGGACATATCTACTGTAATTGAGACCATACAAACCAATGACAGCATTGTCACTGTAGATATAAAATCAGGTTACCACCACGTTCCAGTACACAGAGATTTTTGGAAATATTTGGGAATTTGTTGGCGTGGAATCTATTATATTTGGAAAGTTCTACCATTTGGTCTCAAATGCAGTGGGTATTATTTCTGTAAAACTGTTCGACCAGTGATACAATACTTGCGTGAACAGGGCCTCATACTTGTATCCTTTGTAGATGACATATTTCATTGTAATCAGAGTGTTAGTATTGACGAGAGCAAACACACACTTCTCAGGACATTTATTAAATTGGGGTGGAGCATTCAGTGGAAAAAATGCCAGTTGATCCCCAAGAACACACAGCGTTTCATCGGTTACAGCGTCACCAGCTGTGGCCAAAGTGGGTATCCAGAGATACGGGTGCCAGCAGAGCGCATGCGCAAACTCCACAGAGACATTCGGAGGGTGCGCAAAATGGAACATGTCCCCGTACGGACGCTGGCCCGTATAGCAGGTCAGTGTGTTGCAATGAGCAAGGCCATTATGCCGGCAAAACTCCTGCTCAGGAATGTGTACCGAGACATCGCCCAGAGGGGCAGCTGGGACGATACTCTTTGCATCAGTCCAAGAGCACAGGAGGATCTAGAATGGTGGCTCCATGCAGCCAAAAACTGGAATGGTCGGGTCATACAGGCCCGCCCAATCGACGCCCAAGTCAAGTCTGACGCATCCCAGACTGGTTGGGGCGCAGTTTGGGATGGCAGGGAGGCTATGGGATACTGGAACCAGCGCATGGCATACATGCCAAGCAACTACAGGGAGCTCATGGCAGTGCTCATGGCTCTCAAGTCATTCGGAAGGGAACTCCAGGGCAAATGCGTCCAATTCCTTACCGACAATGTAACTACAGCAGCATTCATCAACCGCCTAGGTGGCTCCAGCCAGCCTTTATCCCAGCTGGCTATGGCTGTGTGGCTGGAGGCCCACGACCACAACATCCACCTGTCCGCAAAGCACCTCGCTGGTACCTTGAATACGCATGCGGACAGTCTATCTCGCGTTTCGACCCAGTACTGTTGGCAGCTTCACCCAGGCTTGTTCCGCCATATCGACCGGGTATGGGGTCCACACAGCATAGATCGGTTCGCCAGTATGGAAAACGCCCAAGTGCCAACATACAACAGTCTCTACTGGGATCCCCTCACCAGCGGAGTGGATGCTCTGAGCCAGCAGGACTAGCAAACACACAACAACTGGGTCAATGCCCCATTCAGACTGATACCCAGAGTATTGGAAATTATCCAGAGCCAGCAAGCAACAGCCACCATAGTAGCCCCCTGGTGGCCCGCCCAACCATGGGCAAACAAGTTGATGAGCCTATCGATAGCTCCACCAATCAAACTACCGTTCTCCAGACGCACAATGTGGACAATGGCGCCAACACCAGAGCCGCTCCGAAATCCACGGTGGCAGTTATTCGCATGGAGGATATCTGGCAAAGGCGGCTTGCCAAACAAGGGTGGTCGCCACAGGCAATTGGACAGTTCATCCACGCCTGGGCAACATCCACCCGAGAAGAGTACAACAGGGTGCTGACCAAGTTCACAATCTTCCTGGATCGGCCAATAGACCCTTGTCCTCCAGCTGAGACACGGCTTGTTGCAGATTTCCTATGTCTGGTTGCTGACTCATCAAAGAAACCGCGGTCAAAACTGCGCACCACCACTGCAGCTTTGTCCCATCTGTATGAAGGTCTTGGAGTGGAGTCGCCAGTCCACACACCTGAGATCAAATACTTGACAAGTGCATTGGTGAAATCTGGTACAACAGAAGTGATGGAGAAGTCACTGGTAATGCCAGTCAAACCTTTCCGGGATATGTTCATGACATGGAAAGACAATGAGGATCTGTCTATAAAAGACCTGCGAATGAAAACCATAACATTGCTTGCATTGAGTTTGATGCTACGGCCATCAGACATTGCCCCAAAGGGCGTCATCTATGACCCTATTTCGGGTGAATCATATTCCACTGTGTTCTCCATGAAGCACGTGGCATTTTTGGATGAGAACAAGGTCAAGGTCAGTTTCCTGGGGATAAAAAATGACACGCATCGTACAGGATTCCAGGTAACCCTCCCTCCAGCCAAGGACCCCAAGCTGGACCCGGTATCTGCCTTGCGTGTGTACATCCATCGCACAAACCACTGCCGCTCGCCAGAGTCCAAGCCGGTATTCCTGGCTTTGCGAGCCCCGTACAATGCAATCAGTGCTGCTACTGTTGGGCAAACCATAGAGGATGCCATTGGTGCAGCTGGACTGGCCAATCAGGGCTTCTCTGCCAAATCATTCAGACCAACAGGCGCCACGCATGCTGTAACTGAGGGGCTCTGCACACCTCAAGAGGCAATGAAAATTGGACGGTGGAATACACAAACTGTGTTCAATGAACATAATGTGCATTCACAAGTACCCAGCACTTATTCTGAGGACATGATGAATCTATGAGTGCATTGGTGGACGTTTGGCTGTTTCATTCAGCCTTGGTGTTATTTTAAAATAATTGTGGTTATTTTCAAGTTGCACAGTGTTTATTGTATCAAATGTAAAATTAGCATACTAGTATAAACTTGTTCTGATATTCTTCATGTACGGTTCACTATCATGTTTATTACTTTAGCTATTGTATGCTAGGTTTTCCTCATATAAATACCTGTATAGCCATAGCAATTATTATATACATGTAATGCATAATAGTTTTTTAGCATATTCAAACTATTTAGTTTATTACTCGCTATTAAGGGCAATTTCAAATAAAAATGTTTTTCAAAATATATTTGTAGCCTGATGTAAGTTTGTTCCAAATTGTAATCAGGCGAAAAATTACCCGTTGAACATTTTATGTCACTCTCCACAGTGGCGACAGGGAGAGCCACTGTGTTATATCCGTTTCTGTTTGGTTCAGTTTTATTTTGTATCTTATGTAATATGTAATATGTACCATTATATATGCATATGTATGTGGTGATTGTGGATTGGACAGGAAGGGCAATTTCAAATTAAAATCTTTTTCAAAATATATTTGTAGCCTGATGTAAGTTTGTTCCAAACAATAATGATGATACACAATAGCCCTAGCAACAAATCATCAACGCACAATGACAGCAACGCAACACAGATACCCCTTCTGTGATAAAAATAGAAAACCACTGGAGGAACTTACTTCCTCTATTCTGCTTGAAATGCAACATTGACATATCTCATTAACAGAAATATGCGTCAAATCTTTTCCACTGTTTTTTTATTTTTATTTTTAAAATATGCAGTGGATGTTGTGCATAAATTCATTAATGTTTACATCATTCCTATTTAAATTATTATTATCTTCAAATGACTCTAATATCTTAATTTTAGAACAATAAGTATTTGAGATTTTATCCAAGATTCTTTTAACCTACGTCCAGTATTCTTCGGCAGGGTATGTAGATTTATTTGAATAATCTCCCAATATTGACAAATTAGAAGTTCTGTTATTCCCTGATATTATTTGAGATAATTCTTGCTCATTTGTATTGTTGAAATCTGAAAATACAAGATAATGTATTACTTCTTGATATCGATTTACCAATCCCTTAACAATACAATAAGCATCCAATTAAACAAAGAGGAAAATGTATAATTGATCCAATCAATTTATAATTGATCCAACACCTTCTATAACACCTTCTATAACACACACGCACACACACACACACACATATATATATATATATATATATATATATATATATATATATATATATATATATATATATATATATATATATATATATATATCCCAGCTCTTGTACATGTACATAATTCTTATGCTCAATACCAGAGGCAACACAACACTAACACTAAATATTAAAATATAAACTTGTACTTAGGATTTCATTTATCCTTTATTCAACTCTCACACTCAACATTATCAGTTTTAGCATTTATTGCCTAAAATGAAGTTATGCATACATCCAAATTGGCCGTTTACATGTATGCACTGGATTGAACATGCATGACATGTACTCCCCTCAAGGAATCAAGCACTTTCCCAACCAACATTTGGCCATCTTGATTTCTGTTATGAGTAAACTCATTGAGTTCATATCAACACAATAACTCCCAATGAAACTAACTTCCTACCGGACTACTTTCCAAATGACTCCTGCAGAAAAATGTGCACCACTCCAGTTACTGATTTTCTTTGGCTCATTACAATTCTCTGTTTTATGAGTTCGAGTTAAATATATAAAATGTGTATGGACTTTATATGATACACCTCATATTCGATATAAAATAACTACATGCTAACCTTATATACCTGGAGAAATGGAGAAAATACAAACAATAAAATTAAATGTCTTTATTAGCAAAGAAATGGAACAATTTCAATTTTCATACAATGCTGTGACTCCAAGTTTTCTACATTACCGACGCAAGGTGATACATGGCTCAGTCGGTAAGATGTCTGTCTTCTATGCTAAAGGTCCAGGGTTCGAATCCTGGTTGGGAAAATTATTTTCATGCTGATGGTAAAATCTTGATATTAGGGTTCGGTTTGAGTGATATGTACTTCAAAAACATAAATTGATTAGTCTATTGCAAATTCAAGAGAATATAAAATACTGACTTTATATAGTAAACAAATATAAAACAAAGTAGTAAACAAATAATAAACAAATATAAAATATTCATACTGGGGTAAAATATGCATGTCAAAATATATGGAATTGATTATGTTTTTTGCCAACATAGAAATATAATTAATAGTAACTTTATGCAGAAACAAGTATGAAATCTTCATATTCCAATTTTATTTTAGTTCAGACAAAAAAGAATTATAACATGGATCCAATTTCAAGATTTTATCATAGACTTAAAACTTCGAGTTAGTTGATCAGGAGGCCAACCTTGAGCATCTATGAATATATCCAGTGCAATGCAATAGTTCCAAGTGTTTCAGCAATATCATGAGTCTCACAGGTCTGATGATATGCTTTGACCTTTTCTCATAGAAAGATTGCTCACTCAACATTTAGTCTGGATCCATATTTAAAATTAATCATGGACTATACCTATCCAAGGTGTTGTTACAATTCATCAACCCTTAAAACATATCTGCAAACAATGCTCATTCTTAAATACATTCAATCAGATTAGTATATTATACATTCCAAAACAATATTCAAGATTTCAAAAGTAGTGGAGTTGTCAATATTTGACCATATCAGTCACTGACAGGATGGAAATCAACAGGTCACATGTCACCTGTATGTGCATTTCTCTGTTGGCCAGTGAGATCAGCCAACAATGCATGTACTCATATGTGCAAAGATCACCTCTTGGAAATGGTGACAATGCCTCCAAAATAGTTCTCTAGTTTTATACTTGTTTAAACACTATTAACAATAAAGAATTAGAATTTCTATATTTGAAATAAGTTCAAATATTGCAATCATTATTTTAATTGTCAAATAAAACCACAATTTGATTAAAGAAACATGTGTAGTAATAATGCTCAGATGTGTGTTCAGTGATTTGCCCACTATTTTTGAAATGTGAAAGTGACCACACACCCCACTAAACTGAGTACTAATCTCAGCACACAAGTGTTCCCAGCAGGATGCCAGCTCATATTTATAATCTCTACCACTGGTACCCTTACCTGAGACTTTCCTCTTTTTGTCAGGTATGTTGGCTTAAGGGAAAATCACGTAGTGATTTGGATAATATGGAGGGCACATCCAAATGACCTCACAAGAATTAGGGGGAAAATATGAACATCAACACTTGAAATAATAAGCTGAATATTGAAGCAACACATGTATTTGATTTTGATTAATCGTGTACTGAAAACAGACAATACAAGTGAGTGAAGCGTCATAGTGGATTACCTTTTGCCTGTGTAGTAAAATTTGCTTTCTGCCAGCAGTTGGGTGTGTTCCATGCGTTATTACACATAGACCATGGTAGTTGGGTTGTTAAAGACTGGTATAGAAAGTAAACTATATAAGCCATTAATACGCCATAGTTTAAACATAGTATGACACACATACTGATTGATGAATATCCAATACCTGAAAAAGCAATCATTTTCAAATTCTGTAAATAGTAATATCGTCTAAATTGATTTAATCACAATCTTGGCTTTAACATACTATTTTACATACCTTTGAAAAATGGACTAACATTCCAAACTGTTAATGGACCTTTGGATGAAAACTGCCCAATCGCCAATTCCAGAAAGAAAACTGGCACCCCTATGAAAGCCACCATTAAACAATACGGTAGGAGAAAGGAAGCTGGAAACACATTATGTAAAACAATTGTCTAGAGCATATTTAGTTTGTTTGTTTGTTTGGGGTTTTACATCACTTTCAACATTATTTCAGTCATTTCGTGATGAGACCTACTTGTAGCAGATATAGTGCTGCCTCACTGAATTGTCATGTTGCAGGTCCTTGACATGACAACCCACCCGGTCACAGATTTACAAGGACAACGGGTTAACCCTTTAGGCACGGGCCTCAGCTCATGTGGGAAATTGTATCATGAGTTCAATCTCTGCATGGCCGGGGTTCGAACCCACGACCTTTGGATCACCAAGCGTATTTAGTATTTTTGCCAGTGGACAAACTTTGATTTCCTGATGACCAGAACATGTGCCTCAGGATAAACTATTCCCTTTTCAGTGAGTTAAATGAATTTGAGAGATATTTATTTATGAATGTCATTTATTAAGTCATTTCTTTAAAATACAAAGAACAAAGTTTAATACATGAATAATAAGACTCTAGTATGTCTGCTGGTTGCCTATATTTAAAATAACCTCAAATCAGCAAAAATAGCTTTGATCTCAGCCATGAGTCAATATATAGTATTATTATATAGACCCTATATAATAAATCTATCAATCTTATGTATTTAATTAAATTATAAGGGAATGAATCATACAATATTAAAATAGCAAGGCATTTTTAGAAACTGTAATCCTTACTTAATGCTTCCTTGAAATATTTATATCATGGAGTTGAAATTTATGTTCCAAGAGAAACAAGAAAAAAGCGGTGATTGGGTGGTGGAACACCCTGTAAATAATGTTATTCTCCAGGAAATTTACAAATTTGGCACCCCCTGTTGTTTAATTCCTCATTATATATGCAAAGAACAACAAGGCATTGTCACACCCAAATGAGCACAGGAGTGAAGTATTCTATGGGACATTATTGATTCCATAATTCCCTCTGGAACATTGATTTTTAAGCAGAATTATTAATCAAGGTAAGGCTAGGTTAAGTTTTGAGACATTGACTTTAAGGGTTTCATGGCAAAGATAAAAAATATACACATTTTAAGGTAAACATAAAATTAATAAACTGGAATGAAAATTATCTCATCCAAAGTTGTGATGAAAGCTTTCATCCCTTTCATAGTTGTATATGATAAAAAGGAGAATTGGCATTGCATTGATCTCACAATATTGACACTCTCAAAGTCTTTCAGATTCTCTATCATTCTTAATGTCAATTGTCCTGGGATGATGCTATTTTGAATATGTAAGTAAGGACAAAAATGCTTTTAAAAAGGTCCCATAGAAAGAATCAAGATTAAATTGCATCAGAATAAAATATAGTAGCTTGACACACTACTATCTTTTTAAACATCAGAATGTATTTGTTAAAATTGTTAAATAACGTCAAATTTAAAACGTTTTACATAGAATTCTGTCTTTCATTAATTTACAAACCTCCTCCATTTTTGTAAGCAAGATATGGGAATCTCCAAATGCTTCCCAGCCCCACACTTGTACCAATGTAGGATATCACAGCGTCATGGTGTTGTGACCACCTGCCTCTTTTCCCTATATCATTCTCAATATTGGTGTTCATATTCTTCCCTTTGATTCACAACTTTAATTGCAAATAGAAAATGTACAAAAACATTAGTGTCTTATCAGAGGATGATATTATACTTTGTAAATAAATTGATTGGAAGCAGTGATATTACATAAGGACCCTCCCCTGTGGGAGCTGAGATTAAAGAATAGCCTCACTGCCCCCAACATGTCAGAAATGGCACCTTTAGGAACATCATGTTTGCTGTGGGATACAACCCCTGGCAGGGAAGACATGGAATCCTGACAGGTTGAGCACTGGGCTAGTTTGGCAGTAATACTGGTTCAGTTACAAACAGACTTGACTTGGATCCAGATGTTCACCAAACAGGTAGATCAGACTGGGCCCAGGTCTGATTTAAGAAACTTTTCTCCTTTAAAGCGTCCATGAAATGAGGTTTACAAACACGATAACCTTGCATAAGAGAAATGTTTATACCCCAAACTTTGCAATCAAATGTTGTTACCCATTATATTTCCCCCACATTGATTTCTCTGCCATTTGAAAGTGGATGAGTCTTCTTTTAAAATACAATCTTCCATTGGTAACTTTATAGACTAACTGGGGTTTTACATCACTTTCAACATTATCCCAGTCATTTCATGATGAGACCTACTTGTAGCAGATATAATGCTGCCTCACTGAATTGTCATGTCACAGATCCTTGACATGACAACCCACCTGGTCACAGTTTTACAAGAACAGGTTAACCCTTTAGGCACAGATTTACAAGGACAATAAGTTAACCTTTTAGTCATGGGCCTCAGCTCATGTGTGAAATTGTATCATGATTTCAATCCCAGCATGACCAGGGATCGAGCCCACAATCTTTGGATCACCACAAAGGAACTGGTGTTGATAAGCTGGCGCTCTAACCAACTGCTCCATGGCCCAAGGCATTACGTGTTAGTTCCCTGGGAGATTTTATGGCAATGTTCAACCAACATTTGGCCATCTTGGTTTTAATTCTTTCATACTTTGGCTAGAGATTTTATAAATAATCTTAAAGGTAAAACAAAAGGTGAAAATGTTTTTCTGGTATGCCCATTCAACTTCTTATTCCCCCATGACTATTCCTTACCTGTGATTCACCTCTGAAGTCACGTATATTCACTTATGGGATAAACATGTTCTCTCGGTGCTGCCAGGGCTAATGTGTTCATTCTTTTCATTCTTTGTGATTTCAAGCGGCAACCTTGGAAGCCAAGCGTGACTATTAACATGGTCACTTGGTATACGTGATGCCTCTCATAGTGTGTGAAGAAGAGGGTTCATTGTAAATTGTATAAAGAACTTGTAGAAATACAGCAACCTTTGTCAATAGATGTTCACCAGACGGGCAGATCGCATTAGGCCAAGGTCTGATTTAATTGGCTTGTGGTATAACTACTTTGATATATTCTGGCTATTTGATTTTTATTGATAACAATTTCAATGTTTGAAATTAGGAATCATTGATAATTTTTTAATTATTTAATGTGCTGAAAGGAGAATCAAGGGATAAAAATAAGGACCAAAAGGGTGGTGTATGTCATGTTAGATATCCTCACGTCATCAGAGTGTGGAGTTACCAGTGGACTATTGCAATGAAGGTATTCAATTAATGTGATTTGTATCCATTTGTGAGCTGTGCCTGGCATCCGAGTGAGTCAGAGTCCACTGTGAGTTTTACCATGTTAACAGGATACTGAATGAATGAATGGTTGCTTAGAGGCACATCAACCACTAAGATTATTCAGTGCCTAAAGGTGGTAAAAACATAAACGTTTATAAAATCTTAACAACACAAAATATCAACAAAATCCTTTCAATATAGTAGTTATAGACATAACAAATTTGTATAGATAAATTCAATTTAAAAGGCTTTAAATACCATTTGATGTTTTGCAGTTCTTGATAAATAGGTCACTGACCTAAGTAAACAAAAGCTCCACACTTAAAATTGGTTATAAAGTCCTATTTGGTTTAAAAACGATACAATCACAGAAGTATCTACAGTATCAAATAACAAATGTAAATCTTGCACATTAAAATATTGAGTCCTAATTATATCAACTTCGATACATAAAATTAAAACATGTATGATAGTCAAAGCCCTTTGACATCCAATACACTGAGGCTGATCTTCGCCTTTAAGAAGATAGCAGTGAGTCAAATGACTATGTCCAGTTCTTTTACGTGTTAACACAGACTCTTCTCTTCGGTTAATTTTACAAGCACCTTTTACCTAAAACAGGCTTAATTTTGTGTAGTTTATAAAAAAAAAACAGTAATATATTTCTTAAACTCTTTATAAGGTATAAGCATATTTATTGGGTGCTTATCCAATGCTGCTTTGGCAGCTTGGTCAGCAGTCTCATTTCCAAGGATTCAATATGACTGGGAATCCAATAAAAACAATCTCTTTATTTTCCTCAGTACAGAGTCTGTGATGGCACTCAAGGATTTTGTAAATAAAAAGATTTTTCCAATCCTTTGCTTTCATTGCTTGTAAAGAAGACAATGAATCAGAAAATATTAAAAAGTTGCGATGTGGAGAAGTCTCCACATCATCTTAAGCTAGGTATAAAGCATGAAGTTCTGCAGAATAAATAGATGATTTATTTGGCAGACGTTCTGAATAGATATGATTGATTGCCCTTAGCAGCAGCTGCAGCAGCCTTGTCATCATCAAATGATCCATCTGTGTAAATACACTGATATCCAGTGAAAACAGGTTTTATTTCTTTGTATCTATTTATATGAAGAGATGGATCGGTTGAGTATTTCTTTAATTCTGACATGGCTACATTAATATGTAAAGTTGCATAAGTCCATGGAGGTGTTTCTGGATATTGAAACTTAGCTATTTGATTTGGATTTATATTTAAAGATTGTAAAGATTCTTTGATGCAAACGCCAAAAGTTGGTATTGTATTTGGTTTATTTTCAAAAAGATCAACATAATTTGGATTGAATAAAATATCATGTGCAGGATTGTCTGGACAAGCAGTAATTTTTGCAGCATACTGAAGGGCAAGCTTTTCTCTTTTTAAATCAAGAGGCAGTTCATCTGCCTCAACTGCCAAGCTATCTTCAGGTGATGTACGAAATGCACCAAGGCATAATCTTCGACCTTGATTTTGTATAGGATCAAGCATTTTAATATGAGATGGACGTGCTGATCCATATACCATACACCCATAATCAAGCTTAGAATGTACCAATGCTCTGTACAATTGCAATAAAACATTACGATCCCCTCCCCAATCGGTATGAGCAAGAACCCGTAATAAATCTAATGCCTTCTGGCATTTCTTTTTTACATATTTAATATAAGGGATCTTGGTGCCTCTAATCATCAAATCCTCAAACACCTCCCTGACCAATCACTTGGTCATCTTTTGATAATTTTTAATAACATTTGGGAATTTTTCATCTTCATGGAGTGAAGCTACTATCATTCCCATTCCCAAACCTGGCAAAGACTCGTCAGATTGTCCTATTGCATTAACAAGTTGTATTTGTAAATCAATGGAATGAATGATTAACAAGCGTTTAGTTTGGTTTTTAGAAACTGTGGCTTATATTTCAGTTACACAGAGTGGCTTTAGAAAAACTTGAAGTACTATTGACCATCTGGTACATTTAGAAACATTTATACAAGAAGGTTTTATAAAAGGCGAGCATGTGGTTTGTATATTTTTTGATTTAGAAAAAGCATACTACACCACATGGAAATATGGAATAATGAGTGATTTATATGATGTGGGATTAAGGGATCGTTTACCCCTTTTTCTTCAAAATTTCTTGTAGACAATTCAGGGTCCGAGTTGGTTCATCACTTTCTGATGCATTTGATCAGGAAATGGGTTTTCCACAGGGTAGTATATTATCTGTTACCCTATTTATTATAAAAGTCATCAGCATAATAGATTGTGTGAGGCCTGGAACAGATTTCTTTTAAGAAAACTATATGTATGCTATTTTAAAAAATGGAAGGTTCACCCAGATTCTGATCTTTATATAGGTCAAACTTGGATACCTGATGTTGAAGAAACCAAGTTTCTCGGACTTATTTTTGAAATTTTCTTTTATTCCACACATGTTAAAAAGAAATGCCAGAAGGCATTAGATTTATTACGGATTTTTGCCCATACTGATTGGGGAGGGGACCTTAATGTTTTATTGCAATTATATTACTACTAATTTATTACAATTGGTACGTTCCAAACTTGATTATGGATGTGTGATATATGAATCAGCTCATCCATTTTATATTAAAATGCTTGATCCAATTCCAAATCATGGTTTAAGGTTATGCCTTGTTGCATTTCGTACATGACCTACAGATAGCTTGGCAGTTGAGGCAGATGAACATATCTATTCAGAACATCTGCCAAATATATTGTCCCTTTATTCTGCTGAACTACATGCTTTGTACCTTTAGATCATGTGGAGAATTCGCCACATCAGACATTTTTAACATTTTCTGATTCTTTGCCTTTTTTACAAGAATTGAAAGCACAGGATTGGGAAAATCCTTTTATTTACGAAATTCATGAGCTCTGTACTGAGGAAAATAAAGAAATTCATTTTTATTGGATTCCCAGTCATATTGGAATCCTTAGAAATGAGGCTGCTGACCAAGCTGCCCAAACAACATTGGATAATCGCTGAATAAATATGTTTATTTCTTACACCGAGTTGAAGAAACATATTACTGTTTTTGTGCGTTCCAAGTGGCATTTGTACTGGAACAAAGCTGTTTTTAACAAGTTGCATGAAATCAAGCCTGTTCTGGTGCTAGTGGAAATAACTGAAGATAAGAGTCAGTTTTGAGTCGAACAAGAATAGGACATTGTTGTTTAACAAACAGCTGTCTGTAGGCGAAGATCAACCTGAATGTATTGGTTGTCAAAGGGCTTTGACTATTAAACATATACTGTAAGTCTTTTTAAAAAATTATACATATTTATTTTATTTGTTTGATGTAATACATATTGTATTGTTAAATTCTTGGTGTCTACATGTACTAGCATTTATTAAAATTAACATTATATTAACATTTACATTGTTTCTAGTCAATATTATGTTTCTGGTTTTATTCTTTTTGGAACTGAATAACCTCATTGTGTTGATGTGCCGTAAAGTAATCATTCGTTCATTCATTCCAAATAAACAAGTTTGATAAATCAACAACAAAATATTTCCTCATTGCATATTCCGAGAATCTCCATTGTCAAAAATATATTTTTCGTTTGAGTATCGATCTACTCCTAAATATGGACCCCAATCCGATGAGGGTTGAAGCAGATCATGTAAAATGTCTGTCATCCATTGACAACTTAGATTGCAAGTTCGACCCTGAAAATAGTAGAAACAACTTTAATTTATATCTTGTTTTTTAAAGTGTCCATTTCATGGCGAAATTTTATGATAAAAAGTGTAGACATTCTATTCAAAAACAAAATGAGTCTTAAGAATGTGTCATAAGATAATTTATTGTGATTGTTTTAAACTGTCTTGTAAGTTTTGTCACATATATTAGTATTGATATAGGTAGGTTAAATAACACTATATGTCACCTCTTAACCCATTAAAATTTTCTGTACATAAAAAGATTTGGAATAAGAAAAACTGTAATAACTGTGAATTTGTTAGGACTAGGGGAGGTCTTTTGTTACAGTAATAACTGTGAATTTGTTAGGACTAGGGGAGGTCTTTTGTTACAGTAATAACTGTGAATTTGTTAGGACTAGGGGAGGTCTTTTGTCACACTAATAACTGTGAATTTGTTAGGACTGGGGGAGGTCTTTTGTTACAGTAATAACTGTGAATTTGTTAGGACTGGGGGAGGTCTTTTGTTACAGTAATAACTGTGAATTTGTTAGGACTAGGGGAGGTCTTTTGTTACAGTAATAACTGTGAATTTGTTAGGACTAGGGGAGGTCTTTTGTTACAGTAATAACTGTGAATTTGTTAGGACTAGGGGAGGTCTTTTGTTACAATAATAACTGTGAATTTGTTAGGACTAGGGGAGGTCTTTTGTTACAGTAATAACTGTGAATTTGTTAGGACTAGGGGAGGTCTTTTGTTACAGTAATAACTGTGAATTTGTTAGGACTAGGGGAGGTCTTTTGTTACAGTAATAACTGTGAATTTGTTAGGACTAGAGGAGGTCTTTTGTCACAGTAATGACTGTGAATTTGTTAGGACTAGGGGAGGTCTTTTGTTACAGTAATAACTGTGAATTTGTTAGGACTAGGGGAGGTCTTTTGTTACAGTAATAACTGTGAATTTGTTAGGACTAGGGGAGGTCTTTTGTTACAGTAATAACTGTGAATTTGTTAGGACTAGGGGAGGTCTTTTGTTACAGTAATAACTGTGAATTTGTTAGGACTGGGGGAGGTCTTTTGTTACAGTAATAACTGTGAATTTGTTAGGACTAGGGGAGGTCTTTTGTTACAGTAATGACTGTGAATTTGTTAGGACTAGGGGAGGTCTTTTGTTACAGTAATGACTGTGAATTTGTTAGGACTGGGGGAGGTCTTTTGTTACAGTAATAACTGTGAATTTGTTAGGACTGGGGGAGGTCTTTTGTTACAGTAATAACTGTGAATTTGTTAGGACTGGGGGAGGTCTTTTGTTACAGTAATAACTGTGAATTTGTTAGGACTAGGGGAGGTCTTTTGTTACAGTAATAACTGTGAATTTGTTAGGACTGGGGGAGGTCTTTTGTTACAGTAATAACTGTGAATTTGTTAGGACTGGGGGAGGTCTTTTGGGGGGTGGTGGTTTACAATAGTGGGATGAAAGTATAAAAATAGATGACGTACAAGATTTAGGAAAAGTTCAATATTATTGGCAACATATATTGTAAAGCATTATATTTATCGGAAATGTGTCGCCATATATGATTAACAAAAACAACACCTTATATATTTATACTGGCCTTAGAATAATAGAATATTTAGTGGGTCTTTTTTAATATAAATCTTTCTTGCCATACTGGTAGACAAGGCACCTTCATTTGATTTTCAAAACAATGTGACCTCTGTTTAAAGAATGTCCTTCCATAACTCTGCAGTGGTACATTGTAGTAGTGCTTTGTATTTTTCATTCTGATATGTGCACTGATATTTATCATGATGTATCAATACCAACCTTTAGTACTTTATAAAGTTTCATAATCATCCAAAATGGTAACCATACTAGAATAAAGATCCATAAAGTCCAGCAAATTCCTTGACCCCAAAGTGGATAGATATAGTCGTCTAGAGAGACTGGGTGATATGTCAAAATAGTAAAAACCAGCACAATCTACAACAAACATGACCATCATGAAAATCATACCCAGAATTCATGTGAAAGATGGACATATTCCGTTTATGTAAACTCATCACATGTAAGCTATTGTAATATATCGGTCGTTTGCAAGTCAAAATGTGGGCATCATCTTTTTGATGACACTGATGTATTATAATACTGGTTTGATACTTATGAAGAGTGCCCATCAGAGGCAGATTGAAATGTGCCACAAAATGAACCACATAGAAAGTTGAACATTTTCAATGAAAACAGATTTTAAGGTTCAGGTTGTAAGGTTGATCAATGTTATCATTGTTTTTGCAAAATATTTCATCTTCAAACCAATACAGCAAAAATGTGATTAATTTTATCATTTGAGAAGGTCAAATGCCAAAACATAAAGGAAAGTGGTTCAATCAGAATATGTCATCAGAAAACACCCAACACATCATATTTGAAATCATTTAGGTTTTTCCAATATTTGGTTCTATTTCCTAAATCAAAGAGATGTTTCGAATCAGATGCACATGCTACACACTTTAAGTACAATGTGTTTGCCATTTACAAACATATTCTCATTAAAATAAAAGTAAATCATCATTTTTATCTCTGCCTTTGACTCACATTTTGCCAAGGAGAGATAAAACGATAAAAAGATAATTTTTTTTGTTAAAATTCAAGGCATTGCATCCTCAATAATTCCCACATTCCTTTTTTCCAGAAGGTGATTAATGAATTTTCATGCAATATTACCGATAATATGACTGGAGTTGCAAATATCCAGCAAAATAGCCAGTAGAGGTTTGGCTCTGTCCCCATCATTGTTTTAATATCCAATGAAAATTGACGGAATCCTGAAATAAAAGCTGATGTTTTCAATATCACATTTTAAACTTTACATCATTTATCTGTCGAAGATATGATTGGCAACATGGAGTTCACTGAGGTGACCCACTGAAATACAATTAAGTGATTTTATGACAATCTCTGACACTGGTATCTATTGTTTTTGATAATATATCATGTTGAAAGTATACTTAAACACTGATATACAATCCAATCTATGTATATTCCATAAATATATTTACCATATATATATGCTATTACTGTCACTTCCAAAATACCAATTATCAGTAAAGGAAATGATCCCACAGTCCAATCTAGTAGAGTTACTGTATATATTCCAGACTGTCCAAAAAAGAAATGTTGCAGAAAAATGATTTACGCTCAGAAATAGATCTTTCCAACTGATAGCTCTTACACGTATATAAAACCAAGTAATAGTAAGTTTATATTCAGAAGAAGCCTTCCTTTTTGGGATATTACATGTTCCTACCTGTGACGTTAGTGGAAGTCCCAAGATAAAAAATACAACACAAACTAAGCCAGTCATCTCTGTTCTTCTTTTCAAAAAAGTCTCTGGTATCAGATCATTTAAAGCAGTTATTATAACACTGATATGTCCAATCTGTAAAATAATAGGTGCAGAATGGAGCCAAATTAAATTGTTTAGTTATTTGTAATGTGAAAAAAGTCATTTTCACAAAAATATTCAGACAAAACTAGTTGAATTGAAGTGGTTATGCCTTTGAAGTTCAGATTTGGTTATGATGCGGTCAACTGGTCGAAGATGCAGGGCAAAATGACCTAAATTGTTCACATGGGAAATATGTGAATCTTTCATGTGGATAAGGCATGACTATTCATTTGAAAAATATGTGAATTATTCAAGGGAATTATCTATTAGAAATGTAAACATCATTACCCAAAATAGCTATCTAGGCATTGCAAAGTGCACCTCTCATATACTGGGTTATATCCCTGTCATGTAGGAATTTTCCCTGGCAGAATTAGGGTAGTTAGGAAAATCTAAATCACTTGAATATTGTGGTTGGTAACAATTTGTGATGATATGATATCACACTTTTACCTTTTAACTTCCTGACCTTTTCCCTTCCATATATTTTCCTAACCAAATCCATTGCTATTAAAACAATTGTTGTTAAACTAGTCAACTTAATGTATTGATTTAGAAATCATATCTTTATCTTTTCTCCTGTTACCACATGCAGGCATTAAAATATCTAAATGAGATAATGTCATGCGTATATTGTGATAATGTAATGCGTATATTGCGTAATATTGTGTATTCTTACCTGGGCACCCATTGACACACACAGCAGCATTATGAAGAAGATAACTGACCAAAGGGGGGCAACAGGAAACCGTGTTAGGGCTTCTGGGTACACAATGAAAACAAGGTCAGGACCTAGGGCAGAGGTAATGAAAGCAACATTGATATCGACATCCACAACAGACCACTGGTAATTATAAGAATGAAACCTAGTAAGAGGTCTTAATGACCTATTTGCATATTTTTCAATTTGACAATCTTTCAATTTGACTAAAAAATTGGTATAAAATACATATAAATGTATATCAATCAAATTGGATATTTTTTGCCACTATCTTAATAAACCTTTGCAAAAAGAACTTTACAAAATAGAGTTAATTAGATATGTGTTTACCAGGTCTCATGACATCTTGAATGGGAATGCCCATTTCATGTCCCATTAATCCTATCACACTGAAAACTGCGAGCCCAAAGTACACAGTCATTAAACAGGAAAAAGTAGAAACAAACACTGAATCCCTGAAAGGAAATGTAACATCTAAAATTTGGGATCAATTTCTGATTTGCTTCATGCATATAGACTTTGCTTGTACATAACATTGTCCAGCTGTTTAAATTTTGATTTGGGGTTTTACATCTCTTTATTTCAGACATTTCGTGATGAAACAAACATGTAGGAGATATAGTGTATAAGCTGCCAGATACTGTTTATGGTATATGATTCAACATGTTCTCTGACTGGTAGCTATTTTGTTTTTGATAGGTGTGAGGCATTACAGACAATATACTCTACACACCTAAATAAAGCCACCTTTTGTTACAATTGGAAAATCATATTTACCAGTAGTCATATTTTTACCTGCATGAGTTTGTATTAAACTTAGTGAAGCTTGCATAGGAAATAAGCACTCCCCAGCATGGGCCTAAGCAGTAAAATGTCTGAGTGGCCGCATCTCTCCATACCTACAAATAGTTAGTGATCGCCAATTAAGATTACATTTGTGGTTAAGAAAGCCTTATGTTATATGTGTATACAAACATGATTGATGGACTAAATGAAACTGAATGATAAGTAGATGGACATATATTAGACAGTGATATTTAATATACATGCCAGTTGAGATTTGAGTGGAACTTTCATATTTATATTGATCAAATAACAGCTATAAATTTTACTTTAGCACTTATTTGAAACTAGAGCAACTAGAAAATGCAATGAAATCAAACAAAATATATTTTTCTTTTAACTGATAAAGAGTTAAATTAACTCAGAGTACTGAATGACAAGCTTTACCCAGGGATCCGTGAGTCTATGCCAGTCAGGGATTACATAATACAGCATGCCTTCTACAGCTCCCGGAAATGCTGAACTTTTAATTAGGATGGCTGTCATCATCAACATTGGCATAGTTGCAGTAAAATAAATAACCTAAATGAATCAGTGAGTTATAAGCCAGTGGTAGACGATGTTTTCCGTGTGAACTATATAATCGTTTGAGACAATTCCTGGCTGATGGGCCTTTATCAGTTGAAATCAGATCATAGCATATAATTATAATAATAATAATAATGATAATAATAATAATAATGATAATAATAATAATAATAATAATAAACTTTATTTACAGAGGGTTTACACATGCCATTTGGCCAACATCACCTGTTATGTTAATTAAACATATCTTCCACAGGGCCCTCGCCTAAATCTTGCAACACATGAAACAGGCTAAAACCATTTTAACAATAAAACGTAGAATTCTACCTTTCCGGAAGATTTTATTCCTTTGATAATTGAAATGAATATTAACATCCAGGAAACAAGCGAGCACAAAACAAGATGCCACTGGATGTTACCAAAGTCATCAATCCCTTCACTCATACCCAAGACATGATTTCTACAAAATATTTTAAATAAAGGGGAATATATATATTAAAAGAATACATGAATTGTTATTATTTATGATAATATATCTGTGTCAAGGCAATAGAACCAAAACCATCAATCAATATCAGGGGTAGGAGAGCTCTGAACCAATCTGGGCGGTAATGGAAACACAAAATTCACAAAATTTAACAAATTGCATTACAGTAAATTTTATGATAAATCTATAACGTCTTTACAGTAATATTTGTGCCCCCCAAGTCGGGAAATTCTCTTTATGCACTCTTAAACTGGGACACATTCATGTGTTAAAATGTGGCAATAGTTTCATTAAAAATCTATTTCAGATGATCATATACTTATATATGTAACTGATAAGCATGTTATTTTCTTTGACATTTGTGTATGGTAGACGATATATAAAGATTAAAGAATGCAACCTTTTTCAGCCAAGCCATTATCCACCATACAACACTGGTTAAATACCACTCAGATTGGCTGCAATTAAGTGCCCAGATGTGTTGCGAGCGCTTAGAATGACGTCATTTAGCACCCAGATCAGTTGTTAGTGTCCAGAATGACGCGATTTGACCAGATTGGTTCAGATTTACTGCACAAATTGGTTCAGAGCTCTCCCACCCCTGAATATACAAGTTATTTATATCCAGTAAACACTAAACCACATGTCCTATGTGGTTTAAAACAACAGGATAACAGAATATATAAACAATCTTTAAATCTTGCACATTAACATATTGAGAACTAATAATATCAGAATCCATACACTCAATCAAAACATGTTTAATAGTCATTGCCCTTTGACAACCAATACATCATGCTGATCTTCACCTTTAAGAAATAGCCATGCACCAAATGCCTATGTCTTATTCTCATGCAATCTATTATAAATGGCGACATTCCACTGTAGTTGCCATAAAGAATGCACAGAAACAGTAATATGTTTCTTAACCTCTGTATACTGCCCTGTGCGTGCGATGATGAAAAGGTCCACTACCTCCAAGCATAAAACAAAAGGGGCGTCCTGTTTGCTATGGGATGTGACCTGTGTCGGAGACGACATGGTGTCCGGACAGGTTGAGCTTGCCAGATCCAGATCCAGATCCAAATGAACACTAATGAGGATTCCACATCTCTTTCAGACATGAATACGAAGCCCCTTTTAGTCACATTAAACGATATATATGGGGGTTGGGGTGATGGGGTTAGTGGGCAGTGGAGCTATTCCCTGCATCCACAATAGAAAAATTGAAGGTAAATCAGTGCACATTTTAGAAACAATAATGGGCAGTTTTTCATATTTTATCCAAATATATTATACCTACGTCCAGTATTCTTCGGCAGGGTATGTAGATTTATTATAATTTCCCATTAGTGGCCAATTAGAAGTTCTGTTATTCCTTGATATTATTTTAAATAATTCTTGCCCATTTGTGTGGTTGGAGTCTGTAAATACAGATTACCTTTAAAAGTTAAATTACTTCACATCTATTTTCCATTTTATTTAAAAATATAATAAGCAATCAATGAAACTAAAGGCATATTTGATCCAATCATATATAAATTTACAATTATTTGGTCACAGCCATATTCCTTGACAATATCTTTAAAATCAAGAAACTAAGATGAAGACAAAAGTACAAATAATTCATGTCTTGTGTTAGCTTTATAACTAGCCCTTTAATAGTACATCAAGCAAGACTACACTATCTTAAAACATATAATGCCACATGAACATATCCTCTCTCTCCACATCAGCTGCAAATGCAGATCACTAAAACACCATACACAAACAGTGGATCCACAGGCACATTCACACAATTACATCATTTCTTATCATGCTGGTATTAGGTTAGACAGTGTGAATGGATTCATAACATATTAAGCAAAAGTTGCATATTGCTATGTACAGAAGTTGCATATATACATGACGTGTTTTTCCCTTAAGAAAAATTAAGCACAGTTTCAACCTCTTTTTGGCCCTGCCTCACAAGACATATCCATTAAGAGAAATTAAGAGAAGTTAAGCAAAGTCTCAACCTCTTTTTGGCCCTGCTTCACAAAACATATCCATTCTCATGAAAGGACATTGACCTTATGCTCACTCCCATCAGCAGGGTGTGGTAAGTGTGAAGTAAGTGATGCATTGAACCTGGCTTCATTAAAACTTTTGGAAATCTAATGGTGAAATTTTGGATGTTTTGGATTGAATAGATCATTCCATGCAAGTTCGTAAAGTTGATAAGTACATTTTTTAACAATAACAATATTCAAAGCGGCAATTTTCATAACTTTATATAACTGTCACATTCTTCAAGTGTTTGGCTCATATGCCGTCATAAGACACAATGGATTGGCGGTAACACACATTGCACCTCCATTCATTTGCACGACTTCTTTCATTTTAAGATCAGCCTAAAGTGTGTGTGTTCAAATATGCACAGATCACTTCATAAGTAGTTTTCCTGCTTTGGGGTTATTTCACTGTTTATCAATATCAATGATATTGAACTAGAATGTCTATATCTCAAGATGATATCAAATATGGCAACCATTTATTTTATTGTAAATTAAACCATGATTCCAATTAAGAAATATGTGTAGTCATATCAGAGGTTTGTGTGGTGATTTGCCAACTATTTCAGCATATGTGACCACATTCCCAACTTATCTCAACAAGCACGTGTTCTCAGCATGATACCAGCTCGTTTTTTAATCTTCATGTGAGGCATTGTGGAAGACACATCATGGTGTATTTAAGTTAAAACTGTGTGTCACCTATATAATCCTTGGACAAGATAATATTCCAAAGATAATAGGTGATAATAGGTGAGTCAAGCCCTATGTGTACTAATGAATTACCTTTTGATTGCGTTGAACTATTTGCTATCTGCAAGCAGTTGGGTGTGTTCCATGGATTATTGCATGTAGACCATGGCAGTTGGGTTGTAAAAGACTGGTAAAGGAAGTACACTATGTAAGCCATTAACGTGCCATAATATATGGAAGGTATAGCACACATACTGACTGCTGAATACCCAATACCTGAAAAGGCAATCATTTAATCAAACTGTGAATAGTAATATATTCTTTATTTGATCAAATGAAACAGAGAATTAATTTAACCATGATCTTGTATTGAACATGAACTATTGTATTCACCCTTGAAGAATGGACTGATGTTCCAAGCAGTTAGCGGACCTTTGGATGAATACTGCCCTATCGCCAACTCCAGGAAGAACATAGGCATTCCTGTGAAAGCCATCATCAAAAAATATGGCAGGAGAAAGGAAGCTGTCAAACAAATAAAATAAACATAGTTTGTATAATAAGCGGAAGAAAAATGTGCCATATCTGTTCGGTGCTTGGGTCAGGCAGTGGTCAGCAGTGCTGGGACCCTATATTCTAGCTAAGCTGCAGGTACAACAAAACACGTCTTGATGGTATATGAAGGTTGCAGAGGAAGGGTCCTGAGGCCTTTATTCATATACATTATTTACCGAGGGTATATTTAGGGGGTTGTGCAGCATAGTATGGAAGGCATAGAATTGTTTCATTAGAAACCTGTTTACTTTATTTGCAAGTGGTGTAACTCTGATTTCGTTGATACTCAGAAGGAGGATGATTCTCTAGGGCTAGGCTGGATGAATGTCTGCATTGATAAAGGCTGGAGGAATGTCTGCATTGATTAAGGCTTGAAGAATGTCTGCATTGATTAAGGCTGGATGAATGTCTGCATTGATTAAGGCTGGAAGAATGTCTGCATTGATAAAGGCTGGAGGAATGTCTGCATTGATAAAGGCTGGAGGAATGTCTGCATTGATTAAGGCTGGAAGAATGTCTGCATTGATTAAGGCTGGAGGAATGTCTGCATTGATAAAGGCTGGAAGAATGTCTGCATTGATTAAGGCTGGAGGATTGTCTGCATTGATTAAGGCTGGAGGAATGTCTGCATTGATTAAGGCTGGAGGAATGTCTGCATTGATTAAGGCTGGAGGAATGTCTGCATTGATTAAGGCTGGAGGAATGTCTGCATTGATAAAGGCTGGAAGAATGTCTGCATTGATTAAGACTGGAGGAATGTCTGCATTGATTAAGGCTGGAGGAATGTCTGCATTGATTAAGGCTGGAGGAATGTCTGCATTGATTAAGGCTGGAGGAATGTCTGCATTGATTAAGGCTGGAAGAATGTCTGCATTGATTAAGGCTGGAGGAATGTCTGCATTGATAAAGGCCGGAAGAATGTCTGCATTGATTAAGGCTGGAGGAATGTCTGCATTGATTAAGGCTGGAGGAATGTCTGCATTGATTAAGGCTGGAGGAATGTCTGCATTGATTAAGGCTGGAGGAATGTCTGCATTGATTAAGGCTGGAGGAATGTCTGCATTGATTAAGGCTGGAGGAATGTCTGCATTGATTAAGGCTGGAGGAATGTCTGCATTGATTAAGGCTTGAAGAATGTCTGCATTGATTAAGACTGGAGGAATGTCTGCATTGATTAAGGCTGGAGGAATGTCTGCATTGATTAAGGCTGGAGGAATGTCTGCATTGATTAAGGCTGGAGGAATGTCTGCATTGATTAAGGCTGGAGGAATGTCTGCATTGATTAAGGCTGGAGGAATGTCTGCATTGATTAAGGCTGGAGGAATGTCTGCATTGATTAAGGCTTGAAGAATGTCTGCATTGATTAAGACTGGAGGAATGTCTGCATTGATTAAGGCTGGAGGAATGTCTGCATTGATTAAGGCTGGAGGAATGTCTGCATTGATTAAGGCTGGAGGAATGTCTGCATTGATTAAGGCTGGAGGATTGTCTGCATTGATTAAGGCTGGAGGAATGTCTGCATTGATTAAGGCTGGAGGAATGTCTGCATTGATTAAAGCTTGAAGAATGTCTGCATTGATTAAGGCTGGAGGATTGTCTGCATTGATTAAGGCTGGAGGATTGTCTGCATTGATTAAGGCTGGAGGATTGTCTGCATTGATTAAGGCTGGAGGAATGTCTGCATTGATTAAGGCTGGAGGAATGTCTGCATTGATTAAGACTGGAGGAATGTCTGCATTGATTAAGGCTGGAGGAATGTCTGCATTGATTAAGGCTGGAGGAATGTCTGCATTGATTAAGGCTGGAGGAATGTCTGCATTGATTAAGGCTGGAGGAATGTCTGCATTGATTAAGGCTGGAGGATTGTCTGCATTGATTAAGGCTGGAGGATTGTCTGCATTGATTAAGGCTGGAGGAATGTCTGCATTGATTAAGGCTGGAGGAATGTCTGCATTGATTAAGGCTGGAGGATTGTCTGCATTGATTAAGGCTGGAGGATTGTCTGCATTGATTAAGGCTGGAGGAATGTCTGCATTGATTAAGGCTGGAGGAATGTCTGCATTGATTAAGGCTGGAGGAATGTCTGCATTGATTAAGGCTGGAGGATTGTCTGCATTGATTAAGGCTGGAGGATTGTCTGCATTGATTAAGGCTGGAGGAATGTCTGCATTGATTAAGGCTGGAGGAATGTCTGCATTGATTAAGGCTGGAGGAACGTCTGCATTGATTAAGGCTGAAGGAATGTCTGCATTGATTAAGGCTGGAGGAATGTCTGCATTGATTAAGGCTGGAGGATTGTCTGCATTGATTAAAGCTTGAAGAATGTCTGCATTGATTAAGGCTGGAGGAATGTCTGCATTGATTAAGGCTGGAGGAATGTCTGCATTGATAAAGGCTGGAAGAATGTCTGCATTGATTAAGGCTGGAGGAATGTCTGCATTGATAAAGGCTGGAAGAATGTCTGCATTGATTAAGGCTGGAGGAATGTCTGCATTGATTAAGGCTGGAGGATTGTCTGCATTGATTAAGGCTGGAAGAATGTCTGCATTGATAAAGGCTGGAGGAATGTCTGCATTGATTAAGGCTGGAAGAATGTCTGCATTGATAAAGGCTGGAGGAATGTCTGCATTGATAAAGGCTGGAAGAATGTCTGCATTAATTAAGGCTGGAGGATTGTCTGCATTGATTAAGGCTGGAGGAATGTCTGCATTGATTAAGGCTGGAAGAATGTCTGCATTGATTAAGGCTGGAGGAATGTCTGCATTGATAAAGGCCGGAAGAATGTCTGCATTGATTAAGGCTGGAGGATTGTCTGCATTGATTAAGGCTGGAGGAATGTCTGCATTGATTAAGGCTGGAGGAATGTCTGCATTGATTAAGGCTGGAGGAATGTCTGCATTGATTAAGGCTGGAGGAATGTCTGCATTGATAAAGGCTGGAAGAATGTCTGCATTGATTAAGGCTGGAGGAATGTCTGCATTGATTAAGGCTGGAGGAATGTCTGCATTGATTAAGGCTGGAGGAATGTCTGCATTGATAAAGGCTGGAAGAATGTCTGCATTGATTAAGGCTTGAAGAATGTCTGTATTGATTAAGGCTTGAAGAATGTCTGCATTGATTAAGGCTTGAAGAATGTCTGCATTGATTAAGGCTGGAGGAATGTCTGCATTGATTAAGGCTGGAAGAATGTCTGCATTGATTAAGGCTGGAGGAATGTCTGCATTGATTAAGGCTGGAGGAATGTCTGCATTGATTAAGGCTTGAATAATGTCTGCATTGATTAAGGCTGGAGGAATGTCTGCATTGATTAAGGCTGGAGGAATGTCTGCATTGATTAAGACTGGAGGAATGTCTGCATTGATTAAGGCTTGAATAATGTCTGCATTGATTAAGGCTGGAGGATTGTCTGCATTGATTAAGGCTGGAGGATTGTCTGCATTGATTAAGGCTGGAGGAATGTCTGCATTGATTAAGGCTGGAGGAATGTCTGCATTGATTAAGGCTGGAGGAATGTCTGTATTGATTAAGGCTGGAGGAATGTCTGCATTGATAAAGGCTGGAGGAATGTCTGCATTGATTAAGACTGGAGGAATGTCTGCATTGATTAAGGCTGGAGGAATGTATGCATTGATTAAGGCTGGAGGAATGTCTGCATTGATAAAGGCTGGAGGAATGTCTGCATTGATTAAGGCTGGAGGATTGTCTGCATTGATTAAGGCTGGAGGATTGTCTGCATTGATTAAGGCTGGAGGAATGTCTGCATTGATTAAGGCTGGAGGAATGTCTGCATTGATTAAGGCTGGAGGAATGTCTGCATTGATTAAGGCTGGAGGAACGTCTGCATTGATTAAGGCTGAAGGAATGTCTGCATTGATTAAGGCTGGAGGAATGTCTGCATTGATTAAGGCTGGAGGATTGTCTGCATTGATTAAAGCTTGAAGAATGTCTGCATTGATTAAGGCTGGAGGAATGTCTGCATTGATAAAGGCTGGAAGAATGTCTGCATTGATTAAGGCTGGAGGATTGTCTGCATTGATTAAGGCTGGAAGAATGTCTGCATTGATAAAGGCTGGAAGAATGTCTGCATTGATAAAGGCTGGAGGAATGTCTGCATTGATTAAGGCTGGAAGAATGTCTGCATTGATAAAGGCTGGAGGAATGTCTGCATTGATAAAGGCTGGAAGAATGTCTGCATTAATTAAGGCTGGAGGATTGTCTGCATTGATTAAGGCTGGAGGAATGTCTGCATTGATTAAGGCTGGAAGAATGTCTGCATTGATTAAGGCTGGAGGAATGTCTGCATTGATAAAGGCCGGAAGAATGTCTGCATTGATTAAGGCTGGAGGATTGTCTGCATTGATTAAGGCTGGAGGAATGTCTGCATTGATTAAGGCTGGAGGAATGTCTGCATTGATTAAGGCTGGAGGAATGTCTGCATTGATTAAGGCTGGAGGAATGTCTGCATTGATAAAGGCTGGAAGAATGTCTGCATTGATTAAGGCTGGAGGAATGTCTGCATTGATTAAGGCTGGAGGAATGTCTGCATTGATTAAGGCTGGAGGAATGTCTGCATTGATAAAGGCTGGAAGAATGTCTGCATTGATTAAGGCTTGAAGAATGTCTGCATTGATTAAGGCTTGAAGAATGTCTGCATTGATTAAGGCTTGAAGAATGTCTGCATTGATTAAGGCTGGAGGAATGTCTGCATTGATTAAGGCTTGAAGAATGTCTGCATTGATTAAGGCTGGAGGAATGTCTGCATTGATTAAGGCTGGAGGAATGTCTGCATTGATTAAGGCTTGAATAATGTCTGCATTGATTAAGGCTGGAGGAATGTCTGCATTGATTAAGGCTGGAGGAATGTCTGCATTGATTAAGACTGGAGGAATGTCTGCATTGATTAAGGCTTGAATAATGTCTGCATTGATTAAGGCTGGAGGATTGTCTGCATTGATTAAGGCTGGAGGATTGTCTGCATTGATTAAGGCTGGAGGAATGTCTGCATTGATTAAGGCTGGAGGAATGTCTGCATTGATTAAGGCTGGAGGAATGTCTGTATTGATTAAGGCTGGAGGAATGTCTGCATTGATAAAGGCTGGAGGAATGTCTGCATTGATTAAGACTGGAGGAATGTCTGCATTGATTAAGGCTGGAGGAATGTATGCATTGATTAAGGCTGGAGGAATGTCTGCATTGATAAAGGCTGGAAGAATGTCTGCATTGATTAAGGCTGGAGGATTGTCTGCATAGATTAAGGCTGGAGGAATGTCTGCATTGATTAAGGCTGGAGGAATGTCTGCATTGATTAAGGCTGGAGGAATGTCTGCATTGATTAAAGCTTGAAGAATGTCTGCATTGATTAAGGCTTGAAGAATGTCTGCATTGATTAAGGCTGGAGGATTGTCTGCATTGATTAAGGCTGGAGGAATGTCTGCATTGATTAAGGCTGGAGGAATGTCTGCATTGATTAAGGCTGGAGGAATGTCTGTATTGATTAAGGCTGGAGGAATGTCTGCATTGATTAAGGCTGGAGGAATGTCTGCATTGATTAAGGCTGGAGGAATGTCTGCATTGATTAAGGCTGGAGGATTGTCTGCATTGATTAAGGCTGGAGGATTGTCTGCATTGATTAAGGCTGGAGGAATGTCTGCATTGATTAAGGCTGGAGGAATGTCTGCATTGATTAAGGCTGGAGGAATGTCTGTATTGATTAAGGCTGGAGGAATGTCTGCATTGATAAAGGCTGGAGGAATGTCTGCATTGATTAAGACTGGAGGAATGTCTGCATTGATTAAGGCTGGAGGAATGTATGCATTGATTAAGGCTGGAGGAATGTCTGCATTGATAAAGGCTGGAAGAATGTCTGCATTGATTAAGGCTGGAGGATTGTCTGCATTGATTAAGGCTGGAGGAATGTATGCATTGATTAAGGCTGGAGGAATGTCTGCATTGATAAAGGCTGGAAGAATGTCTGCATTGATTAAGGCTGGAGGATTGTCTGCATTGATTAAGGCTGGAGGAATGTCTGCATTGATTAAGGCTGGAGGAATGTATGCATTGATTAAGGCTGGAGGAATGTCTGCATTGATAAAGGCTGGAGGATTGTCTGCATTGATTAAGGCTGGAGGAATGTCTGCATTGATTAAGGCTGGAGGAATGTCTGCATTGATTAAGGCTGGAGGATTGTCTGCATTGATTAAGGCTGGAGGAATGTCTGCATTGATTAAAGCTTGAAGAATGTCTGCATTGATTAAGGCTGGAGGAATGTTTGCATTGATTAAGGCTGGAGGAATGTCTGCATTGATTAAGGCTGGAGGAATGTCTGCATTGATTAAGGCTTGAAGAATGTCTGCATTGATTAAGGCTGGAGGAATGTCTGCATTGATTAAGGCTGGAGGAATGTCTGCATTGATTAAGGCTTGAAGAATGTCTGCATTGATTAAGGCTTGAAGAATTTCTGCATTGATTAAGGCTTGAAGAATGTCTGCATTGATTAAGGCTGGAGGAATGTCTGCATTGATTAAGGTTGGATGAATGTCTGCATTGATTAAGGCTGGAGGAATGTCTGCATTGATTAAGGCTGGAGGAATGTCTGCATTGATTAAGGCTTGAAGAATGTCTGCATTGATTAAGGCTGGAGGAATGTCTGCATTGATTAAGGCTGGAGGAATGTCTGCATTGATTAAAGCTGGAGGAATGTCTGCATTGATTAAGGCTGGAGGAATGTCTGCATTGATTAAGGCTGGAAGAATGTCTGCATTGATTAAGGCTGGAAGAATGTCTGCATTGATTAAGGCTGGAGGAATGTCTGCATTGATTAAGGCTGGAGGAATGTCTGCATTGATTAAGGCTGGAGGAATGTCTGCATTGATTAAGGCTGGAGGAATGTCTGCATTGATAAAGGGTGGCACTGTTTTCCATGTGGAAAAACTAATTGTTCAGAATATCGTCCACTGAATTTTCATTAAAAGGATGTTACAAAAGTTCCAATAAGCCAAATGTGATTTAATAATCGATTTCACGAATGGAGCTCATAGACCTATTTAGCATGAGACACAAAGCACCAAACTACATGTGAAGCTTTTAAAGCAATATGTACATATCGAGTGTAATGAAAATGTTTTGTTGGAATTCTGTGCAGTTGATTAAAAGAAAATGTACCTTTTGTTTTCAGTTTATATATCATATATATGGTCAAGATACATGTTATTTTAGTACTTAATTATGAGCGATGTGGCATAAAGCCAGTATTCGTTCTTTAGTTTGTTCATTCATACATCACTGTGTTCTGTCATAAGATAAGATAAGATAAGATAAATATTTATTTTGCATCGACATAAATTATAAATTACACAACATTAGCTAAAAGCTATTGGTCGATAGAAATAACAAATAAAACAAAATTATAACAGTTCATTATAACAATAAAATCACATTAGATTTACATTACATAGGCTGCATTGACATCTTTCAGGTCCATCCCAAGTTTGCAGCATGAATTTAAAATTATTTAGATCTACAGCACTTTTTACATCTGCAGGCAATAAATTCCATACATGAGTACCATAATATGTAAAGCTGTTATTACCATATGTAACTGTGTTTATCTTTTTCTGTATCAGCTTATTATCATCTCGTATACCAAATACATTTGTCTTTACCTCAAACAATTCTTTCATAAAAGATGGGTTAAGATTGTTAACGCATTTAAAAACTTCAGTTGCTATAGCTTTTATACGTCTTACATGTAGTGTGTCCAAATTAGCCTTTTCTAAAAGTGAATCATAATCACTGGTCTTATCATTATACAAAAATCTTAATGCTCTTTTCTGTATTCTTTCCATCTTTCTCATATGAGTATTACTACAGAAGTGCCATATTATTGGACAATAACTGAAATTAGCTAAAATAAATGCATTGTATATCATTCTTTTTTCTTTTTCAGTAAAAATGTTTTTAAACCTGAACATCACATTTAATTGTCTTGCAGCTTTTATGCACAGATTATCTACATGGTTGTCAAACCTTAGTTGAGAATCTATTGTCATACCTAATAGCTTAGCACTACTCTGATTTGGTAACTTCACATCATCAATCTCAAGATATTCTGGTATAATTTCTTTACTTGTCAGGGTCTTCATAAACATAACTTGAAATTTCTCAGGGTTTGCTTGCATAAAATTTATGGTGAACCAATGAATAGCATTTTTGGCATCTAATCGTAAAGCATCCATAATCACATCAAAAGTTTTTGCAGTCTTGCTCATACTATTATCATCAGCATAGTTTACCAGAAAACATTTTTCAATAAATAAAAACAAATCATTCATAAAGATATTAAAAAGCAGAGGACCTAAGCAAGATCCTTGGGGAACACCTTTCTTTAAATTCACCCAGTCACTCCGTTCACTATCAATTTTCACTCTTTGATATCTTCCTGTTAAATAACTAGCAATAAATGTACAAGCATCATTGCTTAGTCCATATGTCTTAAGCTTGCAGATTAATAAGCCATGTGGGATACAGTCGAAGGCTTTTGACAAATCCATTAATAATATACCAACACATTCTTTATTATCAAAAGCATTTTTCCATAATTCTACCAATTTGACAAGCACATGCTCACATCCATATCTTTTTCTGTAGGCACAAAGATACTGATTAAATATTTGTTCAAAATACACTTTCAGTTGATCTGCAATAATTGATTCATGAATCTTTGCTAATACTGCTAATATGCTGACAGGTCTGAAATTGTTCTTTAACATGTTACTTAGCTTCTTATGTATGGGTGAAATTTCTGCCCATTTCATATCATCAGGAAAAGTGTTTGTGTCAAAACTTTCATTTATCACTTCCATAAAAACATCACATAAATCTTCACTGCACATTTTTACTAATTTGGGGGGTATGCTATCATGACCACTTGGTTTGTTAACATTCACATTCATGAGATATTTATAAACAGTCTCTCTATCAACATGTGTAAAACTAAAATTATCATCTACTGTTTTGTCTCTACCAATTGCCAATACACTTGGGTGATTACTATGTCTTTCAAATACCTTTTCTAAAAAATCATTTTCTGTCATACATATTTCATCTGGCTCTCCAATTGCGTCAGCCACAGTGTTGAAGAATGCATTAAAAATATCACACACATCTTTGGTGTTTGTAACAATCTTACCATCCTCATTTAGAATTACATTATCCTGCTTTTTTGCCTTTTCACTCACAAAAGGTCCAACACTTCTCCAAAAATCTCCAGGGCGTTTCATGTTTGTACAGCCACCCAATAGGTGTTTCTTAATTGCATTTCGTCTCATACTTACAGTTTTATTTCTCTCAATGATATATTTGAAGCGTAAGAAATTGTTTTTCCTATTTCCTAAATGCTTGTTTTTCCACATGTTACGCTTATACATTTGTTTTCTTAGTTCTGAATTCATATATGGGATTTGTTGAGATTTCAAAAATCTGTGTTTTACTGGAGCATGCTCATCTATCACATCTTTATATAACATTGTCATACACCAGTATTTGTCATTCACATCATCAAATACATCACACACATTAAATGGAATATTTGATACATCTTTCATAAAATCATCCTGGTTAAAATTCTTATATGATCTATATTGTATTTTTCTTGGCTTTTTAGGGGGCACACATATTTTAGTTATACAACAAACCATATTGTGCCAATCACTGTAACCACATGTGGTGTTTATTGGCTTATGAAATCTTGCAGCATTCTTAACAATAATAGGGTCAATTAGTGTACCTCTTTCTGATTTGAAACATGTTGGTTCTGTTATTATATTCTTAATACCATAAACATGACATATATCTTGAGTCATTACATTGTCATCAATTTGCATATCAATATTTATGTCACCCAACATGATAATCTCTTTATATGAACCTATATATGTATCATAAAATTCAGATATTAAGTCTAAAAATACTCTATTAGATACTGAAGGATTTTTATATACTAAAATCAACAACCATTTTTCTTTGCGTACTGTTACACTTAAAACCATACATTCAATGTGATCTTTATGTGAGAATTCCATATGTTTTTCACGATCGTGTGGTATGTCTGATCTTACCCATACATGCAAACCACCGGATCTTGATGTTCTGTCTTTTCTGTAGCTTTTAAAACCATCAACATAAAATTCCTTATCTACATATTTGTTTTTGCTTAGCTTAGTCTCAGTTGTACATAATATATCAACATAACCATTCAATAATATTTCTTTAAAATAATCCCTTTTTTCACCCAGCCCATTAACATTTACATGAGCCATTACAAGGTTTTTTCCATATTTCATTCTACTTTGTTTAAGATCATTTATCAAAGGATCATCACAATCTGATATGTTTCTTTGGTCATGATTTACAGATAAACTTTCATGGTTATTATACATTGTTGAGTTTAAATTTACTTCATCAGCTGCACTGGTTGAGGGTGCAATACCAGTGACTTGTGCTGTTACAATATTCTCTTCATCTTCATCAGATTGTTGTTGTAACATATCATCAAAATTGCAATCATCTAACATATCATCAATATTACAATCAGTTATATTAAGAATATCTTTAGGTGCTTCACACTGTACCTGACCACTGTTAATAGACACACAGTCATTACCATTATCTGGAGTAGAGCATAACTTTGAGTATGACACTACCTCCGTGACATAGAGATCGGCACTCTCTTCTTGGCCAAGTACCTAGTAACCTTGACTCTGATTTTCAGGACAATCTTTCATTTTATGGCCATAAAAGAAACATTTTCTACACATGAGAGGTGAATCATGGCGACAACTCTCAAGGACATGATTATTTTCACCACATTTGTAACACGGTGAGGTTCCATCATTGTCTGGCGCCCTGTACTCTTTGGTTTTTTTCTTGATGCCTCGGATGATCATCAGCAGTTTGCCCAGCATATTCTGTCCTTGGTCATTTGCTCCACGTGCCCAATACTCATGTGTAGTGTCCTCTACAAGCTTATCATCTCCACTTCGGAGGAGAGCATCTAGTAGTGGGGGGCACTGGTCAGTTTTCAGCATCAACAGCTCTTGCATGACCTGCTGTTTTATGTTGTGCCAGTCTGAGCCTCTGGTCTCCAGCTGATAGGAGATGTTCTTTGCTCGGCTGGCTGTAGGTGCTGCAATAATCTGCACCGCAATGTCCCATCTACCTAGAAACACTGCCTTTCTCCACTGATAGGCATGTTCCAGGCTCCTGAATTCCCGATCCCAGACCTTCATGTTCACTGGGTAAAAGTTACTCAGTGGATTGCTTTCCCTCTTGAAGAAATTCACTCCATTTTGTGTGTGATGCCCTTGTCTCCCCCTCCTGTCCGGGGTCTGCCTGCTTGAGGGTCTGCTGCTCGGTGGAGGTTGAGATTGAGGGTGTTGTCTCCTGTTGGTTGCGGCTTGGTTCTCCCTCTGCTTTGGGGGAGGTGGCAGGGTTTCTGATCCTGACCACTGATTTGGAGTGTGTGATGGAAGGGGAGGCCTGGAAAACTGCATCATATTTCCAGACTGCTGCCCCCGCATGTTTCCAGCATTTGTTGGTTGTTGAGAGCCACCAGTCTGCCTGACTGGTGGAGGTGGGGGAGGTGGAGCAGTAGGGGGAACCATTTGTGTACCCCAGCTGCCCATCATCTGTTGTTGCCTCTTATCTGTACCTCGGCGTAAGGGCTTGTGCTGCCACCTGGTGGTAGGTCCTTTGCCAAAGGCCGGCTTGGCTTTATCACTAAGCTTCAGGTTGCACAATAGCTTCTCCACCCCTAATGCTGAGAGGTGTAGGTTGTCACCTGGGAGCAATAACCTTTCATCAATTGTATTATCCCTATATCTATAGTTGTTATCATTGTTAATAAAAGTAACTCCCAGCTCATTGCAAATAGTGATCAAAATCTGATTCATTGTATCTATTTTTGCCATGTCCGCTCTAGCATCTGATCTTGGTAGTATGCTAGACAATGAGACTGACTCTGCATGCAACATAGCTTCTTGAAGAGTAGATTTGCAGTCTTCTGCTATCTTTTCCACAGGTCTCTTTGTGCTCGTATCATTAGTTCCACATACTATATAGATGGTCTTGTACCTTTTCTTTGTAGGTTTCATCTTTTTCAGCTCCTTTTTCACATCTGTAAATCTGGCCCCACTCTTACTCTCCACATTTAGATTCTCAGTGTTAGATTGTACATCCCGTATTAGGGAGTCCCCTATCAGTAGTTCTCCCTCTGCTTCTACTGGTTCATCCTCCTCCTCTTCTTCTGACTCATCATCTGAGTCATCTCTTTCAGGAATTACTGCAGTAGAGAGTAATCTCAGTTCCTTGTCCAGGGCCTTGAGCATACCCCTGGTCATGGTTTGATCTGATGAAATAACATCCACTGCTTCCTGCTGCTTTCTCATCAAAGCCACCAGATGTGTACTTACACTCAGCAGCTTATCCACTTTATTATGCAGGTTTCTCACCTCATCTGGCATAGCCCTGCAGTGACTACAAGGCCATACCCCTGCTGCCTCCTCTTCTGTTAGCCCAATGCACTCAGTATGGTACCAGTGGGCACATGTGCTGCACATTATCATATGTCCCTTTTTGTCACTTCCATTATAATTACAGTCAACAATACATATTTTATTGCTACCCACTGCTTTTTGTGGCAATCCTTCTGCCATGTCAGTCTGTGAGCCATAATGTTCATATGTAGGGGTTTGTGGTTCATCATCCCCTGCCATTTTAAACTTCAGTTTTCCAAATGTAAACAAACCCACATGCACCAATATCCTATGGGCAGGCAATCAATAATGTTATGTAATCCTGGTATGCTGGTGGCCACACACCTGCTACATGCACACACAGGTGGGCCGGTCAGTCAACCATGAAATATAATAGCCAATACAGCTGCACAAAACAGTCTTCAAAATTCACAAAAAATCAAAACTTTTCAATATCAAACTAGCTTCTAAGGCATCACTATACCTTCATAAGTCTGTCTGACAAGAATCCATGGTATATCTTATCTACAATCCACACAATTTTGTCATAAATGTTTCCTCATACAGTTACCATCCATACACTCTTAAGACCTCATCCAGTAATATGTCTGATGGATATGTACTATGTTTGAAACAAACCTCCTCCATTTTTGTAAGCAAGATAAGGAAATCTCCAAATGCTTCCCAGGCCGACAGCTGAACCAATGTAGGACATGATGGCATCAAGGTGTTGTGACCAACTGCCTCTCTGTCCTTCATCATCCTTCACACTGGTGCTCATTTTCCAAACCTTATTCCTGGATTTTGGTTCCCAGCTTTAGCTACAAATACAAAATGTACATATGTCAAACATCAGTATAAAATGAAGATAATAATAAATGTGTCATTAAATTGATTGGCATCATCGATATACGTTGATATATGATTACATGTTTATCTCTTGTATCTATAATATAAAATACGAACAAATGCGGATTTATGGATTATTGTTTATAATTGTGTGTTTTGTGTCTATGGGAATGTTAAAAGTTAAATGGCTCATCAATCATTGATGTCATTAATCGATAGAGTGCCATAGAGTGCCTCAACCGATGAACTGACCGGATCATTTTCACCAGAAAAATGATATATGAAATCAGTACATATAAAAAAATCTTAAGAACACAGAATTTTCAATATATCATGAATGATTAGAATCTTAATGGTATTTTTACACAAACTTATGATAAAGTTAATATAGTTTGAAAATTAATATAGTTTGTGTCTTTGTTTCTTGATTGGGAATATAGGCCACAGATTGGGAATATAGGCCACAGTCAATTGACACAAGGGTCTGTCCTTAAATGAGAACAATGTATTGGCTGCCATTCGCCTTGGACTGATAGGCACATTATAATTGAGTGTATCATTTTACCCTAGTTGGACCCAATTTCAAAGTGGAGCACTTGTTAACTTGAGTCTGGGACTGGGAATGGTATTTAAAGTTTTAACAACTTATACATATTGTTCATATCTGTGACAAATATGTTGACAATGATTTTGTTTGAAATCTGTGTTGTTTACCTTGATAAAGTATTCAATGTTGCGCATGCTGGTAGACCTGTAACCAAGATTGAAATCATGAAAATATAATGAGCATTGTATCCAAGATCTCTCACATTTGACAATGATGTTAACCTCATGTGAGACATAAAATAACCACCCCAACAAAGCTGGACACTAATAACATAACATATTGATTGACATAGATATAGGACAGAGAAATCCTGAACACAACCCATATTGCCAGTGACATGTGACCAGAGTTCCGGGCATGGCATACGGGCACCTGCGAGGTGGTTTACTCTCCATATATGGACATGTTATTAGTGTAATACCGGTCCAGTTGCAACACGCCTGTCTCGGACCCAGTTGCAACACGCCTGTCTCGGACCCAGATGTTCACCAGACGGGAAGATCAGATTAGGCCCAGGTCTGATCTACGCGGCTTGTGGCATATCTCCTGTTAATACATACTTGATTTGAAAATTTCATTGTTTGAAATTTAAGAATAATTGTTCCAATTACTAAATGAGTGGCGAAAGAGGAATACTGCTGATTGGGTCAAAACTCCTTAACAATAAAAAGAGTAATCAGATGTCCACATTTATAAATAGTGGATGTTGTCCAATAGTTGGTGGCTTAATTGTGGATAATCTGGGCCCAGGGAACCAAAGTTGTGTGGATGGGATATCAATCTCATTCCATTTTAGTCAATTCAGACAGAGAAAGAGTCCTTTCCACACGAATGACAATTTTGCCATGAAACCCATAATAACTGAACTACAATATCATGGAATATTTAACAGCAAATAATAGAAAAGGGAGAAAATCCACCATAAGCACCGTGCTGGCAAACATACTCAACTTTTGTATAAACTTATTTTATGCAGAACGAGGTTGCAAAGGGTAAAGAAAGGTGGTTAGGCTTCTTGTAGAAATAAAGTAAAGACGTTTAAAACTTCAGTCAAATGAGACAACACTTTTGTCAGTAACCAACAGGTGAAAACCTCCCCATTCCTCTTATCGTAACGTGTCTTACCAATTTAATAACATCTGCAGATGGTTTGGTTATCCACTCACGCTTCAACCCGATGAATATCTCAATGTGTTTTGAAGTTCAAGGGGAGGATAAAATATTTCTTATTTCTCTGATGTATTGATAACTGATATCAAGTTATCATTACATGTAAGTGCTGTGACCACTGAGATTCCATTCAACACGTATACACCAACACTGTTGACTGCTGATTGTTCGCCCTGGTGCTATGAGGATTGTTTTATCCTGGTACCTCCATGGACATCTGTGTGTTCCTGTGACATGGATGGCCATCTTATTTGTTCACTAAAGTATACCATATCTATTCATTTAACAGCACCTTGCCTTGTTCCAGTTCATTACATTTCTAGGAGGCAATGGTCCGGGACGCATGTCTAGACTGATTTTTATGATAATATTTCTCTATGAGCTCTGCTTATCAATTTGTGACTGGGCGGGTTGTCATGATCTGTGTTTTTCTATTCTAAATATATTATTCTATATGAACGTTGGTCACATGACCTAGATTTTATCAATATGATTTGTAAAAAGACGGTCATGTTGTCTTGACCAGTGGCCATTTATAGATATTAACCTAGCATAGCATATGCATATGAGGCACCTACATTCAATTCGAGAGGATTAGATCAGCGTTATTTACTCAACTTATATCCCTGAATTCTACCAACCTCTATCTCTGAATTCTACCAACCTCTATCTCTGAATTCTACCAACCTCTATCTCTGAATTCTACCAACCTCTATCTCTGAATTCTACCAACCTCTATCTCTGAATTCTACCAACCTCTATCTCTGAATTCTACCAACCTCTATCTCTGAATTCTACCAACCTCTATCCTCCCTGTACTCTATCAAATATTAATCCTGAATTCTATCAATATCCCTGTACTCTATCAACATATATCCCTGTCTCTATCAACTTCTATCCCTGAATTCTATCTATATGATTTACTGTATATATTATTAAGATTTATAGTTTAATGATGTATACGCAAGTGGGTTGCGGATGTGTTATATGCCATGTCATATTGTAATCTTCATGATATGTTATACTTGAAATAAGCAACCAAAATACTTACATAGTTCCATGGACATTCTTGTAGCAAAATCCATGCATATCAGACATATTCTGTAGGGGGAAGTCCAGCAGGGTCAGTAGGACAGTCCACATAGAATGTCAATGGTTATTGGTACTGCTATCAGAATTATCAATTATCAAGTTTCAAGATATGAGTGTTGTCCGTGCACTCTACCCATAAATATATATGCCAATGTAACCCTGAACCTTTAACCTTTTTTATATTAAAATCTATGAAAATCAAATATCACATGCTGTGTGGCGAGTTCAATGTTTCTTCCTTCAATGTTTTTGACTAAATATTGAGTTTGAATCCAAGGATGTGTGTCTAATTCGGTGCATGCCCAAGGTAAATTTAAACTTTGTCACAAGGATGCCCCATATGTCAATTCAACCTGCAACTTTATAAAATAATACAAAATGTCAATTTAACCTTTTACTTTGCATAATTTTCCATGCATAATATAAATGTTTGTACCACAAACTTTGCGATCATAGGTTATTACCCATCATATTTCCACTACAAAAATGTCTGTGTCATTTGAAGGTGGATGAGTCTTCTGCTATCTGGAGTCTATGATGCCGTCCAAAGATTCTGAAAGGTTTATTCCAATCTTTTTCTAACAAAACATGGAAGCAAGATAAAGAATTGGAAAATAATAAAAATGTCTGATATGGAGAGGTCTCCACATGACCTAAAACCAGATACAGCGCATGGAATCTTAAAATTGATGATTTATTTGGTAGATGTTTTGAATAAACATGATTTCTTTTAGTAACAGCAGCAATGGCCGTGTATTTCAATTGTGTATGTCCACTCATATCCAGCAAAAATTTATTTCATGTCCAAATAATTAATAATATGAATGGCAGGACCTGTCTTTATTTACTCTGACAAATATATATTGATATTTAAAGGTGTATATGTTACGGGGGTGTTTCTGGACATTTGGATTTTATTTCTAATGTTTGTAGATCCTTTGACGCAAATGCAAAAAGTCAGTATTTCACTTGGTTTAATTTCAAAAAGGTCAATATGATTTGGGCCACGGGCCGTGGCGCAGTTGTTTAGAGCACTAGCTTATTAGCACCAGTTCCTCTGTGGTGATCCAAAGGTCGTGGGTTCGAACCACGGCCGTGCCGAGATTGAACTCATGATACAAGTTCATATATGAGCTGAGGCCCATGCCTAAAGGGTTAACCCGTTGTCCTTGTAAATCTGTGACCGGGTGGGTTGTCATGTCAAGGACCTGCGACATGACAATTCAGTGAGGCAGCACTATATCTGCTACAAGTAGGTCTCATCATAAAATGACTGAAATAATGTTGAAAGTGATGTAAAACCCCAAACAAACAAACAAACACATGTTCTGACCTGCCTAAATTCCTTAATTTATGTTTTTTTCACATTACTGAGACTGAAATGGTATATATTTTTTATGATGTTTACGCCTGTCCATTGTCCAGATATATGGTGACAGATGAATTATTAAATATGAAAGAAATTTATGTGAATGTCATGATCACGAGCTCTCTGCAAAGCAAATGATAATATAACTCACATCAGCCCTGTCAGCCATGTCTCTTTCCTATATAAGAACTAAATGCACGAAAACTCATGCACCTCTTTTGAAAGAAGCACATGTTTAAAAGTCTGTATAAAATGTTCCACATGTCCTAAAATTATAATTTTAGGACATGTGGAACATGACAACAAATTTATCATGGATATGAAACTTACTCTTTATTTGTTCCAACTATTTCTTCGATGAGTTGAATTTCCCTCTTGTAAAGAAAAAAACAAAAGGCCGGGTGATTGCATTGCGGAAGAAAGGGGAAGGCAGGTTTGCCCCACTCAACTTTGACCTGATAGTGCCACCTGGTGATTAATGACTATTAAAACCCAATGTCACCAGACCTTCAAGAACACTTGTACTAAACATGCTGAGACACCTGGCATTCAGTTCGTGAACTTCAAAAGGATATTTTTATTTGGGTTCATTTTCAACTATAAATAGAATTTTCCTCCATTGGATCACAGGCTTTCACTGCTTTTATACAAGAGGACTGACATTTGGTGAAAAATATCAGTGCATGCAATGTTTGGGTAAGTTTCCATGGAATAGATTGGACAGCACAGTTTTCATGGAATAGATTGGACAGCACAGTTATAGGATTACAGTTTTGATATTAAACTACCTTTAGAGACTTTAATCAGATATTTCTGCAGCAATGTTCTAATGTTGTGATTCAAGCTTTCATCCATTTAAGTGTATACATAGAGATTTGAAATGACATATATAAATGTCAGATATTTAACCACCCACTATCTTAGCTTTTCAGACTCCCTATGGTCATGATCAATGTAGACGTTCTGTTATGTGTTAGTTGGTACAAAATGAAAGGTCATGATGTCGTGTGTGTGCTAGAATATAATTAGGATAGTTATGATATGTTATTTATTTGTTTTAAATTTTATGAATTTGTTTTAAATATAGAAAAGGTGATCTTTGCTCATGTGAATACATGCATTTTTGGCTGATCTCAGTGGAAAACAGGTGACATGTGAATTGTTGATATACAGTTTGACTGACATGGTCAAATATTGACTTAGAAAAGCTTCCCGACACTGCTTGGCTAGACTGGTGGGGGTGACCTTCAGGTCCCGTTTATATATCCGCCTGGGTGGACCCCCTGGTGATATGCGACACCAGTGCGGGGCAATTGGCCTGTCTGACCCGCTCTCTACTACTCTCCACAGCAGAGCCAGGATTTATACCTAGCTCTGCAATAATTGACCATAATGAGTGAGTACTGAGAGGTCATGCCCATTACAAGCTTCTTTTAATAGCTAATCGACACCAAGCAAAATATATATTGTCACAGCCAATCAGTGTCCTTGTTTTGGTAAGAAAGTGACTACAACAACAAATACATGTTCAAGTATAACTCAGTCAACTGGTGTCAGTGTTTTTTCACAGTTCATTATTCAGATTTTTTTTCAAAATCAATAGATGAGGTTGTCAACGTGTTATATTTGCAATATTGTCTTCAAACTTATCAGCACATTTGTGAAACAAGTGGGTAAAACTAGAACAGGTCAATTCCAAGGTCACCAAATTTTGTATGAGGGTTGGAGGGTGTCCAAATAAGCTAGCCATAAAATATTTTCCTGGCAAAATGAACAGTTACAAGATGGCGCAACATACAACTTTTAAATTATCGTAGTAAAAAACCCCTTAAATTCTAATATTCAAAGCTAGATAAAACTAGCACAGGTAAATTCAAATTCACCTTTGAACTGATCAGCGCTTTTATTTTTGTTTTTTGTTTTTTGAATATTATAAGTGAAGTTTGATTAATAATGATAATTTAAAAATTGTATGCACCATCTTGTAACTATCCATTGTGCTGGGAAAATATTTTATGGCTAGCATTTTTGGACACCCCTCAACTATCATACAAAATTTGGTGACCTTTGAATTGACTTGTGCTGGTTTTTCCGCTTGTTTCATGTGTTCATAATTGTATTCTTTATGCTTTTCATCAATATAGTGCCACAAAATACATCCAAGTGACATTTTGAAAACAATATTGCAAATATGACATGTTTACAACCTCATCTATCGATTTTGAAAAAATATTCTGAATAATGAAATGTGAAAAGTGAATAAGTAACAAACTTCACAAATCTTTGTTTGGGCAGAAAGTGAGTGCAGCTGATGTGTGTGAGAGTATAAGCCAATTCGGCGGGCATTGTGAGTGCACATGTGCTAAGCCCACCAATTGCCCACCTGTCTGTGGATTATGCAATCGACCTTGCAGAATAGATTGAAACAGTGTCATGCCTATTACGGCAGAGGTAGTATATGACTCTACCTCTACCCTTCTAACTTGCTTTATAATACTTTATAAACCCTCCATAAAGAATCACAGCATTGTGTAAAAATTGAAATTAACTCAATTAAGTTACAATTTCTTTGCTCATGTATCATTGCTCAAATATGATCCCGATATGAAAATTTCACCTTTGTTTCACCTTTGTTTCACCTTTGACTAAAATCTTCCAAAAATATGTTTGTGTAAGATGATATCTATAACTCATGTCACATTTAAATCTAAGACACCATTTTAGTTGATTCTCTCTTGGTAGATATATAAGGTTAGCATGTAATTATTTACAACGAATGAACGTGCGGGAAGTTATTTAGTAGTTCACATTTCACAGTTCATTTATCAGATTTTTTCGCGAAAATTGGCGTTACATTTTGATCTACAAACATATGACGCAATGCTTCAATTCTTTTCAGAGATTACTACCAGGGTATATATATATATATATATATATATATATATATATATATATATATATATATATATATATTGCAACAAAAACAATACAAAAAAATAATTTATTAGTATATTGTTTACGAGTCTGCATTGTTCTCTTCTTTAACATACATTTATGACTTCACAGACCACAAACCCAGCTCACTGCACTTGTGTCAAGTCAGAAATTAGTGTCTCCATCATTTCAGACAATGGCACATAAATGGTGGATGTGTTGCTAGGCAACCATTCATTCACTCACCTCTGAAGTCAGGTATATTCGCTTTTATATATATATATATATATATAATATTTATATATATGTAAATGTAATATATTTATATATATATATATATATATATATATATATAAATATATATATATATATATATATATATATATATATATATATATATATATATATATATATATATATATATATATATATATATATATATATATATATATATATATATTGCAATTTGAAATTTGTAAAAAAAATTACTACAGACAGCAATCGTTATTGTAGCCTGAAAAAAACATCTACAGCAATTCAAGTTTCTGCACATGCATAAAATAAACGTTACTGTAAATCTATGTTGCTGGTTACTGTACTGCCAGCAATCTGCTGTAATATAACAGCTAAATTACTGTTACCACTTGATTGATTTGGCTTAATTCCCTTGACTTATTTGATTCAGTTCCCTTGACCGATTTGAGCTAGTTTCATAATTCTCCCCAAAAAGATAGTTCAAAATGTATTTAACGTCTGCAGTCACACTAAATGCGTTCAACTCCATTTTCTAAACCACAATTTTGATTGGTATGAATTATTGATAGTTTACATGCATTGCATGAATTGTATCTTGGAAAGCTCATTCTTTATAATAGTTAATCTTTTTGTTGAAAAATCAGACGCTGTTATTTTTATATGTATTTGATTTGTTTACTCTTCATTCATTACAGACCATCCTTTACAGGCACCATAATGCTTGCGTTTTGCAGGCACTGCTTAGGCTAAATAAAGCACAGTGATATTCTGATCAATGCCCGGTGAGGGAACCTTCACCAGATCTGAAGAAAATGAAACGCAAGGGGGACCTTTATACCATGAATGTAAAATTGACCTTTTTTGCACAGTTGGTAGAGCGTAGGATATGTGCCCTTGTTGGTTAAATAAGTGGAGGACGGGAGGTGGTGGGTTCAACTCCCAATGCCGGTAGTGTTACTTTTACACTGGTTAAAAGGCTCGAAAGTCGATCTGATATTGCCATAGTTGCTGAAAAGGTCGAAAAAATTGACACTGTTAATTTGAATTAATATCCATGTGTGCTAATTACTTGTATCATTGTCTTTTCCAACTGTCCATTGAAAATGGTTTTATCTCACGGGTCCCGTATTTTGTTTTAAGATTGCCGTCCACTGATCTCTCTGCAGGATGGGAGGTGTGCTTCATGTTGTATTGGTTGTAAGACAACTTGTATAAAGTCGGGTAAGGTCAGGGTCCGGTCAGTCAAGTTGCATGGATGCAGTTTTAGGTGGGTGGGATGTCGCTCAGTCGGTAAGTTGTCATTTAATACTCCAGTCACTTTTGTACCGATTTCAGTTAAGATGCCCGGCCGATGGGTATTTTTTTTTTACAAAATCGGCCGGCAGTTCAGATTGCCGTGAGGGCACCGGGAGATCTTGAGATTATCTTACGGTTGCCGGTGAAAATAGGATTTTTTTTTTATTTCATGTGTTCACAGGCCATCGCCAGAGAATCCAACTGGCTCCCTACGATATCATAAAGACGTCTTTAGGATATCCTTAGACGTCTTTTCAATGATTTAGATGTCTTAAGGATATCCTACAGACGTATGTCAAATGATAGGATATCATACAGACGTCTGTGGCATCTAATTTAAGTGTCCTGCACGTCAGAACGTATAAAATTAGATTATTTTTTGTCATTTGACGTTAATTATTGCCTCAATTGGCATGCTCAGAATGAGTGTTTTGACATCAAAATGAGTTTGAATACTTTTGACAGGAACCATGTGCTTTTGGACTCAATCAATCAATCAAAAAGGATATTTATCTAACCTACATTACTCATATGCCACGCTGAATAGATGAGTCTTGAGTTTGGCTTTGAAACTGTCATAGTTGGTGCATAGTCTCAAATCAATTGGAAGTGCATTCCACAATACAGGCCCAGCCTTACAGAAACTGCGATCCCCTTTTGATTTGTCTTAGGGAACTTTAACAGCATTTTGGAAGCAGATCGTAGACCTGAACGGTGGTCCAGAATGAGGATCCTGGGTAAATAAAAAATAGAGGTCAAAACAAACCTGCATCGTCTGCACTGACAGATTCAAAGCTTAATAACTCAAGTTCAGAAAGCCATCTATCAATATAACAATTTTTTGTGGCAATATTTAGTCATTAGTCATACTCACTTCATAGGTTGTATACTTTGATGAGGAAATGTCATTATGAACTTTACCTAAGATTCTGAATGGGGTGTGTGGGCATCTCTTGAGCAAATCAGAATCAAGCACAAGAGATGGCCATGGTATCTAGATGTTGACGTCCTTCCCTTTTATAATGGGTTAAGCACAACATCTGACAGGGATATTACTTGCTATGACGTGCACATAACATCGTGAATGGGAAATATATAATAAGGGACTATTTATCTAGCACAATAATGGAAGATGATGGCTGCCCAGGTGTTGCGTATCGCTTGATCTCCTTGGCGATGACGTCATAGAGGCAGCACGTGACTCCCTGCGAGGATCTCGTCAGGATAATGATGGAGCACAGGGTCTCCCTGCTGCATTCACCGACACAGTATAGTTTGGAGCGTACCTCAGAACATCTCAAAGCATCAGTGTTGAGTGAGTACCCCTCTCTTTGCTCACCATACAATAGACTCATGTCAGACCCAGTAGACTCAGTAGACTCAGCAGTCTCTGAAATCATGAATGATTTTTTTTTAAATACAGAACATTTGTGGTCTGGTGTCCCATCAAACACACATAGTCCATATGCTTTTTGATGACTTTGATTTAATACTTTGTTTCCATTTGTAGTTTTTAAATATATACCTTACATCATAAAATGTTATATTTTGAGGCAAGACGTATTTTTTAGAAATTAAGATCTTATCCAAAAAGAATAGGGTGATATGGCCCACTTGACCCATTGTGAAATATTGTAGGAAATGTGAACTACCTTTCATTATGATATCTGTAGCGTAGGCACTGCCTTCAAAGTGACCATATATCCACGCTCCGAAGGTCATCCCTGAGCGGGCAGAGTGAAGCTCATGTGACCCTCTCCCTATAATTATGGCCAAGGTCCGGAGGTGGGGAGCTGACGAAATGTCCTCCCAGGATCCAGTGAGCTGCTCATCGTCAAGGAGTAGGTGATCTGCAGCATCTGATCGGGCGACGATGCGCAGATAGGTGGCGCTCTCCTTGCTGTCAGCCGCCGTCTGGAACGTTTGGAAAAGAGCCTCGTTCCCATATTGTGAGACGGGTGGGATGACCATCATAAACGGGTCTGTGTGTGTGTTATCTGCGCCACCTCCAATGTTGAACTGTGCGACCAGACACGGCTTAGAGCATTCCACAGAGACCGTCAAAGAGGAAGACCCAAGCATCGGTGAGGGTTGAACCAGTGCAAAGTTAAAGCAACCAGCCATGAATGTCCCCGTGCTATGGCTCCCATCCGTTTGTACGTTGACGATGTTGTTATCATCAAATGACAGGATACTCCTGGCATAGCCAACACTATTTGCACGGCCAGATATCGCAGTTAAGATATGTTTATTGCCAAGCATGGAGACCGGGGGAATGGTTGAGATGAGGTATTCCTCGCCATCCACGTTATTGGGGATACTGGACAACTCCATTGTGGAATAAACAGCGACCGGTTTGGTGGAAATGACCCTTGTTCCCATGAAGTGAGGTGCGAATGCTCCTACTGATGTGGCTTTGGAACTGTAAACTTGTAATGCTTTGAGAGTGGCTGTTCCCAGTATTCTACCATCCGCACTGCAAGCCTCCATCACGGTGATGGTTGTATCGTCCTCCAGAGCGATCACAGACATCTGGACGGAATAGCTTCTGTCAGCCATCACCCCGGCCACTACAAACTGAGTGTCCTGGTCCCCGACCGGCTTCACTATGGATACAATAGGCCACTCCCCATCCATCCACTTATTAATGTACACAAACAGCATCTCCTCAGATTCCAGGACCACGCCCTTGTCTTCAATACCACTGGACACTTCATTGTCGGAGGATACCGTGAACTGCCAAGTCTCGCGAGCCACGAGAGCATGTGTCAATATCTCAGGTGTGCTGCTGAACCCTGACGCATCATTACCTTTCAGAGTTGTCACTTTCACATTGGTAGCTTTGTAGGATGATATTATTACATCCAGGGTAGAGACTGTCTTTGCTTGATTATATCCCAAAGGATTAACAATCCCATACCTGTAATTCGCTCTCCATGATAAACCTGCAAAAGGAATAATATTCACCAAATATGATAATGGGAAAACTACCCGAATAACAGAATACAATTATATAGAGGGATGCATTGATACAAAGTTTCAATTATGACAGCCCCCAGGCGAAAAGGGCCCTAATGGACTAGATTGTAGCCCTTTGGCCAAGCATGGTTTGACCAGGAGGCGGATTCTAGAATTCACCCTATATGAGGCCCTTATGGGGGGTTGCTTGATGGGGAGGAGACCATACGAAGCAACTTTAGATACTTACAAATAACTGGTAATGTACTCAATACTCACTCTGTGATATCAAGAACACCAACATCAGCAGCACTGTCCTGCACATTTCCAACCTTATTGACATTCTCTTAATTTCTCTCGGTTTGGAATGAAGAGTAAGATATTACCCATAACATTGGGAATATATATATATAAAGGTGTTCTGCTGCATATATTATGCTAATTGATATGACATTGGAGTCAGAAAACTATATTGTTAATTGATATGGTAACATTCAGATTATATGTAACAGTACATGCCTAGAATTGACAAAATGATTAACAGAAACTATTTTGTAAATTATTCACCACTCTTACATTTACACTTAGATTTACATGCCGGCCAAGACAGACATGTCTGTGTTAACCCTATACTTATTGCAACTTGTCTGGCATAACCACCTGTCTAATAAACCGGATAAACCGGCATAGGACCTATAATTAGCCAGACACAATTTCAATTAGTGATGTGCATCCTAATGTTTGTTTTGGATGTACTTAGCGCCGTTATTGGAAGCAAAACTGTATAATATTTGAGAGCATCAATTATATTCTTGGCACGAGATGGTCACAAAATGCATCAACACGATTGTTATTTACCAAAGAGAAGCTATCACACTTGGCGAGACCTTAGTAGGCCACCAGCCATTGTCAACAATATTCCAATTCTAAGGTTACCCCTACACCTGAATAGATGCGCCCCTGCAGCTAAATTGAAGTTGAAAATGTGTTCCCTCTTCAAGGATTAACCAGACATGTTTCCCTTGCCCCTTAAAAGTAGTTTTCTTTGATATACCCAAGATTTAGATTGAGATATTATTATATTTATTTGAAAATATGTCTGTAATAAGTAATAAAATTGTACCCGATTCAGATGGTAGTTTCTCGACCTCAAGGACACTGTAAATATGTGTTACTGTTAATTAGCTATAACATTTGCAGCACAGTCACAGAATATGTTGTGACTGTGCCTGTAACTGCCTTGCAAGACACGCGCCTGTTATAGAAATATTCCTGTATCTTATCCATTAGTTTTGTATTTCCATGAAATTGTATTTCCATGAAATTGTATTTCCATGAAATTGTATTTCCATGAAATTGTATTTCCATGAAATTGTATTTCCATGAAATTGTATTTCCATGAGATTGTATTTCCATGAGATTGTATTTCCATGAAATTGTATTTCCATGAAATTGTATTTCCATGAAATTGTATTTCCATGAAATTGTATTTCCAGGAACATTTTTCTTATTATATATGGGAAAATCCTTTGCAATTACTCAGGTCATTACAAAATGGGTAATTGATATGTTTCCATGCAAATATCTGCAACCTGGTGGGTTAGTAGAGTATTATATGTAGATTTTGCAAGTATTTTTTAGGTCAGTGGGGTCAGTGTATCTTGTGGCCAAAGTGTTATATCGTAATTCCGTTTGGAGTTTTCAAACTGAATTTCAAAATGGAATAGATTTTTTTTATAATTTCTTTTTTTTTTTGGAAAAAAATCAAATGTATTGGAATGAGAATAAAACATTTATGCAATCACTTTAATTTATATTTAATTTATCATTTGGAGAACATTTATGGTTGTTGATGGATACAAACTATCAAAATAATCTAACTCAGTATACACATTTCAAGAAATATATTCATGTGCATACCACAAACCTGTGCTAAATATATATTATGTAATCCAATGAAGTGGAATAAGAAATATACCAAACTATTGGCTAATAAATGATTATTAAAAAAATAGAGGTAAATAATCAAGTAATGAAGTCATGCATCTAGCCAACATGTATTCATTTCTACAGATGGCATCATGGTAAACAGTTCTTCATCTCTCTTGTGAGTCATCAAACTGGTAAATTTGCGAGATGATCAGGTGTAAATATTTTTTTATCTTTATTTTCATAATGGTTCTATACAGCTATTTATAAAACAGAGTATTGACATTTCCAAGAGACGAAGATGTGAGCTGCTGGAAGGTGCAGAATGTTTAATAGTATTTGATAATTACTGTTCAATGTTATGTGGGATATAGATATAGATTACTTTCATTCTTTTATCAGCTGGATGTACAGCTTGTAAACCAGTGACACCTGGCGGCCAGTAGCTCTGATTTTAGGCTCTCAAAGGAAGATTGGTAGCACTACCGGGCATTAGGAGATCTATTCATCTGTGTAGTACATGCATCTAACCAACATCTGTCTCCGTCAGTTTTTGGACATTTATTTCATTGAAATATTTACATGTTCATGCTTTGTAAACATCCCTTGGAAATAATTTGATAGATATTTATGTCATATGATAGCAACAGTGAAACTCACATGCAACTCAAGTACAACATTTGCCAAACCAGAATCAGTTCTACACTTCCTGCCACCAAGTGTGCTGCCACCTATCGACGAGAAAGAGGTATGTTAGTGAGTTTTCTGTATGCGAGGTACTTTCAGCATGAAATGACTTAAATTATGTTGAATTTGATATAAACCCCCCAAAAACCAACAAACAGATAGAAGCCTGTCACCGAGTCAGAATGCCCTACTCTTTTTCAAGAGTGACTGATGATCTTTCATTTGTATTATCACATAGACAAGCTAACACAGACCACGGCCTTTGAAAACCAGTCACGGAGCACTGGCTGGAGTTAGAAACAGCTCAGTAGCAGATAGCCACCTTTTTACACGAGGAAGCATGATGGAAGTCCAAACCAATATTCGTGTTCCTGACCTAAGGCATGGGAAGCAGACATCTTACCAACTGAGCCATGTCCTATACACTGTTCTCCTTGTCTTCTTGTTCCTAAACTGGTTATATGTGGAGGTTCGGTAAACCGGGGTTAGAGGGAACTGGAGCTACTGGGTCAACCATCCAATTCTCAGACATGGGTGTTTTCCCCTCTAACCTAGGACTGGTACTTTTCCTGTCCTGGTATCAATTCTCTACCAGTCATGAAAGGCAATGACACTGGAGTGGTCTATGTTCAGTGTGTAGCGACTGACGTCCCCGGGGAGGATATCATACAGGCAACACGTGAAGCCAGCTCCAGGCTTCGTCAAGGTCATGGTATGACACGCCGGTACCTTGCCACACTCCACGGCACACTGCAGCCGGGACCTCACTCCCAGGCACCCCAGACTGTCTCCCCGGAGTCCGCGTCCTCGCCTCTGCTCACCGGAGGTCAAACTGACACCCGTCACTGCTGGAGTCTCTGATATAAAATAATTCTCTTTAATTGCTTTCTATAATGATTAGTACAAAGATATGTGTGTAAGATGTCTTTAATATCCACACAGAAACCTATATTTTAATAATATGATCTTAACTAACATCAAAAGAGTGACGGAATTTAAATAAAACCATAACCTAGATTCATATTAACTTGTTTTAAGTTTTAGGAATCTTATAAATTAAACTATCAATAGTATCATTAATTAATGCAGGAAAAAGAAGAATGTCAAGCCACCCACCTGCAGCGGTGACCTCTGTGGCGTAGCTTGATGCGTCAAAGTGAGCGTACAGCCAAGCCCCAAATAGCATACTTGACCTTGCAGAGTGAAGGTCATGGGTGCCATTACCCACTGTGACGGTGATGGCGCTGTAGTCGGTCCAGTCTGGAATGTCTTCCCAGACACCGCTGATGAGGTCCCCGTCGAGAATGATATGCGGGGCGGCCTCCTTGCTGGCTACGATGCGGAGATAGTTGGTTACATCTGCCCTGGTGTCTGCTCTGGGGAAGGTGTGGAACATGACTCTGTTTGTAAACTGAGACACTGGAGGGATGAGAAGCATAAAGGGGTCAGTTTGACCTGCGTCCAGCTGCCTGCCCTTATTGTATTGTACCACGTGACAGGGTTTACTGCACCGCACGACCGCCACCGAGGAGCTGGTAGCAACATCTGTCTCCCGGAAGCACCCGCCATCAAGATGGCTGACCAGGATGCTAGCGCCATCTGTCAGGAAGGTCACCTCAGTGCCGTCCTCAAGGGCCACCACTCTTATTATATAACCTACGCCCTCGGCACGGCCTGCTATGCCGGTAATGATATGCTCAGTTCCCAGGTCCGGGGCGGAGGGCATTGCCGCCATGAAGGGGTCTCCCCCGTTGTAACCATTGGGGACCTGGGCCAACTCCACCGCGGACATGACAACCACCGGCTTATCCGAGGTCACCGTGCGCCCCGTGAAGTCCTGAAGGGTGTCAGAAGTTGAACGAGCTCTCATACTATACACCTGTAGTCTGTCCAGAGATACCGTGGCTATGACCTGATTGCTCCCAGCACAAGAGTCGACCACAGTCACTGTAGTACCATCCTCCACTGCCATAACCGACATCTGGGCTTTGTCGCCTTTAATGGCTATGTACCCTACCACCAGATGTCGCTGACTCGCAGAGGATTCTTTCACCTCTTTCACGCAAGCTATTTTGGGTCTTGAATAATCTACGTTTTTGACAATGTACACAAAGAGTGGTTGTTCTGAAGACAGCAAAGCGCCCTTGTCTTCTGTACCCCTAGTTACCTGGTTAGCAGAGGGAACTGTTAATTCCTTTGCTACCCCAGCCTCCAGTTCCACGTCTGTTGTCTCAATAAATGACAGGTTATTTGGGTAGAATCCATCTGGTGCCCTCACTGATAATTGCACATTTGTGTTTTTGAAGGATGAGATCTTGATAGTGAGTGCAGTTGGGGTATTATCGGCCGTGTATCCAATAGGATTTATTATTCCATATTGAAAACGTCCCTCTGTATGACATAGGCCTGAATTAAAAAAAAGATAAACCTTTACTCTCCGAATATGAAAAAATGCATATATTACCTCATCCATGAAAATCGTTGCATAAGGCTTGACCAATCTATGATCGAATTATTAAAATTACATCAACGTTAATATTACACTATTCCCGATATATTACACTAATATGTCCGATATATTACACTATGCCCTATATATTACACTATTCCCTATATATTACACTAATATGTCCGATATATTACACTATGCCCTATATATTACACTATTCTCTATATATTACACTGATATGTCCGATATATTACACTATGCCCTATATATTACACTATTCCCGATATATTACACTAATATGTCCGATATATTACACTAATATGTCCAATATATTACACTATGCCCTATATATTACACTATTCCCTATATATTACACTATTCCCTATATATTACACTATTCCCTATATATTACACTATTCCCTATATATTACACTATGCCCTATATATTACACTATTCCCTATATATTACACTATTCCCTATATATTACACTATGCCCTATATATTACACTATGCCCTATATATTACACTATGCCCTATATATTACACTATGCCCTATATATTACACTATGCCCTATATATCAAACTATGCCCTATATATTAAGATATGCCCTATATATTACACTATGCCCTATATATTACACTATGCTCTATATATTACACTATGCCCTATATATTACACTATGCCCTATATATTATACTATGCCCTATATATTACACTATGCCCTATATATCAAACTATGCCCTATATATCAAACTATGCCCTATATATTATACTATGCCCTATATATTATACTATGCCCTATTCAATGTTTTTAATCCCCTAAGACCTTACTCCTGTGTTTCAAAGTCAAATATATTCTCCTACGGAAAATGCGTCATGACACATAATAAACATCATTGCATTATATCAAAGATAACTTATTTACAGACAAATTTATAAAAGTATATCAATGATAACGTATTCATCGTCAAAATTGCATTGCATTAAGGATATTTTATCTGAGAGTATGACACGCATGAGTTTATAGTTTAATGTTACATTATCTTCTATAAATCACTAAAAGCGTTCTTACCAACCATCAGCAAATACCAGTGGATATACAAATGCGTTTTATCCATTTTCAAATCTGAACTCTGAACTCTGCAACTTCTGCGACCAATATTAGTCCGTGAGAAAATGATAAGACGATGCTGACTATGCCAGGATATATACCCAGACGTCTGTCATCCTGTGAAGAATGATTCCTGTGGCCATGACTACATGTTAATAATGTTAATGTCTGATCTGAACTCACATGCACAGTCGCTAGAACGTCATGCATCAATAATTAAACGATTGCCGTGTCCATCAGAAGGCTTTTCAATCGGGATGATTACGACAGTGATTTCATAATTCGTCATGTATACCTTTAAATATAAAATTACGTATATGTAACAATATAGGCGTCATTTAACACACCTAAAGGTATATTCTTTACTAATTTGAATATTTATATTATTTGCACACAAAATGATTAGATACACAATTAAATTTCTCAGTATTATCGGTATGAGTTGAAGTATTTTGTGATATTTTAACAATTTTAAAAAACCAAAATTACAGGTTGAGATCTCATGCTTACCTGACATCAAAACTAACCTAGGATCCTAGGTTACATACATAACTTGAAACCACCACAGACCATGATGAAGTCTGAATGATAAAGGGACACTGCTTTTTGAATCTTTGACCTATGTCTTACTAATAATAATAATAATAATAATAATAATAATAATAATAATGATGATGATGATGATGATGATGATGATGATGATGATGATGATGATGATGATGATGATGATGATGATGATGATGATGATGATGATGATGATGATGATGATGATGATGATGATGATGATGATGATGATGATGATGATGATGATGATGATGATGATGATGATGATGATGATGATGATGATGATGATGATAATAATAATAATAATAATAATAATAATAATAATAATAATAATAATAATAATAATAATAATAATAATAATAATAATAATAATAATAATAATAATAATAATAATAATAATAATAATAATAATAATAATAATAATAATAATAATAATAATGACGTCACTATGACAACACATTCCTGTATGACGTCACTATGCACACAGTTTTAGAGTATGAAAAATCACCTTTCTACACCAATTATTGACGAAGGTATGGTCTTTTGTAGTAATAATATTCAGTTGAATGAAATGTGCATATCGTGGCCTCACGCAACTGTCTACCTTGTTTACCATTACGGTTCTAGATCAGGTTAATTCATCTTTCTACTCCAATTATTGACGAAACTGTGGTCATTTGTATATGCGATATTCAGGGGAAAGTAATGTTCATTTCGTAGCCACAATTGTGTTTACCTTGTTCGCAACGTCAAGACGACTTCACTCCAGGTTAAACTACTTTCTACTCCAATTATTGACGAAACTGTGGTCATTTGTATCTACGATATTCAGTGGAAAGAATTGTGCATCTCGTAGTCTCACGCAACTGTGTTTATCTTGCTCGCAACGTCAAGAGGCCTTTCTACTCCAATTGTTGACAAAAGAATAGTCTTTTGCATATATACTATTCAATACAAAGACGTGTGTATTTCGTAACCTCACATAACTGTGTTTTCCCTGCCTGCAACGTCAACACATCAACTTTGCAATAAGAGTGAAGTTCTTTTGACATTGAATATTGGACATTTGATTGGTTTTTTTAAATATACCAAAATGTGTATTCCTTTATAAACATCAAAGATAAAGATAGATATAGCCAAAATAAGAATATATACCCTAATTAAAACGGATGTATCCTTTTTTTTGTTAGTTTTGATGTCAGATATGCTTCTTTGTCAATATATGGTCACAATTTCACTTTGTCAATATATGGTCACTATTTCACTTTGATATGGTCACTATTTCACTATGATATTTCATATCATATTATTGTTGGTTCACTTCTGTTGGTTCATTGTTGGTTCACAATCGGCTTGATCTTGAGCTCATTTTAAAGAAAAAGATGAAATATTAAGAGAGGTGGAAGGGACATAGCATACATTCCTTTTATTATTAGTCAAAATAGCCAAAAACTGGTATTTCAAAAAGAACAGAGGGGGGAGTTTTATCAAAGGTAATAGCCAAATGATAATATTAACAAAATTTATGATGTTACCATGACGCCATTATGATGCCACATTCCTGTCTGATGTCACTATGACAACACTTTCTTCTCTGACGTCACGATGATGACACTTTCATGTGTGACGTCACCATGTTTATCTTGCTCACAACGTCAATACAGTTTTAAAATCACCTTTCTACTCCAAATACTGACGAAACTGTGGTCTTAGGTATATGTAATATTCATGGTTGAAAGAAAGGTGAATATCGTTGGCCTCACGCAACTGTGTTTACCTTGCTCACCACGTCAAGACGACTTCATTACAGGTTAAATCATTTTTCTACTGCAATTATTTACGAAACTGTGGTCTTTTGCAAGAATTGTGCATCTCGTAGCCTCATGCAACTGTGTTTACCTCGCTCGCAACATCATTACGGCTTCAGAGCAGGTTAAATCATCTTTCCATTCCAATTATTGACGAAACTGTGGTCATTTGTACATATGATATTCAGTGGAAAGAAATGTGCATCCCGTAGCCTCACTCAACTGTGTTTGCCTTGCTCGCAGCGTCATTACGTTTAGGAATTAGGAATATGTTTATCCTTCTGTCTGTACGTTGGTCCGTCTGTCAGTCCGTCCGTCTGTCTGATTTATATTAATTTGCACTTCATCATCATCATCATCATCATCATCATCATCATCATCATCATCATCATCATCATCATCATCATCATCATCATGTCTTTAAAGTGTACCATCAGTCTTCCTGAAAAAATGATTTGTGGAAAATTGCATAAAGCAACACGTATTATGAAGACATTCTTTCTATTGTCCTTAATGTTTGCCAAGATATTGAAATGTTGAGACGGCCCCTGACATAATAGAAACAACAATGGTGATCCTTCATTTGAGGTTGATATGTTAACTTGGCCACAGAAAAGGTTTTATGGAATCGATTTCTCCAGACGGGCGAGAATGGATCACCCTTCGAGTCATACTGCAATTAATATGTTCTAAACTGCTCATTGTATCCCATCAAGTACAACCCACCTGCCACCAGCCCATTTTAGGTTTGCTAAAATGACATTGATTTTCTCTTGAATAGGGTGTGACAATCTGTCAATTTATTTGCCGTTGACCCCAGGCCTTTTTTTACCAATAGTCATTGTAAGTATTGATTTTCGTTGTGATTGGTTCGAAATACTACACGGTGACAGGTGTGCTTGTTTTGTATCGAGCACATGTATGTTTTTGATGGCCATAAATGTTACAGTATATACAAAGAAGGCCAATTAGTGGTTTTAAAGTATCAAATTTTAAGAAGCTGGGGTTTTCTCAGCTAAAATTCAGGCATTTTAATGTGGGATTGATATAGGCACCAGGTTGCCGCTATGGCCTTGCATATCTATAGACTGAATCTTTCATCAATTCCTTCATCAATGTTTTCATCAAAGTTTTCTTTTCCGAACATATCCCTCTGTGCTATTGATTTGTTTGGAAAAATAATGATTACATTTTTGTAAAGGAAAGGTCAATTATTCACACCAAATCGGTACTTCATGAAGATAAAATTATGGAGTTCATGCAGTGTTAATACCTTAATGCATGATTTATCTTTTCGATTCATCATCTCATTAATCTGGAGCAAAACAGGAAAAGGTAAACTCAGAATAGGAAGCTTGCATCTCAAGATTGATCTCAGACAATGAGTATTTATAAAGCTGGGACTGGAGATATAAAGCTGAGAAGAGTCTATTCTCTAGATAAGTTCCAGGACCAGATCAATTAGTTTGCTAAACTGCATTTGAGCCATTTATTCAAAAGATAAACAACATTTTTATAGAACTATAGAACTATCTTTCTATTGCACTATAGAACTATCTTTTTATTGCACTATAGAACTATCTTTTTATTGCACTATAGAACTACCTTTGATACACATTTCAAACGGATATGTATGCTCATGTATTAATCATTGTAAAGGATTCAATGGAGTTGGTACTTGGAAGTAAAGCCTCTTTTTATGGAAGCATTGAATAAGATGGAAACCAATGATGTTATGCCACAAACACCATGCCCATGATAATTTCCTCACACGATAGCCACGTTAAGCACGTTAAATGACAGGGTCAACTGATTGCAATGACCATTATCAGAGCAAGTTAAGTATTGTTGTTATATTGACAGATATTGAACATTCACAGGACGTCACGCCCACCAGGCTGTGGATGGTATGAAGCAGGCAAAGTTGCCGATATCCCATCACATTGTCTGTCAGGCCCCAGGGAGGCATATCCTAACCAACTTGCGGTTGCAATGTTTTCACAGCTTGGCTACCAATGTCACAAATGAACACAATATCCCCATTTAACTTTTTAATGTCTCATGCTGGCTCCATACTAAAAACTTTCAAAGTTTGGTATTTCCAGTGAAGGGAATACCACGTCACGAACGGGTTTTTACCTCCAACTCATACATATTAAGGCTCAATGCACATTTATCCAATATGTTAGGCGCTTAAGAAACACTGTGGCAGTTCTCAAGCAACTTCAGTACCATACGTTTACAAAGAATTTTATCACAGAGGATTTTGCCATCGACACAATACGTTTGAATTCATATAAACATATATTTATGGATCTTCCCTCTTAATAATCACTTTCACATTGGTAGAGAGAACTTTGTGGTTCATATAACTATTAACTAATAACTTGGTTCCTATCTGCAGATCACAGACCTGGCCTCACAGTGTCATGGCCCAGCCCGATGTGTATGGCTCAATAACAGCAAGAAGAATCAAACTGCTGATGATATATGCAATGAAATATCTGGGATATTTGGTCTTGGTCTGATGCCTTTCCTCATCTTTTGCTATTCCAATACTAGGGATAATGCAAATATGGGCTGTGATACAAGACATTGTGCATGTCTGTTACTCACAGGAGTCCATTCAAATGTATATCAGTCAATCAGAATGTGATTAAAGCGAGGCAAGTTACATGACAGTGAAATGATAAATTGAAAATGAAAATATTTTGAATATTATTTGCATTTTTATCTCCTGCCAAACACTGCCAGAAACTACAACAAACGTGAATATATCTTGCCGAGTAATAATTTGTTGATGGTGATTAGATGCAAAGATCATTAAGATACACATGGTTTTATTAAACAGCCAGGTATAGCCACGTTAATAATAGATATGGATCAACACGCAATTTCCTATAATCCCTTACATTCTATTTATGGTCAAGCTTTTGTTAAAGTGAACAGAAGGGAAACAAAAAATAAACGACCTTATTATATTGCAGATCAGAATTTAATTATAAATTTATACAATTATTGTGGCAGCAAAAGCCGCCTAACACAAGATCAATGAATGAATGAATGGTTGTTTAGAGGCACATCAACCACTTAGGTTATTCAGTGCCTAAAAATGATAAAAACATAAACGTTTATAAAATCAGTTTGATATGTAAATAATCTTACCAACACAAAATATCAACAAAAATCCTTTCAATATATCAGTTGTAGACATAATAAATTTGTATAAATAAATTCAATTTAAAAGACTTTAAATACCATTTGATGTTTCATGGGTCTTGATAAATAGGTCAATAACCTAAGTAAACAAGAGCTCCACCCTTAAAATTGGTTATAAAGTCCTATTTGGTTTAAAAATGATACTATCACAGAAGTATCTACAGTATCAAATAACGAATGTAAATCTTGCACATTAAATATTGAGTCCTAATTATATCAAAATCGATACATTCAATTAAAATATGTTTAATTGTCCAATATTTCCATGTGTTGTTGTAGGCCTTCTCTAAATAAAAAATATACTACATGCTCGCCTTCTGAAGCCACTCTGTGCAACTGAAATGTAAGCTGCAGTTTCTAAAAGCCAAACTAAATGCTCATTAATCATTAATTCCATTGTTTTACAAATACAACTTGTTAACGCAATGGGACAATCATTATTTGAACCTGACAAGACATTTGCCAGGTTTGGGAATAGGAATGATAGTGGCCTCACTCCATGAAGGAGGAAAATAAAAAATATCTAAAAGATGCCCAAGTGATTGATCAGTAAGGTGTTTAAGGATTTGGTAGTAAATTTGACCAGGTCCAGGAGAGGATCATGAGATTTATCCAAAGCAAGTTTCAAATCTTCTATTGTAAATGATTTAATATATTGTTCCAAGCTATGAGATATGAAATTTAGTTGGTTTCTTTCTTTTCTATTTTTTATTTGTTGAAATTTTGCCGAATAGTTATCGGATGAGGAATTCTTGGAAATTGTTTGACCTATTGTGTTACCTATTTCAGTGGGATTGTTATTAATTGGCCATTATGATTTAGATGTTTGATCCTTGCTCCACCTCCCTTCCCAGTAATTTTATGTACCATATCCCAGCATTTTTTAAGAGTTGTACGCGTATTTAATTTGGAAACATAATCCTTCCAAACTTTTTCCTTTACTTATTTTAATAATATAATTGGCTTTTGCTCTTTCTACTCGAAACAGGTGCAAATTATATTGAGATGGCTATCGATTTAATTTTTTCAGAGCTTTTTTGCACTCCTTGACAGCCTTTCTGCACTTATCATTAAACCAGGGTTTTTCTTTAATTTTAGAATTTGGCTTTGATTTGGGAATACACCCATCAGCAATATCATACAATGTATCTGTAAAAACTTGATGAGAATCATCTACATTGAAGAAACATTCTGGAGTTATATTATTAAAAGAGGATGTTTGAAATTTTGCCCAATCAGCTTTATGAAATTTCCACTTGGGATTCATTCATCTGGTGGAGGAAAATGGTTATTTAAAATAATGGGGTAATGATCACTACCCCATTGATCTTCCTATTCTTCCCAGGAATAGTCTAAAAATATATTTAGAGTGCAAATGGAGAGATCTTTTGATGTTAAAGAGCCTGTAACAAGATGTAAATATGACGGAGAATCATCATTCCAAAGGCACAAACTATTGTTATTTAAAAAATCTTCTATTATACGTGCTTTGGCATTAGTATTGTTTCTGCCACCTCAAAGATAGTTGCATAAGATCAAATTTAATCCTTTATATAAATGTCAGACTATAATTTATCACTTTTCACCACAATTATTTAAGAATTTATCCACAGGAAAATACTACACACGTATATAATTTCTCAACATTTAGCAATTTCAGGCATACAACCATTTCTGGTACACACAAAGGTATCTATATTTGGATTTGAGTAACTCTAAGCTTAACAGTTATTCACATCTTATAATCCTTCTCCGATCCGACTAACTCTTCCACCTATTTGTCTCTAATTATTAGTTAGAGAAGTTAGAGAACTCACAGACCGAGATAACTCAGAGGAGATAGAAGAAATTGTGTAAGCAACCCTTCACAAGATATGATTAAACTAATCACTGGATGTGTAATAATAGCTCATTTGAATTTATAACTTAACTTTTTATTATTTATAATCTGTATTCAGGATACCTTCTTTTCAACCTGGTCTTTTTTGGCCTCCCGAACAAGATCATTAATTTCTGCACATTCTTGAATAGAATTCTTCCAATGTGTTAATTTAGTTTTTGTTAAAATTATGCTATTTTCTTAATAATTTCATAATTCAATATTTGTCTGTTTTCAGTGTTGATTCATTGTCTCACCACTATATCATAATCCCGTAGTTCTTGGCGTAACTCCTTGTTGTCTTTGGATTTTTAGACAATCTGTCAAGTGTACCCAGTCTTGATGCACTGTCTTTGCTGAACCTTCTTTTATAAATAATTAATTTTTATTCAAATGTAGAATTATTTTACTTTATCAATAATTCTTAGATTGATTACTTGCCAAACACCTTGATTAACATTTTAATTCATTTAAAATGTGGTTTACAATTCCCAGCACATATTTTAAATCTTTTCCTGTGCCTCCATGTTTGGTCAAAAACTCATTCTTGCCTACCTCCTTTTGTTTCATTCATTCATAATGATTCCTTAAATATCATTCTTTAGGTATTAAATTTTTATAAGTGATAAACTATTCAAGAATATTGATATTAAGGTTAAATCTCAAGAATTTCCAAAAAAGAATGAAAAAGAAATTTCACACACTACACCAACACACACAGCCCCCGTTGGTCGCTCTTAATCCCACCCTCTGATTGTTTGTTTGTTTGTTTGTTATGTTTTTTTGCTTGTTTGTTTGTTTGTTTGGGATTTTATATCACTTTCAACATTATTTCAGTCATTTCGTGATGAAACCTACTTGTAGCAAACATAGTGCTGCCTCACTGAATTGTCATGTCGCAGGTCCTTGGCATGACAACCCACCCGGTCACAGATTTACAAGGACAACAAAGAAATCACTCCACACCTTATTGTGACAGATGCACTGCATTGTTATTTTGCATTTTGTTCTTCTACTGACGTATAAGCCCGGATTGGGCTGGGTATATAAGGTCCATTAATAAGTGAATGAAGTATCAATTGAATGAAGTATCAACAGCTATGTTAAATTTGAGATATATTGGACTGATGTATACAAGTCACGGAAATTAAAATACTTACTTACTTACTTACTTACTTACTTACTTACTTACTTACTTACTGTATACCATATAAACTGGGTAGAAGAATATACAGAAATATATACTTCAACCCAGATATAAATGTTGATATTTTAATAACTAGTTGAAATATAATGTGTGTGAAATTATCACATTTTTTTCTTCTGTTTTTCCCAGGTTGGCTACCATGATAGAGGGGATTACGCTCACTTTAATGGGGTTCTCCCTGGCCATAAATCTCTGCATATATTCACATTTTATGCACAACAATAGGACATGTTATAAATATAGGGCAGAATAAATTGATTTTGAGTTTTGTTGAGGTCACTTCTCATATCATAATCTGAGTGAAACTGTGTTGACATATAAATGAACCTATGCCAGCTTATGGATGATAAATATTGGGAAAAAACAAATTAGAAATGTCAGAAAAAATACATTATGATAAATATCCAATGCTACAGGGGAAAAGCTATTAACCTTTGTCCAAATACCAGATTAATTTCACATCCTGTGATGTTCGTCAGTGGCGGTATATATGGGTATATACTGCAGCAGTTAGCAGTGATACATTCTCACACACCACACACACCAGTCTCATGTTGCTGCCACACATCCTAACTCCTCTTTTTAGCAATTCACATCTGGGGATATATACCTATTTAATCATATCCCGCTGTTGTTTGTCCTTTGGGGAATTATTGCATCAGGTTCCACAATGTTTTCTTTAATCCATTTTCTTCTATTAATACTCTTTGTGCTCACATGGATAGTTTTGAGGATATCATAAGCCTCATCATGATGAATGGCGTCTTGTCATTTTCACATCTATTGGTGTTGATGTTAGTACAGGTCCTCTTCAATTTATTGCCACCAGGGGGCTCTACTGCCAACACTGAGATACCGGAAACCCCAATGTGTCAAATAGACTTGCAACATAACTCCCACGAGGCCACCTAGTGGAGATATACATCATAACACAAGCAGTTTATGAAGCATAATGACTCCTTGGGGTACAGGACATTGGAGGTACGGTTTGTATTACTCACAGGAGAAACATAATATATAAAAGCTCAGTAGAAGTTGGGATGTTACACTCAGTTAAGGCACTACTCCTACAAACTCAGCACTCAACAAACAGCGGGTGCTAGGAATCAAATAGGAGTCCCCCTTAATCCAAAATAGGAGTCCCCCTTCATCCCAAATATGGAATGCAAAATTGTGTGGCGCAGTTTACAATTATCATTTAAATTAGCTGTTGTTGATTTAGAATCAAGCATCCACAAAAGGACTTTTATTTCAAAGTTTCCACTTCGTAGAGTCATATATTTTTCAATGTATGGTTATCCTGACAAAGAGTCACGTGTATAAGTTAATGTTCTCGTACATTTGGAGATTATGCAATTGATAGAATGCGATTCTTACTCCATAAAAGGTTCAATTCATATGATCTGAGAGGATGTATTTAAATGTCGTCTCATATAGCTTGTGAATAAATGATCTAGATACATCCATCCAACTCCAGTCATGGCGAGATTGCTTAGTCAGTATTTTGTATGAATCCACATTTCAATAGGCTGTACTGATACTATGTGATATTCGTCAATCTGAATATACCTGTAAATATCACTGAGTTATACAGTCAAATCAGTTATCAGTCACAGGTTATTCAATATTTTCAATTTGATTGAATAATGTTGCATTGACAATATCTTATATATCAGTTTATATATCACGTTTGTATTTTAAGTGGTTTGTCAAGTGCAATAGTGTGGTGTGTATTATATGTGTAAAAGCCAGCTGCCCCGTCCAGCCCCTGTCGGGGGTAATATGGGTTGGGTCAATATAGGTTGGGTCAATATAGGTTGAGTCAGTATAGGTTGGGTCAATATAGGTGGGGTCAATATAGGTTGGGTCAATATAGGTTGGGTCAATATAGGTTGGGTTAATATAGGTTGGGTCAATATAGGTTGGGTCAATATAAGTGGGGTCAATATAGGTTGGGTCAATATAAGTGGGGTCAATATAGGTGGAGTCAATATTAGTGGGGTCAATATATGTGGGGTCAATATAGGTGGGGTCAATATAGGTTGGGTTAATATAGGTTGGGTCAATATAGGTTGGGTTAATATAGGTTGGGTCAATATATGTGGGGTCAATATATGTGGGGTCAATATAGATGGGGTCAATATAGGTGGGGTCAATATAGGTGGGGTCAATATAAGTGGGGTCAATATAGGTTGGGTCAATATAGGTTGGGTCAATATAGGTTGGGTCAATATAGGTTGGGTCAATATAGGTTGGGTCAATATAGGTTGGGTCAATATAGGTGGGGTCAATATAGGTGGGGTCAATATAGGTGAGGTCAATATAGGTGGGGTCAATATAGGTGGGGTCAATATAGGTGGGGTCAATATAGGTGGGGTCAATATAGATGGGGTCAGTATAGGTGGGGTCAATATAGGTTGGGTCAATATAGGTAGGGTCAATATAGATGGGGCAATATAGATGGGGTCAATATATTGGTGGTCAATATAGGTTGAGTCAATATAGGTTGGGTCAATATAGGTTGGGTCAATATAGGTTGGGTCAATATAGGTGGGGTCAATGCATAGAGAACCGCATCTGTTTTTTCTCACTACACGTGCTGGTTAATGATGTCAATCGTTGGCACATGCACGAGGCGATGACGTTACGCAAGTATGATGTACTTCATACCATCATCATATTTGTGTTCGCATCGGTATCCCTGCCCGTGCAGGGGTCCTGCGAGAGGCTGGAAGCTAATGTGGTTCTCTATGGGTCTATATAGGTGGGGTCAATATAGGTGCGGTCAATATAGGTGCGGTCAATATAGGTGAAGTCAATATAGATGGGGTCAATATACGTGGGGTAAATATAGGTGAAGTCAATATAGATGGGGTCAATATAGGTGGGGTCAATATAGGTGGGGTCAATATAGGTAGGGTCAATATAGGTTGGGTCAATATAGGAAGGGTCAATATAGGTGGGGTCAATATAGGAAGGGTCAATATAGGTGGTGTCAATATAGGTGGTGTCAATATAGGTGGTGTCAATATAGGTGGGGTCAATATAGGTGGAGTTAATATATGTGGGGTCAATATAGGTGGGGTCAATATAGGAGGGGGTCAATATAGGAGGGGTCAATATAGATGGGGTCAATATAGGTGAGGTCAATATAGGTGGGGTCAATATAGGTGGGGTCAATATAGGTGGGGTCAATATCAGTGAGGTCAATATAGGTGAGGTCAATAAAGGTGGGATCAATATAGGTGGGGTCAATATAGGTGGGGTCAATATAAGTGGGGTCAATATAATTGGGGTCACAGAAAATCTTATATATAAATGTCAAATGTCAATGGGTGAACAGTATCTTTATCAAACCTAAGCACGGCACAACACAATAGCATATTGTCATATTGTGCCGTAAGAATATAACAAATCTCAAGTTACTTGACTACACCTTGCATAATCAAACACATTATGACTGGTACAATTCATCTGAGATCTTCGTCGTCTGAGGCCTGGTCACATTGTTCATAAGGCTTGCACTGCTCACATAAGAAGGTTAACCGGTGAGAATTAGGTAGAATGGTATTTATATCTTACATAAGAAGGTTAACCGGTGAGAACTAGGTAGAAGTTGGTATGGTATTTATATCTCACATGAGAAGGTTAACCGGTGAGAACTAGTTAGAAGTTGGTATGGTATTTATATCTCACATGAGAAGGTTAACCGGTGAGAACTAGGTAGAAGTTGGTATGGTATTTATATCTCACATGAGAAGGTTAACCGGTGAGAACTAGGTAGAAGTTGGTATGGTATTTATATCTTACATAAGAAGGTTAACCGGTGAGAACTAGGTAGAAGTTGGTATGGTATTTATATCTCACATGAGAAGGTTAACCGGTGAGAACTAGGTAGAAGTTGGTATGGTATTTATATCTTACATAAGAAGGTTAACCGGTGAGAACTAGATAGAAGTTGGTATGGTATTTATATCTTACATAAGAAGGTTAACCGGTGAGAACTAGGTAGAAGTTGGTATGGTATTTATATCTCACATAAGAAGGTTAACCGGTGAGAATTAGGTAGAATGGTATTTATATCTCACATGAGAAGGTTAACCGGTGAGAACTAGGTAGAAGTTGGTATGGTATTTATATCTTACATAAGAAGGTTAACCGGTGAGAACTAGATAGAAGTTGGTATGGTATTTATATCTTACATAAGAAGGTTAACCGGTGAGAACTAGGTAGAAGTTGGTATGGTATTTATATCTCACATGAGAAGGTTAACCGGTGAGAACTAGATAGAAGTTGGTATGGTATTTATATCTCACATGAGAAGGTTAACTGGTGAGAACTAGGTAGAAGTTGGGATGGTATTTATATCTCACATGAGAAGGTTACCCGGTGAGAACTAGGTAGAAGTTGGTATGGTATTTATATCTCACATGAGAAGGTTAACCGGTGAGAACTAGGTAGAAGTTGGGATGGTATTTATATCTCACATGAGAAGGTTAACCGGTGAGAACTAGATAGAAGTTGGTATGGTATTTATATCTCACATGAGAAGGTTAACCGGTGAGAACTAGGTAGAAGTTGGTATGGTATTTATATCTCACATGAGAAGGTTAACCGGTGAGAACTAGATAGAAGTTGGTATGGTATTTATATCTCACATGAGAAGGTTAACTGGTGAGAACTAGGTAGAAGTTGGGATGGTATTTATATCTCACATGAGAAGGTTACCCGGTGAGAACTAGGTAGAAGTTGGTATGGTATTTATATCTCACATGAGAAGGTTAACCGGTGAGAACTAGGTAGAAGTTGGTATGGTATTTATATCTCACATGAGAAGGTTAACTGGTGAGAACTAGGTAGAAGTTGGGATGGTATTTATATCTCACATGAGAAGGTTACCCGGTGAGAACTAGGTAGAAGTTGGGATGGTATTTATATCTCACATGAGAAGGTTAACCGGTGAGAACTAGATAGAAGTTGGTATGGTATTTATATCTCACATGAGAAGGTTACCCGGTGAGAACTAGGTAGAAGTTGGGATGGTATTTATATCTCACATGAGAAGGTTAACCGGTGAGAACTAGGTAGAAGTTGGGATGGTATTTATATCTCAATATATAAGCATCACTGCTGTAAGACAACAGGTGCTCCTTAAACACATACAGGTGACATGTGTCTTGTTGCTTGACATCGTAAAATTTGAAAGCACCACATCTTGAAGATCTCGGATGTTATGGTTTTGTAATAGATATTTGTTGATGCTATGGATTCTATATAAGAATGAGTATTGTTTGCAGATATGTGTTTAGGATTGGTGAATTGTCATAACATTTGGGATAAGAACAGTCCATGTTTATATTGAAATGTGGATCCAGACAAAACGTTGAATGAGCATTACTGCCATAACTGAAGGTAAATGCATATAATTCAAAACTCATCTGAAATCATTTTGGTGTCAACCTCATAAGGGAAAAATCACATTTTCTTAATTGCAATATCTGCAAAAAGAGCAAAACGGAAATTTGCTTCTAGTGGTTTTATTTTTATTTATCATTTTAGATGGCATCTGTCTGCTTTGATATGACATGTATATGTATTTCAGCTGTGATTTATGCATGGCTCTCTGAATAAGGTCAATCATGACCATAACTCCACACAATTGTAGTATATCATTAACAATATGTTGCAAATTAAAAGACTCTATGGAGTTGAAACTTTGATGTAAATATTTTTCTTTGGAGGCATAGAACCGGATGAAATCACCATTGTTATCCCGCAAACAACCTTTCCATGTTAATTTGCACACATGAAAACCTCTTCGAGCTCATTGCATAAAAGGGTCAACTAATATTAACAACAATGTTTAACTAGCTATGCTTATGGTTCTTAAAATGATTTTCCCTTCTGTCATACACAACTAATTACACTATATATAAATACCTGTCTAAGATCAAACCTATTTTTATTTGGTTTGCAGAGAGTGGATAGTCTAACATATATCCATGCTCTGGAGACATAATTTCATGAGGAATTGTTCACCTCATGCATAGATTCAACCTTTAAATATAATGATTACATGATGTGTTATCCTACTTTAAAATATCGCCTAGTTTCTCGAGCCAATCACAGATCAGTATTGCTGTACTTTATATCACGTAATGTATGGTTTATAGATGGCCTCACTGCAGACATGAAATGAGACATGCCCATTGTGTAACCTGGATTCAAGGTGTAGATTTCTATAATTTCTTAAGAAAATCTATGATATTGATAACATTGAATGAAAGACTGTGACACTATATATTGCAACATACGTTCCATGACACCCACATGATTGCTTGATCCATTTAGCTCTAAATTAAAGACAACGAATAAACCCAAATCTATTTTTTGAAGAATTGAATAATTGATCTTTTTGTAGTCATCAACAAAAAGATCTGAGCTTACCTGACAATACAGATTAGTGTTGTATATTTCAGTTTTGATACTGCTTGTGGTGATTATTTTGTTGTCCGACCAGTATATGATGGTGAAAATTGAAATCAAGGCTCGTTCATTTTTTATCCAAAGTGTGATATAAAATAAATGACTTCGTAAATTCACTATTGAAAAGGATGATTTTATGATTTGGCAGAAATTGAAATTGATTATACCATGTGATAGGCATGAAATATACATTTAAGGCACTGATATCAATATATAGGACTTTATAATATGTACTCAGTTTCATGTCTTTGTGAGTCCATATTTTAAAACAGATAAGGTATGGCCATTCGTTCATAACTTGTATAATTGTCTCATTTCACTCGACGATTATACTGCATAATGATCATGTGACCATACCATATCCTATACAAAAAGGACCAAACGATCCAGGGTAGGGGATTAAAGTTGACTAAGGCACAGTCGCGAAATTTTGTTGTGGTAAACATCATTTGTGACAGCTCAAGCCAAACTGTGAAAGCCTTAAAAACATGGTGGCTGAAAGTTGGTCGAAAAATAACTCAAAATCTCTCAAGGGCCTAAGCATAGGGAATCTGAAAAGCTAAGATAGTGTCGAAATTGTGTGATCAATGCAATGTCAATTCTCCCTTCACTCATATACAACTAAAGGGATGAAAGCTTAAATCATAACCCTGGATGAGATCATTTTTAGTTCATGTATATGGTTATCAATTTTACTTTTATGACTTTGAGGTATGGATATTTTTGATCTATGCCATCCAATCCTTAAATTCAGTGATTCAAAACTTAACCTAGCCTTACCTGAATTAGTAATTCTGCCCAAATCTGAGATCACTTGTACAAAAATCAGAAAAGCCTGTGATCCAATGGAGGGAATGATGGAAATCAAAAGTGTCCCACATGATACTTTAATCCTGTGCTCAGTGGGGTGTGACAATGCCTTGTAGCTCTATGCAAATAGTATGAGCATTTAAACAACAGGGGGCGCAAAATTTGTAAGTTTCTTAGGGAATGATATTATTTCCAGGGTGTTCCACCACCCAACCACCGGTCTTTTCTTATTTCTCTTGGAACACAATTTTCAACTCCACCAAACAAATATTTTTGAAAGCCATAAGGTAAAGTTTTCACTTTTTAAAAATGCTTTGGTATCTTATCATTGAATGGATAATATCCTTTAAATTTTAGGATGTACATAAGTATTTTTAATCTGATTTCAAACATCAGATTGACATAAATGTGGTGCAAGAGCTTTCATGCCCTTAGTTTATATATATAGTAATGCTATATATAGACACATGGCTGAGATCAAACCTATTTTTATCATTTGGTTTGCAGACGTATTGATATGATTCCAGTCTTATAATGTAATCTATACTTGTTTTCATCTCTCATTAAAATATGAATTTTAAAAACTTTAAGATTCCAAAAAGAGAAACACATTGAGGATATATAAATATACTAAATGTATGACACTCTCGCATTCCCAACTTACTCCGTGGAGCTGGATTCACTTGTGAATTCAGCTCCGTTTACTGTTAATCATTTCCTTGGTCGGAATTTGAATATCATTGATTTCACCTACTTAATGGCAGTTTTGTCTTATTCTCAACAGGTATGTTGTTGCCCTGGCCTCAATCTAGCTCGTCACCATCAGAACATTATTATTCAATGAATGAATTGCTTTAATTATGCACTTTAATCCTCACAATAACAAGGAGTTGTTTTTCAGCCATTTTAAAAAATGGTGACAAGAAGGCCAAACCACTGCATGAATTCAGAAAGGAAGTCAGAAATTAGGATCTGGGGAGTAATCATTAGTTTTGGTGGGGAGATAAAATTCATTCATTAAATTGTTTGATTGTTTATTTCACACAAAAAAGTTAACTTATTTTGTCTTATGATTCCAGAAAATGATTAAATACTTGCAAGTATTATTCTCATTTTACCACCTTATTTCAATACATTTGATCAGTTTCTATTTGCAAACTAAATTTAAATGATATACTTATTCACCAGGTGGCAGGCTGATAGACATTTGTATGTCAATGAAATCAATTCTTACTCATTCGGTAACTTACGACCTGAGCAACTTCTTTACACTGATTATAGCTCACGTCAAGTTATGGAGAAAAAACTGAATATAAATACCAACACATTAGAATCAACTAACATTTGGTATTTTGTGAATTATGAAGTCAATTTTTGATAGGGAACTTATGAATTGATAGGGAAATCTTTGTGAATAAATGCTTGTTAAAGCAGGAATCTAGAGGCTTAAGAGTGAAATTAACCGAAGAACTCACCATGAGCCTCTCACTGACTACAAGTATCACTATGCAAATGAGTAATGCATTTGAATCACAAACTGTGTTGATAACTTTACTCACAGTGCAGTTTGAGAAGGTCACTGCTGGAACTATGGACTTCTCCCTGTCATTTTTCTCTTACCAGAGGTCTCTACTGCATATTTATGGATTGGTTGTGACAGGAACCATTTTGGATATCAAAGCAGAAGACACTAGTTTTGTCAGATGGATTAAATGTCGAAATCTAGGTGAATCACTTCAGGTTAGTTTATTCTTTAAGATGATATCAAGATTTCCCCTGAAATATATTAGGTATAAAAGAAAACTTGATTTTCTGCTGACTGACTGGTAAAATGGTAAGGAGTATCCATGACCCCAATCAGCCCAGCTCTGCTGTAGCTGATGTGGTCATCCAGGGCTAATTCCCAACATTCGCTGAGGTTTTTAAGCCAGTTTATTTCAATCTTTATAGCTTAGATTTGATGTTTGACAATAAATGTTTGATAATTTTCCAACTATCATTGATATTTCACAATCTTTGTGGATTGTATTGAGAATTGTCTTGAAGTTTTTATTGACTGCCATTTGATGCAGAATACTAATTTTTGCTGCATTGGAATGTATTCAATGAAAAATGTGGAAAGTATCTTCAAACTATGACAATATGTCTGCCTAAATCTATGCAAATATGTCTGCCTAAATCTCAGCCAATATATCTGCCTAAATCTATGCAAATATGTCTGCCTAAATCTCAGCCAATATGTCTGCTTACATCTATGTCAATATGTCTGCCTAAATCTATGTCAATATGTCTGCCTAATTCTATGCCAATATGTCTGCCTAAATCTATGCCAATATGTCTGCCTAAATATATGCCAATATGTCTGCCTAAATCTATGCCAATATGTCTGTTTACATCTATGTCAATATGTCTGCCTAAATCTATGCCAATATGTCTGCCTAAATCTATGCAAATATGTCTGCCTAAATCTCAGCCAATATGTCTGCCTAAATCTCAGCCAATATGTCTGCCTAAATCTATGCCAATATGTCTGCTTACATCTATGCCAATATGTCTGCCTAAATCTATGCCAATATGTCTGCCTAAATCTATGCCAATATGTCTGCCTAAATCTATGCCAATATGTCTGCCTAAATCTATGCCAATATGTCTGCCTAAATCTATGCCAATATGTCTGCCTAAATCGATACCAATATGTCTGCCTAAATCTATGCCAATATGTCTGCCGAAATCTATGTCAATATGTCTGCCTAAATCTATGCCAATATGTCTGCCTAAATCGATACCAATATGTCTGCCTAAATCTATGCCAATATGTCTGCCGAAATCTATGTCAATATGTCTGCCTAAATCTATGCCAATATGTCTGCCTAAATCGATACCAATATGTCTGCCTAAATCTATGCCAATATGTCTGCCTAAAGCTATGCCAATATGTCTGCCTATACCTATGCCAATATGTACAAATATAAGGTCCTATAGGAGATGATAGAAAGGAGTTGATGTGGAAGATATATGGGTCCTATAGAAGATTTAGGAGATTCATATATATATACATGTTATAGGTAGTGATATAGGAAGTGATATATAGTAATGAATGAATGAATGGTTGCTTAGAGGCACATCAACCACTAAGGTTATTTAGTGCCTAAAAATGGTAAAAATGAATGAATGAATGGTTTCAAATTAACACAATAAAGTGCCAAAACAGTAAAAATAGAAACGTAATATTGACTAGAAACAAAATGTAAATGTTAATACAATATGTAGATAACACAAGAATTTATCAACTGTGAACAGCATTTATATAATATCAATCAAATATAATAAATATGGATGATTTGTTTAAAAGACTTTATCAGTATGATGTTTTGCAGTTCTTGATAAATAAGTCAATGACATAAATAAACAAAAGCTCTGCCCTTAAAACTGATTATAAAGTCCTATGTGAGTTAAAAACGATACTATCACAGAAGTATCTACAGTATCAAATAACGTATGTAAATCTTGTACATTAAAATATTGAGTTCTTATAATATCAAAATCGATACACTCAATTAAAATATGTTTAATAGTCAAAGCCCTTCGACAACCAATACATTCCGGTTGATCTTCACCTTTAAGCAGATAACAGTGCGTCAAATGACTATGACCTATTCTTATACGGGTTAAAACTGACTCTTCTCTACGGTTAATTCTAATAGCACCTTTAGTTTTGCCTAGAATGGGCTTAATTTCATGTAATTTATTAAAAATAGCTTCGTTCCAGCGTGATTGCCATTTAGAACGTAAAAAAACAGTAATATATTTCTTAAATTCTGTATAAGGTATTAGCATATTTATTGGCCGCTTATCCAATGCTGCCTTGGCAGCTTGGTCCGCAGCCTCATTTCCAAGGATTCCAATATGACTGGGAATCCAGTAAAAACGAATCTCTTTATTTTCCTCAGTACAGAGTTTATGATACCGTTCAAGGATATTTAAAATAAATGGATTTTTCCAATCCTTGGCTTTCAATGCTTGTAAACAAGACAAAGAATCAGAAAATATTAAAAATTTCCGATGTGGAGAAGTCTCCACATGATCTAAAGCTAGGTATAAAGCATGAAGTTCTGCAGAATAAATAGATGATTTATTTGGCAGACGTTCTGAATAAATATGATTGCCCTTAACAGCAGCTGCAGCAGCCTTGTCATCATCAAACGATCCATCAGTGTATATACACTGATATCCAGTGAAGATAGATTTTATTTCATTATATCTATTTATATACAGGGATGGATCGGTTGAGTATTTCTTTAATTCCGTCATGGCTAAATTAATATTTAAAGTTTCATAGGTCCACGGAGGTGTTTCTGGATATTGAAATTTAGCTATTTGATTCGGATTTAAATTTAAGGATTGTAAAGATTCCTTGATGCGAAGGCAAAAAGTTGGTATTGTATTTGGTTTATTTTCAAAAAGATCAACATAATTTGGATTGAATATAATATCATGTGCAGGATTGTCTGGACAAGCTGCAATTTTTGCAGCATACTGAAGGGCAAGCTTTTCTCTTCTTAAATCAAGAGGCAGTTCATCTGCCTCAACTGCCAAGCTATCTGCAGGCGAGGTACGAAATGCACCAAGGCATAATCTTAAACCTTGATTTTGTACAGGATCAAGCATTTTAATATAAGATGGGCGTGCTGATCCATATATCATACACCCATAATCAAGCTTAGAACGTACCAGCGCTCTGTATAATTGCAATAAAATATTGCGGTCCCCTCCCCAATCGGTATGGGCAAGAACCCGTAATAAATCTAATGCCTTCTGGCATTTCTTTTTAACGTATTTAATGTGAGGAATAAAAGATAATTTCCTGTCAAAAATAAGTCCAAGAAACTTCGTTTCTTCGACAACAGGTATCCGAGTTTGACCTAAATAAAGATCAGGATCTGGGTGAACCTTCCATTTTTTACAAAAGTGCATACACACAGTTTTCTTTAAAGAAAACTTAAATCCATTATGATCAGCCCATTTTTGTAATCTATTTAAGTGTTGTTGGAGCTGTCGTTCTATTGTATGCATGCTTGTGGACCTGTAGCTTAAGTTGAAATCATCAACAAAAAGTGAGCAATCTGCTCCAGGCCTCATACAATCAACAATGCTGTTAATTTTAATAATAAAAAGGGTCACTGACAATATACTTCCCTGTGGAACACCCATTTCCTGATCAAAAGCATCAGAGAGTGATGCACCCACTCGAACTTTAAAATGTCTGTTTGATAGAAAATTTTGAATAAAAAGGGGTAAACTACCCCTTAATCCCATATCATATAAATCACTCATTATCCCATATTTCCATGTGGTGTCATATGCCTTTTCTAAATCAAAGAAAATACTCACCACATGCTCACCTTTTATAAAACCCTCTCTTATAAATGTCTCTAAACGTACCAGGTGGTCAATGGTACTTCGAGTTTTTCTAAAGCCACTTTGTGCAACAGAAATATAAGCTGCAGTTTCCAAAAACCAAACTAAACGCTCGTTAATCATTCGTTCCATTGATTTACAAATACAACTTGTTAAAGCAATGGGACGATAATTATTTGAATCTGATGAATCTTTGCCAGGTTTGGGAATGGGAATGATAGTGGCTTCCCTCCATGAAGGAGGAAAATCACCGCTTTCCCAAATTGTATTAAAAATATCTAAAAGATGCCCAAGTGATTGGTCAGGGAGATGTTTAAGGATTTGGTAGTGAATTTGATCAGGTCCAGGAGCAGTATCATGAGATTTATCCAAAGCAAGTTTCAAATCTTCTATTGTAAATGATTTATTATATACTTCCAAGTTATGGGATATAAAATTTAGTTGGTTTCTTTCTTTTCTAGTTTTTATTTGTTGAAATTTGGCAGAATAATTATTGGATGAGGAATTTTTTGAAATGGTTTGACCTATTGTGTTGCCTATTTGGGTGGGATTTGTAATTAATTGGCCATTATGATTTAGATGTTTGATCCTTGCTCCACCTCCCTTCCCAGTAATTTTACGCACCATATCCCAGCATTTCTTAATTGGTGAACGTGTATTTAATTTAGAAACATAATCTTTCCAGCTTTTTCTTTTGCTTATTTTAATAATATAACGAGCTTTAGCTCTTTTTACTCGAAATTGGTGCAAATTATATTGAGTTGGCTGTCGATTAAATTTTTTCAGAGCTTTTTTGCGCTCCTTGACAGCTTTTTTGCACTCATCATTAAACCAGGGTTTTTCTTTAATTTTAGAATTTGGCTTTGATTTGGGAATACACCCATCAGCAATATCATACAATGTATCTGTAAAAACTTGAAGAGGATCATCTACATTGTTAAAAAGTTCTGGAGTTATTCTATTGAAACAGGATGTTTGAAATTTTGCCCAATTGGCTTTATGAAATTTCCACTTGGGGATTCTTTCATCTGGTGGAGGAAAATGGTTATTTAAAATAATGGGGTAATGATCACTACCCCATTGATCTTCCTCTACTTCCCAGGAATAATCCAAAAATAAATTTGGAGTGCACATGGAGAGATCTATTGATGTTAAAGAGCCTGTAGCAGGGTGTAAATATGTCGGAGAATCGTCATTCCAAAGGCACAAACTATTATTATTTAAAAAATCTTCTATTATACGTCCTTTGGCATCAGTATTACTTCTGCCACCCCAAAGATAGTTGTGTGCATTAAAGTCACCAACCAACATATATGGCTGTGGCAGCTGGGTTACCAAATTATTTAAATCTGTAATATTAACTGGCTCACTAGGTGGTAGATATATTGAACATATAGTTAATGTATTGTGCAGGGTAACCCTGACTGCAGAAGTTTGTAAATTACTATTTAAAGTTATTTTACTCTGGGGTATACAGGATTTAACAAAAATAGAAACTCCGCCATGTGCTCGGTCCATTGCATCTATTGAACCAACTTTATTATAAGGTACATATCCCTTAAATGTCGTTGACTTATCTTTAAAATAAGTTTCCTGTAAACAAATAACAGATGCATTATATTTTTGGGCTAATAACTCCAGTTCTGGCCTGTTTGCCTCAAATCCTCTACAATTCCATTGTATGATATTGCCGATAGCCATATTAAGAATAATGAGAAAAAATATATGATCTAACATAATCACTTGTTAATTTTACGATTATGCTTCGAGTGCACAGGTGTAAAAATCATATCCGGAGGATCACCTGTGTCCATCCTTTCTAAGGATTTAGTTCTATTTATTTTACTTTTAACTTGTTCTTTGATTTCTTTTTTGTCTGATTTATGTACTGGTCTATTACTATTGATACTTTTATTATTGGATGATGTAGAAGGAGTTTGTGAAGAGGGTTTAGTGGATGTTGTTGTTGGTTGAGGTACTACTGGGATAGTGGGTGTCTGAGTCTGAGTAGATGTTGCTGAAGATTTAGAAGATTTTGTAAAAAAGGAATAATTTTTGTCAGTGATTGGCCATGTAATTTCGGTCTGAATTGCTATTGATTTTGTTTCTTTAGGTTTTACAGAGCTGGCATAAGATGTCTTTGTTGTGTTCAAACTTTCTACTCGCTTCCGTGCCTCTGGAAAAGGTATATTTTCAGTGTGTCGTATTCGCTGAATTTCCTTCTCTTTTAAAAAGGAAGGACAATTCCGCGAATACGATGGATGATTTCCTTGGCAATTGACACATTTAATCATATTTGAAGAACAATTGTCTCCACTGTGCTGAGCGGTACATTTTGGACATGTTTCATTACCTTTACATCGATCAGATCCATGTCCATACCTCTGACACTTGAAGCAGCGCAGAGGGTTTGGAATAAATACATCAACTCTAACGTTCAAATATCCAACTTTAATAGATGTTGGAAGCTGCGCTGCTTCAAATGTCAGAATAAACGTATTGATAGGAATTTTGACACCGTCCTTTTTTATAAATATCCGCTTGCATTGAACAACATCCTGGTCTTTGAGCTCATCCACTATCTCCTCCTCAGAAACTCCCACTAAATCTGGGCATCTGATTACTCCTTTTTTATTGTTGAGAGTTTTGTGAGCTGTTATAATAACAGGAACTGTGGCCAACATTCGGCATCGTAGTAGATTGTCCGCATGGCTTTTCCGCTCAACCTCAATCAATAATTTATTTCCCATCTTTTTAACGGTTTTTGGTACCCCGGCAATGCCTTGTATCCCCTTTGCAATTGCAAAGGGGGACATTTTTGCCAGGGTATGTTCAGCATCAGAACTTTCCGCAATTAAAAATCTAGGCCATTTTTCTATTTTGTTTGAATCATCGTCGCTGTCTATGTCATTCCTTGGTCGTTTTTGTTTGTTTTGCGCCATGTGTGTTTTTTTATATTTCATCAGTTAGGTCCCCTACCCACCACGGAGCCCAACAAGGGGACGCCTTTCTGGGCCGGTTACTCCAAGCCCTGACGCCGTGAGGATACCCAACATGACATACTCTAAGAATAAAAACTCCACCCTTTCGGATTTTATTTATATCCCTCGATTGACCCAATCAGCAGTAATCTCCTTTCAGCAAATATTTATGAAAAATTTTAAATTATTCCTAAATTTCAAACACTGAAATTATCATTAATAAAAATCAAATAGCCAGAATATATTAAAGGAAATATACCACAAGCCGGTTAAATCAGATCCAGGCCTAATCTGATCTGCCTGTCTGGTGAACATTTGGATCCAAGACAGGCGTGTTGCAACTGGACCGGTATTACTGCCAAACCAGCCCAGTGCTCAGCCCGTCAGGATTCCATATCCTCCCCAACACAGGTCGCATCCCACGGCAAACAGGACGCCCCTTTAGTCGCCTTTTACGACATGCTGGGGGGCAGTGGGGCTATTCTTTAATCCCCGCACCCACAGGGGAGGTGATATATAGTGATATAGAAGGATATGGGTATGACGTAGAGAATGATATAGATGATATGAGATGATATAGAAGATATGAGATGATATAGAAGATATATAGGAGATTCTATAAACGGTATAAAATAGGTTATGCAGGAAATGATGCGAAATATGATGTACAGGATATGATATATATTAGATATGCAAATACGCAAATCCCCGAAAATAATAGCCCAGCTCACCTTTAGTTATCAATCCCAGGTCTGTCATGTTGATATAAACTTCAGGCATGATGAGACAATTACCATTAAACACTTTTGACGCATTTCCCAGAAGCAAAGCATCACACTCGTAGATTTATGTTATTTCCCTAATTGGGATTTTTCTGCTTTATTACGTTATGATTTTCACATTTATTCTAAGCATTTAAGCATCCGTACAATATCTTCAGATAATTAAATAAACGATAATTACTCATCTTTTATTTATTACATTTATTCATTATTTTTAACTAGTTCCTGAAAACAATTCTGGCATACAGCTGACCGATTTTACCAATTAATATAATGGCATTCTTATGTAAATAACAAATTGCTTTTATAATTGTTTTTTATTCAGATAATACTAAAGCATTTTAACAGCTAAGAGCCCAGGTGATGAAAAGTAAAATCCACAAAATTACATCAAACACATACGCACACATACATATACACACACACCCATAACACCCACAATACACATGCCCACATAGATACACACCCACAACACATGCACACGCCCACACACACATACATAAACACACATACACACACCCATACATACGCACACCCACACACCCATACATACCCATGCCCACACATATATTCAAATTTCAAATATTCACTCATAAATAAACATAAATATTAACTCGATAAATTGTTGGCATATGAAACTAATACGAAACTCAACTGGGCCCAATTGATATTAATCCATACCAAAAATCTGGAAAAAAAAAATTAATCAAATTACCTCAATAATCAATAAAAACTTTCAAAATACGGAAAAGAAATACAGATCACCACCAAGATTTTAATTATAACAAGTTATTTTTTAACATTGAATTTCTTTGACTTTCAATGAATTGTTGTTTATTCAATTCCATTTGTTAGTAAAAATATAGAAATCCATAACAGTCTTTCGGGTTTCAAATAGAATGTCTCCAACTTGCTTGACAGTGATATAAACCGACCACATCATGACGTCACTGTGCATTTCTTGAGTTCGTGCTTTGCAAACACCATGGGTGGTGTCGGATCATATTGGTTTTTTGGTGACCACAACGAAATTAAAGGTGAAAATCCATACCTACTGGTACTCATTCTATGAACTTGCAATATATTGAGAAACACAATAGGGTTACCATCCAAGATATGTCATAAATTGGCCTTTGATTTATTATATACATATTTAATTAAATGACGTTTGTTAATAATTACTCTACCAACTTGTCTGGCAATAATATATATATATATATATATATATATTATTGTCAGACATATTGCGAAACAAAATGTTCACATGTTCATATTGTTTTGGATTTCTATTTTTTAAAATGTTTACGAACAAGATATTTTGATGAAAAATCTATGGTGACCTATAATTTGTTTTCTAGGTATTTGAAATATTGAAATACTTCCTTTTTGAGAGTTATTATATTTTTGGGGGATTTCTTTTTCTTTTTAATATTTTTGGTATGGATTTTAATTTGGCCACCAGGGGTCATGGCCGGCAATTGACTTAAACTTCTTTAGTTTGTTGCTGGTGTTTACCACTGCAGGTCCCAGGCTACCCGCTTGGAGTCCGTGGGTGAAGCACGCCGGCTGGGGGCGCGCTCAGTCTCATCTGCCCCGGATGTAAGTCTTTGTCTGGACCCAGAATTATCAGAGTCCTCTTGATACGTGGCAAACAGGAGAGCTGCATCTGTTATTCTCCTGAGAGCCAAACACCGCTTACTTTCCCGTGTGACCATAGGCTTCCTAATTGGGCTGGCTTGAGGGCCACGTGAGTGACTTGTACCTGCTGAGAATGTCCCATCCTCCACCGTACGGCTCGGGCCTGCTATTTGGAACTCCATGTTATTAGCGCTGCTAACAGAACCGGTCTGAGAAATGGTGTCTCGTTGGCTGTGCTGGAAACCACCCTGAAGTTTTTGCATGTCTCTTTGTCTCTCCTCGGCAGCTGATTTAATGTACTGGTTGTAAACTTCAAGGAGATCTCTGCTGACAAACGCTTCCCTGGACATGGCCGATAGGGCACTGATATCACTAGAATGGCTCCCCCGGTGACCTTCAGCGCTGGAGCTGTCACCCATCACACTCAGCTTACTCACACTTCTCTGTCTTGGACGGGTGTTTTGTATATTAGCCATAGGAGTTACTTTAAATCTCACGTAATCCGCTAGAGACCTGCGCAGTCTCCTATTGGCAAACCCATAAAATAGAGGGTTACAAGTGCTGTTTGTGTAGAGAACCATGATGGATGCCAAGTACAATGTCTGAGGGAACCCTGTCACAATCCAGTGGCCAGAAGAGACGATGATATTGATGAGAAAATAAGGAGACACACAGATCACCAGTGTGGACAATATGAGGAAGATGATACGCGCTGTTTTGACTTCGTAGAGGCGGATGGTGTGTTGAGCGGAGTCTTGGGAGGTCGCGACGGATACGTTGTCAGTGGCGCCACCTATCCCGGCTTCTGAAAGGCGCGTGGTGCTTCCGACGCGGGAGGAGGTCAAGGCAAAGCGGAATGGATTCTTGTCCCTTCTTGAGACTCGATTATAAGCCACTCTGATGATGAAACCATAAAACACCAAGATGAGAGTGGTGGGTAATATGAAGGCGATCGTGATGTAGACGGCTGAGTAGAGCAGATGGTAAATGCCGTAGAAGTCCAGGGTGAGGTGACAGAGACATGCCCCGGAGGCCGTGGTGGTATGGGCCGCCAGGAGCCAGGAAGTAGCCCCAAACACCGTCCCGATGCCCCACACCGAGACCAGCCCCACCACGCTCCTCCTCACCGTCATGATGCGCCGGTACTTGTGATGACAGACAATGTACAAATAGCGGTCAAAGCTGACCAAGGCCGTCCCCCAGATGGTGGCTGGGATCAAGCCTCGCTCCAGAACAGATAACCCTGTGCATAACACCCGACAATTAGCGCTCGGTCCACTCAGTAAGAGCACAAAAACTAAAGGTATATATAAAGCAGATATAGAAATATCTGTTAAACTCAGTCCTAGAACTATGACATGACTAGGTTTTAACCTTTTTCTGTTGTTAATGTATAAGACCGTGAACAAGAGTAATGCATTAAAACAAACGTTAATCACCAGCAGGGAGCCTGCATACATCACCAGCACCACTTTAGCGATCCCTAATTGCTTGCCAGTCATCGCAGTAACATTATCCTGAGTAGAAGTGTCTCCATCACTCTGTGTGATGTTAATGGTGCTACCATAGAGCCCTGAGGTACTCCACAAATCGGCAAAAGTGGTGTTTTCATTCATTATCGCCCAATTATCGCTCGCTCTTCTCAAATGAGTCCTCTCTTTGGTAGTGATGACACCTTCCTGGAGGATTTTGGTGAGGTACTCAATCAATAGGCCACTCACAGGGGTTGATCCTTAAGGCGATGAGAACTGGCCATATCCTGATTAACCAGGAAACTGCACTGAAACACCAGAACACCATGATTAGTATGATGGAGTGTGTCACGTCACCTTGTCATATTAATTTTAAATATTTATTTGCCATTTGAAATATAAATATGTTCTGACAACATTATGATGCACAGCGGAAATGGCATCAGCCATCAGAACACACGTTTTATTGCCATCGTTCCCCTGTGGATTCTGTCTCAGTCCTGAATTATTTGAATGTTTGTCTTGTCAGCATTGTCATTGATGTTGCTCAGACTGTCATAACTGGGATGTCACATCACAGGCCACATACATAAACTAGGAACGTGAAATCATGTACTGGGACGTGGCCAGTCGGTAAGGCATGTGTCTCACATGATAAAGGTCCAGGGTTTGAATCCCGGTTGGGACAAGTACTTCGGTCATGTTGCATGGCCAAGTAAGGTGGATATCTGCTTCTGAATTTTTTCCCATTCTACCCAATGCTAAATGACTCGTTATCAAAGTCCGAGGTTTCTCTTATCATATCTATGTTATAATGCCAAAGAAGGATCCCTAGCCATTCTTCCAAAAGAGTAGGGCATTGAGTCCCGGTGACAGGCTTCTATCTCATCTGACATAGCTTAGTGTGCTGAAGAGGTCGTTATTACATACAAATCAAATCATGTTTTAACACATGTTATTACTTGCTCCGCACTGTTACGAAATTGGAAATTTCTCCGAAAAGTACTTTTGACAGTTCTGGCTTGATAGTTTCAGTGTAAAATTAATATTGTTCTCTTGAGCAAGACTTTGATAGACATTTGATTTCACCTCAGGTATACATTCCCTAGGCAGACTTTGTCACTTCCCTATTATCAGAAACTATTTTGATTTTATAAATGAATAAGTAGACAGTCCAGCTTACAATGAACATCAACGCCTCCTACCTTTATTGATGATTGAAGGAAATCATTTTGATATTAAGTTCCGCCCCGCATCTTGCTGTGCTCATGTCATGTTCGGCATCTACAAAATACACACAGAGAGGAAGGATCAAGATGAGGAGTACGGGACAGGAGCACGGGACAGGGGTAACTCTGTCTTCTGCATCTATAGCTGGACTCGGCAAAACCAATAGTCATCCAGACGAGAGCCTTGTCCCACATTGCCTTAGTTCACGCCTAATATAACTTCACTCTGAACACTGAACATCTGCTATAGAGACATAACAGACGAATGTCGGAGTTGAAGATTGTTATATGCAGGGTCCTCACACTGAATGGAGACCATTATATACATAGGGAATCTAAAAAGCTAAGATAGTGCCGAAATTGTTTGATCAACTCAATGTCAATTCTTCATTCTGTCATATACAACTGAAAGCTGAAATCACAACCATTGATAGGAAGATATTTCATCCATGTGTAAAGTTATTAATTGTACTTCCATGACCTTAAAGAGTGGATATTTCTGTCCCGTGACATCCAATTCTTAAATGCAATGTTTCTAAACTTAATGCAATGTTTCTAAACTTAATGCAATGTTTCTAAACTTAATGCAATGTTTCTAAACTTAATGCAATGTTTCTAAACTTAAGCTAGCCTTGATTAATAGTTCTGCCCTAAACTGAGATCACTTGGATAAAAAAATTAGAGAAGTCTGTGATCCTGTTGATGGTCCAATTAAGACATTTCGACTTGGTGAAAAAATATATATATCGTATTGTTTCTTTCTAGAGGTACTTTGCTTTCTTAGAAATGTATATATCATATATTCTAAATTATAGGATATACTTAACTATTTGAAATCCAATTTGAAACAGATTGACAGAAAAGTTTCCATGCCCTCAAACTGTATAAAGTAATACTATATATATATATATATATATAAACACATGAAACATGAGTTCATGATTATATACAAGTTAAAGAGCAATATTGTCCCCGGGTGATATCACGATATCATGATGCTAGCTGTATTCTAGCAGTGATGATGCCTGATTGGTATTGAATGTCCAATTCTTGTCCTAGTAGAAAAAGGAAATGTTGAATGTCTAATCTGTTTACCTCCAGGACCACACCAGGTATACTATACCTTATAAAAGCTAAACACCATTGGACAGGATGTCAAACATGATATTATATTTGATATATTTGTGTGTGTGTGTGCCGGAAATGCTGTGTTTGGTTAAAGCTGGTACATTGGAATAAATAAACTTTTTAACATTTAGCTTAAATTCATAATTTGCACTATGACCTTTTCTTTCAGTAATTGCAATACATATATTCCCCATACATATACAGGTGGGCAGAATATATTGAGTAGTAATGTAGTGAATGAGTGAATGTTGATGTTGAGGATATTATGTGGCATATGTGTCAAGGCTGAGGCTTTAGCAATCAGTAAATCCTCAGCTTTCTCAGCCCATTTATCAGACTTCCTGTAGAAGATATCGCCATGGCTCTAGCCATGTGTCTTATTGCTAGATGTGTTTGAAATCGCCTCCTGCCTGGTTTCCCTGCTTCCACTATATACCATTAGATAGAATTGTGTGATATTTACTACTAACATATATATATTCCTGATTACAGAGTTTGACCCGAGGTCCGGGGACTGACAGCACGACCCCGCTAGGGGTATGATTACGTGGAATGATGACTTAGTAAAGTATATATATATATACTGACTTTGTTTCCTTGTGTGGAGACAGTATCGAGATATGCAGCATCTAAACACAATTTGAGCAGGTGAAACAAATCAACTAAGGACCATTATCCTAATGGTTGTACATGCGACATGAATTTAATGAGTGTTATTGGTTTAAATTCCATTCGTTTTAGGCTTGTAATATCTCATCACCATCTTGCTGAAAATACGGAGAAGGAAAGGTTGTTTTTTGTTTAATTAAGACTTTTGGCGGCTGTGCCAAAAAGATGGTTAATCCAAGTTATGACTGTTAATAGGCACCATTCTTTGTCTTTCTAGCAATGTCCCTTGCTTGCAGGGTTCAAAAGTAGAAGTTCGATGCAGGTCATTTTTGCATATATCTCTATCGAGATGAGGTGTTTTCAACTATCACGAAGCCATCTTTTTAATGCAGTTAAGTTAGTGAGTTAATTGAGTTAAAACAAATCAAGTGTATTAAAAAAATAATTCATCATGTGTCAATCATTTGGGTGATAGTTATGACTTACGGATACCTGCTTAAATCTCGACCATTTTTAACAAACATCTCTATGTTTAAGCTAAATAAAACAAATATTTGTCGTCGATTCTTTACAGGTCTAACTTGTTGAGGTGTATCAACCTGTATTCCACTCCAAAGTCGAGCAAGATTTTATCTTGATTATGTTTGTAATATCGACCTTTTCAGTTCAATAAGACTAGTCGAGTCACCCTCCTTTATCGAAGAGTGATTTGGGATCTGTCTTTTGCATTAGCACATAGACCTAATACAAACCACGACCCTTCAAACTAAACATGAAAACATCGCTCTTAAAAGAAACATCATATCAAAGAGTGGGGGTCAAACCCATATGTTTTCAGGAGAATCTGGTAAGAGCTAATCAGGGAGTCTCTATTTAGCCAGGAATTTTGTGATCAATCAGACCAAAGAGCAGAAGTAAAGAAAATGTTTTTTTTTTTTTAATGTCAGAAAACGTAGCCCTTATTTGAGTGTTGGCTAATTCTTCCGGATGGTGTAATGAGTGTGTGCAATATAAAGACAAGTGCCCGGCTGTGACAGCTTGAGTGCCAATAACATTCAGAAAAAAAAGAAAAAAAAACATACACACAAGTGCTCATTAAGTGGAGCATTAATTTACAAAATGCCACAAATAAGAAGAGGTTTAAAAGAATACCTCTAAGTTTAGGTTTCCACCATCATGTTCTTATATTGCTTTTAGTGGTTTACATTTCAGAGAGGCGGCGTGGCTTTGAATGACTAGGCATTCTCGCTTGTACTCTCCACTGGGCTCTGATCACGTGTGAGCTGCTCAGTCAATGATATCAGATTCCAAAAAGTTACATCTCATGCTATCCTATACTTCATGACTGCTTTACGCAAATCAACATTATTCACACATGTGTTTATTCTTACCTTCAAAGAAAGAAAAGTCCGACGATTCATCATGCTTGGTTTGAATGTAAGTCAGATGTGCTTCAGATGAAAAGTATAGAAAGGCTTGTAGTTATCATTTGTGGGCCGCCTTGCCTTATACTGAGGCACTAATGATGTTGGGTGAGCATAGCAACATGTATCCATTGTGAAATCCACACCTGCCTGGGCTGGCAGTGGCCCCACTGTGAGCGTGGTCGGCGTGCTCATCTGCCAGGCCTGGTTAGGAGCAGCGGAGGAAGACAGACCGCACACTCCCGGCCTAATGTGATCACCGAGCTGCCTCCCGCTTCGTCCTTAAAGGAGAACATCCCGCCGCCCGCCGCAGTCCTCGCTGCTCCTCACAGGCGGGGGACACCACCTTGATATAAAGGGGGGCAGAGAACTGTATTAGCTGTGGACACCACCTTGATATAAAGGGGAGGCAGAGAACTAGATTAGCTGAGGACACCACCTTGATATAAAGGGGGGCAGAGAACTGTATTAGCTGTGGACACCCCCTTGATATAAAGGGGAGGCAGAGAAATATATTAGCTGAGGACACCACCTTGATATAAAGGGGAGGCAGAGAACTATATTAGCTGTGGACACCCCCTTGATATAAAGGGGAGGCAGAGAACTGTACTAGCTGTGGACACCCCCTTGATATAAAGGGGAGGCAGATAACTATATTAGCTGTGGACACTGCCTTGATATAAAGGGGAGGCAGAGAACTATATTAGCTGTGGACACCCCCTTGATATAAAGGGGGGCAGAGAACTGTATTAGCTGTGGACACCACCTTGATATAAAGGGGAGGCAGAGAACTGTACTAGCTGTGGACACCCCCTTGATATAAAGGGGAGGCAGATAACTATATTAGCTGTGGACACCACCTTGATATAAAGGGGAGGCAGATAACTATATTAGCTGTGGACACCACCTCGATATAAAGGGGAGGCAGATAACTATATTAGCTGTGGACACCACCTTGATATAAAGGGGAGGCAGAGAATTGTTTTAGCTGTGGACACCCCATTGATATAAAGGGGAGGCAAAGAACTGTATTAGCTGTGGACTCCCACTTGATATAAAGGGGAGGCAGAGAACTGTATTAGCTGTGGATTCCACCTTGATATAAAGGGAAGGCAGAGCTGTGGACACCCCCTTGATATGAAGGGGAGGCAGAGAACTATATTAGCTGTGGACACCACCTTGATATAAAGGGGAGGCAGAGAATTATATCAGCTGTGGACACCCCCTTGATATATAGGGGAGGCAGAGAAATGTATTAGCTGTGGACACCCCCTTGATATATAGGGGAGGCAGAGAACTGACTATCAGCTGTGGACACCACCTGGATATATAGGGGAGGCAGAGAACTGTACAAGCTGTGGACACCCCCTTGATATATAGGGGAGGCAGAGAACTGTACTAGCTGTGGACACCACCTTGATATATAGGGGAGGCAGAGAACTGTATTAGCTGTGGACACCCCCTTGATATAAAGGGGAGGCAGAGAACTATATTAGCTGTGGACTCCACCTTGATATAAAGGGGAGGCAGAGAACTATATTAGCTGTGGACACCACCTTGATATAAAGGGGAGGCAGAGAACTGTATTAGCTGTGGACACCCCCTTGATATAAAGGGGGGGCAGAAAACTGACTATTAGCTGTGGACACCACCTTGATATAAAGGGGAGGCAGAGAACTATATTAGCTGTGGACACCACCTTGATATAAAGGGGAGGCAGAGAATTGTATTAGCTGTGGACACCCCCTTGATATAAAGGGGAGGCAAAGAACTGTATTAGCTGTGGACTCCCCCTTGATATAAAGGGGAGGCAGAGAACTGTATTAGCTGTGGACACCACCTTGATATAAAGGGGAGGCAGATAACTATATAAGCTGTGGACACCACCTCGATATAAAGGGGAGGCAGATAACTGACTATTAGCTGTGGACACCACCTTGATATAAAGGGGAGGCAGAGAACTATATTAGCTGTGGACACCACCTTGATATAAAGGGGAGGCAGAGAACTATATTAGCTGTGGACACCCCCTTGATATAAAGGGGAGGCAGAGAACTGTATTAGCTGTGGACTCCACCTTGATATATAGGGGAGGCAGAGAACTGTATTAGCTGTGGACACCCCCTTGATATAAAGGGGAGGCAGGGAACTGTACTAGCTGTGGACACCCCCCTGATATATAGGGGAGGCAGAGAACTGTACTAACTGTGGACACCACCTTGATATAAAGGGGAGGCAGAGAACTATATTAGCTGTGGACACCCTCTTGATATAAAGGGGAGGCAGAGAACTATATTAGCTGTGGACTCCACCTTGATATAAAGGGGAGGCAGAGAACTGTATTAGCTGTGGACACCCCCTTGATATAAAGGGGGGGCAGAGAACTGACTATTAGCTGTGGACACCACCTTGATATAAAGGGGAGGCAGAGAATTGTATTAGCTGTGGACTCCCACTTGATATAAAGGGGAGGCAGAGAACTGTATTAGCTGTGGACACGACCTTGATATAAAGGGGAGGCAGATAACTATATTAGCTGTGGACACCACCTCGATATAAAGGGGAGGCAGATAACTGACTATTAGCTGTGGACACCACCTTGATATAAAGGGGAGGCAGAGAACTATATTAGCTGTGGACACCACCTTGATATAAAGGGGAGGCAAAGAACTGTATTAGCTGTGGACTCCCCCTTGATATAAAGGGGAGGCAAAGAACTGTATTAGCTGTGGACACCACCTTGATATAAAGGGGAGGCAGATAACTATATAAGCTGTGGACACCACCTCGATATAAAGGGGAGGCAGATAACTGACTATTAGCTGTGGACACCACCTTGATATAAAGGGGAGGCAGAGAACTATATTAGCTGTGGACACCACCTTGATATAAAGGGGAGGCAGAGAACTATATTAGCTGTGGACACCCCCTTGATATAAAGGGGAGGCAGAGAACTGTATTAGCTGTGGACTCCACCTTGATATATAGGGGAGGCAGAGAACTGTATTAGCTGTGGACACCCCCTTGATATAAAGGGGAGGCAGGGAACTGTACTAGCTGTGGACACCCCCTTGATATATAGGGGAGGCAGAGAACTGTACTAGCTGTGGACACCCCCTTGATATATAGGGGAGGCACAGAACTGTACTAACTGTGGACACCACCTTGATATAAAGGGGAGGCAGAGAACTATATTAGCTGTGGACACCCCCTTGATATAAAGGGGAGGCAGAGAACTATATTAGCTGTGGACTCCACCTTGATATATAGGGGAGGCAGAGAACTGACTATTAGCTGTGGACACCCCCTTGATATAAAGGGGAGGCAGAGAACTATATTAGCTGTGGACACCCCCTTGATATAAAGGGGAGGCAGAGAATTGTATTAGCTGTGGACACCCCCTTGATATAAAGGGGAGGCAGATAAGTATATTAGCTGTGGACACCACCTCGATATAAAGGGGAGGCAGATAACTATATTAGCTTTGGACTCCACCTTGATATATAGGGGAGGCAGAGAACTATATTAGCTGTGGACACCCCCTTGATATATAGGGGAGGCAGAGAACTGTACTAGCTGTGGACACCCCCTTGATATATAGGGGAGGCAGAGAACTGTACTAACTGTGGACACCACCTTGATATAAAGGGGAGGCAGAGAACTATATTAGCTGTGGACACCCCCTTGATATATAGGGGAGGCAGAGAACTGTACTAGCTGTGGACACAATACAATACAATACAATACAATAAAATTTATTATCCTCAGTGGCTACAATTAGTTGTTAAAACTATTTTATGTTGGCTGAGCGCCTCTCACATTTACACATCTTTCATACTCATGTTAAAACTATGTACAGATAAGAGCTTCACATAAAAGTAGATAAACATTTAAAATTGGTTTTGTGATAGACACCACCTTGATATAAAGGGGAGGCAGAGAACTATATTAGCTGTGGACACCCCCTTGATATAAAGGGGAGGCAGAGAACTGACTATTAGCTGTGGACACCACCTGGATATATAGGGGAGGCAGAGAACTGTACTAGCTGTGGACACCACCTTGATATAAAGGGGAGGCAAAGAACTGTATTAGCTGTGGACACCCCCTTGATATATAGGGGAGGCAGAGAACTGTACTTGCTGTGGACACCCCTTGATATAAAGGGGAGGCAGAGAAATATATTAGCTGAAATATATTAGCTGTTATTTATATATAAGAGGTATATCATCACATAATACTTCAACTTCAATTAGGCGAATGGTTGTACTCATGAATTATGATGAAGATGGACCGAAAGGAACATTTTCCCTTAAGTTTAAAAATTGGCAAAAAGGGTGTCCCTTGAGTGCCCCACGATACTGGAGGGAAAGGGTAAAGCAATGGTGTCTAGTCCCTTCTCAAATGTTATCAGGGAATCTGTTATAGACCGTTCCTGTGAGGAGGATATGATGGAATACATCCCCGGCTACACTGGCCGTGTTAATGGCATTGTCATTATCATTTGTCACGATGCTTGCCACATTCATTATAAAAAACAGTACAAATTATAAAATAATATAACAATTCCCATGCCAGAACTTCTTTTGGAGGTATATAACAACTAATATCATTTGTATCTAATTTCCTAATCCTAAGTCTCTAAACAAGAAAGATTTCTTCAAAAATGAAACTAAAGTGTGCTGTAAATGCGGCTTAAATAATGTATTGATTTCTGAATGAATTTATTTTTTAATCAGGGGCCTTTTTTATATATCAGAATGTGGGAGATACCATGTCCCGTATTCGTCCATTCCAGGTTACTCCGCATTACATCATATTATCGCTTTAGTCGTTCAATCTGCTGTCTTTGCATATATGATAATATTCAAAATTTGGAATTACCCGAGTCACAAATACTCGTCCTGCACACCAAAATATCATCCAGTCAGAATTGACCAAAATTAGGTAATTAATGACCTGCACATATGATCAGTAGGCTAACAGAGACTCTAAACAATCAATAAAAAACAGAATCCTTTATTTTTTCACCATTCAATTCACAACCTAATTGTGATGAATGAAGTGCGGCCGATCCTGACCGCGCCTTTTTACCATTTGACTACAGAGACTGATACATTTCTTCTGCACATCTTTATATTTCATAAATAAGCTCCTTCCTACTGCATTCCCCAAGCTCCTTCTTAACACAAGTCTCCAAGCAATTTGACTTATATGTTTATGCATGTTAAATATCTATAAATGTTATATATCCATACATGTTACATATCTGCGTGTTATATTTCTATGCATGTAAAATATACGTCATATATCTATTCATGCTATTTATCTGGACATGTTATTTGTCAATACATGTTATTTATACATATACATGTTATATATATATGTATACATGTTATATATCTATACGTATCATATATCTGAACATAATAAACCAGTTGTTTGTCCAGCTCTGGAAGATGTGGAACCATTCCCTGTGATAACATTGAGTGTCCTGTATCTGTGAGATGCCTACTGGGGGAGAATGGATGGCATTCTAACTGGGAGAAGTGCTTGTTATATTTCACTCAGTGATTTTAAGGGATCAGAGGTGGAGGGTCTTTGTACACGATGTGTCTGTCCTTCATCTTTAATATAGAAATGGGTGTCATCCATAAAGTGAGGTTTTATCACGTTTCTATGAAAAAAATAAATGACGCTACTACTTAAGAAAAACCCCTTATTGAATTTATATTGCATCCAGTGTATTTATCCTCTGCTGAGCATGGCGATAAATGCTTGGCAAAGTGAGGTTTATGGTGATTTCTTAATGTTCTATCCGCGAAGCAAAGTGTGATACACTGAGTAGCTGCTCAGTGAGCAGTCCTGGCGGTCACGTGACCACGGGTATAAGTCGGGAACAAGTCAAATCTTACATGGCTCAGCGGGAGTTAATGTACATTAAAAAGCCACTTTGTGTACTTACTTAATTATCAGAATAGGAGACATGTGTAACATATGAGAACAAAAACTTTGCTAAACTAAGCTGAGGTTAAAGCAATGGGATATTGAGCTATTTCCACACATTTTACAGACAATCTGTGTGTAATGATAGAGGGCAAAATACAGCTTGTGTAACCCCTGGTGCCGTTCTCGGCGGCGAGTTTCATCCTTGAGATATCGCGCCGGCTAATGCTCCAGTTTCTTTACGTTTCGTAGCAATTGGCGCTGACGGAAAGTGGCAATTACGGGGCGTTAACACGGACTGCGGCGGTACCACGGCCCGCGGCACCGCGGCCTCGGGGGCGGAACACGCACTCACTCCTCTCACCACTTGCTTATTTCGCCACCCTCCAAGTCATATCAAGCTGTTGCCAAAGGGCAGCGAGGCAATTAGAACAAAAAGCCTTGATGCAATGTCACAAATGGTTCTGTAAGACTGGGCCGATGTGTGTCTGAGTCGGTGATTTCCTCAGAGTTATTTTTGTCTGACTTAAAATGGATTTGTCAGTTCAAACTCATGTGGCCATGCATGAACTATAGATGAACTCATGTTGCTATGCATGAACTATGTATGAACTCATGCTGTTATGCATGAACTATGTATGAACTCATGCTGCTATGCATGAACTAAACACGAACTCATGCTGCTATGCATGAACTATGGATGAACTCATGCTGTTATGCATGAACTATGTATGAACTCATGCTGCTATGCATGAACTATGTATGAACTCATGCTGTTATGCATGAACTATGTATGAACTCGTGCTGCTATGCATGAACTATGTATGAACTCATGCTGTTATGCATGAACTATGTATGAACTCATGCTGCTATGCATGAACTATGTATGAACTCATGCTGCTATGCATGAACTATGGATGAACTCATGCTGCTATGCATGAACTATGGATGAATTCATGCTGCTATGCATGAACTAAACACGAACTCATGCTGCTATGCATGAAATATGGATGAACTCATGCTACTATGCATGAACTAAACACGAACTCATGCTGCTATACATGAACTAAACACGAGCTCAATGTTCTATGCATGGACCCATACTGTTCTGTACGGATCCATGGTGCTATGCCTGAAATATGAATGGTTGGTGCAATGAATGATCTGATCTTAGTTTCAGTTCATTAACACACTCATGTAGAAAAGATTCATTTTGAAAAAAACCTTGAAATTGAAATAATTAAAACCATACATGTGAATATGTATTCTATCATATGTAGTGATTTGTGATTCAAACTTGACGCATAAACTACACTGCCATGTGGATAAAAACTGATACTATAACACGTCGAGCACACGGACAAGTGTTGGACAAGCATTGACATATACATAGCTCTACTGTGATATTTATGTTATTCTGAAAGATTGAAATAGATATTTTTTTATACCGCTCTTAGAGCAGTAATACATATATGTGATAATATAGAATATATATATATTACAACATACTGTATACTATATTGATCAGAGACGACGAGGGCTGATGTGTATACGTCACGATTTCTGTGTGCTTTTAGGTTCAGAGCGCCACCATCCTTTGTCTCTAGTCTACATTTACGTCAGCTTCAAAATGCTGAGAAAATGTAAATATCATTTTCAAAAAGGAAACTATATTCAAGTTCTTTTATTAAAGAAAGACTTTCTTGTTTATATATCTCCCATCACATCCCAAAGAGGTTCACAGCATCTCTCAGGAACAATAACTGGGAAGCAAAGATTTTGAATAAAGTTACCCATAACTAGGTCATCCATTAACTACATTACAAATGAATATTGGTCATATCTAAAAGCAACGTTTATATTAGGGTCATGTAGCTTTCCAAGAAAAGCAGTGCACAGAAAGCAAATCCCCCATATATAAAGAAGTACCTTGAAGCGTACAGAGAGTCTAATGGCTGAAAAAAAAACTAGTTTGATGTCGGAAATCGTGTTGAGAAAGTGATGAAGGGAACCAAGCGTTAAAAGACATGCAGCGACAGGATGAAATCGGATCAATGGTCGCTCAGACATTGCCCACGTCAAGGAATGGCAAAACAAAAGTAATCAGAATAGAGGATCTTATAGAAATATTTCATTTTTCTGGTAATGGCACCTGGCAGATTCTTTGTTCTAGCCCCTCAGAACTTCTATCAAATTTCCATTTCTCTCTTCAAGTAAATCAGTAGAGCACATCAAATTTGGTGGGTACGAACAAATAACTTGCAGTCAATCTCGAGCTGACGTCCCAGAAGTGACTTCGTGTATTTCTGCCAACCATAATTGAAATGAGTAGTGCATTGGAGATGATTTATAGCCTGATGAAGGGTGGGAAGACATTTTGTAATTTGTTTCGCCTCAAAGAAGAACAGTAAGATTGCATCGTGGTCATCTGTGGTAGTTGCCTGTCATCTGAAAGATGCACAAGTAATTTGCTACTGAGCGCTGCTTCTTCCATCAATTACTATGTCATAGCGTTAATTGATATATTTCCCTAGGCACTTAATGTTACGTAAGCATTGTAATGTATATCTTGGTTACGTATACACTGTAGCTGGCACGCCTTGTATGAGTTACATATTTCATATTATATCTCTATAAAGCTAATTGCGCTTTAATCTTTTCACATCTAAATCAATGTCTTTTGAAACTTGACACATTGGAGAAAACAAATTAAACATCTTAATGAAAAACAGAAGGGGTCAATAAAGCTAAAATCAAGTGGATTTGGTTTTACAAGGACAATCATGTGACAGCTCCTATATATGTTTGTGAACTGTTGAATGTGTTGTAATACAAAGTGGATCTGACTATAGTTACAACCCATTTACAACAAACAACTAAATCCTGACATACGTTTTAACAGGTTCTTTGGTGGGGATATATGTAGACTGTTTGTTATATTGATTGTTTCAAAACATATCCTTTGTAACCCATTGATGTTAATTCATTTGATTAAGTATTTAGATGGCTTGATAATTTTTTGAAAGAAATTGCATTTTCACTCTGATTTGAGTCGATATGAATACACTATCATCCAACACCATTCTAAACACATTCAATTACAATTACAATTAAACACCAAATCCTGTGTGTTCTAAACACATAAGGATGAGAGTGTAGGCCCATATTGCACTTAACCACAAGGATCAGAGCATGCAAACTGACCATAAAGTCATGACTATTACTACAAATTGCCCTGGAACTTTTACCTGTGCTGACTATGTCAGGTTTTTTTTCTTTTTTTTTTTGGGGGGGGGGGGGGGGGGAGGGGGAGGGCAATATCTGTCATTTGTCCCACGTGATTTGTCCATCATCATTGATCTTTTCCTCTATGAAGATTTCTTTCTTAAATATTCATAAATAAGACAGGTGGTATCAAGAGATGAATTCTTTATATTTTTCATGAGGGTGGGATTTTTATAATTGTTTACATGTTTATTAATAAATATGATGGCCAAGAGTGAATTATTTCGCATGTTTATCTGGAACATCCAGCGCCTCATTCTACAAATCTAAATGTAGCTTTAGTTGGAGACTCCTAAAATAAAGCAACAGATCAGGTTTAATATTTAAAATGATTATTTTCTTTGCAATTTGCACGCATTCCAAGACACGAGTATTCTTAAAGATCAAGATAATATTGTACAAATAAGTATATCATTAACAAAACCTTGAATATTTTCACTAAAAACTCCTAAATTTGAAGCATTTTTCATACATACGATTCACACATTTATTCTATGAAATTAGCAAAAACGTTCATAAAAAATACAAACCTTTGTGATCGCGCAGTGTATTCTAATACGGTTACTGTATACTCTACTCTACTGCAATATTTTGATAAATATGATTTAATGCTTGCTCTTACCTAGTGCACCTTGATTCATTGCCCTGTAATTGCCTCCAGAATTGATACAAAAATGTCCAAAAAAGTTATCAGCATTTGTCACGTTGTAATACCGTTCGGGATGGGAGTAGACACGCCATGTACGAGACATACAATATTCTACCACATCATAATGAATGTCTTGTCAAAACTCTGACTTATCTTAATTGAAATCGGAATGATATTTGATGAATTGCAGGCTTCTGTTTATAAACATGGAACATCAAACAATAATAATTTCTGTGCATTATATCGTTGTGCGTTCCGTAATCAAAAAGAATTAACGATTTATCTCTGAGTCAGTAAAATTGCTGCTGATAGCAATGAGGCCTAGAATTATTGCTAATCAAATGCTATCTAATGAAATTCTTTCATCAGTTTTTTTTTTCTAACAAATTACGCAAATGTGTTATTTCATGGCATGATGTTGATGTATTACTTTGTAGCGATTGGTTTTGTCTGGGCGGAAGTAGGTCCTCAATGAAAGGCAGCCATGATTGATACTGGTGTTTACAAAGTTGTTGATAGTCATGCTGTAGAAAACTCTAAAGATATGAATCAAAGATATCAAGAAAACACTGATAACAACTTTCTCATTACAAAAATGCATTTCACGCTCTACCAAACGCGTAACGTTAATCTCGGTTGTAGATTTGAAGCAACTCTGATGTTTGAAGATTTATTGCGGTATAATGTGCAGACCCACGTGTTTATTTTCAAGGCTGCATACATTGGGAAGGGTTTTCTGGTTATTGTTGAGGGAGGTGTAATGTGTATGGATCGCAGCCGTCCACAGCGTCCATGTGCTCACTTTCTGTCCCATTATAGAGCGCATCTGCTTCTACTCGAGCAAATTTTCAAGTCACTTTTCTTGTCTTCCTGTCCAGACACAAGTGACCTAATGAAAATATATGGGTAAGTTTTCGACGGGAAATCTTTCTGGTCGCGACACTTCCTGCACCGCCATCTTGTAGAGTGTGATCGGATAGAGGCTGATTGCGTTAAAATTGATTGGCTAATGTGATATCAATACAAGAGTGTGCTGCCGATGTCATCTCGTGAACGGCAGCAGAGTGACAACCTGATTGCAAAGATCCATCATCTCATATAAGTGTGAAGCGTCATCAATATATATCACATTATAGGTATGATAATATGTGATGGTCAATACTCTCCTCCTCAACACCGTATATCATTTTGATATATATATATATATATATATATATATATATATATATATATATATATATATATAATTTATACTTTCACAACGTATTACAAAATTTTGCATACAAAATAAATATTTCTTAACTTCTAACTTCTTCATATATGTTTTACTTCTACAGTGTAAATGAATGAACATGGAGAGGACCTTATATAATGTGGTTAAGAGAACAATGATTGTTATAAAAGGAAGTGGCTGATGATGTTGGACAAGAGTGCCATGTTTTATGGCAATATGATATAAAAGTGTCAGAATAAATACAACCATTTCGGCTGCATTTCCACTTACCTGAGCTCCAATTCAACATAATTTGCTATGCTATGAAGAAAGAGGGAGACATTTTCTGTCAGTTTGTCTGTCCGTCAACTTTGATCTCCTCTGAAACTACTAGTCCGAGTTCTAGCTACCAGTAGGTAAGATGTTGTGTCCTATCTAATTCTATTAATTTTCCATTTTCTTATGATTAAAAAAGTAATAGCTATCACTGAGTTGTCAACGAGGCTGCCATTTTGAATTACATGATAAAAATTAGCTAATGAGACTAAAGATAACAAGTTGGTGCAAAATTCAATATCTAACGTGCATTTTGATTGGTCAAGATTATCATCTGCTCAAATTCGCTCTGAATGATAAGCAATCTGCATGCATTTCCAGACATCGTTCACAAGCATTACAAAAAGGTAATGATCAGCATAGCTCAAATTCCATTGTTCTATCTTTAGCACAATATTGAGAGGAAATGAACATTGGTGACATAATTTCACTAAAATACACCATGTTATACACGGGAATGTGATTTTCTGCCTCTGCATTGTTTTACACTAAATCAATGTAGACTTTGAGAAGCACCAGTTTACTATCTGTTGCTTATGTCATTATTATAATTTTGTTTGATAGACATATCCCAGGCTTTATTAATGAAAGCTACAAACACATACTGCATACAATACTAATGTAATAATAAATGTAATATAATCATTGTGGAGGAAGCAGTTTATTCCCAGTCTGGTTAGTTTTTATTACTTTTAGGAAAAAACGTCTACCAAATTTATTGGCATCTGCATTATAGTGCGCATGCATATCTACCCCGGAAATAGAAACATTGGTCGGTCCTTGTGATGTGTTGCTGTTTGTATGGAGTGATATCAGGCGGCATTTGCCTTGTGCCTGAAACATGATATCCTTGTAATAACCATGGTAATTCTTTTTAAAGGTGCAGCCTCAAGGCCACCGGCGCAGTTGGTTTGAGTGTAAGCTGAAAAGCACCAGTTACTCTGTGATGTTACAAAGGTTGTGGGTTTGATTCCGGGCCATGCCGAGATTCTGTGCCTGAAGGGTTAATCTGTTGTCCTTGTAAACCTGTGAGTAGGTGGCTTTCATGTCAGGGACTGGCGTCTTGACAATTCAGTGAGCACAGCAAATGACGGAAATATTAGAAGTCATGTAAAACCCCAAACAAACTGCATCCCTCAATGTCTGAAGCCTAATGTGTACCTTTCCAGACAGAGTAGTTCAGTTCAGAACTTGAGATGCATCTATAAATACCATTTAATAACACCATTTCTTTTTGATTAGATATTATTATATCTTGAAAGAGTATAACAGTATACTATAGTGTATCATATCTTAATACATTGCAACTAGTGAAATTATAGTGTATCATATCTTAATACATTGCAACTAGTGTGTATCATATCTTAATACAGTGAAATTATAGTGTATCATATCTTGTAATAGTGTAACTATTGTGTGTCACATCTTGCAATAGAGTAGCTATGGTGCACCACTAGTGTATCATATCCTAATCTAGCATAACAGTAGTGTATCATATCTTAATATAGTGCAACTATTGTGTATCATATCCTGAAATAATGTGACAAAACCCAAACAAGGCACTTACAGTATTTCAGGGTCATTTTGATATTGATTCATTGCGGTGACAAACAAGACGAATGTCCACGATTTCTAAGTCTTCCTTTAGGATCTGGATGGTACCGAAACGCACCAATAAATGCAAAGGACGTCACCCCAATAAATAAAGTTGGTCTGTTTCAGGACTGTCGCCTAAGACATATTCAAATGAAAGTTTCATTTACAAAGGTCGTGCGGCGTGAATGTGTAGGAAGGAGTGTGCAGGATTGCTTAATGGAACTTCATGTTTAGGGGACACAGACTTACATGGTCTCAAGCAGTAAAATGGTGGCAACGTCTGATACCATGTGAAATTTCTGAAAGCCGTATCTTTCCTTAGAAAGCTTTGAAATTGGTTTATGAGATACAACTAATGAATTTTCATTCCATAGAAACTTGAGACGTCTTAAAAAAGGTTATTTTGAATGATGTTGACCTGTTCGGTGTTCTAGTAGGCCTGGGAGGCTTGAGATACATCATCCTTGTCACATTACCACTTTATCCAATATAAAACCCAAGGTGCATTTTCATGTCCTGTCATAAAATGAGAAATGGAATGTCCAAGGAAATGTGCAGACATCAACTGGAAGAAGAACACGGCACGGTTGTCCCATAATGTGAATACAAAACGCTACCAGACCCCGGGGTCAGGCCAGAGATAGAGTTCGGTCATGTTCCATCAATATTTTCAGGGTCCACATGGAGTCTGTGCAGTACAGGGTCCTCTGGGAAGTCATATGTGTTGTATAAATAATGCTAGGCAGCACGGGTATTGGAACTATGGATTTTCTATTCCTGTTAACACATTGGGAAACTTATACCATATGTACGGCTGTGTATAGAGCACCAAGTGTTTTATTTCATATTAAGAGAAACCTGCACCCTTAAAGAGACCAGCCAGTCTAGGGGAGTGAAGGTTCCAAATATGTTCTAATGGTACCCCTATACTTGCATGGATGTATTCCATTGGCTAAAGGAAGGTAAGAAATATGGATGGCTTCTCTTAAAGAAATTTCACGTCATGTATGAACTAATTAGTTGAATTTGTAAGAAATATAAATGAGTTTACTAAGGCTAAATCCAAATTGAATATTGGTGTAAAAAAAGGTTGGAAACAGATTTCCTGTAATCATATTACTCATTTTGATCTCACTTTGAGTTAATAGAATTATTAACTGTAACCTAATATTAATACTAATATTGAATGTGCAACCTTGAATGCAAATGAATACAATAATTTGACGAAGTTGATTGTGGCATCAAGAATATTAGTTTATCGTCAATATTAACCTGCCAGATATTTGAGAGGATTACTTGACATGATATTGGATATTATCATATTAAGATGCCACCCACTGATATTACAGTGTGAATGGGTAGGAGGACAGCCAGACATCCTCATGGCTGCCACTTGTCCACAATACTAAGGAAGACATATGATAGGGTCTAATGGGCGATAGGCCAACTATAGAACAACATTGGCCTTAATTATTTCCTGGTCTCGCTGCCTGATTGGACTACTCCTTCTATGTATACTTTTAACATAGCTCAAAGTTAGAGTTGTTTTTTTTGTTCTTTTTCTGTTTTTTTTTTCTTTTTCTTTTTTTCTTTTCTTTTTTCGGAGGGGGGCTTTCAATTATTTTAGAGATATTTCATGTTCAGATCGAGGATTTATCAGCTGGAGATGAATTATATTGTAACTAACTTGGCCACATCATATTTACGCTTTGGTCAAACCGGAGGGCATATTCCGGGGGCCGTGGTATCAAATGCCCACTTCCGTCAGTATCTTCCAGAAATCCGGAAAACGCTGATCGCATGGCTTGCATGAAAAAAGCAACCAATAAGTGCACACAGAGCAACTACTGCAGAAGGGCTTATATGTATATGCATGGGGCAGAGATATTAAATGTCCACTACCGTTTGTATTTTCCGGAAATCCGGAAAATGCTGATCACGTGGCTGACATAGAAACAACAACAAAGAAGAAATCAAAGAGCTAGTACCGATTTAAAGGCACGGACGACACTGGAGCATGCTACAATATATACTGTGGCCAGAAATGATTTTCCGTTGATTTTATGCACTGTCGTTAACATTCTGTAAATTTACTACCTTTTTAAAGTCATCTTGATATCTTGCACAACAAATTTTACTGGAATGCTATCTTTAGCCACCTAAGATGTGTGCAAGCTTTTGATTGGTTAAGACACAAGGTGACGTTATCATCAGAGCCAATTACAATAAACATAATACAATTTTGACAGGAATGTCATAGATTCAACGAGAAGTGAAAAAAGGTCCAAAGTTAATCGAGTTTGACCAAAGAACAAAGCATTGTTTTGATTCTTATCTCATTAATAATAATACATATGGCATACACACACTCGGTGCACTGACCAATCACGTGAGCTGAGACAATTGCTAGGGTGAAGGGTGATTCTTTGACCAATCAGAGATCGGCTAACAAATGGTTACCAAAATGGCAAACAGAAGCGGACAACACATCTGCATTTGAACATTGCAAAATTAAACAAAAATCCGGAATATGTTCTACACTTGGTTTTCTTCTCGATTACAACCTTTTCCTATCCATTTATAAGCAAATTACGGCCCACTTACATGCTGAATGTTGGTGAAAAGCAAGGAGAGGAAGGCTGTCATAGCTGCTTTGGAACAGACTGACAATGCTAATTTTGGCGGGCTCGGTGCTGACACCCTGCGGCTGAGTAATGTGAGTTGCTAATCGTAGGCAAGTGACGAGGAAGTGATAAGATCACAACATTTGAATTAGCAGTTAAAAGTAACGTAAAAACGTCTTACCTAAATACTAGATCAACTGTGAAAGTTTTAACATGCAAAAATGGAATACAGATGGTTTAGTGTTTATATCAAACATCTGGCCCATTGACCAATCACAGTAGCCGAGACAATGGTAGGGACGCTGCTGTGTTCGCAAATTTGCACTCACTTGCAAAACCCTGCCTTTTTTTGGGGGGGGGGGGGGGGGTCAATATCAGACATATAGAATATATCGGTATGATTAAAGTGAGGAGATTTTATAAAAAAAAAATGAATATTAAGCTCACATTGGACCTCTACTTGCGATATATAATTATGTAAATTGATTTGAGAAAGGAGCACAAAAAACAAATATAAACCCAACCCAATTCATTAACTCCAACTATTTATTTCGTAGATTATGCAAACATGCATATACAATAAATGATAAAATCACATCTTTAACAAAGCCATATTAAACATTTCTTTCTGGACTCACTTGACCAGCAAAATTCGGGTGAGATTGAATAGAAGCTTTCTCTAAAAAATGCGGAGAGTCGGATTTGATCTGATTTGGATTTGGGATTTTAAGTATGTCATTAAAAAGATAGTTTTCATTTTGATCAACACAAGGTTTGGTCAATTTGAGGCTGCTGTGGATGGTCTATAGTGGGGTATATCCAAAGGATTTGACCTACAGTATCAATATTGTATTTGTATTTGGTGAGAACATAAAGAAGACTATCTTACATTTATTTCAACTATTTTATGAAAGAGCTGATATTGATGGTGATTAGTATGTGTACTATTAGAGGAACACCAAAACAGACCAGAATGACCAGACCCTCCCGGTTGGGAGGCGGGAACCTGGAGGTGACACCCTGGGAGCACGCTCATACCCGCATGCCCTCATGGCAGGGCGCGGTCAGAGGTGGCAGCTCCAGGTCTCCTCTAACTCCGGTTAAAGCAACTCTAACCTCCACTTAAGGCAAGTGTTCTGAAGGCTGATGTGAGTGTCCGATGCTAAAGCCTGCACCAACCTGCAGCGGATTTTCATCTATCACTTGATGGTTTACATGATCTTTTTCCCTCTGGAGTGGTTCTTTGGGCCTCAGGATTAGCCGCCTTGATATAAACCTCAAGACATGTCATTGAATGATTTACACGTCACATCAAAGGCTGCAAAATGCATGATTGTTTGACACACACCAGACTCTGCAGGGGAAAAAGCAATTCAATATTAAAATTTTATTAAAACTTTCAGATCTGTCTGGTAAAATGGTGATTAATGGGTAATTGGCGTCCCTGTCTTTGGTAAATGGAAACATGATTGGACGATATTCAAACAACCATCTTTACTATGATTCAAATCGGAATTTAACTGTCTCCGTACGTGCCCTGTTACCGATGCAATTTCAACTTTCACCATACAGGAATTAGCTTCATCGTGGTAAGTCATCTCTCTGGTGCTTCGTGCTGCCCTCTAGGAGAAGAGATCTCCTTTCTCTGACCATGACATGCGCAATGAAGACGAGTAGACAGCTTTGCTCCCAGTATAGGGCCTCCTAGCAACAAATCTCATCACTGCTGTCCCCGTATTTGACACCCCAGCCCCGTCGAAATTTAACCTCAAACACCTCTTGTCACTCCACCAAGTATTTATACCTGATGACCGGGGCTTTACCTTGTTTGTGGCAGCCATACAACTCACCACGTTTTGTTATCTTTCCATTTTTAGTAATGGGCAAATCTCGAGGTCAGCGCCCTTATAAATGTGGGGACACACCATGGGAGTTAGACAAGGATGCCACACAAAGTTACTTAAAGTGAGATGTGGCGCTTAAACTAATAAAGAGCGAATCCCAAGAGGACGTCAGGGGCAGTTTCTGTACAATAGTCGACGACGCTACATCGCAGTTGGATTTGGCTATAGCGTTATTGATGTGATTTGAATCCAGGATTTGCCCTCAAAGAAGGACCCATGGCTTAACTCCCGGTGGTAAACGTTGAAACATATCAAGTCACAATGCAGGGATAAAAGACTCTTTGATGTTGCCTGTCGATTGAGTGGCCTCTGTTTGGTGTGGTGATATCAAAGCCAGAGGAAAAGGGCGTATCTCAAATATTAAGATTTTTTTCTGTTTTATTTAATTTTTGTTATAAATTATTATTACATCAGCATTAAGCATAAATCTGAGTCTGCAATTGGGAAGTATTGCCAGCGGGTTATCATCCTGGTGAAAGAGAAACGTCAAGAACATTATTTGTCTGTGAATCACACAAAGAAATCTGTTCTTGCTTGTAAGATAGGAGCTGGTTAAACCCTAAATGGATCTATTCCAGTCTGTTTTCCTGCCTGCTCTTCAACTTATGGTCTATTACAGAGAGGTCCCGCCATGTAATCCACCAAACTCACCCCACTGCCTGTATCCCGGAGATAACGCTGCACCCTCCAATCCCACACTCCTCCCCTACCAACCGACTCCAAATAGGCTGAAGAAAAACACCAACTTCAACTTCTCCCCCGGCAACTTGCAACAACATTTAATTTTTAAAATTAATTTAAATCTCAAATACTATTGCATTCATTATTTATGTTTAATTTGTTTAAATAAAATTGCCGTCTTCTAATATTGATATGTTAAATGTTGATATGTTAAGAATAACTCAACAAGCAGACGAGGCGGGACCACTCCCAGTAAAGGAAAAATATACAATTACATCTCCCTTTGTTATATTATCTGAAATATTTTGCACCTAACAATGCAATCGTAAATTACATTATATAATCTCACAGTCTGTATAGAGAAATGAAAATATATGTTTGAACTGGTTTGCAAATTCTCCTATTATTTCTATACCCCTCGCTCTTTTAATAGATTGGTTGACCATCGCTGCTCTTTGCTGTAGAATAAACCCTGATGACTGTATGTTGATGTGAAGGGTAGCCACTGCATGCTGTGTAATCCTATTGAGTGTTATCATAAATACCTGGGTCCTAATCCTGAGCAGATAGACGTGAGAGATGCGCCGGTCTCCGGGGTGAGATCCGCGGGGATTTAGGCCGTGTATGGTGAGGGCACGACCCCCGCCCGCCCGCCGCCGCCCGCCGGGACGTGGCCTGACTTCCCGGCCACACCACCACAGCCTCCCGGGAAAGCTCCACTGCTCCTCACAACCACTGTGTATCAACCACCCGTCTACAGAATAACAAATGCCTCTTATAACTGAGTGAATCCGACGGCTTTCCAAACTTCCTGAATATGTAAGAAGCATAAACTGTTTGGACGTCTTTGTAATGTCTTCTCTTTGAATGAAAGTGCAAGACTTTGGCGATTGAAACTTGAATATCAATTTTGAAGAAATTCTATCTACAAGGTATTTTTCCAGAATTTTGCTCAATTTTGTACTTATGACACAAACATAAATCTAAACTATAAGAAATATGCACAATGAGTTAAATATTTGAGAGCATAATCTAAATGTAGAGTTTGTTGAAGGTCATATTCAATTCCCTCTGCAATAGAATATATAAAACATACACAATTATACCCTTGTCATTTCAATAACAATATATCATCCGATCCATACATGGAAAGGTAATTGTCATAATTTGCAAATAAACAATGCATCACAAACAATCCCCGTTTGTCTTTTTGAAAAAAGTGTTAATTGACTGTATTGGCTATATTTACAATGGGGAGCAATTATTATTTGATTATCTTGTTTGGAAACAGCAACCTGTGATGCTGAAACAAATAAACAAATTAATATCATCTAAATGGGAAGATCAAGACTAAAAACATTATGCAGCAATCTTGTCCTTTTTAGTGGGCATTGTTCTTAATGCTTTTGAGACAAGTTCGAGGTACACAAAGCTTGTCATTATATTCAGTCAATTGTAATTTCTGCTCCATTCATAGCACTTTGAAGGTGACATATTTTCCGATATTTAGAGAATTTCCGATTCTCTAAAGAGCATCCGATTTAGGCCTGTACACATGTTACATTAGATGACAAACATATATATCTCCAGAGACACAATGAGAAACACGGCTTTAAACTCAAGATGTCAGAACAATTCAAATACAAGTGAATTTCGACGAAATTTGAATGTTTATTGATTAGAGGAAGCCTGACCATGTATGTCCAACCACCATAGCTGAATATTATACTGCAATCCAAATATCATTTAGCAATGTTAGAAATGATGATTTAAGGAATGATGGAGGAGGGGGGTGTGGTTAACCTTCCCTTTATACAGACTGTTTTTATTGATGTTAGATCCGATTCCACTTTGTTATTAGAATTGTCTTGTATTTGAGACCTGTGTGAATTTCTTCAATCAAAATTATCAATTCATTTTTCTTTATTAAAGAGGGTTTAAGACTATTGTCATATGATTACTAACTTAACCTTTACTTTTGCATTGCTTTAGAATATTATGAGATGACTACAAAACTCAACCTTAGTTTCTTTGTGTTTGTTTTGAGCCATTGAGAAGTGTATTATTGTTGCATCATATGTTATAGGAGAGGCTTATTAATAATCATAGGTTGGAAATTGGTGAATTAAGATGATGAAATAATATAATCGTAAAGTGAGTGCATTTGCCACACATTACCTCGTATAAACTAATTGTGTTTCCATGTTTTGTAACACTGATATCATGCTTTTACCCAAATAGTTATCTTTAAAATCACAATTATCGGTTTTTATGCACATTGTGGCCAGAGAGTGACCACGCCAAACATAATAATTGACATCCCCATTTGCCAGGCGATAGTTTGTATTAAGTGTGTCTCACTATATTTACGGATGCGATCATCTGGCATCTGTTATGCCTCTCAGAGTATAAGCTCATGAAAAGGTTAATTTTATCTTATATTCGATTATAGTATCTAAGACTTTATAAAGCTAGGAAATTAATTGAATTGTATTTTGAAATAGTTTGGAGTGAATACAGTAGAGGTTGACATTTGGTAAGAACCTTTATAGAACCATTACCTTTTGCTTTACTGATAATATTGACATAGAGAAATACTGAATACTTACAAAACTCTCTTTTATGCCTTTCACTAACATTATGCCTTTTACAAAGTTGTATAATTAGTTATTAGAAAGATATTAAGTGTTAGTGCATATGGCGGAACCACCATAATTTGTTTAAGTGTTCGTATTAAACCATCGCAACATCCTGATGATGGTGACATGGCGTGCTGCTTTATAAGTGATGATCTTATGTCACAAAATTCTGTTTTCGCATAAGGTCCATAAACACATCAGTTGAGAAAGAGAAAAATAATGCAATCAATGAATGTGATCAAGCTAAGTGAATGACATACAGCGAATGTGAGCAGGGTAAGTAATAGACAGTGAATGTGAGCAGGGTAAGTGATAGACAGTGAATGTGAGCAGGGTAAGTAATAGACAGTGAATGTGAGCAGGGTAAGTGATAGACAGTGAATGTGAGCAGGGTAAGTAATAGACAGTGAATGTGAGCAGGGTAAGTAATAGACAGTGAATGTGACCAGGGTAAGTAATAGACAGCGAATGTGAGCAGGGTAAGTGATAGACAGTGAATGTGAGCAGGGTCAGTAAAAGACAGTGAATGTGAGCAGGGTAAGTGATAGACAGTGAATGTGAGCAGGGTAAGTAATAGACAGTGAATGTGAGCAGGGTAAGTAATAGACAGTTAATGTGACCAGGGTAAGTAATAGACAGTGAATGTGAGCAGGGTAAGTAATAGACAGTGAATGTGAGCAGGGTAAGTAATAGAAAGTGAATGTGAGCAGGGTTAGTAATAGACAGTGAATGTGAGCAGGATAAGTAATAGACAGTGAATGTGAGCAGGGTAAGTGATAGACAGTTAATGTGAGCAGGGTAAGTAATAGACAGTGAATGTGACCAGGGTAAGTAATAGACAGTGAATGTGAGCAGGGTAAGTAATAGACAGTGAATGTGAGCAGGGTAAGTAATAGACAGTGAATGTGACCAGGGTAAGTAATAGACAGTGAATGTGAGCAGGGTAAGTAATAGACAGTTAATGTGACCAGGGTAAGTAATAGACAGCGAATGTGAGCAGGGTAAGTAATAGACAGTGATTGTAAGCAGGGTAAGTAATAGACAAGCAGGGTAAGTAATAGACAGCGAATGTGAACAGGGTAAGTAATAGACAGCGAATGTGAACAGGGTAAGTAATAGAGAGTGAATGTGAGCAGAGTAAGTAATAGACAGTGAATGTGAGCAGGGTAAGTAATAGACAGTGAATGTGAGCAGGGTAAGTAATAGACAGGGAATGTGAACAGGGTAAGTAATAGACAGTGAATGTGAGCAGGGTAAGTAATAGACAGTGAATGTGAGCAGGGTAAGTAATAGAGAGTGAATGTGAGCAGGGTAAGTAATAGAGAGTGAATGTGAGCAGGGTAAGTAATAGACAGTGAATGTGAGCAGGGTAAGTAATAGACAGTGAATGTGAGCAGGGTAAGTAATAGACAGTGAATGTGAGCAGGGTAAGTAATAGACAGTGAATGTGAGCAGGGTAAGTAAAAGACAGTGAATGTGAGCAGGGTAAGTAAAAGACAGTGAATGTGAGCAGGGTAAGTAAAAGACAGTGAATGTGAGCAGGGTAAGTGATAGAGAGTGAATGTGAGCAGGGTAAGTAATAGAGAGTGAATGTGAGCAGGGTAAGTAATAGACAGTGAATGTGAGCAGGGTAAGTAATAGACAGTGAATGTGAGCAGGGTAAGTAATAGACAGTGAATGTGAGCAGGGTAAGTGATAGAGAGTGAATGTGAGCAGGGTAAGTAATAGAGAGTGTTCATTTATAGGAAGTTTAGGGAAAAAAAATAATCAGGAAAGACAGGCATTTAAGATAATAAGGTATAATAGGTAAGGTAGGTAATCGTTAAATAATAATAAGAAAATATCAAGAAAAGTATTAATGTAATATATTGATGTATAAAATGTATGAAAGTCAGAACCAAAGCACCAAATGCACTGATCAAAAAACAATGGAAAATATTTATGACTATCACAAAATAGTCAAAACACTTTAACAATTAATGATTCAAAAAAATCACAATGGTCTATGATAAGGTGTCTCGCAGACATTGAAGAATGGCTACGTGGCACTGACGTAGACCATGAGGTGATCAGGAACCGGTCAAATTTTATACCATAGTGTGCAATGAATGAATGAATAGTTGCTTAGAGGCACATCAACCACTAAGGTTATTTAGTGCCTAAAAATGGTAAAAATGAATGAGTGAATGGTTTCACATTGACACAATAAAGTGCCAAAACAGTAAAAATAGAAACTTAATATTGACTAGAAACAAAATGTAAATGTTAATACAATATGTAGATAACACAAGAATTTATCAACTGTGATCAGCATTTATATAATATCAATCAAATATAATAAATATGTATAATTTGTTTAAAAGACTTTATCAGTATGATGTTTTGCAGTTCTTGATACATAAGTCAATGACATAAATAAACAAAAGCTCTGCCCTTAAAACTGATTATAAAGTCCTATGTGAGTTAAAAACGATACTATTACAGAAGTATCTACAGTATCAAATAACGTATGTAAATCTTGTACATTAAAATATTGAGTTCGTATAATATCAAAATCGATACACTCAATTAAAATATGTTTAATAGTCAAAGCCCTTTGACAACCAATACATTCCGGTTGATCTTCACCTTTAAGCAGATAACAGTGTGTCAAATGACTATGTCCTATTCTTATACGGGTTAAAACAGACTCTTCTCTACGGTTAATTCTAAAAGCACCTTTAGTTTTGCCTAGAACGGGCTTAATTTCATGTAATTTATTAAAAATAGCTTCGTTCCAGCGCAACTGCCATTTAGAACGTAAAAAAACAGTAATATATTTCTTAAACTCTGTATATGGAATAAGTAAATCTATTGGGCGTTTGTCCAATGCTGCTTTGGCAGCCTGGTCAGCGGCCTCATTTCCATGGATTCCAATGTGACTGGGGATCCAATAAAAACGTATTTCTTTATTATCATCTGTACAGAGTCTATGATACCGTTCGAGAATTTTGTAAATAAAGGGATTTTTCCAATCCTTTGCTTTCAATGCTTGTAAACAAGACAAAGAATCAGAAAAAATTAAAAATGTTTGGTGTGGAGAAGTCTCCACATGATCCAAAGCAAGGTACAAAGGATGTAGTTCTGCAGAAAAAATCGATGATTTATTTGGCAGACGTTCTGAATAAATATGATTGCCCTTAACAGCAGCTGCAGCAGCCTTCTCATCGTCAAATGATCCATCAGTGTATATACATTGATAGCCAGTGAAAATAGATTTAATTTCTTTATATCTATTTATATAAAGGGATGGATCGGTTGAGTATTTCTTTAATTCTGACATGGCTACATTAATATTTAAAGTTTCATAGGTCCATGGAGGTGTTTCAGGATATTGAAATTTAGCTACGTGATTCGGATTTAAATTTAAAGATTGTAAAGATTCTTTAATGCGAATGCCAAAAGTCGGTATTGTATTTGGTTTATTTTCAAAAAGATCAACATAATTTGGATTGAATATAGCGTCATGTGCAGGATTGTCTGGGCAAGCAGCAATTTTTGCAGCATACTGCAGGGCAAGCTTTTCTCTTCTTAAATCAAGAGGCAGTTCATCTGCCTCAACTGCCAAGCTATCTGCAGGCGAGGTACGAAATGCACCAAGGCATAGTCTTAACCCTTGATTTTGTACAGGATCGAGCATTTTAATATATGATGGACGTGCTGATCCATATACCATACACCCATAATCAAGTTTGGAACGTACCAGTGCTCTATATAATTGTAATAAAATATTACGGTCCCCTCCCCAATCAGTATGGGCGAGAACCCGTAATAAATCTAATGCCTTCTGGCATTTCTTTTTTACATATTTAATATGAGGGATAAAAGATAGTTTTCTATCAAATATAAGTCCAAGAAACTTGGTTTCTTCGACAACAGGGATTCGAGTTTGGCCAAGGTGTAGATCAGGATCTGGGTGAGCCTTCCACTTTTTACAAAAGTGCATACATACTGTCTTTTTCAAAGAAAACTTAAATCCATTATTATCAGCCCATTGTTGTAATCTATTTAGGTGTTGTTGGAGCTGCCGTTCTATTGTATGCATGCTTGTTGACCTGTAGCTTAAGTTGAAATCATCAACAAAAAGTGAGCAATCTGCTCCAGGCCTCATACAATCAACAATGCTGTTAATTTTAATAATAAAAAGGGTGACTGATAATATACTACCCTGTGGAACACCCATTTCTTTATCAAAAACATCAGAAAGTGATGCACCCACTCGAACTTTAAAATGTCTGTTTGATAGAAAATTTTGAATAAAAAGGGGTAAACGACCCCTTAATCCCATATCATATAAATCGCTCATTATCCCATATTTCCATGTGGTGTCATATGCCTTTTCTAAATCAAAGAAAATACTCACCACATGCTCACCTTTTATAAAACCCTCTCTTATAAATGTCTCTAAACGTACCAGGTGGTCAATGGTACTTCGAGTTTTTCTAAAGCCACTTTGTGCAACAGAAATATAAGCTGCAGTTTCCAAAAACCAAACTAAACGCTCGTTAATCATTCGTTCCATTGATTTACAAATACAACTTGTTAAAGCAATGGGACGATAATTATTTGAATCTGATGAATCTTTGCCAGGTTTGGGAATGGGAATGATAGTGGCTTCCCTCCATGAAGGAGGAAAATCACCGCTTTCCCAAATTGTATTAAAAATATCTAAAAGATGCCCAAGTGATTGGTCAGGGAGATGTTTAAGGATTTGGTAGTGAATTTGATCAGGTCCAGGAGCAGTATCATGAGATTTATCCAAAGCAAGTTTCAAATCTTCTATTGTAAATGATTTATTATATACTTCCAAGTTATGGGATATAAAATTTAGTTGGTTTCTTTCTTTTCTAGTTTTTATTTGTTGAAATTTGGCAGAATAATTATTGGATGAGGAATTTTTGGAAATGGTTTGACCTATTGTGTTACCTATTTCAGTGGGATTTGTAATTAATTGGCCATTATGATTTAGATGTTTGATCCTTGCTCCACCTCCCTTCCCAGTAATTTTACGCACCATATCCCAGCATTTCTTAATTGGTGAACGTGTATTTAATTTAGAAACATAATCTTTCCAGCTTTTTCTTTTGCTTATTTTAATAATGTAACGGGCTTTAGCTCTCTTTATACAAAACTGGTGCAAATTATATTGAGTTGGCTGTCGATTAAATTTTTTCAGAGCTTTTTTGCGCTCCTTGACAGCTTTTTTGCACTCATCATTAAACCAGGGTTTTTCTTTAATTTTGGAATTTGACTTTGATTTGGGAATACACCCATCAGCAATATCATACAATGTGTCTGTAAAAACTTGAAGAGGATCATCTACATTTATAAAAATTTCTGGAGTTATTCTATTAAAACAGGATGTTTGAAATTTTGCCCAATCGGCTTTATGAAACTTCCACTTGGGGATTCGTTCGTCTGGTGGAGGAAAATGGTTATTTAGAATAATGGGGTAATGATCACTACCCCATTGATCTTCCTCTACTTCCCAGGAATAATCTAAAAATAAATTTGGAGTGCACATGGAGAGATCTATTGATGTTAAAGAGCCTGTAGCAGGATGTAAATATGTCGGGGAATCGTCATTCCAAAGACACAAACTATTATTATTTAAAAAATCTTCTATTATACGCCCTTTGGCATCTGTATTATTTCTGCCACCCCAAAGATAGTTGTGAGCATTAAAGTCACCAACTAACATATATGGCTGTGGCAGCTGGGTTATCAAATTATTTAAATCTGTAATATTAACTGGCTCACTAGGTGGTAAATATATTGAACATATAGTTAATGTATTGTGCAGGGTAACCCTAACAGCAGAAGCCTGTAGATGAGTATTTAATGTTACTTTACTTTGGGGGATACAGGATTTAACAAAAATAGAAACTCCGCCATGTGCTCGGTCCATAATATCAATTGAACCGACTTTATTATAAATCACATATCCCTTAAATGTTGTGGAATTATCTTTGAATTTAGTTTCTTGTAAACAAATTACCGATGCATTATATTTTTGGGCTAATAACTCCAGTTCTGGCCTGTTTGCATCAAATCCTCTACAATTCCATTGTATGATATTGCCGATAGCCATTTTAAGAATAATGAGAAAAAATATATGATTCAGCATAATCACTTATTAAGTTTACGATTATGCTTTGAGTGCACAGGAGTAAAATTCACATCTGAAGGATCACCTGTGTCCATCCTTTCCAAGGATTTACTTGGATCTTACTTTTTACTTGATCTTTGCTTTCTTTTTTGTCTGATTTATGTATTGGTCTATTATTATTGATACTTTTATTATTGGATAATGTTGAGGGAGTTTGTGAAGAGGGTTTAGTGGATGTTGCTGTTGGTTGAGGTATTACTGGGATAGTGGATGTCGTGGTCTGAGTAGATGTAGCTGAAGATGTAGCTTTTTGTGAAAAAGGAATAATTTTTGTCATCGATTGGCCATGTAATTTCGGTTTGAATTGCTATTGATTTTGTTTCTTTAGTTTTTACAGAGCTGGCATAAGATGCCTTTGATGTGTTATAACTTTCTACTCGCTTCCGTGCCTCTGGAAAAGATATATTTTCAGTGTGTCGTATTCGCTGAATTTCCTTCTCTTTTAAAAAGGAAGGACAATTCCGCGAATATGATGGATGATTGCCTTGGCAATTGACACATTTTATTATATTTGAAGAACAATCGTCTCCACTGTGCTGAGCGGTACATTTTGGACATGTTTCATTACCTTTACATCGATCAGATCCATGTCCATACCTCTGACACTTGAAGCAGCGCAGAGGGTTTGGAATAAATACATCAACTCTAACGTTCAAATATCCAACTTTAATAGATGTTGGAAGCTGCGCTGCTTCAAATGTCAGAATAAACGTATTGATTGGAATTTTGACACCGTCCTTTTTTATAAATATCCGCTTGCATTGAACAACATCCTGGTCTTTGAGCTCATCCACTATCTCCTCCTCAGAAACTCCCACTAAATCTGGGCATCTGATTACTCCTTTTTTATTGTTGAGAGTTTTGTGAGCTGTTATAATAACAGGAACTGTGGCCAACATTCGGCATCGTAGTAGATTGTCCGCATGGCTTTTCCGCTCAACCTCAATCAATAATTTATTTCCCATCTTTTTAACGGTTTTTGGTACCCCGGCAATGCCTTGTATCCCCTTTGCAATTGCAAAGGGGGACATTTTTGCCAGGGTATGTTCAGCATCAGAACTTTCCGCAATTAAAAATCTAGGCCATTTTTCTATTTTGTTTGAATCATCGTCGCTGTCTATGTCATTCCTTGGTCGTTTTTGTTTGTTTTGCGCCATGTGTGTTTTTTTATATTTCATCAGTTAGGTCCCCTACCCACCACGGAGCCCAACAAGGGGACGCCTTTCTGGGCCGGTTACTCCAAGCCCTGACGCCGTGAGGATACCCAACATGACATACTCTAAGAATAAAAACTCCACCCTTTCGGATTTTATTTATATCCCTCGATTGACCCAATCAGCAGTAATCTCCTTTCAGCAAATATTTATCAAAAATTTTTAAATTATTCCTAAATTTCAAACACTGAAATTATCATTAATAAAAATCAAATAGCCAGAATATATTAAAGGAAATATACCACAAGCCGGTTAAATCAGATCCAGGCCTAATCTGATCTGCCTGTCTGGTGAACATTTGGATCCAAGACAGGCGTGTTGCAACTGGACCGGTATTACTGCCAAACCAGCCCAGTGCTCAGCCCATCAGGATTCCATATCCTCCCCGACACAGGTCGCATCCCACGGCAAACAGGACGCCCCTTTAGTCGCCTTTTACGACATGCTGGGGGGCAGTGGGGCTATTCTTTAATCCCCGCACCCACAGGGGACCATAGTGTGCAAATGAACTAACAGATTTCTATACAGACCCATGGTAAATATACCATTTTAAATCAACCCTATGTTTAAAAGAAATGGTCAGTCTAATAGTGCTCCTTGCCACATAGGCAAGGTCAATACTATAAAAGCAATGTAGTGTGGTGACTAAAGAGAGACCAGCACCAGGCATTGTGAGTATGATGTACTATTATTGGTATTTGTGTTCTGACTTTATAAACTGGTATCCATTGTCTTGCCTTAGAATTTTAAAGTAGGGACACAGAATAATTTATTGGGAACAACTGTGATTTTACTTGCATATTTGATTTGTTATTATTTAACGATTACCTACCTTACCTATTATACCTTATTATCTTAAATGCCTGTCTTTCCTGATTATTTTATTTCCCTAAACTTCCTATAAATGAACAAGAGTGAATGTGAGCAGGGTAAGTAATAGACAGTGAATGTGAGCAGGGTAAGTAATAGACAGTGAATGTGAGCAGGGTAAGTAATAGACAGTGAATATGAACAGGGTAAGTAATAGACAGTGAATATGAGCAGGGTAAGTAATAGACAGTGAATGTGAGCAGGGTAAGTAATAGAAGGTGAATGTGAGCAGGGTAAGTATTAGACAGTGAATGTGAGCAGGGTAAGTAATAGACAGTGAATGTGAGCAGGGTAAGTAATGGACAGTGAATGTGAGCAGGGTAAGTAATAGACAGTGAATGTGAGCAGGGTAAGTAATAGAAAGTGAATGTGAGCAGGATAAGTAAGTAGAAGAGAGTGAATGTGAACAGGGTAAGTAATAGAAATTGAATGTGAGCAGGGTAAGTAATCGACAGTGAATGAGAGCAGAATAAGTAATAGACAGTGAATGTGAGCAGGGTAAGTAATAGACAGTGAATGTGAGCGGGGTAAGTAATAGACAGTGAATGTGAGCAGGGTAAGTAATAGAGAGTGAATGTGAGCGGGGTAAGTAATAGACAGTGAATGTGAGCAGGGTAAGTAATAGACAGTGAATGTGAGCAGGGTAAGTAATAGACAGTGAATGTGAGCAGGGTAAGTAATAGACAGTGAATGTGAGCAGGGTAAGTGATAGAGAGTGAATGTGAGCAGGGTAAGTAATAGAAAGTGAATGTGAGCAGAATAAATAATAGACAGTGAATGTGAGCAGGGTAAGTGATAGAGAGTGAATGTGAGCAGGGTAAGTAATAGAAAGTGAATGTGAGCAGAATAAATAATAGACAGTGAATGTGAGCAGGGTAAGTGATAGAGAGTGAATGTGAGCAGGGTAAGTAATAGAAAGTGAATGTGAGCAGAATAAGTAATAGACAGTGAATGTGAGCAGGGTAAGTAATAGACAGTGAATGTGAGCGGGGTAAGTAAAAGACAGTGAATGTGAGCGGGGTAAGTAATAGAAAGTGAATGTGAGCAGGGTAAGTAATAGAAAGTTAATGTGAGCAGGGTAAGTAATAGACAGTGAATGTGAGCAGGGTAAGTAATAGACAGTGAATGTGAGCAGGGTAAGTAATAGACAGGGAATGTGAACAGGGTAAGTAATAGACAGTGAATGTGAGCAGGGTAAGTAATAGACAGTGAATGTGAGCAGGGTAAGTAATAGAGAGTGAATGTGAGCAGGGTAAGTAATAGAGAGTGAATGTGAGCAGGGTAAGTAATAGACAGTGAATGTGAGCAGGGTAAGTAATAGACAGTGAATGTGAGCAGGGTAAGTAATAGACAGTGAATGTGAGCAGGGTAAGTAATAGACAGTGAATGTGAGCAGGGTAAGTAAAAGACAGTGAATGTGAGCAGGGTAAGTAAAAGACAGTGAATGTGAGCAGGGTAAGTAATAGACAGTGAATGTGAGCAGGGTAAGTAATAGACAGTGAATGTGAGCAGTGTAAGTAATAGACAGTGAATATGAGCAGGGTAAGTAATAGACAGTGAATGTGAGCAAGGTAAGTAATAGACAGTGAATGTGAGCATGTAAATCAAGTGGTAGGCAGCGAATGTGATTTGTTTGAAACATCTTTGATTGTGATTGCTCCATAATGATGTTATTTTGGTGGCTGATTACTTGTAACATTCAATCAGAAATCAGAGAAAAGAAAATGCCATGAGATTACATCAAAAAACTAAACTTTCCATCTCATTTTGAAATTCCACTGCGTTTTGGTTGGATGTGAGAGTTAACTCGTGATGGCGTTCCTTTCAATTTGCTCCTCTCTAATTGTGATCATCAGAACAGAGAATGCTCTTTGATTCCCCCGCCACCATTAAAGGTTCAAAACAGATTAGTAACAAGATATGTGAGATGAGCATGTAATCATCTGTCTTAATAACGAACTTAGCGGGCGGTTTGCTTTAAAATTTCACAGAAAATAAACATTACACACTGATAAATGCATTTCTTCACATTTTAGTGTATTGTGTTGATGCTACATCAAAAGCCATTGTTATTACCAATCAAATAAAATAATACAAAACTAAGCAGAATGCCTCATATGAAAAAGTAGTCTGTCATTCTTAACTTTGTACCTGACACAAACACACACATACACATACACAAATATATTATATCTGTCCTAATGTTAACAGCACTCCTAATGTTTACATTTGTCCTAATGTTACAGTTGTAATAATGTTGACAACCGTCCTAGTGTTTACAGTTGAAAACAACCCACGACGATGAATCCGATATTAATGTAACCGCCTTAATGTAAGGAAGAGATTAAAAGTAAGCTTGGCAAAGAGGCCAATGCAATGTAAATTAGACTTATGGGAGGAAACATTGGGGAGATGATTTGACAGCAGTAAATGCTATACAGGTATTAACAGCAAAGACGTTGGAAATGAATCTGGTGCGATATGCTCTGTGCAAAAAGCAAAGCAATCTGTGAATGGCCTGAAATGACACTCATTTATGATGGGCTTTGCTTGGGCTTTACATTCTAAACCTTTCTCCACCTCTTAGAAGTATGTCTTGAACAGTTTATATAAATGTGTGCAGAAAAAGCCATTCATTTTCTGCGCAATGTTTTACAACAGTCCTTTCACTGGTGCTTAAGATAAACATTTTGATAAGATTATGAATAAAATCCTGGGAATTTTAATCAATCCATTTATCATGGTCCCACACATACGGTTACAGATTAAATGAAAGTTTCACCTTAGTTAATTCACATATCAGAAAACCCTCACTGCCCATGACATTTGCAACTGATGTCTCTTGAAAAAAAGATGCAAGCACATTAATGAACTGTCTCACGCTTCTGTCTCTTGCGAGAGGCCAATCTTAAACTGAACTGGTAAGGCTTTTCCTAATATTTTGCCTCTCTGCAGAAAGGACACTATCCACATGCACTGATACTGATAATGACAGACCCTGATGATACTGATAATGAATGACCCTGATGATACTGATAATGACAGACCCAGATGATACTGATAATGAATGACCCTGATGATACTGATAATGACAGGCCCTGATGATACTGATAGTGACAGGCCCTGATGATACTGATAATGACAGGCTCTGATGATACTGATAATGAATGACCCTGATGATACTGATAATGACAGACCCTGATGATACTAATAATGACAGGCCCTGATGATACTGATAGTGACAGACCCTGATGATACTGATAGTGACAGACCCTGATGATACTGATAATGACAGGCACTGATGATACTGATAATGAGAAGCCCTGATTTTAGTGATAATGACAGACCCTGATGATACTGATAATGACAGACCCTGATGATAGTGATAATGACAGACCCTGATGATAGTGATAATGACAGGCTCTGATGATACTGATAATGACAGACCCTGATGATACTGAAAATGAGAGGCCCTGATTTTAGTGATAATGACAGGCCCTGATGATACTGATAATGACAGACCCTGATGATACTGATAATGACAGGCACTGATGATACTGATAGTGACAGAGCCTGATGATACTGATAATGACAGACCCTGATGATACTGATAGTGACAGACCCTGATGATAGTGATAGTGACAGACCCTGATGATACTGATAATGACAGACCCTGATGATACTGATAATGACAGACCCTGATGATACTGATAATGACAGACCCTGATGATACTGATAATGACAGGCACTGATGATACTGATAGTGACAGAGCCTGATGATACTGATAATGAATAACCCTGATGATACTGATAATGACAGACCCTGATGATACTAATAATGACAGACCCTGATGATACTGATAATGAATGACCCTGATGATACTAATAATGATAGGCCCTGACGATAGTGATAGTGACAGAGCCTGATGATACTGATAATGACGGACCCTGATGATACTGATAATGAATGACCCTGATGATACTGATAATGACAGAGCCTGATGATACTGATAATGACAGACCCTGATGACAGTGATAATGACAGGCCCTGATGATACTGATAGTGACAGGCCCTGATGATACTGATAATGACAGGCTCTGATGATACTGATAATGAATGACCCTGATGATACTGATAATGGCAGACCCTGATGATACTAATAATGACAGGCCCTGATGATACTGATAGTGACAGACCCTGATGATACTGATAGTGACAGACCCTGATGATACTGATAATGACAGACCCTGATGATACTGATAATGAATGACCCTGATGATACTAATAATGACAGGCCCTGACGATAGTGATAGTGACCGACCCTGATTATACTGATAATGACGGACCCTGATGATACTGATGATGAATGACCCTGATGATACTGATAATGACAGAGCCTGATGATACTGATAATGACAGACCCTGATGATAGTGATAATGACAGGCCCTGATGATACTGATAGTGTGACAGGCCCTGATGATACTGATAATGACAGGCTCTGATGATACTGATAATGAATGACCCTGATGATACTGATAATGGCAGACCCTGATGATACTAATACTGACAGGCCCTGATGATACTGATAGTGACAGACCCTGATGATACTGATAGTGACAGACCCTGATGATACTGATAATGACAGACCCTGATGATACTGATAATGACAGACCCTGATGATACTAATAATGACAGGCCCTGACGATAGTGATAGTGACAGACCCTGATTATACTGATAATGACAGACCCTGATGATACTGATAATGAATGACCCTGATGATACTGATAATGACAGAGCCTGATGATACTGATAATAAAAGACCCTGATGATAGTGATAATGACAGACCCTGATGATACTGATAATGACAGACCCTGATGATAGTGATAATGACAGACCCTGATGATAGTGATAATGACAGGCTCTGATGATACTGATAATGACAGACCCTGATGATACTGAAAATGAGAGGCCCTGATTTTAGTGATAATGACAGGCCCTGATGATACTGATAATGACAGACCCTGATGATACTGATAATGACAGGCACTGATGATACTGATAGTGACAGAGCCTGATGATACTGATAATGACAGACCCTGATGATACTGATAGTGACAGACCCTGATGATAGTGATAGTGACAGACCCTGATGATACTGATAATGACAGACCCTGATGATACTGATAATGACAGGCTCTGATGATACTGATAATGACAGACCCTGATGATACTGATAATGACAGGCACTGATGATACTGATAATGAATGACCCTGATGATACTGAAAATGAGAGGCCCTGATTTTAGTGATAATGACAGGCCCTGATGATACTGATAATGACAGACCCTGATGATACTGATAATGACAGACCCTGATGATACTGATAATGACAGACCCTGATGATACTGATAATGACAGACCCTGATGATACTGATAATGACAGGCACTGATGATACTGATAGTGACAGAGCCTGATGATACTGATAATGAATGACCCTGATGATAGTGATAATGACAGACCCTGATGATACTGATAATGAATGACCCTGATGATACTAATAATGACAGGCCCTGACGATAGTGATAGTGACAGACCCTGATGATACTGATAATGACGGACCCGAATGATACTGATAATGAATGACCCTGATGATACTGATAATGACAGAGCCTGATGATGCTGATAATGACAGACCCTGATGACATTGATAATGACAGGCCCTGATGATACTGATAGTGACAGGCCCTGATGATACTGATAATGACAGGCTCTGATTATACTAATAATGACAGGCCCTGACGATACTGATAATGGCAGACCCTGATGATACTAATAATGACAGGCCCTGATGATACTGATAGTGACAGACCCTGATGATACTGATAGTGACAGGCCCTGATGATACTGATAATGACAGGCTCTGATGATACTGATAATGAATGACCCTGATGATACTGATAATGACAGACCCTGATGATACTAATAATGACAGGCCCTGATGATACTGATAATGAATGACCCTGATGATACTGATAATGACAGAGCCTGATGATACTGATAATGACAGGCTCTGATGATACTGATAATGACAGACCCTGATGATACTGATAATGAGAGGCCCTGATTTTAGTGATAATGACAGGCCCTGATGATACTGATAATGACAGACCCTGATGATACTGATAATGACAGGCACTGATGATACTGATAGTGACAGAGCCTGATGATACTGATAATGAATGACCCTGATGATACTGATAGTGACAGACCCTGATGATAGTGATAGTGACAGACCCTGATGATACTGATAGTGACAGACCCTGATGATACTGATATTGAATGACCCTGATGATACTGATAATGACAGACCCTGATGATACTGATAATGACAGACCCTGATGATACTGATAATGACAGGCACTGATGATACTGATAGTGACAGAGCCTGATGATACAGATAATGACAGACCCTGATGATACTGATAGTGACAGACCCTGATGATACTGATATTGAATGACCCTGATGATACTGATAATGACAGACCCTGATGATACTGATAATGACAGACCCTGATGATACTGATAATGACAGGCACTGATGATACTGATAGTGACAGAGCCTGATGATACAGATAATGACAGACCCTGATGATACTGATAGTGACAGACCCTGATGATACTGATAATGACAGGCACTGATGATACTGATAATGAGAGGCCCTGATTTTAGTGATAATTACAGGCCCTGATGATACTGATAATGACAGACCCTGATGATACTGATAATGACAGAGCCTGATGATACTGATAATGACAGGCTCTGATGATACTGATAATGACAGACCCTGATGATACTGATAATGAGAGGCCCTGATTTTAGTGATAATGACAGGCCCTGATGATACTGATAATGACAGACCCTGATGATACTGATAATGACAGGCACTGATGATACTGATAATGACAGACCCTGATGATACTGATAATGACAGGCACTGATGATACTGATAGTGACAGAGCCTGATGATACTGATAATGAATAACCCTGATGATACTGATAATGACAGACCCTGATGATACTAATAATGACAGACCCTGATGATACTGATAATGACAGACCCTGATGATACTGATAATGAATGACCCTGATGATACTAATAATGATAGGCCCTGACGATAGTGATAGTGACAGAGCCTGATGATACTGATAATGACGGACCCTTATGATACTGATAATGAATGACCCTGATGATACTGATAATGACAGAGCCTGATGATACTGATAATGACAGACCCTGATGACAGTGATAATGACAGGCCCTGATGATACTGATAGTGACAGGCCCTGATGATACTGATAATGACAGGCTCTGATGATACTGATAATGAATGACCCTGATGATACTGATAATGGCAGACCCTGATGATACTAATAATGACAGGCCCTGATGATACTGATAGTGACAGACCCTGATGATACTGATAGTGACAGACCCTGATGATACTGATAATGACAGACCCTGATGATACTGATAATGAATGACCCTGATGATACTAATAATGACAGGCCCTGACGATAGTGATAGTGACCGACCCTGATTATACTGATAATGACGGACCCTGATGATACTGATGATGAATGACCCTGATGATACTGATAATGACAGAGCCTGATGATACTGATAATGACAGACCCTGATGATAGTGATAATGACAGGCCCTGATGATACTGATAGTGTGACAGGCCCTGATGATACTGATAATGACAGGCTCTGATGATACTGATAATGAATGACCCTGATGATACTGATAATGGCAGACCCTGATGATACTAATACTGACAGGCCCTGATGATATTGATAGTGACAGACCCTGATGATACTGATAGTGACAGACCCTGATGATACTGATAATGACAGACCCTGATGATACTGATAATGACAGACCCTGATGATACTAATAATGACAGGCCCTGACGATAGTGATAGTGACAGACCCTGATTATACTGATAATGACGGACCCTGATGATACTGATAATGAATGACCCTGATGATACTGATAATGACAGAGCCTGATGATACTGATAATAAAAGACCCTGATGATAGTGATAATGACAGACCCTGATGATACTGATAATGACAGACCCTGATGATAGTGATAATGACAGACCCTGATGATAGTGATAATGACAGGCTCTGATGATACTGATAATGACAGACCCTGATGATACTGAAAATGAGAGGCCCTGATTTTAGTGATAATGACAGGCCCTGATGATACTGATAATGACAGACCCTGATGATACTGATAATGACAGGCACTGATGATACTGATAGTGACAGAGCCTGATGATACTGATAATGACAGACCCTGATGATACTGATAGTGACAGACCCTGATGATAGTGATAGTGACAGACCCTTATGATACTGATAATGACAGACCCTGATGATACTGATAATGACAGGCTCTGATGATACTGATAATGACAGACCCTGATGATACTGATAATGAATGACCCTGATGATAGTGATAATGACAGAGCCTGATGATACTGATAATGAATGACCCTGATGATACTGAAAATGAGAGGCCCTGATTTTAGTGATAATGACAGGCCCTGATGATACTGATAATGACAGACCCTGATGATACTGATAATGACAGACCCTGATGATACTGATAATGACAGACCCTGATGATACTGATAATGACAGGCACTGATGATACTGATAGTGACAGAGCCTGATGATACTGATAATGAATGACCCTGATGATACTGAAAATGAGAGGCCCTGATTTTAGTGATAATGACAGGCCCTGATGATACTGATAATGACAGACCCTGATGATACTGATAATGACAGACCCTGATGATACTGATAATGACAGACCCTGATGATACTGATAATGACAGGCACTGATGATACTGATAGTGACAGAGCCTGATGATACTGATAATGAATGACCCTGATGATAGTGATAATGACAGACCCTGATGATACTGATAATGAATGACCCTGATGATACTAATAATGACAGGCCCTGACGATAGTGATAGTGACAGACCCTGATGATACTGATAATGACGGACCCGAATGATACTGATAATGAATGACCCTGATGATACTGATAATGACAGAGCCTGATGATGCTGATAATGACAGACCCTGATGACATTGATAATGACAGGCCCTGATGATACTGATAGTGACAGGCCCTGATGATACTGATAATGACAGGCTCTGATTATACTAATAATGACAGGCCCTGACGATACTGATAATGGCAGACCCTGATGATACTAATAATGACAGGCCCTGATGATACTGATAGTGACAGACCCTGATGATACTGATAGTGACAGGCCCTGATGATACTGATAATGACAGGCTCTGATGATACTGATAATGAATGACCCTGATGATACTGATAATGACAGACCCTGATGATACTAATAATGACAGGCCCTGATGATACTGATAATGAATGACCCTGATGATACTGATAATGACAGAGCCTGATGATACTGATAATGACAGGCTCTGATGATACTGATAATGACAGACCCTGATGATACTGATAATGAGAGGCCCTGATTTTAGTGATAATGACAGGCCCTGATGATACTGATAATGACAGACCCTGATGATACTGATAATGACAGGCACTGATGATACTGATAGTGACAGAGCCTGATGATACTGATAATGAATGACCCTGATGATACTGATAGTGACAGACCCTGATGATAGTGATAGTGACAGACCCTGATGATACTGATAGTGACAGACCCTGATGATACTGATATTGAATGACCCTGATGATACTGATAATGACAGACCCTGATGATACTGATAATGACAGACCCTGATGATACTGATAATGACAGGCACTGATGATACTGATAGTGACAGAGCCTGATGATACAGATAATGACAGACCCTGATGATACTGATAGTGACAGACCCTGATGATACTGATATTGAATGACCCTGATGATACTGATAATGACAGACCCTGATGATACTGATAATGACAGACCCTGATGATACTGATAATGACAGGCACTGATGATACTGATAGTGACAGAGCCTGATGATACAGATAATGACAGACCCTGATGATACTGATAGTGACAGACCCTGATGATACTGATAATGACAGGCACTGATGATACTGATAATGAGAGGCCCTGATTTTAGTGATAATTACAGGCCCTGATGATACTGATAATGACAGACCCTGATGATACTGATAATGACAGAGCCTGATGATACTGATAATGACAGGCTCTGATGATACTGATAATGACAGACCCTGATGATACTGATAATGAGAGGCCCTGATTTTAGTGATAATGACAGGCCCTGATGATACTGATAATGACAGACCCTGATGATACTGATAATGACAGGCACTGATGATACTGATAGTGACAGAGCCTGATGATACTGATAATGAATGACCCTGATGATACTGATAGTGACAGACCCTGATGATAGTGATAGTGACAGACCCTGATGATACTGATAGTGACAGACCCTGATGATACTGATATTGAATGACCCTGATGATACTGATAATGACAGACCCTGATGATACTGATAATGACAGACCCTGATGATACTGATAATGACAGGCACTGATGATACTGATAGTGACAGAGCCTGATGATACAGATAATGACAGACCCTGATGATACTGATAATGACAGACACTGATGATACTAATAATGACAGACCCTGATGATACTGATAATGACAGACCCTGATGATACTGATAATGAATGACCCTGATGATACTGATAATGACAGGCCCTGACGATAGTGATAGTGACAGACCCTGATGATACTGATAATGACGGACCCTGATGATACTGATAATGACGGACCCTGATGATACTGATAATGAATGACCCTGATGATACTGATAATGACAGGCACTGATGATACTGATAATGACAGGCCCTGATGATACTAATAATGACAGACCCTGACGATACTGATAATGAATGACCCTGATGATACTGATAATGACAGACCCTGATGATACTGATAATGACAGACCCTGATGATACTGATAATGACAGACCCTGATGATACTAATAATGACAGACCCTGACGATACTGATAATGAATGACCCTGACGATACTGATAATGAATGACCCTGATGATACTGATAATGACAGACCCTGATGATACTAATGATGACAGGCCCTGACGATAGTGATAGTGACAGACCCTGATGATACTGATAATGACGGACCCTGATGATACTGATAATGAATGACCCTGATGATAGTGATAATGACAGACCCTGATGATACTGATAATGACAGGCACTGATGATACTGATAATGACAGGCCCTGACGATAGTGATAGTGACAGACCCTGATGATACTGATAATGACAGACCCTGATGATACTGATAATGAATGACCCTGATGATACTGATAATGACAGGCACTGATGATACTGATAATGAATGACCCTGATGATACTGATAATGACAGGCCCTGATGATACTGATAATGACAGACCCTGATGATACTGATAATGACAGACCCTGATGATACTGATAATGACAGACCCTGATGATACTGATAATGAATGACCCTGATGATACTAATAATGACAGACCCTGATGATACTGATAATGAATGACCCTGATGATACTGATAATGACAGGCCCTGATGATAGTGATAATGACAGGCCCTGATACCAAATTACTTACCAGCAAGCAGATTTACCATAAAGTGCTAGCTGAAAAAATATTTTGACTGAAGATGGTGGCAAAAATATAAATATTTTATGATTTACTATTTAGAAAACATAAAGTTGACGGTTATAGAACAATTCAAAGATCATTGATTAAAATCAAGAAAATATTCTTGATTGGCTCTGGATGTTAATTTATCTTGATCATGCATGTATGGTTATTTTCAACCAATTGTCAGCCATCTTCGTTTCACTACCTTCACAGCTTAGTTACCACAATTAAAATTGATTGTTCGCTCCAAACAATACTTATGAAGGTGATTCTCACACAACACTCATCAACTTTTCAATCCTACACCTTGAGTATCATTTCCCATCACCCAACTCAGGAAGTCTTTCTTTCCACGTGATTTTTGTCTGAAAAAAGTAAGATAATTTGATAAAGTGTTGTGAATCCTATTCAATATTAAGATAACATAATGAGTGTCACCCTTCAACTTAAACAAAGGACATCGATACATTATATTCATCCAATGCACACGATACATATTTTCACACAGTCACAGAGTCACGGGAGTCAATAAAACAAGTCATTGGACAAAATTATTAGTACCCAACTAAACCCAATCTGGAGACATAGACTTCTCTCAAACATGACAAAATGGGATCCTTGTATTTCTGAATTGATATAAAATTCTAGAGATCGCAGTATTTTCTATTTTAAAGTGTCTTCATGTGATAGTTGCCAATGTGATCCGTCTGAGTCATGAGGCTGTGTAGATATAAAAGTAATTAGCAATGCTTTCTCCAGGGATGCTTGAAGGGTGAGTGTCTATATATAGGAGGTTAATGTGTGTCTATATATAGGGGGTTAATTTGTGTCTATATATAGAGGGTTTATGTGTGTCTATATATAGGGGGTTAATGTGTGTCTATATATAGGGGGGTTAATGTGTGTCTATATATAGGGGGGTTAATGTGTGTCTATATATAGGGGGGTTAATGTGTGTCTATATATATGGGGTTAATTTGTGTCTATATATGGGGGTGAATGTGTGTCTATATATAGGGGGATAATGTGTGTCTATATTTATCCTCCTATGGCAAAGAGTTCTTGGACAGGCTGTGCAGAGTGGCACAAATTTGTATCATGTATATTTGATCCATCTCCTTGGTAGCACCACAAGGTGGCAGCACAAGGTCACGTCCTTTGACCTTGACTGGTGGCAACACAAGGTCACGACCTTTGACCTTGATTGTAGAGCGCCGGCGTCTTCTGTGGTAATCACTACATTCCGCAACGTGACTGTGTATACAGAGCACATGGTTGACTCGGTTTCCTCTCCTGTAGAGGGTACCACTTGAATGCTTTATCTAATTGATCATTCATCAAAGGATGCACACAGCCAAGCAGTGACTCAAGTTACATTCTAATTGCAGAAAAGACAACAGGCAATTTAATAGTTCGATAAAGACTGCTCTCTGAATACAAAGGTTGCTAAAATTTCGAGTTTCAGATTCTGTGACGGTTTCCCTGAGTGATGACCAGCTGATGTCTGGTAATCAATCAAGTTCAGCCAAACTCTGGGACCACATGAATCTGATTCTGTGCTTGTTGGTCATATTGCCCTCTTTAAAAACAGAATAAAAGAACTATTATTGAAATTACTGTTTAAATTTCAATTTGTTTGCATTAATGACCATTGCACTGTTCAGGCGATATCAGGGACATCTGTCACCGGGACACGATGCCTTGCCATTTTCGAAGAGTGACTGTGGGATCTTCATTTATCATGTAGAAATGTTAACAGACAATTACGGCCTTTGATAACCAGTCATGGAGCACTGGCTGAGATATGAAACAACCCAGTAGCAAATATCCACCTTTCTCGACTATACAGGTACCAGGATTCGAACCCCGAAACGTTATCACCTTCAGAATCTTACCAACTGACAACTTCTTAAAAGTGCAAAAAAATCTTAAATGCACAGGGCGCTTTCGTGAAAATATCTTCAAGTATAAATGTTTGATTGGAAGATAATTTCAAACTTTTGATGATCCCGACCAAACTTAAACTTGTGTACTGACAGCAGATGTATCGTCAATCATTTTTGGGGTGGGTTTTCTCCTTTTTGGTGCATTATCTCAAATGGGGTTCAACGATTACCTCATGATGACTTTGATATTAATTTTCCATCACATAATATTTGTGAAATAGTTGGTTTCACCAAAGAGAAAAACTCATCAACTAAAAATGTGATTGAACAAAACAAGTGTTTGTTTTCTCTCAAGCTTAAACAAGACACGATCATATTGCTGGGTACTTCAACTTTTGTTTTTCATCTTAACTTCACATCCCTGGTTGTATCGTTCCGGATCACGTCTCACAGAAGTATGATATGTAATATCTTATATGTGACTATCATTCCTGTCTGGGACGTGGACTTGGACTTCAATCATGTCTCGCATGGCTGGGTATCAAGCCCAAAGTTTGTCTCATCCTTGCACGATAATTATAAAAAGATTTCCAGTTCCAGTAGGGCATTGAGATCCGGTGGCAGGCTTTCTGACCTGATATATCAAGGTTTGTGCAAAACATTGAACTTTCCTTGATGTAAGTGGAAAGATAGGGGAGTGTTATTCTCACCATGCTCACAATCTGAAAAGCTAAGAAGACAGTGTTTAGATTGGAAAGCAAGGTTTACAAATAGCAAAGGGTATGGTGGACCGTTTCCAAAAATGCTTTGAAACAAGAGTGCGTTAGCGCTATTATGTTTTTGATGTGCAATCTTGTTTTTCTCCATAATAAACATCTTTGAGTATAAAAAGATGTTCAGCTTCTGGGATGGCACAAGTTAATGAACACCTTCATTCCAGGCAAAACAGATAAAACAATGATGTACATTAGTAAAATCTGAAGGCAGAGGCAACAATGTCTTCAACAGGCAGTCGACATTGTTCCGGAAGTGCCGTGTGCAAAATAAATAGGCCAAATACGATCGGAGAACGACATAAATGCGGCGGAAATGGGAGAGCAGATAGCGAGAATTGTAAGGAATTCTGTGAAATGTAAACTCACTTAATGAACGTCCCACAAGGAGACCAACTACAGGCGTTATTTCTAAATTGAAAACTGCATAGAATGAACAGAAAGATTTAGGAAATGTGCCACTTCTCGTGGGAACGTATTCTCCTTATTGTGGAGATAAGAAGTCTGTTCTCCTAACTCTAGAACAATCATTACCACCCGATGTTAACCAATGTTAAATGTAGTTTGTGTTTCCCGAGGTGGCCCCAGCAGTCGGCATGGCACTGATAGCCTTTAGGACTGAGTATCTTAGTGCGCCTCGTGCTGCCAAGCTATTAGTCCCAGGTAGGAACAATGTAATAAGAAGGCCGTGAAATCAAAGGGATCCATAACTTGCCAGTCTCAAAGCGAGGCTAATAGTGACCCAACCAGGGAAGACTTGGGATCTCAGTGAAATATAACTTAAAAAACTAGGAGGGTCAGCAAAATTGAAAGTCATCAGGCGGATACAGAAGAACATGCTATGGAAATTGAGACTATACAGCCTTGTAGACTGCTGCACTGACCAATCATCTGTATCTCATTATACCATGATAGATGATATCTGTCATATGATAGATGATAGCCTTATAATAGTATCCCAATCCACAGACAACGCAATACGTGACAACACAGGTTTGCAGGCATCAGCTTATACATATATAAGTTTATATATATGCTAAATACTGCATATAGCACTACAGGATTTACCATTTTATAATATGTCTTATATATATAATGGTAAATCTTGAATTGAATCCGTTTTTTCCATTCCATATTAAAGATTCCATCCCTATCTCCAGCTATTCGTGTTAGTATCATTAAAATGATTCCCATCAATGCTGCTCCTAAACTCTTTATATCTTTATATCATTTTACAATGATATTTATAAAATGGTTTCCACCAAACTGAACGAGATAAACACGCTAGTAAAGTTGCGGGTTCTTGTGCTCACGTCTGATTGGAGGCCATTTTCTGCCTGTGAATGTGTGCAGGACATTTCTGTGTAATTGGCAAAGTGATGAAATAATATGAAAGATACGATTTTATGAAAATGAAAAGTACAAACCTAACATAAAACAACAATCAAGGTTAATAGCCGAGTCTCTTATATGATCCTCTTATCATCTGAGTTTATGTGTTCCTATCTCTGTCTGAATGGTTAGCGATGACACAGTGGTGGAGTCATGACCGGGTCCCTCCCACCTTCCGCCGCCATCTTAACACTTGTTCCCACTTCCCTCTTTACATCTTTATAATGAAAAATGATACCACACAATTAAATAATTTCATAACCTGGACAAAATATTTAATTATTTTCATCTTTCATTTCTCACAGAAAAAAACTAGAATGGTTGTATTGTTGTCATGATGGAGGTAGCATCTTTCAACGTATTCATATCCAGCAAACACTGTTGATAAGTACATTCTTATCCTCCAATAAAATCACAATGATGATGTAGTATAATATAGGATAGCATACCTGTCCTGTCATGACAAACTGGATGACATCAACACATTTTCCAGTGGAATATGATCTCATATGTGTGACGTCAACAGTCTCCTGTGTGACATCTCATTTGGTTGACATCAGAAGTCAATGATGACACTATTCTTCGCCTGTGTGACATATAATTGGAGGGACATCATAATACAATGGTGACATATTCCCCTGTGCCATAACTCCTCATGATAAATAGATCTCATGGTCGCTGCTCTGTCGTGAATCTTGATAAAGAAAGTTATAAAACACATTCTCCAGTGGAATATGATCTCTCATGAGTGACATCAACACTCTCCTGTGTGACATCTCATTTGGTTGACATCAGAAGTCCTGTGTGACATCTCATTTGGTTGACATCAGAAGTCCTGTGTGACATCTCATTTGGTTGACATCAGAAGTCCTGTGTGACATCTCATTTGGTTGACATCAGAAGTCCTGTGTGACATCTCATCTGGTTGACATCAGAAGTCCTGTGTGACATCTCATTTGGTTGACATCAGAAGTCCTGTGCGACATCTTATTGGAGGGACATCATGATACAATGGTGACAAATTCCTCCTAGTGATAAATATATCTCCTGATCACTGATGTGTCGTGAATCTTGCTAAAGTTATAAAATGTTTTCACCAAACCTATTCAGACTCTATGATATGAAGGGTACCACCCATGTAGCATTGCTTGATGTGACTTGTACCACCCATGTAGCATTGCTTGATGTGACTTGTACCACCCATGTAGCATTGCTTGATGTGACTTGTACCGCCCATGTAGCATTGCTTGATGTGACTTGTACCACCCATGTAGCATTGCTTGATGTGACTTGTACCGCCCATGTAGCATTGCTTGATGTGACTTGTACCACCCATGTAGCATTGCTTGATGTGACTTGTACCACCCATGTAGCATTGCTTGATGTGACTTGTACCGCCCATGTAGCATTGCTTGATGTGACTTGTACCACCCATGTAGCATTGCTTGATGTGACTTGTACCGCCCATGTAGCATTGCTTGATGTGACTTGTACCACCCATGTAGCATTGCTTGATGTGACTTGTACCACCCATGTAGCATTGCTTGATGTGACTTGTACCACCCATGTAGCATTACTTGATGTGACTTGTACCACCCATGTAGCATTGCTTGATGTGACTTGTACCACCCATGTAGCATTACTTGATGTGACTTGTACCACCCATGTAGCATTGCTTGATGTGACTTGTACCACCCATGTAGCATTGCTTGATGTGACTTGTACCACCCATGTAGCATTCTTGATGTGACTTGTACCACCCATGTAGCATTGCTTGATGTGACTTGTACCACCCATGTAGCATTCTTGATGTGACTTGTACCACCCATGTAGCATTGCTTGATGTGACTTGTACCACCCATGTAGCATTCTTGATGTGACTTGTACCACCCATGTAGCATTACTTGATGTGACTTGTACCACCCATGTAGCATGCTTGATGTGATTTGTACCACCCATGTAGCATTGCTTGATGTGACTTGTACCACCCATGTAGCATTGCTTGATGTGACTTGTACCACCCATGTAGCATTGCTTGATGTGACTTGTACCACCCATGTAGCATTGCTTGATGTGACTTGTACCACCCATGTAGCATTGCTTGATGTGACTTGTACCACCCATGTAGCATTGCTTGATGTGACTTGTACCACCCATGTAGCATTGCTTGATGTGACTTGTACCACCCATGTAGCATTCTTGATGTGACTTGTACCACCCATGTAGCATTGCTTGATGTGACTTGTGTGGGGATCTCACTCTAAATCTAAAGATTGATCACCTGATTACAAACCAGTATTTTGATATCAAAAAGAAATATTTGATGTCTTCACTTTTCAAATTCACATTTTTGGCCATGACCAGATACTAGAACTGGAGTAAGATTGGAAAGCAAAGGGCGGATGTTGGCGAGCAAGCAAAGTGATCAATAGTGCATTTGGTTAAGGCCATAAGGTACACGGCCTGGAGGGAATTGTCATCCTAAATCCTGCTGCTCAGACACTGGGTGCGATGAAGAGAAGACCCCTACTAATGAAAATGTGCCACATGAGGGTGAAGAATCATCCCAAAACAGCTTGAATGCAAGCTGCTGTATTAGCAATAAGCCCTATATATTGGCATATTGAATGTAAAGTAATTTGTGGCAGGGAATGGAAAGGCGGCAATCATCGGGTCGTAGGAGACAGGAAAACAAGCCAGATTTATTCCACCACATCTTGATATCTTTATATTCTTGTCAAATGCAAATATTTGGTGAAATCTTGTTTATTATATGCTATCACAATTTAATTATTTGAAGGGGAAAGCACTGGTGATATTTGCATATGCGATGTACAATGAATGTACCATATTCAATTACCATCTCTTTATTATAAAAAAATATACAGGGAGCCCAATCTTATAATTTTAACCAATCAATATTTTTTACCACTTAAGTTATTTCACCGAGGTATCTGAATTATAACGACTCAATTGGACGCGTCTCGATTGGCGATAAATTTTGGCACAGACCCAGTATTAACACTTTCGATTTTCTATTTTGTTGTGTGAGTTTCTGTGAATCATATATTTTCAAATGCCCAAATTTCCATCATTCTTTCCGAATAAAATAAAGCACATGCACTTCATTAATCAGAAAACTGAACAATTCAGACCCTAACAAAGTTAACAATTACATAATTGTGCATATATGTGAACAAATGCATCAAATACATAACTCTTATATCAATGCTTTATAATAATGTTTTATTTCATATTTTCCTCTTTTCTCATTGATTAGACCATCCTTCAATTGGCATTGTTTAAGCTGTTAATGTTAAGTCAAAAGATGGCGACAAATGCTCTCATGTATGATTTATGCTCAGAAATAATTTCACATCGTTGAGAATTCTTTGACAATTCAAATAAATCTGGGTTTTTTTCTAATGGCAAATTTGTGTCTTTATTTCCACGCATATAGTGGACTCCATATCAAAGTTATCATCACCTTATAAAGAGTGATCAGTCTTCTCACAAACCCAAATCGATGATCCGCAGAGGAATATGACCCTCTTTGATCCCTCCAAGATCAATGGCCTGCCGGAAGGAAGCGCTCAGTATCCCCACCTAGGCCGGGAGGACGCGCTCAGTATCCCCACCTAGGCCGGGAGGACGTGCTCAGTATCCCCACCTAGGCTGGGAGGATCCTCGCCGCATAGTATCCCCACCTAGGCCGGGAGGAAGCGCTTAGTATCCCCACCTAGGCCGGGAGGAAGCGCTTAGTATCCCCACCTAGGCCGGGAGGAAGCGCCTTGTATCCCCACCTAGGCCGGGAGGATCCTCGCCGCATAGTATCCCCACCTAGGCCGGGAGGAAGCGCTTAGTATCCCCACCTAGGCCGGGAGGAAGCGCTTAGTATCCCCACCTAGGCCGGGAGGAAGCGCCTTGTATCCCCGCCTAGGCCGGGAGGAAGCGCTTAGTATCCCCACCTAGGCCGGGAGGAAGCGCCTTGTATCCCCGCCTAGGCCGGGAGGACGCGCTCAGTATCCCCACCTAGGCCGGGAGGAAGCGCTTAGTATCCCCACCTAGGCCGGGAGGATCCTCGCCGCATAGTATCCCCGCCTAGGCCGGGAGGAAGCGCTTAGTATCCCCACCTAGGCCGGGAGGATCCGCCTTGTATCCCCGCCTAGGCCGGGAGGAAGCGCTTAGTATCCCCACCTAGGCCGGGAGGAAGCGCCTTGTATCCCCGCCTAGGCCGGGAGGACGCGCTCAGTATCCCCACCTAGGCCGGGAGGAAGCGCTTAGTATCCCCACCTAGGCCGGGAGGATCCTCGCCGCATAGTATCCCCACCTAGGCCGGGAGGAAGCGCTTAGTATCCCCACCTAGGCCGGGAGGAAGCGCTTAGTATCCCCACCTAGGCCGGGAGGAAGCGCCTTGTATCCCCACCTAGGCCGGGAGGATCCTCGCCGCATAGTATCCCCACCTAGGCCGGGAGGAAGCGCTTAGTATCCCCACCTAGGCCGGGAGGAAGCGCTTAGTATCCCCACCTAGGCCGGGAGGAAGCGCCTTGTATCCCCGCCTAGGCCGGGAGGAAGCGCTTAGTATCCCCACCTAGGCCGGGAGGACGCGCTCAGTATCCCCACCTAGGCCGGGAGGACGCGCTCAGTATCCCCACCTAGGCCGGGAGGATCCCCGCCACATAGTATCCCCACCTAGGCCGGGAGGAAGCGCTTAGTATCCCCACCTAGGCCGGGAGGAAGCGCCTTGTATCCCCACCTAGGCCGGGAGGAAGCGCTTAGTATCCCCACCTAGGCCGGGAGGATCCTCGCCGCATAGTATCCCCACCTAGGCCGGGAGGAAGCGCTTAGTATCCCCACCTAGGCCGGGAGGAAGCGCCTTGTATCCCCGCCTAGGCCGGGAGGAAGCGCCTTGTATCCCCGCCTAGGCCGGGAGGAAGCGCTTAGTATCCCCACCTAGGCCGGGAGGAAGCGCCTTGTATCCCCGCCTAGGCCGGGAGGAAGCGCTTAGTATCCCCACCTAGGCCGGGAGGACGCGCTCAGTATCCCCACCTAGGCCGGGAGGAAGCGCTTAGTATCCCCACCTAGGCCGGGAGGAAGCGCTTAGTATCCCCACCTAGGCCGGGAGGAAGCGCCTTGTATCCCCGCCACAGTTAACCCCACCTAGGCTGGGAGGAAGCGCTTAATATCCCCACCTAGGCTGGGAGGAAGCGCTTAGTATCCCCACCTAGGCCGGGAGGATCCTCGCCGCATAGTATCCCCACCTAGGCCGGGAGGAAGCGCTTAGTATCCCCACCTAGGCCGGGAGGAAGCGCCTTGTATCCCCGCCTAGGCCGGGAGGAAGCGCCTTGTATCCCCGCCTAGGCCGGGAGGAAGCGCTTAGTATCCCCACCTAGGCCGGGAGGAAGCGCCTTGTATCCCCGCCTAGGCCGGGAGGAAGCGCTTAGTATCCCCACCTAGGCCGGGAGGAAGCGCATAGTATCTTCACCTAGGCTGGGAGGAAGCGCCTTGTATCCCTGCCACATACAACCCCACCAAGGCCGGGAGGAAGCGCCTTGTATCCCCGCCAAAGACAACCCCACCTAGGTTGGGAGGAAGCGCCTTGTATACCAGCCACAGACAACCCCACCAAGGCCGGGAGGAAGCGCCTTGTATCCCCGCCAAAGACAACCCCACCTAGGTTGGGAGGAAGCGCCTTGTATCCCCGCCACAGACAACCCCACCAAGGCCGGGAGGAAGTGCCATGTATCCCCCTCACAGACAACCCCACCTAGGCCGGGAGGAAGCGCCTTGTATCCCCGCCAAAGACAACCCCACCTAGGCCGGGAGGAAGCGCCTTGTATCCCCGCCACAGACATCCCCACCAAGGCCGGGAGGAAGCGCCTTGTATCCCTGCCACATACAACCCCACCAAGGCCGGGAGGAAGCGCCTTGTATCCCTGCCACATACAACCCCACCAAGGCCGGGAGGAAGCACCTAGTATCCCTGCCACATACAACCCCACCAAGGCCGGGAGGAAGCGCCTTGTATCCCTGCCACAGTCAACCCCACCTAGGCCGGCCTTCATCGCCTGTCCCACACCAGAAAATAAACGGGAGGGGCACAGAACAAATGATATCGTGTGGCAAACATAGGTCATAAATAATGTGCATCAAACAATGACAAATACGAGATGGCATCAGAAGTGTCAGCCATCAGGAGAGTTTATCGGAATGTGGAGAGAGTAAGTTGGGTCTGGTGCAATGTATGACTGCACTAGATCACGCAATAATACACAATCTCTGAAAGAGTTTATATTTATGAAATTTGCCTTTCTACATCGTGAAATATGTGTTATACATCAAAAATATAAATGTTTACTGTGACAAAGGCAGCGATCCCTCGGGGTACCTATATCCGTTACTCCTTGCATTTTCTCATGTTCTTGTTATAATACAATTGCAGTGCAATGTAGGTTTTATCTTGGAGTATAATGAATATATTATACTCTAAGGTTTTATTGACCTATGCAATCAATTTATGAGAGGCTGCGCTAAACCATGCTGTGCTGCAACAGTTGCTGATACAAAAACAACATGACAGCATTACTGGACCAACACTTGAGAGAATGCCCTCTTGTGACAAATGTTGTAATTATTATATTTTATGAGCAAAATGAGCATCTTTTATTTGTGCTGTTTATTGAGTCATTTAACGTGACTTCTTAATCCGGTCACTGACACATATACTAGGTCCACTTCCCTGGGCAAATATTAAGAGGACGGAAGGGAGGGAATTGCAATATTAATACGATAAGGTGATAATGATAAGATATGGTGACACAAATATGAAATTATGATGCTATTATGAAATTATGATGCTGTTATGAAACTATGAGAGAAATATGAAATTATGATTAAAATATGAAATTATGATAGAAATATGAGATTATGATACAAATGTGAAATTATGATACTATGATGAAATCACTATGCTATTATGAAATTATAATACAAATATGAATTATGATGCAAATATGAAATTATGATACAAATATGAAATTATGATGCAAATATGAAATTATGATGCAAATATGAAATTATGATACTGATATGAATTATGATACAAATGATAAATTATGATGCTATTATGAAATTATGATGCTCATATAAATGATGAGGCAAAGATAGATTATGATATTAATTTGGATTATGATGCTGTATAAATGATATTGATTTTAAATTATAATACTTATCTTAAATTATGATTCTAATATAATTTATAATGCTTATATGATGGAAGGTCACAAAAACAAGGTAAGGACATAAACTAAAGTCATAATGTAAATTATTGTTCTGCCAGTGGTGTAAATATCGACTACACAATACTTTTAGCAGTTCAGTATATATTTTTGGCAATTCTTAATAAATAATGCTGCTATGTAGTTCTTAATAAATAATGCCGCTTTGTGGTTCTTAATAAATAATGCTGCTATGTAGTTCTTAATAAATAATGCCGCTTTGTGGTTCTTAATAAATAATGCTGCTTTGTGGTTCTTTACAAATAATGCTGCTTTGTGGTTCTTTACAAATAGTGCTGCTTTGTGGTTCTTTACAAATAGTGTTGCTTTGCAGTTCATAAATAAGTCAATGACCTCTGTAAACAAGAGTTCCATTCTTAAAAGTGATTATAAAGTTCCACTTGGTTTGTAAAACGACACACTCAAAGATGGTATCAAATAACCTGATACATTAAAACAGAACCAAAACCAATACCTTTAATTAGAATAGGTTTATAGTCAGCTTGTTTGACAACAATTACACTCTGATCTTTGCCTTTAGGAATATAACAGTGCGTCTAATGATATTTTCCTTTTCCAAAATGACTCAATGGCCCTATTCTTCCCACAAGCATTGTTTTCATCTCTAACAGGTTTTAGGTAATTGCCATTTAGAATGCAAAAATACAGCAATCTTATTTTAAACTCTGTGTAGGAACAACATATCAACTAGGCGTTTATCCAATGCTGTTTTGACAGCCCTATCAGCAGTTTCGTTTCCTTGGATACCAATATGACTCTATTTGAGAATGAGATAGAGTGATAATTGATTTTAAAAAGAACAAGAGATTTGCTATAAACTAACTCTGAGAAAATGCCTTTCATATTTTCAACAACTCAGCAGTCGCTGCAATTATGAAAGTAGGTTATGTTGGATATTTGGACTCGAGGCACAAAGTGACAAGGAATGACAGATGTTGCAATAGTCTTCAGCCATTAATTCACAAATGCCCGTCCTTTATGGCAGCTATGAGTGAACTAAATGAGATAACAAAGATATTTATTGGATGATAGTTCAGCCATCTTTAATGAGACAGACCACATGAAGGAGGCAAAACATCATTGAGCAATATTAATGTAACCTCCCTGCAGTAAATAAGAATTAGATGGCCAATCAAGAGAGAGGGCGGAGAGCACGAGCAGATTAAATATGACGTCATCCTCTCAGAGGTCACATGAAGGACACTATCATACTCAGACCCTCGTCCTCTTGATGAAGATGTTGGCCATTTGTGTCCCTAACAACAATTCTTTTGGGAGTCGTTAAAACAATTACATTTAGCTTTTCCTGGTATGTTTTTAATCTTTTTATCATAATGTTGGAAACTTGTGAAAAGTGATTATTTACAATTGACAAGTGCCTTCGGCTGGGAAGTGATGCTGTCCCTCAGTGTTGTAGCTATCCCTCACCTGTGCAGCTGTCTCTCAATTGTGCAGCTATCTCTCACCTATGCAGCCATCCCTCACCTATACAGCTATCTCTCACATGTGCAGCTGTCTCTCACTTGTGCAACTACCACGTGTGCAGCTGTCATTCAGTTGTGCAGTTGTCTCTCACTGTTGTAACTATCTCTCACCATGTGCAGCTATCTCTCACCATGTGCAGCTATCTCTCCCCATGTGCAGCTATCTCTCTCCATGTGCAGCTATCTCTCACCATGTGCAGCTCTCTCTCTCCCCATGTGCAGCTATCTCTCAAACTGTGCAGCTATCTCTCCCCATGTGCAGCTATCTCTCCCCATGTGCAGCTATCTCTCCCCATGTGCAGCTATCTATCACCATGTGCAGCTGTCTTTCCCCATGTGCAGCTATCTCTCACCATGTGCAGCTATCTCTCAAACTGTGCAGCTATCTCTCATCAGGTGCAGCTGTCTCTCCCCATGTACAGCTATCTCTCACCATGTGCAGCTATCTCTCACCATGTGCAGCTATCTCTCCCCATCTGCAGCTATCTCTCCCCATGTGCAGCTATCTCTCACATGTGCAGCTGTCTCTCACTTGCGCAACTACCACGTGTGCAGCTGTCATTCAGTTGTGCAGTTGTCTCTCACTGTTGTAACTATCTCTCCCCATGTGCAGCTATCTCTCCCCATGTGCAGCTATCTCTCCCCATGTGCAGCTATCTCTCCCCATGTGCAGCTATCTCTCACCATGTGCAGCTATCTCTCACCATGTGCAGCTATCTCTCACATGTGCAGCTGTCTCTCACTTGCGCAACTACCACGTGTGCAGCTGTCATTCAGTTGTGCAGTTGTCTCTCACTGTTGTAACTATCTCTCACCATGTAATAATAATAAATAATAAATAAATAATAATAATATGTGCAGCTATCTCTCCCCATGTGCAGTTATCTCTCACCATGTGCAGCTATCTCTCACCATGTGCAGCTATCTCTCACCATGTGCAGCTATCTCTCACCATGTGTAGCTATCTCTCACCATGTGCAGCTGTCTCACCATGTGCAGCTGTCTCTCCCATAGCTATCTCTTATTTATACAGCTATCTCTTATTTATGCAGCAATCTCTTATTTATGCAGCTATCTCTTATGTATGCAGCTATCTCTTATTTTGGCAGCTATTTCTTATTTATGCAGCTATCTCTTATTTGTGCAGCTACTTTTAATGTCTCAATACAGCTATCTCTCAGTTATGCAGCTATCTCTTATTTATACAGCTATCTCCCAATTATTCAGCTATCTCTTATTCATGCACAGCTATCTCTTATTTATGCAGCTATCTCTTATTTATGCATTTGTCTCTTATTTATGCAGCTATCTCTTATTTATGCAGCTATCTCTTATTTATGCAGCTATTTTTCATGTCTAAATACAGCTATCTCTTATTTATGCAGCTATCTCTTATTTATACAGCTATCTCTTATTTATACAGCTATCTCTTATTTATGCAGCTATCTCTTATTTATGCAGTTATCTCTTATTTATGCAGCTATCTCTTATTTATGCAGCTATCTCTTATGTATGCAGCTATATCTTATTTATGCAGCTATCTCTTATTTATACAGCTATCTCTTATTTATGCAGCTATCTCTTATTTATGCAGCTATCTCTTATTTATACAGCTATCTCTTATTTATGCAGCTATCTCTTATTTATGCAGCTATCTCTTATTTATGCAGCTATATCTTGCTGTTGTAGCAGTCTATCACTTGCTATCTCTCACTTGTGCAGCTATCGTGGTGGCTACAAATATTTGCATTTCACCCATATAGGCCCCTTTGTACAAAACCTAGCAGGGCCTCAATAATTAGGTCAATATATAGGTCAATTTACCGATGGTTGAAAAAAAAGCTCTAATACAGAAATTTAGGCATATTGGAGGTAATATATCATTTCTAATGTAATTATGACAACAAATAAGTGATAATTGTGCCATTCATAATATGCTAAAAGTGCAACCCTTCACATAAACTTGCAAAACAAAAGTGAAGTGGAGATTAATTCAGCGTCACTTCCACTAGAGGGCAGGCTACGTGGTGACGGAACAGCGAGATCACACACTCTTTTCAGTGGCGAATTTATTTGCAGCCTATACCTCACACAGCAACTTTTTTTTTCAAATCTCGTCACCCTTCCTCTCTGATCACGTTCATGCTTTTTTTATATATGTATGTAATCACCGATCACCCCAAAGGACATACCTCGACAAACTGATATTCAATACCAAAAATCTTATCAATCTTAAGATAACTCGCTCATAGCATGTAGTTTCATTCTACAGAGACAAGATTACAAGTAACCGTCTTAGATTTTACAGATATTCCAATGTTAACATATCAAGTTCACCCATGTATGACAGATTCTAACACTCCAGGTAGCAGCAAGGCCCCGTGAGAATTATACTTCGTTTGATTACAGTGATCAGAGGTAGAACATACGCTCGCTTTAGATGTGGAGAAGAGCTTTCTTCAAATAAAGCGGATGATGCAAGCACACTCAAACACACTCAAATACACTTAATAACTACAATACATTTCTTGAAAACACCAAATCATATATGACTGCATTTGATAATTGTTCACATGCATAACATAATAACTGTGATATGATCATGGCAAGACCCTAACAACATCAAAGTTGATGGGCGGGAAGGGGGCATGAAAAATTTGCTTTGAATGGCCAACCCCCGAGTGGGGGTAAATTGGCTGGAGCATGGAGGCGACACCTGGCGAGTTGGCTAATGCCTGCATATAGCCCCCATGGCTGAGAATTGGATGGTTAACCCACAGTTCCAGTTCTCTCTAACCCCGGTTAAACAAGCTCTAACCTCCATATAGAGGAAGAACACAAGCTTGCCTTAGATGTGGAAAAGAGCTTTATTTAAATAAAGCGGATGATACAAGCACACTCAAATACACTTAATAACGAAAATACATTTCTTGAAAACACTAAATCATATATGACTGCAATTGGTGATTGTTTACATGCATAACATAATAACTGTGATATTATCATGGCAATCCCTATATTGTTGCAGTAACTGAGATAAGGCCATGATAGTTATGGGTGAGTTAAGTGAGTGAAGTGAGTTAAGTGAGTTAAGATGTGAGTTGAGAGGCGAAGTGAAAGTGCGCTAGAGGGGGCTGGCGTATATATTGAAGAGCGCCAGTTGCCTGAAGCTCGAATTTTCTCAGAAGAGAATTGGTTGGAGGCTGATTGTGTAGCATTAGGGAGTGAAATGAATATGGTCTGGGTTCGAGCCCAAAGCAGGCTACAAGGCGTTTTATACAATTATTTAATGCATATTTGGAGAGAGGGCGATTGTCCTGCAGCTGTCCTGGAGCGGTAGGAGGCAGGCTCACCGAACCACGAGACCTCACGCGTGTGCAGAGGAGGCAGGCTCACCGATCCACGAGACCTCACGCGTGTGCAGAGGAGGCAGGCTCACCGATCCACGAGACCTCACGCGTGTGCAGAGGAGGCAGGCTCACCGAACCACGAGACCTCACACGTGTGCAGAGGAGGCAGGCTCACCGAACCACGAGACCTCACGCGTGTGCAGAGGAGGCAGGCTCACCGAACCACGAGACCTCGCGCGTGTGCAGAGGAGGCAGGCTCACCGAACCACGAGACCTCGCGCGTGTGCAGAGGAGGCAGGCTCACCGATCCACGAGACCTCACGCGTGTGCAGAGGAGGCAGGCTCACCGATCCACGAGACCTCACGCGTGTGCAGAGGAGGCAGGCTCACCGAACCACGAGACCTCACGCGTGTGCAGAGGAGGCAGGCTCACCGAACCACGAGACCTCACGCGTGTGCAGAGGAGGCAGGCTCACCGAACCACGAGACCTCACGCGTGTGCAGAGGAGGCAGGCTCACCGAACCACGAGACCTCACGCGTGTGCAGAGGAGGCAGGCTCACCGAACCACGAGACCTCACGCGTGTGCAGAGGAGGCAGGCTCACCGAACCACGAGACCTCACGCGTGTGCAGAGGAGGCAGGCTCACCGAACCACGATAATCACGTGAACAGAGGAGGCAACGTATATAACAATGAGCATGGATTAGAGTTCGACTGCAGCCTCCATACCTTGTAAAGCCGAATTTGGATGTCTTAGATTTGTGAACTTTTAAGAGAAGTACGGCAGATGGGAATGGGAACCGAAGACCACGTCGTTAAGCGTTGGAATGAATGAATGAATGAATGGTTGCTTAGAGGCACATCAACCACTAAGGTTATTTAGTGCCTAAAAATGGTAAAAATGAATGAATGGTTTCACATTGACACAATAAAGTGCCAAAACAGTTAAAATACAAACGTAATATTGACTAGAAACAAAATGTAAATGTTAATAATAATGTTAAGCGTTGGAGGATGAGAAACGAGCAGATGAGGCAAATTCGAGGGCAACTGAGTTGGAGACTGGACAGCTTCTTCAGGTCTGTGAGGGTCTGTGAGGAGGCAGGCTCACCGAACCACGAGACCTCGCGCGTGTGCAGAGGAGGCAGGCTCACCAATCCACGAGACCTCACGCGTGTGCAGAGGAGGCAGGCTCACCGATCCACGAGACCTCACGCGTGTGCAGAGGAGGCAGGCTCACCGAACCACGAGACCTCACGCGTGTGCAGAGGAGGCAGGCTCACCGAACCACGAGACCTCACGCGTGTGCAGAGGAGGCAGGCTCACCGAACCACGAGACCTCACGCGTGTGCAGAGGAGGCAGGCTCACCGAACCACGAGACCTCACGCGTGTGCAGAGGAGGCAGGCTCACTGAACCACGAGACCTCACGCGTGTGCAGAGGAGGCAGGCTCACCGAACCACGAGACCTCACGCGTGTGCAGAGGAGGCAGGCTCACCGAACCACGATAATCACGTGAACAGAGGAGGCAACGTATATAACAATGAGCATGGATTAGAGTTCGACTGCAGCCTCCATACCTTGTAAAGCCGAATTTGGATGTCTTAGATTTGTGAACTTTTAAGAGAAGTACGGCAGATGGGAATGGGAACCGAAGACCACGTCGTTAAGCGTTGGAATGAATGAATGAATGAATGGTTGCTTAGAGGCACATCAACCACTAAGGTTATTTAGTGCCTAAAAATGGTAAAAATGAATGAATGGTTTCACATTGACACAATAAAGTGCCAAAACAGTTAAAATACAAACGTAATATTGACTAGAAACAAAATGTAAATGTTAATAATAATGTTAAGCGTTGGAGGATGAGAAACGAGCAGATGAGGCAAATTCGAGGGCAACTGAGTTGGAGACTGGACAGCTTCTTCAGGTCTGTGAGGGCCTCCGTGTTCCTGAGGCCTGGTATCTTGCAGCCTAGGTCAGGCATTATGCCCCTTATCTCCACATAATCACCGGCTGAGGCAAAGCTCAGGTCAAAGCTCAAGTTCACATCCCCTTGAGGGTTCATATCATTCACCAGTGCGTTTATGTCCCCTGGAGGCTGATCCCCATCGAGGAAGATATCATTGCTGTGCTGAGTAAGTAATTGTTTTTTCCTGGCCAGTACTCGAGGGCATGCCAGGGCCCCTCTGAACACTAGTAGTCCAGTCAATATATGACAAAAAATGGCCAAACCCGGAACAAATTAGAACAGAAATGAAACTGATAGAAAATGTCTCAGAAGAGTCTAGAGAATAACATAGTAAAAGTCTACCAAAATCCAAGTAGTGGAACAATGCGTAATTTGCATAGATCCAAAATGGCCGACACATGGCAGGGCAAATCTTAAAAATTATATAGCCTGGCTCCTATTTGATACATTTGAGTAATCTTAGAGTCTATTTTAATTTTTTTGGACATGAGAAATCCATTGGGAAACTTTTCAAAATGCTAATACCCATATTTGGTACTCTTCCTCTAAAAAATGACAAATAAAGTAGAGAAAGAAGTCGAAAATTAGCACTTTGTTTGTATTTTGATTATATCTGTCTGTTTTACATCATTTCTGGGATATCTTCTACAACACATATTATTCTACAATAACAAGTTATCAAAAGGATAGAGAACAATAATTTTCAAATAGAATTTTAAAAAAATGTGTTTAATGACCTATTGCAAGTTATAGGTGACTATTAGTGGTGATCATTCACACACAGGGAGGCAATCCCCTGCTATCTTCAAAAAGTGGGGAGGGATCTTAAACCTGCTGCCTGACATAGACACTCAGGTTCATGAGACCTCGGTTTTTAGTCTCATCCAAAAATCACCTTCCATCACTAAAGAATGTGAAAGGACCATATTTAAAATTTCTATGGTATGACACCTTGATCTCAGTCCCACATAGTGGGTTGGAAAGTACCATTTATTGTCTTTGGTATAACAGTTATTTCTTTGCTGTTATTTGTTTTGTTATTTTTTTCTTTTGTTTTTCTTCTGTTCTTTGCCTCATAATTAGATTAACTAATTTCCTAGGATTGTACTAGCAGCTTTGAATGCTTCAAAGTAAAAGCTGAATTTACTACCAACACCAAATAGTACCATAAAATATGTGATAATTACTTCCAGATTGTATACATTACAATACTAAACCTAGCTTAATAATAAGTATTATTTTCATCATCATCCATTTTTGCAGACTCCTCTGCATTGTCTGCATGCAGTTGAACAGTCTAGCCCATGCAACTGCATTGTCAAACATACTGAACAAAGTGTCCATCAGAAAAACCTGGAATGTTTACACCATCACAAACTGCTGCACTATATTTATATTGTGTACCTGCATGAAAGCCCCAAGTTTATGCAGAGTCTGATTAAAGCATTCACGAAATGAGGCTTACAAGCACCTTTTCCTTACAGTGTAATTTATATGTTTATATCCCAAACTTTGCAATCAAATGTCATTACCCATCTGATTTCACCAACATCAAGGTCTGTGCCATTTGAAAGGAGAGGGTCTTCTACTAAAATCCAAATCATCCATTGGACACTTTGTCAACAAATTTTGTTTAGCTGACCACTGATCTAGTGCAAACAACTGCATAGTAAAGTTTTCTAACAATGGGGCACCTTCACATTGGGGCAATGAAGTGATTTGGCTCACAGAGGCCGGTTTGTCCATTATTGTTTGCACATTGGTACAGGCCTAAAACCTGATGGTGCAGTTGGATACTAAGACCTAGCTGCAATGGAGCCACTACTACACTTGGATGAACCAATGCTTAAACCAATGCCTAAACCAATGCTTGGCCAACTGATGCTACTTTAACTTTTGCATCAGCTCCTTTAATGATATTCTGAGGAAAGAGGAAGCTCATGTGGCAATGTCTTAATGTCTTGGGGGCCCCCATTTTCTCTCAAACTTAGGTTACCACATAGAAAGTTCAAAGCTGATGGCAAGAAGGTTTAGTGCATCGCAAAAACTGACGACCCAAAATCTCTTGACTCGAAAGTATCTGGTAGTAATCTGAAGACAAACTCCATCTTTGCCAGAGAACCTATTGAAATTCTTCATTGGTCTGCTAGATGACCGCTCAGATAAAAGAAACAATAACTATTGGTTCTCCTGGCATAAGGGTTCTTTGTCCAACCAGAGGGACAGTAAAGGCAGATGCTATGAACAATGTCATTGTGAATTCTGAAGTTTTAACTGAAGTCTGGGAAGAGGCTTTAGATTATGTTAGAGATTCTAAAATGTGCAGTAGAATTAGAGGTGTATTAGATGTGTACATGAGATGTTTTGACTTTATCATTGTTATAGTCTTATTAAAATCCGTTATAGTCCACATAGTTCTTGAAAAGAATACTCCAACATTAAATTCCATAATTAATTTTATGATTACTAATGGTGCATAGTTTATAAAGTGAAATTCTTGTAATGCCAGCAACAAATGCTACCAGTGAACAATCATTCAGTGCTCTTAGAAATGTGAAAACATACCTATGGGCCAGCATGACACAGAAGAGACTAAATGGTCTAATGACAATTCACGTTCATAAAGATTACACAGATGATGTAAACCTAATTCATGTTGCCAATTATTTTGTATCTGTTGTATCATGAACATATGAACATATCTGTAATTACCACCCCCTCCTGTCTGAAGCCTGTCTGCAGACCAGGCCTTAATGGCTGGGTAGTGGAGCTGGGTAGTCACCTAATGTACTGAATATACAATGTATTTCATAGCAGAATGATACTATCATCATATGAAATACATTACAAGAAACACTACATAAACTATTTCCTTATCATGGCCTTAAAATAACTGCTTTACACCAACAGCAAGGGCATAATATTATTTCAGTGTGCAGGGAACTTTTAATCATACAAAAAAACCTGAATGTAAGCCTGAAATAGGGTGAAACGTCAAATGAGAGGCAGCCATTTTGAATTTATGCACATTAGGTGGTGTTCCACTAAGTTGATTTTGGTAGACTTTTTATATGTTCATCTGGGTAACATTCTGAGACAAATAACACCAAAATGGTTTCTGTTCTAATTTGTTCTGGGTCATTTCATATTTTGACTGGACTATAGATGCGCCCTAGGTGTTGGCGACACCCTGGGTCTGGCACATAGCTGCTTGAATGGTGATTGCAGCTTGCAACTGGACTTGCATAGTAGAAATCTAATCTCTCACAGTGGCTGTCGTCGCAGCTTTTACCTCTTGGATGGCGATGTAGGTGCGAGTGCAGTTACTCGTACTGGTACAGGCGTGGGTGCTGCTTGGACCGTTTGCATCGGCTGTGGCTGGTATAGGGGATGTATGATGCCCTCCAACCTGAAAGGTTCCCACTCACTGGCATCTGACGGGCCATGATGTCTTAAGTAGATGCTAAACTGGCAATTAATGTCAGCCCAACACTGCTCCACCCTTAAAAATGATTAAACAGGCCAATTTATTGAATTCGTATATTATCAAAATCGATGTTTAACAGTCATAGCTCTTTGACAACCAATCCAGCGCAATTGCCACTTGGAACGCACAAAAACAGTAATATGTTTCTTAAAATCTGTGTAAGGAATAAGCATATTTATTAGTGTCGATTGCCGTCTCTAAATAAAAAATATGCTAACCACATGCTCACCTTTTATAAAACCCTCTCGTATAAATGTTTCTAAACGTACCAGATGGTCAATAGTACTTTGAGTTTTTTCTAAAGCCAGTCTGTGCAACTGAAGTATAAGCCGCAGTTTCTAAAAACCAAACTAAACACTTGTTAATCATTTGTTCCATTGTCTTACAAATACAACTTGTTAACGCAATAGGACAATAATTATTTCAATCTGACGAGTCTTTGCCAGGTTTGGGAATGGGAATGATAGTGGCTTCACTCGTTGAAGAAGGAAAATTCCCAAATGTTATTAAAAATTATCAAAAGATGACCAAGTGATTGGTCAGGGAGGTGTTTGAGGATTTGATGATTAGGTCCAGGAGAAGTATGATGGGATTTATCTAAAGAAAGATTTATTTAAATGTGATATTGTGAATGGTTTATTATACTGTTCAAAGTTATTAGATATGAAATTAGTTGGTTTCTTTCTTTTCTATTTTTTATTTGTTGGAATTTTGTAGAATAATTATCAGATGAGGAAATCTTGGAAATGGTTTGACCTTTTCTGTTACCTATTTCAGTGGGATTTGTAATTAATTGATATGGTGTGCATGCGTGAGGTGCAATATGGACGTGTTTTGATTTTGGTCCGATCTTGTCGTGATTATCGGCATTTTCTGACGTTCTATCGAATCTTATACGTTCTGTTTTCAAACTCACCTGTTCAGTCGCACTTTTGTCTCAATTTCTATACGTTCTTGTGACTCCAGTGTGCGTTTTCGGTGTAAAATCTGATCTGTTTCGAGGGTCGGATTTAGCTTCGCCTTGAAAAGGCGTGGCGCTCGAGGTGCAGAGCTGGTTGTACTCATGCAAGACGTACACCTGAACTATTCCTCCATTGTAAGCTTGGAACCACCTCCTTGCTTTTTTTGTTATCTAACCACCTAGATAACCTCTGCCTAACCACCTAGGCTCTACCCAACCACCTGGGTCTCTCTAACTCTGTTTTCAATATATTGAAAACACTCTGCCTAACCACCTAGGCCTCAAATTTCCTACTTCTTGTCCCGCCCGTGGACAAAGACTACCCTGCTGCCTTAACGTAGCATCCTGCCTAAATATTTCGTGATAAAACGTTCAGAATATTTCTAGGCATACAACTTTTATATACTCGTATATATTACATTTATATATACAATCTCTATATAAATATTATTTAAGCTGAAATTTTTATCAGTGTCTATTTTGGGCCCGTGTATACACATTATAGACCGTGGCCAGCTTTTTGACACTTTCATCAACGGTTTTGCTGTACCTGAGCTCGCATATTGAGAACTCTCACGGGAGCTCATAGCTGACATTAATCCGTTTAAATATAACCCCAAATCTAATTCCCACTTACCCCGCCATCTGTTCGGAAAGGATTGTATATTGAAAATGGCTATCACTACTCGCAGAGCTGCAAAAGACGTATTGGAAGCGGGCCCCGAGGCGCCTGCTACCCCACCCGTTCATGCAGCCCTAGAGTTACCTACCCTTTCTCCCGCTGACGAGTTGGCGGTCTTGAGAAAGACATATGATGATTTAGTCAGGCTAAATGAGTCTAACGTCGCCTCTAACAACCGGCTGACGGATAGGATCAGAGCCCTGACGGAAGACAGAGACTCGCTCGAGACCGACAATGCAGCTCTCTCTGCCGAGCTGGCCTCTGCATTAAGAACTATCAAAGAAAAGGATGAGCTGCTAGATACCTTCTTGCCATCCTCGTCTGATGTGAGGGGTCCGAAAGCAAAGAAAAGTGTCCAGCTCCTTGTAGTCCTACCCAAAGATCAACATCGGGACGCTATTACGGCAGGCATTGTCAGATCTGACTGCTCGGTAAAGACGTCGGCGGAAAATCTCAATTTCTTAGCCACTAGATCCGATAGGACTACAGCAGCGGATCACCTGATAATTCTTCTATTATGGCTGGTGGACTCTGCGAACCTCTTTTCAACGTCATCATAGATGAAGTCGAGAAGATCCGGGCGAAAGGCCCTACTGTCGCAGTGATCTCAGCACCACCACCGATGGGAGCCACCAAAAGAAAACAGTGGATGGTGTTAAATAGCCTGCTTTCCTCTCACGAGCTGGTGGGCTTTGATTTCGTACGTATCCCTCTGTTCAAGGGATCTATTACGAAAGTGCTATCGCCTGATGGTACTCCTCTGCAAGAGACATTGGACACTATCATTAACACGATTAACAATGCAGTTATTCCTGATAAACAATATTGGATGTAAAGGATCTAAGGGCACCAGAAAACGGATCCAGCAAACTATTCCAGACTCTCAATTGGATGCCCATCCAGGAGAGAATAGACTACAGAAAAGCTATCATGGCTTTTAAAAGTCTAAATGGCTTAGCCCCGAAATATATGACTGATATGTTTTCATATGTAGGTGATACTCACAACAGGCAAACACGAGCTGCTGCAAATGGAGATTTAGCAGAAAAATCTGGCAAACACAAGGACATATACCAGCATAGTTTTGTGCCTAGTACAATTAGAATTTGGAACAACCTGAAATCAAATATAAAGGATTCTATGAGTGTAAACAGTTTTAGATCAGCCTACCTGAGAGACTATTTTAACCACTAGGTCGCCTGCTTTTATCAAGTTTTTATGCATTTTATCCTTGTATATACTGTACATAGTTAGTTTATCCTAACCTAGTAGCTCTTTTAACAAGAGGGCCCTTTGGAAGATAAGTATTAAGTTGCTTAAAAGTGTAACCCTCATGAAATAAAGATTATTATTATTATTATTATTATTATTATTATAAAGTGGAGTACATCCCTCCACCGACCTCCGATGACGATGTGATGGTCGTCTCCTCTCCAGTGCCTCCACGTCGTAGCAGAAAACCACAGATCAACAAATCCATGTTGATGATGACTCGGCACTGGTGAAATTCTTCGGGCCTCGTGATGCTGTAAAGAAGGCTCGTACACGGGTACAAAGAATCGTGGACAATATGTGACATTCGTGGCCAGAGCCAAACAGTGTAAAAGACATTCTTGATTTCAATTTCGATTTCAACATCTACAATATTCATGTACGAAATATAGTTGTAAATAAAACTGTCTTTTCACCACATATCCATAAATGTGCATGTTCTTGCTTGCGTCTGTCAGCTCGTAACTCTTTCCAATCCCCTCTATCTTCTTTCAATAAAATTGGAATTAAAGGCACAAATATACCCATTTCTTTTAAAACAAATAGCATTCTTCTCTGCCAATGGCACCTTGACATATTAAACATCACCAATAACTTGAAGAATGTGAATCTCGTCCTTATCAATAAATATGACCTAAGACACCTTGAAAATTTGAGCCCGATATACAATACGTGCCTCAATTACCCCGTCACCTGTCATATTAATGATAAGCTAAACAAGCATCCAATACTACAAAATCTTACCCTCAGTGATGCTCTGTGGAACATATATCTATTTGACTCTGGCGAGTTACCTGTTCTTTTCCCAAGTTATGACATAACGAGTGTTAATAATCAGTTAGATAATCCCTCAACCACATATAAACATTCGCTCATATCAAAACAAGATCAAACACATGGCAGCTGGGAAACCACGCCTACTTCGATCACATGGTCAAAATCAACCAATCAGAGCCATCCTCGCTCGTATGATCTAACACAATGGGTTCAGGAACCAACCCATAGGTTAGGGAATACACTTGATCTAATCATGACCTTCAAGGGTAACAAATTCCTGGAGAGCCACCTGGTGGATGAATACTTATCTGATCATAAAATGATTTAGATATACCTAAATATTTCACCTCCAAAACCCCCCAAAAAATCTATCAAATATAGGAATTTCAAGGGACTGGATCTTGAGTCCCTAAAGAGTGACATCAAATCCCTAACTGATAGAGACACAAGTTGGGAACACTTATCTTTGAATGACATGGTGAGGTACTATGACAGGGAACTAACATCACTCATGGATAAACATGCTCCGATCAAGGTTGCCAAGGTCACTCAGCGCAAACCTGTACCTTGGATGAGTGACCAATTAAAGCTGGAAAGGTCTCTCAAGAGGAAGCTTGAGAGGAAAATGAACAAGACTGATTCTCAGATTGATAAAGAATTATACAAGTCTCAGAGAAATAAATATAATTCCTTGCTGAAATCGTCTCAATCCACATACTTCTCCAACCTGGTCGAAGAAAACAAATATGACCCTAGGAAACATTTTAGAGTCATAGACACAGTCATGCACAAGAAAAAGGACACACCAATGCCCCACACCGACTGTGAAGTCACTCAAGCTGAAAAGTTCAACACATTCTTTCCAGAAAAAATAGAAAGAATTCGCGAAGAAATTGACATGGCTCCACTCAGCCATGGTCTGCCACCAGGTGACACTACGAACAATTGTATAGCATGTCTGGAGAGGTTCACACCTTTAACAATAGACGACGTGCGTAAATTGGTCAGGAGGTCTGCAAAGAAATCATGTGAGCTGGATCCTATTCCAACCTGGCTCCTGCTTGACCTCCTTGATGACCTCCTACCAATAATTACTTCCATCATAAATAAATCACCGATTGAATCAGAAGTATCAGAAAATATGAAGATAGCAATCATAACACCCCTATTGAAGAAACTTGGTCTAGAACTGGTTGAGAAAAACTACAGGCCCGTTTCAAACCTTACATTTATCTCAAAGCTAACTGAGAGGGCAGTAGCCGACCAGTTAGTCCCTCATCTTGTAAGGAATGGCCTTACTGACAAGTTCCAATCTGCCTACAAGGAATATCACAGTACTGAAACTGCTTTGTTAAAGGTGCAAAATGATATCTTGTGTGCACTAGACAACAAAAAGTCAGTCATCTTGCTGTTGCTAGACCTCTCTGCTGCCTTTGACACCATTGACCATCAAATCCTATTTGATAGACTGGAGGCCAGATGTAACGTCAAAGGTCACGCCCTCTCCTGGATTCGGTCATATCTAAGGAACAGGAAACAATGTGTGAAGGTTGGGACACATAGGTCATGCCCGAAGTCCATAAAATATGGAGTACCACAGGGCTCAGTTCTGGGTCCCATACTGTTCACCATTTACATGACACCCCTCTCTGACATTCTGACCAAATATGGTCTGAGCTATCATATCTACGCAGATGATACTCAGATCTACATCCCTGTTGACCATACTTCCCCCCACCTGGGGGACATAAGCAGACACAAACTTGAGGAATGTGTCTGTGCGGTCAGAAACTTCCTTATATCTAATAAGATGAAGATAAATGATGGAAAGACAGAGATGCTCATATGTACTGACAAGTACAATACTGCAACTCGCAGTAGTATCCCTGACACAATCAGAGTTGGTAACTCTGATATCTCTCCCAGTGAGTCAGTGGTGGATCTTGGTATCACATTTGACTCTAATATGGACATGAAGGCTCAGATCAGAAAAATGTGTCAGAAGGGCTATTATCATATCAGGAACCTTGCAGCCATTAGACATTGTCTAGACGAGAAGACTGCTGTAACACTTACCCATGCTTTTGTTACATCTACTCTGGATTATGGTAATGGCCTGCTGGCTGGTCTTCCTAAAATCGACATTAGGAAGCTTCAATACCTCCAAAACTCTGCAGCACGTGTTGTAGGAAAAATTAGGAAATTTGATCACATCTCAGGAAAACTACAGGAATTGCACTGGCTCCCTGTACATGCGAGAATAGACTTTAAAATCCTTCTCTTATCCTGGAAGGCCTTAAATGGTAAGGCTCCGTCTTACTTACGTGATCTACTCCATATCAAAGATGGGGAACGCTGCCTAAGATCCAACGATGGCACCCATCTACAAGTACCTAAAACTAGGCTAAGGACAGTCGGTGACAGGGCCTTTTCATATGTCGGCCCTAGACTCTGGAACACCTTCCCTACTGAGATTAGTACTTCAGTCTCCTCATTCAAGAATAGACTGAAAACTCATCTCTTCAGGACTCATGTTCTGAACACAGCGCTATGAACAGACAAATTTTATTATTATTATTATTATTAACATGGCCACTATGATTTAGATGTTTGATCCTTGCTCCACCTCCCTTCCCATTAATTTACCCACCATATACCAGCATGTTTTACTTGGTGAATGTGTATTTAATTTAGAAACATAATCTTTCCAACTTTTTCTTTTGTTTTTTTTTTCTTTTTAGCTTTTTAAAGCTTTTTGCGCTCCTTGACAGATTTTTTGCTCTCGTGATTAAACCAGGATTTTTCTTTAATTTTAGAATTTGGCTTTGATTTGTGAATACACCCATCAGCAATATCATACAATGTATCTGTAAAAACTTGATGAGAATCATCTACATTGTTAAAAATTTCTGGAGTTATTTTGTTAAAACAGGATTTTGGAAATTTTGCCAAATCAGCTTTTCCACTTGGGAATTTGTTTGTCTGGTGGAGGAAAATGGTTATTTAAAATAATGGGGTAATGATCACTACCCCATTGATCTTCCTCTTCTTCCCAAGAATAGTTTAAAAACAAATTTGGAGTGTACATGGAGAGATCTATTGATGTTTAAGAGCCTATAGCAGGATGTAAATATGTCAGAGAATCGTAATTCTCTGACACAGACAGGCACAGACTAGTGTTATTTTTAAAAATCTATTATACGTCCTTTGGCATCAGTATTATTTCTGCCAGCCCAAAGATAGTTGTGAGCATTAAAGTCACCAACTAACATATATCTTTGTGGCAGCTGATTTGTTATTTAAATCTGTAATATTAATTGGTTCACTTAGTGGCAAATATAATAAACATATTGTTACTGTATTGTGCAAGTTAACCCTGGCTGCAAAAGCATGTAAATTAGTATTTAAAGTTATTTTGCTTTGGGGCATGCAGTATTTAACAAAAATGGAAACTCTGCCTTATGCTCAATCCATTGCATCTATTGAACCAACTTTATTAAAGGGTTGCATCTATTGAACCAACTTTATTATAAGGTACATATCCCTTAAATGTTGTTGAGTGTTCTTTAAAATTAGTTTCTTATAAACAAATAACAGATGCATTATATTTTTAAGCTTATAACTCCAGTTCTGGCCTGTTTGCCTCAAATCCTCTGCAATTCCACTGTATGATATTGCCGATAGCCATATTTAGTATAATTAGAAAAAATATATGATTTAACATAATCACTTTACAATTATGTTTCAATTAAGTTTACAATTATGTTTCAATTGCACAAGAGTAAAATTCATATCTGGAGGAACACCTGTGTCCATCCTTTCTAAGAACTTAGTTCTATTTATTTTACTTTTAACTTGATCTTTGATATCTTTTTTGTCAGATTTATGTACTGGTCTATTACTATTGATACTTTTTTATTAGATGATGTAGAGGGAGTTTGTGAAGACGGTCTAGTGGATGTTGCTGTTGGTTGAGTTATTACTGGGATAGTGGATGTCGGAGTCTGAGTAGACATTGCTGAAGATTTTGTGAAAAAGAAATAATTTTTGTCATTGATTGGCCATGTAATTTCGGTCTGAATTGCTATAGATTTTGTGTCTTTAGATTTTAGAGAGCTGGCATAAGATGGCTTTGTTGTGTTCAAACTTTCTACTTGCTTGTATGCCTCTGGAAAAGATATATTTTCAGTGTGTCGTATTTGCTGAATTTCCTTCTCTTTTAAAAAGGAAGGACAATTCCACAAATACGATGGGTGATTGCCTTGGCAATTGACACATTTTATTATATTTGACAAACAATCTTCTCCACTATGCTGAGCAGTACATTTTGGGCATGTTGCATTACCTTTACATGGATCAGATCCATGTCCATGCCTCTGACACTTGAAGCAGTGCATAGGATTTGAAATAATAACATCAACTCTAACATTCAAATATCCAACTTTAATAGATGTTGGAAGCTGCACTACTTCAAATGTCAGAATAAACCTATTGATAAGAATTTTGACACCATCCTTTTTTACATCCTTTTTCAGCTCATCCACTATTTACTCCTTTTTTATTGTTGAGAGTTTTGTGAGCTGTTTTAATAACAGAAACTGGCCAACATTTGGCATCGTAGAAGAATGTCCACATGGCTTTTCAGCTCAATCAATAATTTATTTCCCATCTTTTTAACAGTTTTTGGTACCCCGGTAATGCTTTGTGTCCCCCTTGCAATTGCAAAGGGGGACATTTTTGCCAGGGTATGTTCAGCGTTGAAACTTTCTGCAATTAAAAATCTAGGCCATCTATTCTCATTTTCATTCAAATTATTATACGAGTCTGTTTCTGTATCAGCCCTTTGTCTTTTTCGTTTGTTTGATGCCATATGTGTTTTGTTTATTATGCATTGCCTTACTCTGACTCTCTGATTACCATATATTTCATCTTAATGGAGAATTTATCATGATTGAGAGTATTTCTAAAATATAAGACATTTAAACTGTTAGATATAACTTGTAATGAGGAACAATGTAATGATTCAGGTAGATCTTTATATCTCACCATTACGTTTGATGAAAACGATGAACCTATGTTACTTGTAAATATATATGCCCCTACAAGAGACAAACTTGATTGGCAACTGAACTTTCTTGATAAATTGAAACAAAATATTGCCACAATAAATTATGTACATTTATTGATAGGGGGTGATTTCAATACTGTTTTTTGTCCAGACATGGATAAAGAAGGGGGTGATATGATTAATTGTGTAAATAAATACACTAATGAGTTGTTAAGTTTTATGAAAGCAAATGAGCTTCAAGATGTTATCCGCATGATGTATTCTGACAAAAAGTTGTTCACTAGAGTTCAGAGAAAGCCAAGGGTATTTTCTAGAATTGATCACTGGTTGCTATCTGCACATACATGCAATTATATTTCATCAGCCTCTGTTCTCCCAGGCATAAAATCAGTCATAGTGTAATTGAAAGTAATGTTCGTGGATGTGGTTACTGGAAATTTAATGCAAATCTGTTGCATGATTCTGATTATGTTAAGAATATGAAAGAGCTTTTTACTCACCTTAAAAAAGATACTGAATATATAGAGGATAAAGGGCTCAAGTATCTTTTATATCAAATGTGCAGGCAGAGGGTTAACATTATCACATTCATTTGTTGTTAATAAGAAAAAGAAGGAATATAAAAATATTTACAAAGAATATGACATGTTTTAAACTATATCAACATAATAGTGATGATAAAGACATATTTCTAGAATATGAAACAGTTAAGAATGAAGTGGAGGCTTTGAAAAGAGAAGAAGCCAATGGTGCCATAATCAGGTCAAAGGCCAGGTGGACAGATGATTGTGAAAGAAACACCAAATACTTTTTGAATTTAGGAAAAAAGAAATGCTATAAATTAAAACATTGTAAAGTTGACAGCTGACAATGATACTGTCATAGAGGATACAGATAAGATAATGAAAATGTGTGAAAACTTCTACAAAACATTATATAGTGAGCCCCCATCTGAGCAGAATGATGACTTGGGCATTGTAACATTAAACAGTTTTTTCCCAGTATGTTACAGTATTAATCATGCATACAAAAATTATCTGAATTATCTTTTGATCAAAGACGAGGCATCATTTCACTCATCCCAAAAAAAGGGAAAAGTTGTTTACTTCTTAAAAATTGGCGACCGATTTCACTTTTGAACACAGACTATAAAATATTGACAAAATCCCTAGCTCATAGATTACAGGATGTTTTGCACACAATAATCGATTCTGATCAAACAGGTTATATTAGAGGAAGGTATATAGGAGAAAATATTAGGACAATCTCAGATTTAATTGATTTCACAAGTTTAAGAGATATGCCTGGTATTATCCTTTTAATAGACTTTGAAAAGGCCTTTGACACCATTCGATGGTCTTTTTTACTCAAAAGTATGAAATATTTTAACTTTGGTGATAGTTTTATTCATTGGATAAAGGCCATATACAATAATATTGAAAGTTTGGTTATTAATAATGGTCATTTTTCCGACAAATTTTCATTGACAAGAGGAATCAGGCAAGGATGCCCAATTTCTCCTTATTTGTTTATAATAGCTGCTGAAATCATGTCTATCTCAATAAGAAACAACCAATCAATCAGAGGCATAATGGTCGATGAGACAGAGATAAAGCTGTCACAACTGGCTGATGATACAACTATATTTGTATCAGACATAAATTCAATGGAAAATACCCTAACTTGTTTACAAACATTTTATCAACTATCAGGATTGAAATTAAATTTAGATAAAACCATCGCTGTAGGTATTGGTTCTTTGAAAAGCTTTAAGCTAGACAAAACGTTTGGTGCAGCATGGACAGATGGTCCCATTACAACTCTTGGTGTTACAATAAGTAGTGGCCCAGATATTGACCATGAAACATCTTTTGTTCCATGTTTAAGAAATGCTGTTAATGTTCTCAATATATGGAAACAAAGAAAATTATCACTGAAAGGAAGGGTTGCTATTTTGAAGGCATTGATTACACCAAAATTTCTATATCCTGCTTCTAATTTGCCAGTAACTACTTCCTTTATTGCCAATGTTGAGGACATTATCACAGACTTTATATGGGATGGTGGACAGCCAAAAATTTAGAAAAATGTTGTAATACAGGATATAAAAGATGGTTGTATTAAGGTACCAGATCTTCTTAGCTTGGTTAAGGCCAACAGAATAATGTGGGTAAAAAGGGCATTAGAAAGTAATGGAAAATGGAAGTCAGTATTACTGTGCTTGTTGAAACCTTTGTCAATTGAACATTTCACCTATTCTAATTTACCTGTGGTAACTTCTGGATGAAGTGATAGATAATCTCCAGATACCCTTTTATAATCAAATGTTTCTATTTTGGAATCAACTGAAACCGGAACCAGACAATGCTTTAAAGTTTAAGAATGAGATAATATAGATATACTACTGCTCCAATAAAAATCAAAAAGGGTCAAAAAGTGCGAAAACAAGGAGTAAAAACCTTAAATCTTTACTGTGGTCTGATTTTTACAAAAGTGGTATTATCAGAATGGGTGATTTGTTTAGTGATAAGAATGAACTTACGGATTATAGACAATTTGTAGACAGATATAATGTAAAATGTGATATATTAAGATTTTATAAATTAAGGAAGGCAATTTCAACTGAATGGGTGGAGGCTATATCACTGTTACCACACAATGCTTTAGTCCCATCCTTTTTGTCACTGTAAATCAATCTCAGACTCACCAGTACAGATTTAATAAATATAAAAGCAAAATATATATATTGTGCATTTGTAAAAGAAAAAGTAGAAAAGCCAACTGCCTTGCATAAACGGGAGGTTACCTATGGTATTGAGGATGATTGGAAAAGTATATTTTATCTGCCATATTCAGGTACAAGAGACACAAGGTTACAGGCATTCTAATATAGAATACTACACAGAATTTTACAGTGTAGAAAATGGTTATACACAATGACTGTCATTGATTCTGATTTATGTAATACATGCAATGCTATAGATGATATTGAACATTTTCTGTTCTCATGTTCAACAACAAGAGTGTTTTGGGGCCATTTGGAGAGATGGTGGAATAGAGTGTCACAATGTAAGGTCAAATTGACTCTGAAACACATCATATTTGGAATATATTATGATTTAAACTGTTTTGCTGAAATTAACTTTATTATACTACTTGCTAAACATTATATTTATATAAAAAAACATTATAAACAAATATGCTTTTTTTGCCTTTTTGGGCATACTGAAACATAAATTAGTAATTGAAGAGAATATACATAAAGTGAATGGTACATTTCATATTTTTGAAAAAAAAAATGGCAAGCTATTTACAATGAAATATAAACTGCATAGTCACTTCTCACCAACTGTCCATACCAACATGGGTTCAACGTCTTCTTATCAATCATAAATCTCCTTATCATCTTTTCTATCTGTCATCCTATATTTGTTTTACATAAACCTTATTTTTCTTTCAAATTAGTTTTTGAAAATTGGAAAAATTTGTGGAGCTATATTCCACAAGCTGGATGGGCTATATCAGGCCCTAACGTCCTCCTGTCTAGGGTGAATATTTGGGTTCAAACAGGTGTGTTGCAACGGAACTGGTATTACTACCAAACCAGTCCAGTACTCAACCTGCAGAACTCCATATCCTCTCCTTACGTGCCGTACCTCACAGCAAACAAGGTGCCATGGTTATGAACTTATGAACAGACAAATAAAGATGTCTTTGTATAGGTCAAACTTTCTACTTGTTGACATGCCTCTGGAAAAGATGATTTCAATGCGCTGAATTTCCTTCTCTTTTAAAAACAAAAGATAATTCTGTGAATATGATGGGTGATTGCCAAGACAATTCACACATTTTGTGATATTTGAAGTACAATCTTCTCCAGTGTCCTGTCCGCTACATTTTGGGCATGTCACATTACCTTTACATTGATCAGATCCATGTCAATACCTCTAACACTTGAAGCAGCAGATACAGTTTGGAATGAATGCATCAACTCTAACGTTCAAATATCCAACTTAAATAAATGTTGGAAGTTGTGCTGCTGCAAATGAAAGAATAAATGTATTGATAGGAACTTTGACACCATCCTTCTTTATAAGAATTTGCTTGCACTGGACAACATCCTAAACTTTCAGCTCATCCACTATCTCCTCGGAGACTCCCAATAAATCTGGGAATTTGATTTCTCCTTTTTTATTGTTGAAGGTTGTGTGAGCTGTCATATTGTTGCCCACAGGTCCAGTTATTACAACAGCTCACAAAACTCTCAACAATCGCATTAAAACAGATCCAGATGATAAAATACTTTCATATATATCTGATGAACATGTTATTTTCCTGAGAATGTAAAAAAATGCTTGCCAACAGAATTTATTTGGAAAGTCTTGAAGAATGACTATATTTTGGCTATATCTGAATTCTTGTATCTGAAGCTTTATTTACCTTTGCATTTTAGTTTACAGGTATGTTTAATGTCAATTGTTACTTACACAAATAGATCATAACACACATTAATGATCTTTTTGATGCATTTTTATCCACATTTGTATTAAATCCAAACAGAAACTGTCATTGGCATTTTATGCATCAAATATTGTCAATCAAATCTACATCAAATTCCTTTTACAGTTGAATGGTTTTAGTAAGGAGCCATATAATAATACTATATCAAAATTAAATCATTCACTTGAATGATCACATGCTATTCTTTGTGTACTAATACGTCTTTGGGTCATTTTTTCCACGAACACAACGATTGTATCTTATAAGGTTTTCTATCTGTTCATCCATTGGAACTACCAGAAACAATATAAATCTGCATTTCATTTCTCTGCATCTTTCACTATTGTAATCAATAGTGTAATCTTTGATAAGTGTTCCTCTGGCAGAATTGGGAGAATCACACAAGAGAGTATGAAAAACTTCAACTGTCAACAGATGTGCACCTTCACCTTCTACCTGGTCTTTGACCATTTCACTCAACTGCTCAAGACGACATCTGCAATCCCAGGGATTACCTTCCAATAACAAGTGAAAGTCATCACTCCGGTTCTGAACAAGGTCAAGGGCACGAATATTCTTTAACTGATTGTCTTTAAGGCTGAGAGATCTAAGATCAATTAATGGCTCTATGGCTTCTGGTTCAAAAACATTTATTTCATTTCCTTCAAGACTGAGGCTCTGTAGGTTTGTAACATATCTAAAATAGTCGTTTCTGTATTTAGATACCTTTTGTATTTTATTGAAATTTAAATCCATTCTAGTTATGTTTTGAAGTCTCTGAAATATACTCTTGAAATTTGAATTACTCTCCTTCAGTGTAATAAGGTTGTTGGATAATATTAGTATTTCTAATTTCTGCAAGGTTGATGATGGAATATCATCCCATAAGGCATCATCAGTTAAAGAACAGTGAGTTATTGACAGATATTTCAAGTTTGGCAGTGTGCCAATTAATGGCCCCCATGATTTCAGTGATATCTTTTGTCCAATTATTTCCAGAGATTCAAGGTTGGGTAGTCCCAGAGTAGCCAGATCATTTACCATGGGGTCCAAGCTTATTGTTACGTAACTGATGGTCTGACTTGCATGACCAAATGGTACATTACTTAATGATCTCAGCATATTGTTATCCATGAATAGATGAGCAAGGCTGGATAAACCTGCAAAATCTGCATTCTGAATTTGATGAATCGAGTTATAAGATAAATCAAGGAACTTTAGATTATGAAGCACATCAAGGGCAGTTGGTACAAAGGATAACCTGTTATGGCCAAGATCCAAACGAATAAGTGTCTCTTTTACATTCTGAAAAGCGCCAGCCTCAATGGATGATATCCTGTTGTGATTCAAAATAAGTTGTCTGAGAGAAGAGAGTGAAGTAAAAGAGTTTGCATTTACTGTTACAATCCTGTTATTTGAGAGTTCAAGTGACCTGATTGTAGAGGACACATTTCCATATTGGGAAGGAACTGAGGATAAAACAAGCATATTGCAATTAATCTGAGGGCGCTCCTGATTGATGCATGTACATCCTTCTAAGTTCACTTCCCTGGGTTCACATGGCTCCAACCAGCACTCCACAGTGTTCAATGTGATACACAACCAAACTAATGCAAACCTACAAAAAGATAAGGTTTCTGATTAGTGAACGCATGAGATTTTATGTAAATTTGGTATACTTGCCATATATCCTAAGGAGAGATAACAAAAATTGTAACTAAACATTATGTCTAGGATTGGGGTCATATTGAACAGTAGTGATAAAAGAAAACAAGGATTAACAAAACACCCATGGCACACTGACAAAAATGCTCCTACAATAAAACAATGTGATAATGATTCAATCTATGGATATACCCTGGTACAACATATGATGTAAAATATAGTTACTGACTCAAGATCAATAACAATTGTTGGATACAGTGATTATCGATAATAGTGATAGTATAATTGTAGCACAATGAAGGCATCCATTTAAATGTACTGTTCTGGAGCTTAAATGCACAAAAAACACAATATCAATACCAAATATTGTAATAAAAACATTAACTTGAACGTATTTAAATACACTTTACTTATACTCTACCACATAATAAGCGTAAGACTTAAATTGAACAATGTAGTAAATTATATTTTGTGTATTTACGTTTATGATTAAACCAATATAGACCATCTAGTTCAAAGTTACGGGTCGTGAACCATAACAAAGGTATGTCTTCATATTATGGGTTCGCCATCATCCAGGAAGATATTTAATTGGTTTGATTTTATCTAAACCAAACTCATGAATATATCTCGAAGAAAAACTACTTGTAGAATAAAAGATTGCAGAGTGTAGTTTTTTATTGATCCCTTGCAAAATCTGATTTTATTAATTTAAAACAACTTCTTGAGGCCAAACTACATTTAATTGTTAAAAAGAGGATTTTCCAACATAGGTTAAACCAAAGTAATATTGTTTGTTTGGGGTTTTACATCACTTTCAACATTATTTCAGTCATTTTGTGATGAGACCTACTTGTAGCAGATATAGTGCTGCCTCACTGAATTGTCATGTCGCAGGTCCTTGACATAACAATCCGCTTAGTCACAGATTTAAATCATCAACAAATAATGAACAATCTGTTCCAGGTCTTACACAATTTACTATGCTGCTGATTTTTATAATAAATAATGTAACAGATAATATACTACCCTGTGGAACACCCATTTCCTGATCAAATACATCAGAAAATGATGAACCAACTCGGAGCCTGAATTGTCTATTTGACAAAAAATATTGAATACCTGGGTTCAGACCCACGACCTTTGGATCACCACAGAGGAACTGGTGCTAATAAACTGGCGCTCTAACCAACTGCGCCGCGGCCCATGCCCACCAAAGTAATAAGTCAAATATCAAAGCACAATCAGACAAGCAGCGAAGCAGACCATGCCTTTCTAATTTTCATCTCAAATTGAAATACATCATATTCCCCAGCAATCAGACAGTTGACAGTGATGCAACTGTAAAGTCTGCTGAATAAAATTGTTTTCTTTTCTCCTTCCTTTGCAAGATTAATAAGCCAAACGTATACTATTTTTAAGCACTCAGTCAAATTTCTTTTTTACACTTTCAGAATTGAAAACTGCATTCGGCAGACATATATCTGCAAATATTACAAATAGCATTGTAACAGTGATTACTTGCTGAATACGTCAATTTGAAAAAGGATACTCCAAGATCTATTATAAAAAATAACGACTTGAAACCATGAAACCATGTTGAATAGAAAATAGTTTCCTTGACTTCTTAATTCTTCATAGCTTGAAGTCTATTTCAATGATGCATCAAATCATTTGTTATTATTTATATTGTTGTGGTATCCAATACCTTCCATAGTTTTAAATGTTTCCATGAGATATGGATCAGAGTTTGAACAATGGGCTGAATTATCACTTTACTGAATATATACTACTTTTTTGTGCACTAGTACGTCTTTGGGTCATTTTTCCCACTGACACAACGATTGTATCTCAAATAGCTTTCGAATAGATCTTCTATTTCACCCCCCAAAAACAATAAGAATCTGCATTTCATTTCTCTGCATCTTTTGCTATTATAATCAATAGTGTAATCCTTGATAAGCGTTCCTCTGGCAGAATTGGGAGAATCACACAAGAGAGTATGATAAACTTCAACTGTCAACAGATGTGTGCCTTCACCTTCTACCTGGTCTTTGACCATTTCACTCAACTGCTCAAGACGACATCTGCAATCCCAGGGATTACCTTCCAATAACAAGTGAAAGTCATCACTCCGGTTCTGAACAAGGTCAAGGGCACGAATATTCTTTAACTGATTGTCTTTAAGGTTGAGAGATCTAAGATCGCTTAATGGCTCTATGGCTTCTGGTTCAAAAACATCTATTTCATTTCCTTCAAGACTGAGGCTCTGTAGGTTTGTAACATATCTAAAATAGTCGTTTCTGTATTTAGACACCTTTTGTATTTTATTGAAATTTAAATCCATTCTAGTTATGTTTTGAAGTCTCTGAAATATACTCTTGAAATTTGAATTACTCTCCTTCAGTGTAATAAGGTTGTTGGATAATATTAGTATTTCTAATTTCTGCAAGGTAGATGATGGTATATCATCCCATAAGGCATCATCAGTTAAAGAACAGTGAGTTATTGACAGATATTTCAAGTTTGGCAGTGTGCCAATTAATGGCCCCCATGATCTCAGCGATATCTTTTGTCCAATTACTTCCAGAGATTCAAGGTTGGGTAGTCCCAGAGTAGCCAGATCATTTACCATGGGGTCCAAACTTATTGTTACGTAACTGATGGTCTGACTGGCATGACCAAATGGTACATTACTTAATGATCTCAGCATATTGTTATCCATGAATAGATGAGCAAGGCTGGATAAACCTGCAAAATCTGCATTCTGAATTTGATGAATCGAGTTATAAGATAAATCAAGGAACTTTAGATTATGAAGCACATCAAGGGCAGTTGGTACAAAGGATAACCTGTTATGGCCAAGATCCAAACGAATAAGTGTTTCTTTTACATTCTGAAAAGCGCCAGCCTCAATGGATGATATCCTGTTGTGATTCAAAATAAGTTGTCGGAGAGAAGAGAGTGAAGTAAAAGAGTTTGCATTTACTGTTACAATCCTGTTATTTGAGAGTTCAAGTGACCTGATTGTAGAGGACACATTTCCATATTGGGAAGGAACTGAGGATAAAACAAGCATATTGCAATTAATCTGAGGGTGCTCCTGACTGATGCATATACATCCTTCTAAGTTCACTTCCCTGGGTTCACATGGCTCCAACCAGCACTCGACAAATTTCAGTGCCAAAAACATCCAAAGTAATGCAACCCTACAAATAAAATTCATATGGTTCAGAGGTTCTTGTATTGAAAATTGATCACAATTATGAGAATATTTTTATTAGCCATTAATTGTTAACACATATACTTATATCAAGGACTCGGTCAGGAAAAAGCAACGATTAATCATATTCTGCTGGTCATGCAAATAATCAATCTATCTAAGAATACAGGAACCATGAAGCTTGATAGCACTTGTAAAGTACGATTTATAATATCTGACTCTTGTAGTTAATGTACTTTCCATAGCATGTTTATGGTACCATCAAACTTACATTATGTATAGCTGCATTCATTTTCTTGACTTGTTTCTGGCTAAGATTAGGTTGCCCAGAGTGATTTGATGAACAGCAGCAATTTATATAAATCTATAGTATCAACTATGCTTACTATAAGTGTAAACTAAATGACATGCGACCATCATATAGTTTTTATATTTCTATCATCCTTGGGCAGTTCTCTCACTTCTGCAGCTTGTTGTCGCTGTCTCAACTTTTGCTGCTTTCTCACACTCCTTTAGCTGTTGAATATCTGCATTTCACCCATGGTTCAATGAGATACCTTGTGACAAATATCTCAAAAGGTAATGAAATAATCGTTGATGTCAACAAAAGTCGAAATAGTAGATTCCTTAATACTGTGTACATTGCACCGCAATTGCCACATTAAGTATTTAAGCCCAAGCCCCACGTCAGTGGCCTGAATAGATAAAATCTAGATACCTTGTGACAAATGTCACAATTGGTACTGTGAAAAATAAAACCAGATTCCTTAATACTGGTTGATATCTAACCTGACATGATAGGTCTTGACCTCTGAGCTGCAGACTCAGTGCACTTGCACTCTGATCTAATTCAGACACTGTCAAATATCAATGAATGAATAAATGAATGGTTCACTTACAGTACATCAACACAATGATGTCTTTCAGTGCCAAAGAGTAAACACAGAAACAAAATATTGACTAGAAACGATGTAAATGTTAATACAATATGTAGATATCAGAAACTACATATCACAATATATATATTACATCAAACAAATATAATAAATATGTATATTTTTTTTAAAACTTTGTTCAGTGCGATGTTCTGCAGTTTTTGATAAATAAGCCAATGACTTTAACAAAAGCTCTGCCCATAAAATTGATTATAAAGTGCTATTTGATTTAAAAAAAGATACTATCACAGATGTGTCTACAGTATCAAATAAAATATGTAAATATGTGGGTCTTGATCAATAGGTCAGTGACCTAAGTAAACAAGAGCTCCACCCTTAAAATTAGATATAGAGTCCTATTTGGTCTAGAAACGATACTATCACAGAGGTATCTGCAGCATCAAATATGTAAATATTGCATATAAAAATATTGAGTTCGTATATTATCAAAATCAATACACTCAATCGAAATATGTTTAAAAGTCAAAGCATTTTGACATCCAATACACTGAGGCTGATCTTCACCTTTAAAAAGATAGCTGAGTCAAACGACTATGTCCTATTCTTATACGACTTAAAACTGGCTCGTCTCTTTGGTTCCTTCTACCAGCGCCTTTACCTTTACCAAGAACAGGCTTGATTTCATGCAACTTATGAAAAACAGCTTCGTTCCAGTGCAACTGCTACTTGAAATGCACAAAATTAGAAATGTGTTTCTTAAACTCGGTATAAGGATAAGGCTGCCTCACTGAATTGTCATGTCACAGGTCCTTCACATGACAACCCACCCGGTCACAGATTTACGAAGACAAAGGGTTAACCCTTCAGGCACGGGCATCAGCTCATGTCTGATTTGTTTGTTTGGGGTTTTACATCACTTTCAACATTATTTCAGTCATTTCGTGATGAGACCTACTTGTAGCAGATATAGTGCTGCCTCACTGATTTGTCATGTCGCAGGTCCTTGACATGACAACCCATCCGGTCACAGATTTACAAGAACAACGGGTTAACCCTTTAGGCACGGGCCTCAGCTCATATGGGAAATTGTATCATGAGCTCGAGTTCAATCTCGGCACGGCCGAGTTTGACTTCATATCGACTTCGCAATGTCAAATTATTTATTTGATACAGTTGATACCACTTTAATTTTATAATTTTTAATACGAATTGGCCTGTTTGATTGTTTTTAAGGTTTGAGTAGTGTTAGTCTGGGTTTATTTGCCAGCTCAGCGTTTACTTTAGACACACAATAACAACCTTTACGTGTGCTTTATAGATCTGAGCGTGACCTAAAAAATGACGTCATGCAGTATAATGTGACTCTCATTGGTCTATATGAGGCAAGGCGTGGCTCTTAAATGACGTCATGCAGTATAATGTGACTCTCATTGGTCTATATGAGGCAAGGCGTGGCTCTTAAATGATGGCTTGATAGTTGAAGATTCGTGTGACTGAATAAATAATGAGCGGCCAATTTGAACGCAGATATCGACCGTAAGCGCCAGGACAGTAATAAGAGAGAGAAGGCCTAACATTGGTTGGTGGGTATTGATAAATATAAATCCTGATATATGAGAGAACGATACATATTAAGATCATATAACCTAAGAATGTTATGATGATGGTCATCACCATGTTAGAACAACTTCATGGTATGTTATTTCCTTAAGAGAGATAAGACACATCAAACACCATTCACCCATATTAAAAACCTGGGGCATAATGTAGAATTAAAGTGTTGGACATCAAGACTGGTTGATGATCATATTAAGTCTCTATGTAAATGAATATTGTATGGTATGTGTCTTCACTCCCAAACAGCACTGATAAATACTGTTAATTATATAGATATACAGGATTCCAGTATGTCGGGCCCCAAATATTCTGCATTCCATATTCACACAATTGGCATCCTGTTGAGCATCCAATTATTTCTAGTAGTTCCTCTTAATGAGATTACATATTTGACATTTGGTGCCACGTTGAAAATCAAATGAAAAACGCCAGCCCACCACTACTCCACCAAGTGGTATACTGTACTATATGTGGTATGGGCATGATATGGTTTAATAGGAACTTCAATTGAACAATAGATGCAATGCCCGTTAAAGACTTTGTACGTTAAGAAGAAACCGAATTACCCCCAAAACATTGACATACAAAAATAATACAGTTAAATGTTTCATAGTTTTATATCAAAATTGCTCATTAGACCTTGCAAAATAATGAATAATCTACATTCACAAAAACTTACACACTAAATGTTGTAAACTTACCGTTTCATCCTGATATAGTTGTAGTGATGTGGTTGCACTTGTATTGATGTGGTTACACTTGTATGTCTACAAGTACATTACCCTAACAGTCCAGTGCAAACATTAATGTATTATCTGAATCAGGATATAAAATGACAGATGAAGTGGCCAAATTCTATGCGTGGTGTAATTACAATGATTGACATGCTCCATATGCATAATATGATAAGATGAATTTCCTACCCTGATATGGCCAAATTAATATTGACCGCTTAACCCATTTCCCTGTTTAATGCCTTAACATTCAGTGAAACACAATGTGTTTATGCCTACGTATTTTGAAACAGTAGGCCCACATTATCAAAGAGGTTATCAGGGACGCTGTTCAACAACAAAATATTTTCAAATCGCCAGTTGTATTTGATCAGTTTTATGTTTGTTTTCTGCCATATGGCCCAATCGCCAAGCCCCTCTCTTCAGTGTTCCTAACATAGGAGATTATCAATATAAATGCAAAGGTGAACTGTATGAGATCATCTCTTGATATAAAAAATGTTATGTTATCATTTCCTGTCGGCGAGACTAGTTTTAACTAACTGGCCCTGACCTGATGAAGAGAGGATAGGCCAGGACAGAAAGGAACCTTGTTTCTCACGGCATTATTTTGTTCAAGAAACATTGGACAATGGCCTCAGAGCTGTGGATTAAAAACTTGTAAACATGAATGAATGATAAGTTTAAAAACATACAATAAACAATGACGTTACAATAGCAAATAGTAAAACAATGGATCACAAGTTACATGTACATACATTTAAAAGACCCTAAATTATGGTGAACGTGGTGTCTTAAGTAGATGTTAAGCTGGCAATTAATGCCAACCCAACACTACTCCACCATTAAAAATGAGTAAACAGGCCAATTTCTTTTAGTAAAACAATGACTCACAAGATATGTATGGATTAAAAACTTGTAAATGTGAAGGAATGATAAGTGTAAAAACATACAGTAAACAATGACGTGGCAATAGCAAATAACAATAAATCAATGAATCACAGGTTACAAGTAAACAACATATTTTAAAGACCCTAAATATTTTTTAAGGGTTAGCATCTACTTAAGACACCACATGCATACGATAAAAGTCTCACGCCCATCTGCGATAAGATAACAAAAATGAGGCGCTGGATATTCCAGTAATCTTCAACGCCTACATGGATCCACGGTCCTGCATATCATTCAGTGATAGCTTTTAAAAATCTTTAAAGAGATAATTTCTCGTAAAATAAATTCTATAAATTGCATGATTAAATGATCATAGATGTGTAAATACATTGAAATTTATAGACAAATGAAAAAAATTAGTTACCAACATTTAAAACTAATTTTGCAACCCCCATAAAATATGATCATTTATTGCAGTCACTGTCAATGACGTCATCGTGGGGGATTTAATGTACGTGCAACTCAAGCTGCAATGATCTTCAATTTTCACAAAATAAGTCTTAACTTTGTTAATACTAGTCCGATTGACATACTTCTCGCACCAAAATATCACGTTTTTCATGTTCTTTCCGACGCACATAACCATTCTGCAGTGGGTCTGTTCTTAGAACGAAAATCGTAACATCGCTATTTCAACTGCTTTTTGATTGGCAAAATATCTCAGTATCAGGTATAATAAGAAAGAGTTGGTCCCATGAAAATACATCTTACCAAGTTACAAATAGCTAGGATCTCCACATAGCCAAACATAGCTAACAATGATCCAGGCAACAAATGAAAGAAAAGTATAATTATCATAACGAAATGGGCATCATCGTACAGATACTTATCCAAAAGAATGCCTTCCTCTTTACCAATAATACTATTGGTGAGAAACAACTCTTTTTTTCCTGGCCTTCGGGATCTTATATTAAACTGGTCGAGTGGAAAAGAAAAAAAATTACACACAAATAGCAAGTATTAAATAAGGATTTTTAATCTGACCTCCATTGTGGTCTGTAATGGTGTTAAGCCCCTTTCCAATAGACAAACAGGCCTCTCTTCCATTTTCCCAATCTGAAGGTGCTTTATTGTTAAAAAAAAGCAGATAATTGCACGAGATCATTGGACAGCTCAATTAATTTGTTGACAAAGTGTCCAATGGATAGCAGAAGGCTCATCTATTTTCAAATGACAGATATTTATGTGGGGGAAATATGATGGATATTAACACTTGATTGCAAAGTATAGGGGAAATATTTCAATTATGCAAAGAAAAAGTGCTTGGAAATTTAGTTTCGTGATTGCTTTAAATACATTACTGTTCCTGCAATAATGGATCGTCAACTAAATTGATAAATGTGTACAATGGAAGGCCAAGTTTGGAGTAATCACGTCAAAGGCTTTAACAGGGATGTACTTGGTGATCAGGATTCATGTCACAGGCTTTAACAGGGATGTACTTGGTGATCAGGATTCATGTCACAGGCTTTAACAGGGATGTACTTGGTGGAGGACACATTTCCATATTGGGAAGGAACTGAGGATAAAACAAGCATATTGCAATTAATCTGAGGGCGCTCCTGATTGATGCATGTACATCCTTCTAAGTTCACTTCCCTGGGTTCACATGGCTCCAACCAGCACTCCACAGTGTTCAATGTGATACACAACCAAACTAATGCAAACCTACAAAAAGATAAGGTTTCTGATTAGTGAACGCATGAGATTTTATGTAAATTTGGTATACTTGCCATATATCCTAAGGAGAGATAACAAAAATTGTAACTAAACATTATGTCTAGGATTGGGGTCATATTGAACAGTAGTGATAAAAGAAAACAAGGATTAACAAAACACCCATGGCACACTGACAAAAATGCTCCTACAATAAAACAATGTGATAATGATTCAATCTATGGATATACCCTGGTACAACATATGATGTAAAATATAGTTACTGACTCAAGATCAATAACAATTGTTGGATACAGTGATTATCGATAATAGTGATAGTATAATTGTAGCACAATGAAGGCATCCATTTAAATGTACTGTTCTGGAGCTTAAATGCACAAAAAACACAATATCAATACCAAATATTGTAATAAAAACATTAACTTGAACGTATTTAAATACACTTTACTTATACTCTACCACATAATAAGCGTAAGACTTAAATTGAACAATGTAGTAAATTATATTTTGTGTATTTACGTTTATGATTAAACCAATATAGACCATCTAGTTCAAAGTTACGGGTCGTGAACCATAACAAAGGTATGTCTTCATATTATGGGTTCGCCATCATCCAGGAAGATATTTAATTGGTTTGATTTTATCTAAACCAAACTCATGAATATATCTCGAAGAAAAACTACTTGTAGAATAAAAGATTGCAGAGTGTAGTTTTTTATTGATCCCTTGCAAAATCTGATTTTATTAATTTAAAACAACTTCTTGAGGCCAAACTACATTTAATTGTTAAAAAGAGGATTTTCCAACATAGGTTAAACCAAAGTAATATTGTTTGTTTGGGGTTTTACATCACTTTCAACATTATTTCAGTCATTTTGTGATGAGACCTACTTGTAGCAGATATAGTGCTGCCTCACTGAATTGTCATGTCGCAGGTCCTTGACATAACAATCCGCTTAGTCACAGATTTAAATCATCAACAAATAATGAACAATCTGTTCCAGGTCTTACACAATTTACTATGCTGCTGATTTTTATAATAAATAATGTAACAGATAATATACTACCCTGTGGAACACCCATTTCCTGATCAAATACATCAGAAAATGATGAACCAACTCGGAGCCTGAATTGTCTATTTGACAAAAAATATTGAATACCTGGGTTCAGACCCACGACCTTTGGATCACCACAGAGGAACTGGTGCTAATAAACTGGCGCTCTAACCAACTGCGCCGCGGCCCATGCCCACCAAAGTAATAAGTCAAATATCAAAGCACAATCAGACAAGCAGCGAAGCAGACCATGCCTTTCTAATTTTCATCTCAAATTGAAATACATCATATTCCCCAGCAATCAGACAGTTGACAGTGATGCAACTGTAAAGTCTGCTGAATAAAATTGTTTTCTTTTCTCCTTCCTTTGCAAGATTAATAAGCCAAACGTATACTATTTTTAAGCACTCAGTCAAATTTCTTTTTTACACTTTCAGAATTGAAAACTGCATTCGGCAGACATATATCTGCAAATATTACAAATAGCATTGTAACAGTGATTACTTGCTGAATACGTCAATTTGAAAAAGGATACTCCAAGATCTATTATAAAAAATAACGACTTGAAACCATGAAACCATGTTGAATAGAAAATAGTTTCCTTGACTTCTTAATTCTTCATAGCTTGAAGTCTATTTCAATGATGCATCAAATCATTTGTTATTATTTATATTGTTGTGGTATCCAATACCTTCCATAGTTTTAAATGTTTCCATGAGATATGGATCAGAGTTTGAACAATGGGCTGAATTATCACTTTACTGAATATATACTACTTTTTTGTGCACTAGTACGTCTTTGGGTCATTTTTCCCACTGACACAACGATTGTATCTCAAATAGCTTTCGAATAGATCTTCTATTTCACCCCCCAAAAACAATAAGAATCTGCATTTCATTTCTCTGCATCTTTTGCTATTATAATCAATAGTGTAATCCTTGATAAGCGTTCCTCTGGCAGAATTGGGAGAATCACACAAGAGAGTATGATAAACTTCAACTGTCAACAGATGTGTGCCTTCACCTTCTACCTGGTCTTTGACCATTTCACTCAACTGCTCAAGACGACATCTGCAATCCCAGGGATTACCTTCCAATAACAAGTGAAAGTCATCACTCCGGTTCTGAACAAGGTCAAGGGCACGAATATTCTTTAACTGATTGTCTTTAAGGTTGAGAGATCTAAGATCGCTTAATGGCTCTATGGCTTCTGGTTCAAAAACATCTATTTCATTTCCTTCAAGACTGAGGCTCTGTAGGTTTGTAACATATCTAAAATAGTCGTTTCTGTATTTAGACACCTTTTGTATTTTATTGAAATTTAAATCCATTCTAGTTATGTTTTGAAGTCTCTGAAATATACTCTTGAAATTTGAATTACTCTCCTTCAGTGTAATAAGGTTGTTGGATAATATTAGTATTTCTAATTTCTGCAAGGTAGATGATGGTATATCATCCCATAAGGCATCATCAGTTAAAGAACAGTGAGTTATTGACAGATATTTCAAGTTTGGCAGTGTGCCAATTAATGGCCCCCATGATCTCAGCGATATCTTTTGTCCAATTACTTCCAGAGATTCAAGGTTGGGTAGTCCCAGAGTAGCCAGATCATTTACCATGGGGTCCAAACTTATTGTTACGTAACTGATGGTCTGACTGGCATGACCAAATGGTACATTACTTAATGATCTCAGCATATTGTTATCCATGAATAGATGAGCAAGGCTGGATAAACCTGCAAAATCTGCATTCTGAATTTGATGAATCGAGTTATAAGATAAATCAAGGAACTTTAGATTATGAAGCACATCAAGGGCAGTTGGTACAAAGGATAACCTGTTATGGCCAAGATCCAAACGAATAAGTGTTTCTTTTACATTCTGAAAAGCGCCAGCCTCAATGGATGATATCCTGTTGTGATTCAAAATAAGTTGTCGGAGAGAAGAGAGTGAAGTAAAAGAGTTTGCATTTACTGTTACAATCCTGTTATTTGAGAGTTCAAGTGACCTGATTGTAGAGGACACATTTCCATATTGGGAAGGAACTGAGGATAAAACAAGCATATTGCAATTAATCTGAGGGTGCTCCTGACTGATGCATATACATCCTTCTAAGTTCACTTCCCTGGGTTCACATGGCTCCAACCAGCACTCGACAAATTTCAGTGCCAAAAACATCCAAAGTAATGCAACCCTACAAATAAAATTCATATGGTTCAGAGGTTCTTGTATTGAAAATTGATCACAATTATGAGAATATTTTTATTAGCCATTAATTGTTAACACATATACTTATATCAAGGACTCGGTCAGGAAAAAGCAACGATTAATCATATTCTGCTGGTCATGCAAATAATCAATCTATCTAAGAATACAGGAACCATGAAGCTTGATAGCACTTGTAAAGTACGATTTATAATATCTGACTCTTGTAGTTAATGTACTTTCCATAGCATGTTTATGGTACCATCAAACTTACATTATGTATAGCTGCATTCATTTTCTTGACTTGTTTCTGGCTAAGATTAGGTTGCCCAGAGTGATTTGATGAACAGCAGCAATTTATATAAATCTATAGTATCAACTATGCTTACTATAAGTGTAAACTAAATGACATGCGACCATCATATAGTTTTTATATTTCTATCATCCTTGGGCAGTTCTCTCACTTCTGCAGCTTGTTGTCGCTGTCTCAACTTTTGCTGCTTTCTCACACTCCTTTAGCTGTTGAATATCTGCATTTCACCCATGGTTCAATGAGATACCTTGTGACAAATATCTCAAAAGGTAATGAAATAATCGTTGATGTCAACAAAAGTCGAAATAGTAGATTCCTTAATACTGTGTACATTGCACCGCAATTGCCACATTAAGTATTTAAGCCCAAGCCCCACGTCAGTGGCCTGAATAGATAAAATCTAGATACCTTGTGACAAATGTCACAATTGGTACTGTGAAAAATAAAACCAGATTCCTTAATACTGGTTGATATCTAACCTGACATGATAGGTCTTGACCTCTGAGCTGCAGACTCAGTGCACTTGCACTCTGATCTAATTCAGACACTGTCAAATATCAATGAATGAATAAATGAATGGTTCACTTACAGTACATCAACACAATGATGTCTTTCAGTGCCAAAGAGTAAACACAGAAACAAAATATTGACTAGAAACGATGTAAATGTTAATACAATATGTAGATATCAGAAACTACATATCACAATATATATATTACATCAAACAAATATAATAAATATGTATATTTTTTTTAAAACTTTGTTCAGTGCGATGTTCTGCAGTTTTTGATAAATAAGCCAATGACTTTAACAAAAGCTCTGCCCATAAAATTGATTATAAAGTGCTATTTGATTTAAAAAAAGATACTATCACAGATGTGTCTACAGTATCAAATAAAATATGTAAATATGTGGGTCTTGATCAATAGGTCAGTGACCTAAGTAAACAAGAGCTCCACCCTTAAAATTAGATATAGAGTCCTATTTGGTCTAGAAACGATACTATCACAGAGGTATCTGCAGCATCAAATATGTAAATATTGCATATAAAAATATTGAGTTCGTATATTATCAAAATCAATACACTCAATCGAAATATGTTTAAAAGTCAAAGCATTTTGACATCCAATACACTGAGGCTGATCTTCACCTTTAAAAAGATAGCTGAGTCAAACGACTATGTCCTATTCTTATACGACTTAAAACTGGCTCGTCTCTTTGGTTCCTTCTACCAGCGCCTTTACCTTTACCAAGAACAGGCTTGATTTCATGCAACTTATGAAAAACAGCTTCGTTCCAGTGCAACTGCTACTTGAAATGCACAAAATTAGAAATGTGTTTCTTAAACTCGGTATAAGGATAAGGCTGCCTCACTGAATTGTCATGTCACAGGTCCTTCACATGACAACCCACCCGGTCACAGATTTACGAAGACAAAGGGTTAACCCTTCAGGCACGGGCATCAGCTCATGTCTGATTTGTTTGTTTGGGGTTTTACATCACTTTCAACATTATTTCAGTCATTTCGTGATGAGACCTACTTGTAGCAGATATAGTGCTGCCTCACTGATTTGTCATGTCGCAGGTCCTTGACATGACAACCCATCCGGTCACAGATTTACAAGAACAACGGGTTAACCCTTTAGGCACGGGCCTCAGCTCATATGGGAAATTGTATCATGAGCTCGAGTTCAATCTCGGCACGGCCGAGTTTGACTTCATATCGACTTCGCAATGTCAAATTATTTATTTGATACAGTTGATACCACTTTAATTTTATAATTTTTAATACGAATTGGCCTGTTTGATTGTTTTTAAGGTTTGAGTAGTGTTAGTCTGGGTTTATTTGCCAGCTCAGCGTTTACTTTAGACACACAATAACAACCTTTACGTGTGCTTTATAGATCTGAGCGTGACCTAAAAAATGACGTCATGCAGTATAATGTGACTCTCATTGGTCTATATGAGGCAAGGCGTGGCTCTTAAATGACGTCATGCAGTATAATGTGACTCTCATTGGTCTATATGAGGCAAGGCGTGGCTCTTAAATGATGGCTTGATAGTTGAAGATTCGTGTGACTGAATAAATAATGAGCGGCCAATTTGAACGCAGATATCGACCGTAAGCGCCAGGACAGTAATAAGAGAGAGAAGGCCTAACATTGGTTGGTGGGTATTGATAAATATAAATCCTGATATATGAGAGAACGATACATATTAAGATCATATAACCTAAGAATGTTATGATGATGGTCATCACCATGTTAGAACAACTTCATGGTATGTTATTTCCTTAAGAGAGATAAGACACATCAAACACCATTCACCCATATTAAAAACCTGGGGCATAATGTAGAATTAAAGTGTTGGACATCAAGACTGGTTGATGATCATATTAAGTCTCTATGTAAATGAATATTGTATGGTATGTGTCTTCACTCCCAAACAGCACTGATAAATACTGTTAATTATATAGATATACAGGATTCCAGTATGTCGGGCCCCAAATATTCTGCATTCCATATTCACACAATTGGCATCCTGTTGAGCATCCAATTATTTCTAGTAGTTCCTCTTAATGAGATTACATATTTGACATTTGGTGCCACGTTGAAAATCAAATGAAAAACGCCAGCCCACCACTACTCCACCAAGTGGTATACTGTACTATATGTGGTATGGGCATGATATGGTTTAATAGGAACTTCAATTGAACAATAGATGCAATGCCCGTTAAAGACTTTGTACGTTAAGAAGAAACCGAATTACCCCCAAAACATTGACATACAAAAATAATACAGTTAAATGTTTCATAGTTTTATATCAAAATTGCTCATTAGACCTTGCAAAATAATGAATAATCTACATTCACAAAAACTTACACACTAAATGTTGTAAACTTACCGTTTCATCCTGATATAGTTGTAGTGATGTGGTTGCACTTGTATTGATGTGGTTACACTTGTATGTCTACAAGTACATTACCCTAACAGTCCAGTGCAAACATTAATGTATTATCTGAATCAGGATATAAAATGACAGATGAAGTGGCCAAATTCTATGCGTGGTGTAATTACAATGATTGACATGCTCCATATGCATAATATGATAAGATGAATTTCCTACCCTGATATGGCCAAATTAATATTGACCGCTTAACCCATTTCCCTGTTTAATGCCTTAACATTCAGTGAAACACAATGTGTTTATGCCTACGTATTTTGAAACAGTAGGCCCACATTATCAAAGAGGTTATCAGGGACGCTGTTCAACAACAAAATATTTTCAAATCGCCAGTTGTATTTGATCAGTTTTATGTTTGTTTTCTGCCATATGGCCCAATCGCCAAGCCCCTCTCTTCAGTGTTCCTAACATAGGAGATTATCAATATAAATGCAAAGGTGAACTGTATGAGATCATCTCTTGATATAAAAAATGTTATGTTATCATTTCCTGTCGGCGAGACTAGTTTTAACTAACTGGCCCTGACCTGATGAAGAGAGGATAGGCCAGGACAGAAAGGAACCTTGTTTCTCACGGCATTATTTTGTTCAAGAAACATTGGACAATGGCCTCAGAGCTGTGGATTAAAAACTTGTAAACATGAATGAATGATAAGTTTAAAAACATACAATAAACAATGACGTTACAATAGCAAATAGTAAAACAATGGATCACAAGTTACATGTACATACATTTAAAAGACCCTAAATTATGGTGAACGTGGTGTCTTAAGTAGATGTTAAGCTGGCAATTAATGCCAACCCAACACTACTCCACCATTAAAAATGAGTAAACAGGCCAATTTCTTTTAGTAAAACAATGACTCACAAGATATGTATGGATTAAAAACTTGTAAATGTGAAGGAATGATAAGTGTAAAAACATACAGTAAACAATGACGTGGCAATAGCAAATAACAATAAATCAATGAATCACAGGTTACAAGTAAACAACATATTTTAAAGACCCTAAATATTTTTTAAGGGTTAGCATCTACTTAAGACACCACATGCATACGATAAAAGTCTCACGCCCATCTGCGATAAGATAACAAAAATGAGGCGCTGGATATTCCAGTAATCTTCAACGCCTACATGGATCCACGGTCCTGCATATCATTCAGTGATAGCTTTTAAAAATCTTTAAAGAGATAATTTCTCGTAAAATAAATTCTATAAATTGCATGATTAAATGATCATAGATGTGTAAATACATTGAAATTTATAGACAAATGAAAAAAATTAGTTACCAACATTTAAAACTAATTTTGCAACCCCCATAAAATATGATCATTTATTGCAGTCACTGTCAATGACGTCATCGTGGGGGATTTAATGTACGTGCAACTCAAGCTGCAATGATCTTCAATTTTCACAAAATAAGTCTTAACTTTGTTAATACTAGTCCGATTGACATACTTCTCGCACCAAAATATCACGTTTTTCATGTTCTTTCCGACGCACATAACCATTCTGCAGTGGGTCTGTTCTTAGAACGAAAATCGTAACATCGCTATTTCAACTGCTTTTTGATTGGCAAAATATCTCAGTATCAGGTATAATAAGAAAGAGTTGGTCCCATGAAAATACATCTTACCAAGTTACAAATAGCTAGGATCTCCACATAGCCAAACATAGCTAACAATGATCCAGGCAACAAATGAAAGAAAAGTATAATTATCATAACGAAATGGGCATCATCGTACAGATACTTATCCAAAAGAATGCCTTCCTCTTTACCAATAATACTATTGGTGAGAAACAACTCTTTTTTTCCTGGCCTTCGGGATCTTATATTAAACTGGTCGAGTGGAAAAGAAAAAAAATTACACACAAATAGCAAGTATTAAATAAGGATTTTTAATCTGACCTCCATTGTGGTCTGTAATGGTGTTAAGCCCCTTTCCAATAGACAAACAGGCCTCTCTTCCATTTTCCCAATCTGAAGGTGCTTTATTGTTAAAAAAAAGCAGATAATTGCACGAGATCATTGGACAGCTCAATTAATTTGTTGACAAAGTGTCCAATGGATAGCAGAAGGCTCATCTATTTTCAAATGACAGATATTTATGTGGGGGAAATATGATGGATATTAACACTTGATTGCAAAGTATAGGGGAAATATTTCAATTATGCAAAGAAAAAGTGCTTGGAAATTTAGTTTCGTGATTGCTTTAAATACATTACTGTTCCTGCAATAATGGATCGTCAACTAAATTGATAAATGTGTACAATGGAAGGCCAAGTTTGGAGTAATCACGTCAAAGGCTTTAACAGGGATGTACTTGGTGATCAGGATTCATGTCACAGGCTTTAACAGGGATGTACTTGGTGATCAGGATTCATGTCACAGGCTTTAACAGGGATGTACTTGGTGGAGGACACATTTCCATATTGGGAAGGAACTGAGGATAAAACAAGCATATTGCAATTAATCTGAGGGCGCTCCTGATTGATGCATGTACATCCTTCTAAGTTCACTTCCCTGGGTTCACATGGCTCCAACCAGCACTCCACAGTGTTCAATGTGATACACAACCAAACTAATGCAAACCTACAAAAAGATAAGGTTTCTGATTAGTGAACGCATGAGATTTTATGTAAATTTGGTATACTTGCCATATATCCTAAGGAGAGATAACAAAAATTGTAACTAAACATTATGTCTAGGATTGGGGTCATATTGAACAGTAGTGATAAAAGAAAACAAGGATTAACAAAACACCCATGGCACACTGACAAAAATGCTCCTACAATAAAACAATGTGATAATGATTCAATCTATGGATATACCCTGGTACAACATATGATGTAAAATATAGTTACTGACTCAAGATCAATAACAATTGTTGGATACAGTGATTATCGATAATAGTGATAGTATAATTGTAGCACAATGAAGGCATCCATTTAAATGTACTGTTCTGGAGCTTAAATGCACAAAAAACACAATATCAATACCAAATATTGTAATAAAAACATTAACTTGAACGTATTTAAATACACTTTACTTATACTCTACCACATAATAAGCGTAAGACTTAAATTGAACAATGTAGTAAATTATATTTTGTGTATTTACGTTTATGATTAAACCAATATAGACCATCTAGTTCAAAGTTACGGGTCGTGAACCATAACAAAGGTATGTCTTCATATTATGGGTTCGCCATCATCCAGGAAGATATTTAATTGGTTTGATTTTATCTAAACCAAACTCATGAATATATCTCGAAGAAAAACTACTTGTAGAATAAAAGATTGCAGAGTGTAGTTTTTTATTGATCCCTTGCAAAATCTGATTTTATTAATTTAAAACAACTTCTTGAGGCCAAACTACATTTAATTGTTAAAAAGAGGATTTTCCAACATAGGTTAAACCAAAGTAATATTGTTTGTTTGGGGTTTTACATCACTTTCAACATTATTTCAGTCATTTTGTGATGAGACCTACTTGTAGCAGATATAGTGCTGCCTCACTGAATTGTCATGTCGCAGGTCCTTGACATAACAATCCGCTTAGTCACAGATTTAAATCATCAACAAATAATGAACAATCTGTTCCAGGTCTTACACAATTTACTATGCTGCTGATTTTTATAATAAATAATGTAACAGATAATATACTACCCTGTGGAACACCCATTTCCTGATCAAATACATCAGAAAATGATGAACCAACTCGGAGCCTGAATTGTCTATTTGACAAAAAATATTGAATACCTGGGTTCAGACCCACGACCTTTGGATCACCACAGAGGAACTGGTGCTAATAAACTGGCGCTCTAACCAACTGCGCCGCGGCCCATGCCCACCAAAGTAATAAGTCAAATATCAAAGCACAATCAGACAAGCAGCGAAGCAGACCATGCCTTTCTAATTTTCATCTCAAATTGAAATACATCATATTCCCCAGCAATCAGACAGTTGACAGTGATGCAACTGTAAAGTCTGCTGAATAAAATTGTTTTCTTTTCTCCTTCCTTTGCAAGATTAATAAGCCAAACGTATACTATTTTTAAGCACTCAGTCAAATTTCTTTTTTACACTTTCAGAATTGAAAACTGCATTCGGCAGACATATATCTGCAAATATTACAAATAGCATTGTAACAGTGATTACTTGCTGAATACGTCAATTTGAAAAAGGATACTCCAAGATCTATTATAAAAAATAACGACTTGAAACCATGAAACCATGTTGAATAGAAAATAGTTTCCTTGACTTCTTAATTCTTCATAGCTTGAAGTCTATTTCAATGATGCATCAAATCATTTGTTATTATTTATATTGTTGTGGTATCCAATACCTTCCATAGTTTTAAATGTTTCCATGAGATATGGATCAGAGTTTGAACAATGGGCTGAATTATCACTTTACTGAATATATACTACTTTTTTGTGCACTAGTACGTCTTTGGGTCATTTTTCCCACTGACACAACGATTGTATCTCAAATAGCTTTCGAATAGATCTTCTATTTCACCCCCCAAAAACAATAAGAATCTGCATTTCATTTCTCTGCATCTTTTGCTATTATAATCAATAGTGTAATCCTTGATAAGCGTTCCTCTGGCAGAATTGGGAGAATCACACAAGAGAGTATGATAAACTTCAACTGTCAACAGATGTGTGCCTTCACCTTCTACCTGGTCTTTGACCATTTCACTCAACTGCTCAAGACGACATCTGCAATCCCAGGGATTACCTTCCAATAACAAGTGAAAGTCATCACTCCGGTTCTGAACAAGGTCAAGGGCACGAATATTCTTTAACTGATTGTCTTTAAGGTTGAGAGATCTAAGATCGCTTAATGGCTCTATGGCTTCTGGTTCAAAAACATCTATTTCATTTCCTTCAAGACTGAGGCTCTGTAGGTTTGTAACATATCTAAAATAGTCGTTTCTGTATTTAGACACCTTTTGTATTTTATTGAAATTTAAATCCATTCTAGTTATGTTTTGAAGTCTCTGAAATATACTCTTGAAATTTGAATTACTCTCCTTCAGTGTAATAAGGTTGTTGGATAATATTAGTATTTCTAATTTCTGCAAGGTAGATGATGGTATATCATCCCATAAGGCATCATCAGTTAAAGAACAGTGAGTTATTGACAGATATTTCAAGTTTGGCAGTGTGCCAATTAATGGCCCCCATGATCTCAGCGATATCTTTTGTCCAATTACTTCCAGAGATTCAAGGTTGGGTAGTCCCAGAGTAGCCAGATCATTTACCATGGGGTCCAAACTTATTGTTACGTAACTGATGGTCTGACTGGCATGACCAAATGGTACATTACTTAATGATCTCAGCATATTGTTATCCATGAATAGATGAGCAAGGCTGGATAAACCTGCAAAATCTGCATTCTGAATTTGATGAATCGAGTTATAAGATAAATCAAGGAACTTTAGATTATGAAGCACATCAAGGGCAGTTGGTACAAAGGATAACCTGTTATGGCCAAGATCCAAACGAATAAGTGTTTCTTTTACATTCTGAAAAGCGCCAGCCTCAATGGATGATATCCTGTTGTGATTCAAAATAAGTTGTCGGAGAGAAGAGAGTGAAGTAAAAGAGTTTGCATTTACTGTTACAATCCTGTTATTTGAGAGTTCAAGTGACCTGATTGTAGAGGACACATTTCCATATTGGGAAGGAACTGAGGATAAAACAAGCATATTGCAATTAATCTGAGGGTGCTCCTGACTGATGCATATACATCCTTCTAAGTTCACTTCCCTGGGTTCACATGGCTCCAACCAGCACTCGACAAATTTCAGTGCCAAAAACATCCAAAGTAATGCAACCCTACAAATAAAATTCATATGGTTCAGAGGTTCTTGTATTGAAAATTGATCACAATTATGAGAATATTTTTATTAGCCATTAATTGTTAACACATATACTTATATCAAGGACTCGGTCAGGAAAAAGCAACGATTAATCATATTCTGCTGGTCATGCAAATAATCAATCTATCTAAGAATACAGGAACCATGAAGCTTGATAGCACTTGTAAAGTACGATTTATAATATCTGACTCTTGTAGTTAATGTACTTTCCATAGCATGTTTATGGTACCATCAAACTTACATTATGTATAGCTGCATTCATTTTCTTGACTTGTTTCTGGCTAAGATTAGGTTGCCCAGAGTGATTTGATGAACAGCAGCAATTTATATAAATCTATAGTATCAACTATGCTTACTATAAGTGTAAACTAAATGACATGCGACCATCATATAGTTTTTATATTTCTATCATCCTTGGGCAGTTCTCTCACTTCTGCAGCTTGTTGTCGCTGTCTCAACTTTTGCTGCTTTCTCACACTCCTTTAGCTGTTGAATATCTGCATTTCACCCATGGTTCAATGAGATACCTTGTGACAAATATCTCAAAAGGTAATGAAATAATCGTTGATGTCAACAAAAGTCGAAATAGTAGATTCCTTAATACTGTGTACATTGCACCGCAATTGCCACATTAAGTATTTAAGCCCAAGCCCCACGTCAGTGGCCTGAATAGATAAAATCTAGATACCTTGTGACAAATGTCACAATTGGTACTGTGAAAAATAAAACCAGATTCCTTAATACTGGTTGATATCTAACCTGACATGATAGGTCTTGACCTCTGAGCTGCAGACTCAGTGCACTTGCACTCTGATCTAATTCAGACACTGTCAAATATCAATGAATGAATAAATGAATGGTTCACTTACAGTACATCAACACAATGATGTCTTTCAGTGCCAAAGAGTAAACACAGAAACAAAATATTGACTAGAAACGATGTAAATGTTAATACAATATGTAGATATCAGAAACTACATATCACAATATATATATTACATCAAACAAATATAATAAATATGTATATTTTTTTTAAAACTTTGTTCAGTGCGATGTTCTGCAGTTTTTGATAAATAAGCCAATGACTTTAACAAAAGCTCTGCCCATAAAATTGATTATAAAGTGCTATTTGATTTAAAAAAAGATACTATCACAGATGTGTCTACAGTATCAAATAAAATATGTAAATATGTGGGTCTTGATCAATAGGTCAGTGACCTAAGTAAACAAGAGCTCCACCCTTAAAATTAGATATAGAGTCCTATTTGGTCTAGAAACGATACTATCACAGAGGTATCTGCAGCATCAAATATGTAAATATTGCATATAAAAATATTGAGTTCGTATATTATCAAAATCAATACACTCAATCGAAATATGTTTAAAAGTCAAAGCATTTTGACATCCAATACACTGAGGCTGATCTTCACCTTTAAAAAGATAGCTGAGTCAAACGACTATGTCCTATTCTTATACGACTTAAAACTGGCTCGTCTCTTTGGTTCCTTCTACCAGCGCCTTTACCTTTACCAAGAACAGGCTTGATTTCATGCAACTTATGAAAAACAGCTTCGTTCCAGTGCAACTGCTACTTGAAATGCACAAAATTAGAAATGTGTTTCTTAAACTCGGTATAAGGATAAGGCTGCCTCACTGAATTGTCATGTCACAGGTCCTTCACATGACAACCCACCCGGTCACAGATTTACGAAGACAAAGGGTTAACCCTTCAGGCACGGGCATCAGCTCATGTCTGATTTGTTTGTTTGGGGTTTTACATCACTTTCAACATTATTTCAGTCATTTCGTGATGAGACCTACTTGTAGCAGATATAGTGCTGCCTCACTGATTTGTCATGTCGCAGGTCCTTGACATGACAACCCATCCGGTCACAGATTTACAAGAACAACGGGTTAACCCTTTAGGCACGGGCCTCAGCTCATATGGGAAATTGTATCATGAGCTCGAGTTCAATCTCGGCACGGCCGAGTTTGACTTCATATCGACTTCGCAATGTCAAATTATTTATTTGATACAGTTGATACCACTTTAATTTTATAATTTTTAATACGAATTGGCCTGTTTGATTGTTTTTAAGGTTTGAGTAGTGTTAGTCTGGGTTTATTTGCCAGCTCAGCGTTTACTTTAGACACACAATAACAACCTTTACGTGTGCTTTATAGATCTGAGCGTGACCTAAAAAATGACGTCATGCAGTATAATGTGACTCTCATTGGTCTATATGAGGCAAGGCGTGGCTCTTAAATGACGTCATGCAGTATAATGTGACTCTCATTGGTCTATATGAGGCAAGGCGTGGCTCTTAAATGATGGCTTGATAGTTGAAGATTCGTGTGACTGAATAAATAATGAGCGGCCAATTTGAACGCAGATATCGACCGTAAGCGCCAGGACAGTAATAAGAGAGAGAAGGCCTAACATTGGTTGGTGGGTATTGATAAATATAAATCCTGATATATGAGAGAACGATACATATTAAGATCATATAACCTAAGAATGTTATGATGATGGTCATCACCATGTTAGAACAACTTCATGGTATGTTATTTCCTTAAGAGAGATAAGACACATCAAACACCATTCACCCATATTAAAAACCTGGGGCATAATGTAGAATTAAAGTGTTGGACATCAAGACTGGTTGATGATCATATTAAGTCTCTATGTAAATGAATATTGTATGGTATGTGTCTTCACTCCCAAACAGCACTGATAAATACTGTTAATTATATAGATATACAGGATTCCAGTATGTCGGGCCCCAAATATTCTGCATTCCATATTCACACAATTGGCATCCTGTTGAGCATCCAATTATTTCTAGTAGTTCCTCTTAATGAGATTACATATTTGACATTTGGTGCCACGTTGAAAATCAAATGAAAAACGCCAGCCCACCACTACTCCACCAAGTGGTATACTGTACTATATGTGGTATGGGCATGATATGGTTTAATAGGAACTTCAATTGAACAATAGATGCAATGCCCGTTAAAGACTTTGTACGTTAAGAAGAAACCGAATTACCCCCAAAACATTGACATACAAAAATAATACAGTTAAATGTTTCATAGTTTTATATCAAAATTGCTCATTAGACCTTGCAAAATAATGAATAATCTACATTCACAAAAACTTACACACTAAATGTTGTAAACTTACCGTTTCATCCTGATATAGTTGTAGTGATGTGGTTGCACTTGTATTGATGTGGTTACACTTGTATGTCTACAAGTACATTACCCTAACAGTCCAGTGCAAACATTAATGTATTATCTGAATCAGGATATAAAATGACAGATGAAGTGGCCAAATTCTATGCGTGGTGTAATTACAATGATTGACATGCTCCATATGCATAATATGATAAGATGAATTTCCTACCCTGATATGGCCAAATTAATATTGACCGCTTAACCCATTTCCCTGTTTAATGCCTTAACATTCAGTGAAACACAATGTGTTTATGCCTACGTATTTTGAAACAGTAGGCCCACATTATCAAAGAGGTTATCAGGGACGCTGTTCAACAACAAAATATTTTCAAATCGCCAGTTGTATTTGATCAGTTTTATGTTTGTTTTCTGCCATATGGCCCAATCGCCAAGCCCCTCTCTTCAGTGTTCCTAACATAGGAGATTATCAATATAAATGCAAAGGTGAACTGTATGAGATCATCTCTTGATATAAAAAATGTTATGTTATCATTTCCTGTCGGCGAGACTAGTTTTAACTAACTGGCCCTGACCTGATGAAGAGAGGATAGGCCAGGACAGAAAGGAACCTTGTTTCTCACGGCATTATTTTGTTCAAGAAACATTGGACAATGGCCTCAGAGCTGTGGATTAAAAACTTGTAAACATGAATGAATGATAAGTTTAAAAACATACAATAAACAATGACGTTACAATAGCAAATAGTAAAACAATGGATCACAAGTTACATGTACATACATTTAAAAGACCCTAAATTATGGTGAACGTGGTGTCTTAAGTAGATGTTAAGCTGGCAATTAATGCCAACCCAACACTACTCCACCATTAAAAATGAGTAAACAGGCCAATTTCTTTTAGTAAAACAATGACTCACAAGATATGTATGGATTAAAAACTTGTAAATGTGAAGGAATGATAAGTGTAAAAACATACAGTAAACAATGACGTGGCAATAGCAAATAACAATAAATCAATGAATCACAGGTTACAAGTAAACAACATATTTTAAAGACCCTAAATATTTTTTAAGGGTTAGCATCTACTTAAGACACCACATGCATACGATAAAAGTCTCACGCCCATCTGCGATAAGATAACAAAAATGAGGCGCTGGATATTCCAGTAATCTTCAACGCCTACATGGATCCACGGTCCTGCATATCATTCAGTGATAGCTTTTAAAAATCTTTAAAGAGATAATTTCTCGTAAAATAAATTCTATAAATTGCATGATTAAATGATCATAGATGTGTAAATACATTGAAATTTATAGACAAATGAAAAAAATTAGTTACCAACATTTAAAACTAATTTTGCAACCCCCATAAAATATGATCATTTATTGCAGTCACTGTCAATGACGTCATCGTGGGGGATTTAATGTACGTGCAACTCAAGCTGCAATGATCTTCAATTTTCACAAAATAAGTCTTAACTTTGTTAATACTAGTCCGATTGACATACTTCTCGCACCAAAATATCACGTTTTTCATGTTCTTTCCGACGCACATAACCATTCTGCAGTGGGTCTGTTCTTAGAACGAAAATCGTAACATCGCTATTTCAACTGCTTTTTGATTGGCAAAATATCTCAGTATCAGGTATAATAAGAAAGAGTTGGTCCCATGAAAATACATCTTACCAAGTTACAAATAGCTAGGATCTCCACATAGCCAAACATAGCTAACAATGATCCAGGCAACAAATGAAAGAAAAGTATAATTATCATAACGAAATGGGCATCATCGTACAGATACTTATCCAAAAGAATGCCTTCCTCTTTACCAATAATACTATTGGTGAGAAACAACTCTTTTTTTCCTGGCCTTCGGGATCTTATATTAAACTGGTCGAGTGGAAAAGAAAAAAAATTACACACAAATAGCAAGTATTAAATAAGGATTTTTAATCTGACCTCCATTGTGGTCTGTAATGGTGTTAAGCCCCTTTCCAATAGACAAACAGGCCTCTCTTCCATTTTCCCAATCTGAAGGTGCTTTATTGTTAAAAAAAAGCAGATAATTGCACGAGATCATTGGACAGCTCAATTAATTTGTTGACAAAGTGTCCAATGGATAGCAGAAGGCTCATCTATTTTCAAATGACAGATATTTATGTGGGGGAAATATGATGGATATTAACACTTGATTGCAAAGTATAGGGGAAATATTTCAATTATGCAAAGAAAAAGTGCTTGGAAATTTAGTTTCGTGATTGCTTTAAATACATTACTGTTCCTGCAATAATGGATCGTCAACTAAATTGATAAATGTGTACAATGGAAGGCCAAGTTTGGAGTAATCACGTCAAAGGCTTTAACAGGGATGTACTTGGTGATCAGGATTCATGTCACAGGCTTTAACAGGGATGTACTTGGTGATCAGGATTCATGTCACAGGCTTTAACAGGGATGTACTTGGTGATCAGGATTCATGTCACAGGCTTTAACAGGGATGTACTTGGTGATCAGGATTCATGTCACAGGCTTTAACAGGGATGTACTTGGTGATCAGGATTCATGTCACAGGCTTTAACAGGGATGTACTTGGTGATCAGGATTCATGTCACAGGCTTTAACAGGGATGTACTTGGTGATCAGGATTCATGTCACAGGCTTTAACAGGGATGTACTTGGTGATCAGGATTCATGTCACAGGCTTTAACAGGGATGTACTTGGTGATCTGGATTCATGTCACAGGTTTTAACAGGGATGTACTTGGTGATCAGGATTCATGTCACAGGCTTTAACAGGGATGTACTTGGTGATCAGGATCCCATTACAACTTTCACTGTGATTTTTAGAAATTGTTCATGATTTTCTTTATTGGAAAGTGCCACAAAATAAATCCTGGTGTCACCCTGAAGACAATTTTGACATGCTGACCACCTCGTGACATGTTGACAGCCTCATCTATTGATTTAGAAAAGTCTAGATAAGGAGCAATATTGAATAAGTAAAACACTTCACACATATCTGTAGCCACAATATTGATTCCAGGTTGCAAGGGAACCAGAATTGAGAGTACCCCAGAAAAAATTTAGTTAAAAATGCTTATTCAAATGAACATGAGGCTGTGGAGGTTTCTTCCAGAACAAATCCTGACCATTTGAATCATTCCCATGCATTTCCTGCCAGAACTTCTATTGCTAGCATCAATAATCAGGGTTTTCGCCAAGATTCTAGGTTTGAGCCCCATCAACGTCTACCAGAGTATGCTGGGAGTGGCAAGGGGAGTGCATTTTGGATGAAATTTTCCTTGTTTACATAACAGTACAATTGGGATGAAAACGCTCAAATCAGCAAGTTAATAATGTGCCTCCAGGGAGATGCACTTGATTATGTATCCCGTTTGCCTGAAGTCACCCATAGTCACATGGTGGTACTGAAAAGGGCCCTGGAACACAGATTTGGGGATCATGTACTTTGCGAAACTCATTGTGCTTCTTTACAAAATATAAAGAAACAATCTAGGGAGTCCCTCAGAGAATATGACTCATAACTCATCCAAAGTGGTTGACTCATCAAAATTGGATGACTCATCAAAAGTGGTTGATTCATCAATGAATGAATGAATGAATTCTTAACGGCACATTGACACATTAAGGTCGTTCAGTACCATTAGGGTATGGATTAAAAATTTGTAAAATGTGAATAAGTGTAAAAATATACAATAAACTATGACGTAATATCATTAAAACAATGATTCACAAGTTACACGTAAACATCACATTTAAAAGACCTTGAATCATGGTGAACGTGGTGTCTTAAGTAGATGCTAAGCTAGCAATTAATGCCAGCCCAACACTACTCCACCCTTAAAAAGTGGTTGATTCATCGAAAATGGATGAACCATCAAAAGTGGTTGACTCATCAAATGTGGTTGACTCATCAAAAGTGGTTGACTCATCTCAAGCAAATGATTCATCAGAAAAAGATGACTCATTAAAATTCAACAATTCAATCAGGATTGAGAACCCTGGCTATACAATTCCTTTGTCTAATGAAGAAGGCTTGCTACACACTACACATGTACCTATTGGGGGAAATCTTGGGTCAAATTTCATGTTTTCTGATTCGGACAAAAACCAACAGATGGCAGCACAGAACTTGGAGGGTCGTTTGCCATGTGATGACGTGACTGTTGCGGAAAAAGGCAGAAAAATTGGAAGTCGTGGGATTGCCAACTTTCCTCTAACAATTAATGGCAAACAATATCATTGGCCAATGTACATATCAGCCATTGGGGATGATCTATTAGTGGGTGCCGATTTTGATGAACATGATGTTGAGTCGTTCAGGAATGGTGCAGATGTAGTACGATTGAACCGGCTGACTGAGCTAGGAAGCCAGCCAGGCTGGACGCCCGAGAATCTCCCGCCGGCAGATCGTGTTGTACCACCACAGAGAGCAGACGTCTCCAACCAAGTCCTGTGTATCAGGTAAGCCCAGTCACCGACTGGCCCTCCAGGCCACTGTATATTATGTATATTGATTACTAGATGTTTATCATCTAGTGTAGATATGGACAGCACTACATTTGGCGACGAGGATTCGGCCAAACCCATGCAAATTATCGTTTGCAAGGTTCAAATTCCATGCTGCCCACCTGTCAAAAAATGGCTGCCATGTGACATGTGACTTGCTTTGAGAAAATTTGACCCTAAATTTGGCTCCTCACACTTTTGTGTAACAATGTGATACAAACCCCCCTCATATTAATGTGTAACAATCATTATATTGCAAATTCGTCCATAATTTATTGTTCACAATTAGGCTGCAATGAAGTGAATTACCTGTGTTTCCAGTTTAACTTAAAACAAGGAAAAAGGGAAACATGTGGCTTCACTTCACTTGAAAATTGTGTCAATGAGTGTTATGTCAGATTCTAGCCAGTACTGAAATTGAAGTGCCAAATTTCTAGCAAATCATTGTTTGCTAGTTGGTCATTTTAGTTTTGGGACTGAATAGAAAAAAAAAGTTTAATTTCCATATTGACAATTTTGTCAACTGTCCTTGTTAACTTGTATATTAATTGCAACTATATTGAATGCTGTTAATGTCAACTTGTGTGATATTTAGCTGATTATATTTGTATTGAATGACTGATTGTGTGTTAATATTGTACTATCATTATTATACCTTACTATTCTTTACATTACACCCATATATGCTAAAATATGCAACTATATTTGTTAATTGTTACTAACTTTTGTTAGAGATATTGTTTGAAATTGTTACTATTACAAGATGACTCAACCATTGAATTTGTATACTGCTGCACTAGAGGATCTCAAATCCTTGCATGGCATTGGTGAAAAAAGGGGTCAAGCAATCATTGATCTCAGAAGTCAGTTTACTGAAAGAAGTGCAATTTCTATGTTGCCTCTTGTTACAGCTACAAATATTCCAGCTGTTACATGGAATGAATGGATTAGAACTGGACTTGTCACTTTACAAAATCCAGATATGGAACCTGAAGGCCCACTTTCCACAGGTAGTGTTCATACAGATTCACCTTCTACTCATTCTACTCATTCTTTTCAACATGAGAATTATATGATTAATTCTACACAGTGGAAGGAGAGATTGAGAAGGGAAGAAGCTTTTAGGGAAAGACAATTAGCTGAACAAATGGACTGTTTTAGGAAAGAATTAGCGGCTCAGGAAAAACACTTTGCACAACAATTAGAGATGAATATGCTGGAATATCAGAAGCAAATGGATTATGAGAGGAGGACATTTGAGAAGGATAGGCAGTTGCAGGAAGTCAGGTTTAGAGAGGAATTGGCGAGAGAAAGAGAGATTGCAGCTAGAAGACTAACACATCTGGCCACTCCATATTTTGGAAGACATTCTGAATATACACCAGAATCAGCCTCTATGCATGCTTCCCCTATGGAACAGAAACCCAGTCTTTCTCTCTATAGTCCCACATATCCTAAATTCTCTTACTTGCAAATTCGTCCAGTAATTCAAAAGTCAGAAAGGCCTACTCCACCTCCTATGCCTAGTCGAACTGCTGATATTTCCATGCCTTCTCATAGACCCACCATTAAATCTGATAGACCTCTATTGTCCCGGGGGTCTCATATGCCCATTCCCTTGGCCACTACAACTAGCACTGCTCATTCTGCTCAACCTATTACAGCTACTCAAACTGTTTCAGCTGCTCAGCATATTCCAACGGCTCAACATATTCCAACTGCTCAGCACATTCCAACTGCTCCGCCCAATTCAGCTACTCAGAGTATTCCAGCTACTCAACATTGTCCGGCAGTGCAGTCAACCCAATTTATAACATCTGTTCCACCTACTACCCCTGTTCCACAATTCAGTTCAGTACCACCACCATGGTTTCATTCTTACTTTCCACCTCCCTTTCCACCCCCACCTATTTCTCAGATACCTTCTCAGACCATACCTGTGGCTCCCCCTATGCTTCCACCAGGGGCTCCACCGGGGTCGGTGTTGCCACTGCCATCTATAGTATCGCCTATTCATGCTTCTGCTTCAGCCCCACAAGGCAATAGAGCCCATTCAGATAGACATAGACGCCGTCATAGAAATAGACGTAGATCCCCCAGTACATCTTCATCAGATTCCACTACTTCTGACTCTACTAGTTCTGATACATCTGCCCCTAGTGATACAAGCTCTGATGCGTCCAACAATTCTCATTCAGATAATGATCATGGTCGTGATCATCTGAATCAGAATAGGTCACGGAATCGCGACAGAATTCGGGGTAGACGTCATCATAGACCTCTCAGATCTCCGCCACCACCCAAGCTTCCAACGTTTACAGGTAATCCTGCTGATTGGCAGGGGTTTATCTATCAATTTGCCAACATTGCTGAACAGTATAAGTGGTCCAAGAAATTGAAACTACAAAGACTAAAGGAATGCCTGAAGGAGAAGGCAATCAACTTTGTCAAAGACAGGCGTAGATCCGAAACAAATAAGTATTCACGATTATTGAAATGTTTGAATACTCGTTACGGTCAAATTGAACGGCCTTTGGACAAAAGACAGGAACTACAAGATATGAAACAAGGAGTTGAAGAAGACATAGATGAGTTTGCCGAACGGGTATATAGAACATCAATCATTGCTTTCAAAGGTAGTAGCAATAAGACCGTACAAGATATGGCGGTACAATCATTCCTTCGAGGTACTAGAGATAAACTAGCAGCTGCCATGGCTTCATCCCATAAGAGACCTAAAACCATACAAAAAGCATTGGCCAAATTAAAAGATAGTATAACAAACCAAAAAACAATATGGGGAAAGACTGTTAATTTGGCCTCCATGCAGGTATCATTTCAAGATCATGACCTTGCTGTTAGAGTTGCAAGTTCACCATCATTGACACAACAGAGCATCCCGAGCCAGGCTATTTGGCGGATTATAAATAACAGAATTATTGTACACAGTTGCGAATCTTCATATTTTACAAAGGGAAGTTTTCATTTATGTTCTGTTAACATAACTATAACTATTAAATAAGGATGGTATCGATGAATAAGGATTAAGGACCTCTTTATGTATAACAATGTCTTATTGATAAGTGTTCAGCGATGTTTGCTGTCAGGATCCGTATTGAATTGTGAAGAAGTCTTTATGTATAACAATGTCTTATTGATAAGTATTCAGCGATGTTTGCTGTCAGGATCCGTATTGAATTGTGAAGAAGTCTTTATGTATAACAATGTCTTATTGATAAGTATTCAGCGATGTTTGCTGTCAGGATCCGTATTGAATAAGGATTAAGGACCTCATTATGTATAACAATGTATTATTGATAAGTATTCAGCGATGTTTGCTGTCAGGATCCGTATTGAATTGTGAAGAAGTTACTAAAAAAAATTATTGCTCCGTCGGATTAACTAAGTTGTTCAAGTTCTTGTTTGTACTCACACTACATCACAGTACACAAAAGACTTGCTCCTTTCCTTTTTCTGACCATCTTATTGATATTATAGCTTGTTTTTAGCAGCCGTCATCATGAGTAAGCGCAGACAGTTTCTCATATCACGATCTGAACCATATATCTCCGCTTCCGAGAGTGATGATGATGAAAATGATATTTTTTACAGTTCAAGAATGGCGACTTTAAACTATGACAATGAGGAGTACCTCATCGTAGACGAGTATGATCCTTGTGAGAGTGTTTTACCGAGTGATTCCTCATCACCTTCCACATCCGTAGAAGATTATGATTGTTCCAATATAGATTATGGTTGTTCCTGGAACAGGGATTCCAATTTTGTATCTTCTGGTCCTATCTCGGGGCCAATGGTGACTCAGGATCTTCTTCTGACCACGGATGCTCAATTGACTCCTGATCGTCTTACGAAAAGTGCTCCATTTAATCCGGATGTTCATATTATTCCAGATACTCCTGTTACCTCGGAGGCCCGTCTTACGCCGAATAATCTCTTTACCTCGGATACTAGTCTTACGAAGAATGTTCTCTTTACCTCGGATACTCAGAATACTTTTTTCCCCCCGAATACTCATTTTGCTCGGGATGCTCTATTTACTCCAGATACGTCTTTCATTCCATACTCTCAACAAGACACAGATTACCGCTTTCCTATTCCAGTTGTGACACATCCCCATACTCAGGTAGCTTCTTTTACTCCGTATGCTCAGCTTGACACCGACTATCGCTCGGTTATTCCATTTGATACGTATCCAGAAACTAATACAGAGGTGGATTATACCGTGCATAAATGTGATGTTGATTATCCTCAACAGGCCACTGGAGATTGTGTAAGTCAGAATGAGCCTCTCATCTTCTCTGGGAATCAATCTAGCCCAATTCAAAATATACCTGATAGCAACCCTTCAGGAGAATTTCAAATCGCACGTAAAAAATCCTATTGTAATATTTGTTACCAGTATATAACAGAAAACTTGAGAAGACATATGGAACGCAATCATTTGCCCTGGTATTTGTCACCAACAAAGTGTTGCTGGTATTGCGGTGAAACCGTAAAGGGACATTGTTTTTTAGATGACAACCATCCAACGTGCAGAGACAACAAATTAACAGACGAACGATTAAAACATTGGGTATATCTTTGTAACGGACTACTCCACTTTCTAGCTCGTTGTTTCTTTCTGGACTCCATAGAGCAATTGCTACAGTTTGTTCTCTTCAAACACTTCTTTCCATCATCTCCAACAGAAATGAAATTATCCCTTGAACAGAAAACAATTTTACATCTTTTTGAACGTGGGAACGATGGAAACTTTGGTATCACCGACATACAAGATCTAGGAATATCTCCCCCCACATCATAGCTTGTTTGCTGCATTGGAAAGTACAGGCTTCTGTAATTCAGCAATTATCTCTACAACATCAAACCATGATTCTTTTTTTGGATGATCCAGTAACTTGGTCAAACCAGATCGTTGTATCTCATATTCCCTTACCCCTTGAAACCATAGATAGCCACCTTCACCTTGACAAACTTCTCCATAAGATGGGCTGTAGCAATTTGAACGAGATGGAACATAGCCTGAAGGAAACCACAGATCCTGATATACTCGGTTTCGTGGTTAATTTTGTATTCAGAAACACGTGGAAAATTATCCCCAGGATTTTACAAAATCCTATGGTAGTTTATTCAATTGGCCTTCACCCTAACGAATGTGCCAAGGGACCTATCTCTCCCCATGATTTTTCAATTTTACATCGACACCTTGGGGAAGTCCGATGCCGTGGAATCGGTGAAATTGGTTTAGACTACTATCACCACTCCACTGAGACAGCCAGAAGTATGCAACAACAAAATCTTCACCAACTGGTCTCAATGGCCTCCGAGTATGATAAGCCTATTATCATTCACTGTCGAGGAGATCCCGACCAACCGTCACACGTGATCATATCCGACTTGCTGGCCATATTAAGCACGTATATTGGGAAATACCATCCCCTACAGATTCATTCCTTTATAGGCTCCAAGGATGACCTACAATTGTGGCTGGGATGCTATCCCCTAGCAAAATTTTCTTTCTCAGCCAATGTACTTCTAGCCAATTCAGAAAAATATGCAAAGGTGTCTATTGCTATAAGTAATCTACCTTTGGAACAGATCTTGTTGGAAACTGATTCTCCATACCTGACTCCACCCTCCAGGAAATCACCAAATCATCCTTGGAATATCATTCACATTGCCAGAAAAATAGCCAAAATTAAATCTGTATCTCCATCGATAATTTTACAAGCTGCACGACGTAATGCCGAAGAGTTATATGGTCAATTTTAAACAAGTTTCAGTCCTATCGTTAGTTACTAACGTCCTCGAGGAAGTATTCGCTTCCTAATATGTCTTATTAACATTTGTAGCGGTGTACATAATACTCAATTCATAACGTTCACACTTTAATACTACATGGATATTTCGTGACAGATAGTCATAGAAATCAACTTATTTTTGTTGGTATTCACGATATATAGGTAGCTTTCGCTGCCTTTTCTTTGCAACTTTCATCGTGTTAGTGTTAAGAATTGCTGGTTACTTAATTTCCATGAGGGTCATCAGAGGATCCATAATTATTAAGGATCTACATATATTGTTTGTATTCACCATATATAGGTAGTTTTCGCTACCTTTTCTTCAATGTAACTTTCATCGTATAAGTGTTTTGTAATTCTTGATTACTAATTTTTCTTGAGGGTTATCGGAGGATCGATAACTCCTACCGATCTACAGTATCTGTGATATTGTAAGATAGGAAATGTTATTAGTCACTTTTAAGACTCAGTGACCATCAGTTAGGGACAATTTTATTGCATATGTCCAGAGTTTTTTCTTTCCAGTATATTTCTACTTCTTTCAAACCGGGGAAGAGTGTAGTACGATTGAACCGGCTGACTGAGCTAGGAAGCCAGCCAGGCTGGACGCCCGAGAATCTCCCGCCAGCAGATCGTGTCGTACCACCACAGAGAGCAGACGTCTCCAACCAAGTCCTGTGTATCAGGTAAGCCCAGTCACCGACTGGCCCTCCAGGCCACTGTATATTATGTATATTGATTACTAGATGTTTATCATGTAGTGTAGATATGGACAGCACTACACAGACAACCAGGAGTTAAGAGTCTCACCCCTATCCTGGTTCTTGGGACTTAGTGTGTGGAAAATTAGCCTAATATTTTTGTGAATATACTCTGGTCATCATGAGTGAACTAGAAGAAGCAGTGTCATCTCTAGGTGGAGAAAAAAGGAAAAGACAGGATATGAATACTAGTATTTCAAGCAGCAAAGATGGCAACTCGCCAAAAAGAGCACCCATGTCACTCCTAGCTGACACTCCTGATTGGGCAAAAGTAGTATTTGAGAAACTTTATGAGCGGATTAGCAGTGTGGAGATTACTCTGAACCAGTCAGTTAATTATGCAGTGGACACTGCTGTGGCAGCCATGGCTGAGACAGGCATCATTAAACAGTTAGTAAACAAGCAAAACCAGGAGCTCACTGATCTGAAAGCTGAGATTGCTCAGCTCAGGCAGGAGACTAACCAAAACAAGGAGAAAATGACCAGATTAGAGGACCAGTCAAGAAGAGAAAACCTCTTGTTCTATGGATATGAAGAACAGAGAGGTGAAACAGAGAGCAGAGTTGAAAAATATTAAAAAATTATCATGATTTGGGGCAGGAGACTGTTCATCTTACATTTCTATTCAAAACAGTGACAATATATATCTGCAGAGCGCTTGTAGCTCTTGTGCAGCTGACTCATTGGTGCAACTATCTCTCACTTATGCAACTGTGTTGTTCTTCTTAAATATACGGTAAATATGTTTATTTCAAAACAATTTAAAGTGAATAAAGGTCATTACTTTTTGTTTATGAAATACTATATTGGATAATGGAATGAATGAATGAATGAATGGTTGCTTAGAGGCACATCAACCACTAAGGTTATTTAGTGCCTAAAAATGGTAAGAATGAATGAATGAATGGTTTGACATTGACACAATAAAGTGCCAAAACAGTAAAAATAGAAACGTAATATTGACTAGAAACAAAATGTAAATGTTAATACAATATGTAGATAACACAAGGATTTATCAACAGCATTTATATAATATCAATCAAATATAATAAATATGTATAATTTGTTTAAAAGACTTTATCAGTATGATGTTTTGCAGTTCTTGATAAATAAGTCAATGACATAAATAAACAAAAACTCTGCCCTTAAAACTGATTATAAAGTCCTATGTGAGTTAAAAACGATACTATCACAGAAGTATCTACAGTATCAAATAACGTATGTAAATCTTGTACATTAAAATATTGAGTTCTTATAATATCAAAATCGATACACTCAATTAAAATATGTTTAATAGTCAAAGCCCTTTGACAACCAATACATTCCGGTTGATCTTCACCTTTAAGCAGATAACAGTGAGTCAAATGACTATGACCTATTCTTATACGGGTTAAAACTGACTCTTCTCTACGGTTAATTCTAATAGCACCTTTAGTTTTGCCTAGAACGGGCTTAATTTCATGTAGTTTATTAAAAATAGCTTCGTTCCAGCGTGATTGCCACTTAGAACGTAAAAAAACAGTAATATATTTCTTAAATTCTGTATAAGGTATAAACATATTTATTGGCCGCTTATCCAATGCTGCCTTGGCAGCTTGGTCCGCAGCCTCATTTCCAAGGATTCCAATATGACTGGGAATCCAGTAAAAACGAATCTCTTTATTTTCCTCAGTACAGAGTTTATGATACCGTTCAAGGATATTTAAAATAAATGGATTTTTCCAATCCTTGGCTTTTAATGCTTGTAAACAAGACAAAGAATCAGAAAATATTAAAAATTTCCGATGTGGAGAAGTCTCCACATGATCTAAAGCTAGGTATAAAGCATGAAGTTCTGCAGAATAAATAGATGATTTATTTGGCAGACGTTCTGAATAAATATGATTGCCCTTAACAGCAGCTGCAGCAGCCTTGTCATCATTAAACGATCCATCAGTGTATATACACTGATATCCAGTGAAGATAGATTTTATTTCATTATATCTATTTATATACAGGGATGGATCGGTTGAGTATTTCTTTAAATCCGTCATGGCTAAATTAATATTTAAAGTTTCGTAGGTCCATGGAGGTGTTTCTGGATATTGAAATTTAGCTATTTGATTCGGATTTAAATTTAAGGATTGTAAAGATTCCTTGATGCGAATGCCAAAAGTTGGTATTGTATTTGGTTTATTTTCAAAAAGATCAACATAATTTGGATTGAATATAATATCATGTGCAGGATTGTCTGGACAAGCTGCAATTTTTGCAGCATACTGAAGGGCAAGCTTTTCTCTTCTTAAATCAAGAGGCAGCTCATCTGCCTCAACTGCCAAGCTATCTGCAGGCGATGTACGAAATGCACCAAGGCAAAGTCGTAAACCTTGATTTTGTATAGGATCAAGCATTTTAATATAAGATGGATAATGGTATCACAAAAATAGATCATTTGGTTAAGTGACTGAAATGAAATGAATTAAATTAATTTGAATTACTTTTAGCTTTTGAATCTTAAGAAAACAATGGCTGTTGGGTACGACAGATCTATGATTAATCAATGCCAAACATATTTATTCCCAGTTTGAAGACCTGTTTATATTTTATTAATATCTAATTACCAATTGTCTAGAATTTTACATGTCATTTTATCTTAATTTCAATATATACAAAATATTACCTACCTACATATCTACCTACATACCTACCTACATACCTACCTACATATCTACCAAAAGAATAAAAATGTTCAACTTTTTTTTACTTTTTATTTATTTACTTATTGTTTTTAAACAAATGATACTGGTATCACAGATGTGCCATCTTCAGATTGACTCATGGCAACTTTGCCTCATTTAATTTGTCACACTTAAGTGCCCTTTTCACATTGGATTCTTAAAAGGTTGTGTTCGGGTAAGTTTTGAAGCACTGAATTTAAGGATTGGATGTCACAGAACAGAAATATCCTAACTTTAAGGTCATGAAAGTAGTTGATGAATCAACAACACACAAGTCACTAATATAGGAGTCACCAATGAAGGATTTAGCATTTTGTTATTGTTTAAGTATTGTTTTTTATGAATTATATTTATCAATGAGAGTGACATCACACTTTTTGGCAACAGTCAACAACACATTCCATAGAGCTGTGATCCTCTCTTTAAAGTGTACCTGTTCCCCTGTAATGTTAATGAACATAAAAAATAAATAAAATCTATTTATCTAGTTTTTGATATATAATTCGTTTTCCTGTGCTTAATACTGTATAACAATGTGTCCATTTGTAAACAACTGTATTTGACAGTTTAATAAAGTTTTTTCCCTGCTTGCAATACTTCTGTACATAATATGGTATCAGAATCCAGAGCCTTTCAAAATCTGGAGATTTATTGACAGTGATACAGCTAACTAATTTGGATTATTGAATAACATGAATTATTTTTAAAGAGATTTAATTGGTTGATTAATTGGACTTAAATGCACACACTGATGACTTCTTCGTAACGCATAAGCCCAGTAGCCACGTCAAGGCCAGTCATCATTTACTGGGTTCTTTTATTTTTGTTTCCCAGAAAAACCAAAGCAGTGGGGTAGCCAGTGTAACATTATGCATACTTCACAAATCTCAAATGTTGAATGGAAAATGGTTTTAATGACCATTCTCAATATTTTCTTTCAAAGCCCTGGCTACATCTCTGTTAAATGCTTGGAGATTGAACAATCCCCAAGCATATTGGAAAAAACTGGGCTTATCTAATAAGCAAAACAGAACCAAGCAGATTAATTTGCATGTAAGATTGTAAAACAAGCAAAATGTAAGTAAACCAAAATTTAAAAGATAAAAATATAACAATCATACAGATATAATTCAAATATATCCATAATAAATTAATTACATGCACAATAAGGACCATATGAACAATTATAATTAGTTATCATAAATCATATTGCCAATTATTTTAAATTTTAAATTATAAAAATCAACAAACATTAAATTACATGTAACACTATAAATAAAACAAATAAAGTGTAAGTAAAACACAAAACATATCAATAAATCTAACTGTAGTAATTTCATTTATAACGTGTGCAAGTGCAACCTATATTGCAACAAACCTGTAAGAAATATTTTAAGATACATGTATGTACTTCCTCCATCCAACTGCAAAGATAATGTAGAAAGTCAGTAACAATATATTTGTGAAATCTATATCATGTATTTTTAAAATGGGACATTTAATTTGTCTGTCTTAAACCACCATATTGGATATATGCATTATGTATTCTGCAGTTATTGCATGTAAGTTCTTTTATATTTTCAGATCTCATATTCACACCATGTACTTGATTACATTTATCCTTTATCATCAATAAGGACACTGCCTTAACCCACCCTGTTATTGTATTGTATATAGTACTGCAATACAATGTTCAGGCCCAGTCCCAAGTCTGGGGAAAAAGTGTGAGGGAGGCAAAAGGTAGGTAATTTTAGGTGGGAAATTGAAACAAATTTCAAAATATTAAGTTCGATATTTATTGGTTGACCTTGAGCAATGTTCAAAGTCTGAGGGGCCAATTTTCAAAATCAGCTATTTGTGACATTTTTGACAGCTGCTGTATAATGACTGGGGGTTTATCTTTATGTCTAGTCAAAGGTCATGACCAGCATATAATCAACTTTGCTTCTGAATGCTTTATTTTCAGAAAAATTACAGCAATATGGACAAGACATGATCTACTTATAAGGGGCTTGGACAAGTTTTATATTGCAGTGGTGGCTCCATTCAGCTTGCAATAAAACACAAGCAAACACATATATGCATCCTCTAAACTGACTTAAGATCTATCTGGGTCTCTCCCCAGTTATTATGTATACCTACGAGTAGAAGCAGCAAAGTAGTACATCATAAAAACTGCATGGTGGTCTTTGTGTGATCGTTATTCAGAGTTAAAATGGAGAGAAGGCTTTATTATTGGTATAGTTGGACAGCTTATAACAAGGGCTTTCTTAAATTCTGAAAAAAAATTGAAGTTTGGAAATAAGATTTCCTTTTAAGGACGAAAATAGTGCAGCGTAGTGATTTTGTAGCAGGCACTTTTGTGAAACAAAAGAAAATACATTCACAAAAAAATTGCATAAAAATCAATTTATCTCGAGATTTTCGTGCTTGACCCCCTTTTTTTATTGCGTAATAATTAAATTGGAAAGATTTACTATATTATACTGTTCAAAATTTTGTAATTGACATTTTGATTAACAAAGTTATGACAGTTTTAAATTTGCAAGTCTATTTCTCTATGCTGGATGGGGCCCTTATTACTGGGGTGAGACCATAATAGGTATAATCCGTCTGCTTCAGGCATGCAATTTCTGAGGTGTTTATATAGGTGTATATTTGTAGAAACGTGTTATTAATCAATAATCAAGAGGCAGTCTGGCGTATAATTATTTCCTTTGTAATTTTATGATCATCAAACCATATTCTTAATCCATTTTATCTATTTACAGAGATTTCCAAGCAGTTGGTCGAAGATAAAGTATTTTGAAGGAAAGTGTACTTGAGTTTGGTATTGTGCCCTTCTCTGGACTGATCATCATCATGGGAAGTCAATTAACATATTTCGACCCCAGCAAGGTTAGTGAAGAAGAAATTAACATTTTGAAGACCAAAGCGGAAATAAATTGTGAATTATTACCATCTGGTTGTCATATATGGCAACGGAGCTTCTCTAATCTGTATCCATAGATGAAGTTAGGTGTAAAATTTAATGGCAGATTTAAGGACAAACCATATAACCCAGCGCACATATTATATAGCATTCACACAAAAACTGTTCTTGATGATCCGAAAAAACAGATGAGCCACTTGTGCCATACTAAACCCTGTATAAATGTTGAACATTTAAATTATGAAGAGGAGCATATACACAAGGCCCGAAGATATTGTCAAGAAAAGCAAAAATGCACTGGACATCATGTTTTTGATGCATGCAAGAATAAGACTTATCCTGATTGTATTTTCTTTTGAAAAAGAAACAAAACGTTTTGATGTAGATGATATTTATTTTGACACAATATTACTTTTTGAGATATACATACTTATTTTACTAAATTTATTTGCAGTATTCTGTAGATATTTCAATTTAAAGATAACTTCCTTTGTTGTGCTAATTTGATATATGCAGCTTTAAGATGATATCTTGTTCTCCTAAAATGCCAGGTTTCTTGTCTTTTTTTATCATTTAGTTGTTTTTTTCTTAGGTCAGTCAATGTCTTCAATGCTTTTGGCCCAAAGCTGTACCCAAGATTTTTGCCTGTTAGTAGAACCGCATCTTTGATACCCAGCGAATGAAGGAGTACAGCAGTCAATGCCCTTCCGTGAAAGGATTTCTTTGCCAATTTGTGCTTTGGCAAGACTTTCAAAACTGTATGGTGAAATGCCTCGACATCTTGTGTATTCAGCATGTACCTTTGCCTATATACCATGGCGGGTGAGATTCTGAAAAGAATGAAAATATGAGAAGAAAAAAAAGGTACTAGAAGTTAATAAATTAAAATTAAGAACAAATTGGCTATGATGTTGATTAAGTGAAATTAATTAGTGAAATTAATTAGTGTAATTAATTAATGTAATTAATTAGTGTAATTAATTAGTGTAATTAATTAATTAGTTGAATCAATTAATCAGTTGAATCAATTAATTCAACTGATTAATTAATCAATTAATTAGTGAAATTAGTCCATAAAATAAATTAATTAATTGATTAGTGGTTAGACTTGATAAAAAATTGTTATACATTTTTTTTTTTACAATATTACAGAAATTTTAGACCTATAGTCAATGACTTCTTGAAGAATATCCATGTCATCTTGGGTAAACCCATACTGAGGTTGATATCCGTTGCAGTGATTGGCAAACGTTCCATCTTTTCTCTGTTGCCAATGACAACAAAAGGACGACAGGGCAAATGCATAGTGGTTCCCACTTATACATGGCAATATATTTCGCTGGACAAGTTCCATGGATGCAAAAAATCTGGTGTCATCATTTTAAGACTTATTCCTGGTCCTCCTCATTTCCGTTCCAGTTCTGTCTGCAATCACTTGAGCGAGATGGGCCTTTCTGCCAGATGGATTTCCCTTTCCAAACAAACTTTGATCTCACCTTGGTGCCACTTTATAAAATTTTCTAACTTGTCCCCGTTTGACGTGAATAGTATCAAGAAGCTGCTCACAAGACTTGGCATTTATGACAGATTTAATCTGCTTACAGTCATCTGTAACCATGTGCTGAAGTTTTCCGTCAAGGGGGCCCGCAGCAATGTCTTTTTAAAAAAATGCAGAGACAGCTTTTTTTTCAACGTCAGACATTGACCCATCCTGTATGTAATTTGCGGTACAGTTCTCATGACTGCCACAAATTACATTGCCTGTTTATTCCAACAAATTTGGCTGTGATGTTGGAGGCCAATGATAAGGTTTTTTTTAGTTACAGTTTCTTTAAAGTTTGTTACGCTTTGTGTCCCTGGTTGTTTGTCCCCACCTTTCACACGGTTATTGTACAGTGTATCACATCTTGCTACAGCTGTTTTATGTTGGCCATCAGGAATATGTTTGTACAAATCTGCAGCAATTTCTTGATTTTTTTACATTTCTTGTTTTGCAAGTGATATTGATTTTTCCAAGGCTACGAATGTATGATGTTGGATAGTTTCTTCATTTGGTGATGGAAAGTTCATGGTGGATAACAAACATTTGACATTTGAAATAGCTAAATCACAACTACTCATATGTTGGCCAAAACGTTTGTTGATCTCAGCTGTTGGCCTCCCTGCCTTTCCAGTTTTTACTTTTATGTACAAATCGTGGGAACCACTGGGAAATTTGCATGCAGTACATGAAATTACCAAACTACATCCCAAACCTTGCTGTTTTTCATCTCCAGAATGAGACACAAAATTTGGTTTTCTACACCTTGGAGACGTCGAGAGGTGATGTATATAAACTTCAGACATCATCTTGTTCATTTGTTGAACGTTGATAATTCTATTACCTTCAACGTATTCATTTTCAAGGTGCATTCTGCTGATTGTGATGTACTTGGTTTAGGTATCAGAATTGAAGGCGGCGCAGTTTCCCCTTCACGTCCAATATCATAAATTTCTTGTGGAAGAAGTTTAATTTTTGGTAGGTTCATCCAGTATATGCAGTTTTGGCTTGTAATATTCATGTCCGACCTTAAAATAACCATTTTTTAGCCATTTTCTGGCATGTTTCTGCACCATATCTGCTGTTAACAATATGCCAGCTCCAACTGATTGTTCTAGTTGTCCATAGCAACCTGTGTCATGTGATTCTCTGCCTACAGGAAGGAAGACTAGTGGTGCGCCCTCTATGTAAACAAGGTAAGTTTACCATTTCAATGCTATTTATATAATTTTTTATTTGTCATATGATTAAATATTTGAGATAAATAATTGTTCTATAGATTATCATTATATTTTAGCTGTATTTTATAGTTAAATATAGATAAATATAATTCTATGAGAAAAAAAAGTATTTGATAATTTCATGAAAAATGACATTACCTCATGTTTCCTTAGTTACCATGGTAACCAAAAATTCTGGTAATTTTAAAAATATTTTTCCTGTATTCCTGACAACTTTCTCTTGATCCTGGGCATCGCAAAAATATTTTAGGTCAATTTTTTAGGAAATTACGAATTTCAACAAATAGTGGAAAAAATATAGTTTTCATGCATAAGGCTTATCTAATTGTCTGGGATTTTGACAAAATTTTCAGCATGTACATCATTCGTCTGTGCACAATATGACTGACTGTCGCCAGGCATATTTTATATATCAATACGTTTGTAACAATACGCAGATTGATAATTAAAACAAAAAGGGGGGGTCAAGCACGAAAAAAAATAAATACCAAAAAGTGGCCTTTAAAAAAAAAAATCACGCTTTTTACACATTTTTAAAATATTCACTTATAAATGAAACAGCTATAACTTTTTTTCTATTGAAGTTAGACCAATCAAATTACATACATGAACCACTTCCATCAACATGATTCACAGGGTGAAATATGGAAATGATCTATTTTTTCATTTCTCTATTATGGTCTCACCCCAGTTATTATGTATACCTACGAGTAGAAGCAGCAATGTAGTACATCATAAAAACTGCATGGTGGTCTTTGTGTGATCGTTATTCAGAGTTTAAATGGAGAGAAGGCTTTATTATTGGTATAGTTGGACAGCTTATAACAAGGGCTTTCTTAAATTCTAAAAAAATTGAAGTTTGGAAAAAAGATTTCCTTTTAAGGACGAAAATAGTGCAGAGTAGTGATTTTGTAGCAGGCATTTTTGTGAAACACAAGAAAATACATTCACAAAAAAATTGCATAAAAATCAATTTATCTCAAGATTTTCGTACTTGACCCCCTTTTTTTATTGCGTAATAATTAAATTGGAAAAAATTACTATATTATACTGCTCAAAATTTTGTAATTGACATTTTTATTAACAAAGTTTCAAATTTACAAGTCTATTTCTCTATGCTGGATGGGGCCCTAATTACTGGGGTGAGACCATGTAACTTTGCTTTCAGAGAGTAAACCCAAACTTCACATTTAATGAGCTAGAGCTGCTTGTGAGCCTGACGGAAGACTATAAATATGTGATAATTGGTACGAGCCGTAATGCTTGTTTAATGAATGGAGCCAGCCAAGAGGATGCTTGGCAAGAAATCACCAAAAAAATGAATGGCTCTGGTCCAAATGGTGTGTGATATCATGTAACATGTTTGTTGATGCCATCTAATCATTTTTTAAACTTTAATGTTGGTGCTGTTTTAGTTACATTTTGAATATATCCATGGACAAATTTGTAGAATATGGTTCCTGTATGCCATGTAAGTATGCCAAACAATAATACCTGTTGATATTTATCAAAACCTTGCATTTTATCAAAAGCCAGATGATAACTAACAGACTGTTCCAACTAAATCTTTTCATGGTGCAGGAGTTGTTTTGAGGCCCCACTTCTGTGTTTGTGTGCCTCTATCAATATATTATAAACCTATTTCAGTTACAGGAACAGACTTGAAATGTGCCATTTGATACTCAATAAATCTCAATAAAGCACATTAAGGCACTCATAAATACATGAAGGTTTGGAAAATATAGTAACAAGGATTGAATATAAAATTAACCAACCTGTGAAACATTAAAACTTTTGCTAGTGAATCGTTATTTATATATATCTTTTTTAAACAGGACATATAAGAACGACCGTGGAATTGCCGAGAAAAAAGTCAAGGATGTTCTCAGGTCAAATTGAAGGTAAAATTTTCTACTTTCTAATATATTCTTGATAACAGATTTTGGCTTAATCTGTCGTCAGTGAGTCGTAAATATTAAACAAATATTTATCATACAATTAAAAATATTTCCTTAAAAGTCATAATCTCATAGTTGATTAATATTGTTATTTAAAGAATAAATCTAAGCTACAAAACCAGATTATACCTTGTTATTCAGTAAGTGTATGCTAGAAATGAAGCAGATCTTAGCGGGTCCTTCTTTGTTGTATGGGATGTTAAACTACCAGACTAGTTTCGACACGATTGGTCTCATCAGTGGTATGAGTAGAAACATCTTTTTTTCTCATATATATACCTTTTTTGGGTTGTCCAGGTGGACAAGTCAGTGGACAAGTTGTCCACTTTGGGTGGACAAGCCGTACGGGCCTTTTCATTGGTCACAAGGTATCCCAGTCAATTTGAGGGGTTTAAACTGTGATTTTTGAAAAAAATTAAGGTGTTTTTTATTGAGAATTTTGTGGGGAATCCGATGCTCATGTTTTCTTTTGTAGAGCTCGAATATTTATCACCACATTTTTAATATTTAATCTGTATAAACTATGAGAGACAACTATTATTTTTGATAAAATACTATTTATTGACAATTTTTCTCTGATGTTCTTATCTGATCGTATATTTTAGTACTAATTGATGAAGCATTTTTTTCAGAGGTGAAGTGTCTTTCTTAAAAAAATAAAGTGTATGTCTATGTATGGGTAGAACACTCCTCGTGTCCTGTAAATGCCTCCCCCTCCATGAAATTATGGGGGGTCCGGGGGGATAACAAGGAGAGTTCATAGACATTTTTCATTATTTTAATCTTGCCCCTGTGGGGCTCTGAAAGTGTTTTCGGTATTGTTATTTCGTTGGGTCTCGGTTAGAAACCCTCTCAAATTCCTGTTGGGGGTTGGAGCAGTTTGGATTTCCAATTCTTGGTGGAAACGCTCCAAGTATAGGTTCCAATTAAAGTTGTCATCCGTCTGTGGTGAGATGTTGTTCGGATGATAGAAGTTATCTTCTAACCGGGTGATTTCTTCCCTTAACTCCTCTTCGTTAAAGAAGTCCTGGACGAGAAGGTCGTCCAAACTAAACATAGGTGGCACTGGGGATGTTTGTTGTGCGTCGTCCGCGTTTGGCGGAGCCACCGGATTCGACGAACCCTGCACTGCTTGTGATGGCGTCTCGTCCTGTAAAAGTTTCTCATTAAATGACGGGATTAACATGGATTTACCTTGCTACGTATTCAAACTACTGTTCCAGAGGAACAGGTAAGTGTTCTACCATTATTTTATGCTAATACAAATTGATTTTCTCAATTTCAGAACAGTATTTTGTAGCTTGTTGGAATTTGTATTACCGGGTGGCGGTTCCTCCGGTGATGTTGCAGCCCAGTGCTACGTGTGAACCGCTGATGGCAGGTTCCGCACTCATAGAGGGAATTTCTATGAGTTACTCTTTTGTGGCGACTCAAGGAACTTGCAGATCCATAGATTTCGCCACAGAGTAAGCAGGGATGTGTTTCCTGGTCTGCCATTTGTTTTTTTGTGTTTGTTGTGTACACGTGGTCCCGTTGTTGTGGAACTCTTTTTCGTTGTGTTGATGTGTGGAGATAGGGAAGCACGTGTTTCACTTCCGGGGCGGATCCATTGTATTATTTATTTTTAGATTCCGTCTGTTCTCACGTGACTGTTTGTGAGGAATTTCTCCTGTAATCAAACTATCAATTGGCGGTTTTACCTTCGAAAATATTATTAAGTATTGTCCTTTATGGTTTATATTGATTCAAATATTTTTTATTTGAAGGACCAAGTTGCAGGCACTGTAGGGGAATGTACACCAAGACGATTTACTATTTAATAGTGGTTTTTTGTGGGCTAGGTCTTAGTGTGTTATTTCCCTTTTTCATTTAAACCCGTTGGTTCAAATGTACCCAGAGTTATAATCCATTTGAGTTCGTGTTCTTTACGAGTTGTATCGAACCGCTCCGGTTTTGTTTTCATTATTTCTATTACTCTCATGTCCATGTCTTTTTGACTGTGGTTTTCCAGATTGAAGTGTCTTCCTGTTGCCTGGGATTTATCGTTTTTTCGGACGTATCCGATATGTTCCATCATTCTTGTTTTGAATGTACGATAAGTTTCTCCAATGTAGTTTTTTCCGCATTTTTTGCAGATTATTAAATAGATAATATTTCTAGTATTGCAGGTGAAGTTGTTCGGGCCTGTGTACGATCTTTGGGTCGAGGAGTTGAGGAATGTGTTTTTAAATTTGGTGGATGGGCACAGATCGCATCTCCAAGGCATTTTGCATGTCGGATATATATGTTTTTTCTTTTTCTGCGATTCGTTTGGATTGTTGCATTTTGCCCTCACCAGGTGATCTGATATATTTTTGGCTCTCCTGTACACGATTAATGGTCTTTCCATTAATGCTGTGCGTTTCTTGGCAAAGCGGAGGAGTGGCCAATATTTTTTCAAGATTCCGTTCATGTCCGGGTTGGCCGGGTTGAACGTGAGAACTAAAGGTGTTCTTTTCAGATCTTGTTTTTTCCGAGGGGGTCTGGTGATAAGTTGTGTTCTTATCTGGTCAGTTGCATTCTTTTTAGCAGTTTCTATTATCTTGTCGGGGTATCCCCTTTGTTGATAATGAGCGACCCTTTCGTTCGAGTGTTTTTTGAAGTCGTCGTCGTTTTTACATATTCTCCGTATTCGGAGGAATTCTCCATATGGGCCTCCCGTTTTACAATGAGTGGGGTGGCAGGAGTCGAAGCGTAGGTATGCATGAGTATCCGTTTTCTTTGTGTAAAGATCCGTGTAGATACTGTTCGTCCTCTGATCAATTTTTACGAGGGTGTCCAAGAAAACAATTTCTTTCCGAGATATTTCCATCGTGAATTTGATGGAATGATGTGCATTGTTCATATATTCTTCAAAAGCCCTGACATTATTTTCTCCACAGGTAAACACCATGAAGATGTCATCTATGAAACGCAGGTAAATTTCAGGTTTGACTGGACTATTTTTTAATAGTTTTGTTTCCAGGTCCCCCATGAAGATGTTGGCATATGATGGGGCAAGACATGTGCCCATCGCAGTGCCCCCTATTTGTAGATAATTTTGATTGTTGAATTCAAAATTGTTCATATGTAAGACTGCAGTTAGTAGTTTCAGTATACTGTTCAGACTTGTTTTACCTTCATATCCATATTTTCTGAGAATATTGCTCACAGCTACGATACCTTCCTGGTTGGGTATATTGGTATACAGTGAGGTAACGTCCATGGTTACTAGTAACAGTTCATTGTCGCTTGAAATGTTTTCAATCTTTTTGATAAAGTCCCTTGTGTCTCTAACGTATGAAGGAATTTTCTTCACATAGGGTTTGAGGTGTTCGTCCACGAATGCTGAGATAGTTTCCGTTGGGCAGCCGTTTCCACTAATGATGGGGCGACCCTTCACTTCTAATTTGTGTATTTTTGGTAGGAAATAGAATTTCGATGTTTTGACATTTTTGGGGCTTATTGCCTCAAGGGTCAAATCGTCTATTTCGTTGTAGTATCTCATATCTTCAAGGATTTGTTTAATCTGTGTAACGTGAGAGTCCATTTTTACGTAGAAGTCCGTGTCTGATAATTGTCTTTCAGCCTCTGCTATGTAGTCTACTGTGTCCATTATTACCACTGCTGACCCCTTGTCAGCTTTTTTAATGGTGAGACTTCTATTTGAACTCAGATTTTGGAGGGCTATTTTCTCTCCTAATGTTAAGTTGTGTGAGTGGGGTGTCCTCGGGATGTAGGATTCTACTTCAGCTTTGACAAGTCTACAGAAGGTTTCTACTACTGGATCTACTTTTGTAGAGTCAGGTTCCCATGTGCTTTTGGGCCTGAATTTTTCGTGGGGGTCGGTGGAGGTTTCTAGCAACTCAAATAGGGGTGGTTCTTGGGTATGGGCATGATCCTCGTCATGGAAATAATAGTTTAATTTCAGTTTTCTAAAAAACATTTTTAGATCTGAGAGGATCTCGTGAATTTTGGGTTCCCCGGGGGTTGGGGAGAATTTTAGACCTTTTTCTAATAATGCATGTTCATCGGAAGTTAAGACATGACTCTAATTTACTAATTTATCTTTATTGCTTTTGATTTTTGCAGATTTATCAGCGAATTTGATGACAAATTCATCCCTTATTGGGTTGTGGTTGCTGCAGTTTAAAGGTGGTATATTGTCTAATACGTCGGGTCTAGGATCATAAGGTGAGTGATCGTCTTTCTTATTTAATTGTTCGTTTCCATTGTTATTATTGATGTTACTGTTCTCATCGCTAGGTGTAAAAAGTGTTCTTAGGGAACGTTCTTTCCAGGGGGTCTTCGGTTTGAGGACCTCTGCGATTTCCTATTTGAAGCTGGAGAGAATCTGGTCCAACAGTCCTGCTAGGGCTACGCTCCGGTCATTTCCGGGGCTTCTTTTCCGGGGATCCCGTGGCCCGAGCTTTCTTTGGGGTTTGAGTGGGGGTATACGTCTTTTTGCCTGTTTGTAGACTCTTGTGTCTACATTGGACGATCCAGCGACAGGTTCATTTTGAACTTTCTTGCCACGTGGGTTTTGGCGATTGTTGGGGCGACGTATTATTCCCAATTGAGATTCTTCCAGTTTTTCTTGATCATTGTTCCATCTTTTCTTAAGTTTGATATATTCCTCGTCTTTAATACGTTTCGCTACTGCCTCGATTGCCTTTTCAAGGTCTGAGCGGTCCTCTACATTTTTGACGGCTTCGGATAGACGATCGGCGCATTGTTTGGCCATCGTCTGGTGGTAAGTACTCAGTTGAGCTGTGTATTCTTTTTGTAGTTTTAGCAGATCTTTCTCCGCCTTCTGTACCACATTGTTCCATTTACGGATAAAGTCGTCGTCTTTTTGGCCAATTGGTGGGAGATTCTTTATTTTTATATTTCGCGGGACAATGTGGTCCCGGTTGTTGATATAGTTGTCCAGGTGGCGGTCCATTATTATGTATTTCTCAGCCTTCGCTCTGTTGTTCCAAGCGTCTTTATACTTCTGATCGATGTCCGCCGGGAAGTTCGGACGTCCCTTCTCCGGGTTTTTTTCGTCCATTTCAACATCCCGTCCTCGTTTCTGTCTTTCCATGAATCTGTGGAAAGGTGTCTGCAGCCGTGGATTCTTGCCGGGCTCAACGATCTCAGGGATGACAATTGTTCGCATTGTCTCCATGCTCGTGCTGGATGCTGCTGCGGAGACTTCACTCAGTAGAGAGATTGCCGAAATAGACGGCCCTGGCAATGGGGCTGTCTCCGGGGTTGTCTCTGTACTTAGAGACGCTACTCTGGATGTCAGACTCGTCTGAGATGTGCTGCTCGGTGTCTGCTCCATTGTGATGTAATAATCAGTAAGTGTATGCTAGAAATGAAGCAGATCTTAGCGGGTCCTTTGTTGTATGGGATGTTAAACTACCAGACTAGTTTCGACACGATTGGTCTCATCAGTGGTATGAGTAGAAACATCTTTTTTTCTCATATATATACCTTTTTTGGGTTGTCCAGGTGGACAAGTCAGTGGACAAGTTGTCCACTTTGGGTGGACAAGCCGTACGGGCCTTTTCATTGGTCACAAGGTATCCCAGTCAATTTGAGGGGTTTAAACTGTGATTTTTGAAAAAAATTAAGGTGTTTTTTATTGAGAATTTTGTGGGGAATCCGATGCTCATGTTTTCTTTTTTAGAGCTCGAATATTTATCACCACATTTTTAATATTTAATCTGTATAAACTATGAGAGACAACTATTATTTTTGATAAAATACTATTTATTGACAATTTTTCTCTGATGTTCTTATCTGATCGTATATTTTAGTACTAATTGATGAAGCATTTTTTTCAGAGGTGAAGTGTCTTTCTTAAAAAAATATATATTATACCTTGTTATTCTTTAATAACTTTACAATACGGCATGATTATAAAGAGGAGGAAGACGACTGGGAAGGGGGAGTTGGCTGGGTCTAACTATCTTCTCTTGAGAGAATTATCAGTATCGTGGGGAGGGAATGTGCTGGAAGGTATGTTTCACTGATCCTACGCCACACTTCACAGAAGTGGGGCACTTTCCATAAATGAAATAACAAAGTAGTATTGTGGTTAATGTGTTCATCAAGTGTAAGGTGTGCAATATTTTATTTTGTGTTATCTAATGCAGAAATTGACGGAGCCGTGCAAAACACCAGGTGAGTATATCGGAGATGGTGATAAATGCTTGTAAGGCATTTAAATAATATAATTTTATAGTTTGCAAGATAAACCAGTTTGCAGATATCAAGAAAAAAAAATATAACTACCCTGCTATGACACACAAGGTGATACCTGTCATTTTATATATATATATATATATATATATGATCAATATCAATTTTGTATTATGACATTTATTTTCAGGCTTTTAACCAAATTATTATGTGAAGAGTAATAAAAAAAGTTATTACGTTAAGAGGTTAATTTGAATAATGCCGGATGTCTGGGGACTGACGCCACCCACACAAATATATATATATTATCTTTGTCATTGACCTCTTGTGTCTTTTATGTATCAGATCCATTGACAACCACTGCCATAGCCACAGCTACCACATCCACAGCCAAGGCCACAGCTAATGCCACTGCCACAGCCAATGTACCAGCCACAGCCCCATCCACAGGCACTTCTACCCGTAAGTGTACATCCTATATTATTCAGTTAGCAAAAGCTGATTTTCTACTGCATTTGCTGCTGTCACACTTTATTTTCTTCCTCATTCAGTAATGCTTGGACTTAAAGACTAGATACTGTAACATGATAATATGTTGGCCTGGGATATTTTTGGTTTGAACTATTTGTGATCTTTCAAGGTCAAGGTCGTGACCAACACAAGAGGACCTTTGCTTGTGAATACTATATTTTTGTCCAAGAATAAAGCAATATCAATATTTATATTTAAATATATTAGCTGGAATACAAAAAAATATATCCTTTCAGAGCATGCTACTACTCCAAGAAAGAGAAGTGATCAGGTAAATATTTTCCTTTTGAGTGTTAGAACAAAGCACAGTATAATTTTTGGTCTTGCTTGCAGCCGCTGTTGCCAAGACTAAGATATCATGTTCCAATCTCACCATCTGTCTGTCCGTCCATCTCTCAATGTTTAGAGTCATGAGGTTTATTTAGTGGCTATTATAGATAGAGCTGTTATTATTTGTGGGATGATACATGTTATTAGTTATCCAGATGAAAGTCATACTTCACTAAATAGTCACACTTTGGACATTTTGCAGAAATTTGATTGATGGATGTTGCAGTTAATAATGGTTGGATTATGCAAATTGATAAATGGTATTGTTATTAGTGATGAATTACATTCTTCAGAGACCATTCTTGCCTAAATGAACACTTTGAAAAAGGTTTTGAAAAGAATATGATTGAATATGAAATGGTGACAGGCGAGACCTTATTGCATATCTGATTTATATATGTTTAACTAAAGTTAACTATTTAACTATGTTTAACTTTTATAACTGTTATTAAAATGAATTGCAGGATTTCTTTGAGAGTAAGATGCTCAAGAGTCAGGAGGACATCCTATTGGAGATGAAAGAGATCAAGGCAGTAATTATTTGCAACATGATTGAAGTGAGGTAGGAGTCCAACAAAAATAAAATATAAATGGTGACAATATCTCATTTCCTAAATGAAATAATTATTTTTACCAAAATTCTAAAATAACGTTCATGAAATAGATGATCAAGGAGTCTCAGGTAATGGGTCTGCCCATCTATGTTAAAAATGTTGGTTTTGTAGTGCATGCAACAACTGGTCCAAATCCAGAGAGATCGTCTTCACATTGAATGTAATAAAACGGAGACATAAATAAAAGTGTATGAATAGTTTATCTAACAACAGTCAGAGGACGAGCTTGAGCTTGGTTTATTATCAGTAATTACTGAAATACATCTCTATGTAACAGATGATGCATGTTTTTATACACTCAGCTGATTTATCAGAGCAGAGTGCAGACTTCAAGGAGTGGGGAAAATGTCTGTCCATGTGTCAACATGTTCTTTAAAAATCCTCTTCTCATAAACTTTGAGTAATATATGTTTCATATTTTACAAGAAGTATGGTAGAAAGATTCAACAGGACCTTGGCGTCCAAGATCAGAAGCTTCATATATGGCAACCAAGAGGAATGGGATACATATCTTCCTACTGACGTCTGCTTATAGGAGCACCGTCCAATGAATGAATGGTTGCTTAGAGGCACATCAACCACTAAGGTTATTCAGTGCCTAAAAATGGTAAAAACATACATTTATAAAATCAATATAATATGTAAATAATCTAACCAACACAAAATATAAACAAAATCTTTTCAAGATATGAGATAATAAATTTGTATAAATAAATTCAATTTAAAAGGCTTTAAATACCATTTAATGTTTTGTGGTTCTTGATAAATAGGTCAATGACCTAAGTAAACAAGAGCTCCACACTTAAAATTGGTTATAAAGCCCTATTTGGTTTAAAAACGATACTATCACAGAAGTATCTACAGTATCAAATAACGAATGTAAATCTTGAACATTAAAATACTGATTCCTAATAATATCAAAATCTATATATTCAATTATAACATGTTTGATAGTCAAAGCCCTTTGACATCCAATACACTGAGGCTGATCTTCGCCTTTAAGAAGATAGCAGTGAATCAAATGACTATGTCCAATTCTTATAAGTGTTAAAACAGACTCTTCTCTTCGGTTAATTCTACAAGCACCTTTGGTTTTACCTAGAACAGGCTTTATTTTGTTTAGTTTATTAGAAATAGCTTCGTTCCATCGCAGTTGCCATTTAGAACGTAATAAAAAACAGTAATATATTTCTTAAACTCTGTATAAGGTATAAGCATATTTATTGGGCGCTTATCCAATCAGGCCTTGACATTAACATTTGTGACCCACTTGCCCACTGGGCAAGTAAAATTGACAATTGACAATTGACAATACTTGCCCTGAAATACAATTCACTTGCCCGGATAGAAAAATAAAAGCTATTTTTGAATAAAATAAGGATTTGTATTTTATATCTTATTTTATCAAAATTATCAAATTATTTTATCAAAATCTGTTCAACCTGTTCTTTTCACCAAAACTTGCACTAAAATACACTGATGAGATGTTCCAAATGTCTCAGCATCATGATGTTGTTCATGGAAAATTCCAAGACTTTTTGACTAAAATCTAAGTAGATATTATGATAGGAGACCAGATTAAGAAACCCATGCGATTTATGTGTAAAGTCGTGCACGGTTGCAAAATGAGTCTATGTTAAATGCAGTACGAATCCCGAAAATGTGCTCGACTTTTGAACAAGAGTGCACCCGGCCAAGATAATCAATCGCAGACAAAATGGCGGCAATCGCATTCGAAGCTCTGTGCACAGTGATGAAAAGTAATTTTTATTGGCTCTGGGGTATATTATTTCAAGATTACAGCACTTGCCCACCGGGCAAGTGGAAGAGAAACATCTAGTTGCCCGGACTTGCCCGACACATGTTAAATATAGCTCCGGGCAACCGGGCCACCGGTTAATGTCGAGGCCTGTCCAATGCTGCTTTGGCAGCTTGGTCAGCAGCCTCATTTCCAGGGATTCCAATATGACTGGGAATCCAATAAAAACGACCATCCGGCCACTAACTACACCCCAAATCTTTCTATGTTGGGGAGAGAGATAATGCTGCCTGTAGATTTGCTGTTTCCACTGCCCTCAAAGGGGGACAGTGAAATATTCCAGAGTATGTCACAAGTTTAAGGGATAAAATGGAAAAATGTTATGAAGATGTACGCAAATCTTTATCTCAGGTGGCTAGGCGCCAAAAAAGGGATTATGATACTTGTATCTGGGACAATCAATATACTCCTGGGGATATTGTATACCAGCAGCATCCAATCAAGAAGTTGGAAACCCCTTGGATAGGTCTGTATGTGGTGATTAAGCCACTGAGTGGATACATTTACCTGCTAAGAAATGAAAAGAAAAAGCTGTATCTTGCATCATGACTTGCTTAAGCCATTCAAGTCTATCAATACTATGAACAGACTTGTCTGGTATCAGCGCTATACAAATTTTGTTATTATTATTATTATTAACGTGGTGCCTTGCTGGGCTAAATCAATTCAGGCAGAGATTATTGCCAAAGTTAATAATAATTAGACATTTTCTATTTCAGAGATACAATGTTGTTTGGAGTGTTATTGTTCAAACATTTATATCTTGATATATTGTCTTTAGAAAGAAGAAATCTGATACACATATTTGTCAACACTGTCATGTTATAAATGAGCTCCAAAGGGTTTGACAACGTCGCATTCATCCAACAGCTCCAACGGCTATTTCTGCTGGAGGAGGCCCTGGAGAGGTCAATGCTTGAGTGGGACCGGCACATGCCGGCTATCTTGGGGGAAAATCTGGAGAAAGTTGTGAAGGCTACCGAAGCTGAAAACAAAGACCTCAACCTTTTCATTCAATCAAATGCCATTTCATGGATATTCCTATATATATCCTGTATATAAATAACATAAAAAACACCTCTCAGGGCGAGTGCACAGGACAAATGCCAGAATGGCGTGTCGTCGCCCCGGATGCAGAAAGCTTCGTCGTGAGAGCCCAGGTGCCCTACATGGTAACTACGGCACCATATCCCAGCACTTCCGCTGACCTTATAGAATGGGACCAGCAGCAGTCAGCTGCACACTGGTCGCTGTGATGTTGCCAGTACAGTCCAGCCGCCCAGCGACATCAGCAGTGCAGTCCTGGCATCCAGTAAGACCTTCGGTGCAGTGCCGCCACCCAGCGACGTCAGCACAGGTGATTCCATGAGTGAGACAGCAATGCCAGATTATTGTGCCCTGCCAGAGATCATGCTACAAACAGGCTTTGAGGAGCTGCTGGAATTTGCTGGTAGCCTACCTCCCGATTGTAGAGTTGATTTAGAATCAGAAAAAATCAGAATATTTTGATTGCTGGAGGTTTCCACATGATCAAATTCCAAATGCATAGCATGAAGCTCTGCAGAGAAAATTGAGGAATTGTCAGGCAGTCGCTCAGAATAAATGTGTCCTTGTGGGACTGCACCCGCTTCAGCTTTTCCCACACAGTAAGAGCCATTGGTGTAGATACATTGGAAACCTCTGTAAACTGATTTGATCTCATCTCAGTGACAAATTAAAGTTCGGTCTGTATATCCAAGGTGGAGTCTCTGGAAACTGAAATTTTGCAATTTGATCAGGATTAAATTCTAAAGCTGTTAATGAATATTTTATATGGATGCCAAATGTTGGGAGAGTGTTTGGTTTCTCGATTAAAAGATCAACATATTTAGGGTAAAAAACAATATCATATACTGGATGGACACCACATGGACACGTTTTATCTCTATTTCTTGGAATAAAACACTGATTTGTAATGACTGACCACCTATCCCTTATGCTAAATCTGCATACCAAATATGAATCCCCTCTCATTTATAGCTCCTGTAAAATAGCCTCGACAAAACAGACCCTGTCACCAGTGGGCTGACTACTCATCGTAGCCTGCAAAAATACCTCAATCAGCATAATCCTCTCATGTAATCATTAAATATATTATATTTCCATAATTGTAAATATTGTGACATTCATGTATCTGTACATGGCCCATGTTTCAGATCATGGTAAATTTCAGCTGGGTCTGTGGATTATATCTTTTCCATAGAATGCATTATTGGGGATTGTGGCAAGATATTTGTAACAATGTAATGCATGTAGGTCACAGTGTCATAAAGTAAGGTGTATAATTGTATTGTATGATTGAGATCAGTCCTGTGACATTTCAAAGTTTGATTAACTTCAGATTTCCAAATTTCTCATGTTTATATTAAAGTTGTTTTACTGCCTGAATAAATAATGTTAACTCACCTGTGTGTATAAAATAAAGCATGAGGCCTTACAGTGGTAATTCAACATTTGGCATTGGGAATGCAGTGCAGGTAAAGGTTATATTTGGACTTTTGTGCTTTTGCTGGGACACAGAAACTTTGTTTTCTGCTCTTGGCAGCCATGTTGGATCTAAATGAATGATCGGGCTAGAAATAGTCTATGGGCAAATTAAATGTATAATAAAGATAAGTAATATTCTATACATGTTTGTTGTATGGTAAGTGATATTTTATGTTTGTGGTTGGATTTAAGGGTTTTTTATGTAAAACTGTGATATTTGGTACCAGTTGCTAGAGGCGTAGGAAGACTGGTGATTAGGCGCATAAATACTGGGTCAAGTCTGCCACACATCACTCTGGGATAGTTTTCTGGAGTCACAGCAAGGTGATCAAGTTGATCCCTGAGAAATCCAACTTGGGTCCCGGTTTATTTTATACCAGATACATGCAGATAGGCAGGTGTGTATAGCCACAGAGGCTTGTTGCCTTCTTGGATGGCTATTCTTTAGGATATATTTCAATACTTGTTAAAGTTATTAAGTCTGCTATTTTAGGGCTTTCCACTTTGATCAAAAAGCATCTTTCCTATTTATGTTAATTGAATTTAGCCTCTTTGCGACTGGATACCAAGTTGGGTATTTTAGAGATATCACACCTGGGATTGTTTCCCATCAGCAAAGTAGCCTCACTCTAGTATAGAAGTAGCCTCACTCTAGTATAGAAGTAGCTTCACTCTAGTACAGTTTGGGCTCATTTTCCGTTCTGAATCGCGATTGTTAAATATCAGAATCCTTTCCGGGACTGTTTCCCATTCTAAAACAGCTCTATCAGGTATTAGGTCTGCATCCAAGATTGCATAATTCAGTTTGGGCTCATTTCCCATTCTGAATTGCCATTGTTAAATTTCGGAATCCTTCCCGGGATTGTTTCCCGTTCTAAAATAGCCCTGTCAGGTATCAGGTCTGCATCCGGAATTGTTTCCCATTAGCAAACCAGCCTCACTCTAGCATAATTCAGTTTGGGCTCATTTCAGATATCAGATTTGAATCCAGGATTGTTTCCCATTAGCTAATCAGCCCCATTCTAGTATAATTCAGTTTGGGTGCATTTTCCATTCTGAACTACTATTGTCAAATATCAAAATCCTTTCCCATATTATTTCCCATTCTAAATCGGCCCTGTCCGGTGTCAGATTTGCATCCAGGATTGTTTCCCATGAGCAAATTAGCCTTTTCCATTATCTTTGGGACTATTTTCCGTTCTAAATCGTCATTGATTCCTATCAGAATAGAACCCAGAATTCATTTCCCGTTCTGAACCGTCAATGTTTCGCATAGGGTTATCACTCGGGATTAATAGCATGAATTGTTGGATTTAAGCAGATGCCTATCAGAGATCTTGTGTATCAAGGTATTTCAGTTATTATAAGGGCATTGGAGTATTGTTCCCATGATGCCTGGTGATAAGGTTGGCATGAGGTCACACGTTGACAGTCTCAGGTAAATGTATGCCATGAGATTACAGGCTGTGGATGGCCTTACAGTTGTTTGTACTTGTTCATAGCATTTAATAAATATTGAACATTAGTTGCCAATTCTTGCACTCGCACTTTCACTGGAATTGACTCTTCTGTGCGGGAGGCTGAAAAAGGGGGCGCCTCGGTCGAGAGGTAAACATCCGGCCTGGGCTGTCAGATGTCAACAACATGTCGTTTCAATCAATGACCGTACCAGTTCTTAAATCCTACTTAACTGCAAGGGGTATCCCCATTACTGGCTACACAAAGCAGCACCTGATTAGGTTAGCAACAGAAGCAGAGCGTTTTTATGACCCCTTGGAGCCTGATGATGAAGTGAAAGGAGATACTATACAAGTGGATGGGGTAACTGTGACAGAGTCACATTCCAGTACACTGATATGGACACCTAATCTAACCCACATGCCTGTTGTGGAAACTGGTGCAGTGTCCAATTGGTTTTGCCGAGTAAACATATAGATGTAGATTCCGACCCCTCTAGTACCATATAAACAGAAACATGTGGAACAAACTGTCAACCGGGAAGCAAAACGGAATTCGACCTCTCGACTTTTCAGTCCGCACTAATGACCCGCGTAATTTTGATTGGCTGATAAAAACGTCAGTGCGGTAATACCGGAAAGGGATCAAAACTGCGAGTGCAAGAATTTGGAGATGCCAATTCTGCCTCTCCTGGAGAACTCACAAAACTGTGAAAAGCTCAGTAACTGGAAGAGAGTACAAAGCTCCAGAAAAATACACCTGTAACACAAGAAACCTAGTCTACCTCATAACGTGCAGAACCTGCAAGAAACAGTATGTAGGTGAAACTTCTCCACGTCAAAAAATTAAGGGCCATGAGATGCCATGTTCAGCATGCCCACACCCAGTGGGTACTCCTGGGACTTTTGTATAGTGAAGTACACCAGGAAAGACAATTTGAGGAGACACTGGAAACGGGACCCTTTTTGTTCCATCTTACACCAGTGTAACATAAAACTGAGCATGGAAGCTGAGGTTCAAACTCGGGACCCAGAACAACCTGATCAACAGCCTTAAAGAGGATGATACATCGGACATCTCTCACGCAAGTAAGACAACCACCCCATTGTACTAACCAGTGACCATAAAAAAATATCCAGCCAAACGACAACTGAGAAACAATTTTCACTCAACTTTAAAGCTTCTCAAAAACTTGACATGAGTATAAAAAAGTTTTTTAAAGAAATAAAGTGTTCACTTTGTACTTGGTCTACCTTTTTTCAGACAACCCAGAACCAAGTGGAGAAGAAGTGATCATGGAGGGAGCCACAACCATTGTTGCTCCCTCCTTGGGGACAACCACCCCAGATCAACATATCAACATTATCCCAGTGTCGCCTAACCATGACGACTTCTGAGATAGCATCAACTGGGAAACACCAAATCCCCCCCAACCCCTACCCCCCACCCCAGGAATTGGAAGAGATTCTGGAATCACTCCAGACGACCCCGGTAGAGAATAAAACCTAAACAAAAAAGAAAAAAACAAAAAATGAAAATAAAATTTATTTTCCCAAGAAATAGTTTCTTGTCCGTGTTTGTACTTCACCAAACCAGGTTTCTAATTGACATTGGAATACAAACGCCCCAAAAAACTGGCCAAGAACCCAACAAAAACAAGGTATTTTATCCAATCAAAAACATTGAAAACTTCTCGTATTACATTACTACCAAAAGAAACGAGATAAAGAAATTTGTTTAAAAACTGGACATTCTAACCAGTCAGTCCCCATCCAACTGAAGAGATCAAATCAGATTGAAACCATTGTTGGTTGTGGATCTTTGCCTTTTCTACCATTAGTTGCCGATGTTGTTATTCATGATACAATTCCACACATAGGCTGACACCTATATCAGTGTTTCCGAAATATAGTCAGGTTGCCAGATAGCTATACCCTGCACGGAGAGTAAAAGTTTTTTTCTCATCGGATTCTGATTCATTGGGATCTCTATAATGAATATCTGGCGGATAACATGAGAACATCCTTGGGCATTTCGAGAAATCCAAGATGGCTGCCAAAATCGCTGCGGTACACCGAAAAAGCCAACTTTTGAACCAATTGGCCTAGAATCACAAATGATACCTCTTTTCCAACTAATTTCGGGAAAACAAATCCATTGGTATGGTTATTATTGTAACTGGAAGTCAGGAACAGGGTCAAAAGTCAGGTTCAAGGTAATTTTAGGTCGATAACACCAAAGAAAACTGCATTTTTGGATGAAACATATACAATATTCACTCTAATTAGCACCTTGGACACTTAGCCATTTGACAGTATTTGTGCTAGACTTATAGGGCCCTTTTTCTGACTATGTGAGATTTAAAAGTTTGCTTCTATCACTTTTAGTTGTGAAGATATAAGTATTTTGAAAATTTGTTATCGAAATTGAGATTTTTCCCCTGCCGAGTGTTAACTTAAGTTCAAATGCAAATCTCTCAATAATGAAAATTGATAGAAGCTAGCTTTAACTTCTCACATACTTAGCAGATCAAGGCCTTTTAAATGTATATCATAGGTTAACTGTGTTTTACCAACACCTGCCAGCAATGCTAAGAATGGATTTTATTTGTGACTGGGTTTCTATCTATTTTACTTGAACGAGAGAGAAACCCCATTTCCCACCTACACTTTGTTCCTTTCTTCTACACTAAACCAATTCTTTTCCCTGTGCATAGAATCTAATATTAAATGGTACGTTCACTTTATGTTTCAGATTTGCATGGAATGTGGTTGTGCATAGAGTAGTATAGACAATTAGTGCTTCATTGGTGGTGGTGCAAATTGGTAATTGAAATGGAAGAAAAATACATTTTCAAGTTCTGTTATGACTGTTCAGACACTGAGAGACCCCAAGTGAGCCAAAGTGACAGTGGTAGATTGAAAAATATCATTGAAGCCAGCAAAATACAGGGTGATAGATCTACATTTAAAACTTGGTACAAGACTGAAAGATTATCATGCCAAATACCATAAGTCATGTGTATCAAAATATCTTATAAAGGCAAAGCGTTTGTCAGAGAAGCAGAAAAGAGCTGCAACAGATCCTTCTCCACTACCAGAAAAGAGAACACATTCTAGTTTGGTGAATCCATTTGACTGGCTCTCACATGTTTCTGCTGTGGAGGTGCATGTGATATTGATAGAGACCTGAAATATCTGAAGTGATAGATACCTGCTTATATAGTAAGGGAAACATAGAAGAAACAAAATGTTGGAGAAAAGTCTGGAGCTATAGAGGACAGGATCAAAGCAAAATGCCAGGAAAGGACAGACAAGTGGGTCACAGATGTACTTCAGCGCCTGGCTGGTCTCAGTCAAAGCAGCTGACCTTCATGCTGCTGACGCTTGATATGGAGATTGCTACACATTTTTTCAATGGCGAACCTCACCCAGGTGTTACCAAAAAAGAGAAATCAAATGACCCTTCTCGAACTCCATTACAGTCTCTTGTGGATGAGATGGAATGTCATCGCTCTGAGCAGTGGGACTGTGTGGCTGATGGAGCGCTTAAAGAATTGCACATAAAGAATGACAGAAATAACTCCTTCGTCAAAGTTTTTCAATTTCTGATTGGATAAAATCCAAATATTTGAGTTACACACGTGGCGAAATTCAAAACTGATGTATTTTGTCTTGATGTGCATTATTCAAAATATTATGAAACATATCTATGGGTGTCATCATATTTTGGAAAGGTAAGAGCAATTCTAATGCAAAGTTATATGGTGGGCACCAAATATAAAGAAATATTAACAAAGGCACATATATATTGCAGGTGGTTAGAGAGAGTAACACTACTAATTTATAATTTAAGATTATATTTAGTTTTAATAAATTTTGATTTCCAAGATAAGCTAGTCACAGGCCCTTCAATATTTTACTATGGCCATTTCATCCTGGAAATTTGGTTATAACTGGGTTGCCACTCGGATTGGACTTAAAAATTCTATATCTCTGCCTGTCCAAACTTCATTTTTACCGACCATTTTCAAAAACTTTTTTGATCAAATTTGGATTGGACTTAAAAATTCTCTACCAAATCTATGCACTCCATCTCTTGTATTCTTGGTTTGTGCACTCTTTTGTCATGACTATATTTTTAATACCTTGTTAAGTTTGTTTTTAATGACTATCTGTAATAGTATTCATGGCTGTTGTGAAAGCTAGTTTTATCTTTCCTACATTTCTTTCATAATCATTTGACCATTCAAAGTTAAAAATTGTCCTGAAAATAACCAGTTTACCAAGACTAAATAGCAAAGTGCTGATTTTCTCAGACCAAAATCATAATTTCTTATATCTATTCAATTAACAAAAAAATAATTATAGAATACAAATGTACACATCAAGACAATCACAATGAAGTACTTTAAATCTGTTCATTAACCATCAAAAATATACATCACGATGCTTAAAAAAAAACTGGACTTCAGGACTCATATTCTGAGATAAACATAACAAAAGAAAAAGCTATATATGAAATATGGTAATTTTATAAGTACTTCTCTTAAAAAACTGAAAAAAATCAAACATTTTTCCCCGATCATTTTTATTAAGAAATTACATCAATCAGGATACACCCAATTTTCTCACAAAGCACAGTAAAACTTAGTTCTTTTTATCAAATTACTGATTTCACACACAAAACTGTTAATTCTATAACACAAAGAGCTGTTTTAATCGCTGCATTTAAATGTTCAAGGTGGGAGTTTTTTTTTTCAATATAAGTTCTTTTGGATCAGTATTTTACTCCTCGATTATCTTGCAATGATGACAGATGTACCTGGTACTTTCTTTTCTTTGAGAAACATTTTTTTCTCACTTGAAAATCGGGGAGGTCACAGACGAGAAACAAGTCTCTAATTTCTAGGCCTCATCACTTCCATAATCTGATAAATATTTAATACACTGACAATTTTTTTTAATATTTCAAGCTTATATAATTCACAAATAAAAGTACTTTATGTGCATCTTAAAGAGTTCCAATTTTCATCTGAATATTCTGATTATCTACCAATATCAAGCCTAAATATTTTCTAGTATTTTTTCATTCTCTATTTGTAGAACTCGTGCTCAGTCTCGTCCTTCTTGATGTTGTTTTTGTATCCCTTCTCAAAGTCCTTGGCGAGCACGACATATCTATTCTCTCTCACAGCTTGCATTCCAGCCTGAAATAATAAGTGTCATCATCATGAACATGGTGCAAGCTAACATCACAATAATCTGCCAAGTTTATATTTGTTGTTGAATGCAGGTAAATCCCATTATTAATGCGAGGCCCTCAATACTAAAAATTATTTCCATTTTTTTTTTCACAGACAAACCACTTAAAATCAAACAGGTCCAGTGAAACAAGTATCAAACTGCCATTTTTTCCAAACTATTTGTTTTAAAGCAAAACATTAGGATTTTCCCCATGACAAAGACTGGTCCTTACCACTGAAGACACAGAAAAGGTTACTCTAATTATGGCTATTTTTGGGAGTAAATTATGAAAATGTCCAACAAATTTAAATGATGGTTGACAAATTATTTTGGTCACCTGGCAATGAGAATTTGCTCCTGTTAAGGGGAAATAAGTATTGGCTCAAATTGTATGATAAAAACATAAATTTGAATTACCTCCTGACAAATAGCGTTAATGTCAGCACCACTAATCTTGTCTGGCCTGGCAACATAGTCTTCCAAATCCACCTCTTCGCTCAGGTTCATCTTGTTTGTAATGGTCTGGAAGATAAGACGCTTCTGGCGACGGTCCGGCATTGGGAACTCGATCTTACGATCCAGACGGCCAGGGCGTAGCAGTGCTGGGTCAAGAGTGTCAGCTCGGTTGGTTGCCATTATGACCTACAATCATTGGAGAATTCCTTCATGAAGTACATTTTCATGTTTGCCTTCATTTATTTAAAAGGATCTGACTTGTTTTGTTTTTTACTGTCTGCTTAGGGTTTTACATCATTTTCAACATCATTTCAGTCATCTCATGATGAGACCTACTTGTAGCAGATATAGCGCTGCCTCACTGAATTGCTATGTCACAGGTCCTTGACATGACAACCCACCCAGTCACAGATTCACAAATGTGTATAGAAATAACAACTAATATGGGTTCAAAAACTGCAACTGATCTCTTTGTAGTTCCCAAAATGTCTATCCCAACTAATTATGTAAACAGGAGATCTTACAGAAAACAAATTGGTTAATTCTTAAGGTTACAATCGATTTAAGATCAGGAAAATTGAGTTGTGGTATAAATTTTACCTTGACATTGACAGTCTGGTCAAATCCATCCATTTGGTTAAGAAGTTCCAGCAGAATTCTCTGCACCTCACGATCAGCTGAAACCATCAATTATAAAACATTTGATGAATAACTTAGCTACTTTTTGGAATGTTCTGTGTTTGCCATAGATATTTTTCAGACCTGACAATAAATCATTTTACTCGCATGATGGATCCAACAAACCAAATAAGAGCTCATAACCACATGGAATTTGAATTTAACATTCTATATATGTTCTTGTTAGACTAAAGAATGATAACTGCATTCATTCAGGTAAAAGTTGAAAAATCATAAAGACTGAGCAATTCTAATCAATATATTGGGCTGAAATTTTAGGAACTCAATATCTAAAATACAGCTATGATCATTTGTCTTAAGTGCAAGAGCAAATTAATCACTGTGGATATAAATTACCACAAATCATCTAATATCTAAGAGCCTGATTCAGAGGGAAATCAAGTCAGACTCAGCAACAATGTATCCTCTCACCTCCAGTCTGAGCGTCAAAGCGCTTGGTAGCAATGGCATCAATCTCATCAATGAAGATGATTGCTGGGGCATTTTCCTTGGCCAAGCGGAAGACATCACGCACCATGCGTGGTCCCTCGCCGAGGTACTTCTGCACAAACTCAGATCCTACCACACGAATGAAGGCAGCTGCAAAAACAGATATTATTATGTATAGTTAAATGTGATAACCAGAGAGACCCTAAAGAGCAAGTTTACTTATTTATTCCACGATATTTACCTCTGGAAAACTTAACTTCCACAACAATGATGTTAAATATCTCTCAATGATGTAAGGCATCATTTCAAGTTAAAACATTCACAAATCCTGACGTGTTGATATTACCTGTGGTATGATGAGCCACGGCCTTGGCAAGCATAGTTTTGCCACACCCTGGTGGTCCAAACATGAGCACACCTCTGGGAGGGTCGATACCAATCTGCTTGTAGAGTTCAAAGTGAGTCAGAGGCAGCTCTACAGCCTCCCTCACCTCCTGCTTCTGAATGTCCATACCCCCAATATCAGAGTAGCACACATCAGGCTTCTCATCTGAAAATAAAATCAAATAAAATGCAAACAGATATTCTTATGGTTCCATACCTTCATACACAACAAAATTAAAGGGCAAATAATATCTGTTTTGTTGCTCAGCTCCATGTTATTTTTACATTAAGGATATTTACATCATAGTCAGTATCGAAAGACCATCTGGTGGAAAACATATTTTATTTAACACTTTTTACAAATCATTTCCTCTGACATTTCCTGGGGTTTTCTTGTTTTATCTGACTTTCTGTATCTTTCATGGGCCTAAAATTCTTCTTTCTCTTAAAAATCTAATACTTTTTCTGGTCCCTGTGGGAGCTATAGCGTGTACACCAGGCTCCTACAGGGAGAAAACCTGAGTCACAGATATAGGTGATGATGATTTACCTGCACTCAGCATGGTGATGCTGCTGTCAGCCTCTGGGGGCAGGACGTCCACCAGAGCATTGCTGTGCTTGTGCAGTGCCACGCTGGCACTCGGCTTCAGCAGTTCTCTGTCTATAGTGGACAGGATCCTCACATAGTAGTTAGACCCTGCAACACACAAAATGACTCGTCTGAAACTTCGCACATAAGAACTTATAAATTACATGCAAAATATAATTCAAACAATTTTTAAAATATTAAAAATTGTGTACTGAATTAAAACCAAATAGTACAATTAAAAAAAGTAGACGATTGGCAGTAATCAGTATCCAAAAAATAGTTTAGAATCCTGCAAGTACATGCAGCAGAAATGAATACATAATACAAAGTGATGAATACATGACCATCGCATGATGAACACATGACCATCGCATGATGAATACATAACCAATGTGTGATGGATACATGAATGCATTACCATCGCGTAATGAATACACGAGTGCATGACCAATGTGTGATGAATACATGAATGCATGACCATCGCATGATGACTGCATGACCATCGTGTGATGACTGCATGACCATCACGTGATGAATACATGAATGCATGACCATCGTGTGATGACTGCATGACCATCACGTGATGAATACATGAATGCATGACCATCGTGTGATGACTGCATGACCATCACGTGATGAATACATGAATGCATGACCATCGTGTGATGACTGCATGACCATCACGTGATGAATACATGAATGCATGACCATCGTGTGATGAATGCATGACTTATACCTGTTGTGGATCCCACAATGCCAGTGTTCTGGTCCACTGCTTCCAGGAATTGTCCAATAACGAGTGGTACACTCTGGATACGCTTCACTTCTTCTTGAGCATGAAGATATTCCTTCTTCAAGTTGCGTTGCTCATCTTTGATGTACTCTTCCTGTACTTCCAAGAATTCCAACTGTCTTTGCAGTTTCTGCAAATGCAAATATGAATTAAAGAGGAACCAGAATTTGTGGCTTAATTTTACAAGATAGAAAAAAGTGCAACATAAGACTCTGTGTTGATGCTTTGATAAAGACCAGTACTTTTCAGAAAATTCATATGGAAACTCTTGAACTCAATCACTAGAAGTAAATAGATATAATATTCCCAATTTGTCTTCATTGGGTGTTCTTGTCTAATTGATTCACAATCCCAAACAAGAAAAAGAAGCCACAAATACCATGATTGTAGAAAACAATTCCAAATAATGTTTGTATAGTAAGATAATAGCACTGCTCCACCACAAGTAAAATATCCATGTTATAGTTAAGATGAGACACAGCTCTACTTGTCAATATCTCTTGATAATCACCTTATATTTGACATAGAGGTCATCCAGGTCAAGAGCGAGAGGGTCATACTGTGTAATGGTCTGAGAAGTTCCCGGTCGGGATTCCGCCACTACTGGCTCCTCCTGCTGTAATGTAAAAACATAACTTTACATAAATTATCCCAGAAAATATATGCTAACAAAGACTTGTTTTTATTATGAACATGATCAGATAAAACAATCTATTTGTCTGAGAAAAGGAAATATAGCATAATAAAATCATGATCAGCAGAAACAACTTTTATTCATATTTTATCAGTCTATTCACATTCAGTGCCTTACCAAGAAAGGAGGTATATTTCAGATACATAAACAAAGGCTTATAATTTATAGAGCTCTGAACTGAGTCATTGCTTTGGGTAGAAATTGTCATCAAGTAGTCTCCACTTACTTCAACCATAAAACTTTTTCCCATGGAGAAACAAAGGGTTTTGGATGGATTTTTGTTTTACGTATATTGTCATATCATTCTTACCTTGTAAGTTACCGCATTTAAAAATTGATTTACTTGTGAGCAACATTTTTTAAGTGGATAATTTCAGTTTTTGTGTAGATTGGAAAGTGGTCACAAATTAGAACATTGAAAACCCCCGTTATCGCTCAGCAGTGACGAAGCACATTACCAGCAAATATTTCAGTGAACCGACATGATGAAAGTACAAAGTATACCAAATAGAATTTCATGAAAATGTAAAGATTGGGTATTCATTGACGATATACCCTTTCCACATCGAATTTCGAGCAGGTATAATTAAATTAGAGGTGATTTACCTTTTCCGGCACAACGATTCCAATTTCTTCCATTTTGTGACGTCACACGCACCTGTTATTTTACTGTAGAGCTTACCAACCTCCAATCAGGCCAAGTCCAACTGGGTCGCACAGATTTATCTGCCGCTAGATGGAGTTGGCTGGTAGACCGGCTAATTTTACTGCAGAAATAAACAAGGACGTCACGTACATGTTGACCTACATCGTTTTACTTCTATGTCTATTAAAATAAAAATTATTATTTAATTATATCGCACAATTCAATTCTATTCCCTTTCGGCGGTGTGAAAATTAGTAAAATTTTACTGATACCAATTATCAGCGTTCACAGTTTTGCATTTCGTCATTGTCTCCACTGCTTTGAGTCGTGTCTTCCATTTTTGACAGAAATGCTTTCACACGTGGATCGATTTTAATTGCATTTTAAATGATAAATAAAGGTATTTACCCAATATTATCACGACGATTTACAGCCGATCGAGTGCTATAAACGATAATAATTAAAAGCGATATAATTAATATCATTGGCTTTATAATACACAAAGAAATATTCTACCACGTGTAGAGACAGTAGTCTGCATATCCGATATTTGTTTTCATGCTTTCAATAATGGATGGTTCTGTTCTGTTCTCGACCTGCAAAGCATAATATGTGATAATATTGGGTAAATACCTTTATTTATCATTTAAAACGCAATTAAAATCAATCTGCTACGTCTGATATTCTTTATGTTTTGTTTTGATGCTTTTCAAAATGACGACCTCGTGTTGCAATAGGTGTGTTCACTTTGTTTTCAGCGGCTCCCTGGTCGCGAGGGAAGTCACGTGACCCGTGACGTTGCACCAAGGTAGGGAAAATATATGAACGCAAAATTGATTGCAGAATGATATATCTCTGAGCATTATTTGAAAGTTTTGTTATTATTTATTTCCTTGTCGAATATAAATCGACTAAAAATCAAATATTTAGAACAAAACCAAATATCTTACGAAATCAACTATCAGCAAAGAACCTCGCAACCAAAAGCGTCAAAATGGCGACGTCAACAACTGTCTCAACAGCTTCATCATTCCCACAGTAGGCGCAAGGAATACATATTGCCATCTTTTCATATACTGAATCGCGCTAAATGTGCGTATTAATACTATTCTTATTGATTTTCACATTCGTTTCATTCATATCATTAACTGAAATAATCTTCCCTTTGGTTTAACCCCTAAGGGACTAAGCCATCTAAATTTTGTTGATTGGCTGGACTAACCAACTTTTTTTCTGGACTAACCAACTTTTTTTTCTTTTTTCTACATACTTAAGTGATAAAATTTATAACCATGGTTATTCAACATGCTCTATGAAGTGCTGTGGGCAAAAGTTCATGATCCACTCATTCTGACGTCAATATCATGATTACATTGTAACAAAGTTTCAGCCCAACGGAATGTAACAAAATGACGTCATCAAGCCAGAACAATGGGGACGTCAACGTCCTTCCCGTCCGTTGCCAGTGGTGGACGTTACCGTCCTTCCCGTCTGTTACGGGTTAACCAGAGATATTTAACATCTATCTATAATGCCAATAACAGCACTGCATTTAAAGTTATGTGATGCATGTTATAATTTAGACTGATAAGACCATAACATAACCAAACCTCCTGTGACCCACACTACCTTGTCATTGTGATTACACACTAAGAAAAGACCCTATATAATTGATCAAATGTACATAACCAAGACGTGTAGGACTGCTATGGGTGCTGTCAGTTCACTTTGGTGGCTCACAATATAAATAGCACACTTGGTCTACCCTCACCCCAGCGGGTGGTGATGGGCAAACTGTATGACCACAGCGTCAAAGTGGTCTGAACACACCCAGGTCTACACACTGTAAATTTTCATACACCGAAATTCAATTTCAGTTTCTGTTTCGTAACAAAAATTAGATGCAAAACATATATGATCTACACATATTTAGAAGTTAAAAAGAAACATATTTTGATTTATTTTATTTTAATCAGTGATGAAAGTCTTCAGGAAATAAACTGATGTGAAATTCAAAATGGTCTGAACTCAATCTGAAACATCTAAAAATGACATTTCTGAAAGGGGGTAGGGGTATCTTCAGGTTAATATTTAAGGGTTTCAGGTTTTTTCCTGAATGCTGACTTTCATCACTGTTTAATAATTCAGCAGATGCAGGCCACATTGTCTTTATGAATATCGTGTTGGTATATATATATATATATATATATTCAATTTCTTATGGGGACTATATTTTCTTGAGAAAGTTCCAGGGTTTGGTTGTGATGTGTCTGAGGCAGGTGTGTCTTATCATGATAGATTATATCATCTGCTTTGATAGCAACATGTGGGCTCATTAAAATGCAATACTGAGGTATTGAAGTATCCTATGACCATGGCTATTTTTATCGTGAGCCATCTATGAGAGGCAGGGGGATGTTGGACTCATTTTTGTTATGTACTTCTGAATTGAAATAGGCTCTTTGTAATCAGTCAAGAGTTGACCAGTAATAAGGAGTGAGGTGTGACAGATGCCCCACCACCACTGACACTACACTGATGCCATATGATATCAGATTGCTTTGTCACTGGGTGATATTTTTCACAGAGTTTGATCTTAGAACGTTACTATTATACATAATCTCTTCAAGATGATTTTTACTTTATTTCTTTGAAATAATAGTTTGCAAATTACAACTCTTTGCTGGAAAACTACCTCTAGAAATCACATAATTATTTGCATAACTATTTCTTTTGAAAGTGGTAAATCCATGAAAAAAAAGTTGAATAATTGGAGATCTTTCATGCTTTCATCAAAATTCTAATTGTCACAAAATTAAACTGACAGAAAAGATGGTCAGAGCATGGACTAAATAGAGATTTAGTCCATGGTCAGAGTTGAGAGTAATATATGTCTGGAGCACAGGTTGCCAGAGAGTGTAAGTCCCCATCCCTCTCTGTCTCTGTCCTATATACTTATACCTATAATGTCCTATATAAAAGTAGTGATGGTGGAGGACAGTAGATGTCGCTCTGGCTGCCTGTGATCTGGATCAAATTCAATATATGTACAGAAAGTTCAGATAGATGGGTTTCTTCCAGTGTATCAAGACAGAAGGACAGGACATGCTATAGATGGGATTAATAGAATTGTTGGAATTTATAGGAAGTAGCCAAAGATGAAATTGTTCAGATACATCCGATTCTTCTCATTTCTAGAAATTTGGGGTTGACCAGATAGGTGTAGTAATATTTACAGAACTTATGGACTGTGCAGGTCTGTACATCGAATACTTACTGAAGTTATGATCAATATTGGATGATATTGGTTCATGGGATAGATGGAATTGTTGGAATTGATGGACAATATACATAGATATATTTGTTCAAATTGATCAAATTCTTCTCCCATGTAGTATACAACCATTTTTCTCGACAAATATAATATATAAGATAGATCCAATTCATCAAATACCTTCAGTATACTTAAATGAATAGTTGAAATTGATGGGGTTGTTGGTAAATAGAGGGGGGCATTGGCCAGGCCTCCCTTATCTACCTGCTCAAAGTGGCCCATGCTGCAGTAATCAGAGCATTTTCTGCATCATCAATGGTACATTTATATTTTGAGCATTTGATCAATTTATGTGAATATGACAATAATGTGTGTGAAGTGATATGTATTTGAATCTCAACTATTCAGGTGTTTACTTTCCAGATACAGAATAAAATCACATGAGTGAGAATGTCACGTCCATCGAGTGCAAGGTCTACCAGTTCTACATCACCACACCCTGTCATTCCACCCATCATCACAAGCGAGAAAGATCGCCAGTTTATTATCAACCTCAACAGCTATATTGATGAAGAACTCAGTCAAGTAAACAGCACAAATCCTGAACAGAGATTCATTGTTTACAAAGCAGCATTTGATAAGGTATATCATAAGATAATCACTATTACAATCATAGGTTGTTGGTTAATGAAGCAAACTATATTTCTGTTTCCTCTTGTATTGCCTACTTTTTTGTGTGATTTACCAGAAAGATAGGACAATTTCATCTCAAGGATCATATTTTTACATATGAAAACTTATTTGTGTCCTTGCAAGCAAAAACTAATTACAAAATGTTTGGTTCAAATTAATTCATATTACAAATATCTTGAGATGGTTTGGTCAACAGATTTCATTCAGCTTTAAAATGTGTATACATGTGTATCATGCAAGGAAATAAGCTATTTAATAGATACTGATGTTGTGATTTTACAGTGTTAAATTCATGTTTTTGATTTAAAATAAAATAAATGTATGACCAAACAAGGATAACTAAAATATTGAAGATAGTAGTGTCAGAGTGAGAGCTGAAAGTCATAATCACACTAAGTGTCAGAATTCATCCAAATGTGGAATTGGATATCAAATGTTTTCAGGTGTCTTTATCTGTTAGATCCATGGATAGATCTCATCATGGTAACACTGATTCCATCTGTGCTTCTTGTGAATATGAGAAAAGAGTACAAATGTTAAATATTTTCTGCAGAATATTGATTTGCTCATTTTTTTCCCCATTTACACAGTTTTTTTGTTGTTTTTTTTCCTATTTACACAGAATACTAGGTATTCAGATTTATTTTTATCAAGCTATAGTGTTGAATTTCAATAATCTTATTTAGTTGCTCATGAAAATTTGAATGTTTGGTTCCAGATAATTGAATATGTTGGAGCCTACAAACCCCTTCTAACTGCTCTTAAGGCAGAGTATGAGGACTGCATTGAGACCATCCAAAGAGGTCAGAGAGAAGCCTTCTATTTGTCTGGCAAGGTCAAGGCCATGACCTCAGAACCTAGCACCCTCCGTAATTATCGGAAGAGGGCAGATGAATTGGAGCAGAAGTAAAACATTATATTCTAATTTCATATTTTATGTGGTAAATTAAATGTGTGAATTGATATATTTTTATATTGTTTTTTTTCTGATGTTATTAACATGGATACTCATACTCAATGTATTTTCCATTCATTAAAGATTGGCTGTTATCAGAAATGATAATCAACGACTGAAGCAAGAAGTAGCAGTATTGAAGGATGCTCGGACTCAGAAGGAAGAAAAAGTTGAAACTACAGAGCTTCCCAAAAAGAGAGAATTGAAAAAAGATCATAGACCAATTCCTGGTAATGTCCTCCAATAATATTGATATGAACAGATTGCAAGTATATCCAATATTCTGGTAAACATTGTGTGGTAATGAATGTCAAACACCATTATTTATTTATTTTTTTGTTACTTAAGTATTTTATACTCAAATGATTGAGGTATATTAAAAAAGATATTCTATTTATATGTGAATTCTTTTTGTAGGTTTAACTGTGAAACAAGCAACTGACAAAAAGATCCTCACAAAAGAGTTGGAAAAATTAGACAAACAATTGAAAGAGCTCTCCTTGGCATGTAGAACACGCTACATGCCAAAAGAAACCAAAGAGAACCTTAAGTCCCAGCTCCACCACAAGGTGGAGCTGCGAGACCAGTTGTGGCAGCAAAATGAGATCCTGAGAGCTCGGAGGATGAAGCTGAAGGTTGCGGTGGAGGCTGCCCAGGCCTGGGTGAAGATCCAGCCCCCGCACCAGACCATCGGCAACGCTGTCGTCTCAGCCCTGGCTAGAGCAAACTATAACATGGGGGCCGAGAGAGGTACAGTTATTAACTATGTCTTATTTACCACCCACTGGGGTTGGACATCGACAACCATGCTCAGAATGTTGATATTTCTTATATACCAGTATATGTTGATACAAGTTTTTTGTAAGAACAAAAATCTGTATGTTGTAGTGGTTGGAGAGGATGGTGCCCCCCATGGTACCCCGAGTACATCTTTTGAGGAGGATGATCCGAGTCGTGAGAAAGAGGCTGAGCAGATGCTGGAGTATATAGAGAAGTTTAATGAGCTGATAGAGGATGAGAGGTATGAGGAGGCTGCTCTGCATGCTGCAAACAGCCCCAAGGGCATCCTCAGAACCCCAGAGACTCTCAACAGGTTCAAGGGTAACTTAGCCTACTCCATAGATCTCTTTAACCCTTTAGATAAATGTCAAAGCATTAGATTGTAGTTAAATTTTGCAAATTAATAAAAATGTTTAAGTTTTTGTAATGAAAATCAGAAAATATGATAATATTTTGAACAGGCTTTGGACCTTAACTTTTTTGGCATGAAGATATAATTAATTGAAAGTGATCAGTGGGAATTTCCTTTTTCACTAAAAACATTGCAGTTTACATGAATTTGAATGACATGTATATGTATTCTATTCTGTAATAATTACAGTTTTAATGCATATACTTTAAGTGCTCTGATGAGAAATAACCTCCTAAGCTAGCCATTCTTATGATTTTAGTTGAATCTTGCTTTCCAAAGTAACTTTATGACAAAAAATAATTGGATTTATGACTAAATTTTAGATCTTAGAACTCAGTTAAATTAACAAAAGTCAAAGTCTAAACAGACCTACCTCACGATTTTGTCTGGTCTCTGAACCTCACTCAAACAGTTTGTGATATATATATATATATATATATTCAATGAAATAATTCCTGTGGTGATTAATGATGTTTGCAGCATTTCCCACAAAGGAAGGATGGCGTTCCACGACCCTAGTTTTCTGTGAGGCCCTAGCATCCACGGTGCCAGCTTATGGTGTGTGTCTCAGTGACTATATGTCCCAAGAATGTGTCAAAAGTGCTCTTGCTGAAAACAGACTTGATCTTGTGGCCCATTGGATTGGGCAAAAAAGGTAAAGATTAGCACATTTGGTGTCTGATGGTAATGTTTATGCATGGAATATAAAATATCAGCAAAATTAACAATATTTTAAAAGATTAATAAAAATATACTGGTATATACATTTGATAGATAAACAAGTGATTTAGTCAAAATTTAACTATTTCTAATAACTGGAGACTGGATAGATGGAATAAAACCACAATTCTTAGTTTGCTTGGTTTATAGTATGAGGAAAAGTGTTTTGTTATGGATTATGAAATTATAATTATTATAATTATAATATAGACTAACATATCTCAGTGTAATGATTTATTGTGAATATTTCCATTTAAGTGATGGAGCTGAGAAGGTTTTAGTATATTTATTATATTTGATCTGGCATGATTTATATATATAAAAAAATCATATCATTTGGGATAAAGTTCTTATATTTATTTTGAATGTTTTCTTGTACATCAGTATTACACACTTCATGCCTTTATTCACAATATGGATATGTTTTGTGTATGTTATCTCACCACCTTCAGTCACCAGAAAGGTTCATTCTGTGCTAGACTTCTGCTGGAATGCAATTTGTCTCAAATATTTGATTCATCATCTGAACCTTCTCAATCTTTTGATGTCCACAATGTTTATGTCATATACAGCTTTTATTATACCTATCATCATTAGAATTATGTATTTTTTTATGAATTGAGGAAGTTAATAAAATAGTACTACAGCGTCCAAAATCAAAATAATTTTCAAACTTTTTCTGTCAGATTGAAGTTCATCACTTTCTTCAAATAGCAGATGAATAATATAAAGGTTTTAAACAAAGATCGTTTGACTTTTCAGGCTGACACTGACAGAGCAGATAGGGAACATGTTGTATACATTTGGTGACAGCCACCCGGCTTCGCGTGGCCAGTGTCTGGGTCTGGCCCAGCGGGTGTACGTGGCCCTCCGTGCCGACCCCCAGGCTGTCGTCTGTATGATACGGCAAGGCAGAATGATCCAGGCCATCAACTACGCCCGCAACAAGGCGGACTTTGGAGAGGGAGAGTTTGTTGGTGTTCTCCGCAACTGGCCAACCATGCCCCTGGCAGAGCTGCTGGTGGAGCAGAGGGTGCTCCCTCTGGGGGTCATAGCCAGAACTCTCTGGAAGACAGATTCCTATGACATGGGCCTCCAAATCCTCCAACAGTTTTATACAAAAGGAAATAAATGTAGGTCACGCCCCAACACGCCTAAAATTGTCTCATTCATACATATGCTGTATACTTTTTTTCGGCATAAAAAGTATGTTTTAAAGTAGAAAACATTATTGTTGGAAGAATATTAGAATCTTGCTCTGAAGCTGTGATTCAGGTCCAGCTATTCTAATTATTGATGAACTGTCAAGAGGCTTTGATACATTAATAAACTCTTTTATTTATAAATGAATTACCACATCTAATTTAGGAATACATTTTTTTCTTGTATTTTAAACTCTGATAGTTAGATCCATCGAGTGCTATATTCACTGTTATATATATTTGCAGCCTCTGGGGAGAGAGAGGAGGGTGATGCTGAGGGGTCTGAAACATCCAGTCCTTTCAGAAAGGCAATATTTGCAGACAAGGTTACAACATTGTCTGATTGGAAAGAGTTAGCAAAGCATCTAAAGGATCAGGGTTATGAGGAGGTGGCTGCGGAGGTGCTGGCTGCTATCACGGTCCTGGAGGCCCTGAGACAGGCCCAGGAGTCTTCCTCCCCAGCTGACAGACCAGACCCCAGGCCCTCCGTCGCAGAAACCTCCGAATTCGGTGCAACGGGGGACGAGAGCACGCTGATGGCAGAGACGGATTATGAAGCAGGAGACGATACGGATCTCAACTCCTCCAGATACGTGACGTCTGCTGAGATAGAGACGGATGCTGACACTATAGGCCCCAGGGGATCCTCAGTCAGAATGGCTGACCCCGCTGATGCTGAGGCGATAAAAGACCAAATCAAGAGTGATTCCCAGGGAATATTGCATACTGCACCACCAGAGACCAACAGAACTGAATCAGAAACATCAGATGAAAATGGCTACTTCCTGCAAAGGTCAGAGAAGGAAAGTAAACCAAGACACAAGAAGGTGTCCATAGCGACTAAAGTGAAAAATGATGTAGATGAAAGCACAGACTGAATAAATCACTGTAATCAAATATCATTTGACAATTTGAAGAGACATTAAGAAAGATTAACATGCAGTTATTTATGGTGGAAATAATTAATGGAATCTGTGATAAATTGTAATCTGTGATACCAAATTAGCTGATTTTAATTTAAATTTCAGAGAAAAAAAGATTAATTTCTTTTTGAAGATTTTGTGTCTTAAAAGTGTATTTTTTATTATAGAGAGAATGAATTAACCATATTGTTCATATTGAAGGTTTTTGGAATTTATGTTTAATCTTTTATTGAATTATAGAATTATAAAATGATGACTCTCGTATCAAAAGTAATATTTTCTAATGGATAATACTTTCTTCTATTGTTTGGGATTTTGATGTTTTAATATGTCAATATGAATTTTTCACACATGTAAAAAATGTTAATGCCTTGTTGTTGTGGTATTGAGAAACTTAAACTTTATAATTTATTTCAAATAGTAAAATTACAGATATTTAATTTCTCAAGTTTGATCAAATCAAAGAAATGATATCACCAGAATACTGATCTCAAAAACATATTGATATATTTCCTAATGTATTTGAAAATAAATAAATCATTTGTGATTTTTTAATGCTTTCATATTCCACTGTTGATATTTGAGACAATAGTCTGAAACACTACAGAAGTTATAAATTTTAAAAGTTTAATTTTGGGATAAATATTTCTGAGTCCTAACTTGACAACTATATGTGCGGATACCAGACAATTGATGCCATACATGGTACAAGAAAGAGTATTTGAGAGTGAAATGTATATATTTTTTCCTCAGAATAAAATAGCAATTATAAAATGTATTGAATTGTTTGGTCACAGTGCATTCCCTCATGATTTTTCCCCTTGGCACTCCCCACTTATCCAACTTGTCTCAGCAATTTAAATAATCTCTGAAAGATTTATTGGATGGTTAATTCTGTGTATATAAAAAACCTTATGTTCAGCTTCCATGAAACCCCCAAGAAACATTTGCATTTGTTGATAATTGAAGTGCTTGGATTTCTTGGTGAATCCAAGAATCCTAAAGTTGAGAAAAAAAAACTGCTGAAAATCTGGGTTTGATTATTGCAATTTTGATTACCAGTCTCGATCATGGTTCCCCTTTTATCAATACATCTATACAAAGGACGTGATAAATTTAGACAAAGTTATTCCAGGCGCCATGCTGATTTGATGCAAATGAGTAAGTTGACTCAAAGACTTGAGATTGAAAGTAGATTTGTTTGACAGCTGTTTGTTTACATCGTGCGACCACGCCCATTTCCTCCCTTCACTGAGAAACCAAAACGAGGCTGATTTCGCGGGAAATAGAAAAAAAAAATGGCCGCTGCCAGATTGAAGAATGAAGTGGTTTCTGCATTTAAAATGCACGGTCTCACTCTCCGGAGGTAAGATATCTGCTCTAGATCCCAGTCAAAATACAAAAAAACACTATGATAACCAGAAAGAAATTTCTTCTGGACTTGTGGAATACTTGCCAGAGGTATTTCATTTTCATTGTGCCCACTTTCATTGAATCATTACACTACAATTTACAAACATATACAAATGTAAATATCGTCACTGTGACACCAGTGACAACAGGTCTTCCCAACCCGTTATATTTCCTAGCATATAATCGTGGTTTGCCTTATTTTCTAATCAAATCTGTTAGGCTAACTCTCGTAGGATTCTAATTCAAAACATTGGCTGATAGTGATAATTAGGAAATTGTCTTCCAATACATACCACTAACCACTAAATGACAAACTTGTTTAAACTTTGTTGATGCCAATGATGGGCAGACCTAACCATTTTTCTGGACTAGTGTATCTACATAATAGATAGATAAATTTGTAACTATGGTTATGGAGTATGCTTAACAAAATACTGGGGTCAACAGTTCATGATCCAAGCTGTCTGCCATCATCATCATTATATTACCACCCAAGAGAATGTTACAAAATGATGTCACAAAGCCAGAACAGTGGGGACGATAGCGTCCCTCCCGTCCATTGCCAGTGGTGGATGGTGAGGTCCTTCCCGCCAGTTGAGGGTTAAACAACATTTTCAGACAAAAGTAAATATTGTGATAGTTTAAAGGAAAGAAAACAATTTCTGATGGTGACTGGCTGTTTCAACTATTCCCCTGTTTGCAAAGTTTGGGGTATAAACATTTATAAATATTAAATTGCTTGAAAACCTGATTTCATGAATGCTATAAAACAGAAAGAGCCATGGTCAAGAGCAGGACCAGCAGCCAGACAGAGTTGAAAATTATATATTTATATTTAAAAGTTTGCTCTTAGTCTTCAGTATATCACAATTGTAAGAAGTAAATTCAAGTCATTCTGTGGTTTCCTTCTTTTGGCTCACTCTTGCCAGTTACCAGTATTTCCCTCTTTCAAGAAATATGTGTGTGAGAGTGCATTTTGCTAATATACGTCAAACCTTTATTTTTCTATATTTTTGACATTTGTAGTGAGGCGAGTCGTTACCTGGTGGAAGTACTCTCCCCCATTAGTCCTGACCAGCGACAAGACTGTATTGACAATCTCGTAGAAGCTGTGCAAAAACAACCATGTAAGAACACCAAAGCATTCCACCCTTTGTCAGAATTTTTTTCTTTTAGTCTATAAATTATAAATCGAAAAAAAAAGTTTTTTTAATGACACAAAGTAAACTGTTTATTATATCCAGTGAAGTCGTCTATGGTGGATAGAGCAGTGTGCGAGTCAGCAGTGAAAGAATGCAATGCAGAAAACACAGAGGACAGGTGAGCAAAGTGCCTCCACATTTGATAAGTTGATGTTCATATTTGATGAATTTATCATTGGAACAGTTTTTGATTCATTATTTTTATAGTAGATAGAAGAGCAGAGAACCAAAATATGTGCAACTATTGTAGATCTCTATATTCATGGTAAAATGAAGGGTGTATGATAGAAAAAGAACAAACATATCTCCAATCATGTATAACAATCTTCATGTTTACAAGAAAGCAATATGGGAAATTATCATTTGGTGTAAATTCTTTTCAGCGATAGGATATTGTCAGTGATAGATGCCTTCACGGTCCCAAGATTTACATATAACTCTGAAAGAAAAAAGTTTTTACCGTAAGTATCTCTGTTTTATCAGTTTTATATCACTAATTTGTGTTTGTGTAGATATGATATAATATATTTATCCTAGCTCTTTTACCAGGGGCATGACAATCATTACTTTCAATTTTAGGTATGCTTTATTTTCCCAGTATTATTTCACAAGAAGCATTTGGAGAACCCAAAAGTAAACAAAAAAGTAAAGAAGCATTTTCAAACCTAGGCCATTAATGCATAAACGTTCTGAATTTCAACTTCTTCCACTTTTGCTATAAGCCAAGGGATCTGCAAAATAAAATTTTAGTGTATTTTCCCCCTTTCTCTGAGATACAGCAGAATATATATATATAAGAATATATTTTATTCAAATGAAAATTATAATCATAATAAATATTTAGAAATATCTCTTCTAATTAGAAAATAGGCAGTTTTTATTAACTTATTGGTGGTATTTGTGACACATTCATAAGGGAATAAGATATATTGCCAGCTTTGTAAGCCCTATTATTTTGATGTTCAGGATTACTGAATTCATTTGTTACAAGGCTACATGTTAATAATTTTTTTTGTAATATTGCCATATTTTTATAAGAAATTAAAAACAGCAAAAGAATTACAATAACAAGGATTTGATATTTTGTGGCAGATTTGATACTTTGTGGTAACCATGGTTATGTTTGATATACAGATCAAGCACACTTGACAAGTCAGTTCCCTGTCTTCACGGAGCAGGAGAAATCAAAGGGCAGCTATTCAGAGACAGATACACCATATTAAATCAGGTGAGACCAAGATTCTCTATTTTATTGTCTCATAAGATATTGAGTTTTGAGTAGCAGAGCAAAATATGTTGATAAATGTCAAGAATCCCTGAAGCGTTTCGTCACATGCACTGACAAGAATAGACTTGAATAAAAAATCAAGAATTAAAACAAAGTCACAGGAACCTTGTGATTTCATTAAGCATATTAACCATGGAATGATGATAATTTTGTTGAAAATATTTTGAAGTAGAAGATATAGTAAAAGATGTGACTTCATGAAGTTTATTGATATAATAATGAGATAGAATTTGTCTACTTTCAGAGAACAAATCGGCATGATTTATTTTCTCCAGCAGCAATAGGTTCACATGTGTCAGAACAAAGTAAAAAGTTTCAGGTATGTGATACATGAATTACTCATTTCATTGAGGTGCTGGAAAGTAACTTTCAGTACCTCTTAGAAATCACTCTGTCTGTCCTGTGTGTGTGTGGGTGTGAGGGGATGTGTGTGTTTGTTATCTCTTCTTTTGTTTGTTTGTTTGTTTGTCCCTTCTTATGGAACTGTGTGATATGTAAGGCACTAGGTTCCTTTATATATTTCTTATATAATATAAGGCATGTTAGCATCCTTGAGATTACAAGTTGTTGGTTCCAACATAGAGATTATATTAGGACATATGCATTTGAGTAACAACAAGTTTCAACCAACTGGATTTAATGACTTGCAAAACCTTTTTGTGACCAATATGAATTGTTTAATGATTTATTATTATTTTTCATTTCAAACTGTAGTCTCAAAAATGTATATTTATTCAATTTACTGAATGGGGCAGAGGTTTTGATATTGAACATTGTCTGAATTAGATCAGACAGAAGAGTGCAAGTGCACTTAACAGACTACAGCACAGAGTAAAAGAGCTAAATCATTAGGTCAGATATCAACCAGTGAAATGTATAGAGTATTAAAGGGATTAAGCACCGATTTTGAAAAAAAAACCTTTAAAATTCACATATTGGTAATAATTGTAATTGTCTTTGATGTCTATTTTCTATTTTATTGATGCATCCCCATGTTTGCCTGTTAATTATATTTTAACAAGACCCTGATCTATTGCCCCTTTATGAAAGCACATTTCTTTCTTGGCGTCATTTTTATGTGGAGTCTGATCATAGAGGCACTGAAAGGTAAAATGACGTCAAAAGAGTATGGCAATATGCTTATGACGTCATGAAAGGTATTGTCCATTGAATAGTCTCAGAATGGCGTCCAACAGTGCTACCCTACTTTGAGCCTCAATTGAGGTCAAACAAAGTTCATGCTACCCGTGTTTACCCGTCACGTGCAGCTTATGGCTCAGACAGACCTGTGCTGGGAGTGCAACTGCTATGTCTTATAGTAACTTATATTATTACTCTATTATAATTTTAATCGGTCATGATGTTCATATGTGGCAAAGCTTTCAATACACCAAATTGAAGAATTGATGCTTAATACCATTAAGGAATCTTGCTGTAGCCATGTATCCTATTATTGTTGACACCACAGATTATAACAGTATCTTTTGTGACATTAGAATCTTGATTTCCACTTAATCTGCTCAGGCCACAGGCCGTGGCGCAGTTGGTTAGGGCGCCAGCTTATTAGCACCAGTTCCTCTGTGGTGATCCAAAGGTCGTGGGTTCGAACCCCGGCCGTGCCGAGATTGAACTCATGACACAATTTCCCACATGAGCTGAGGCCCGTGCCTAAAGGGTTAACCCGTTGTCCTTGTAAATCTGTGACCGGGTGAGTTGTCATGTCAAGGACCTGCGACATGACAATTCAGTGAGGCAGCACTATATCTGCTACAAGTAGGTCTCATCACGAAATAACTGAAATAATGTTGAAAGTGATGTAAAACCCAAAACAAACAAACAAAAATTAATCTGCTCATTGGATCTCCTCATAGCTTTTTTCTGGCAAACTGCATTGCATCATATTTTAACATGAAATAACGCTTTTTACAGATCATAAGAAATTGTTTTTTTTTTATAAAGTTAGGTTTTCAGGGTTTTTTTAAAGAGACTGGTTTTATATATTACTTGAACTTAGAAAACAGAACTTACAAACGTGTGTATTTAGAATCAATTGCTTTCACCGTCTTTTCATCCATAATTTTTCTCCATTTTTTATTTGTGTATTCGAAACAAAATGTTTTTTTATTCAATTTTTTTGTTTGAAACATAATTTTAAATTAAATTCATGTTTTGCCATTTTAGAAATAATGTTTTTATCATTTTAAAAATAATGTGCACAAATTTAAATGATTGAATATGATATATTTCATTAATTAATCATTAAAGCAACAATGAGAAACAAAATCATAAGTTAAACAAATCTGACAATATATGGCCTGTATCATACCAAGGTTTACCTGTATTAGAAATAAACATCTAAAACTATTGTCAAATAAAACCATGATTTGAATGAAGAAATAAGATGTTGGTGTTTTGATTTGGCCACTATTTAAGACATGTGAAAGTGACCACACAACCCACTAATCTCAGCAAGCAAGTGTTCTCAGCAGGACGCCAGCTCACATTTTTTAATCTCCCCAACTGATACCTTGACCAGACACTTTCCTCTTTATGTAAGGTATTTAGGCTTCAGGGAAAAAAATCTCATGATATTGCAATATATTGTCAGTCACAAAGGCAAGCATTAAGTTCCAAATCCACATTCACAGACTTGTAAGAAAACAAAGTCAGTGCCAGGGAGAGCTACAAAACTATCCAGGCAAACTTCAGAAACAATCTGTCCAGACAGAAAAGCAATCAGCTTGATATTGACCATGAAGGGGCCCAGGGGGATTAGTATGCATCATATGGCATACATTTAATTGTTCTCACAATTTAGAATCCCCTTTGTAGCCTCTCACAGCCAGATATCCTTGCTCAAGAATGGGGATCACTTTTTCACCTTTCAAATCAGGCAGCCAAGATAGCTCAGTGAGTAGAGTGTTGGATTTGGATTGGACAGGTGAAGGGAAATGTTGTCATGCTTAGGGTTCAGTGTTCAAACCCTGCTGGGGACAAAAAAAATATGGTCATGACATTAATGAAAAATGAAAAATTTCATAACATTTCCAAGATTAGAATATATCGTGAGACAGGCTTACATGAAAAATGCAGGGATTAGTAGAAGGACAGCATCAGGGATGAAGAGACAGGCTGGCACCAGAGATGAGAGGATGGACATGACAGGACAACGTCAGGGATGAGTAGACAGATTGGCACCAGAGATGAAAGGATAGACATGGCAGGACAGCATCAGAGATGAGAGGATGGACATGGCAGGACAGCATCAGGGATGAGGAGACAGGCTGGCACCAGAGATGAGAGGATGGACATGGCAGGACAGCATCAGGGATGAGGAGACAGGCTGGCACCAGAGATGAAAGGATAGACATGGCAGGACAGCATCAGAGATGAGAGGATGGACATGGCAGGACAGCATCAGGGATGAGGAGACAGGCTGGCACCAGAGATGAGAGGATGGACATGGCAGGACAGCATCAGAGATGAGAGGATGGACATGGCAGGACAGCATCAGGGATGAGGAGACAGGCTGGCACCAGAGATGAGAGGATGGACATGGCAGGACAGCATCAGGGACGAGAGGATGGACATGGCAGGACAGCATCAGGGTTGAGAGGATGGACATGACAGGACAGCATCAGAGATGAGAGGATGGACATGGCAGGACAGCATCAGGGATGAGAGGATGGACATGGCAGGACAGCATCAGGGATGAGGAGACAGGCTGGCATCATAGATGAGAGGATGGACATGGCAGGACAGCATCAGGATTGAGAGGATGGACATGGCAGGACAGCATCAGGGATGAGGAGACAGGCTGGCACCAGAGATGAGAGGATGGACATGGCAGGACAGCATCAGGGTTAAGAGGATGGACATGGCAGGACAGCATCAGGGATGAGAGGATGGACATGGCAGGGCAGCATCTGGGATGAGGAGACAGACTGGCCTCAGGGATGAGAGGATGGACATGACAGGGCAGCATTAGGGATGAGAGGGTGGACATGGCAGGACAGCATCAGGGATGAGAGGATGGACATGGCAGGACAGCATCAGGGATGAGGAGACAGGCTGGCATCAGCATCAGGGTTAAGAGGATGGAAATGGACATGGCAGGACAGCATCAGGGTTGAGAGGATGGACAGGACAGGACAGCGTCAGGGATGAGGAGACAGACTGGCACCAGAGATGAGAGGATGGACATGACAGGACAGCATCGGGGATGAGGAGATAGACTGGCATCAGGGTTAAGAGGATGGACATGGACATGGCAGGACAGCATCAGGGTTAAGAGGATGGACATGGCAGGACAGCATCAGGGATGAGGAGACAGGCTGGCATCATAGATGAGAGGATGGACATGGCAGGACAGCATCATAGATGAGAGGATGGACATGGCAGGACAGCATCATAGATGAGAGGATGGACATGGCAGGACAGCATCAGGGATGAGAGGATGGACATGGCAGGTCAGCATCTGGGATGAGGAGACAGACTGGCACCAGAGATGAGAGGATGGACATGGCAGGACAGCATCAGGGATGAGGGGATGGATATGGCCGGTACCAGAGAAGAGAGGATGGCAGGACAGCATCAAGGACAGACCGTTACCTTCACACAGATTATTACAGTACCTTTTGTGATATTTATCACAAGGTATCCAGTTCATCAGAGTAATTGGTTATGAAGAGGTTAATAACATGGTGATATGAATATTTTTCAATACAGACACATCAGGTTTTTTTTATAGAAACATGTGATGAGGTGTATTTTGTATGAGTTTCAATGGGATGTGTGATGGAAAAGTTACTTTCAAAGAGGAGCAAAAATTCAATGGTTTTTTTTAACCTTGCAAGCTATCACTATATTATATCAGCTGAACCCAACACATTGTATTTGCCTTTATTACATCAGGCAAAAAAAGCATGGAAATTTATCTGATTATATTTATATTTATCAGTTGAAACCTATAGAGTTCCTCTTGGGAAGCACGGCCAAACTGGGGGAGATCATAGTGCTTGGAATGCTAACACAACTGAAAGAGGTGAGTGAAATCACTACGCTCTAAATACTAATATCTTAACCCCTGAGATCCTCATATCTCCTCTCCAAGCTTTTTTTTAAAGAAATAGACATTCTTAAAATCTCTAATTTTAAGGTACTAGGTGTGATGTTAAAAAAGGGGGAAATGAATGTAGATTGTTGTAATAAGTCTAATAAAATGGATTCATGATGTTCGTGTGAAGCTCTGGTGAAAGTAGTCAGTTATTCTACAAACAAGTTCTCATAGAGATTACATATCAGTATTAAATAATGTTAGGGTTGAGTGTCATAAATGTAATATGATCCTGAAATGTTCTTTTCATTCTCAGGGCAAATGGTACTTGGAGGACAACACAGGAGCAGTGCAGCTTGACCTCTCCAGAGCTATATCCTTTGTCTGTTGACATCCACCAGGTGTCACCACTGCAGTAACTGGGACTATATATCTGTGTCACCTTTGCTAGTGTATGTGCACATCATGGCATACAGCAGTCATAGATTATTATTATGGTATCATCCTTCTACAAATTCTACCACTTCTCTGCATTTTCCAATGTTAGTTACATGCCAGTAAATATGATGAAAATTAAATGTTCTATGCCTCTGAAATTATGAAACAAGGAAGAAAAGCCATTTATATTATATAAAAAAATATATTATATAAAAAAATTATCTCAGTGTCATCTTGCAGTGCTGCCTCAATATTAGTTTATGTATTCATTGCAAAACAAAAATTGAGTTCACATGATTTTGATTTCAAGGAAAAGCAATTCTTTTCAAACCAATTTATGAATAATATCTGAAAACAAGAAGAAAATCAAAGGTTTTTCAATCCTTCAGTGTGATCATAAGAATATGGCAGGATCTCCAGTCCTTCGTCTCAACACAACTTGATAGTATGCTCTGACTTCTAATTTTGTAACAGTAATTATAAGTTGAGATGTTCAATAATCATAAGTATGCATCATCCTTTTTACCCAAAAGCTTTAAACATTCACCATCATCTATCAAGGTTTTTTTTTCTCTTAAATTTTAAATTGAGCTGAAATCATTATATCAAAAATGATTCAAGCATTTCCTTGAGTAGACACTAATTTGAAAAAGTAAGTTTGCTCCTTAATGTGTTCGCACAATTTCCACATGGGGCTGTTTACGGACAGTTGTTTTGTCTTGGCGGAGGGTTGGTACGAGGACGAAGTCTTCCATATAGATGCCTTTGGTTTCCCGCCTCCAGAAACATCCAGGAAAACAAGGTCTGACAGCAATTCTCCACTCAAATCTGATTTAAACCAATGCAATGATATAACTTTGAATTGTGACCAAACTAAAACTTTCTACAATGTGAAAGCTTTTGTTCACATAAGGAATTAAATGTAATTAAACCTGAATTCGAATACATTAAATTGTTGTTGATAGGAGTTTGTTTATTTTTTAGCAATCTTTTTAAAATAAACACATATTTTATCTGACTTGAAATGCCAACTCTTAAATCAATTTCAGGGACTTTTTTGGGAACATAAATTTTTTTGGTGGACCATCCCCAACAAGTGTGAAATCGTCCACTAAGTTACTTCAACTGGAGCAAGATAACGAGGATGCCATGTTTGTTTTTCTGTCTGATGTATGGCTTGATCAAGTGAAAGTAAGTCTCAAGAAATCCAATATGATCATCTAGAACTGGGTTGTAATTGTGAATAAGACAATGGAAGAAAATGCTTTCTATGTTTGCTGAATAATCTCATGACATGATATCATGACATGTATTTTGTGCTTTCTCAAATTTTGATATGGAATTTGGACTACAAATTATGGACAATCTATTATAGTAAATCATTAGATTATTATTCTCTGTCAAAATTCTTCAATTTTTTGCTATATTATTGCAGTAAGATCTTATTACCGTATTTACTCAAGGTTTTTGTCCACAAATCCTTAGTTAATGTTAGGGGGGTCGTCTTATACACGAGAGCAACCTGTGGACGAGGATTTACGCCCAAAAATTACGGCACTACAAGTTTTCATTACGAACATTCTTATTTTCGAAATAACGAATATCGGACATAATGGATCGATTTAACAGTCTTATACTCGAGTAATTACGGTAAAACTTAAATACGATGTTCACATTTTCGAAATAACGAATATCAGACGCAGCAGATTGATTTTAATTGCGTTTTAAATGATAAAGAAAGGTATTTACCCAATATTATTGGTCTATTATTTCGAAACGCTTTGTTTTGACTTTGTTCTCACTGATTCCAATTATCAGCGTTAGTTTTGCGTTTCGTCATTGTATCCACTGCTTTGAGTCATGTCTTCCCTTTTTAACAGAAATGCTTTCACACGTGGATCGATTTTAATTGCGTTTTAAATGATAAATAAAGGTATTTACCCAATATTATCACAAATTGTTCGAGAACAGAACAAAACCATCAATCCATTTAAAACGCAATTAAAATCGATCCAAGTGTGAAGGCATTTCTGTCAAAAAGGGAAGACACGACTCGAAGCAGTGGAAACAATGACGAGATGCAAAACTGTGAACGCTGATAATTGAAATCAGTGAAAACAAAGTCAAAACAAAGCATTTCGAAATAATATGTTTTAAATGATATATAAAGGTATTTACCCAATATTATCACAAATTTTTTTTCGCAGGTCAAGAATTTCTCCAAGATGTAGAACGTAATACGATGTACCTGACATCCTTGATCTTAGCGTCAAAACTAACACGTGGTAGAATATTTCTTTGTGTATTATAAAGCCAAAGATATTCATTATATCGCTTTTAATTATTATCGTTTATAACACTCGATCGGCTGTAAATCATCGTGATAATATTGGGTAAATACCTTTATATGTCATTTAAAACGCAATTAAAATCGATCCACGTGTGAAAGCATTTCTTTCAATTTCTCAAGATCGCCATTTTGAAAGGCAGGAGAGGCTCTTGTTTTTGGCGCGAAAACGATTGTTAACTGGTATTGAAATATTAATATATTGCCCAATGATGGATGGTTTTGTTCTGTTCTCGACCTGCAAAGCGTATTTTGTGTTTATATTGGGTATATGCTTTTATTTATCATTTAAAACGCAATTCTCCTGCAAATCTGCAAAGTCAATGATCACATGACTTGTGAGTCACGTGGCCAATCGATCCGCTACGTCACGGACATCGTATTTACGTTTTACTTTTACTTCTATGTCTATTAAAATTAAAATAATTATTTAATTATATCACACAATTCCATTCTGCCTTTTATGTCTTCCCATTCAGTGGTGTGAAAATTAGTAAAATTTCACTGATACCAATTATTAGCGTTCACAGTTTTGCGACATTTGTTTCCACTGCTTTGAGTCGTGTCTTCCCTTGTTGACAGAAATGCTTTCACACGTGGATCAATTTTAATTGCGTTTCAAATGATAAATAATGAAAACGCTTTGTTTTGAGGCTAAAATTAAGGACGTGGAGAAATTTTCGACGTGGAGAAATTGTGATAATATTAAGTACATACCTTTATTTATCATTTAAAACGCAATTAAAATCGATCCACTACGGATATGAAAGTTCAATTTGACATGTTGGCCGCTCCACTTTTGTCTCGTGGGCACCCAGACGCTAAGATAAAGGACGTCACGTACATCGTATTACGTTTTAATTTGTGATAATATTGGGTAAATACCTTTATTTATCGTTTAAAATGCAATCAAAATCGATCCCCTACGTCTGATATCCGTTATTTCGGAAATACGAACATCGTATTTACATTTTACCGTATATACTCATGTATAAGATGGCTAAGATCTTATGTCGTAAGCATATTTATGTTTCACTTTTAAAATGACCGCCAAGCTTCAGCTGAATGGTAGCAGAGCCGATATCTCAAGAAAAACCAACTCGTCTTATATTCGGAAATTGATTTTTTTTTAAGTAAAATAACCTCAATTTTGGGGAGTCGTCTTATACACGAGTCGACTTATACACAAGTAAATACGGTAGCTATAAGTTTTTGTGTTATTGTTTTTTTTTATTCCAAAATGGCAGCCACTCAGATATTCAAAGGTAGTAGCATTGTCAGGAGATGAATATTATTTGTGATTTTTTTCACACCTGCATTTATCCCTGGAACATCCAGTGTCCCATTCCACTGATCAAAATATGGCCTCAGATAAGGTTTTGATAAAAGGCAATGTGGGGGTGATGGAGTAGGCTCCAATGTTGGGTACATTAATTTTACCACTTTGACTGGTCTTGACCTACAAAGCTGGGCAAATACTTTGAATGATCATTTATGAAATGATTTACAGGCATAAACAGGCCTATGTGTAACAGGAAACAGACCATCTGAAATCTCATCTTGGCATTGAAGCCTATGTTGTCTTCCGAGTTCTCACTGCTTTAGTTTTAATAATCATTTCTGAAGTAATTTCCAGAAGAAATGTTCACGGACATTATTTACGAAAAAGCAATGATCAGCATACCTCTTAGGCCATTGCCCAATGGTTTACTACTATGAGTAAAATCCTAGGACACTGGAGTAGTAAGAATTGGAATAATTAAATGATACACTTCCAGATACTACATGGTTTTATTATTAGTTTTGGCAAGATTGCATAGATACTATAACATAGTTCTTTCCGGCCTTGAGTTATGTAAAGATGATAATTAATTTCAAATTGGTTTCTCACATGAAGGAATGCTGGATCGGTTTGTATTTCTTGGTCTTCCATCAATATCTGATTGGCAATACTAGAATGTTAAATGAGACACCTCGTTTCCAGGTAATGGAGAAATTAAGATTGTTATTTACCGGCTATGCAGAAATGCCTCCCACCGCGGTTGTCATGTGCGGAAACTTTACTTCAATGCCATACGGAGGAAAACATGCCAAAATACTGAGAGGTAATTACAACAAGTTGAACTTAATACAAAACACACATTCTGTTTAAATAAAAGTCCCTGGATGTTTCTGTTTAATAATCTAACAATAATTGTTAATTATTTCCCGTTCTAATCTTTCTTATGTGTAAGTTTGGCTGTTGCAGTGATAATTTAGGACTTTAAAAAAGCAGACGTCTTTCCTTTCAGTATAATACAAGATTATGCCCTTATGTAATACTGAAAATGATGATACTCCCAGATATTGGAAACATTTGCATAGAACTGACTATAATCCAATAATCAATAGGACTTCTTTGGGATTTGTCCTCATTCTTTAAGAATCAGATTGTATCATAACCATACCAACAGATTGTCCACTCATGACTTTATTCATTTTTAGCTGGGTTTTTTTCTCTTCTTTTTTCCCCTCAGCAAATGTTACCAAACAGGTATTTGTAGAAGGTGTGTCATCTGGGCATCTGGATGTCCCACAAATGAAGATAGCATCAATTACCAATTTTATGGATTTGGAATTTTATTCACATTTTCTGTTTTTGCATTTTAGAACATTTTAAGCAGTTAGGAGAGTTGATAGCTGAGTTTCCCAGCCTCCTGCAGAATACGAGGTTTGTCTTTGTACCTGGGCCACAAGACCCCGGACCAGCTCCCATCCTACCCAGGTATTTAGCACAATAAGTTAAACTGAAAATGCGATGTCTTGATTGAGATATTTTATCGGATTTCTTTCCACCTGGTGGTTTTACACTTAACTGGAAAAAAAACCAAAAAAAAAACATTTAGTACAGCAGGTCGATATTTTTATGACCTCCAAGATTTAGGTATGATTGGATAATCAGTGACCAATTTATGTAACTTAATTTCTTGTCAACGGTACCTTAGAAAAATGATGAGTAATTTGTTATTGGCTGAGTTTATGTGCATTGCATAGAGAGATGTTTTTTTCAGACCTCCCATTCCGAGCTGTATCACTGAGGACTTGGTCAGGAAGGTGCCGTCAGCTACATTCGCTACTAATCCCTGCCGCATCCAGTACTGCACCCAGGAAATGGTTATATTCCGCGAGGACATTGTGATGAAGATGTGTAGAAATTGTGTACGTTTTCCCTCCGATGGCAACATTCCTTCACATGTAAGTTGAAAATTTAGTTAGCAGGTTTTAATAGTTTTTTTTAACCCTCAGCCCAGCCAGGCCAAAGGATATTGTTGTCCGAAATGGATGTTCTTTGGGAAATAATAAGCATGATATTATTCTAATGGACTACTGCCGAGTTGCAGAACATTGGCTCAAGGTTTAGTCTTTTATAGTTTAATAGACTTAGAATGTAGCCCCAGAAAAACACTATTTATTTTAATGAAGTGAAGCTTATTTCTGACATTGACAGACACAAATAATATCAGCATATTGCTTTCTGATGCCATATCTTGTACAGGCCACGGGCCGTGGCACAGTTGGTTAGAGCGCCAGCTTATCAGCACCAGTTCCTCTGTGGTGATGCAGAGGTAGTGGGTTCGATCCTTGGCTGTGCTGAGATTGAAATCCTATTTATCATAAGAGCTGAGGTCCGTGCATGAAGGGTTAAACTGTTGTCCTTGTAAATCTGACTGGGTGGGTTGTCATTTGAAGGACCTGCAACATGATAATTCAGTGAGGCAGCACTATATCTGCTACAAGTGGGTCTCATCACGAAATGACTGAAATAACATTGAAAGTGATGTAAAACCCCAAACAAATCTTGTATACCCCTTAGCCGTCTTATACACGAGTAATTACGGTAAAACGTAAATACGATGTTCATATTTTCGAAATAACAAATATCAGACGTAGCAGATTGATTTTAATTGCGTTTTAAATGATAAATAAACGTATTTACCCAACATTATTGGTCTATTATTTCCAAACACTTTGTTTTGACTTTGTTCTCACTGATTCCAATTATCAGCGTTCACAGTTTTGCATTTCGTCATTGTTTCCACTGAGTCGTGTATTCCCTTTTTGACAGAAATGCTTCCACACGTGGGTTGATTTTAATTGCGTTTTAAATGATAAATAATAGTATATACCCAATATTAACACAAAATACGCTTTGCAGGTCGAGAACAGAACAAAACCATCCATTATTGCGCAATATTATATTAATATTTCATCGCGAGTTAACAATCGTTTTTGCGCTAAAAACAAGAGCCTCTTCCCGTCACTTCCGCCTTTCAAAATTGCGACCACGTGTGGAGTCGTGTCTTCCCTTCTTGACAGAAATGCCTTCACACGTGGATCGATTTTAATTGCGTTTTAAATGATAAATAAAAGTATATACCCAATATTAACACAAAATACGCTTTGCAGGTCGAGAACAGAACAAAACCATTCATCCATTTAACATGCATTACGCAATACGAGGTCGTCATTTTAAAAAGCGGGAGTGACGGGGACAAGCTCTTATTTTTGGCGCGAAAACAAATGGAGTGTATCAACTCGCATTGAAATATTAATATATTGCGCAACGATGGATCCCTGGTTTCTCATCGTGTTGCCGCACATCAAATTTACCGTGTTCCGCACATCGAATTTCTGTCCAAGCGGGAAGACACGACTCAGAGCAGTAGAAACAATGACGAAATGCATAATTTGTGATAATATTGGGTAAATACCTTTATTTATCAGATCATTTGAAATGCAATTAACGCTTTGTTTCGACTTTGTTCTCACTGATTCCAATTATCAGCGTTCACAGTTTTGCATCTCGTCATTGTTTCCACTGCTTTGAGTCGTGTCTTCCCTTGTTGACAGAAATGCTTTCACACGTGGATCGATTTTAATTGCGTTTTAAATGGATTGATGGTTTTGTTCTGTTCGCGAACAATTTGTGATAATATTGGGTAAATACCTTTATTTATCGCAATCAAAAAGGGAAGACACGACTCAAAGCAGTGGAGACAATGACAAAACGCAAAACTGAACGCTGATAATTGGAATCAGTGAGAACAAAGTCAAAACAAAGCGTTTTGAAATAATAGACCAATAATATTGGGTAAATACCTTCATTTATCATTTAAAACGCAATTAAAATCAATCTGCTACGTCTGATATTCGTTATTTCGAAAATATGAACATCGTATTTACGTTTTACCGTATTTACGTTTTAGGGTGTTTCATTTTTCGGACTTTTTTTCCGATCAAGCTGCTCATTAAAAGAAATGTTCTCTGATATGTAGTAAACTCACAGAAAAAATTTAAGACCAATCGATCAACTTTTAGACCCCCCCCCTACCACCTTGTATGTATGACCTCGGAAATCAGTGCTCGGTGGCCATTTTCTGGTTAAAATTCAAGTCTCATTGCCTCATAATTTCATTTTATTCAACTCAGGTAGTGTCTGTGTCACACACATGTAGTTTTAAAGATTATTTAATATTTCAAGATCATTTCCATTGAATTTGGGTCAAAATCATTCAAATTCAAGACATTAATTCTGAAAAATATACATTTTCAAATTAATTTCACACTCATATCGGATACATTTTTCACATTATTTCAACATTAACTTCAAATTGAGAATTGTATTATAGTATGAAAGTTCACAGATTTGTTTCCATTTAATTTTTAGCTCTGCTAAGACTCACAGAGCTTTAGGAGTTGAGAAAATGTCTGTCTGTCCGTCCGTCTGTCAAAATTTCTTTGAAAGTCTTCTTCTCAAAAACTACCAGTAATATATGTTTCAAATTTCATACAGAGGTTGATATTGAGGCAAAGATTCAGATTCCTTCAAATCTTAGTGATGTCACCATTGACCTTAGTGCAGTGACCTCAAGGTTAGAAATTTTGTACTGAGCATATTTCATATTTCATGTTTGTGAACATTTCTTCCTAACTGATCATTTAAAACCAATTCAAGAGCAGACTTGAGCAGAAGATGAAGATGTCACATATCAAATTTGGCCCCAACTTGTTATCTCAATTCTCATTGGCTAGTATTTCTCCTAGACAACATTTTGGGCCAAGATTATTGAAATTCAAGTCATTAATTCGGAAAAATATACATTTTCAAATCAATTTCACACTCATATCGGATACATTTGGTCACATTATGTCCACATAAACTTCAAATTGAGAATTATATTTTAGTGTGAAAGTTCACAGATTTGTCTCCATCTCGTTTTTAAGGAATTATGGAATTTTAAGTCTGTGTGAAGGAGAGACATGGACATAGGCATAGCTTGAAGTTGTGTGGCAATGACAGTCTTCATACCATCATTCAATGATCTGTCAAACAAGACAAATACCACCAGAGACTCGGTCAGATACCACAAATGACTTAGCATAGAGTTCTTGACCACGACAGCTATGGATATCTAATGTTAAAATGGATATGCAAAAGATAAATTTCAAACTGTGAATTAATAGCCTCAGAAATATATCACATCTCATAGTCACACATATCCTCCCACAGCTGGAGATTTAAATTCGGAGCTGGAGCAACCAAGTGTACCTGAAGAAACTAATGCCCATGAAACGGGGCAATGTGCTGGTCTAAACTATCATTGCCAACCAGTATTTCAGGTGTGATGAGATCTGGTCATGTTTCATCAGCCAGTTTTGCCATATTTATGATATACAATGCTGAGGCAAGAAATCAGGCATGATGAAGAGAATGTGGAGCTCACATGGCAAATTTGACTATGCCTTGATCTTGTTCAACAAAAGGTCTCATTACACCTGCAATACTGGCTGACTTTGATAGGATGGGCCAGAACATTTCCCTGTTCCATGGACCTTGGTTTCTTTAGGCGTGCTCGGCTGCTTCAGGTCCACATTTTAATCTGTGGCTGTGAGATATGTGTGACTATGAGATGTGATATGATTCTGAGGCTATTAATTCACAGTTTGAAATTTATCTTTCACATATCCATTTTAACATTAAGCATAAATTGTTCTCCCAAATTCTCTTACACCATGTTATGTTATACATTTTAGGCAGTTGATGCATCATCTATAGCTATTGCAGTCAAGAACTCAATGCTAAGTCATTTGTGGTATCTGACTGAGTAGTATTTGTCTTGTTTGACAGATCAATGAATGATGGGATGAAGACTGGAATTATCACACAACTTCTAGCTATGTCTAGCCCTCTCTATTCATTCCAGGAAACCATTCTTCTCAAAGAAACATGCTTTAACAGGGAAATGTCTCACTACACCCAGATTGGGTCACAGTCATAGCTCCTGTTTGAACTCCTAGGAATGGATGGAAGATGGCTCCATTTACTACCAGAGCACTGGCAGGATGATGAGAAATACAGAAAAATGGCAGATATTGTAAAAGTTGTGGCATTTGTCAAAGGTGCAGAAAAATGAGAGAAGAAGACTTTCAAAGAAATTTTGATGACGGACGGACAGACAGACATTTTCCCCACTCCTAAAGCTCTGTGAGTTTCAGCAGAGCTAAAAATTAAACGGAAACAAATCTGTGAACTTTCATACTATAATATAATTCTCAATTTGAAGTTAATGTGGACATGATGTGAACATATGTATCCGATATGAGTGTAAAAATGAATTGAAAATGTATATTTTTCCGAATTAATGTCTTGAATTTGAATAATATTGGCCCAAATTAAATGGGAATGATCTTGAAATAGTAAGTAACCCTTAAAACTACATTTGTGTGACACAGACACTATCTGAGTTGAATAAAATGAAATTATGAGGCAATGAGACTTGAATTTTAACCAGAAAATGGCCACCAAGCACTGATTTCTGAGGTCATACATACAAGGTGGTAGGGGGGGTCTAAAAGTTGATCGATTGGTCTTAAATTTTTTCTGTGGGTTTACTTCATATCAGAGAACATTTCTTTTAATGAGCAGCTTGATCGGAAAAAAAGTCCGAAAAATGAAACACCCTATTACGTTTTACCGTAAATACTCGAGTATAAGACTGCTCTCGTGTATAAGACGACCCCCTAAACATTAACTAAGAGTTTTTGGAAAAAAACCTCGTCTTATACACGAGTATATACGGTATATATATATATACGGTATATATATATATATATATATATATATATATATATATATATATATATATATATATATATATATATATATATATATATATATATATATATATATATATATATATATATATATATATATATATACTTATTATTATTATTATTATATCTATTATTATTATATCTATTTTATTATTATTATTAACTCATAGTTACTTTTCTTTGATGGAAATTTTAATGTAAATATTCTCTCCTTGTAGTTCTCTAAGACGTTAATCAGTCAAGGTCACTTATGCCCGCTACCGCTCCATGTGGCACCAGTCTACTGGGCGTACGATAGCGCCCTCTCCTTGTACCCTCTCCCAGACCTCATCGTGTGTGCCGACAAATATGATCCATTCACCAACAACCAGGCCGACTGTCACGTCATCAACCCGGTAAGTACATCATTTGCAAGCATCGCTGTGTTATTATTATCAGATACAGAGTTCAGGGAGTTTCAGATATGAAAATGAAAATTAAGAGAAGATCTGATGTAGGTTGTACTGTGTGACATATGGCAGCCTGGATACATCCATGGAATAGTTCAAACATAAAGCTTTGAAAAGATATTATCTAGGAGTTTAGAAAAAGTCAATTCATTATGTGACTTCTGAAAGTCATTGTGTGAACAGACATGAGTAAAAGTATTCAGTGTACCAGTTTAACCCCGCAACAATGACTTTGTGAGGATTTATCTCAACATTGTTTCTGAGTGTTATTTTAAAGGTTAAGTAAAGTATGAATCAACATTTCAAATATCATTAATATGAAGAAGACACGAAAGATTTTTATATTGTACTGCTACTGTTCTACTCTCCTTTGCATCGGGGTCAGTATATAACACCCTCTCTGATTATGCGATGAGATAGGTTCAAATAGGTCTGTTCCATTAGCCCTGCCCCTTGAATGTATCCAACGGCATGTGTACGGTGCGTTGACGTAATTACAGCCTTTCAGTAGGACAGCATGTGCACAATACAATGACGTAACTCGAATCTCTAGCTAATTAATATTCATGAGTGCCCAAATAGTACGATATTTCGTCGCTTCATCGCTAGGCCTATATTGAAGCGGCCTCGTAAAGCTGGGAACTACTGTTCTCAAATTTTCTAAAATTATTTACTATTTTATCTCATACTTGGTGCCTCAAGAGAGTGTTTTGCACCTATGAGATATTTTTTTGCAGATCACCCCTCTGCCAAACTACTTTCCTTTTATCTTTTTTAAAGATTCTTTTCAAATTTACATAATTTTGCAACATATAAAATGTTTGTTTAAATATCTGTGGACAAAATTGTCAATTATAAAATAAATGTAATCAGTCTTAGGCCAATTCTTCAACAAAGCATGTGTTAATTTCTCTGAAATGAACATGATGACTGTCTGGGATTTTTTTACCTGGAGCAGACGACATTTTAAAATTGGGTCATGGGGACCTTGAAACACAGACAGGTGGGACCCCTGTTGGCAGAGACTGCAACCTTTAGTGGGAATCTTGAAACTGATGACTCGTCACCCAGTTGAGACAGAATTACACCAATTTCATATTATACAAATATGGACCTGGGTGGAGTGCAATATGACTTTTTATGGACCTTCGGAAAGTTATATTGCACGAGGCGCAGCCGAGTGCAATATAACTTTCCGAAGGTCCATAAAAAGTCATATTGCACGACACCCAGGTCCATATTTGTTTTATTCTATGATCACTGTGTTAATTACTGCCATTATTGGTTTAATTCTAAAAGTGAGAACTGAAAAGGACGAGTTTGTCTGTATGGTGACGTCATGGAATTCCCCATCAGTGCAGTGGAAAGTATATTGACGTGCAATATAATGCATCTGGTCAATACAACAATTTAGAGAAGCTCACGTGACCAGGAATTGACCAATCACAGCACAGAATACACAGTGATCATAGAATAAAGTGCTTTATAGGTGGCCTAGTTTCACTGCATGTAGTAATATGAAATTGATTAAATTATGTAAATGACAAGAGACAAGAACATGAGTTTGTGCAGTGTTGAGGGAGATTGTGGCACCAGCCAATCAGAAATAAGTTATAGATATATTGCAAAGTACAATAAACAAGAGTCGGAAGTCCCCCGCACTTTGGATGGTCGACATGGCAACAGAAACCAACCAATCACTGCCATAACCTAATCTGATTGGGGAAAGGTCCCCAGGAGTGCATGTGTGCAATATCTGAGCTAAATGTCAAACCGTTCTGGCTGTAGCATACACACAAGCTAAGTTGGCACAATGGTTGTCATGGGAACAGAAATTGACCAATCACAGCTATTATCTAATCAGATCAGAGGAAGGTCACCAAGGGTGCATGTGTGCAATATCAAAGTGTAAATGGCAAACCATTGTGGCTGTATCTTGCACACAAGTAATTTACCATGGACACACGCATGCACACACAGCTCAATTTAATGTCCACAGCTTTTCGCATTGTGGCTAATTCAACATATATTAAAATATCTATATCAGTATCACAGTGGATATTATCTAAGTCATCTGGCCATACCAAACTGAGATAAAGAAAGGTGTTGGGATGTCAGGTGCACAACTGAATGGGATCAAAACGGTTAATAACAAGAATGGCTTTACTGTACTTTCAGAATGGGGGTTTTGTTGGTCTTTAAAGCTTGAAAGGTGGCCTTGTTATTTAAGCTGTCCTGAGAGTCAATGTTGAGAGGTCGACCATAGGCCTTCTAGTAATCAGAACTGAAATCACAAAGTAGTCCTAATTATGTCAAGGTTTAAAAAAAGGCTGCAGTGGGAGTAACCTTGTACTATTGTTGGAGGCTGACAAATAACAAGCGGCACTCCCAACTCACTCGAGTACTTCAGCATGAAAGAACACAAGGTCATGGTAATATGATGCAACTGCAGGGATAAAAAACAACCCTTATGAGAATGATTTATGGATACAAATTATTCTGCCCCTTAAGTACTTGTTGGCAAACATGCCCATTATGTAGCAAACATATCACATATCTCAGACATAATCGTAGCAAAACTCAACTCATTATATTGAAGTGTTTCATTCACCGATGTTCAAATGAATTTTGTCAATATCTGTGGCACGTTTCTTGTGACACGGATATCTAACAAATACAGGCCTTGACCTCAACTTCTTTCTCGGGGGTGTTTTTGGGCCTAATCGGGCAAGTTGGGACAGATCGATATTTTCGTTCAACTTGTTCGCTGGACAGTATTTAATCATTTACCTTCAATCAAATAAAGCAATATGCAGCTGGGAGTTATGGTGATTCATTAATCTGTTCAATACCACTGAGCTTTCAATGTGGTCACCCATCATAACTTTTAATTAATATTGATAACAAAAAAGTATCAGGCACCAGTCAAAATTTTGAGTGCTATTTTGGCACGAGTTAGTACTGTAAAGATTATGAAAGAGGAAGGGTTATGGTAAAGCTAAGGTTAGGATAATGCTTGGATTAGGATAATGCTTGGGTTAGGATAATGCTTGGGTTAGGATAATGTTTTGGTTAGGGTAATGCTTGGATTAGGATAATGCTTGGGGTAGGATAATGCTTGGGTTAGGATAATGCTTGGGTTAGGATAATGCTTGGATTAGGATAATGCTTGGGGTAGGATAATGCTTGGGTTAGGATAATGCTTGGATTAGGGTAACGCTTGGGTTAGGGTAACGCTTGGGTTAGGATAATGCTTGGGTTAGGGTAACGCTTGGGTTAGGATAACGCTTGGGTTAGGATAATGCTTGGGTTAGGATAAAGCTAGGGTTAGGATAAAGCTAGGGTTCTGATTTGCTCAGAGCTCATGAATCAATTTTCATGGCACATAGAATTTCCATATAATACATGTCAGTTTGGCAAATAGCTTACAAAAATATGACTATTTTATTAATGCATGTGACCTTTAAAAGTAAGTCAAGATCTTTCCTCGGCATATTTTTTTTAGGTCTCCAATGAAGGTCCTAATGTTACAAGATTGACACGCCTTGTCCTCATACTGGGCGCACACGTTAGTGTGGCTCGTATTTATGCTTATCATGCTTATGTGAGGAATATAAACACTGCTTGCGTGCTGCAAAATGGTTCACACTATCAGCCCCCAGCAAAGAGGGATGGGATTGAAGCACACTCAAATAAAAAAAATAATTTAAAAGTCCTTTGATATATTTTGAGCTTGACCATTAATTAATCAAAACCATTTATCTAGACCATTAACCAAAATTCCCTCTTTGAACTGATTAAAACAATATTCAAAGGAACATGCAAATGTTCTCAATTTTGTCAGAAAATTCATGGAAATCCTGTGAAAAAATTACATAAATTGTGTATGGGATAGTGATCTAATGCAGGAATGAATGATGAATGTATGAGTCATTCTGAAAGAGTAATGAATGAGTCATACTGAAAGATAAGTGCATGAGTCATTCTGAAAGATAAATGGATAAGTCATAATGGATGAGTCATACTGAATATAAATGGATGAGTCATACTGAAAGATAAATGCATGAGTCATTCTGAAAGAGTAATGGATGAGTCATTCTGAAAGATCAATGAACGAGTCACTCATTCATTCTGAAAGATTAATCTATGATATTTCCATGTGTACAAATTTGCATGACGCATCATCATGTATCATGTACATTCGACATCTTTGAAGATCAATCCCCTGTTAGCAGAATATGTGAATTATATAATTTACTTTGGTATGTTATAATGGGGCACTATTTCATATACATCTAGATGAAGGAGCAATGATGTCATAGTGGTGTTTCGCTCATTTATCAATGAAATGGTGAAGGCCAACTTGTTTGTATCTTAGTTACAGTCAACAACTCAAAATATACTTCCCTCCCTTTTCCACCCAATCTCAATGAATGATGATGATCTAGGCTTTAGGGAGTCCAGCATTATATTTGCCTTGCTGGATATTATGCACAAGACATCGGCTATTGGTTTAAACATATTTTATTTGCAATTGACAGCTTTATAAATTATTTTGCATTGGCTATAGACTGAAGATAAAAAAGGCCTTGAAATGTGTAAGATTTGAATGCCTTGCTGACAGTTTAACACTTCAGAGATGATTTATTTTGAACGTTTTATAAGACAAGATAGGTATTAAACCTTACATTAAGATATGACTGACACCTGCACAAATAGTAATAATGACACATGGAGGACACGTACATCGTGGAAGTAATTATAGGGTAAGGACAGGCATGTTTCAAGGTCGGATCTTGATCCAGTTCCTAAGAGGCTTGTCTAAGAGGTGTTTATCTTGAGATTAACACAAAGATGGGTTCTACCATAACGTCATTCAGTGTCGTTCACGAAGGTAATTATGAATGCCATACGTGGCACATCACATTTGTCATGTTCGGCACACGGTTAGGATCAGTTGAACTTTATACCTCAGGAAAACCCACCAACATAAATCACTCTGCTTCGGGTTTTTTTTTTAAAGGAGATTTAATGATCTTTAACATTTAAGTGTTGCATATATGAGGTCTACTGTTCATATATCCATGTACATTTTTCTTAGTAATAAGACAATATCTTTTCATATTGGTGTAAATTTTATTTTGTAGGTATAAAGAAATCAGAATAAGTCATTGATCTAAGAAGTCTGTAAAAGAAAAGGTTTGTTAGGGATGATGACAGTCAACTTCTCCAGTAATTACTTTCAGACTGGTATAATATGTTGGAAATGTCACACATTTAGTGTCTATTACTGAAAATGTTATATAATTCCATTTTGCATTATTCATTGTCATTTCTAGTGAAATTGATATTAATGAGCTTTTCTCTCTTCTCGTTTTTGCTAATCAGTTCGATTTTCATGCATTAGCAAGAAAAACTTTCCCCAGTGACAATTTAAAAAAAAAAAAAATTGCATGTTGTCTTTTGACATTCCCCCCCCCCCAAAAAAAAAGCCAGAATTTTTATGGGACGGTCCCCCAGGTCTATCGGCGACTTTAAATACCTTTTTACCGGTCTTTGGTGTTCAGCAATTTTCTACTCAAGAGCAGTAGAATTAATACCATAGCAACAGTACCAGACAAGTTGTCATTAGTAAACCGTTTGCTACGTCATAGTACATTGTTTACGGAACGTTTGACGTTCTACCTTATTCGGGTCAATTTTGATTCTACCTCCTACAGGTATACAATCAAAATTTTCTTGTCTAGCCTCTGAAGAGTCACCCTGAGTGACGAAACATGTCAGGCATCTATTTTTGATAGATATTTCATTAGTCACAGTTTTTCTGATCACACCAATCGTCTGTAACACAACATTAGCAAGAAAAACATTATATTTATCACATTATCACCCATATCTATTGAAAATGATTGCCGGGAGGACAATCATGCCCTCTGGTGACAAAATTAGAATTCTGAACAAAATCTTTTTTAAAAAACAACTTAGAAAGAGGCTTGTTTGAGATTTCTCTACCCACCCTGGGGATGGGTCCTGTTAATAATTTAGCTGTATGACAAAATACCGATACCGATACTTGAACAATTCCAACACCTGAAAGCTCCCCCGTTTTGTTGTCACACACTAATTATTCCTTTTGAACAGTCAAAGTTTGTTCTACATTGTTGTCATTATATTGAACAATTCTTTCTGTGATAAAAATCATATTATTGTCTCGTCACTTTTTTTTTGCATTGACAAAATCAAAATACACCCATGAGCAGATGGGCCTTCCTCTTTCAAATATGGAAAACATGCAGTTCTTCAGCAGTTTGTGTTTCTTAGATATTCGGAAGCATTTTGACAATGCACAGGTTAATATACATGTAGTACTGGTTCCAACATCGGCTCAAAGATATGGAACTGGGACAGTTCCAATGGTTAGAAACTGGCAGGATCCCAGGACTACAGGTGACCGGAGCCCATCCCTAACATATCCTAGTTCAAACCAGATACCCTCACTTTATTAGCTTTGTATTTCAGGTAAAAGCTTGTTCAGTGCAAAAAAAAAATTATGAAATGAATGAGGTCATCCATAAGTTGCTATTGAAGAATGACGTGATGTACAATATCTTTGTTATTTGTCTGAATATGAGAAAATAGCAGCGAGAATCACAAAGTTCTGTCTCACTAACACTCTGATTATTTTCTAATCATTGTGAGAGAATTGTTTGTCAGATTTCTAAATGATTTGTGAACATAATAACCATAGAACATGCATCATATGGTTCATGAAACTTAAACTGTGGATACGTTGTATGAGAATCATGAAATAATGCACGAGTTGGTGACCTGGACTAAGACCTACATAAGGACATGCAATCTGATCTTTGTGAATTCAACAAGTTGACAACATTCAGATAAGATTACCAAACTTTTAACCATGTATGCATAAGAGCCTTAGAGTTCTGCGCTTTTCAACTATTGCTATAATGCACCAATTTAAGAAAAAATAACTGAACAAAATCATTACTTGTTTGAGGAATATATTTATATATTATATCTGTTCCCCTATTTTGGTGAGGAATACCGTATTTACTCGTGTATAAGACGAGTTTTTTTTCCAAAAACTCTTAGTTAATGTTTAGGGGGTCGTCTTATACACGAGAGCAGTCTTATACTCGAGTATTTACGGTAAAACGTAAATACGGTAAAACGTAAATACGATGTTCATATTTTCGAAATAACGAATATCAGACGTAGCAGATTGATTTTAATTACGTTTTAAATGATAAATAAAGGTATTTACCCAATATTATTGGTCTATTATTTCAAAACGCTTTGTTTTGACTTTGTTCTCACTGATTCCAATTATCAGCGTTCAGTTTTGCGTTTCGTCATTGTCTCCACTGCTTTGAGTCGTGTCTTCCCTTTTTGATTGCGTTTTAAATGATAAATAAAGGTATTTACCCAATATTATCACAAATTGTTCGAGAACAGAACAAAACCATCAATCCATTTAAAACGCAATTAAAATCGATCCACGTGTGAAAGCATTTCTGTCAAAAAGGGAAGACACGACTCAAAGCAGTGGAAACAAACTGTGAACACTGATAATTGGTATCAGTGAAAATTTACTAATTTTCACACCACATCAAAGGCAGAATTGAATTGTGCGATATATTTAAATAATAATTTTAACAGACATAGAAGTAAAACGTAAATACAATGTCCGTGACGTAGCGGATCGTTTGGCCACGTGACTGACAAGTCATGTGATCATTGACCTTGCAGATTTGCCACAGAATTTACCGGATCGATTTTAATTGCGTTTTAAACGATAAATAAAGGTATTTACCCAATATATTTGGTCTATTATTTCGAAACGCTTTGTTTTGACTTTGTTCTCACTGATGCACAGCGTTCACAGTTTTGATCAAGGACGTCACGTACATCAATGTGCGGAACACGGTAAATTTGATGTGCGGCAACACGAAGAGAAGCCAGGGATCCATCGTTGCGCAATATATTAAATTTTTCAATGCGAGTTGATACACTCCATTTATTTTCGCGCCAAAAATAAGAGCTTGTCCCCGTCACTCCCGCTTTTTAAAATGACGACCTTGTATTGCGTAATGCATGTTAAATGGATGAATGGTTTTGTTCTGTTCTCGACCTGCAAAGCGTATTTTGTGTTAATATTGGGTATATACTTTTATTTATCATTTAAAACGCAATTAAAATCGATCCACGTGTGAAAGCATTTCTGTCAAACAGGGAAGACACCACTCAAAGCAGTGGAAACAAAGACGAAATGCAAAACTGTGAACGCTGACAATTGGAATCAGTGAGAACAAAGTCAAAACAAAGCGTTTCGAAATAATATTGGGTAAATACCTTTATTTATCATTTCGTCTTTGTGTATCATTTGAAACGTAATTAAAATCGATCCATATACGTTATGTTTTCTTTTGATGCTTTTCAAAATTACGACCACGTGTTGCGTAATGCATGTTATAAATGGATGGATGTTTTTTTTCTGTTCTCGATCTGCAAAGCATAATTTGTGATAATATTGGGTAAATACCTTTATTTATCATTTAAAACGCAATCAAAATCGATCCGCTACGTCTGATATCCGTTCTTTCGAAAATACGAACATCGTATTTACGTTTTACCGTATATACTCATGTATAAGACGGCTAATATCTTATATTTTAAGCATATTTACGTTTCACTTTTAAAATGACCGCCAAGCTTCAGCTTAAGCTTGAATGGTAGCAGAGCCGATATCTCTTGAAAAACCAACTCGTCTTATATTCGGAAATTGTTTTTTTTCAAGTAAAATAGCCTCAATTTTGGGGGGTCGTCTTATACACGAGTCGACTTATACACGAGTAAATACGGTACCTCCAATTATTAGCCCCTTTTGAAAGTGCACTTCTTGCTTTGCATCATTTTCAGATGGAGTGTTAGCATAGGGGCACAGAAAAGTGAAATGATTTCATGGACATGTTGTACTCATATTGATATTGATATTGCATTGTGACAGATAAATTTCAGAATCATCACATTAACACCGCTCCAAGGTTGAAGAAAAGTTTGTTACCAGTGTTAACCAATCACCTCTAGTTGTAGGCTGACATCGACGTAAGCAGAAAGTCCAACTTCTACTAGGGCATCACAGTGATGGAATTCTTCGATACGATACGATACGATACGATACGTATCGATGATTTATCAATATTCGATACATATCGATATTACTGGACCGAAATAGAAGACTTTATCGGCATGAAAACTGTCCGGGTACAAGCTCCCCCAACGGCAATATATTTCTTATCTTTGGTTTAAAATACACACAGAAATATTTTACGATGTGTCAACAGTAGTCCGTCTCCAACTAATAAGTGTATATCTTGCTCAAATCGGAGAAAATGTGAATTTGACAATGCTTAAATATGCATACACAACACGAGTTCGTCATTTCGAAAACCAGAAGTGACGGGGAGAAGCTCTTATTTTTGGCGCGAAAACAATTGGAGTGCTGCCACAGCTTATTCATTCCCATTGAAGTATTAATATATCGCACAATGATGGATCCCTCAGTCTTCGTATTTACATTTTAATCATTCAAAAACGTATTGATGCGTAAAATATCGAGGAAAAAACCTGTGTTTTTATGATGGTATGAGGGCCCAATTCGATACAAATAATATATTGAAGCACCAGTATGACAATACCGGTTATCATATCGATGTCTATATACTGGTATCTCGATAATATCTTGTACCGGTGTGAACCGCTAACTTCTACACTATTTATTTGTCAGTTTTTCAATCTGTTGATTTATATATATCCATTTTTACATATCCATTGGTTTTTACATATCCATTGATTTCTATATCCATCGGTTTCTTTATCCACCAGTTCTTATATCTATCTGTTTGTATAGATTGGCCATATCCTTTGATTTGAATAATTACCAGTTTGTATATGCAACAGTTTTTGTATTCATCAGTTTTTACATCCACCAGTTTTCATATATTTTGTCATGTGTATTGGTCAGATGCACACCCACACATGCTTTGGTATCACCTGGGACAATCACCTTTCCTTATCTCAGGTTAATTATATTTTTACCACAAATATAATGTTTTCCTCACAACTGCTTGAGTTTCCCAGAAACAAGCAGATGAGACCAATGTTCAAACTATCTATGGGGTTTGCCATTACTCAGAATTTTGGCTTTTTAAACGTCTATGCGTTGGCATTTGGCTCGTGTTGCCACTGCTGTGATACTTGCATACTAACCTAACAGTAATCTATAAAGCTTAGATTACACAGATCTATACTGTCCAGACATTCTGGACAAAAAGGCAATTGCTATATGAACATGAAACATTATCTATCAAAATTAAATATTTCTAAACGGTCTTGTATCTGGGTGGTAAGCAAAACCTGTGTGGGAAATTCTAGAATTACTTCCAACTGATCTCAAAGTATTGTGTTTCATATAGATAATGGCCTAAATCGCAGACAATTTATGACATAAAGAAACCCAATACTGGGCATTGTCATACACAAAGTCAGTATCATATTTTGGAAAAAGATCATCATTCCTACTGGTACAGAACAGACCTGATGAAAAGAGGCAAAAACTGGAGGCTAATTTTTTTGGTATCGCTGATTCTTTATCAAGTGGTGATTTGTTCACCCACATCAAGGGCATGTTTGAATCGCCTGCGAAGTGTCTAGTCGGCAAAAATAACCACTCGGCAAAATCACCAGTCAGCAAAATGACCACTTGGCAAAATGACCAGTCGGCAAAATGACCAGTCGGCAAAATGATCAGTCGGCAAAATGACCACTCTGCAAAATGACCCCTCGGCAAAATGACCACTCGGCAAAATGACCACTCGGCAAAATGACCACTCGGCAATATTCACATAGCCTCACAGTGTGGTGAATGTGATGCATATGTCCACATTAATTGTGATGGACTCAGAAAATAAGATTATGAATTAGTCATTAAATAAAGAATGTTGGTATGGATATACACTGTAAATGTCGCCTCCTGAACATCAGAGACAATGTTTAACATATTCAGCATCCAAACTTGAAACCTGGTGGCTTGTTGAAATTTTCAATGTTGAGTGTTCAGTCACACCACAGTGAACATTGAAAAAATAAACTTAATGTGATTGTGATGTGGATTTTGTTTTTGTTAAAATATAGATTTAAATTTTTTTGTAGGCTGATGCTTCTGTTAGAATATTATTATTTTCATCTCAATGAACATATAACATAAAGACATAAAACTGTCTGTTGTTTTGGCTGATATACACATCCAAGTTGAAACTTGGTGAAACTGTGTGTATTATTGTGGGTTCTGTAGGGTTTATTGATCGACTTAGGACATATTCATTTCGTAAATATGGTGGAGACAATATAATGCAGATAATCTAAATATTGCATCTTGATAAATAATATTAATATCAATGTTGCAGTGTGCAGTGGCCCCCACAGTTGAAAATAAAAAAAACATTGTGATTGCATTGTTCATGAAATATGGTGTATGTTGTATACAATATTAATTGGATTATGCAAATAGATGAATGATATTGTTATCAGTGATGAACCAGTCACGCCACAATAAACACTTAAAATTTTTGACAAGAATAATCCATGACTTTAATTGATGGAACAAACATTGGTCGGACTATGAATCGGACTATGAATCTTGACGAGTTGGTTAGGTTATTCATTATGATGAATAGTGCAGTTGTAGTGTAGTCATCAGTGACTAACTTCTTATTTCAGTGAATAGGCATGCCTCAATAAAAAAGGATTATTTCCAGGGTATTTATACTCCTATTTCCCAGACTGATATGTATAAGTTGTGAAAACTCAGCATCTCCGGATTTTGATCATTGCTCTGTGGAATACAGGTAGTAAGCAAAGAAAGGCCACAGCCGAGACCCTACTGTCTATCTATGTCATTGCTCTGTGGAATACAGGGAGTGAGCAAAGAAAGGCCACAGCCGAGACCCTACTGTCTATCTATGTCATTGCTCTGTGGAATACAGGGAGTGAGCAGAAAAAGGCAATAGCCGAGACCCTACTGTGTATCTATGTCATTGCTCTGTGGAATACAGGGAGTGAGCAAAGAAAGGCCACAGCCGAGACCCTACTGTGTATCTATGTCATTGCTCTGTGGAATACAGGGAGTGAGCAAAGAAAGGCCACAGCCGAGACCCTACTGTGTATCTATGTCATTGCTCTGTGGAATACAGGGAGTGAGCAAAGAAAGGCCACAGCCGAGACCCTACTGTGTATCTATGTCATTGCTCTGTGGAATACAGGGAGTGAGCAAAGAAAAGCCACAGCCGAGACCCTACTGTGTATCTATGTCATTGCTCTGTGGAATACAGGGAGTGAGCAAAGAAAGGCCACAGCCGAGACCCTACTGTGTATCTATGTCATTGCTCTGTGGAATACAGGGAGTGAGCAAAGAAAGGCAATAGCCGAGACCCTACTGTGTATCTATGTCATTGCTCTGTGGAATACAGGGAGTGAGCAAAGAAAGGCCACAGCCGAGACCCTACTGTGTATCTATGTCATTGCTCTGTGGAATACAGGGAGTGAGCAAAGAAAGGCCACAGCCGAGACCCTACTGTCTATCTATGTCATTGCTCTGTGGAATACAGGGAGTGAGCAAAGAAAGGCCACAGCCGAGACCCTACTGTGTATCTATGTCATTGCTCTGTGGAATACAGGGAGTGAGCAAAGAAAGGCCACAGCCGAGACCCTACTGTGTATCTATGTCATTGCTCTGTGGAATACAGGGAGTGAGCAAAGAAAGGCCACAGCCGAGACCCTACTGTGTATCTATGTCATTGCTCTGTGGAATACAGGGAGTGAGCAAAGAAAGGCCACAGCCGAGACCCTACTGTGTATCTATGTCATTGCTCTGTGGAATACAGGGAGTGAGCAAAGAAAGGCCACAGCCGAGACCCTACTGTCTATCTATGTCATTGCTCTGTGGAATACAGGGAGTGAGCAAAGAAAGGCCACAGCCAAGACCCTACTGTCTATCTATGTCATTGCTCTGTGGAATACAGGGAGTGAGCAAAGAAAGGCCACAGCCGAGACCCTACTGTGTATCTATGTCATTGCTCTGTGGAATACAGGGAGTGAGCAAAGAAAGGCCACAGCCGAGACCCTACTGTGTATCTATGTCATTGCTCTGTGGAATACAGGGAGCGAGCAAAGAAAGGCCACAGCCGAGACCCTACTGTGTATCTATGTCATTGCTCTGTGGAATACAGGGAGTGAGCAAAGAAAGGCAATAGCCGAGACCCTACTGTGTATCTATGTCATTGCTCTGTGGAATACAGGGAGTGAGCAAAGAAAGGCCACAGCCGAGACCCTACTGTGTATCTATGTCATTGCTCTGTGGAATACAGGGAGTGAGCAAAGAAGGGCAATAGCCGAGACCCTACTGTGTATTTATGTCATTGCTCTGTGGAATACAGGGAGCGAGCAAAGAAAGGCCACAGCCGAGACCCTACTGTGTATCTATGTCATTGCTCTGTGGAATACAGGGAGTGAGCAAAGAAAGGCCACAGCCGAGACCCTACTGTGTATCTATGTCATTGCTCTGTGGAATACAGGGAGTGAGCAAAGAAAGGCCACAGCCGAGACCCTACTGTGTATCTATGTCATTGCTCTGTGGAATACAGGGAGTGAGCAAAGAAAGGCCACAGCCGAGACCCTACTGTCTATCTATGTCATTGCTCTGTGGAATACAGGGAGTGAGCAAAGAAAGGCCACAGCCGAGACCCTACTGTGTATCTATGTCATTGCTCTGTGGAATACAGGGAGTGAGCAAAGAAAGGCCACAGCCGAGACCCTACTGTGTATCTATGTCATTGCTCTGTGGAATACAGGGAGTGAGCAAAGAAAGGCAATAGCCGAGACCCTACTGTCTATCTATGTCATTGCTCTGTGGAATACAGGGAGTGAGCAAAGAAAGGCCACAGCCAAGACCCTACTGTCTATCTATGTCATTGCTCTGTGGAATACAGGGAGTGAGCAAAGAAAGGCCACAGCCGAGACCCTACTGTCTATCTATGTCATTGCTCTGTGGAATACAGGGAGTGAGCAAAGAAAGGCCACAGCCGAGACCCTACTGTGTATCTATGTCATTGCTCTGTGGAATACAGGGAGTGAGCAAAGAAAGGCAATAGCCGAGACCCTACTGTCTATCTATGTCATTGCTCTGTGGAATACAGGGAGTGAGCAAAGAAAGGCCACAGCCAAGACCCTACTGTCTATCTATGTCATTGCTCTGTGGAATACAGGGAGTGAGCAAAGAAAGGCCACAGCCGAGACCCTACTGTGTATATCTGTATATCATTGATACTGTGGACACATTCAATTGTTGCTGATACTTTTACAAAAGGTTCAACAGAGCACCAACAAACATTACCAGGCAATATGCAGGTTTGCATATGGCAGAGGATATGACAGGTAAATCTAAAGCTGAATGAGGCGGAAAGCATTGAGAGCATTTCTTGTTATCTGGATATTATTTATCTTGTAGCGGAAACGAGGAAGCTCTGAAATGCATTTATGTGCAGAACTTATTTTTTAATTCCTATTTGTGATGTAGGAAACCACCCAAAAACTGCCTTAATTTGTCTCAGTTATGTAAAATATTGTTTTAGAATGAACAAGTAGGACACGTCCCTGTGGGATTTCTGCATTTTAAAAATTCTTTACAAAGACAACAGGACTGCAATCTCTAAAGTCAACTCAATTAACACAATTAATTTCTGAGAAATATTTATCTCGTCATTAAAGAGGCATGATGTTTTTAATTGCTGGTCCATCCAGTGCAGAATACTTATACAACGGTATAGTTGAATTACTTGCTCACCTACCTTTCAATATCTCATATTGATTGATTTAGGGAACTTATTGCATGAATATTAATCAGAAGATTGCAGCTAGGCTTTTGATCGGAGGGAGATTTGCCAGAAATAAAGGTATTCATGAGCCTGTAGCCATGGTCCTTGGCGACTAGCATATATATATATATATATATATATATATATATATATATATATATATATATATATATATATATATATATATATATATATATGCTAGTCGCCAAGGACCATGGCTACAGGCTCATGAATACCTATATATATATATATATATATATATATATATATATATATATATATATATATATATATAGGTATTCATATATATATATATATATATATATATATATATATATATATATATATATATATATATATATATAATCAAATAAAGGCCTTGACATTATCACAGGCCTGGGGCTATTAGATCCTCTATTTGGGCAAGTGGACACTGTACTATTGTAACCCAGTTGGGCTAGCATTGTTATGTGCCTTTCACTGACCCAGTGACATTCTGATGCTCTATCCTAGAACACTTGTCAGGCTGCTTGTTTAATGTCAACAAACTTCTCTTTGTTCTCTTAATGTCAAGGCTGGCAATGCTGTCTTTGTTTTTTCGCATCAATATAATTCAGTATGCTTGTCCTGCAAAGCTTTGCCAGGAAAACAAAGCAGGTGAAACTGGATCAGTTTGAAGATTTGTATGTTAATCATGTGACAAGGCCAATTAGTGGCTGTAATTAGTTAATTAGTTATATATGTATATTGGGTTATAGTGGTGAGTGAAGCTGGACTGGGAACGTGTGGCCAGCAGCCTGCCACATGGAGCCAGCAACATGTGCCACTCTCTCTACACCACGATATGTGAACATTTATATCACAGGCTCAGAGGCAAGGCCAGGCCAACCTGCCTATTATCCCATAATAGTTTGCAAATAACCTTGAGATAGAAACAGGCATGGAAAGCGAGACTCGTGGAAATTATCAAAATAGAATGAAACACAGTTTATTCTATATATTGATAAATGTGTGGAGAGAATGGAGTCTTGATGGTTTTTACATGTATCCGTATATCAGATTCTGCTCATAATGTATAAACTCAGGCCTTTGGAGTGTGTGTATATATATATAACTGCTTAGTCACAGTTACATAAGTACAAGGCATTTTTGAACAATCATGTCTGAGACACATTTATACAACCAGGCTATAACTATATAAATCACTGCCATCTCGTGTCACAGGTAGTAATAATTGCCCTGGTAACGGATAATGACATCAACGACATTCATATGAACGATAAATTTGTGAGGTGTATAAAATAATTTCAATATTTACACCATATGGCACTCTCCTGTCACACACATTAAGGTATGAGATTGGTACCCCGTAATGAGGTCTGACAAAAATACCTCGAGTACCTCATATCTGTACCAACTCCTATATGGTAGCTGTAATTTGATGGAGGATTTGTATAATTGGCAGGTGTGCTTTGAAGGTCAGCTTACGACATTGTCAACAGCTTCATCTGTATCACGTGTTGACTAATATGTAAAACAAGTGTTGTTGGCCTTGGGTGATTTGATCTTGTTTTGTTTAACAGACTACAGATGTATAGTTTGTCAGGGTTATTTCTGGGCAATTATTGAATGAAGGATCTTAATTGATGACCTTGATTCTTAATGATCATATAGATTAGATGTGCCACATCGTGTTAATTTGATCTTTATACTTGCCATAATGACCTTCATTTTCGTTCATATTTCTATATAAGATTACATTTTGGGGCAGACATGCAACGTCGTAATTACTTGCCCATTTGACCATTGAACCCATTTGACCTCATATTTCATAATTTGCACATAGGTGGATTTTTAGCCTTACTGTATATTTTTTACAATGTTCTTTATCCTATCCCCCAACTACAGTATATTATTTTCATGGCATGATATTGGATACAAGGATTTTTTGGGCTTAAACATTGAGACCATTTGTGACAGCTCAAAATATTCAACTGCATGTGATAAAACATGCAATGAATTTCCAGGTAAAGTCTACTGCTAACAATCAGGTCAAAATATCTTACACGCACGATCTTGAAATTGTCTTGCTTATTTGTACTTCATATTGATTTATCTATAAGATATTCGAGAGATGACTAGGAAATATTTGCCACTTTGTTGTTGTAATACTAGGAGTGGGCAATGATCTAGATATAGGACATTGAACAATTCAGTCATAATTTATACATGTGTCTGAAAACTGGGCTGTGGCATGCAGATCAATAATCTGTTGGGAATGATTCAGTTCATAGTTTATAACGCTGATAGTATTGTTGTTGTTCAGGGAGGTAGTCATTTATAAAGGCACCAGTTTGGCCCCTGCTGAGCCGACCAATCAATGAATGGTGTGCATGTGCAAGTGTCCATCCCCCCACCCCCCCCCCCCCAGCCTAGAATAATGATGGCTTCCTGTGGCCATGACCCAGGAGTTGTGTGTGCACATGTTGTGAGTGAGTGAAGAAAGGCAAAATAAAACGGCACTGCAGCCACGTGTGTGTATATGCGGCCGACGCCACCACAACCAATGCCATATCTGCATCATTTTCAAAGTCTCCCCCTCCGTCAATACAGGTCCAGAGCCGAGAGTCATCTGAATAAGACTCCTAGGATTTATCAGATGCTTGATAGTGGAGAATTATTTATTGGAGAAGAAGGAACTGAGAAGCGAGAAGGACTATAGCTTTGTTGTTTATGTGGAACCAAGCTGGCATCAAGAACGGAGGCCATTGAACCAAGTGCACCTTGCAGCCAGATCTTGTCAAGGACAGTAACCTGCTGGTCATCTGCATCCAGCATCAAAACATACAACACAGACAGACGAGGCACAATGGCATAAACGCTGCACCATTCTACAGGGTTCCGCCTTTGTACCTCATATTCCGCACGCCAACCCTGGAGTCTACGTGCCAATGCAGTGATGAGAAGACTATTTTTGTAAACAAGTGACAGTGGCTATTATTAACCGGAATTTTTTTTATTGTTTTTATTTTTTTTCTTCAGAAATTGCACATCATACAATCATGATGTGCAAGAGATAATTACAAAGATAGATTATTCAGACAAAGGCAATTATTTGTCATCAAATTCGTGAAGAAATATTTATATCAAATGATAGGCATAACAGACTTTCAAGGCCACATAGGCTGGGTGCCAGAGGGCAATAGTTCGGCCATGGCACGGCTGGAACTGCAGCAGAGAGGGGCTACGCTCCACCACTCCTATCAGTGTAGCTGCCCCTCAGTCCCCGAGGATAGGACAATACTGCATGGCATCCTCACCGGCCAGGGACACAAGTATGGCTACGGGTCGGGCTTATCATCTCTGCAGTCAGCATCATCGTCAGCATCATCGTCAGCATCCTCGTCAGCATCTTGTCATTCACCCCGGCACCCAGCAGCAGCAGCAGCAGCCACACACCCTGCCTCAACATCACCACTGTAAGCTGCTTTGCTTTTTGTTGTTTTTTGTTTTGTTTTGTTTTAATCGCAGATCTCAAAGTGGGCGTGTCTTAAGTGCTTTTATTTGAACCAGTTATGAGACAACAGGAGAATATTGATAGTCTGCCATTAATGATTTATAGAACATCATTAAGAGGAGCTTTACCTCCATCTCCCACTTAACCTTAATTCTTGCTTTTTGTATTTCTTATCTTTTTAAATCACAGATCTAAAAGGGAATGTAGAAAGCCTTAAGTGTTTACTTGAACCAGTTCGAGACATGTGATAGATAATAAGAGAACGGAAAGCAATATGATAGGGCAATGTTTGGACAAATATGGACCATTAGTATGATAAGCTGGAGCATGTCATCTGTTTGGTCATGCATGACCGTGACCATATATGGTCACACTCAACCATCACCTGGTATTACCTTGTCAGATACTATGCCAAACAGAGATAGTTGATCCCCTACCTACCTCTGCGTCCAAAGCTTGCAGCCACAGATCATGATTATTCATATTGTCATGAATAATGAATATTCATAGGATTATTAGATTATCTGGTGTCAACACGTTGATAAATTACAAATATATGTCAGTGACAGAAACAGATTTTCAGCACTACTGGCCAACTGGTGATTTTTGGGGAGTGAATGATTAAATTTAACAAGAAAAAGGCTAATTTAGTACTAGCCAAATGGATTTAGTACTTGCCTTGGCTAGTTGGCAAGTGCTTGTTTCTATCACTGTATTTATATATGAATGTGTGTGTATATATACCTGTTTATTTGTTGGTACATATTGAGGGAGGAGATTATCTGCATATTTATTAATTAATAACTAAGCTTTTTCATATTCCTTGTGAAAACAATCCGAGTGCTTTGGAGGCAGAGGAAGGTAGAGAATCGACTGCCAATAGTATGTCAAGGAGAGTAGTCGGGCAGAGTTGTTGGTTTAAATTATTTGGTTAAACATTGCATGTGTGGCCAGAATTGGGTCAGGTCATGACCCTCCTGGTGGTGAGGTAGTTAGGCTGGCAATAATGGAGGGAGGTCGATAGATAGATAGATAGGCAGGTCGGGATGGCGGTGTTAAATTGCTACGTCACAGAATCACGGAACTTGCTCTGTTAACACTTGTGTGAATATCTGAGATTTTGGGTATATTCAGATGATATGTGATCATGATACTGTGATACAAACAACATATTGAATATCTCCCTGAAATCAATACAAAATCCTCCTTCTAGGATTATTGTGTTTTGCTCAAGTGCTATGTTTGTATTTGTGTGATCAGGCCTCTGTAAGTCAGATCACTCCAGTCTCCCTATCTGCATGATCTGAAGGTGGCCTGTTGTCAGCAAACATTTACTAAGTACGTAATTGCATTAGATCACTTGTCAGCGAAAGACGCTTTTTTGACATTTTAATGGATGATTAAGACTTTAGCAGAAGACACAGAATTTTATGTTGTGGTATAAAGAAGGGAAGGGTGCTTGAAAATCTGATTACAGAAAAGCTTTAAAAGAACAATTGGATGTTCATAGGGTTGTCTGTCAATCTAGGACTTATATCTTAGCATTGCTGCATCAGACTGAGAGAATCACTATTATGCAGACTGATGTCGCTGACCGATGTCACAGACTGATGTCGCTGAACGATATCACAGACTGATGTCACAGACTGATGTCACTGACCGATGTCACAGACCAATGTCACTGACCAATGTCACTGACCAATGTCACTGACCAATGTCACTGACCAATTTCACTGACCGATTTCACTGACTGATGTCACTGACTGATATCACAGACTGATGTCTGATGTCACTGACTGATGTCAGACTGATATCACAGACTGATGTCTGATGTCACTGACTAATGTCAGACTGATATCACAGACTGATGTCTGATGTCACTGACTGATGTCAGACTGATGTCACTGACTGATGTCACAGACTGATGTCACTGACTGATGTCACTGACTGATGTCAGACTGATATCACAGACTGATGTCACAGGGCACTCAATGTGCTGTTTCTGTGAAGCCTGTTTTTGTTATAAAGTTTTGATGAGGAATGAGAGAAATATTAAACTAAATGCCAAACACATCAACAAGTGATTTAAATGACATGTTATCATTTAAAATTTCTTAATCAACATCCAATTTTCTCCTCAACTCCTAACAGATGGGAAGGATGTCAACATCCACCACCTGCAACAAACCGGAAGGATGCTATGATTTTGTTACATTTTTGATCAAATGTAATGCACACATTTAGATTGCATTTAATTTCCAACCGTGCCTTATGTGAGAGTTGCCATGAGATGATAATGAGTTGGGGATTTTAAAAAACTTTCAAGGTGAGAGAAAGGTCTTCAATCCCCCCTTTATCCTTGCGTTATTGACTAGAAAAGTCATTTTAATTTTTTTCTCTCCCATTTCCCAGTCCTAAAATGCCCTAGTCAGTAGTGTAAGCTTCTTGATCAAAGGACTCAATGTGTCACCTTCTGGGACAGTCAGGCCAGTGCCTATTGCTTGATCAAAGGACTCAATGTGTCACCTACTGGGACAGTCAGGCCAGTGCCCATTGCTTGATCAAAGGACTCAATGTGTCATCTACTGGGACAGTCAGGCCAGTGCCTATTGCTTGATCAAAGGACTCAATGTGTCACCTACTGGGGCAGTCAGGCCAGTGCCTATTGCTTGATCAAAGGACTCAATGTGACACCTACTGGGGCAGTTAGGCCAGTGCCTATTGCTTGGTCAAAGGACTCAATGTGTCACCTACTGGGGCAGTTAGGCCAGTGCCTATTGCTTGGTCAAAGGACTCAATGTGTCACCTACTGGGGCAGTTAGGCCATGATCAAAGGACTCAATGTGTCACCTACTGGGACAGTTAGGCCATGATCAAAGGACTCAATGTGACACCTACTGGGGCAGTTAGGCCATGATCAAAGGACTCAATGTGTCACCTTCTGGGACAGTTAGGCCATGATCAAAGGACTCAATATGACACCTACTGGGGCAGTTAGGCCAGTGCCTATTGCTTGGTCAAAGGACTCAATGTGTCACCTACTGGGACAGTCAGGCCAGTGCCTATTGCTTGATCAAAGGACTCAATGTGTCACCTACTGGGACAGTCAGGCCAGTGCCCATTGCTTGATCAAAGGACTCAATGTGTCACCTACTGGGGCAGTTAGGCCATGATCAAAGGACTCAATGTGTCACCTACTGGGACAGTCAGGCCAGTGCCTATTGTTTGATCAAAGGACTCAATGTGTCACCTACTGGGACAGTCAGGCCAGTGCCTATTGCTTGATCAAAGGACTCAATGTGCCACCTACTGGGACAGTCTGGCCATGATCAAAGGACTCAATGTGTCACCTACTGGGACAGTCAGGCCAGTGCCTATTGCTTGATCAAAGGACTCAATGTGTCACCTACTGGGACAGTCAGGCCAGTGCCTATTGTTTGATCAAAGGACTCAATGTGTCACCTACTGGGGCAGTCAGGCCAGTGCCTATTGCTTGATCAAAGGACTCAATGTGTCACCTACTGGGGCAGTCAGGCCAGTGCCTATTGCTTGATCAAAGGACTCAATGTGTCACCTACTGGGACAGTCAGGCCAGTGCCTATTGCTTGATCAAAGGACTCAATGTGTCACCTACTGGGACAGTCAGGCCAGTGCCTATTGCTTGATCAAAGGACTCAATGTGTCACCTACTGGGACAGTCAGGCCAGTGCCTATTGCTTGATCAAAGGACTCAATGTGTCACCTACTGGGACAGTTAGGCCATGATCAAAGGACTCAATGTGACACCTACTGGGGCAGTTAGGCCATGATCAAAGGACTCAATGTGTCACCTTCTGGGACAGTTAGGCCATGATCAAAGGACTCAATATGACACCTACTGGGGCAGTTAGGCCAGTGCCTATTGCTTGATCAAAGGACTCAATGTGCCACCTACTGGGACAGTCTGGCCATGATCAAAGGACTCAATGTGTCACCTACTGGGACAGTCAGGCCAGTGCCTATTGCTTGATCAAAGGACTCAATGTGTCACCTACTGGGACAGTCAGGCCAGTGCCTATTGTTTGATCAAAGGACTCAATGTGTCACCTACTGGGGCAGTCAGGCCAGTGCCTATTGCTTGATCAAAGGACTCAATGTGTCACCTACTGGGGCAGTCAGGCCAGTGCCTATTGCTTGATCAAAGGACTCAATGTGTCACCTACTGGGACAGTCAGGCCAGTGCCTATTGCTTGATCAAAGGACTCAATGTGTCACCTACTGGGACAGTCAGGCCAGTGCCTATTGCTTGATCAAAGGACTCAATGTGTCACCTACTGGGACAGTCAGGCCAGTGCCTATTGCTTGATCAAAGGACTCAATGTGTCACCTACTGGGACAGTCAGGCCATGATCAAAGGACTCAATGTGTCACCTACTGGGACAGTCAGGCCATGATCAAAGGACTCAATGTGTCACCTACTGAGACAGTCAGGCCAGTGCCTATTGCTGTCACTTTCCTTTTGTGGATATCAATGCTTATCACACAAATATGAATGAAAAAAATATTTATCTGTCCAAAATAGCTCAAATGGTAGAATATTCACCTTGAGACTCAGAGATTCCTTGTTCAAATCCCAGCCAGGTGCTGCCAAGCGCTATGAATAGACATTGACTGGAATCTGCATGAGACCAATGTTAGCCTTTCTGAATGACGAGCACCATTTGCGTGGAATAAATGACTTGTTAAATAACCCTCCTTTCATGAGGAACATGATTGAATATCAGTTAATCTACAAACACAGAATTAAATATAGATGTGACAGGAATGGATTCATGTTTGACAGTCTCTGGGCAGACAACCTTGCTGATAGGAACTCGTTACATATAATCAAACATAAATGTATACCTTTACAAAGGCCTGTATTTCTTAAATGTCAGATGGAAATAACAGGTGAAGGTGAACTATTTCTGTACACATAGTCATCACGAGACACGTACACACATGTTGCTCCGGAGCCTGGCATTGTCAGCGATCATGAGACACGTACACACATGTTCCTCCGGAGCCTGGCATTGTCAGCGGTGATCACAAGACACGTACACACGTGTTCCTCCTGAGCCTGGTGGTGATCACAAGACACGTACATACATGTTCCTCTTGAGCCTGGCAGTGATCATGAGACACATACACACATGTTCCTCCTGAGCCCGGCGGTGATCACGAGACACGTACACATGTTGCTCCTGAGCCTGGCGGTGATCACGAGACACGTACACACATGTTCCTCCTGAGCCTGGCGTTGTCAGCAGTGATCACGAGACACGTACACATGTTGCTCCTGAGCCTGGCGGTGATCATGAGACACGTACACACATGTTCCTCCTGAGCCTGGCGGTGATCATGAGAGACGTACACACATGTTCCTCCTGAGCCCGGCGGTGATCACGAGACACGTACACATGTTGCTCCTGAGCCTGGCGGTGATCATGAGACACGTACACACATGTTCCTCCTGAGCCTGGCGGTGATCACGAGACACGTACACACATGTTCCTCCTGAGCCTGGCGGTGATCACGAGACACGTACACACATGTTCCTCCTGAGCCTGGCGTTGTCAGCAGTGATCACGAGACACGTACACACATGTTCCTCCTGAGCCTGGCGGTGATCATGTGTGTATATGTGTGTGTTTGTGCTAGTGTGTGTGCATGTTTGTTTGTTGCCTTTTTTCCTTTATTTTCCAGTGAGTTTGTCCCCGCCAAGTTATATAAGGGTACATAATATCTCGGACATTGAAGGGGATGATCCTTTGATCTTTGGTCCCTGGTTGTAACATTGGGGGGGGGGGCATGATTCTTTGTTGGAGTCATTGTTGCTATTGACCTACATTTGAACCAGTGACCTCTGACCTAGCTGCTGCTGGCATTGAGTGTTGCATAAAATAAAGGCATTTAGGCAGCAGCCTACACAGTGTCTCCTTCCATGCAAACTTAATGTACAATGAAGCCAATAACAATCTTGGAATAAATGACAATATGTGTGGTGATGTACAAGGCACATAGTAAATTATACTCATGACTGTTATCTGTATTGAGTCCACTGGCATGGGGATGGGGCAGGGGTCTTTAATAGGGTCCATGAATTAGATGAGAGAGCAGAGTGTAAGTGGTGCACTTAACAGCCTGCAGCACAGAGGAAAAAATCCACATCATAAGGTCAGATATCAACCAGTGCAATATATTTAGTATTAAGGAATCTGGCTTTAGCCATGTATACTGTTATTGTTGACACCACAGATTATTACAGTGCCAATTGTGACATTCGTCACAAGGTATCTAGTTAAGATTGCATTCGTGTTGCAATTATTTATGAGCAAAGGCCGTGCCTGAAGGGTTAACCTGTTGTCCTTGTAAATCTGGGACTGGGAAGGTTGACATGTCAAGGACTTGTCACATGGCAGTAAGTAAATTCTATATCTTCAGCTGATCTGTCTGTGACAGGGTTAAGGTAAAACCTAACTATCCATGCAGCCTACAGGCTGAGGTCCAGTCTATTTGTCCATGTTACATTCAGGCTGGGGTCCAGTCTATTTGTCCATGTTACATTCAGGCTGGGGTCCAGTCTATTTGTCCATGTTACATTCAGGCTGGGGCCCAGTCTATTTGTCCATGTTACATTCAGGCTGGGGTTCAGTCTATTTGTCCATGTTACATTCAGGCTGGGGTCCAGTCTATTTGTCCATGTTACATTCAGGCTGGGGTCCAGTCTATTTGTCCATGTTACATTCAGGCTGGGGTCCAGTCTATTTGTCCATGTTACATTCAGGCTGGGGTCCAGTCTATTTGTCCATGTTACATTCAGGCTGAGGTCCAGTCTATTTGTCCATGTTACATTCAGGCTGGGGTCCAGTCTATTTGTCCATGTTACATTCAGGCTGGGGTCCAGTCTATTTGTCCATGTTACATTCAGGCTGGGGTCCAGTCTATTTGTCCATGTTACATTCAGGCTGAGGTCCAGTCTATTTGTCCATGTTACATTCAGGCTGAGGTCCAGTCTATTTGTCCATGTTACATTCAGGCTGAGGTCAAGTCTATTTGTCCATGTTACATTCAGGCTGGGGTCCAGTCTATTTGTCCATGTTACATTCAGGCTGAGGTCCAGTCTATTTGTCCATGTTACATTCAGGCTGGGGTCCAGTCTATTTGTCCATGTTACATTCAGGCTGGGGTCCAGTCTATTTGTCCATGTTACATTCAGGCTGAGGTCCAGTCTATTTGTCCATGTTGCATTCCGGCTGAGGTCCAGTCTATTTGTCCATGTTACATTCAGGCTGGGGTCCAGTCTATTTGTCCATGTTACATTCCGGCTGAGGTCCAGTCTATTTGTCCATGTTACATTCAGGCTGGGTTTCACCTGATCTGTGTATGTTACATTCAGGATGAGAAGATGTGACTGGTACCCTGATTTCGTCCTGTGACTGGTACCCTGGTTTCTTCCTGTGACTGGTACCCTGGTATCTCCCAATGACTGGTACCCTGGTATCTTCTTATGACTGGTACAGTGGTATCTTGTATGGTACCCTGAGTTTGCATCTCACAGAAAACATTCTTTTTTGGGCAGAAGACATATCAAGAAAATTGAAAAAAAAATAGAAATAACATATATGAACCAGTTTGAGTTCCACAAAGCTCAGTGGTAATTGTATATTATGTGATAGTCTGGAGTTGGTGTTACTGGGGCCAGTGCTCGCCTTGTCTGTGATTTGGGTCAAGGCCACCGTGTCCAAAAAAAGCACGAAACATAAAACATGAGATGCAGGTAGCAGGTCTGAGAGACTGTCTATATGCATCAACTGAGGCCTTCGGGGGTAACAAAACATGGCATTCTTCCACTGTTCTGCACAATATCTTGACAAAAAATTTGGTACATTTTGCAAAACGTTCGGCATAACTGCTGTAAACTATTAAATGCCCCCTCCCTGCCTAGTACCTTCAGTGCGCTTACATAATACCTCCCCCCCCTCCCCTCCCCCATCACCCAAGTAGATATTGAATACATGAATGGCCCTGCTCTAAGATTACCCTGGAGACTGTGTTTATAACTATAGGCCTGATATGCAAGCAGCCCTGCACGGTGTTGTGGTCAAGGCTGCGAGTGAGCAGAGGCCTCAAGGACAAAAGGTCAAAGCCAGCTTTTGTAATATGTCACCATGTCCTGTGACATTGATAAACATCTCCCGCAAGCCAGACTGACCGTATTCATCTCAATAAATGCAATCACAACCAACACTTACTCAGCAGACAAAGTCGACAAATTATTTACGTGTTCTATTTCACTGCTTTAACCACACCATAAGCTTGTGAACACTATATGAAGAAATACAATGCCATTTAAAAGAACATAAAAGAAGGAAAAAAAGTTTTGGCTTTCCTCTTTTGGGGAATTGCGATTTATCACTATGATGAAGCGTAAATAAGTAAATGATTTGTTAGGTGTTCAGCCACCTGTTCAGAAGCAGCTGTGTAATTCTCACTGCTTGAGTTTCAACATTTGTGATCCACCAGGGGTATCATGGGTCATGTGTAATGCATGCTGGGATACTTTTGTAGAGCAAGAATTGTCCAAAGAATTCTAATTATTTTAATGTGACAGTGACATTTTTTCAAAATATGGTTTTAATGTGACAGTGACATATTTTCAAAATATGGTTTTAATGTGACAGTGACATGTTTTCAAAATATGGTTTTAATGTGACAGTGACGTATTTTCAAAATATGGTTTTAGTGTGACAGTGACATATTTTCAAAATATGGTTTTAATGTGACAGTGACATATTTTCAAAATATGGTTTTAATGTGACAGTGACATATTTTCAAAATATGGTTTTAGTGTGACAGTGACATATTTTCAAAATATGGTTTTAATGTGACAGTGCACCAACCAGATGTCGATGAGCTTGAGATATTATGGTAGGAAATATAATTCATTATTCTGTCTGCGATAACGGAAACATCCCCAAGTCCTTGACTTTGCAGCGGGAGAAATCAATAGATCTTCGTTCAGAGATGTGAATGCCCCTGAAGCCTCGGGGAGACCAAAGATAGATTTTCAAAGCAATTCTCTTGTCTCTGAGTTGTGTTTTGAATTTCCTTTGCATGATCAAAGCTTGCATTGATTTATGGCTGTATGTGTCTGCCAGCGGAGTGTGTGTGTATTATGAACATGCTCAGCCGTCTGTAAGGCTGTCATACTTATGTTATATATCACTGCTTAAAACATCCTCAGTTGAATATTAAATCAACCACAAGTGGGAAGGACATTTTTATATTTTGTCTGCATTTTGTCTGCATTCCAGGAAACCCCCTGGTAAAAAGTAAATCATATGCATTCCAGGAAACCCCCTGGTAAAAAGTAAATCATATGCATTCCAGGAAACCCCCTGGTAAAAGTATACAATATGAATTCCAGGAAACCCCCTGGTAAAAGTATACTATATGCATTCCAGGAAACCCCCTGGTAAAAGTATACAATATGAATTCCAGGAAACCCCCTGGTAAAAGTATACAATATGAATTCCAGGAAACCCCTTGATAAAAGTATACAATATGCATTCCAGGAAACCCCCTGGTAAAAGTATACAAAATGCATTCCAGGAAACCCCTTGATAAAAGTATACAATATGCATTCCAGGAAACCCCCTGGTAAAAGTATACAATATGCATTCCAGGAAACCCCTGTTATTTGGATGAAATGAAAGCTTGTAGGATGAAACAAGATATGGAAAAATCCCTCTCATAAATAAAATCTCCTTACGCAAGTTAAGAATTAAGTATTTAATTGAATAGTTTTATGGATGCTATTGCATTTATTGTTTTCACACTAAGATATCACTCATATAACACAAAACAGTTGCAGTAGACAGCAGAGATGGAATAAGATATCAAACTAGGCCAGTAGGTCAGATGCCAGCCTCATTATGACTCAGCAAATATGATACATATTTGCTGAGTCAATTATAATACCATGGACTAAATAGAGATAATTTAGTCCATGATAATACATACAACACTAAAGATGCCCGAGTTCGACGTAAAGCTTACTATTCTAGGTAAAAAAATTATATTATAGCAAAATGGAAGTGAAGAAAGCACCAACCAGCAGTGTCTAGTGTGTGATCTGCAAGCACATGGCATATTACCATATTACTTTGTGGAGCATCACCTTTATATTGGAGAGGTCATTTAACCTTAAAACACAGCTTAGTTTATTTGATAATATCTTATAAGATTGCGGAAAGGGAGTTAAAGAATAAAGAGACAAGATATCTTCTTTTTTTTAAATTTATTTTTAAATCTGTGTTAAATCATTACAAAACAAAAAATTTGTATGAAACTTGGAAGTGATGTTATAAACACTCTCAGGTGATACGAGCTCCAAAAATCCCCACAATTATCATATTCCATACTGAGAGATGAGCATTTGGATCATTTAACAAATTCGGGGCTTAATATCTGTTTGTTATCATCACTTCCTATGTTAGGCAGACCTATATAAATGTGACAAGGAGGTGTCATCTTGGGAGATAAAACACGTCAATCAACTTGCAAAAGTAAACATCAAACCAATCTATATTAATCTGTTTATCTGAACAATCACGTATATATATATGTCTGATAATCAGATCAGATCATATAAAAGAAAAAAACATGCTTAACAATATATGCTTTTTTATTTGGAAATAACAGGTATGTTGTTCATATTACACCTAGCGAGATACTTGATGCCGTCCGTTAACAAGATCAAGGTCGAGGAAGATCCATGCTGCAATTTGCGAGACGCATTTATGGCAGATTAGTCGAGTATATATGAAGACCAGGGGTTGTCAAACGGCTTGAAATTGTTGATTTATTGATGAATTTAATTGGTAAATCTTTGTAACTCCTACCTCTGAGTGATATCTGACAGTAATTTATGGAGAGTGATCAGCCTAGTATATAATCCAAGAACTCAGAATCCCTGAATGATTGACAAACTCCTTGACCTGGAACTGGGTCGGCAAGCTGTCTTTGTCCTCCTCTGCCTAACCCCTGCTGTCCTTTCTTCCATTCATTTGATATCCATTAATACACAATTAGCTGCAAAGCATGACATTACGAAATAGAGAGGTGCATTGACATGAGCTTCCCATCCCCAAATCCTACCACAAAACAAAGAAAATAAACAGATATGACTGAACAGAGTTTTGTTTCTGAATGCAGTATGCTGTGCTTTTTATCAATGTCAAGACACTGTTCAAGGCAGAAAAAAGATCCCCACCAGAAGTAAATTGATATTATGCTTAGGCATCAAGTCAATGTCTTTGAAATATTTCAAACTGCAGCCTCACACAGGTATATTTATTCTGTTTTTACACTTGCATATCTTGGAATTTCCTAGAAATGATGTTTCTGACTTCATGCAGCCATTGACAAATCCTGTGACTATGTAGGGCAGTGGATAGATCCCATCCCTATTACTTTCACGGCACTCTATATTCTCTTTGTTGTTGCTATCTTTATTCAATACAGCTGCTTGCATGTAAATATACTTCAAGCTCAACATGTTCTAACTGGAAAACCGATTGACCTTCTTTTGAACCAATAGTGCTAAAAATAACCTCTAACTTAGTTTTGGTTGGTTTTGAAAGAGTCTTGTATTCTTTGTAAAGACAGTTTACACAGTGTTTCCCCTTCCATGGAAATGTAATGTACAATGAAGCCAATAACAATTTGGGAAAAATGACAATATGTGTGGCAAACAATAGATTATGTTGTTATCTGTATTCAGGCCACTGGCATGGGGATGGAGCAGGGTTTTTAATATTTAACAGGGTTTATTATTTAGATCAGACAGCAGAGTGCAAGTGCACTGAACAAGCACAGAGTAAAGGTCAAATGTCATTAGGTCATTAGGTCAGATATCAACCAGTGCAATGTAAATGGTATCATGGAATCTGGTTGTAGCCATGTACATTTAAACTATTATTGTTGACACCACAGATTATTACAGTACCTTTGTGACATTCATCACAAGGTATCCAGGTTATCACAGTATCTGAGCAGCATCCATGAGATGTTAAGTTACAGATGGCAGTATATAAGCTTGTCACAAGGTGTCTAGTTTGAGAACATTTTATTAACAGAATCCTTTATAAGTGCTAATATATACAGTCAAGTAATTTTAGATAAATGAAATTCTACAAAATGGCCCTAGAATTGGATATTTAAATCCATTGGCCGATATTGGCTTATTCTTACCCAGAGGCTAAAAAAACTCTTCCTTGCCACCGAGCCAGTACTAATGTTAAGTCCAGATCAACAATCAACTGAGCAATGAATATAACTTGCCATATCTTCCTCATTGCTTGCCATATCTTCCCCATTGCTTGCCATATCTTCCCCATTGCTTGCCATATCTTCCCCATTGCTTGCCATATCTTCCCCATTGCTTGCCATATCTTCCTCATCTTCCCCATTGCTTGCCATATCTTCCCCATTGCCATATCTTCCCCATTGCTTGCCATATCTTCCCCATTGCCTGCCATATCTTCCTCATTGTTTGCCATATCTTCCCCATTGCCTGCCATATCTTCCCCATTGCCTGCCATATCTTCCCCATTGCCTGCCATATCTTCCCCATTGCTTGCCATATCTTCCTCATTGCTTGCCATATCTTCCCTATTGCTTGCCATATCTTCCCCATTGCCTGCCATATCTTCCTCATTGCCATATTTATAGTATTCTAAGATTAATTACATACCACCAAGCAGCAACTGATCGACTATGGTCTTGACATTTTAGGTCTTGACATTTTAGGTCTTGACATTTTAGGTCTTGACATTTTAGGTCTTGACATTTTAGGTCTTGACATTTTAGGTCTTGACATTTTAGGTCTTGACACTTTAGGTCAGGTAATTTCAGGCTTCTGTGATGTTGCAGTTTACAAGATTGATCGATATTTAAGGGGCAATAATTATAAAATGTTTAACAGCACCAACTATTGATGAATTATAATCTAAGTACTATTTTTATGTGGATTTGTTCCAGTTCCCAATATTTCTGAGGCTTGTTACATAAGGTGGGGGGGGTGATCTCAGGGGTGATCCGTTTGTGTGGTCCGGTGATATTTTGGGTGCTGAGTAGATTGATCATGATTTCTGACAGGTGAATTAAGACAATCGTTGTTATTGCTATTGTTGTTTTTTTTCCCATAATTCTGTATTTCTTAATGATTTGGAGAGGGGGTCACAAGGTATTTTGTTTCTGCTTGAATGTTTCTTTTGATAGTAAATTAGACAATACATATCCTCACCTTTCTTGCACATATAAAAAAATAACATTTTTATAATTTCTCTCCACTATTTTCTCTATTTTGTACATCTACATCTATAAGTTTACTCGGCAAAACAAATTGGCGTCCCGCCTAAGGTGAAGGGATAAAAAAAAAGAATTTGATTGGCCCAGAAAATCGTCTCTTTTAAAATCAAATATAAAATTTTCAAAATCATATATTATTCATATATTTCGTCCATTTGCATTGGAAATTTCGTCCATTTGCATTGGAAATTTGATATTATTGTTAGTTGTCCTTGAAACGTCATATTTGGTTTATACATATTTTTTATTCGCAATTGAACAACAGCTTTACAGCTATATAAAGCTCTTTTGCATATTAATATTGACATAAGGATTTGACTTGTCATCTGAATTTAAAAGTTTGCGTTCTATGTGGTGTGATTTTGTGGTGTGATTTTGGAGTATGGTGGGTGTCTCGGTCCTTGTCACATGTGATAAAGGCTACGAGACTGCAGCTCTCGGTGACATTTACAATTAGTCATATCAGATTATTACTACCAAATACTCGCGATTATCTATGGATAATGATGCTATTTTGGACATGGTCTTATCCCTTCTTGCCTGCAAGGAAACAATTTGTGTCATTTTCTTGTAGACTGCCTTTATTTATGGAGAGACTGCTACAAGATGGTGGCGCTATATATAGCTGCAATGGCCGTTACAGAGAATACTTGTAATTGCGTGTGTGAAAAATGACATGAGGAATAAATGTCCATATTGATATTCTGAAGGTTAAAAGGAGGGAAGATGGTTGATATTCAATCCTGGCATAAGGACCGTGATAGTTATATGGTGTAGCCTTAAATTATTATCTTTCAACTAAACCCAAAGTGAAACAAAAATCGAAGTTTGCACGAACATGGCCAACAAAGTTAGGGGTGGAAGGTAGGAATTTTGGTCGGTACCTACGAGTAGCGGCCACGTAGCGTGAGACTGATTTTTTATCTTGACTGTGTCCCACAGTCCTTTTTGGTTTCCTTTCATTCACTTGCCAGAATAACTATTGTCTAAAAAAAGATTGCACTGACATAACCAAAGAAAATTGAGTTGGAAAGTAGATTTTTTTCCTTTTTCTTAAATATCTAATCTTGACGAGACGGACACTGCAGTGTACATTGCCATTTGAAATATTGCACAATGCTGAGTTTTGCAATTTATTTTATGAGAGTTAAACTTGAAGACAATCATATCGGTTTGCTTTATCATTTGTTTATGCGAGTGATTCCCGAGATTCTACACAGGGATGGAAGCTATTTGCAGTGATGGAAATGTGAATCTGAGATAAGCAGAAAGTAATGGCAGGCTGTGTTTATAGCACACGGTGTCCTTGATATGATAAGCTGTCACCTCATGCCACATGATAAATGATTGGCAGGAATATCATGTGTCACCTACAAAAGGAAGCAAACATCTGATATATATAGCATCATCTATATATAAGAACCCATATGCACATCGAGATAGAAAGATCTATAACAGAACCCATATACACATTGAGACAGAAAGATATATATATAATATAACAGAATCCATATACACATTGAGATAGAAAGATCTATATATAATATAGCAGAATCCATATACACATTGAGATAGAAAGATCTATATATAATATAGCAGAATCCATATGCATATTGAGATAGAAAGATCTATATATAATATAACAGAATCCATATGCATATTGAGATAGAAAGATCTATATATAATATAGCAGAATCCATATACACATTGAGATAGAAAGATCTATATATAATATAACAGAATCCATATGCATATTGAGATAGAAAGATCTATATATAATATAGCAGAATCCATATGCATATTGAGATAGAAAGATCTATATATAATATAGCAGAATCCATATACACATTGAGATAGAAAGATCTATATATAATATAGCAGAATCCATATGCATATTGAGATAGAAAGATCTATATATAATATAGCAGAATCCATATGCATATTGAGATAGAAAGATCTATATATAATATAGCAGAATCCATATGCATATTGAGATAGAAAGATCTATATATAATATAGCAGAATCCATATACACATTGAGATAGAAAGATCTATATATAATATAACAGAATCCATATGCATATTGAGATAGAAAGATCTATATATAATATAGCAGAATCCATATGCATATTGAGATAGAAAGATCTATATATAATATAGCAGAATCCATATGCATATTGAGATAGAAAGATCTATATATAATATAACAGAATCCATATGCATATTGAGATAGAAAGATCTATATATAATATAGCAGAATCCATATGCATATTGAGATAGAAAGATCTATATATAATATAGCAGAATCCATATGCATATTGAGATAGAAAGATCTATATATAATATAACAGAATCCATATGCATATTGAGATAGAAAGATCTATATATAATATAGCAGAATCCATATGCATATTGAGATAGAAAGATCTATATATAATATAGCAGAATCCATATACACATTGAGATAGAAAGATCTATATATAATATAGCAGAATCCATATGCATATTGAGATAGAAAGATCTATATATAATATAGCAGAATCCATATACACATTGAGATAGAAAGATATATATATAATATAACAGAATCCATATGCATATTGAGATAGAAAGATCTATATATAATTTATATATTGGAATCCTTATATAATGTATTACCGACAAATATATATTATAGACATACACACAGAGATAAACTGGTCTACATATAGTGTGCAACAGTATCCTTTTATATAGAGTGATTAACTGATCTGTATGTAATGTACAACAAAGTCCACATATACAAAGATAAACAGAGACTGTAGGAAACATCACAGACATAACTGACAAGATCTATATTTTACCTACAACAGAATCCATTTACATGGAGGAAGACGTGCTTGAGCTGTCCCAGTAAATAAGGCTCAAAGTGAAATATACATTAAAGGTACAGTGATATATTTTTGCAAGCAGGCAGGTTTTTTTTTTCTTTTTTTTCCCTTTTTTTTTCTTTTTTTTTCTTTTTTTTTATGATCCTAAAAATAAACACAAGTGAATGGCGGTATTCCTGTACTTCTGATTTATCCTGATATGACAAAGCTGAAAATTTACTATGTTAAAGATGATAAGGAAAAAACATCTTTACAATCAAGGTCACTGGAGGCAAGTCACCCAACTTGAAAAATAAAACCTGTGACCTGCATTTCTAATTCATGTTTTATTAAAATTCAAGGTCTCCTTGTCCTAAATCCATTTTTTTTTTTTTTGCACAAGGACATACTATTGAAATTTTATGGCTGCTTAACATATGCGTGTTGCATGGGGTACGTACTCTACAAACTGTATGCACTGATTTTGGGTAATTCAGAAATCTTATATTAATGAACCAAATGTAAATCAAATAAATTAATATAGTGTATATAATGTTCAAACTCAGTTAAAACAACATTTAGACAACCCAAATTTTAAATATACAGAGAAAAAATGTTGAGACGTCAAATAACATTTTGTTATTTCCAGTAATGCTCCTTGCAAAGATAATGACGATGAAGTAATTTCAAATGAAATCTTAATTCATGGTGCTTATCAACTGCAGGTTAAGAAAGAATATCTTTGATAGATATAATATGCAATTGTTTAAGTATTTTACTTCTTATTGTTATGAAAAATTGATACATTAACTGGGGTATGTATTTTACGCATAAACTAACACTGAAACAAAAATGAAATTAAAATGTTTAGAAAACAGAATTTCTTTTTAAATTGATTTGCAATTGATATCCCATCAAATTTTAAAACTTAGATACCTTCTTGAGCACCAAATAATTTGTGTTACAGTATTGGGTTTGTCACAATGAAGGTCTGAATGTACACTTAAGTGTTACAATGTAATGAAATATTTCTTGATGTCACCAAACATTCAACATGTCACTTATGATAACAAGCATGAATCAGTGTATCATTTCCAAAACATAAATATTTTAATGTCCTATACTTATTAAAAACTAGAAAGTTTGTGAGTGGCACAAAACTGAAGTCAGCACAGTATTTAATGCATACAAGTTCATGCACTCTCCAACTCACAAAGATCAATCTCTTTTGTGCTATGAGTCGGTCAGAGCAATCTAGTGACATAAATTATTCTCCTAATTGTGGCCAACGTTATAGTTTAGTGTCATTATATCATAAACACAATTTATGAGCAATTTGGATTTCAAATAAGCTGTGTTTAATGTTAAGTGAGAAGTTGACATTTGAAATAAATGACTTGTCAATCATCAGAAAAAAAAACTTACTTTGGTACAAAAAACATATGTTGTTTGATGTTTAAAAAATAAAGGTTTGAGGTAATTAATGACTTTCAGAAATGTATTCACTGTTACCATCCCTTATGGACCTTTCTCCTACTGTGAGTGTCCATGCGTTTTCAGGGACCGGAATATCATTCAGAATTGTTTTGGATAGTCAGGCCATGTTTAATGTTCTCAGCAAAGGTGTTGTAAGGCCAAAAAATATATAAATCAACTTATAGCTGCCTTTTCACCTTGAAAGTGAAAAAAACTTCAAAGGGAGCTGGTTTGAACTGGAGTAGGAGAAATCGGAAACAAAGTTTTTTTTCGGGCCTAATTAAGCTGTCTGCTATCCCACCATTTGTCTACAACACTGGACAAACTTTTATGTGGCTCTTATCAAGGCATATTATCAAACATATATGAATATTAATGAGCATGGACTGCTCACTACAGATATCAACCCCCTTCTATGATAGAGTGGGGCTGAAACTCAGCCAAAGATATAAGGACTCACTCTGAAATGACTTCTGCCACTGTCGCTCAATTTGATTAACAACATATCAATCAACCAGAATACCCAGTTGAGGTTATATAAGGATAGATTACATGGTTATTTTATATTATTTGTAGTCACAATATTCTGACAGTAAAAACCCTTAAGTTTTGAATGCATGTTTACACCACCATTTCTCTACAGGGCAGGAAGCTGTAATTTAATAAATAAAGTGAAAGGCGAGCATTGCTCAAAAAGGTTTCATTTTGTAATGTTAACAATACAAGGATTGCAAATTGCCTTAACCCTCAGAGTGTCATGGACTTCCCTGGACTAAGCCTTTCACACCTTTAAGGTTTCACGTATTTGCATTGCCATTGCCTGCCTGAGCTATTCTTTAGAAACCTGGTTTTTTTTCATGGCAAAGATTTGATCATAAATCATTGACGAAGTGTGCTTTTTCTTTGCAGGGGTCCTTTCCAAGAAGTGATTTCTCCTTCAAAGTGTATGTCCCAGCCACCCGACAGGTAGAAGATAGTCGCATTGCTGATGACTGACAAACCAAACAATCGGAGGTATCTCGCAGCAGCATTGTGGGAAGGAAACACAGAGGGAGCGTGCATGGTTGATGATCATTTGCATTGTTCTATGCCAGATGAAAAATTGAAGTGTGACCGTAATAATGAAAACTGCCGTGGACTTCTTGTTATGTGTGAAGCTATTGAAAAGTTTGAAACAGATATCTTGGTCAAGGTCCCACTTTTGTATAGACATGTTATTTGTGTGTTTTGGGTCAATATATGTGCATAAACCTTTTCCATAGTGAATACTCTATTGTCATTATACGCTCTAAAAAAACAAACAGAACTACAAAAGATGGGAAAGAAGAGTACAAAATATGACTCCTCTTACGGGACATTAAGAAAGGCTTGCAACAGGAGTCGGTGTGGAGATATGTTGTAAGATTTTTATTTGCCATTAAATGGCCAGAGAGTAGACCAATATCAAATATTTGTTAGGTTTTTTCTGAGAACAACAAACAAGTTATATTGCTCTTTTTTTTTCTTCTTTTTTTTTTACCTCATCCCATCAATATGAACAATGATTGGGATACTTAAATAGAATAAGTAGCATCTGTCAGTCAGTGTGTGATTGTCCAGGCCTCTGCAGTGTGAAGCATGGTCTCAGAAATCAGCCTCATTTCATAGGTTTGGCTATTATAGTAGCTCGTTGAACATATCAGTGGCTTTTGACCTGATCTTCAAGGTCGCATATATTTGATAAAGTTAAAGTTACCTCATTTGATGCCCATTTCATGAGAAGTGCTTCTGAGAAATCGAATCAGATCAGTATCATATTTATTAAGAATTCATGGAATCGTACAGTCTTTTCCATTATCCCACCCAAATGTATACTTGAACATCAATAAAAACTTGAGCACTTTTTCAATCACTTTCAAACCGAGACTGATTATCCTCGGTATGAATATGCTTGGTATGGATATGTTCGGTATGGATATCCTTGGTATGAATACAAAGTTGTTGTTGGGCTCTTTGTGACCTTTGTAAAATTGCTCAAATGGGGACGTGGCAGTAATGCGGGCATTCCCCATTTAATTTTTTATTTATTTTATTTGAGAGAATTAATGGTGAGTAATTCTTGACCTCTGGTAACATACTGCATTATGTTGTATAGTTTATGATGGTATAACATGATGTACTACTGATCTCCCTGTCCCCGACCAATGCCATATTACTTCAGCAGTCATTATAAGCTCATTTCTCTTCATTCAGTCATAAATGAAGATATGAATTCAGATGTGTATTGTGTCTTTGTAAATGGTTATAGCAGTTTTGACACACATTCAGCTGTATTGAAATATGTATTGACCATTAGAATTTCATAATAGAATATCAGAATACATGCTTTTTTGTATTTAAAATTTGATTTAAAATGTATTATTTATAATATATTTATTTAGTCCAAGTAACATCGTGACAAAGCTCATTGAAATAAAGTTCCATACATTGAAAAATATAACAAGTTACGAAGCAGACACATAAAACACAGAAACTGAAAATTACATTTGCACATACCTTGCTTATAAATGTAAGAAATGTCAGACTGTATCAAATATCTATTTTCTTATTTTTGCTATGATGTAAACAAATAAAAATTGACATCTTTCATAAATGCATAGGTCGTGTTTATTTGTTTATTTCTAAAATGTCAAAGCTGATAGTCATTATTATGAGAGTATGTGTGGCTTGACTGTATGAAAGCTAACTTCCAACGTGCCCCAGTACCCCTCTATTTGTACATCTGACCCCTATCATCACACTTCCAACGTGCCCCAGTACCCCTCTATTTGTCCATCTGACCCCTATCATCACACTTTCAACGTGCCCCAGTAACCCTCTATTTGTCCATCTGACCCCTATCATCACACTTCCAACGTGCCCCAGTGCCCATCTATTTGTCCATCTGACCCCTATCATCACACTTCCAACGTGCCCCAGTACCCCTCTATTTGTCCATCTGACCCCTATCATCACACTTCCAAAGTGCCCCAGTACCCCTCTATTTGTCCATCTGACCCCTATCATCACACTTCCAACGTGCCCCAGTACCCCTCTATTTGTCCCTCTGACCCCTATCATCACACTTCCAACGTGCCCCTGTACCCCTCTATTTGTCCATCTGACACGTATCGTCACACTTCCAACATGCCCCAGTACCCCTCTATTTGTCCATCTGACACGTATCATCACACTTCCAACGTGCCCCAGTACCCCTCTATTTGTCCATCTGACACGTATCATCACACTTCCAACGTGCCCCAGTACCCCTCTATTTGTCCATCTGACCCCTATCAGCACACTTCCAACGTGCCCCAGTACCCCTCTATTTGTCCATCTGACACGTATCATCACACTTCCAACGTGCCCCAGTACCCCTCTATTTGTCCCTCTGACCCCTATCATCACACTTCCAACGTGGAAGTCACCCAACTTGAAAAATAAAACCTGTGACCTGCATTTCTAATTCATGTTTTATTAAAATTCAAGGTCTCCTTGTCCTAAATCCATTTTTTTTTTGCACAAGGACATACTATTGAAATTTTATGGCTGCTTAACATATGCGTGTTGCATGGGGTACGTACTCTACAAACTGTATGCACTGATTTTGGGTAATTCAGAAATCTTATCCAAGTTATCTATATTAATGAACCAAATGTAAATCAAATAAATTAATATAGTGTATATAATGTTCAAACTCAGTTAAAACAACATTTAGACAACCCAAATTTTAAATATACAGAGAAAAAATGTTGAGACGTCAAATAACATTTTGTTATTTCCAGTAATGCTCCTAGCAAAGATAATGACGATGAAGTAATTTCAAATGAAATCTTAATTCATAGTGCTTATCAACTGCAGGTTAAGAAAGAATATCTTTGATAGATAAAATATGCAATTGTTTAAGTATTTTACTTCTTATTGTTATGAAAAATTGATACATTAACTGGGGTATGTACTTTACGCATAAACTAACACTGAAACAAAAATGAAATTAAAATGTTTAGAAAACAGAATTTCTTTTTAAATTGATTTGCAATTGATATCCCATCAAATTTTAAAACTTAGATACCTTCTTGAGCACCAAATAATTTGTGTTACAGTATTGGGTTTGTCACAATGAAGGTCTGAATGTACACTTAAGTGTTACAATGTAATGAAATATTTCTTGATGTCACCAAACATTCAACATGTCACTTATGATAACAAGCATGAATCAGTGTATCATTTCCAAAACATAAATATTTTAATGTCCTATACTTATTAAAAACTAGAAAGTTTGTGAGTGGCACAAAACTGAAGTCAGCACATTATTTAATGCATACAAGTTCATGCACTATCCAACTCACAAAGATCAATCTCTTTTGTGCTATGAGTCGGTCAGAGCAATCTAGTTACATAAATTATTCTCCTAATTGTGGCCAACGTTATAGTTTAGTGTCATTATATCATAAACACAATTTATGAGCAATTTGGATTTCAAATAAGCTGTGTTTAATGTTAAGTGAGAAGTTGACATTTGAAATAAATGACTTGTCAATCATCAGAAAAAAAAACTTACTTTGGTACAAAAAACATATATGTTGTTTGATGGTTAAAAAATAAAGGTTTGAGGTAATTAGTGACTTTGAGAAATGTATTCATTGTTACCATCCCTTATGGACCTTTCTTCTACTGTGAGTGTCCATGCGTTTTCAGGGACCGGAATATCATTCAGAATTGTTTTGGATAGTCAGGCCATGTTTAATGTTCTCAGCAAAGGTGTTGTAAGGCCAAAAAATATATAAATCAACTTATAGCTGCCTTTTCACCTTGAAAGTGAAAAAAACTTCAAGGGGAGCTGGTTTGAACTGGAGTAGGAGAAATCGGAAACAAAGTTTTTTTTCGGGCCTAATTAAGCTGTCTGCTGTCCCACCATTTGTCTACAACACTGGACAAACTTTTATGTGGCTCTTATCAAGGCATATTATCAAACATATATGAATATTAATGAGCATGGACTGCTCACTACAGATATCAACCCCCTTCTATGATAGAGTGGGGCTGAAACTCAGCAAAAGATATAATGACTCACTCTGAAATGACTTCTGCCACTTTCGCTCAATTTGATTAACAACATATCAATCAACCAGAATACCCAGTTGAGGTTAGATCAGGATAGATTACATGGTTATTTTATATTATTTGTAGTCACAATATTCTGACAGTAAAAACCCTTAAGTTTTGAATGCATGTTTACACCACCATTGCTCTACAGGGCAGGAAGCTGTACCTTAATAAATAAAGTGAAAGGCGAGCATTGCTCAAAAAGGTTTCATTTTGTAATGTTAACACATACACCTTGAATAGAATTATAAATCAAAATGGATAAATCTGCAGGCTTGTTTATTTCCACATGTCTTCTGTACATGTATTATGTGCGTGTGTTCTTTACATGTCTTCTGTACATGTCTTCTGGAAAGAAAAGTTCATATGTTCACTATTCAATAAAAAAATAATATGATTATGGAACAATACAAGGATTGCAAATTGCCTTAACCCTCAGAGTGTCATGGACTTCCCTGGACTAAGCCTTTCACACCTTTAGGGTTTCACATATTTGTATTGCCATTGCCTGCCTGAGTTATTCTTTAGAAACCTGTTTTTTTTTTCATGGCAAAGATTTGATCATAAATCATTGACGAAGTGTGCTTTTTCTTTGTAGGGGTCCTTTCCAAGAAGTGATTTCTCCTTCAAAGTGTATGTCCCAGCCACCCGACAGGTAGAAGATAGTCGCATTGCTGACGACTGACAAACCAAACAATCGGAGGTATCTCGCAGCAGCATTGTGGGAAGGAAACACAGAGGGAGCGTGCATGGTTGATGATCATTTGCATTGTTCTATTCCAGATGAAAAATTGAAGTGTGACCGTAATAATGAAAACTGCCGTGGACTTCTTGTTATGTGTGAAGCTATTGAAAAGTTTTAAACAGACATCTTGGTCAAGGTCCCACTTTTGTATAGACATGTTATTTGTGTGTTTTGGGTCAATATATGTGCACAAACCTTTTCCATAGTGAATACTCTATTGTCATTATACGCTCTAAAAAAACAAACAGAACTACAAAAGATGGGAAAGAAGAGTACAAAATATGACTCCTCTTACGGGACATTAAGAAAGGCTTGCAACAGGAGTCGGTGTGGAGATATGTTGTAAGATTTTTATTTGCCATTAAATGGCCAGAGAGTAGACCAATATCAAATATTTGTTAGTTTTTTTCTGAGAACAACAAATAAGTTATATTGCTCTTTTTTTTTCTTCTTTTTTTTTACCTCATCCCATCAATATGAACAATGATTGGGATACTTAAATAGAATAAGTAGCATCAGTCAGTCAGTGTGTGATTGTCCAGGCCTCTGCAGTGTGAAGCATGGTCTCAGAAATCAGCCTCATTTCATAGGTTTGGCTATTATAGTAGCTTGTTGAACATATCAGTGGCTTTTGACCTGATCTTCAAGGTCGCATATATTTGATAAAGTTAAAGTTACCTCATTTGATGCCCATTTCATGAGAAGTGCTTCTGAGAAATCGAATCAGATCAGTATCATATTTATTAAGAATTCATGGAATCGTACAGTCTTTTCCATTATCCCACCCAAATGTATACTTGAACATCAATAAAAACTTGAGCACTTTTGCAATCACTTTCAAACCGAGACTGATTATCCTCGGTATGAATATGCTTGGTATGGATATGTTCGGTATGGATATCCTTGGTATGAATACAAAGTTGTTGTTTGGCTCTTTGTGACCTTTGTAAAATTGCTCAAATGGGGACGTGGCAGTAATGCGGGCATTCCCCATTTAATTTTTTATTTATTTTATTTGAGAGAATTAATGGTGAGTTGACCTCTGGTAACATACTGCATTATGTTGTATAGTTTATGATGGTATAACATGATGTACTACTGATCTCCCTGTCCCCTACCAATGCCATATTACTTCAGCAGTCATTATAAGCTCATTTCTCTTCATTCAGTCATAAATGAAGATATTAATTCAGATGTGTATTGTGTCTTTGTATATGGTTATAGCAGTTTTGACACACATTCAGCTATATTGAAATATGTATTGACCATTAGAATTTCATAATAGAATATCAGAATACATGCTTTTTTGTATTTAAAATTTGATTTAAAATGTATTATTTATAATATATTTATTTAGTCCATGTAGCATCGTGACAAAGCTCATTGAAATAAAGTTCCATACATTGAAAAATATAACAAGTTACGAAGCAGACACATAAAACACAGAAACTGAAAATAACATTTGCACATACCTTGCTTATAAATGTAAGAAATGTCAGACTGTATCAAATATCTATTTTCTTATTTTTGCTATGATGTAAACAAATAAAAATTGACATCTTTCATAAATGCATAGGTCGTGTTTATTTGTTTATTTCTAAAATGTCAAAGCTGATAGTCATTATTATGAGAGTATGTGTGGCTTGACTGTATGAAAGCTAACTTCCAACGTGCCCCAGTACCCCTCTATTTGTCCCTCTGACCCCTATCATCACACTTCCAACGTGCCCCTGTACCCCTCTATTTGTCCATCTGACACGTATCGTCACACTTCCAACATGCCCCAGTACCCCTCTATTTGTCCATCTGACACGTATCATCACACTTCCAACGTGCCCCAGTACCCCTCTATTTGTCCATCTGACCCCTATCATCACACTTCCAACGTGCCCCAGTACCCCTCTATTTGTCCATCTGACCCCTATCATCACACTTCCAACGTGCCCCTGTACCCCTCTATTTGTCCCTCTGACCCCTATCATCACACTTCCAACGTGCCCCAGTACCCCTCTATTTGTCCCTCTGACCCCTATCATCACACTTCCAACGTGCCCCAGTACCCCTCTATTTGTCCCTCTGACCCCTATCATCACACTTCCAACGTGCCCCTGTACCCCTCTATTTGTTCATCTGACACGTATCGTCACACTTCCAACGTGCCCCAGTACCCCTCTATTTGTTCATCTGACCCCTATCATCACACTTCCAACATGCACCAGTACCCTTCTATTTGTCCCTCTGACCCCTATCATCACACTTCCAACGTGCCCCTGTACCCCTCTATTTGTCCATCTGACACGTATCGTCACACTTCCAACATGCCCCAGTACCCCTCTATTTGTTCATCTGACACGTATCATCACACTTCCAACGTGCCCCTGTACCCCTCTATTTGTCCCTCTGACCCCTATCATCACACTTCCAACGTGCCCCAGTACCCCTCTATTTGTCCCTCTGACCCCTATCATCACACTTCCAACGTGCCCCTGTACCCCTCTATTTGTTCATCTGACACGTATCGTCACACTTCCAACGTGCCCCAGTACCCCTCTATTTGTTCATTTGACCCCTATCATCACACTTCCAACATGCCCCAGTACCCTTCTATTTGTCCCTCTGACCCCTATCATCACACTTCCAACGTGCCCCTGTACCCCTCTATTTGTCCATCTGACACGTATCATCACACTTCCAACGTGCCCCTGTACCCCTCTATTTGTCCATCTGACCCCAATCATCACACTTCCAACGTGCCCCTGTACCCCTCTATTTGTCCATCTGACCCCAATCATCACACTTCCAACATGCCCCAGTACCCCTCTATTTGTCCCTCTGACCCCTATCATCACACTTCCAACGTGGAAGTCACCCAACTTGAAAAATAAAACCTGTGACCTGCATTTCTAATTCATGTTTTATTAAAATTCAAGGTCTCCTTGTCCTAAATCCATTTTTTTTTTTGCACAAGGACATACTATTGAAATTTTATGGCTGCTTAACATATGCGTGTCACATGGGGTACGTACTCTACAAACTGTATGCACTGATTTTGGGTAATTCAGAAATCTTATCCAAGTTATCTATATTAATGAACCAAATGTAAATCAAATAAATTAATATAGTGTATATAATGTTCAAACTCAGTTAAAACAACATTTAGACAACCCAAATTTTAAATATACAGAGAAAAAATGTTGAGACGTCAAATAACATTTTGTTATTTCCAGTAATGCTCCTAGCTAAGATAATGACAACGAAGTAACTTCAAATGAAATCTTAATTCATGGTGCTTATCAACTGCAGGTTAAGAAAGAATATCTTTGATAGATATAATATGCAATTGTGTAAGTATTTTACTTCTTATTGTTATGAAAAATTGATACATTAACTGGGGTATGTACTTTACGCATAAACTAACACTGACACAACAATGAAATTAAAATGTTTAGAAAACACAATTTCTTTTTAAATTGATTTGCAATTGATATCCCATCAAATTTTAAAACTTAGATACCTTCTTGAGCACCAAATAAGTCTGTTACAGTATTGGGTTTGTCACAATCAAGGTCTGAATGTACACTTAACAGTGTTACAATGTAATGAAATATTTTTTGATGTCACCAAACATTCAACATGTCACTTATGATAACAAGCTGAATAATACCTTTAAAAAAAAAAAAAAACATGAATCAGTGTATCATTTCCAAAACATAAATATTTTCATGTTCTATACTTATTAAAAACTAGAAAGTTTGTGAGTGCCACAAAACTGAAGTCAGCACATTATTTAATGCATACAAGTTCATGCACTCTCCAACTCACAAAGATCAATCTCTTTTGTGCTATGAGTCGGTCAGAGCAATCTAGTTACATAAATTATTCTCCTAATTGTGGCCAACATTATAGTTTAGTGTCATTATATCATAAACACAATTTATGAGCAATTTGGATTTCAAATAAGCTGTGTTTAATGTTAAGTGAGAAGTTGACATTTGAAATAAATGACTTGTCAATCATCAGAAAAAAAAACTTACTTTGGTACAAAAAACATATATGTTGTTTGATGGTAAAAAATAAAGGTTTGAGGTAATTAATGACTTTGAGAAATGTATTCACTGTTACCATCCCTTATGGACCTTTCTTCTACTGTGAGTGTCCATGCGTTTTCAGGGACCGGAATATCATTCAGAATTGTTTTGGATAGTCAGGCCATGTTTAATGTTCTCAGCAAAGGTGTTGTAAGGCCAAAAAATATATAAATCAACTTATAGCTGCCTTTTCACCTTGAAAGTGAAAAAAACTTCAAGGGGAGCTGGTTTGAACTGGAGTAGGAGAAATCGGAAACAAAGTTTTTTTTGGGCCTAATTAAGCTGTCTGCTGTCCCACCATTTGTCTACAACACTGGACAAACTTTTATGTGGCTCTTATCAAGGCATATTATCAAACATATATGAATATTAATGAGCATGGACTGCTCACTACAGATATCAACCCATTCTATGATAGAGTGGGGCTGAAACTAAGCCAAAGATATAATGACTCACTCTGAAATGACTTCTGCCACTTTCGCTCAATTTGATTAACAACATATCAATCAACCAGAATACCCAGTTGAGGTTAGATCAGGATAGATTACATGGTTATTTTATATTATTTGTAGTCACAATATTCTGACAGTAAAAACCCTTAAGTTTTGAATGCATGTTTACACCACCATTGCTCTACAGGGCAGGAAGCTGTAACTTAATAAATAAAGTGAAAGGCGAGCATTGCTCAAAAAGGTTTCATTTTGTAATGTTAACACATACACCTTGAATAGAATTATAAATCAAAATGGATAAATCTGCAGGCTTGTTTATTTCCACATGTATTATGTGCGTGTATTCTTTACATGTCTTCTGTACATGTCTTCTGGAAAGAAAAGTTCATATGTTCACTATTCAATAAAAAAAATATAATTATGGAACAATACAAGGATTGCAAATTGCCTTAACCCTCAGAGTGTCATGGACTTCCCTGGACTAAGCCTTTCACACCTTTAGGGTTTCACATATTTGCATTGCCATTGCCTGCCTGAGTTATTCTTTAGAAACCTGGTTTTTTTTCATGGCAAAGATTTGATCATAAATCATTGACGAGGTGTGCTTTTTCTTTGCAGGGGTCCTTTCCAAGAAGTGATTTCTCCTTCAAAGTGTATGTCCCAGCCACCCGACAGGTAGAAGATAGTCGCATTGCTGATGACTGACAAACCAAACAATCGGAGGTATCTCGCAGCAGCATTGTGGGAAGGAAACACAGAGGGAGCGTTCATGGTTGATGATCATTTGCATTGTTCTATGCCAGATGAAAAATTGAAGTGTGACCGTAATAATGAAAACTGCCGTGGACTTCTTATTATGTGTGAAGCTATTGAAATGTTTTAAACAGACATCTTGGTCAAGGTCCCACTTTTGTATAGACATGTTATTTGTGTGTTTTGGGTCAATATATGTGCACAAACCTTTTCCATAGTGAATACTCTATTGTCATTATACGCTCTAAAAAAACAAACAGAACTACAAAAGATGGGAAAGAAGAGTACAAAATATGACTCCTCTTACGGGACATTAAGAAAGGCTTGCAACAGGAGTCGGTGTGGAGATATGTTGTAAGATTTTTATTTGCCATTAAATGGCCAGAGAGTAGACCAATATCAAATATTTGTTAGGTTTTTTTCTGAGAACAACAAATAAGTTATATTGCTCTGTTTTGCTTCTTTTTTTTTACCTCATCCCATCAATATGAACAATGATTGGGATACTTAAATAGAATAAGTAGCATCTGTCAGTCAGTGTGTGATTGTCCAGGCCTCTGCAGTGTGAAGCATGGTCTCAGAAATCAGCCTCATTTCATAGGTTTGGCTATTATAGTAGCTCGTTGAACATATCAGTGGCTTTTGACCTGATCTTCAAGGTCGCATATATTTGATAAAGTTAAAGTTACCTCATTTGATGCCCATTTCATGAGAAGTGCTTCTGAGAAATCGAATCAGATCAGTATCATATTTATTAAAAATTCATGGAATCGTACAGTCTTTTCCATTATCCCACCCAAATGTATACTTGAACATCAATAAAAACTTGAGCACTTTTTCAATCACTTTCAAACTGAGACTGATTATCCTCAGTATGCTTGGTATGGATATGTTCGGTATGGATATCCTTGGTATGAATACAAAGTTGTTGTTTGGCTCTTTGTGACCTTTGTAAAATTGCTCAAATGGGGACGTGGCAGTAATGCGGGCATTCCCCATTTAATTTTTTATTTATTTTATTTGAGAGAATTAATGGTGAGTTGACCTCTGGTAACATACTGCATTATGTTGTATAGTTTATGATGGTATAACATGATGTACTACTGATCTCCCTGTCCCCTACCAATGCCATATTACTTCAGCAGTCATTATAAGCTCATTTCTCTTCATTCAGTCATAAATGAAGATATGAATTCAGATGTGTATTGTGTCTTTTAAATGGTTATAGCAGTTTTGACACACATTCAGCTGTATTGAAATATGTATTGACCATTAGAATTTCATAATAGAATATCAGAATACATGCTTTTTTGTATTTAAAATTTGATTTAAAATGTAATATTTATAATATATTTATTTAGTCCAAGTAACATCGTGACAAAGCTCATTGAAATAAAGTTCCATACATTGAAAAATATAACAAGTTACGAAGCAGACACATAAAACACAGAAACTGAAAATAATATTTGCACATACCTTGCTTATAAATGTAAGAAATGTCAGACTGTATCAAATATCTATTTTCTTATTTTTGCTATGATGTAAACAAATAAAAATTGACATCTTTCATAAATGCATAGGTCGTGTTTATTTGTTTATTTCTAAAATGTCAAAGCTGATAGTCATTATTATGAGAGTATGTGTGGCTTGACTGTATGAAAGCTAACTTCCAACGTGCCCCAGTGCCCCTCTATTTGTCTATCTGACCCCTATCATCACACTTCCAACGTGCCCTAGTGCCCCTCTATTTGTCCATCTGACCCCTATCATCACACTTCCAAAGTGCCCCAGTACCCCTCTATTTGTCCATCTGACCCCTATCATCACACTTCCAACGTGCCCCAGTACCCATCTATTTGTCCATCTGACCCCTATCATCACACTTCCAACGTGCCCCAGTACCCCTCTATTTGTCCATCTGACCCCTATCATCACACTTCCAACGTGCCCCAGTACCCCTCTATTTGTCCATCTGACCCCTATCATCACACTTCCAACGTGCCCCAGTACCCCTCTATTTGTCCATCTGACACGTATCATCACACTTCCAACGTGCCCCAGTACCCCTCTATTTGTCCCTCTGACCCCTATCATCACACTTCCAACGTGCCCCTGTACCCCTCTATTTGTCCATCTGACACGTATCATCACACTTCCAACGTGCCCCTGTACCCCTCTATTTGTCCATCTGACCCCAATCATCACACTTCCAACGTGCCCCTGTACCCCTCTATTTGTCCATCTGACCCCTATCATCACACTTCCAACATGGAAGTCACCCAACTTGAAAAATAAAACCTGTGACCTGCATTTCTAATTCATGTTTTATTAAAATTCAAGGTCTCCTTGTCCTAAATCCATTTTTTTTTTGCACAAGGACATACTATTGAAATTTTATGGCTGCTTAACATATGCGTGTTGCATGGGGTACGTACTCTACAAACTGTATGCACTGATTTTGGGTAATTCAGAAATCTTATCCAAGTTATCTATATTAATGAACCAAATGTAAATCAAATAAATTAATATAGTGTATATAATGTTTAAACTCAGTTAAAACAACATTTAGACAACCCAAATTTTAAATATACAGAGAAAAAATGTTGAGACGTCAAATAACATTTTGTTATTTCCAGTAATGCTCCTAGCTAAGATAATGACAACGAAGTAACTTCAAATGAAATCTTAATTCATGGTGCTTATCAACTGCAGGTTAAGAAACAATATCTTTGATAGATATAATATGCAATTGTTTAAGTATTTTACTTCTTATTGTTATGAAAAATTGATACATTAACTGGGGTATGTACTTTACGCATAAACTAACACTGAAACAAAAATGAAATTAAAATGTTTAGAAAACACAATTTCTTTTTAAATTGATTTGCAATTGATATCCCATCAAATCTTAAAACTTAGATACCTTCTTGAGCACCAAATAAGTCTGTTACAGTATTGGGTTTGTCACAATGAAGGTCTGAATGTACACTTAAGTGTTACAATGTAATGAAATATTTCTTGATGTCACCAAACATTCAACATGTCACTTATGATAACAAGCATGAATCAGTGTATCATTTCCAAAACATAAATATTTTAATGTCCTATACTTATTAAAAACTAGATAGTGTGTGAGTGGCACAAAACTGAAGTCAGCACAGTATTTAATGCATACAGGTTCATGCACTCTCCAACTCACAAAGATCAATCTCTTTTGTGCTATGAGTCGGTCAGAGCAATCTAGTTACATAAATTATTCTCCTAATTGTGGCCAACGTTATAGTTTAGTGTCATTATATCATAAACACAATTTATGAGCAATTTGGATTTCAAATAAGCTGTGTTTAATGTTAAGTGAGAAGTTGACATTTGAAATAAATGACTTGTCAATCATCAGAAAAAAAAACTTACTTTGGTACAAAAAACATATATGTTGTTTGATGGTTAAAAAATAAAGGTTTGAGGTAATTAATGACTTTCAGAAATGTATTCATTGTTACCATCCCTTATGGACCTTTCTTCTACTGTGAGTGTCCATGCGTTTTCAGGGACCGGAATATCATTCAGAATTGTTTTGGATAGTCAGTCCATGTTTAATGTTCTCAGCAAAGGTGTTGTAAGGCCAAAAAATATATAAATCAACTTATAGCTGCCTTTTCACCTTGAAAGTGAAAAAAACTTCAAGGGGAGCTGGTTTGAACTGGAGTAGGAGAAATCGGAAACAAGGTTTTTTTCGGGCCTACTTAAGCTGTCTGCTGTTCCACCATTTGTCTACAACACTGGACAAACTTTTATGTGGCTCTTATCAAGGCATATTATCAAACATATATGAATATTAATGAGCATGGACTGCTCACTACAGATATCAACCCCCTTCTATGATAGAGTGGGGCTGAAACTCAGCCAAAGATATAAGGACTCACTCTGAAATGACTTCTGCCACTGTCGCTCAATTTGATTAACAACATATCAATCAACCAGAATACCCAGTTGAGGTTAGATCAGGATAGATTACATGGTTATTTTATATTATTTGTAGTCACAATATTCTGACAGTAAAAACCCTTAAGTTTTGAATGCAAGTTTGCCCCACCATTGCTGTATACAGGGCAGGAAGCTGTACCTTAATAAATAAAGTGAAAGGTGGGCATTGCTCAAAAAGGTTTCATTTTGTAATGTTAACACATACACCTTGAATAGAATTATAAATCAAAATGGATAAATCTGCAGGCTTGTTTATTTCCACATGTATTATGTGCGTGTATTATGTGCGTGTATTCTTTACATGTCTTCTGTACATGTCTTCTGGAAGGAAAAGTTCATATGTTCACTATTCAATAAAAAAAAATATGATTATGGAACATTACAAGGATTGCAAATTGCCTTAACCCTCAGAGTGTCATGGACTTCCCTGGACTAAGCCTTTCACACCTTTAGGGTTTCACATATTTGCATTGCCATTGCCTGCCTGAGTTATTCTTTAGAAACCTGTTTTTTTCATGGCAAAGATTTGATCATAAATCATTGACGAAGTGTGCTTTTTCTTTGCAGGGGTCCTTTCCAAGAAGTGATTTCTCCTTCAAAGTGTATGTCCCAGCCACCCGACAGGTAGAAGATAGTCGCATTGCTGATGACTGACATACCAAACAATCGGAGGTATCTCGCAGCAGCATTGTGGGAAGGAAACACAGAGGGAGCGTGCATGGTTGATGATCATTTGCATTGTTCTATTCCAGATGAAAAATTGAAGTGTGACCGTAATAATGAAAACTGCCGTGGACTTCTTGTTATGTGTGAAGCTATTGAAAAGTTTTAAACAGACATCTTGGTCAAGGTCCCACTTTTGTATAGACATGTTATTTGTGTGTTTTGGGTCAATATATGTGCACAAACCTTTTCCATAGTGAATACTCTATTGTCATTATACGCTCTAAAAAAACAAACAACTACAAAAGATGGGAAAGAAGAGTACAAAATATGACTCCTCTTACGGGACATTAAGAAAGGCTTGCAACAGGAGTCGGTGTGGAGATATGTTGTAAGATTTTTATTTGCCATTAAATGGCCAGAGAGTAGACCAATATCAAATATTTGTTAGGTTTTTTCTGAGAACAACAAATAAGTTATATCGCTCTGTTTTTTTTGTTTTTTTTACCTCATCCCATCAATATGAACAATGATTGGGATACTTAAATAGAATAAGTAGCATCTGTCAGTCAGTGTGTGATTGTCCAGGCCTCTGCAGTGTGAAGCATGGTCTCAGAAATCAGCCTCATTTCATAGGTTTGGCTATTATAGTAGCTCATTGAACATATCAGTGGCTTTTGACCTGATCTTCAAGGTCGCATATATTTGATAAAGTTAAAGTTACCTCATTTGATGCCCATTTCATGAGAAGTGCTTCTGAGAAATCGAATCAGATCAGTATCATATTTATTAAGAATTCGTGGAATCGTGCAGTCTTTTCCATTATCCCACCCAAATGTATACTTGAACATCAATAAAAACTTGAGCACTTTTTCAATCACTTTCAAACCGAGACTGATTATCCTCGGTATGAATATGCTTGGTATGGATATGTTCGGTATGGATATCCTTGGTATGAATACAAAGTTGTTGTTGAGCTCTTTGTGACCTTTGTAAAATTGCTCAAATGGGGACGTGGCAGTAATGCGGGCATTCCCCATTTAATTTTTTATTTATTTTATTTGAGAGAATTAATGGCGAGTAATTCTTGACCTCTGGTAACATACTGCATTATGTTGTATAGTTTATGATGGTATAACATGATGTACTACTGATCTCCCTGTCCCCTACCAATGCCATATTACTTCAGCAGTCATTATAAGCTCATTTCTCTTCATTCAGTCATAAATGAAGATATGAATTCAGATGTGTATTGTGTCTTTGTAAATGGTTATAGCAGTTTTGACACACATTCAGCTATATTGAAATATGTATTGACCATTAGAATTTCATAATAGAATATCAGAATACATGCTTTTTTTATATTTAAAATTTGATTTAAAATGTATTATTTATAATATATTTATTTAGTCCAAGTAACATCGTGACAAAGCTCATTGAAATAAAGTTCCATACATTGAAAAATATAACAAGTTACGAAGCAGACACATAAAACACAGAAACTGAAAATAACATTTGCACATACCTTGCTTATAAATGTAAGAAATGTCAGACTGTATCAAATATCTATTTTCTTATTTTTGCTATGATGTAAACAAATAAAAATTGACATCTTTCATAAATGCATAGGTCACGTGTGACTTGTTTGTTTCTAAAATTCTAAAGCTGATAGTGTGTGTGGCTTGACTGTAACAAAGCTAACTTCAGAAATTTAGAGACACCTATCATCACACTTGCAACGTGCCCCTGTACCCCTCTATTTGTCCATCTGACCCCTATCATCACACTTCCAACGTGCCCCAGTACCCCTCTATTTGTCCATCTGACCCCTATCATCACACTTCCAACGTGCCCCAGTACCCCTCTATTTGTCCATCTGACCCCTATCATCACACTTCCAACGTACCCCAGTACCCCTCTTTTTGTCCATCTGACCCCTATCATCACACTTCCAACGTGCCCCTGTACCCCTCTATTTGTCCCTCTGACCCCTATCATCACACTTCCAACGTGCCCCAGTACCCCTCTATTTGTCCATCTGACCCCTATCATCACACTTCCAACGTGCCCCTGTACCCCTCTATTTGTCCATCTCACCCCTATCATCACACTTCCAACGTGCCCCTGTGTCCCTCTATTTGTCCATCTGACACGTATCATCACACTTCCAACGTGCCCAAGTACCCCTCTATTTGTCCATCTGACACGTATCATCACACTTCCAACGTGCCCCAGTACCCCTCTATTTGTCCCTCTGACCCCTATCATCACACTTGCAACGTGCCCCTGTACCCCTCTATTTGTCCATCTGACACGTATCGTCACACTTCCAACATGCCCCTGTACCCCTCTATTTGTCCATCTGACCCCTATCAACACACTTCCAACGTACCCCTCTATTTGTCCATCTGACCCCTATCATCACACTTCCAACGTGCCCCAGTACCCCTCTATTTGTCCCTCTGACCCCTATCATCACACTTCCAACGTGCCCCAGTACCCCTCTATTTGTCCCTCTGACCCCTATCATCACACTTTCAATATGCCCCAGTACCCCTCTATTCGTCCCTCTGACCCCTATCATCACACTTCCAACGTGCCCCTGTACCCCTCTATTTGTCCATCTGACACGTATCGTCACACTTCCAACATGCCCCAGTACCCCTCTATTTGTTCATCTGACCCCTATCATCACACTTCCAACATGCCCCAGTACCCCTCTATTTGTCCATCTGACCCCTATCATCACACTTCCAACGTGCCCCAGTACCCCTCTATTTGTCCATCTGACACGTATCATCATACTTCCAACGTGCCCCTGTACCCCTCTATTTGTCCATCTGACCCCTATCATCACACTTCCAACGTGCCCCAGTACCCCTCTATTTGTCCCTCTGACCCCTATCATCACACTTCCAACGTGCCCCAGTACCCCTCTATTTGTCCATCTGACCCCAATCATCAAATTTCCAACGTGCCCCTGTACCCCTCTATTTGTCCATCTGACCCCTATCATCACACTTCCAATGTGCCCCTGTACCCCTCTATTTGTCCCTCTGACCCCTATCATCACACTTCCAACGTGCCCCTGTACCCCTCTATTTGTCCATCTGACCCCTATCATCACACTTCCAACATGCCCCAGTACCCCTCTATTTGTCCATCTGACCCCTATCATCACACTTCCAACGTGCCCCTGTACCCCTCTATTTGTCCATCTGACACGTATCGTCACACTTCCAACATGCCCCAGTACCCCTCTATTTGTTCATCTGACCCCTATCATCACACTTCCAACGTGCCCCAGTGCCCCTCTATTTGTCCCTCTGACCCCTATCATCACACTTCCAACGTGCCCCTGTACCCCTCTATTTGTCCATCTGACACGTATCGTCACACTTCCAACATGCCCCAGTACCCCTCTATTTGTTCATCTGACCCCTATCATCACACTTCCAACATGCCCCAGTACCCCTCTATTTGTCCATCTGACCCCTATCATCACACTTCCAACGTGCCCCAGTACCCCTCTATTTGTCCATCTGACCCCTATCATCACACTTCCAATGTGCCCCTGTACCCCTCTATTTGTCCCTCTGACCCCTATCATTACACTTCCAACGTGCCCCAGTACCCCTCTATTTGTCCCTCTGACCCCTATCATCACACTTCCAACGTGCCCCTGTACCCCTCTATTTGTCCATCTGACACGCATCGTCACACTTCCAACATGCCCCAGTACCCCTCTATTTGTTCATCTGACCCCTATCATCACACTTCCAACGTGCCCCTGTACCCCTCTATTTGTCCATCTGACACGTATCATCACACTTCCAACGTGCCCCAGTACCCCTCTATTTGTCTATCTGACCCCTATCATCACACTTCCAACGTGCCCCAGTGCCCCTCTATTTGTCCATCTGACCCCTATCATCACACTTCCAACATGCCCCAGTACCCCTCTATTTGTCCATCTGACCCCTATCATCATACTTCCAACGTGCCCCTGTACCACTCTATTTGTCCATCTGACCCCTATCATCACACTTCCAACGTGCCCCAGTACCCCTCTATTTGTCCCTCTGACCCCTATCATCACACTTCCAACGTGCCCCAGTACCCCTCTATTTGTCCATCTGACCCCAATCATCAAATTTCCAACGTGCCCCTGTACCCCTCTATTTGTCCATCTGACCCCTATCATCACACTTCCAATGTGCCCCTGTACCCCTCTATTTGTCCCTCTGACCCCTATCATCACACTTCCAACGTGCCCCTGTACCCCTCTATTTGTCCATCTGACCCCTATCATCACACTTCCAACATGCCCCAGTACCCCTCTATTTGTCCATCTGACCCCTATCATCACACTTCCAACGTGCCCCAGTACCCCTCTATTTGTCCATCTGACACGTATCGTCACACTTCCAACATGCCCCTGTACCCCTCTATTTGTCCCTCTGACCCCTATCATCACACTTCCAACGTACCCCTCTATTTGTCCATCTGACCCCTATCATCACACTTCCAACGTGCCCCAGTACCCCTCCATCTGTCCCTCTGACCCCTATCATCACACTTCCAACGTGCCCCAGTACCCCTCTATTTGTCCCTCTGACCCCTATCATCACACTTTCAATATGCCCCAGTACCCCTCTATTCGTCCCTCTGACCCCTATCATCACACTTCCAACGTGCCCCAGTACCCCTCTATTTGTCCCTCTGACCCCTATCATCACACTTCCAACGTGCCCCAGTACCCCTCTATTTGTCCCTCTGACCCCTATCATCACACTTCCAACGTGCCCCAGTACCCCTCTATTTGTCCCTCTGACCCCTATCATCACACTTCCAACGTGCCCCTGTACCCCTCTATTTGTCCCTCTGACCCCTATCATCACACTTCCAACGTGCCCCTGTACCCCTCTATTTGTCCCTCTGACCCCTATCATCACACTTCCAACGTGCCCCAGTACCCCTCTATTTGTCCCTCTGACCCCTATCATCACACTTCCAACGTGCCCCAGTACCCCTCTATCTGTCCATCTGACCCCTATCATCACACTTCCAACGTGCCCCAGTACCCCTCTATTTGTCCATCTGACCCCTATCATCACACTTCCAACGTGCCCCAGTACCCCTCTATTTGTCCATCTGACACGTATCGTCACACTTCCAACATACCCCAGTACCCCTATATTTGTCCATCTGACCCCTATCATCACACTTCCAATGTGCCCCTGTACCCCTCTATTTGTCCATCTGACACGTATCGTCACACTTCCAACATACCCCTGTACCCCTCTATTTGTCCCTCTGACCCCTATCATCACACTTCCAACGTGCCCCAGTACCCCTCTATTTGTCCCTCTGACCCCTATCATCACACTTCCAACGTGCCCCAGTACCCCTCTATTTGTCCATCTGACCCCTATCATCACACTTCCAACGTGCCCCTGTACCCCTCTATTTGTCCATCTGACACGTATCGTCACACTTCCAACATGCCCCTGTACCCCTCTATTTGTCCATCTGACCCCTATCAACACACTTCCAACGTACCCCTCTATTTGTCCATCTGACCCCTATCATCACACTTCCAACGTGCCCCAGTACCCCTCTATTTGTCCCTCTGACCCCTATCATCACACTTCCAACGTGCCCCAGTACCCCTCTATTTGTCCCTCTGACCCCTATCATCACACTTTCAATATGCCCCAGTACCCCTCTATTCGTCCCTCTGACCCCTATCATCACACTTCCAACGTGCCCCTGTACCCCTCTATTTGTCCCTCTGACCCCTATCATCACAGTTCCAACGTGCCCCAGTACCCCTCTATTTGTCCCTCTGACCCCTATCATCACACTTCCAACGTGCCCCTGTACCCCTCTATTTGTCCCTCTGACCCCTATCATCACACTTCCAACGTGCCCCAGTACCCCTCTATTTGTCCCTCTGACCCCTATCATCACACTTCCAACGTGCCCCAGTACCCCTCTATTTGTCCATCTGACACGTATCATCACACGTCTTATGTTAAAAGTCTGTGGTGTTTATTTTATACATCATGTATCTAGTAAAAATGTTTTCCCATTATTAGGCACTGAATGACCGACCTCAACAGTTTGTGTACCTTGTATCCACCTTTTATTCATTCACCTTATGTGATGCATCAATATGCGTTGAAGAGTAATGCTTTCTGGTATTTTTATAACAAATATAAAATGGCACTGAAAAAAATCTGCATCTAAAACCGTAAATCTTGTAGGGTTAGCCGACTTCATTACAAGTCAGGTCCTTGAGAGATGTTGAGCATTTTTCAACCAATGTTCAGTTGCCATGTTTTTAGTTCTCTCACAGCTTGTCAACCATTATCAGAAAAGATTTAGCAGCCAAACACAAAATGTAATAATGCACTTCTTCCTTCCACATTGTTTACCCTTAGTCTGTGATGAAATCAGGCTGTGGGCATTGCAGAGCTCCTGGCATGGGTATGTATCTATAGTATGTAGCATGTAACATCCTTTTCATCATAATTAATACCTGCTAACAAATGATGGCAGCTTCATGAAACTTGACACACATAAGCAACTGGTGAAAACCCCGGACGAGTGTGATAGACGTTGACCTTCACCTACTTTTCAAAGTCACTGACAATTATGTGAACAAGTGCCTTCGGCTGGGAAAGGATGCTGTCTTTCACTATTGTAGCTATCTCTCACTTATGCAGCTGTCTCTCACATGTGCAGCTATATCTCACTGCTATAACTGTCTCTCACTGTTGTAGCTATCCCTCACTTATGCAGCTGTCTCTCCCTTGTACAGCTATCTCTCTGTTGTAGTTGTCTCCATAAAATAATGGGTAAAATTACAGGTTTTCTCCGATTTACGGGTCTCTAGCACATCAAAACCGGTCTCGCACCAAAATGGTTTTGGTTCAGAAAAATCATAGACCCCCCTAGCTTAATATTCCAATTGAAAAAAGGGGGGAATTTAACGGCGAAAATCGGCATCCGGGTACCCAAACACAAAATAATGGGTAAAATTCCAGGTTTTCTCCGATTTACGGGTCTCTAGCATATTAAAACCGGTCTCGCACCAAAATGGTTTTGGTTCAGAAAAATCATAGACCCCCCTAGCTTAATATTCCAATTGAAAAAAGGGGGGAATTTAACGGCGAAAATCGGCATCCGGGTACCCAAACACAAAAAAATGGGTAAAATTCCAAGTTTTCTCCGATTTACGGGTCTCTAGCATATTAAAACCGGTCTCGCACCAAAATGGTTTTGGTTCAGAAAAATCATAGACCCCCCTAGCTTAATATTCCAATTGAAAAAAGGGGGGAATTTAACGGCGAAAATCGGCATCCGGGTACCCAAACACAAAATAATGGGTAAAATTCCAGGTTTTCTCCAATTTACGGGTCTCTAGCATATTAAAACCGGTCTCGCACCAAAATGGTTTTGGTTCAAAAAAGTCATAGAACCCCCTAGCTTAATATTCCAATTGAAAAAAGGGGGCAATTTAACGGCGAAAATCGGCATCTCGTCACTTTAGTCTTCTCTTTGTTTTCGACCTTATATTTTATATGTTTGTCAAGGTAAAAGGGCCCTGACCTTTTTAAAGGCCTCTGACCTTTAAAGGGGTCCCCCCAGAAAGATCTTGACCTTCCTGTTATAGTCTGATGGGTATACGGGCCAAAAATTGACAAACCGAATATGGGACGAATGTGGGACGAATGTGGGACGAATATGGGATGAAAGTGAATGTGGGACGAGCTTCACGGACATTAAACATCTGGTGAAAACCTCAGACTGGTTCATGGATCATGACCACCTATTTTCAAAGGTCACAGGGACAATTATGTCAAATCGCCATCATAGTGATAATGCAAGGACAAATGATGGCAGCTTCATGACACTTGACACACATCAGCATCTGATGAATACCTCAAACTGGTTTAACCTTTCAAGGTCACAGGAACAATTATGTGAAATGGACTAAGCATTTTTGTATAAAATAAACATTTATTTTGTAACACTCATTCACTCAAAGTAAAGATACTTTCATGCTAAATATATTCCACACCAAAAAAATACTATTTTTACACTTCTGACCATCTGCTAAATATAACTAACAAACGTATATTTAAGGGAATAAGCACCAAATTTTTAAAAAGTTTAAAATTCACATATTGGTAATAAATATTTGTCTTTCATGTCTTTCAAAATTCACACTACCCATATTTACCTGTCACGCTACCCGTGTTTACCTGTCATGACAGACCTCTCCTGGGAATGCAACTGCTATGTCTCATAACAACATATCTTATTACTCTATGTATAACTTCAATCTATCATATTGTTCATATGTGGATAAGCTTTCAATACACCAAAATGTCGGATTAATGCTTAATACCTTTAAATATTAGTCTATTTTTATTTAATATTTGTGTGGGCCACGGCCCGTGGCGCAGTTGGTTAGAGTGCCAGCATAATCGTACAAGTTTCTCTGTGTTGATCCAAAGTTCGCGGGTTCGAACCCCGGCCGTGCCGAGATTGAACTCATGATACAATTTCTTATATGAGCTGAGGCCTGTGCCTAAAGGGTTAACCCGTTATCCTTGTAAATCTGTGATCGGGTGGGTTGTCATGTCAAGGACCTGCCACATGACAATTTTGAGAGGCAGCGCTATATCTGCTACAAGTAGGTCTCATCACGAAATGATTGAAATAATGTTGAAAGTGATGTAAATCCCCAAACAAACAAATCAATATTTGTGAGTGGAGCCCAAAGTGTACGCTCCGTTATACCACTATATAGTTAACCCGATGAAGCATGCATCATTAATCATTTCAAGTGGTGTTAATGTGAATATCCCAACATATTGCGGCAGCGGTAGTATATGACACTACTTTGGGGAAGCTGATCATTTATACTGGGCAGAGGAATTAGGACTTCATATTAACTAATACTGTACGCAGCTTTATACCTTTGGCGGCAGGGACTGAGAGATGTCCTGTTATGGAGGCTCAGGAGATTGGAAGATGTTTTGGCCAGATTTTAACACAGTAAGTTTCACAGGTTTAAGATCTAACAGACATTTACCTTAAAATGTTGAATATTTTTCATGCCTTTAATTTTTATGCAGTAATACTACTGAGTATAGACACGTGTCTGATATAAAACATATTCTCATCATTTGGTTTGCAGATATCTCATGTTTCTTATAAAAATATGTATCAACATATTTCATACAATTTGATCTGTTTTGGTACAATCAACTCTAACAAACTTAAAACCAAAGCCAATAATGGTGAGCAATGTTTTACATCAAGGAAGGTGAATTTCCCCCACGACTTTTTCTTAGGGGCGGACCGTTATTCATTTGGGGGGGGGGGGTGGTGGAAAGTTGAAAAAAAATATCAGTGAAACCATTTGATCGAGAAAAAAAATATTGAGAATGCCAACCTTAAGAAAAAAAACTGAGACTTGCACATCTGCAGAAAAAAAAAATGTAGAAGTCAATTTTAGAGGGGGAAAGGAAACTAATAAGAAATTTGGCTGTTGTGTGAAATAACTGAATATCCCTTTATAAAATAACTTGACAAAGTGATAGAGATGTTGACTATTTGTGTGATGTATCAGTGAGCAATTCAAATCATACTATTCAAAATGGCTCAGTGGGTAAGACATCTGTCTCCCATGCTAAAGGTCTGGGGTTCGATTCCCGCCAGGAACAAGCATCTTTTTTTTTCTTTTTTTTGTAACACGGATGGTTCCTTTTTTGTAACACGGATGGTTCCTTTTTTGTAACACGGATGGTTCCTTTTTTGTAACACGGATGGTTCCTTTTTTTGACAAGCATTGCCGACTGTGTTATTCTGTGATTGGTACGATCATGGGAAATGCGTATTCATTTTGTGTGGTTTGTGATTCGGTTTTTTCTGTGGTCATTATTGTTAAAGCAACTGACACCACTGTCGAGTGTTCGTCTGTGTGCATGCAAGTTTCCAATTTGCACATGCGCCCCGGCGTATGAATACTTATATAAAAGAAGTAAACAAAAGAAAAGAAGTGTGTGGTGTAAAAGCAGAACGTTCAAAACAATGTCATCGTGCTCGCCCATCATTGCATAAAATTATCCCTATAAATTGCTTGGAAATGCTTACCAATCGCTAGAACAAGGAATTTTCAGTAAGTTTAGTTCAAATTTGGTGTAAATCGGACAATTAGAACAGAAATAACATGCAAAAGTCTGATCGATGATTTGCGGTTAGTGCCTGAGCGATATTAGGGCAACTTACGTAATCGAGCCTGAAAAGGCACATCTTTGCAGAAAGTTGTGCTAAAAAATCGTGCATATTCCAATTTAAATAATTTTTAAAGATGAATCAAGATAATATTTCATTTTGTGTTTTTTATTTTTGTTTATTTTAATTTTTGTTTTGTTTGTTGTAATTTTTGTTTTGTTTATTTTAATTTTTGTTATGTTTGTTGACAGTTTTGGTTAGTTTGTTATTTTTTTTTATCTGTGTTACATGTGGATCACCACTTTTTCTTGTTTAATTCATGCTGAAAATGAAATCTTCATTTTGAAGTTTTATTTTCGCAATATGCATATCAGAACATATAGAATTGAAACATTTTTTGTTTTGATAGAATAAACAAAGGTGAAATCTTTTTAGAGCAAAATGAAAGTCAGAAAATGTGTTTTTTTTTCTTATTTCTTTTTCTTTTTTTTTGCAAATGGAGAAATGGAGAAAAAAACTAAATGTCTTTATTAGCAAAGAAATGGAACAATTTCAATTTTCATACAATGCTGTGATTACAGTAATGACACAGGGTGATACATGGCTCAGTGGTTAAGATGTCTGTCTTCTGTGCTAAAGGTCCAGGGTTCAAATCCTGGTTGGAAAAGTATTATTTTGATGCTGAAGGTGAAATCTTAATATTGGGATTCTGTTTGAGTGAAATGTCCTTCAGAAAACATAAATTGATTTGTCTATTGCAAATGCAGAAGAATATAAAATAATAAAATGACTTGATACCCCCCCACCCCCCAAAAAAAGCAGATGTTATCTTGAGTTCTTATTGAGTAATTTGCATCTCAGAAGAATATGGTTTTAATTATTTTATTTTGCAAACATAGACAATATGAATAATACTGACTTTATATAGTAAACAAATATAAAATTTTATTTTAGTTTAGAAAAAAAAAAATTATAACATGGATCCAATTTCAAGATTTGATCATGGACTTTAAACTTCAAGTAAGTTGACCATGAGGTCAACCTTGAGCATCTATGAATATATCCAGTGCAATGCAAAAGTTCCAAGTGTTTCAGCACTATCATGTGTCTCACAGGTCTGGTGATATGCTTTAACCTTCTCTCATGGCAAGATTGCTCACTCAACATTTAGCCTGGATCTACATTTAAAAATAAACATGGACTGTACCTATCCAAGGTGTTGTTACAATTCATCAACCATTTAAATATACCTGCAAACAATGCTCATTCTTAAATACATTCCATCAGATTGGTATATCATATATTCCAAAACAATATTCAAGATCTTCAAAATGTGGAGTTGTCAATATTTGACCATATCAGTCACTGACAGGATGTAAATCAACAGGTCACATGCCACCTGCATGTGCATTTCGTTGTTGTCCAGTGAGATCAGCCAACAATGCATGTATGCATATGTGCAAAGATCACCTCTTGGAAATGGTGTCAATGCCTCTAAAATAGTTCTCTAGTTTCACAGTTGTTTAAACACTATTAACAATAAAGAATTATAATTTCTATATTTGAAATAAGTTCAAATATTGCAATCATTATTTTAATTGTCAAATAAAACCACAACTTGATTAAAGAAACATGTGTAGTAATAATGCCAGATATGTGTTCTGTGCTTTGCCCACTAATTTGAGTACTAATCTCAGCAAGCAAGTGTTCCCAGCTGGATGCCAGCTCATATTTTTAATCTCTACTGCTGGTACCCTTACCTGAGACTTTCCTCTTTTTGTCAGGAATGTTGGCTTAAGGGAAAAACAAGTAATGCGCTATCTTATCAGCAATCTAAGATACAGGCTTTACATTTTTTACAACACATGCATCCCATGAAGGCCTAAATAGGATGGCATCAGCTGTGACCTTGAATTGGTCAAAGGCTTTAAATTGAAACCAAAATCTCATATTGTAACCAAAAGTTTTGATATTTTGCTGTAGTTTGCTATATCTTAAGGGCACTGACCTACTGTTGACCTACCAATCACTAATGTCTGTGTCTCACGCCATGTCGCTCGTGCCTAAAGGGTTAACCCGTTGTCCTTGTAAATCTGTGACTGGGTGGGTTGTCATGTCAAGGACCTGCGACATGACAATTCAGTGAGGCAGCACTATATCTGCTACAAGTAGGTCTCATCACGAAATAACTGAAATAATGTTGAAAGTGATGTAAAACCCCAAACAAACAAAAAAACAAACAAAACTCACGCCATGTCTAACACAAATGGGTACACATTTTATTTGTGGCTTTAACATGCATATATATCAGGTCTTACCACACCCGGTACAAGCTAAAGAAGACCTGTGACATGACAATTCAGTGAGGCAGCACTATATCTGCTACAAGTAGGTCTCATCACGAAATGACTGGGATAATGTTGAAAGTGATGTAAACCCCAAACAAACAACCCCCCCCACCAATTATAAATGATCCATTCTAAACTATTTTTGAATGATGGAAATCACATGTTACCTACATGTGTCATGTTAGAAATTGTGACATGAATGTGATCTTGGCTGGACCGGGAATTGAGCCCATGACCTTTGGATCATTACAGAGCAACTGGTGCAAATAATAGACTATGCAGTCCAAATCTATATTAGGACTATCAAGGACAATTCGTTGAAATGGGTTTGTGCAGCGGGTGAATAATGTCACTATTATGGAGGGGATTGTTCTGATTGATTGACATAAATATAGAACAGGGAAACCCTAAACAACAACCACAAGTTCCAGTGACGTGTGACCAGAATTCCGGGCAAAGGCATACGGGCACCTGCGAGGTGGTGTACTGTCCATATATATGAACATGTTATTAGTGTCTATGCAAATAAGCAAGCTGTCTAACCAACTTCGCCAGGCCTTCGTCCCGATCCGGCTTCGGTTCACTAAACCTCTCCGGCTAGGACCTGAAGAGCTTACCAAGGGTGGTGCGATGGGCGGTGTAAACAAAATATAGTTATTTATTTTTGAGTATTTTAAGGATGGCACTAAATGGCTTAATAATGTTTTTGTAACTCACAGACAAATCATAGAACTCGCGAAAAGCCAATCACCTAAATGCATATTGAAGGTTTGAAGCATTTGTAAATAACATCAGAGAAGCATTATATCCACAACAAAGTTGTGACTGAAAGTGTTTGACTATACATCAGTAATTCACTCCAGTTTACAACCAGTTCCTGCCATTTGACATTCATCATATCTATCATCTTGTGTTCTTTCCTCTCCTTATATATTATTCTAGAATAATCTCTGAGACTCATTAAAATATTACTCAGAAGTTAGATTTGCCCCAACATCTTTTTTTTTGGTCATCATCTATTTTTACCTTTAATGATAGGATTTGTAGATAGTTATACAATTCCAGTTTTTCCCTTTTTCAGCATACACTTCATTAATGAGCGAGATGTCCACCCGCATTCGACTTGTCATCGACTGGTATCCGCTGCCTAAATGACAACCATTTTCAAAGATTCATTTTTGCTTCTTCAAATTTCTCTATATTTGTAATGCTTTGGCATGATAGGGCTTGTTTTTTTAGGTCGTTGAGAACTCTAGTGTAACAAAAATGAACCTTTTAAATTTCCATGACTCAAGTTAGAAATTTTCACTGTTTATATCTGAATGATGGGAGCATGATTAATATATATCATTGACTGGTTTAATGCTGTTCACACCTCTGTCCCAGACACGATATTCAAAATTCTTCGAGAACCTCTGATGCATTATGAATGATAAAAAGTGCTTTGAAGGTGCATGCAGTATTACTTAATGGATCTGTTGCCACGACCAAAGCGTTCAAGGTCTCTCTGTGATCTGTCTGTTCCAAGGCATCCAATGCTACCCAAGGTCACAGAGCATGTCACTACGACCTTGAAGGAATTGAGGCACTGAAAGGTAGCTTCCAGTAGCTCTTCATAATCACCTTGACTACGTCTGTGTGTTGATCACACCTTTTCTTTCCTTTGTCAGTTTGTTCGTCCACTTCAATGCATTTATGTTATATAAGGTACTGGGTTTATTAACATATACATCTGAGCATTATGGGTTATAGTTGGTAACATATGCGTTATTTTTAGGCCATATGAATTTGAGCAATCGTTAGTCTCAACCAATTGGAGTTATTCAATGATTGAGGTACTGGAAGGTAACTTGCCAATATCAGATTGGAGCAATATTTCATAATGAAAGATTCCCCACCAAGTGGATGTTTGTATCATGTATGGACATCAAGTCAATATTTGTGAAACTGTTCAAATTTCTCATATATATTATATGTTTCTATACTTGCATATCTTTGAATGATCCATAAGATAATGTTTCTAACCTGATGCAGCCATTGACAGATCCGTTTGCAAGTTATATTTGTTTGTATAATATCAGGGACATTGACGGGGAAGGAATTGATCCTTTGATCCTTGGATGCTGGTGACAAAAGCTTATATAACATTAGGGGACATGCGGTTGCTAGGCAACTGTGACGAAATAGGATCTCATCCTTATCACTTGGAATGTATAAAGACCTGGAAGTTGGCCATGGGCATGGAGGAATCTACACACTGGCCTAGAGGCTGCCCATTAGAATAGCCCTCCTGATACAGTGCAACAAAAACGCTCGTATACCGACCTTACTAACCTCACATCATGACCTATTATAAGGGTATGAATCCAGGGTGCTGAACTCAGGTTATAAATGGGCCAAATACTGATATAAATCCTCTACAGTTGTTATTGATAGTTTGACACAACATTACTCTTAAAGCATTCATGAAACCTGGAAGGTTCCAGGCGATTTTACAGTGGTTTAAGGTATCTGAAAACAATATATGATCTTAAAATTGACATACATACAGGCTATCTGTCTGAAATCCACAAAAGAACATCTGCCTTGAGAATTATGATTTTTTGTGACCACCGAGTACTGCCAGTACTAAACAGGAAGTGTGTTGTGTGACCTTGACCTTTGAACTGTCAGGGGGCTCCGTAAGTCACAGGAGGTGTTGTTTACCAATTGGAGCAACACATTTTTGGCCATATTTTTCCACTATTTAGAGAATGAATTGGAAGATAACACTCATCATGATGATAGTGCCTTTTCTTGGCTTTCTTTTCATCAAAGAGGGTCAAATCATAAATTTTACTGATACCAATTATCACTGAGCATTCACAGTTTTGCCATTCAAAGTCCTTGTGATTTAAGGCCAAACCAGTGATCAAAGGGTTTAATGTCACTTTTCAATATCACAGCTTTTAAGTTAAGGGGGATTCAATGCAGCCTTTGAGTCATGTCTTCCCTTTTTGACAGAAAGGATCTCACATGCATATGATACTTTTCAAATAAATAGTATACTTTTCCCATAAATGATATATCTTTCACAACCATAAGATATTTGTCACAACCATAACATATTTGTCACAACCATGAGTTATTTCATTTATTCAAATAATATAAAAATAATCTTATGTTGTTCTGAAGTATACTCCTGGCAATAAATTGATAAATTGTACAAAACATCTCCACCCTGTTTCCCAAGCTGGACAGGTGCCCAACTGGTAACTCATTAGATGTTTACACAAGATCACAGACCAGCTAAACAAAGCTTGTTGACAAAGTGTTCAATTGCTGGTGTAGGTTCCAGCAGACAACTGATCAACTTTCAAGTGCCACAGAAAGCTGTTTACGAGGAATATTTTGGGTACTACTACATAAAAGCACTGTTTAGGGTATAAACATTCATGTTATGTAAAGAAAATGTGTCTGAAAGTCAGGTTTCATGAATGCTTTAAAAAAAACCAAATTGTTCAGTTATATGATGATTTGAATCAGGTTATGAGGACAACATAAAGGATATCATATTCACTTGAATCAAACATTTTTGTGGATTTCAGTGAAAAAAATGTGGATTGAAATATATTTGGATATTAGAGAGATAACACATCTATGATTTAATATTGGAATTATGCTTTATTGTGCTATAAAGCTAAATATCAACCATAGACACACAAAGGAAAAAACACACTCAAATTACATATTCATACATTAATTATACCTCCAATTATACCTCCAATTATATATCCAATTATACCTCCAATTATACCTCCAATTATACCTCCAATTATACCTCCAATTATACCTCCAATTATACCTCCAATTATACCTCCAATTATACCTTAATTATACATAAATATCGGCGGTATCTCTGATGCGGTTACCTAGGTTACATGGTAATATGCTGACATGGTAACAGATACATGAAAATAGTTAACATATTAATATTACTTGGTCCATAGCACCAACAGATATACATTAGCAGATGGGCTGGGATGGAGGCAATTCAAATCTTAATGACCTGTGGCCCGCCGCCGCCGGCCTTATGACCCACGGGTCAGCTGACCCTGAGCTGAGTTCTGGGTGACACGACCCCTAGCTGTTCTAATCACTCTAACCTCGGTTAACTTATTTAACCTCTCCTAAAATTATGGATTTGTCTTAAACTTTAACCAGTACTAGAATACAATGTCAGAATTATGACCAAGTGTCGGTCTGATTCACTATAAAGATAGTCATTTCTTTTCTGATTCTTAGTTCTTTATTGAACACATTTCTCATGATTCCCCATGAAAAGCAATCACAGTAAAACTACACTAGCTATTAGTGCAGGTGTATCGTCGCACAAGCGACCTCATAACCTTTGTCCTAATTTGAACTTGGTGCTGGACACAGGGAATCTGAAAAACTAAGATAGTGTCGAATGCAATGTCGATTCACCTTTTTCTTGTATACAACTAATAATATGTATAGATAAATGACTGAGCTCAAACTTATTCTTATCATTTGGTTCGCAGACAGCCCATGGTACTGGCAGCCATTCCACTAAGAAATCAAATGTATCAACCTAGAATATCCCTCACACCCAAATCCCCCTGAAACATATAAATAGCCTCATTCCTCTGGAAGCTTACTATCAATTGAACTCCCTTCAGTACCTCTTTCTTCCTCTTTGAGGCATCATATGGATCCAAAAAACCTAACCTCCTCACGGCTAGCGACAGGGCATGTTGAGCAAACCCTTTAAGTTACATGTTTATCTGAATCTTTTATTTAACATCAGTTGGGTGTGTTTCAAGGTACCGGGGATATTTCTTGTATCACAAGTGAAAGGAAGGGAATTGTAGGTTAAGTTAAAGGTGTGAGGGATTTAATGAGCCAAATCAGGCTTCCTTGTTCCTATATTTATGCATCCCTGTTATCACTTACACAGCACTCTACAACACCTTTATTATTAATACAGCTGCTTGTATGCAAATATACTACAAGCCTCCATGCCCAAGCTATAAGGCCTATTGACTGCATTTAAACCATTAGTGCTGAAAATAGCCACTGACTTTGGTGCATCTGGTATTGAAAGGAGTCGTGTATACTCTGCATGTGAAGGCATTATTTCAGCAGCAGCTTACACAGTGTGTAAAATGAAGTTGTTAAGAATCTGGGAAGAAGTAACTATACTTGTGATTTTATACAAGGCACACAGTAGACTAAGTATCTTGTTATCCGTATTTAGGTCACTTGGTAGGGTCTTGATATTTAGCAGTGTCTGTGCATTCGATAAAACAGCAGAATGAAAGTGCACATAAAAAACTGCGGCACAGAGTAAAAGAGCATATAATTGAGTCAGATATCAACCAGTGCAATTTATTTTACATTAAGGAATCTGGTTGTAGCCATGTATACTATTACTGTTGATACCACAGATTATTACAGTGCCTTTTGTGACGTTTGTCACAAGGTATCTAGTTACCATATTTAAATGGAGGCGTGACACCCATCATGAGCAATGTTATCACACCAACGCATTGCTTTACACAACGGATAAAATATATTTGGTCCAATTGTCAACTTGCAAAATTAACTGATTGATGACGTCGATTATATGAAGATAAATTCAATAGTGTACATATCTATACATGCTTCTATTCCTGGCTGAAACTAGTCTTATACTATTTCAAATTTGTTGATATAGTATAAAAATATCACCTTTCATAAAATTGTCGAATACAAATTTTTGAAAGGAAAAGTTTATTATGCTGCTCTCTAAAATTCCCATCACATTTTTCTGTTGTAGATGGAGTGGCGGAGCTATTGATAACATATTCTGACAGAACTCATTCACCAAGGTATATGAGTATTATCTGCCCATATATATGCCAATATCTCAAAACAAACCGTGAACAATATATTGAATCAAAATATCCCTGCTTAGTTTTAGAGGTCATGACAACCAAAACTCATTTATTTTTCGCTATGTGAAAGCTGATTTCATATTGTATCACGGTCAAAATAAGAATAAAAGTACAGAATTTAAATTCATATTTTTACACTCAGGTCTCAAAGGCAAACGTTTTATTCATAATATGTGGCCACAAGTAGAGTTTTAAAAGATTAATTTTGATTTATTTATATCGACGACCTTTCTCCACTGTTTAGGAAATATAAGATCACGAGGACGTCATGCCCTACGCCTTTCAAAGAATGACTGGGGGTCTTCTTTGCATGATCAAATAGATGTGATACAAACCACAGCCTTTGATAACCAGTCATGGAGTCACTGGCTGAAAGGGGAAACAACTCTTTAGAAAATACCCAGCATACACACTGTGTATAAACTAATTTATGTTACATTTATGTTGGAAATACATAACTTTGTTAGTATTTTTATATTCTAAGAAGCAACATAAATCTACCACATGGACCTGACAAGTATTAAGATGTGTTAGGATAAAATATATTACATCATATTTCCATAAAAACAGCAAAATAATTCAGCATAAACTAACTTATTTATTGTTTATAAAATATTAGAATGTTTGATTTGAATAATAAAATGTTTTGGATTATGCAGATGTGAAGATTTTTCAATAGAAAGAACTCCACATGAAAAGGTATTGGTGGTAATTGTAGATAATCCAGATGAATGAATCCAATATTAAAAACTCTTGCGCTTTGAACTGTAAAGCATCCAGCAAAAGTGTAAAATGTTTTATAAATGATATATAAACCTTTGTAGAGCATGTAGAATGTATGGCAAAGTGGCTATGCACAATAGTGACAAAGCATGTTTAAATAAAGAAATTGTCAGGAGCCAAGATTATTTATTGTGTTTTATCTATTGTGTTTTTTTAGTGATCATCTGTTAGTGGAAACCATACCCACTGATAACCTCATATAAATACACATTGCAGGCAGTTTTTGTTGAAATTGAAAGTTGAGTTTGAAATTGCATTGGCAGCCAAATGCAGCCTTTATATTGTATAGGTGTGGAATTACTTGGAGGAAAGTTCTTATTGTCCTGAAGAAACTTAAGTAACCTTTTTGTTTCATATTACTTTATGTTCTTGCTCCGTTTCCATAGTGTCAGCTACCGCATTTTGCTTGGATATAAGGATTCTTGAACATATAATATGTATTAATATCAGACTTTTGGTCAAAAATAATAATGATCCAAGAATTACTTTGTCTGCCATTCACTGAATATTAATTCTTTGACTTGTCATTTCATCGTCTTTTTGACGTGTATTTATGTTCTACAATGGAAGGTTGGAAGAAAAAAAAACCCCTTGCTGACTCACACTATGATGAGTGATTCACTTGTAATATTCTATCTGTAAATTATTTTTAAAATAAACTTACAGTAACTATCTGGCCGAAATCATCACTAGAAATGGCAGACATAGGGATATAACTTTTTTACAACTCAGAATACATCTACAAATGATATGTGATCGAATGTCAACCTTCTTAGGCTATTTTGATCAAATATTGCCAGTGACCTTGAAGTGACCTTTCAATGACCTTGAAAATAGAAAGCCTATTTCCAAGAAATTATCTACAAGTTTTATTATCCTATCATCTACATCATTCAAATACGAGCTCCTAGAGTCTTTATTCATCAAAATCTGTTCATAATTAAAAATTTGAGAGCAATTTATAGTTTTGGGGTCAATCTATAAGGGAAAACAGAGGTAAATACCATAATACTAAGTTTTTTTGAAATAATATAAAAATGCCAGCTTATTGGGGGTTAGTTTATGAAAATATATAGAATACTGCACAGAAAAACACATTAGTACTAAAAAGAAATTGAAAAAAAAGTCCGTCAATTTCAAGATTTATTATGAAGCTAAAATGATTAAAAATAGCTTAAATCGGTAGGGTTACAAAAGTGACAAATTGACGGACTTTAATTTGACCTCACATTTATTTTTGAGATATTAGATAAATTAAATATTAATCTAATTTCAGAAAATAATCAGCAATAAGTTGCTCTTATCATAATAATACCTAAAAAAGAAGAAATATTCCCTGAATAATATGAGAAAATTAGTAATGAATAGAAATGATTAAAAAAAAATATAATAAAAAATATATTGAATATAGAGTCAATTGGGTTATAACATTTTGATAATTTCTGAAAAAATGGCATTCTTTGTGGTTGATTTGGTCAATGGAAGTAGAAATCGGCCAATATTTAATGTCACTGAAAGTGCTCTGCAGGGTGCTTTCTTGACGTCGGCAACTCCCACTGCTATAGACCCGTTACATGCGCTATGTCACTCATTCTCGCTGATGAGCTCAATTGGTAGAGTATTCGCCTTGAGATCCAGGGGTTCTAGGTTCGAATCCTGGCCAGTTACTATCAACCACTATGAGCAGACATTGTCTGGTATCAGCGGTATATAAATGTCAGCTTTACTTACTTTACTAAGTAGACGATGCTGCATAAGACAATAAAACAAAGATCGCAGTCCCAGCTAATACTAACACTGGTTTCAATCTATTTGGATCTCGTCAGTTGGATGGGGGTCTCTTTAAAGATTATATTTTATATTTTGTCTTTAATTAATAGAATGCAGGTGAAAAGGTAGGATATTGAAAAGTACCCTGTGGGAAGTTAAATTGATCTGGATAGGTTTCGAGGAACCCTGTGGGAAGTAAAATTGATCTGGATAGGTATAGAGGTACCCTGTGGGAAGTAAAATCGATCTGGATAGGTTTTGAGAGGTACCCTGTGAGTATCTCAAGAGTCCAACCAGGATACGAACCCCGGGCCTTCAGCATGGGAGACAAATATCTTGTACCAAACTAAATGTTTTGTTAAAAGATGAACAAAGATAAGTTCAACTACCCCTATCAGTTTGCAATAATTATTTTATAACAATTGCACACAATAGAAAAGTAAACATTTTCAGCCATTAAACAAAAGCAATTTAGACGACACAAAAGATTGTTTTGGTGGTAAAATTTTAAAACTTCTGTGCACTTGGTGAATTGGAAGAAGACACTTATTACAATAACAAATCATTTTCTTGGCTTTCTTTGGATCGTTAAATCATATCAATTGGATAGATATATTTTGAGTTTTGAGTTAAGAAATAATTTAAACATTGAATTGACAGATGACACATTTGCTAAAAGATTTCTTTAATTATTTCTATCTGGTATTGTTCATATCTTTATTAAATTATTTTTATTATGTTGATTTTAATAACTTAATTTTAATAACTGTCTGTTCTCTTTGTTTTTTAATTGCTCTTGTTTGTTTGTTTGTTTTTTTGTTTTTTGGGCGGTTTTTTTGCCATCCGTGTTACACGTGGAGCACCACTTTTTCTTGTTTAAATACTTTTCAGTGATAATTCATATTTTATGTATGATTATATCTGGAGTCTCCAAAAAAACTTTACTATTCTTTGGAATACGTTAAAGCATTCATGAAACCCGACTTTCATACTCATTTTCTTTACATAACATGAATGTTAATACCCTAAACAGTGCTTTTATGTAGTAGTACCCAAAATATTCCCTGTTAACAACTTTCTGTGGCACTTGAAAGTTGATCAGTTGTCTGCTGGAACCTACACCAGCAATTGAACACTTTGTCAACATGCTTTGCTTAGCTGGTCTGTGATCTCGTGTAAACACCTAATGAGTTACCAGTTGGGCACCTGTCCAGCTTGGGAAACAGGGTGGAGATGTTTTGTACAATTTATTGCAAGGAGTATACTTCAGAACAACATAAGATTATTTTAATATTATTTGAATCAATGAAATAACTCGTTGTGACAAATATTTTATGGTTGTGACAAATATTTTATGGTTGTGACAAATATCTTATGGTTGTGAAAGATATATCATTTATGGGAAAAGTATACTATTTATTTGAAAAGTATCTAATGCATGTGAAAACCTTTCTGTCAAAAGGGAAGACATGACTCAAAGGCTGCATGGAATCCCCCTTAACTTAAAAGCTGTGATATTGAAAAAGTGACATTAAACCCTTTGATCACTGGTTTGGCTTTAAATCACAAGGACTTTGAATGGCAAAACTGTGAATGCTCAGTGATAATTGGTATCAGTAAAATTTATGATTTGACACTCTTTGATGAAATTTGGGGTTTTTCACACAACTGAATGGGAAGACATCAAAGGCTGCATGGATTCCACCTTAAAAGCTGGGCTGTATAGAATTAAAAAAAATTTTTTTTGCAAACATATATAATATAAAAAATAATGATTTTTCTTCATTTATAACTTCATAAATATTCATCCGTTTTTAATAATTTTACCACCAAAAGAAAGCCAAGAAAAGGCACTATCATCATGATGAGTGTTATTTTCCAATTCATTCTCTAAATAGTGGAAAAAAATGGCCGAAAATGTGTTGCTCCAATTTTGACAATTGGTAAACAACTCCTCCTGTGACTTACAGAGCCCCCTGACAGTTCAATGGTCAAGGTCACACAACACACTTCCTGTTTAGTACTGGCAGTACTTGGTGGTCATAAAAATTCATAATTCTCAGGGCAGATGTTCTTTTGTGGATTTCAGACAGATAGCCTGTATGTATGTCAATTTTAAGATCATATATTGTTTTCAGATACCTTAAACCACTGTAAAATCGCCTGGAACCTTCCAGGTTTCATGAATGCTTTAAGTAAAGAAAACATATAAACCAGAGCTCTGTCAAATCCACCAAACATTTCTCTAGTTGAATAAAGTGACCCTGCATGCTTCATAAACCCCTCCAGATCACCTATCTGGACTCTGAACTAGACACTAATAACATGTCCATATATATAGATTTGCACTGCATAGTCTAACTCTGAACGCTATGAGCACACTGTCCACCAGAGGCACACGCGAACTATAAGCTGATAGGTTCACCACGTCACCCTCTGGTGGAGTTTGTCGTCTCACTCGACGATTTACTGCGTAATAATCATGTGACCATATCTTATTCTAAAAATGCCTCGTCTTCAACTCGACATTATACTGCATAAGGTCACGTGACCATACTTTATCTAATACATAATGTACATTATGAGATTTTCTCACACGCAATTTGTGCAAATTCAAAGGTTATTGAAATAGAAAGAAAATAAATATCATATTTTATAATTTTATAAGCAATGTTTATATATTTTAAAATGATTAAATCATGGCAAATTTCATATCCTGTCAGCACAATCATTTATAGTCATAGTAACAAAATAGTAACAAAATAGTAACAAAATATTATAACAAAATCATTTGCTTCTGCATATCCGGCAAAAGGTGGCCATTCTCAGTGGTATAACAATGGAGAAGTGTCCGAGAAGCAATGGAAGAGTCCAACTCGTTATGCATCACCCCTGGAGAGTGGTATCAACTTTTATAGGGGTGACAGGTCATAATATATGAATAGTATGCTATCTGTGTGTATAAAAGAGTATACCCCCTCAAGAATACCAATACAACTGTCTTCGCGAACTCCTTGATAGTGTATTATCTCATACATAACTTGATGAACCAATCATGTCTCAAATATAAAATGAACGGATACAAAATATTTTGTGATTCACATCTGTTGTGTTGGCTGTAATACCCACTGAAATCATTGCTAATGATTGATAAGTGTCAATCATGTTTGTTGTAAATTGCAACCAATGACTGTATTAAATAGCTAGTTATCAGGATAATCCACAGCTAAAACCACTGAACGGCGTAGGCAATGAATGTAACATTCTCACCAAACAGTCAGGCTATCCACTTAAACTGGTTTATATGCAACAGTTAATCTGGGAGCTGTTTTCTTTATTGCTTTGTTAATTTCGAATCCAAACAATTCACTTTTAAATCCTATTTATCCTATTCAATGAAAGTGAACGTCCATTATACAGTATTCAGTTCCCAGTTTCAGGTATGAAATACTAAGTGGCCCTACCAGGGGTTTTATGGGTCACCTAGAAATCATCTAATATGATTTGACAAAAAGTACACCAAGAGCATAATAAGAAGAAAATGTGTAATCCTAAAGCCATCCTTGCTACCTGATGCCAACTATCCTTGCTACCTGATGCCAACTATCATTGCTACCTGATGTCAACTATCATTGCTACCTGATGACAACTGTCATTGCTACCTGATGACAACTGTCATTGCTACCTGATGACAACTGTCATTGCTACCTGATGACAACTATCATTGCTACCTGATGCCAACTATCATTGCAACCTTATGCCAACTATCATTGCTACCTGATGACAACTGTCATTGCTACCTGATGTCAACTATCATTGCAACCTTATGCCAACTATCATTGCTACCTGATGACAACTGTCATTGCTACATGATGCCAACTATCATTGCTACCTGATGCCATCTATCATTGCATCCTGATGCCAACTATCATTGCTACCTGATGACAACTATCCTTGCTACCTGATGCCAACTATCATTGCTACCTGATGCCAACTATCATTGCTACCTGATGACAACTATCCTTGCTACCTGATGCCAACTATCCTTGCTACCTGATGCCAACTATCATTGCTACCTGATGCCAACTATCATTGCTACCTGATGTCAACTATCATTGCTACCTGATGCCATCTATCATTGCTACCTGATGCCAACTATCCTTGCTACCTGATGCCAACTATCCTTGCTACCTGATGACAACTATCATTGCTACCTGATGACAACTATCATTGCTACCTGATGCCAACTATCCTTGCAACCTTATGCCAACTATCCTTGCTACCTGATGCCAACTATCCTTGCTACCTGATGACAACTATCATTGCTACCCGATGACAACTATCATTGCTACCTGATGACAACTATCATTGCTACCTGATGTCAACTATCATTGCTACCTGATGACAACTATCATTGCTACCTGATGACAACTATCATTGCTACCTGATGACAACTATCATTGCTACCTGATGCCAACTATCCTTGCAACCTTATGCCAACTATCCTTGCTACCTGATGCCAACTATCATTGCTACCTGATGTCAACTATCATTGCTACCTGATGCCAACTATCCTTGCAACCTTATGCCAACTATCATTGCTACCTGATGCCAACTATCCTTGCTACCTGATGCCAACTATCATTGCTACCTGATGACAACTGTCATTGCTACCTGATGACAACTATCATTGCTACCTGATGACAACTATCCTTGCTACCTGATGACAACTGTCATTGCTACCTGATGACAACTGTCATTGCTACCTGATGACAACTATCATTGCTACCTGATGCCAACTATCATTGCTACCTGATGCCAACTATCATTGCTACCTGATGACAACTATCCTTGCTACCTGATGCCAACTATCATTGCAACCTGATGCCAACTATCCTTGCAACCTTATGCCAACTATCCTTGCTACCTGATGCCAACTATCCTTGCTACCTGATGCCAACTATCCTTGCAACCTTATGCCAACTATCCTTGCTACATGATGCCAACTATCCTTGCTACCTGATGACAACTATCATTGCTACCTGATGACAACTATCATTGCTACCTGATGTCAACTATCATTGCTACCTGATGCCAACTATCCTTGCAACCTTATGCCAACTATCCTTGCTACCTGATGTCAACTATCATTGCTACCTGATGCCAACTATCCTTGCAACCTTATGCCAACTATCCTTGCTACCTGATGCCAACTATCATTGCTACCTGATGACAACTATCCTTGCTACCTGATGACAACTATCATTGCTACCTGATGTCAACTATCATTGCTACCTGATGCCAACTATCCTTGCAACCTTATGCCAACTATCCTTGCTACCTGATGCCAACTATCATTACAACCTGATGCCAACTATCATTGCTACCTGATGCCAACTATCCTTGCTACCTTATGCCAACTATCCTTGCAACCTTATGCCAACTATCCTTGCTACCTGATGCCAACTATCATTGCTACCTGATGTCAACTATCATTGCTTCCTGATGTCAACTATCATTGCTACCTGATGACAACTATCATTGCTACCTGATGCCAACTATCATTGCTACCTGATGACAACTATCATTGCTTCCTGATGACAACTTTGGATTTATTGTGAGGCTTTAACTCATAAATATATTCACAAGTCAAAAATGTCATGAAATATGAAACATATATCCTTGCCTGAAGTTGTGATTGCCTGAAGTTGTGATGTTAAACACACATATTAAAATACTTAGCAAAGTACCCTTTTCTTTGGTCTACGAAATGACCAATTTTGCCCAAAGCGCTCCTGGAAAATAATTGTTTTCGCAAAGAACTATTTTAAGATAATATCAAGACCAATTACAGCTCTGTAATTCAGTTTAAACGATGTACAAAACAAAGCATTTCTGTGTATAGAATTACCAGCAAATGATTTGTAGATCATAATTTATGTTTAATCAACTACGTATTATATTATTGCCATGTGAACATTTTGGAAATGCAGATGATGTGTGGATTCATCCAAATATAAAATTAAAATTTAATATTTGCTTGACATATCTTAGACATTATAAACCACAAAAACAACAAAATAATTAACAAACAGGATACCCTTCTGATATATAGAAAACGAGGTATGGGTCAGCGTCTTAAATCTTTAGAAATGAACCTCAAAGTTTTGGATTTCTGTCTTGAAAAATCAATCATTATTCAAGACTATAGCAATCCTGTACTGAGCATATGATATTTTATTTCCCAACATATATGGCAATGGCAATGAGTCATGGAGTCATCGTGTTGATACTTCAGTCAATAAAAAGGAGGTATATACTATGAATGAGTTGTATTGATTAATTTAACTTTGGTATAGATGCTCATTTTGCCAAGAGAGGCATGAATTTCTTAAGGGCTTCATCCAGCTTTAAGATCACGTATTCATAAATAAAGAAAATCAATTAAAGGCAAGAAACGGTGATTATAGAGGCGATGCCTGAGGGGTGAATATTTCTACATTAATATCCCTATGACCCTATTTATAGTCGTTTGAAAACTCTAAATTGATTGAAACTCTAGAAGTTCACCTCAGGTCCTTTCTAAAACGTTATTTTACCTAAAGAGCATAAAAGCTGCAGATGACCCAAATTCTACCTGGATTTAAATATCATGTGCAAGAGCAGATGTATATCATCAGATGGGGGTCCACTTCTACCATGAAAGAGCCACAGAGCAAATCAGAAAGAGAAATATCTATGTGACAAGATCAAAGAAAAAAGACATTCTAAAAGCAAGATTCCATGGCTGATATTTTAAAGGTAACTAGCATAAGTATTATATAAGTAGGCTGTAAACACCTCAGCATGGGGCTTTCCACAGCCAATACCCATACAGATATAACATAGTCTGCAAAGTGTTGACTGATGGCATATGTTTGTTTAAAGGATGAAAAAAATTACAAGGACGTCTAAGGATCGTTAATGTGATTTTTGTCAAGGAGAACAATAATCACATGAAGGTAAAAGGGATGATATATATGTATGTATATATATATATATATATATATATAAGTAACCTGGCAAGGTCAGAAAGGACACTTTGTATGGAGGCACTGGATCAGATGATGATACCATTTGTGCCTAATGTTGGCCTCGATGATACTGAGGTCAGATATTGGTGAATAGTGATGATCTGAGTCATCCAGTGTCTCCTTCTCACCACAATACATGCAACATCATGGCTATGGGAATAATGACATGAGCTGACTTCATTTTGTTAAAAGCTTTTACGGTGATTAGTTGCTGCTTTTACTTGAACAAGGATTTGTTTGCAGTGTGACTCATACAATACAAAGCAATTACAAATTCAGCATTTCATGATTTCATCATTGCAATCAAATGTTTTATTTAGTAATCTAGGCTGCTTTTTATGGATGTCTATTATAAAAGCTGGAAGAATTTCATGTTCATGTCAATTATTTAATGTTTATAGACATTAGAAGTTCTCAAACAATTTATATATATATATATTGTTCAGAATTAAAGGGAATTATATGCGATCGCCAATTGGGAGAACATTAGCATTGAATTGGGTACCAGTCAAAAGTAGGTGACATTAACCCTGAATCTCATTATCTATTTTAGGCCAATAAATAAAACATCATTTTGTTAAAGTGAGAGGCTTTATTGATAAATGGGAAATTATCAGATTAAAGGCAGCAATGGCAGACAGTGGAATGGCGTCTGGACCACCGTAGACGTACAGCATCTGGAACTTGACTTTGTATTTTCAATAACATCATTGAAAATATCATCATTTTAAAGTAAGTAGTGCACAAAGAGCACCAAATTTGATATAAAGCTTGAGAACAACGATTATTTTCATAAGAATCTTTTTACAATTAAAAAAACAGTTTTCTATTAAAAGTATTGAAGTTATATTTATAAGCTTTACAGTTTTACATGTAACCATTTCCTCTCTGTGTAGCATTACTGGTATATTTGGTGAGGTTTAGAGGATGGCCAGTGAGGCCCCTAACGGGGGCTGGGGCTGGGCGGTGGTGGTCGCTGCCACATTCTGCCAGATGTTAATATGTAGCTGTTTCGTGTCCTACTCTGTCATATACGTGGAGTTAGCTGAAGCTTTGAATCAGAACAATGCTATCCTTTCACTGATAGGATCTATACAAACAGGAATATGTTTCTTTTTCAGTAAGTTCATCTTGTTTATTTTCACGTTTTATCAAATGCCCATATTGGGCCTGCGATTTAAATATGTTAAACAAAATCCATTTTTATCTGTTTTACTAGCATATTTTAAGGCGCCCATGTCCAATTTTATTCAAATTTTGCCCGGATCACGTGATATGTAAGCTGGTTACCATGGTTACAGGTGTGATATCGGGAGCGTTGGTTCATCACTATGGCAGCCGCAGAGTATCGGTGGTTGGTTTTTTTGTCGCTGGACTTGGACTGGTGGCATCTTCCTGGTCAAATGACGTCACGACTCTGTGTCTCACATATGGCGTCTTAGGCGGTAAGCTTTACTGAAATACTCATTAATCATTGATCAAATATCTGCACAACATCTATATTTGTATTTCTCGGTTATAATTTGTCTTTTTCAGAAAAAAAAATCAATTTCAAATGTACAAGTAGTGAACGCCAATGATGAATAACACAATAGCTTTTTGGAATTATCGTTCTGTATCATAAAATCATTTTATAATGATAAAATATTATCGCCCGTGAGAAGTACTTCAAAGTTATTCTTAAGATGTATAAATTAGTTTGCCATAAACTGATACATAGAAATCACAAGTTAAGACATTTGAACTTTTTTTAATCAAAAAATTAAAAATAAATGAATAAAAAATATATATGAAAAAAGGACACTGGGATACCTTTTGGGAATGCTTGGAATGGATCCAATCGATATAATTATAACCAATTAAGCACATTAATTAGTAATGTATCATACTCGCTGCGACTATCGCATGACATGTATATACACTATGATATCACGCAGTGAGTGCATGCGTGAGTTTTTGTGTGTGACCTTTTCAATGGTGACTGTTCTCCATAACTGCCAAACTAATTCTCATATATATGTATACACTAATTCTCATATATATGTATACACTAATTCTCATATATATGTATACACTAATTCTCATATATTAAGGCAAGAACATGTGAGTGCAGTGTTCAGGCTGACAGATCTCTCAAGTTGGTTCTGGTGGAAGGATCTCAAGAGTCCGAAGGACGAGTGAGATCCTTCCACCAGAACCAACGAGAGAGATCTGTCAGCCTGAACACTGCACGAACCTATGTTCTTGACTTTATCTCATACTTAACTCCTACAGATAGGTATGAGATAAAGGTTTTGGTTTGATGTCCAATCTATTTAAAGCAAAACAGAGAGGAAAACATTACAGCATGTTGGGACCTATGTTGTGTGTGTCAAACAACATAAACAATGCCACGCCCCCTTTTTAATGACGTCACACTGACGTCACAATGACGTCATTATAACATATAATTTATTATGTTATGACGCCATTGAGAGGTGGGCATAGTGCCACTCTATATTGTGAGATCCTTCCACCAGAACCAACGTGAGAGATCTGGCAGCCTGAACACTGCACAAACCTATGTTCTTGACTTTATCTCATACTTAACTCCTGCAGATAGGTATGAGATAAAGTTTTGGTTTGATGTCCAATCTATTTAAAGCAAAACTGTGTGGAAAATATTGCAGCCTGCATGGACCTATGTACCGACCTATGTTGTGTGTGTCAAACAACATAAACAATGCCACGCCCCCTTTTTAATGACGTCACACTCAATGACGTCATTGCCACATATATTTTACTATGTAATGACGTCATTGAGAGGTGGGCATTGAGATCCTTCCACCAGAACCAACTTGAGAGATATCTGTCAGCCTGAACACTGCACTCACATGTTCATTTCTTAAGATCTGTACTTTTTACAATGTTAACACTGGTCTGGTATATAAACCATCTGCGGTAGATAAATATGAGATAAAGTCAAGAGCATGGGTTCATGCAGTGTTCAGCCTGACAGATCTCTTTTGTTGGTTCTGGTGGAAGGATCTCAGTCGTCATTTGGACCAAAGATGATTTGCAAAAGTAGTTCGGCACATGGGTGATCTGCGAAAGTAGTTCGGCAGAGGGGTGATCTGCGAAAGTAGTTCGGCAGAGGGGTGATCTGCAAAAGAATATCTCATAGGTGCAGAACACTCTCTTGAAGCACCAAGTATGAGATAAATGTATACACTAATTCTCATATATATGTATACACTAATTCTCATATATATGTATACACTAATTCTCATATATATGTATACACTAATTCTCATATATATGTATACACTAATTCTCATATATATGTATACACTAATTCTCATATATATGTATACACTAATTCTCATATATATGTATACACTAATTCTCATATATATGTATACACTAATTCTCATATATATGTATACACTAATTCTCATATATATGTATACACTAATTCTCATATATATGTATACACTAATTCTCATATATATGTATACACTAATTCTCATATATATGTATACACTAATTCTCATATATATGTATACACTAATTCTCATATATATGTATACACTAATTCTCATATATATGTATACACTAATTCTCATATATATGTATACACTAATTCTCATATATATGTATACACTAATTCTCATATATATGTATACACTAATTCTCATATATATGTATACACTAATTCTCATATATATGTATACACTAATTCTCATATATATGTATACACTAATTCTCATATATATGTATACACTAATTCTCATATATATGTATACACTAATTCTCATATATATGTATACACTAATTCTCATATATATGTATACAGAAACAAATGCATTATAAATCAAGTTCACATTAACTTGTGATAACATTTATTTGTTGGTGAGCAAAAGATGACTTTATAAGTTATGTATGATGAATCACTATATGAGTGGTGTTTTGTAGGCATTGGCCTGAGTTTGACAGTGTCCCCCACCACGGTCATAGTACATCATTACTTCAGCCGCAAGAGGGCACTGGCGTCGGGTCTGTCCTCGTGTGGCTTTAGTCTGGGCGGCATGCTGGCCCCGCTCATCGTCAGACAGGCACTCAAGACCTACGGCTGGAGGGGAACCCTACTACTCCATGGGGGAGCCATGTTTCAAGGTTCATTTTAATTTGTTTATTTGTTTGTATCAACGATACTTTCAGAACTATTTTGACTATATCAGGTCAGTGGGATACAATGCCCTATTTCATGGGGGAGCCATGTTTCAAGGTTCATTTTAATTTGTTTATTTGTTTGTATCAACGATACTTTCAGAACTATTTTGACTATATCAGGTCATGGGGTAACAATGCCCTATTCCTTTCAAAGGGTAACTGGGGATCTTTCTTTTGCATTATCACATAGGAATAAAAACACAAGCCACGGTTTTTGATTACCAGTCATGAAAAATTGGCTGAGGGGTAAACAACTAAGTGGCATATATATCCACCTTTCTCGACCTGCAGCATGACCTGTGTATGAACCCCGGACCTTTGGCATGGGAGATTCAATGCGCGTGTCTTAGACATGTCAATTGATTTCTAAGAAACTGTGAATGATCCATCAATATCAAGACACGAACTAACAATTTTCATTGAATGAAATATAATTAATATTTGAAAAGTTTCCATTGAAATCAAATTCAATAGAGTTTATTATATATGTCTAAATACTTTACACTTCAGAATAATAAAGTTTTATAATTTTCTCCAGTATAGTAATTGGTGTTAATTAGATTTACGTCAGTGTTAAATCATTTCCACCAAATACGCATTTATATTAATTTGAAATATGCTTCTATTTCAAGTCGCCTACGTTTGTCCAATGTATAGGCAAAACTTAGATTAAAAACGATAAATAAGATAACGGTATTAAATGTTCATACTGAGGTCAGTGATAATTTAAAGTTAAACTGAACTGAACCCCGATCATATATTTAATGTCACAAATGTAATAATGGAAGAAGGAAATCTTTATCCGGATTTCCTAAGAGCCCGACCCCACATAACCCCACGTGAGATCACAGTCACAGATTCTATTAACCGACTACACACAAATAAAAAAAATACAAGATCATTGCCGCCGGAAAAAACTAACGTCCTACGCTCCACACATAGTATCTTTGTTGAACATGATATGCCCTGCAGCACACGTCAATCCGGGTGATATTTCATGCAAGGTTTGAGATCATCCTAGCGCGCCCGGCCTTGGATAATGTCAGATCAGGGACTGTGTTGTTTCCGCCCTAACATTAAGTTTTTGGGAAAGGGAAGCACCAACTCCAAGTTTTGAGACTCCTGAAAATATTTCCTATGACAGATAAGGTCTCATATGCGCAATGTTGCTGTTTTAATAACAAAAACAAATGATGCGTATGAATTTGAATTAAAAAAAAAAAAAAAAAAAAAACATTCCTCTTCCCTCACCCAACAAATGTAAAAAAACTAATTTTTAAATCCACTTTCACGTTAGATTCTGAATTGTAGGTTGCCACATGTTGTTGGCAAATCAAGTTGGGATTCCCCATACACTCTCCACAAAGCTCTGACCATTGCCCCGGTGACAGACTTCCCTGATGACCTATGGAACAATGTTATACAATGTGAGAGATCCCAGGTTATGCCCCGTAAAGGTTCAAACAAAGATAAACCAGTTTTTTTACATTCATACACAACATTCAGACAATATTTCAATTAAACTCTCAAAATGAGGAGGAATTTTAGATCAGCAATTTATTCATTTCAGGTATCCTGTTTTCAGCCGCATATCGCCCTGTGCATCACTCTCAAGAGAAGCCAGTCCAAGATACCGCACCAACAGCAAATGGGGGAGCCCCGTGTACAACTCACCAAGCAGCCAAGGAAAATACGACAATAACCGGGTCAACAGAGTCAACTCATGCCAAAACGAGATGCACGAGATACAAGACTACCATAGCCGCAGTCATAAGAATATTTGACTTCAAGCTGCTGAAAAATTGTGACTTTCTGCTATACAGCATTGGCAACTTCTTGCTGTTTTATGCCAGCATGACATTCTATCAACATGTAGGAAATATGGGAGTGTATAAAGGATTGAGCAAAGACAATGCCTCGTTACTAGTGTCTGTCATAGGAGGCACGAACCTCGTCAGCAGACTCTCATTCAGCTTTATTTCAAACATGTCATGTGTTAATAGGACCTTGCAGTACTGTGTCGGTACCATCGTATCGGGGACCATCATCATTGTCACGTTCCTCTGTCAGGACTTTGCGTCACTTTTAGCAGTTTGTGTGATGTTTGGTATATGTAGAGGTATGTTCCATGTATCTAATTCTCACGTCTTTAGTGGGATCTGCTGCCACCTGGTGTTTTGAATTTTTTTCACACATGGGTGAACTTAGTTCTTATCATTTTATTTCAATTCAGTTTATTATACACTATCCTCTTTCTATTCTTCTCAAGATCGCAAAACTGGTTAGGTTTTTTTTCTGTTCGTGTATTTTTTGGTCAAATATCAATGTATTCCCGTCACATCACACAGAATGAGTCACCATATCAGCTGGCATGTCTACAAGTGTATCCCGGCATGCATTGCACATGACACACGAGACACCTGGTGGATCACAAATATTGGATCTCAAGCAGTGAGAATCCCTCTGGAGTGATTTTTCATATATTTTACTGTGTTTCATGGTTTACAGATCTGCTCTCGGCATATGGGATACAGTAGCACCCATATTTCTCGATTTCAATTATTGAAATAAAATATATCCAGGCAGCTCCTTTATTAATATTAAAATGTATCCAGACAGCTCCTTTTTAATATTACTACGCTTTATTTCAAAATTAGATAAAAACCGTTTTGATTCACTTAATTTCACAAGTAGCTGGTCATCATTCTAAATATGTCATACAATTTTGGTACCTTTACACCATTAGTTTCGAATTGTTGACGACTTCATGTCAAAATAGTTAAAAAATGAAGGAATGATAGATTTAATTCAGCCCATCTATTGAAACAGATGTGACTCAAAAGTATGTTCACAAAGTCTAACCTGTATTACTATGCTTTATTTCAAAATTAGATAAAAAACCGTTTTGTTACACCGTTTTATTGCAAAGTGCATAATGTGTTATTAGTTGACGCCTGTAGTGTGTGTGTGATTGCAGGTTACTTGGGGACGATTGCATAATGTGTTATTAGTTGACGCCTGTAGTGTGTGTGATTGCAGGTTCCTTGGGGACGATTGCATAATGTCTTATTAGTTGACGCCTGTACTGTGTGTGATTGCAGGTTCCTTGGGGACGATTGCATACTGTCTTATTAGTTGACGCCTGTACTGTGTGTGATAGCAGGTTCCTTGGGGACGATTGCATACTGTCTTATTAGTTGACGCCTGTACTGTGTGTGATTGCAGGTTCCTTGGGGACGATTGCATACTGTCTTATTAGTTGACGCCTGTACTGTGTGTGATTGCAGGTTCCTTGGGGACGATTGCATACTGTCTTATTAGTTGACGCCTGTACTGTGTGTGATTGCAGGTTCCTTGGGGACGATTGCATACTGTCTTATTAGTTGACGCCTGTACTGTGTGTGATTGCAGGTTCCTTGGGGACGATTGCATACTGTCTTATTAGTTGACGCCTGTACTGTGTGTGATTGCAGGTTCCTTGGGGACGATTGCATACTGTCTTATTAGTTGACGCCTGTACTGTGTGTGATTGCAGGTTCCTTGGGGACGATTGCATACTGTCTTATTAGTTGACGCCTGTACTGTGTGTGATTGCAGGTTCCTTGGGGACGATTGCATACTGTCTTATTAGTTGACGCCTGTACTGTGTGTGATTGCAGGTTCCTTGGGGACGATTGCATACTGTGTTATTAGTTGACGCCTGTAGTGTGTGTGATTGCAGGTTCCTTGGGGACGGTTGCATACTGTGTTATTAGTTGACGCCTGTACTGTGTGTGATTGCAGGTTCCTTGGGGACGATTGCATACTGTCTTATTAGTTGACGCCTGTACTGTGTGTGATTGCAGGTTCCTTGGGGACGATACAGAGCACAGTTCTGGTGGACCTTGTGGGGGTAGATAGAGTCGCTCTTGCTACTGGATTAGTAGCCGTGTTCCTGGGGTTCAGCACCTTAATAGCATCTCCTATCTCAGGTTTGTTCCAATTATATACTACATGTATATATTTGTTATGGTTTATAAAAGAAAGGAGAAAATGCACAATAGTGATACTATATAGTAATTCAGATTAAACAGACCATAAATAACAAATTGTTTTTTTATTTGCAGGAATGATTGTTGATATCTTTGGAAATTATGACATTGCATTTGCCATCAATGGATCTGTTCAGATTGTTGGAGGAATTTGTATATTTTGGATATATATCATGCATAAATGTGACTCAAAAACAGTCAGAGAAGAAAATGGTCAGTGTCAGGCTGGTTCTGAAATGGAAATGAGTACAGTAAAAAGGAGCTCCATTACCATATGATATATATATAATAAAATCAATAAATAAAAATTTTAACAAAATATCATAAAAGAAAAAGAAAAAAATATCAGAATAGAAATTGCAGGACAGTAGTAAACAATATGACAAAATAGAAATTGATCTCTTTAAACACCGAAAAGTGACATTTTTTTGTTCAGAAAGATATATTTGATATTCTGATCTTGGAATTCGAAGTTCAACAATTTCTTTGTCCTCTGGCGACTGAGCTGAAGTGCTGTTAACATATATCCCAACCTTCCAAGTAGGAATCATAATTTGGGTCGGGTATGAGACTACATATATTTCAAAATGCAATATACAACAATTTTGTTGAAGTCATCTACTTAACATAAATATTTGTGTTTTATGAAAGAAGGATGATAATATATTTTGTTTATTATAGTACCTTGCAATGCAATTAGTTGTAACTAAAATAGGATAGTGCCAAATAAAATAAACAATATCTTTATATCAGAAAAGGCTATTGTTATCATTTTGCAATTTTAATATATATAAGTTGAAATCATATTCAAAATCATGGAATCATGAGGCGTTCCTGCTATAAGAAAAACCACGATGGTGAGTGCCCTCTGTTGGTAGATTTCTCTTTTTTTAGCCAAAACAGAATATTTTCCAAAACGTACAGAAAACTACTCAACAACATATTAAAGTGCCTTATCGTGTTAATCTTTCAGTGATCATATTTCACAATAATATTTATAATATAATAGGTACAATTACAATGAAATTAGTGATTCATTATTTCAGAACAGGACGGGAATTTCTCTAATATTTGAAATTAATAGAGTCTTCATAGAACAAAAGGTGGCGTAGAAATACGACGCTACTCTAAGATTTCATGGCAGATTTACAAGCTGCACTTTTCCTGGTATATAATATATAATATCATAAACTTTGTGATCAAGTTTTATTGCTCCTACATAAATATATATGCCATTTAAAAGTCTTCTGCTAAAATCTAATTCATCCATTGAACACCTTGCCAGCAAACTTGGCTTTGCTAGAGAAGAAGGAACACAATAAAAAATAGTTCATTTTCAAAAATAATACCAAAACATGTAAAGCTAAATATAAGCTTCTCCTTGTTGAATATTTTGCAGGATAAATTTGTTTCTCTTATTAATTTCTTATGAAATATTTCTCAAGGAACGCGGAGAAAATAATCATATTTTGGGACAAATATATTTGATGACCTTATAATCCAAATGTTGCAATTATTGCTTAAATAATGGTTTATTTTATTTTATTGGTGATAGACCTACATTAGGCGGATTTTCTAGCCCCTTTCTCATGTCAGTATGGACCCTCACAACATAAAAATGTTCATAAAGGATGGAAAAAGTCAAGGTTCATATATACATGATTCTTTTATTAAATGTAGATCTGTAAAAAGATTTCTTAAAGATCTAATCATTTTGCACGTCCATATTTCACAGATACCTTGACTGAGTTACAGCCCCCTCCCTCAAGAAAGGGACCCTCACAGCAATGTTTTACACTGTATTTGCTTCTATTTTTGTTCTTGTTCAAACATTTCTCTTTATCTCATTTTTTTCTGAGAACAATATACATACTTTTACTCTAATTTTTGTTCTACCAAAGAGACACACAAGTTTACGTTTTTAACCAGAAAGCATTCTGTCCACCACGTGGCCCTTTGGTGGACTTTGACCAGAAAGATGTCGCCCTCTAGTGGAATTTTAACCGGAAAGGAAGATCCTATATCTCGACCACGCATGCGCCATTTGAGAATGTGGGAATGGCCGCCATCAACAACACTTGCCCAAGTCCGAAGCAAAGTGATCCCAGACCCCAGCCTAGATCGGGCCATGTGGCAGTCAGTGTGGACAAGTTTATGCTGGTCTGGGGAGGGTACTATGACAGAGTGAGTTTGTTAAAATTGGTGTTAATATGACGTCTTCGGGTTAAATAACGGTAGCTTGTGCAACATGCAGCAGTGACAGTGACAGTGGTCGACACCCAGTCACTGCAACTCAAATATCTCAAGAATTCATTCCAAGAATTCTCTCCGCCTCGGCAGGACTCACAAGCAGTTTGTGTGTCCATGAAATTCCCCACTATTATAAGAATGCCATATAGCGTCAGTGACCAACCTTTCTGTACTCTATTTTCAAAGGTTTGTCAGATAGAGATTTGACAGGACCATGTGTCCTTCCCGTCCATTAGGATTTAAAGAAGAGTTGCAAGACATTCACACCCTGTTTCTGTATGTCCTGAAGCTTATCAGCACCAGCTAGTCTGTGGTGGGCCAAAGGTCAGGGGCTCAATTTCAGGCAGTGTTGGCATTGAATTCATTAAACAATTTATCATAAAACTTGAGGCCCTGATTGAAAGGTTAACCCGTTGTCATTGTAGATCTGTGACTGGGTGGTTATCATGTCAAGAACCTGCAGCATGACAATTCAGTGAGGCAGCACTATATCTGCTACATGTATGTCTCCTCATGAAATAAATGAAATAATGTTGAAAGTGATACAAAACCTCAAACAAACATATAAAAAAATAATAAAGAAAAGATCTTGATAATAGCACTTGTAAATCAATGTTCTTCATATCCATCACTGATATTCTTGTGTGATTAAAATACATGTTGTATGATAATATTTGATGAAACAAAAAAAGTAGATCTTCTTGACCAACTCAGACATACCATTATTTGAAGTGCAGTCCAGGCATGTGCAATACATGCAATACAGAGGTTAGAACTACTGATCTCCACCAGGATAATCACTTGGTCTGTGTTAACTGCCTGAGTAGCAAGCAGAGTAGTGCCGCGCCAGAGTAGTGGCGTGCCAGAGTAGTGCCGCGCCAGAGTAGTGCCGCGCCAGAGTAGTGGCGTGCCAGAGTAGTGGCGTGCCAGAGTAGTGGCGTGCCAGAGTAGTGCCGCGCCAGAGTAGTGCCGCGCCAGAGTAGTGCCGCGCCAGAGTAGTGCCGCGCCAGAGTAGTGCCGCGCCAGAGTAGTGCCGCGCCAGAGTAGTGCCGTGCCAGAGTAGTGCCGCGCCAGAGTAGTGCCGCCCCAGAGTAGTGCCGCCCCAGAGTAGTGCCGTGCCAGAGTAGTGCCGCGCCAGAATAGTGCCGTGCCAGAGTAGTGCCGCGCCAGAGTAGTGCCGCGCCAGAGTAGTGCCATGACAGATTAGTGCCGCGCCAGAGTAGTGCCGCGCCAGAGTAGTGCCGTGCCAGAGTGGTGCCGCGCCAGAGTAGTGCCGCGCCAGAGTAGTGCCGCGCCAGAGTAGTGCCGTGCCAGAGTAGTGCCGCGCCAGAGTAGTGCCGCGCCAGAGTAGTGCCGCGCCAGAGTAGTGCCGCGCCAGAGTAGTGCTGCGCCAGAGTAGTGCCGCGCCAGAGTAGTGCCGCGCCAGAGTAGTGCCGTGCAAGAGTAGTGCCGCGCCAGAGTAGTGCCGCGCCAGAGTAGTGCCATGACAGAGTAGTGCCGCGCCAGAGTAGTGCCGTGCAAGAGTAGTGCCGTGCCAGAGTAGTGGCGTGCCAGAGTAGTGCCGCGCCAGAGTAGTGCCGTGCCAGAGTAGTGCCGCGCCAGAGTAGTGCCATTACAGAGTAGTGCCGCGCCAGAGTAGTGCCATGACAGAGTAGTGCCATGCCTGTAGTAGTGCCATGCCTGTAGTAGGCGACACACAGCTTTCTTTGACTACAAGGTCGTTTGGTCAGGCTAATATCAAATATCATAGGGAATTCAATATATTTTTTTGGCACATGCTGCTGTAAAATTATTTAGGGATTTTTTGTGCAATGACCATGATTTTATGACACTAAATTATAATGTTAAAACTATGATTGTTTTTTGAATGATTACTGTTACAGAATGACGGCATCCTTGGGGAGCGTTATATGAGACCCAAGGAAGTATGGGTGTACCAAACAGACGTGGAGAGATGGTAAGAAATTCTCTTCATTTTTTACAAGTTACAAAGTATGTAAATTTTTGTCATATAAATTTGGAAAATGTTCAAGCATTGGATGATGTTTTCAAGGACCTCTTAGTAGAGTAGTATAGAACCTGGGTGTGACTCTTAGTAGAGCAGTATAGAACCTGGGCGTGATTCTTAGTAGAGCAGTATAGAACCTGGGTGTGACTCCTAGTAGAGCAGTATAGAACCTGGGTGTGACTCTTAGTAGAGCAGTATAGAACCTGGGTGTGACTCTTAGTAGAGTAGTATAGAACCTGGGTGTGACTCTTAGTAGAGCAGTATAGAACCTGGGTGTGACTCTTAGTAGAGCAGTATAGAACCTGGGTGTGACTCTTAGTAGAGCAGTATAGAACCTGGATGTGACTCTTAGTAGAGCAGTATAGAACCTGGGTGTGACTCTTAGTAGAGCAGTATAGAACTTGGGTGTGACTCTTAGTAGAGCAGTATAGAACCTGGGCGTGATTCTTAGTAGAGCAGTATAGAACCTAGGTGTGACTCTTAGTAGAGCAGTATACAACCTGGGTGTGACTCTTAGTAGAGTAGTATAGAACCTGGGCGTGTCTCTTAGTATAGCAGTATAGAACCTGGGTGTGACTCTTAGTAGAGCAGTATAGAACCTGGGTGTGACTCTTAGTAGAGTAGTATAGAACCTGGGTGTGACTCTTAGTAGAGTAGTATAGAACCTGGGTGTGACTCTTAGTAGAGCAGTATAGAACCTGGGCGTGATTCTTAGTATAGCAGTATAGAACCTGGGCGTGACTCTTAGTAGAGTAGTATAGAACCTGGGCGTGTCTCTTAGTAGAGCAGTATAGAACCTGGGTGTGACTCTTAGTAGAGCAGTATAGAACCTGGGCGTGTCTCTTAGTAGAGCAGTATAGAACCTGGGTGTGACTCTTAGTAGAGCAGTATAGAACCTGGGTGTGACTCTTAGTAGAGCAGTATACAACCTGGGCGTGACTCTAAGTAGAGCAGTATACAACCTGGGTGTGACTCTTAGTAGAGCAGTATACAACCTGGGTGTGACTCTTAGTAGAGCAGTATAGAACCTGGGTGTGACTCTTAGTAGAGCAGTATAGAACCTGGGTGTGACTCTTAGTAGAGCAGTATAGAACCTGGGTGTGACTCTTAGTAGAGCAGTATAGAACCTGGGTGTGACTCTTAGTAGAGCAGTATAGAACCTGGGTGTGACTCTTAGTAGAGCAGTATACAACCTGGGTGTGACTCTTAGTAGAGCAGTATAGAACCTGGGTGTGACTCTTAGTAGAGCAGTATAGAACCTGGGTGTGACTCTTAGTAGAGTAGTATAGAACCTGGATGTGACTCTTAGTAGAGCAATATAGAACCTGGGTGTGACTCTTAGTAGAGCAGTATAGAACCTGGGCGTGTCTCTTAGTAGAGCAGTATAGAACCAGGATGTGACTCTTAGTAGAGCAGTATAGAACCTGGGTGTGACTCTTAGTAGAGCAGTATAGAACCTGGGTGTGACTCTTAGTAGAGCAGTATAGAACCTGGATGTGACTCTTAGTAGAGCAGTATAGAACCTGGGTGTGACTCTTAGTAGAGTAGTATAGAACCTGGGCGTGACTCTTAGTAGAGTAGTATAGAACCTGGGCGTGTCTCTTAGTAGAGCAGTATAGAACCTGGGTGTGACTCTTAGTAGAGCAGTATAGAACCTGGGCGTGTCTCAGTAGAGCAGTATAGAACCTGGGTGTGACTCTTAGTAGAGTAGTATAGAACCTGGGTGTGACTCTTAGTAGAGCAGTATAGAACCTGGGTGTGACTCCTAGTAGAGCAGTACACAACCTGGGTGTGACTCTTAGTAGAGCAGTATAGAACCTGGGCGTGTCTCTTAGTAGAGTAGTATAGAACCTGGGCGTGTCTCTTAGTAGAGCAGTATAGAACCTGGGTGTGACTCTTAGTAGAGCAGTATAGAACCTGGGCGTGTCTCTTAGTAGAGCAGTATAGAACCTGGGTGTGACTCTTAGTAGAGCAGTATAGAACCTGGGTGTGACTCTTAGTAGAGCAGTATAGAACCCGAGTGTGACTCTTAGTAGAGCAGTATAGAACCTGGGTGTGACTCTTAGTAGAGCGGTATAGAACCTGGGTGTGACTCTTAGTAGAGCAGTATAGAACCTGGGTGTGACTCTTAGTAGAGCGGTATAGAACCTGGGTGTGACTCTTAGTAGAGTAGTATAGAACCTGGGTGTGACTCTTAGTAGAGCGGTATACAACCTGGGTGTGACTCTTAGTAGAGTAGTATAGAACCTGGGTGTGACTCTTAGTAGAGCAGTATAGAACCTGGGTGTGACTCTTAGTAGAGTAGTATAGAACCTGGGTGTGACTCTTAGTAGAGCAGTATAGAACCTGGGCGTGACTCTTAGTAGAGCGGTATAGAACCTGGGTGTGACTCTTAGTAGAGTAGTATAGAACCTGGGTGTGACTCTTAGTAGAGTAGTATAGAACCTGGGTGTGACTCTTAGTAGAGCAGTATAGAACCTGGGTGTGACTCTTAGTAGAGTAGTATAGAACCTGGGTGTGACTCTTAGTAGAGCAGTATAGAACCTGGGCGTGACTCTTAGTAGAGCGGTATAGAACCTGGGTGTGACTCTTAGTAGAGTAGTATAGAACCTGGGTGTGACTCTTAGTAGAGCAGTATAGAACCTGGGTGTGACTCTTAGTAGAGCAGTATAGAACCTGGGCGTGACTCTTAGTAGAGTAGTATAGAACCTGGGTGTGACTCTTAGTAGAGTAGTATAGAACCTGGGCGTGACTCTTAGTAGAGCAGTATACAACCTGGGTGTGACTCTTAGTAGAGCAGTATAGAACCTGGGCGTGACTCTTAGTAGAGCAGTATAGAACCTGGGCGTGACTCTTAGTAGAGCAGTATAGAACCTGGGCGTGACTCTTAGTAGAGCAGTATAGAACCTGGGTGTGACTCTTAGTAGAGCAGTATAGAACCCGAGTGTGACTCTTAGTAGAGCGGTATAGAACCTGGGTGTGACTCTTAGTAGAGCAGTATAGAACCTGGGTGTGACTCTTAGTAGAGCGGTATAGAACCTGGGTGTGACTCTTAGTAGAGTAGTATAGAACCTGGGTGTGACTCTTAGTAGAGCGGTATACAACCTGGGTGTGACTCTTAGTAGAGTAGTATAGAACCTGGGTGTGACTCTTAGTAGAGCAGTATAGAACCTGGGTGTGACTCTTAGTAGAGTAGTATAGAACCTGGGTGTGACTCTTAGTAGAGTAGTATAGAACCTGGGTGTGACTCTTAGTAGAGCAGTATAGAACCTGGGCGTGACTCTTAGTAGAGCAGTATAGAACCTGGGCGTGACTCTTAGTAGAGCAGTATAGAACCTGGGCGTGACTCTTAGTAGAGTAGTATAGAACCTGGGTGTGACTCTTAGTAGAGTAGTATAGAACCTGGGCGTGACTCTTAGTAGAGCAGTATACAACCTGGGTGTGACTCTTAGTAGAGCAGTATACAACCTGGATGTGACTCTTAGTAGAGCAGTATAGAACCTGGGTGTGACTCCTAGTAGAGCAGTATAGAACCTGGGCGTGACTCTTAGTAGAGCAGTATAGAACCTGGGTGTGACTCTTAGTAGAGCAGTATACAACCTGGGTGTGACTCTTAGTAGAGCAGTATAGAACCTGGGCGTGACTCTTAGTAGAGTAGTATAGAACCTGGGTGTGACTCCTAGTAGAGCAGTATAGAACCTGGGCGTGACTCTTAGTAGAGCAGTATAGAACCTGGGTGTGACTCTTCTATTATCGCCATCATAGAAGCTACCATATGAAGTATGTTACAAATGTGCAGTGTGTGACAAAGTTCTCACTGGGTATCAAATTTATTAAACAAGAAAAAGTTGTGCCCTAAATGTAGTACTATTCTATGGGCCACGACAAACACTCCACGGTGGCATCAGTTGTTCAATTTTGATATCCACTACCTGACAGCAGTGAATAAAAAAAGACCATTCGTGTTACAAAAAAATGCAAACTAGCTATAAGCTCAGCCTTCTTTACTTAATTATTTCGGCATATATATAACTGATGTAATTGCAGGCACTGTCAGCTGACAACAGGAGACATTCCCCCAGGGTCGTCCGGGTCAGGGGCCGTCGTGGTGGATCATCACATGTACGTGATCGGGGGTCACACGGACGAGGGCAACAGTAGCGACATCTACAGTCTGGATATCCACACCTGGGAGTGGCAGAGAATCTGGATAAATGATAACAAACAGAAACCATCACCCAGAGATAAATTTGTAGCCTGGGAATATCAAAACAGGTCAACAGTGATATTTGGATTTAGATAATAATTACTAAGTTCTACAAGTTCTTATTTTCAACATCAGAAATCCACTTCGTTTGAACTGCAAAATTTTCTATTTTTTATTTTGGAGTATTACAGAAGTAGTCAGTCCTCAACCTACTGTATATATATCCTGACTAATCATTTTTTTACCAGAAATATACAGAATTATTAATAAATATAAAGACAAACTTCTTTCCATTTTCTATTAGTCTATATTTATATTTTGTTTGTTTTTATAAAACTTACTTAATTATCTATTGCAATATGTTTTATATACATTTAGAAGTAAATTAATATTTGCATTTCCAACCATTCTGTAATTCTTCTGTATTATCATTGTTTCAGAATGTATATATTTGGAGGGTTCGGTGTCCCAGTGCAGTCGTACTTAAATGATCATGGAGACTTCTTCCTGGACACTTCAACATGGGTGAGCCCTTCAAAATGATTATGATATATGATGCTGGATTTGTTAGTAACCTTCAATTGACTTGAGAATTAATTAGGAATATAAGCATGATATTTGTTGGCTTGAATTACTTCAGGACATACATGCACCAACGTCATGCACCAACATCATGCACCAACGTCATGCACCAACGTCATGCACCAACGTCATGCACCAACATCATGAACCAACGTCATGCACCAACATTCATCTCACTCCACACCCATTAGTTAACCTATACCAACAAAAAACAAATGACCCACAAATAGTGGATATAGAGATTGAAATAAAGAGATAAACCAGTTTTCTAAAAGTTATGATCCACCCCGTACAGGCATTCACCCTGAATGAGGAACCACCTGTTATGAGCTTTCACCCTGTATACCCTGTATGAGCATTCACCTTCTGTTAGCATCCACCCTTTAGGAGCATTCACCTTCTGTGAGCATTCACCCTGTATGAGCATTCACCTTCTGTGAGCATTCACCCTGTATGAGCATTCACCCTGTATGAGCATCCACCCTTTAGGAGCATTCACCTTCTGTGAGCATTCACCTTCTGTGAGCATTCACCCTGTATGAGCATTCACCCTGTATGAGCATTCACCTTCTGTGAGCATCCACCCTTTAGGAGCATTCACCTTCTGTGAGCATTCACCCTGTATGAGCATTCACCTTCTGTGAGCATCCACCCTGGAACCTTCTGTGAGCATTCACCCTGTATGAGCATTCACCTTCTGTGAGCATTCACCCTGTATGAGCATTCACCCTGTATGAGCATTCATCTGTGAGCATTCACCCTTTATGGGCATTCACCTTCTGTGAGCATTCACCGTGTATGAGCATTCACCCTGTATGAGCATTCACCCTGTATGAGCATTCACCCTGGAACCTTCTGTGAGCATTCACCCTGTATGAACATTCACCTTCTGTGAGCATTCACCCTGTATGAGCATTCACCTTCTGTGAGCATTCACCCTTTATGAGCATTCACCTTCTTTGAGCATCCACCCTGTAAGAGCATTCACCCTGTATGAGCATTCACCCTGTATGAGCATTCACCCTGTATGAACATTCACCTTCTGTGAGCATTCACCCTGTATGAACATTCACCTTCTGTGAGCATTCACCCTGTATGAGCATTCACCTTCTGTGAGCATTCACCCTGTATGAACATTCACCTTCTGTGAGCATTATGAGCATTCACCCTGTATGAGCATTCACCCTTTATGAGCATTCACCTTCTTTGAGCATTCACCCTGTCTGTGTGATATTTTCTCATATTATTTGAGCAGGATGTATGTTTTATCCTTTCAGTCTCCAAGTCGAGGTTGGAACAATCAGGTGCTTGTGTTTGATTTGACCACAAAAACTTGGGCAAACCCAGAATGCAAAGTAAGTCAATCTTCATGTCAAAAACGTTCATGTGGATACAATTATATTGATTTTTTACCAATAATGATATCCTCATTATGAAAACTAGAATTTTTTTCTTGAGAAATTGTAAGGGCTTTACACAATTTGATAAATTATATATCATTAATACTGCATGCGTAGTATAATGTGAATTATTTAATTAAAAACTATGCCAATTAGTATATAGGACAGAGCTTGCTGTACCATTTCAAGTTTCCTTTTTGAAAGAATTAAATGGAATTATCCACTGATTTTGAGAAAAAAAACCATATAAATCATAAATCGTAAGATGTTTATAACAGGAAGATGTGAAAGTTTGATTGGAAGGATTAATTTAACTATTGAATGTTCAGGGTTCAGTTCCATCGCCGCGGGCAGCTCACGCAGCAGTACGTCTCCACGACAAAGTCTATCTATTTGGAGGACGCCACAACACTACACGACTCAATGATCTGCATTGTCTGGACCTCAACACTCTCACATGGAGCGGACGGTAAGATTAGAAACAGCAGAAGCTATACTTGAGGACCTGACATTCATTGTATTCTTGAATTAAAGTGGTCCTGTTAAGAGAACATTACAAGGTAATTCATGTTGATCTTGCCTTAACACCAGCTGACAATGTGAATTGTCATAAAATACCAGATAATTTCTTCCTGAATTATATCTGACTTACTTTATGCTAACATTCCCATCATCTAGGTAGATCTGTACAATTATCATATATTATCATACATTACATATTTTTATCAGGCCTTATTTATGTATTAATGATGTGAAGGCTGATAGCATTGTGATATATTCCAAGTTCTCCATCCTGACATGATGCTGAGTGCTATATTTCTATTTATGTATTAATGATGTGAAGGCTGATAGCATTGTGATATATTCCAAGCTCTCCATCCTGACATGATGCTGAGTGCTATATTTCTATTTATGTATTAATGATGTGAAGGCTGATAGCATTGTGATATATTCCAAGCTCTCCATCCTGACATGATGCTGAGTGCTATATTTCTATTTATGTATTAATGATGTGAAGGCTGATAGCATTGCGATATATTCCAAGCTCCCCATCCTGACATAATGCTGAGTGCTGTGTTTCTATTTATGTATTAATGATGTGAAGGCTGACAGCATTGCGATATATTCCAAGCTCCTCATCCTGACATAATGCTGAGTGCTATATTTCTATTTATGTATAAATGATGTGAAGGCTGATAGCATTGCGATATATTCCAAGCTCCCCATCCTGACATAATGCTGAGTGCTGTGTTTCTATTGGTTCAGGTTGTTGGTGAATGGGGAGGAGCCAGTGGGCAGATCATGGCACAGCTTTACTCAAGTCTCATATAAACATATATTCCTATTTGGTGGATACTCACAAACAGAAGAACCACTCAGTGAGTACATCTGTTGATTATTATGATTTATTATAAAATCTTTTAAAACCAGATCATTTGAAAAAAAATGCCACAGAATGTATATGGTATGATGGCCATGAATAGCATCAAAAAGAGAAATCCTCTCTTAATTTTATGGAAGATTGAAGATGTTTGGTTTATATAAATATATTCACAAACCTTCAGCAGTTGGCAACAGAAACAGTTATGAACTTTTTCTCCTTTCCTGTATTATTATGTGATGCCATGTTACCAGTATTTATATATGTTTACACATGGATTACCTTTGTCTATTGACATAGGAACTTATAATGTGTTTCGTAACCCTTTTTTTTCCAGATATTTAACATAAACAAGATGAAATATATGTGTATTATAAAATAAATGAACATTTAAAACAAATGCATTTCACAGAGGCAAGCATCTGAAATAAACCAGATAGACCTCTCCTCTTCATAACTGCCTGTATAGTTGCAAACCATTTCCTTATTTTTACCAATATTGATATGTTATTGTGTCAGGTGATGCGTGGTTGCTAGATGCAGAGAGTCGGCGGTGGATTCATCTCAACTTACCATGTGACTCGCCGCGCTTGTGGCATACTGGGTGTCGTAGCATAGACTCGGATATCCTGGTGTTCGGTGGGTGCAGGAATAACATCCTCAACATTCAAGAAACTACTGTAAGTCCTCTCTATAATTAAATGTCATTTGGATAGGGCCAAAAAGTTGTTTCTGATTTCCCAACCTACCGGAGTTCAAACCAGCTACCCTAAAGTTTGGTTTGACGTACTTGGTGAAAAGACATAGTTTTAGTTATTGTGTTCTTTAAATATATCAATTCTCAATATATTTCATCCCTTTTAACAAACAATAAAACAAATTAATTTTTTTTTTAATCTACCCCCCTATCAAATTCTTTTAAGGCAGTTACAGAAACAAGGTTATTTTTTTTCTAGAATTGAATGTTATGGAATTATTTGAATTTATTTCCAAATATTATATAGACACCTTATTTAAGGGGGGATGTTTGACAAAACATATTATTTACTTTTTGGAATGTCTCAACATATTATATTCTATCAGTCGGCATCGTTTATCCACTCCTGGAAGAAAAGACAATAAAATCAATTATTAAACTGGAGCATAAAATTATATTATGAATTAAAGAAAGCATGTTGTTTAATTATTACAGGAACACACAAACCAGTTAATGGTGTTCAGATGTTCTCCAAAATCACTAGTCAGGTAAGTTGTGCTTTTGTGATACAAAAACAATTGTGAATCTTGATATTTATAAGTATTATAGTTATCATTGTTTACAACACTAGATATTGCTCAGTTTTAGCTTTATTGTATTTATCTTCCAAAGTTACGGGCTGCATTAAAAGGAACAGCAAAGTAATGATGGTTGTCAATTTTCACTTTCAGATTGAGTTTAGACAAAGCATTTGACTCGCGGGAGAAGCTGCAGTCGGAATGGCAGTTTCTACCTAAGCCCTTATATCAGACTCTTATGATGAAACTTGAAGGTTACAATAACGCCTCAGAATGGGAGGAGCCAATAAGAGGCTCGAACGCTCGCACCTGCATCCTCTCATAGCACCCAGCAGTGCTGACACCTGGTGGGAAGGTTACAAAAACGCCTCAGAATGGGAGGAGCCAATAAGAGGCTCAAACGCTCGCACCTGCATCCTCTCATAGCACCCAGCAGTGCTGACACCTAGTGGGAAGGTTACAATAATGCCTCAGAATGGGAGGAGCCAATAAGAGGCTCGAACGCTCGCACCTGCATCCTCTCATAGCACCCAGCAGTCCTGACACCTAGTGGGAAGGTTACAATAACGCCTCTCATAGCACCCAGCAGTGCCGACACCTGGTGGGAAGGTTACAATAATGCCTCTCATAGCACCCAGCAGTGCTGACACCTAGTGGGAAATCCCCTTGTACATATCCCAATAGTTTATTACAGAGAAACATTCCCAGCAATGATGATTTGGGAATGAAATTTTCAAGAGATTTTGTTGAATTATTAGAGAGTTTCACATAGTTATTGTACATATATTATGTCTTATTTATTTGTAAATTGGGTGTGATGCCATGCCTCCGACCTGTGCTATTTTTATAGTGTAAGTTTTATTTTGTTTTTCTGTTTTCCTTACCTGGTACACAGGAAGTTTATCTTCCTTATGCCATCATTGCCCTGAATTGTTTGTCACAAATTTATATGTAAATAGAGGTTCATGCCTTTATCCTGAAGTAATTAGGTGAGAATACACATTATTTGTCAATATTAAACATATGTTTGTATAATTGGGCTTGTTCAAGGCTTAACAGAAAACTATATTGGATACCCCCAAAAAATGAATGTGCTACTGTAAATATATAGGATTTACATTGATTATGATCATAAGTTTAAGCAATGATGGCAGAGTCAAGAACCTGGAACCAGTGTGAGCCAAACATCTTTTCAGTCACGCATAAACATCACCAAATAAGGTCAAGTAGGACCATCACATGACCCTATTTTGCCATGCACAAGGTATGTGTGACCAGATAATGCCACACGAGAGATGTGTATGGTAAACTGTTGTGCATGTCTATATGATGATATTTTGTCACATTTATGTGTGACCAAAGAGGTGTTTGGCCCCAACTGAATATCAAGGGCAGTGGATCATTATTTAGTGTATATAAAAGAAATTATGTACAAACCTTTTTGTAGAATCCCATACAACTTCCCTGGCCTCAAGCCCAGTTATCTGTTTAAGAACAATTATGAAAACTACAACCACCGTATTGTAATATGTTATATGTTGATAATTTCCATCTGAAGTACACATTTAACAGATTCGGTCCGTTTAACAGATCGGGTCTGCCTGCACTGTGACAACGAAATATTTTATATATTTTCTTTATTTTATTTAACACTCTCAAGGTGATAGGTTTCCACACCTTGGGCTTCTTGAATAATTCTACACATTCAGAAGTCATATTATATGGTTGGGATAATTATATTTTAATTATATATGATAAATATATTGACTTTATTTTCGGTGGATACTGTCTTATCCTTGCATAGGATAGGAAAGGCTCTGGGCAAGGCTAGGCAAAATATACATACTGTTTCTATTCCAACCTGATTCATAAAAACATAAAGTCACAATTGAACAAGTTATATTTTGGCATTTGTTTTACAATCAGATAGACTTCACAAAGAATGCAAGGAAATAAAGTTTGTTGATGTTTTATTGCAAAGGATTACTGAAAGATGTGATGATGCTTGCATCAGTTCAAGAGTTTTTTTCATATTTGATCCAACTAAAACATTGTTTGTTTTAGAATGCATTATTAGTGACTTGATCATAAATCAGTAAGACAATGTCATTTGACAATGTTTTTTTTTTAAAAAATGCTCTTTTCTGTGAAATCTGGGACAATCTTAAAACGGATCTCAAACTGATCTTGAAAGAATTACAAAATTAAATTTAAAGCACAAAAAGCCAAGTTTCATGATTGGTTCTGGAGCATGACTTAGATAGCACAAACCTGCAATATAAGTTAACCTTTCTTTCATGGGAATGTACCAGATATTTGGCCCTGGAAGAAAACACAAAGATTGTAGGGAGCGCCAAGGATCACTGCATATTCTACAGTCCACTGAATATGAAGGGCTACTCGGCCAATTTGTAATAAATGAACAGATTTTGATGTGAGTAACATAAAATAGTTGTTATTGAAATGTTAAAATTGCACACTTCATAAAAGATAATGTCACAATATCTTTGTGATGAGCACATTTTGTGCATTTTGGAAATGATATAATTGTTATAATTCTAAACATACTCTAAAATTGTGTGATAAACTACATAATGGAGTGGCTCTGCAGCTATAACTGAATAGGTGCAGGAATAATCAGTCATATTAGGTTTCACCGGTGATCAGTGGTTATAATTATATTGTTTTATTTAATCAAATATATATTCACAAGTCAATGCATTAGTGTTGTTTTATAGGTGTCAATGAAGAGTACAAATTTTGTATTATTTTGCTCATGTTGTTTATGAAGGGTTTACAGTTATTCTTTGCACAAAGAGAGGGATCAGGAAAATCTTATCCCTCCATCTTGGTTTTAGATTAAGAAGCTGATTGTGCAGTGTCAGAGATATGGTTTAAACAAGTGTTCGTCCTCGGCCTATTTTATCAGTCAAAGACCTCAAAGGTTACGGCCAGGGCCAGAGCAAAGAACACTGTGGTTGGGAGAAAATTGTTCACTGCAAATTTTATACTTAAAGATAACACAAATGCTTCTTGGTCCTGTGACAGAGACAATGTATTCAGTCTTTAATGATTTCAATTTTGATAAACTGATATTACAGAAAATGATTCAAGAATATTTTGGACATATACTTGTCACCACCAGTGTTGTTATAAATTCCGAAATAAAGAAAATGGTTAAAGAGATATTTCTTACAAAGTTTATACAATTGATATTTTATAAATACTGTCCAATTTTGTGAATGAGCAGTAATATTTATACAAGTGTTTCCAAGGATATCTACTGATTTGACAATTTATATATTTGGATAATGAGATGATTCCTGAGAAATATCTTGAATATGTTGTGACCTAGATACTGCTACCACAGAAACCAGGTGATGCTGAGATTCAGCAATGTACTTTAATCAAATAAACACCTAAAATATCTTACATTATTTTCTTTTCTTTTTATATAAATATATTAAAATGGTGAGGCTCTCGGTAAGTCCTTTTATATCTGACCATTAAGGCAAAGGATACAAAATAAAGTAGAAAATGAACGAATGGTGCCTTTACAACACATTGAATGTTCATTCAGTGCCTAAAAAAGGTATAAACATTAGATTTTGACAAGATTCATGATATATAAAATGAATAAATCATAATATGTAAACAATCTTAACCACACAATTTACAATTTAAACAAAATCATTGTTTTTATATATCGGTTACATATATAATATGTATAAATAAATTTGAATTTAAAAGACTTTGAATACCATTTCATACACTATACATCCATAATCAAGTTTGGAATGAACCAGTGCTCTGTATAATTTAAAGAACATTCCTGTAGAAAAACAAAAAAGCAGCCAATTCAACCGAACAATATATGTGACTTTATTCTGATGTATTACATTTATTATCCAATAAATAGATATACAAAGAGAGAGAAATATATCGTTTCATTTATTATGCTGCTTCCATTTCTCTAAGTTGCCAGATCACGATTTTCCAAGTGTTGCCAGCTTCATTAGTAATGTTTCAGAGATGACTTTGTTTACATGTCCTTCCACAATATACTCTGGAGACTGTACAGCATTGCTCTTTTTTGTGATCACCTGTGCCAAAAACCAAATATATGTTACAAAATTGCCAAAAACCAAATATATATTACAGAATTGCCAAAAACCGAATATATGTTACAGAATTGCCAAAAACCGAATATATGTTACAGAATTGCCAAAAACCAAATATATGTTACAGAATTGCCAAAAACCAAATATATGTTACAGAATTGCCAAAAACCGAATATATATTACAGAATTGCCAAAAACCAAATATATGTTACAGAATTGCCAAAAACCAAATATATATTACAGAATTTCCAAAAACCAAATATATGTTACAGAATTGCCAAAAACCGAATATATGTTACAGAATTGCCAAAAACCAAATATATGTTACAAAATTGCCAAAAACCAAATATATGTTACAGAATTGCCAAAACCAAATATATGTTACAGAATTGCCAAACACCAAATATATATTACAGAATTGCATACTTAAAACATTTATATTTACATGTGTAACATGCAGAGTATCAATTCAAATGCAGTGTTTAAATATATATATGTATATATATATATATATATATATATATATATATATATATATATATATATATATATATATATATATATATATATATATATATATATATATATATATATATATATATATATATATATATTATAGTCCAAAGTAAAAAGGTAGTTGTATACAGTGTTATGGTGATAAAAGTAATCCAACAAAGTCCGTGGTGTCAAAGAGTTAAAACCTTTTATTGCGACATGTTTCAGTCCTTCAAGGGACTTCTTCAGGCTTAACTCCTATATATATATATATATATATATATATATATATATATATATATATATATATATATATATATATATATATATATATATATATATATATATATATATATATATATATATATATATATATATATATATATATGTATATATATACATGTATACATATTTTCTTTACACATACATATTGCTTTGAATTGAATCAAAGATATTATTACAATAATATATAGAGTTTGTTACCCTGTGGTAGTGGCATGCACAATGTCCCTGCAGGAAATCTTTGTACCTGGACACTGTGGGAGCAAAGGTGTCCAATACTTTGAATCCTGCTTGCTCAGCACTCCGTAACAGATCATCATTCAGTTTTTTCTCAGACTTAAGATATTTCTAAACAATATGACAAACATCAATTGCTATTTTTACTATTAGAGGAACTTTTTTGGTACGTCTGAACATCATGTGACAAATATTATTTTTAACATATTCAGATAATTTACACTCACATGTGTTGCTGAACTTCCTATTGTTGATTGGAAGCCTTTGATAATGACTGGACCAGTCATATTAAGCCTAAAATATCAAAATCATAAATTAAAGCATCCATGTCTTTGATAAAACATAGATGGAAAATGTATGATATTTCTTAAGATAAAGAAGCTGAAATAATAACGGTCTTATTTAATAGTTTTACATGAGCTATCCTGACCTTTTCCAAATATTTTTTATTTTATGTATATGTGAAGTCCTCATCCAATTTGTACCTCCCGCAACCAACATCACATCCTTAGGTTTTGTTTTTAAACTTATCCTGCAATGGTTTAAATACATAATATATATATATATATATATCATAATGTATATCACAATTATCATGAGGCAATATGCATTTATTTAAGTAAAGTTACAGACTACTCCATATAGCATCATTGTGCTTTTTGGACTGATAGAAAATGCAATTAGAATTAGAATTATTTGTTGACCATTTTTTCTCACATTCTTGTAAGGTTCCTTAATGACTCCTCCAACGATGGAACTTTTGACATCCAAAATTTTGGATAATATAAAAAAATAAAATCTGACTGTCCCTTATTGGTGCTGAATATTTTTGCTTCATGTAGTTTTTCCCATTCATTCAGTGTGCCATTTACTTGGGTTATTGTATACATCAGTATACCCCTTAATGTAGAATCACCAAGAAATAACACCTACAATCAAACCTATCACTGTAATATACACATTAATATATATAAAATAGTTACGAATGTTTCTTATTGATAATTGTCCCCTGATGACAAATGATCCTCCATAATTTGTTTCACGCTAAAAAACAACATATGTGAATAACTACAGAGAATATTGTCACAAGATATCTTGATGACCATCAACCCAGAAAAATGAGATGGAGAGACCCACATAGAAATCCTTGAGATATATTTTTCAAGATATTTCCCCTCATGCTAATAACTGTAATTTCATGCACACACTTACTACCAAAGTACACTCATCAAATCACAAAGCTCTGTTTGTACCAATTTATCTTTTAACGTAGCTAGAAATCAGTTCAGTTAAATTGAATATATATATATATATATATATATATATATATATATATATATATATATATATATATATATACGTATGTAAATATATGTATATATATATATATATATATATATATATATATATATATATATATATATATATATATATATATATATATATCTAAATACGGTTTTAAAAATATATATATTTCTGTTCAAATACTGTTTTTTTGTTGAGGCGTTCTATGAGGCGTTCCCTGGTGACGATGTGGTTGGTGCAGGAGTTTGGCTGCCACACGGCGGCATCCCACTGGCACAACTCCTCAGAGCTGCAGTCTTCACATCCCACCATCCACCCACCTGGCATAAATAGAGGAACACTACACATTTACTTTGTTGAATTTATGTAAATACTGGGATATTTATATAAATTGTGCTTGGATACAATATTTTTGACCATAATGATTCTCAGTTATAGTTAGTGATGCTCCTCCAATATAGTTTTTTTTTTATCAGATCGTCGGTGATCAAAAGATCAAAGATTTTATTTACTTTTATAAACTCTGAACAGACAACTGCACATCTTTGTCAATAAAGTTCTTTGGATATGTAATGGCGATCATATTCTCAAATTTTCGAACTCTAAATGGAAATACAAAGTTGCCGTGAAGGTTTGGCGTGTTGTTTTCCATAAGAGAATATACCTGACTTCAGAGATGAACTGGGGGGATAAAATGGTTGAAAAGCGCATAGCGGCGAAAGCATTCGCACTTATTGTATTTCCGTCAAAATCATTTGCGATAGCTGTAGCCAAGTTGTGAAAGCTCCGATATCAAGATTGTCAAAGTTGTTTTTTTAGGGCCAAACACATAATGAACTACCGTCCTCTTTGCCTGTACACGCGTTGTGTGTCCCTGCTGTCTTCCTGTACGACCTCCAGTCGCCATACTTGGTGGACCTTCTCAGGCCACAAGGTTGTCCCGCTTTGTATTTTAGATCACACTCCTGCAATGTGTTAAGAATAAAATATATTCACCCATACCAATACATGCGCTGCCTGCCAGTCTAAGAATGGCGCATATAATCGGCAAATCTGTGTTATAACAATCGATAATTTCGAAATCAGAGATATTTAATCGTTTTAAATAAATTAAGTAAAACTTTTGACACCCCTCAAGCAATAATGGTATAGAATTTTCAAACATTCTCTCAACATTCTACTCTTTGCCCATTTTTGTTGTGTATTTTAAAATACCAGCAAAATAAACGCATTTCCTTCAAAAAGTGCCAGTCACATAAACAGTGAAAAAAGTAAGTTCATGTTTTACACAATTTCACACTTTGCTTGATGCTCTCGTGAAATCAAATTTTAAGCCCTTTTCTCTATTTTTACAAAGAAATATTTTCTATAGTTTATGAAATTCATTTATAATAACAATTGCTTTAAAGGTCCACGGCCCGTGGCGCAGTTGGTTAGAGTGCCAGCTTATTAGCACCAGTTCTTCTGTGGTGATCCAAAGGTCGTGGGTTCGAACCCCGGCCATGCTGAGATTGAACTCATGATACAATTTCCCATATGAGCTGAGGACCGTGCCAAAGGGTTAACCCATTGTCCTTGTAAATCTGTGACCGGGTGGGTTGTCATGTCAAGGACCTGCGACTTGACAATTCAGTGAGGCAGCACTATATCTGCTACAAGTAGGTCTCATCACGTAATGACTGAAATAATGTTGAAAGTGATGTAAAACCCCAACCAACCAACCAATTGTTTTAAAAACATAGTATTTGTCTGCATCCCATACCTGAACAAATGAGCATGCTTGCAGGCTAGATATCTTGGGATGGGTCAGCGATCCTCTTCCCATGCGAATAATGGACAGAACGTGTCTCTTGATAATCTGAAGTGTAATTCTATCTACTAGAATTATCCTGGCTATATTTCTTCCAAGTCCAAGAGTGAAGTTTGCCCTGAAAAATAAACAGATGTGCGTTATCATTAGCGAATATACCAAATGTATAATCTCATAGTCCATTAAAAAATGTATAAAGTAGTTAATAATTAAAGTACGATTGTATGGAGGTATTCAATTACTGTGATTTGTATCCAACATTTGCGAGCTGTGCCTGGCATCCGAGTGTGTCAGAGTCCACCGTGATTTTTACCATGTAAACAGGATATTGAGCATAAACAGTTATTTCTTCTTCCGGTCCAACTTGGAGTTTTGTAAGGTTTTGAAGCGAAGGAAAAAATACGAGTGATAGTGTAGAATTCACCAAACAACCGGCTGTAATAAATTATGATGAGAAGTCTTGTGAATCAGACAATGAATTTGTAAAACATTAAAGCTATTTTTGGAAATTAATTTTCACCCTCAATTTCCTTTTAGCAATATATGAGCTTATACTGCATTTATAATGTGAGTTAATCTGCATTACATAGGTAGTATTCACTTATTAATGCCTCTGCAGTCATTGCCCTTTAATTAGATACCATTCTAATTTAGGAATACCCCAAGTTATACCAGCCTTGCTCACAAAAATATCATCAAATCTGAATTGACCAACATCAGGTTGTAAATTGTAACCAGGTGTCTGGCACATAAACTGACCAATCAGTAAAACTGCCAGTACAAAACAAATCTATTTATGTTATTTCACCAATCAGTGAATAGCCAGATTTTTATGAATACTGATGACTTGCGACCGATCTTGTGGGCAGCTTTATACCTTTGGAGGCAGGGACTGATATGATAGAGAAGCCCTGTTATGAAGGGCAAGTGTGAATATGTTTTGTCAACACTTTGTCTCGTTCTGTCATTTTTTTTTACACAGAATGAATGATTGATTGCTTTACAGCATTTCGACACAATGAGGTCATTCAATGTCAAAACAAAATTCAATATTGAGCACAGGATTTAAAAATAATGATATTAATAGTATTCTGTGGGACACTACTCGTTTCAATAATTCCCAAAACAAGATCACAGACGTTTCTGAATTTTGTATAAGTGCTCTTAACTTTGGGCAGAAATGGATCGATGGAAGGTACGTTTTGAAACAACAAGTCTCATGGTTCAGGACATCAATATCCCCAATTAAAGGTCACGGGAGTAAACTTAACTCTATAGATGTATTATCTTTGTTGTATCGTCTTTGTTTTCTGTGCAAAGTCATTTTTTATCTTTCTGAATAAAGTCATTACATCATTAAAAAAAAATAAAAAAATAAAAAAAAAAAAATAAAATAAAAAACCAAACAATTCTATGAATTATGACTTGCATATCGTTCAAATAAAACCCAAATGTAAATATTTCATCGTGGTTTTTGTATATATACAGCAATGAGTGACGATTCACACCCAGTGTGAATCATACCTAGTACATATGTGTCACTTTCACCACACTGATGTTTTTTTAATAGTTTTCTTCCAGGAATATTAAAACAGCAATAATTAGCACAAGACTAGATTGTATCAAATTACAACAAAATAGTTATGATATAGTCTGTATTGACAATCAAAATCTAATTTTGGACAATGACTATATAATTAAACTTATTACTTGAGGAAAAAATAAAAATATCGTACACTCATAATCCAAGACCATGAAAACAATTGACCTGTGAACATACCTTTATTTTCTTCCTTCTTCACATTTTCAAGCCTTTCAAAATGTTGTGTTTGAATTAATTTATATTCATCTTGATATGAATAGTCAGAGGTTGAATTGTCATGATATCTTAACCATTCGTAAATTGACACGATATAGAGAGAAAACAATACAAAATATAAAATGGATCCATAGAGCATAATCCTATAACTGCCTGCCGTGTGCGAGGCCATGCCTTCCAATACATGAGTCAAAGTAGGTCAGTAATGAAGACTTTTAATTTTTTTTCATGTTTAAAGTGAAATGTGTCAACGCTGGAGAAAGAAGACATAGTTTAACAAAGATTTTGTTAATTTTAGCTTTATTCTATTATTGATACACTTAATTAAAATAGGTTTAACATCATAGCTCTTTGACAAACAATACACTGAGGCTTATTAATTTATTATTTTCCTCACTACTGCAATTGCAAAGGGGGACATTTTTGCCAGAGTATGTTCAGCGTCAGAACTTTCAGCAATTAAAAATCTCATTCACGTTCAAATCATTATCCTAGTACGTTTCCATACCAGCCCTTTGTCTTTTTTGTTTGTTTGATGCCATATGTGTTGTGTTTTTTATTCATTGCCCATGTTCCTTAGCCTTACTCTGACTCCTATTTTAATAATAGGGAATTATGGGTATGGGACAGAGCCATCAGCACACCTATAAAACTCAGCTGCATTAGACAATATACTCATGAATACATAAAATGTACTCCAGATTGACCTGTTCAGCATTCAAGCACTACACAGCTAATCTCATGGAAATTTCCATGATATTTTCATAAGTGTGTAGAGGTTACCATACATTTAATCTTCATCCAGTAGAATTTATCATTGATAATATTTCTAAAATATCACAAATTTATAAGGTTGGACAATATCGGGCCATTAAGTCCTCCCATCTAGGGTGAATATTTGTGTTCAAACAGGTGTGTTGCAAGTGGACCGGTATTACCACCAAACCAGTCCAGTGCTCAACCTGTAGAACTCCATACCCTCCCCTTATGTGTCACACCTCGCGGCAAACAAGGCGCCATGGTTAATTTTTTGTTTGTCTCTTATGAACTGACAAAAAAACCACAGAATACAAATATCAGAGGACCACTCTAACCCCAGGCCCAGATGGGGGAATAGATGAAAAGATACATATCTTATCTTTATCCCTTGACTGACCCAATCAGCAATAATAATCTCACTACATAGCCTGTATGGTATAAAATGGTGTTTTTTCAGCAACTATGGCCATATCATATATCATAAAAATTATAATAGTTGGTTCTAAATTCCCAGCCAGGCGTTTCCATCAGATCCAGGCAGTTTGTGGTATTAATGAATGAATGAATGGTTGCTTAGAGGCACATCAACCACTAAGGTTATTCAGTGCCTAAAAATGGTAAAAACATATACATTTATAAAATCAATATGGTATGTAAATAATCTTTTCAATATATCAGTAGTTAAGTCAAGGCGTAGCATACCCATTTTTGGGGATTAAGTGAGTTAACTTTGAGTTGACAATTGAGTTGACCCTGGGTTATTACTTTGTTTAAAGATACTCCAAAGGAGAAAAGCAAACATGGAACCATATTTACAGAAAGGATTATCTTAAGGGGTCCATGGGAAAGATTATGATCTTTAACATCAGCAAATTTGAATGACTTGTTTTGTGAGGTTTCCATTAGCAACAATTCACACGTAATCAGTTTAAACAGTGCAGTATTTGTTTAATCCACAAGTGAAGTGGATATAAAATGAAAATGTGATTAATATGCAGTATTTCTCAGATGGACTTCTTTCTTTCAACATCAAACATATATTCCATTTTGAATGAACCATTCAATTGCGCTGGGAGTTTCACTATTGACTTACCAAAAAGCCTGCAATTCGAAGGTGAATGGAAAGTAGGAATATCAGAATTGATAATTAATAAGAAGTCTAGTCTTGGAAAATCTGGAGTGGTGTATATTTGTACGGACATAGTCACACCTAGCATAATAGGTCAAAGTTCTCAACAATTTCTTAGGACAGTTTTTATTATAGAGGATCAGGTATGTGTTTTGATTTCAGCTCAGTTTTGTTTTTTAAATTGAACACTCAAAATATTCATAACTTTAAAGTTTATGTTGTGAATCCCATTGTAGGTGAAAAAATTTTCTCCCTCGGGGATGAAATATTCATAACATTGTATTTCAAAAAGATCGGATGAATACTATTTGTGTGCCTTTTAAAAGGAATTCTAGTTTTTCAATGTTTGGTGCCACTTCGAGTGGAAAGAGTTATTTTGTATATAGATTTCTAAAATACATTGATTATGTCTATGAGAAAGAGGATACTCCTAAGAAAATTATATTTTGCTATTCGGTCCATCAAAAACTTTATGAGAAAATTAAGGCGGAAATGTCTGAGGTTATTTTCCTTAAAGGATTACCACAGAAAAATGAGTTGGAAGAGTTTGAAACTGAACACACATTATTAATTCTAGATGATTTAGGAGAGTTTATAGTTAACGATCTGGAAACATCCTTGCTGTTCACTCAAGGATGTCATCATAGGGGTTTTAGTGTGATGCGAATATCACAGAATATTTTTGAAAAAGGACGATACGCTCGTACAATATCCATAAATTCATCCTACATCATCTTAATGAAATCCCCAAGAGATATAAACCAGATATCGGTTCTTGGAACCCAAATATTCGGGTCAAATAAGGAGAGATTGATTGAAGCTTATGGAGATGCTACTAAAACTGATTTTGGTTATCTAATTATGGATTTATTACCATTTTCAGATGACCATCTACGCATGAGAACATACACTTTCCCAGATGAAGATTTAGCTGTTTATGCTCCACATGATTATGTGATAGAACCCCTAAATAATATTTAATGGCCGGGTCATTACAGTTGGATAATAAAGCATTTTTGACAGGATTAGCCCAGTTCAGTAGAAAGCAGAGATTACAATTATTGCTCAACGCAAATAGAAGACAAATTATAAGTATTGTAGAAATCATTTTAAACATTTTAATAGGGAACCTTCAAATAAAGGAGGAATCACTCAACACATTGAGGAAACATAAATTAAAACTGAGAGCAGTGGTGGATAAACAACCTTGGAAAGCTAGAAGAGAAGGTTTAGTTAAGATAGATAAAGTTGTTAATAGTTTAATGAAAGAGGTCTTGCCTGCTATATTTGACATTTAGAGAACATGAAATATAACCAGAAAATATATCTTGTCCCTGCACATAAATATGATCAAATAATATCCCAAAACAATAAATTAAGTGAAACTGTAGATAGGAACGGAGAGAAACAATTCAGCAGCGAGGAAAATAATCAAGAAGGTACAAGAGATGCCAATTCTGAAAAAACTAATGAATGAATGAATGAATGAATGAATGAATGGTTGCTTAGAGGCACATCAACCACTAAGGTTATTTAGTGCCTAAAAATGGTAAAAATGAATGAATGAATGGTTTCACATTGACACAATAAAGTGCCAAAACAGTAAAAATAGAAACGTAATATTGACTAGAAACAAAATGTAAATGTTAATACAATATGTAGATAACACAAGGATTTATCAACAGCATTTATATAATATCAATCAAATATAATAAATATGTATAATTTGTTTAAAAGACTTTATCAGTATGATGTTTTGCAGTTCTTGATAAATAAGTCGATGACATAAATAAACAAAAGCTCTGCCCTTAAAACTGATTATAAAGTCCTATGTGAGTTAAAAACGATACTATCACAGAAGTATCTACAGTATCAAATAACGTATGTAAATCTTGTACATTAAAATATTGAGTTCTTATAATATCAAAATCGATACACTCAATTAAAATATGTTTAATAGTCAAAGCCCTTTGACAACCAATACATTCCGGTTGATCTTCACCTTTAAGCAGATAACAGTGCGTCAAATGACTATGACCTATTCTTATACGGGTTAAAACTGACTCTTCTCTACGGTTAATTCTAGTAGCACCTTTAGTTTTGCCTAGAACGGGCTTAATTTCATGTAGTTTATTAAAAATATTTTCGTTCCAGCGTGATTGCCACTTAGAACGTAAAAAAACAGTAATATATTTCTTAAATTCTGTATAAGGTATAAACATATTTATTGGCCGCTTATCCAATGCTGCCTTGGCAGCTTGGTCCGCAGCCTCATTTCCAAGGATTCCAATATGACTGGGAATCCAGTAAAAACGAATCTCTTTATTTTCCTCAGTACAGAGTTTATGATACCGTTCAAGGATATTTAAAATAAATGGATTTTTCCAATCCTTGGCTTTTAATGCTTGTAAAGAAGACAAAGAATCAGAAAATATTAAAAATTTCCGATGTGGAGAAGTCTCCACATGATCTAAAGCTAGGTATAAAGCATGAAGTTCTGCTGAATAAATAGATGATTTATTTGGCAGACGTTCTGAATAAATATGATTGCCCTTAACAGCAGCTGCAGCAGCCTTGTCATCATCAAACGATCCATCAGTGTATATACACTGATATCCAGTGAAGATAGATTTTATTTCATTATATCTATTTATATACAGGGATGGATCGGTTGAGTATTTCTTTAATTCCGTCATGGCTAAATTAATATTTAAAGTTTCATAGGTCCATGGAGGTGTTTCTGGATATTGAAATTTAGCTATTTGATTCGGATTTAAATTTAAGGATTGTAAAGATTCCTTGATGCGAATGCCAAAAGTCGGTATTGTATTTGGTTTATTTTCAAAAAGATCAACATAATTTGGATTGAATATAATATCATGTGCAGGATTGTCTGGACAAGCTGCAATTTTTGCAGCATACTGAAGGGCAAGCTTTTCTCTTCTTAAATCAAGAGGCAGTTCATCTGCCTCAATTGCCAAGCTATCTGCAGGTGATGTACGAAATGCACCAAGGCATAATCTTAAACCTTGATTTTGTATAGGATCAAGCATTTTAATATAAGATGGGCGTGCTGATCCATATATCATACACCCATAATCAAGCTTAGAACGTACCAGCGCTCTGTATAATTGCAATAAAATATTGCGGTCCCCTCCCCAATCGGTATGGGCAAGAACCCGTAATAAATCCAATGCCTTCTGGCATTTCTTTTTAACGTATTTAATGTGAGGAATAAAAGATAATCTCCTGTCAAAAATAAGTCCAAGAAACTTGGTTTCTTCGACAACAGGTATCCGAGTTTGGCCTAAATAAAGATCAGGATCTGGGTGAACCTTCCGTTTTTTACAAAAGTGCATACACACAGTTTTCTTTAAAGAAAACTTAAATCCGTTATGATCAGCCCATTCTTGTAATCTATTTAAGTGTTGTTGGAGCTGTCGTTCTATTGTATGCATGCTTGTGGACCTGTAGCTTAAGTTGAAATCATCAACAAAAAGTGAGCAATCTGCTCCAGGTCTCATACAATCAACAATGCTGTTAATTTTAATAATAAAAAGGGTGACTGATAATATACTTCCCTGTGGAACACCCATTTCCTGATCAAAAGCATCAGAAAGTGATGAACCAACTCGGACCCTGAAATGTCTATTTGACAAAAAATATTGAATAAAAAGGGGTAAACGACCCCTTAATCCCATATCATATAAATCGCTCATTATTCCAAATTTCCATGCAGTATCGTACGCTTTCTCTAAATCAAAGAAAATGCTAACCACATGCTCACCTTTTAAAAAACCCTCTCTTATAAATGTCTCTAAACGTACCAGGTGGTCAATGGTACTTCGAGTTTTTCTAAAGCCACTCTGTGCAACAGAAATATAAGCTGCAGTTTCTAAAAACCAAACTAAACGCTCATTAATCATTCGCTCCATTGTTTTACAGATACAACTGGTTAAAGCAATGGGGGCGATAATTATTTGAATCTGAGGAGTCTTTGCCAGGCTTAGGAATGGGAATAATAGTGGCTTCACTCCATGAAGGAGGAAAATCACCAATTTCCCAAATGTTATTAAAAATATTTAAAAGATGCCCAAGTGATTGATCAGGGAGGTGTTTAAGGATTTGGTAGTGAATTTGATCAGGCCCAGGAGCGGTATCATGAGATTTATCCAAAGCAAGTTTTAAATCTTCTATTGTAAATGATTTATTATATTGTTCCGAGTTATGAGATATAAAATTTAGTTGGTTTCTTTCTTTTCTATTTTTTATTTGTTGAAATTTTGCAGAATAATTATTGGATGAGGAATTCTTGGAAATTGTTTGACCTATTGTGTTACCTATTTCAGTGGGATTTGTAATTAATTGGCCATTATGAGTTAGATGTTTGATCCTTGCTCCACCTCCCTTCCCCGAAATTTTACGCACCATATCCCAGCATTTTTTAATCGGTGTACGCGTATTTAATTTGGAAACATAATCCTTCCAACTTTTTCTTTTGCTTATTTTAATAATATAACGGGCTTTAGCTCTTTTTACTCGAAATTGGTGCAAATTATATTGAGTTGGCTGTCGATTAAATTTTTTCAGAGCTTTTTTGCGCTCCTTGACAGCTTTTTTGCACTCATCATTAAACCAGGGTTTTTCTTTAATTTTAGAATTTGGCTTTGATTTGGGAATACACCCATCAGCAATATCATACAATGTATCTGTAAAAACTTGAAGAGGATCATCTACATTGTTAAAAAGTTCTGGAGTTATTCTATTGAAACAGGATGTTTGAAATTTTGCCCAATCGGCTTTATGAAATTTCCACTTGGGGATTCTTTCATCTGGTGGAGGAAAATGGTTATTTAAAATAATGGGGTAGTGATCACTACCCCATTGATCTTCCTCTACTTCCCAGGAATAGTCTAAAAATAAATTTGGAGTGCACATGGAGAGATCTATTGATGTTAAAGAGCCTGTAGCAGGATGTAAATAGGTTGGAGAATCGTCATTCCAAAGGCACAAACTATTGTTATTTAAGAAATCTTCTATTATACGTCCTTTGGCATCAGTATTGTTTCTGCCACCCCAAAGATAGTTGTGAGCATTAAAGTCACCAACTAGCATATACGGTTGTGGCAGCTGAGTTATTAAGTTATTTAAATCTGTAATATTTATTGGTTCACTTGGTGGCAAATATACTGAACATATTGTTAATGTATTGTGCAGGGTAATCCTGACTGCAGAAGCTTGTAAATTAGTATTTAATGTCACTTTACTTTGGGGTATACAGGATTTAACAAAAACAGAAACTCCGCCATGTGCTCGGTCCATTGCATCTATTGAACCAACTTTATTATAAGGTACATATCCCTTAAATGTTGTTGAGTTATCTTTAAAATTAGTTTCCTGTAAACAAATAACAGATGCATTATATTTTTGGGCTAATAACTCCAGTTCTGGTCTGTTTGCCTCAAATCCTCTACAATTCCATTGTATGATATTGCCGATAGCCATATTAAGAATAATGAGAAAAAATATATGATTCAGCATAATCACTTATTAAGTTTACGATTATGCTTTGAGTGCACAGGAGTAAAATTCATATCCGGAGGATCACCTGTGTCCATCCTTTCTAAGGATTTAGTTCTATTAATTTTACTTTTAACTTGATCTTTGATTTCTTTTTTGTCTGATTTGTGTCTATTGCTATTGATATTTGTATTACTGGATGATGTGGAGGGAGTTTGTGAAGAGGGTTTAGTGGATGTTGCTGTTGGTGGAGTTATAACTGGGATAGTGGATGTTGTAGTCTGAGTTGACGTTGCTGAAGATTTAGAGGTTTTCGTAAAAAAGGAATAATTTTTGTCATTGATTGGCCATGTTATTTCGGTTTGAATCGCTATTGATTTGGTTTCTTTCGTTTTTACAGTGCTAGCATAGGATGTCTTTGTTGTGTTCAAACTTTCAACTCGCTTCCGTGCCTCTGGAAAAGGTATATTTTCAGTGTGTCGTATTCGCTGAATTTCCTTCTCTTTTAAAAAGGAAGGACAATTCCGCGAATACGATGGATGATTTCCTTGGCAATTGACACATTTAATCATATTTGAAGAACAGTCGTCTCCACTGTGCTGAGCGGTACATTTTGGACATGTTACATCACCTTTACATCGATCAGATCCATGTCCATACCTCTGACACTTGAAGCAGCGCAGAGGGTTTGGAATAAATACATCAACTCTAACGTTCAAATATCCAGCCTTAATAGATGTTGGGAGCTGCGCTGCTTCAAATGTAAGAATAAACGTATTGATAGGAATTTTGACACCATCCTTTTTTATAAATATCCGCTTACATTGCACAACATCCTGGTCTTTGAGCTCATCCACTATCTCCTCCTCAGAAACTCCCGCTAAATCTGGGCATCTGATTACTCCTTTTTTATTGTTGAGAGTTTTGTGAGCTGTTATAATAACAGGAACTGTGGCCAACATTCGGCATCGTAGTAGATTGTCCGCATGGCTTTTCCGCTCAACCTCAATCAATAATTTATTTCCCATCTTTTTAACGGTTTTTGGTACCCCGGCAATGCCTTGTATCCCCTTTGCAATTGCAAAGGGGGACATTTTTGCCAGGGTATGTTCAGCATCAGAACTTTCCGCAATTAAAAATCTAGGCCATTTTTCTATTTTGTTTGAATCATCGTCGCTGTCTATGTCATTCCTTGGTCGTTTTTGTTTGTTTTGCGCCATGTGTGTTTTTTAATATTTCATCAGTTAGGTCCCCTACCCACCACGGAGCCCAACAAGGGGACGCCTTTCTGGGCCGGTAACTCCAAGCCCTGACGCCATGAGGATACCCAACATGACATACTCTAAGAATAAAAACTCCACCCTTTCGGATTTTATTTATATCCCTCGATTGACCCAATCAGCAGTAATCTCCTTTCAGCAAATATTTATCAAAAAATTTAAAATTATTCCTAAATTTCAAACACTGAAATTATCATTAATAAAAATCAAATAGCCAGAATATATCAAAGGAAATATACCACAAGCCGGTTAAATCAGATCCAGGCCTAATCTGATCTGCCTGTCTGGTGAACATTTGGATCCAAGACAGGCGTGTTGCAACTGGACCGGTATTACTGCCAAACCAGCCCAGTGCTCAGCCCGTCAGGATTCCATATCCTACCCGACACAGGTCGCATCCCACGGCAAACAGGACGCCCCTTTAGTCGCCTTTTACGACATGCTGGGGGGCAGTGGGGCTATTCTTTAATCCCCGCACCCACAGGGGAGTCTGAAAAAAACTAATGAAGAGGGAGAAGAAAAAGAATTAATATCAAGCAATGAAAATAAAGTCGATGGAGGTGAGTTTGATAAGGAACAGGAAGGAGAATACAGTCAAAATATTAAACATAAAACAAATTTTAGCAACAACTCGAAACAGAGGAGGGATTCCAAGACGCCTATTCTCAAATTTCCTCCCCCTGGTCAACCTAAAAAGAAAAGGAAAGTGCTCAACAGGGTTAGGGGGAGGGAGAAAGGTTTTAAACCAGAGAATTGGACACAATTAAAATGACTTCACAGAAAGAGGTGGAAGCCTTTTTGCGGAAGATATATTATGATCCGAGTAATCCTGCTAGTTTTTCTAGTCCAGACAATATTTTTAAGTATGTAGAGAGTAATGAATGAATGAATGAATGAATGGTTGCTTAGAGGCACATCAACCACTAAGGTTATTTAGTGCCTAAAAATGGTAAAAATTAATGAATGAATGGTTTCACATTAACACAATAAAGTGCCAAAACAGTAAAAATAGAAACGTTATATTGACTAGAAACAAAATGTAAATGTTAATACAATATGTAGATAACACAAGAATTTATCAACTGTGAACAGCATTTATATAATATCAATCAAATATAATAAATATGGATGATTTGTTTAAAAAACTTTATCAGTATGATGTTTTGCAGTTCTTGATAAATAAGTCAATGACATTAATAAACAAAAGCTCTGCCCTTAAAACTGATTATAAAGTCCTATGTGAGTTAAAAACGATACTATCACAGAAGTATCTACAGTATCAAATAACGTATGTAAATCTTGTACATTAAAATATTGAGTTCTTATAATATCAAAATCGATACACTCAATTAAAATATGTTTAATAGTCAAAGCCCTTTGACAACCAATACATTCCGGTTGATCTTCACCTTTAAGCAGATAACAGTGCGTCAAATGACTATGACCTATTCTTATACGGGTTAAAACTGACTCTTCTCTACGGTTAATTCTAATAGCACCTTTAGTTTTGCCTAAAATGGGCTTAATTTCATGTAATTTATTAAAAATAGCTTCGTTCCAGCGTAATTGCCATTTAGAACGTAAAAAAACAGTAATATATTTCTTAAATTCTGTATAAGGTATTAGCATATTTATTGGCCGCTTATCCAATGCTGCCTTGGCAGCTTGGTCCGCAGCCTCATTTCCAAGGATTCCAATATGACTGGGAATCCAGTAAAAACGAATCTCTTTATTTTCCTCAGTACAGAGTTTATGATACCGTTCAAGGATATTTAAAATAAATGGATTTTTCCAATCCTTGGCTTTCAATGCTTGTAAACAAGACAAAGAATCAGAAAATATTAAAAATTTCCGATGTGGAGACGTCTCCACATGATCTAAAGCTAGGTATAAAGCATGAAGTTCTGCAGAATAAATAGATGATTTATTTGGCAGACGTTCTGAATAAATATGATTGCCCTTAACAGCAGCTGCAGCAGCCTTGTCATCATCAAACGATCCATCAGTGTATATACACTGATATCCAGTGAAGATAGATTTTAGTTCATTATATCTATTTATATACAGGGATGGATCGGTTGAGTATTTCTTTAATTCCGTCATGGCTAAATTAATATTTAAAGTTTCATAGGTCCATGGAGGTGTTTCTGGATATTGAAATTTAGCTATTTGATTCGGATTTAAATTTAAGGATTGTAAAGATTCCTTGATGCGAAGGCCAAAAGTTGGTATTGTATTTGGTTTATTTTCAAAAAGATCAACATAATTTGGATTGAATATAATATCATGTGCAGGATTGTCTGGACAAGCTGCAATTTTTGCAGCATACTGAAGGGCAAGCTTTTCTCTTCTTAAATCAAGAGGCAGTTCATCTGCCTCAACTGCCAAGCTATCTGCAGGCGAGGTACGAAATGCACCAAGGCATAATCTTAACCCTTGATTTTGTACAGGATCAAGCATTTTAATATAAGATGGGCGTGCTGATCCATATATCATACACCCATAATCAAGCTTAGAACGTACCAGCGCTCTGTATAATTGCAATAAAATATTGCGGTCCCCTCCCCAATCGGTATGGGCAAGAACCCGTAATAAATCTAATGCCTTCTGGCATTTCTTTTTAACGTATTTAATGTGAGGAATAAAAGATAATTTCCTGTCAAAAATAAGTCCAAGAAACTTGGTTTCTTCGACAACAGGTATCCGAGTTTGACCTAAATAAAGATCAGGATCTGGGTGAACCTTCCATTTTTTACAAAAGTGCATACACACAGTTTTCTTTAAAGAAAACTTAAATCCATTATGATCAGCCCATTCTTTTAATCTATTTAAGTGTTGTTGGAGCTGTCGTTCTATTGTATGCATGCTTGTGGACCTGTAGCTTAAGTTGAAATCATCAACAAAAAGTGAGCAATCTGCTCCAGGCCTCATACAATCAACAATGCTGTTAATTTTAATAATAAAAAGGGTCACTGACAATATACTTCCCTGTGGAACACCCATTTCCTGATCAAAAGCATCAGAGAGTGATGCACCCACTCGAACTTTAAAATGTCTGTTTGATAGAAAATTTTGAATAAAAAGGGGTAAATGACCCCTTAATCCCATATCATATAAATCGCTCATTATCCCATATTTCCATGTGGTGTCATATGCCTTTTCTAAATCAAAGAAAATACTCACCACATGCTCACCTTTTATAAAACCCTCTCTTATAAATGTCTCTAAACATACCAGATGGTCAATGGTACTTCGAGTTTTTCTAAAGCCACTTTGTGCAACAGAAATATAAGCTGCAGTTTCCAAAAACCAAACTAAACGCTCGTTAATCATTCGTTCCATTGATTTACAAATACAACTTGTTAAAGCAATGGGACGATAATTATTTGAATCTGATGAATCTTTGCCAGGTTTGGGAATGGGAATGATAGTGGCTTCCCTCCATGAAGGAGGAAAATCACCGCTTTCCCAAATTGTATTAAAAATATCTAAAAGATGCCCAAGTGATTGGTCAGGGAGATGTTTAAGGATTTGGTAGTGAATTTGATCAGGTCCAGGAGCAGTATCATGAGATTTATCCAAAGCAAGTTTCAAATCTTCTATTGTAAATGATTTATTATATACTTCCAAGTTATGGGATATAAAATTTAGTTGGTTTCTTTCTTTTCTAGTTTTTATTTGTTGAAATTTGGCAGAATAATTATTGGATGAGGAATTTTTGGAAATGGTTTGACCTATTGTGTTACCTATTTCGGTGGGATTTGTAATTAATTGGCCATTATGATTTAGATGTTTGATCCTTGCTCCACCTCCCTTCCCAGTAATTTTACGCACCATATCCCAGCATTTCTTAATTGGTGAACGTGTATTTAATTTAGAAACATAATCTTTCCAGCTTTTTCTTTTGCTTATTTTAATAATGTAAAGGGCTTTAGCTCTCTTTATACGAAACTGGTGCAAATTATATTGAGTTGGCTGTCGATTAAATTTTTTCAGAGCTTTTTTGCGCTCCTTGACAGCTTTTTTGCACTCATCATTAAACCAGGGTTTTTCTTTAATTTTGGAATTTGACTTTGATTTGGGAATACACCCATCAGCAATATCATACAATGTGTCTGTAAAAACTTGAAGAGGATCATCTACATTTATAAAAATTTCTGGAGTTATTCTATTAAAACAGGATGTTTGGAATTTTGCCCAATCGGCTTTATGAAACTTCCACTTGGGGATTCGTTCGTCTGGTGGAGGAAAATGGTTATTTAGAACAATGGGGTAATGATCACTACCCCATTGATCTTCCTCTACTTCCCAGGAATAATCTAAAAATAAATTTGGAGTGCACATGGAGAGATCTATTGATGTTAAAGAGCCTGTAGCAGGATGTAAATATGTCGGGGAATCGTCATTCCAAAGACACAAACTATTATTATTTAAAAAATCTTCTATTATACGCCCTTTGGCATCTGTATTTTTTCTGCCACCCCAAAGATAGTTGTGAGCATTAAAGTCACCAACTAACATATATGGCTGTGGCAACTGGGTTATCAAATTATTTAAATCTGTAATATTAACTGGCTCACTAGGTGGTAAATATATTGAACATATAGTTAATGTATTGTGCAGGGTAACCCTAACAGCAGAAGCCTGTAGATGAGTATTTAATGTTACTTTACTTTGGGGGATACAGGATTTAACAAAAATAGAAACTCCGCCATGTGCTCGGTCCATAATATCAATTGAACCGACTTTATTATAAATCACATATCCCTTAAATGTTGTGGAATTATCTTTGAATTTAGTTTCTTGTAAACAAATTACCGATGCATTATATTTTTGGGCTAATAACTCCAGTTCTGGCCTGTTTGCATCAAATCCTCTACAATTCCATTGTATGATATTGCCGATAGCCATTTTAAGAATAATGAGAAAAAATATATGATTCAGCATAATCACTTATTAAGTTTACGATTATGCTTTGAGTGCACAGGAGTAAAATTCACATCTGAAGGATCACCTGTGTCCATCCTTTCCAAGGATTTACTTCTATTTATCTTACTTTTTACTTGATCTTTGCTTTCTTTTTTGTCTGATTTATGTATTGGTCTATTATTATTGATACTTTTATTATTGGATGATGTTGAGGGAGTTTGTGAAGAGGGTTTAGTGGATGTTGCTGTTGGTTGAGGTATTACTGGGATAGTGGATGTCGTGGTCTGAGTAGATGTAGCTGAAGATTTTGAGGTTTTTGTGAAAAAGGAATAATTTTTGTCATCGATTGGCCATGTAATTTCGGTTTGAATTGCTATTGATTTTGTTTCTTTAGTTTTTACAGAGCTGGCATAAGATGCCTTTGATGTGTTATAACTTTCTACTCGCTTCCGTGCCTCTGGAAAAGATATATTTTCAGTGTGTCGTATTCGCTGAATTTCCTTCTCTTTTAAAAAGGAAGGACAATTCCGCGAATACGATGGATGATTGCCTTGGCAATTGACACATTTTATTATATTTGAAGAACAATCGTCTCCACTGTGCTGAGCGGTACATTTTGGACACGTTTCATTACCTTTACATCGATCAGATCCATGTCCATACCTCTGACACTTGAAGCAGCGCAGAGGGTTTGGAATAAATACATCAACTCTAACGTTCAAATATCCAACTTTAATAGATGTTGGAAGCTGCGCTGCTTCAAATGTCAGAATAAACGTATTGATTGGAATTTTGACACCGTCCTTTTTTATAAATATCCGCTTGCATTGAACAACATCCTGGTCTTTGAGCTCATCCACTATCTCCTCCTCAGAAACTCCCACTAAATCTGGGCATCTGATTACTCCTTTTTTATTGTTGAGAGTTTTGTGAGCTGTTATAATAACAGGAACTGTGGCCAACATTCGGCATCGTAGTAGATTGTCCGCATGGCTTTTCCGCTCAACCTCAATCAATAATTTATTTCCCATCTTTTTAACGGTTTTTGGTACCCCGGCAATGCCTTGTATCCCCTTTGCAATTGCAAAGGGGGACATTTTTGCCAGGGTATGTTCAGCATCAGAACTTTCCGCAATTAAAAATCTAGGCCATTTTTCTATTTTGTTTGAATCATCGTCGCTGTCTATGTCATTCCTTGGTCGTTTTTGTTTGTTTTGCGCCATGTGTGTTTTTTTATATTTCATCAGTTAGGTCCCCTACCCACCACGGAGCCCAACAAGGGGACGCCTTTCTGGGCCGGTAACTCCAAGCCCTGACGCCATGAGGATACCCAACATGACATACTCTAAGAATAAAAACTCCACCCTTTCGGATTTTATTTATATCCCTCGATTGACCCAATCAGCAGTAATCTCCTTTCAGCAAATATTTATCAAAAAATTTAAAATTATTCCTAAATTTCAAACACTGAAATTATCATTAATAAAAATCAAATAGCCAGAATATATCAAAGGAAATATACCACAAGCCGGTTAAATCAGATCCAGGCCTAATCTGATCTGCCTGTCTGGTGAACATTTGGATCCAAGACAGGCGTGTTGCAACTGGACCGGTATTACTGCCAAACCAGCCCAGTGCTCAGCCCGTCAGGATTCCATATCCTACCCGACACAGGTCGCATCCCACGGCAAACAGGACGCCCCTTTAGTCGCCTTTTACGACATGCTGGGGGGCAGTGGGGCTATTCTTTAATCCCCGCACCCACAGGGGAGTCTGAAAAAACTAATGAAGAGGGAGAAGAAAAAGAATTAATATCAAGCAATGAAAATAAAGTCGATGGAGGTGAGTTTGATAAGGAACAGGAAGGAGAATACAGTCAAAATATTAAACATAAAACAAATTTTAGCAACAACTCGAAACAGAGGAGGGATTCCAAGACGCCTATTCTCAAATTTCCTCCCCCTGGTCAACCTAAAAAGAAAAGGAAAGTGCTCAACAGGGTTAGGGGGAGGGAGAAAGGTTTTAAACCAGAGAATTGGACACAATTAAAATGACTTCACAGAAAGAGGTGGAAGCCTTTTTGCGGAAGATATATTATGATCCGAGTAATCCTGCTAGTTTTTCTAGTCCAGACAATATTTTTAAGTATGTAGAGAGTAATTCTAATCTCACTATATCAAGAAAACAAATAAAGGATTTTTTAAGTAAACAACCAACATATATTGATCACAAACAAGTGAGAAATAATTTCCCCACAAGAGAGATTGTAACTATATCCCATATGCGGGTGGCGGGAGGAGCGGACGCGTTTTCTAGGAGCTGCGATTTCTAGGAAATTAAATCACCTTTCATCCTTCCAAAAAATACCTTCTCACAAGAAAATCATACCAAATCTCTGGAGTACCAACCTAAATATACCTTTTGTGAAAATTGGGATAAATTGTGTTGGACTTTAAGGCAAGAAATCTACTTGAACAGGACGAAAACAACGACAGCGTTGGATTGTATATATAAACCTATATATACCGGGCACGTATAAAACCTCCTAGGACTTATCATAATACAACCGTCGGTCTCAATATATTAAGTGTCGGTCTCGCTAAATCGATTTACCATTATATAATATCGTTTCCTGGAAGGTACCTGTTGAAACAGAAAATAAACATTAAGTTTCCTCCCGCCAAAACCAAAACTACAGTGTACACAAAGAACCCGAATTAAATATACCCCTCTGACCGCTTGTACGTTTCTACAAATTAGAATAGCGTATCAAGTAGATCATATTATTACACAAATTGGTAATTACTACAACTGTGTGTTAACAAAAATAAATATATTGAGTTCAACTATTCCTGGACACGCCAGTACTGATAAAGGTGTTCAAGGTGAGTTTATCAATTCTTACATTTCTCGTGACCATATTAGGCATATTGCTATAGTATATAAACCCTGACTACTGTGTGGCAATCATCGTCACCCGGTAGCAGTAGAAGCAGGAGGTTCCAGTTAACATTTCACCAAACCTGGGAAACAGTAGCACGCCTTGTGGTTTTAATCGGATTTTTATATACATACATTGGTTTTAATAATTATTTTATGCAAGCGTCGTTACTCGGGAGCAAGTGAAAGCCGGGTGACGATTATCGTGTCTCTGCGATCAGACAAGTAAGTAACGTAACATAATTATTACATTATTATTACATTATTATTATATCAAATATTAGTAGGTCTTTCTCTCCATATAGAGAATTGGTGTGTCTTATTCTTCCATATAAGAATTGAGGCAACGTTAAAGTACAAAAAACTTGCAAATTTTCTCCATATAGAAAATTTTAAGGGTATAACAAACTACTATTTATTTCTCTTCATATAGAGAATTGGTGTGTCTTATTCTTCCATATAAGAATTTAGGCAAGGCTAAAGTACAAAAATTTGCAAATTTTCTCCATATAGAAAATTTGAAGGGTATAGCAAGCAACTATATATTTCTCTCCACATAGAGAATTGGTGTGTCTTATTCTTCCATATAAGAATTCAGGCACCGTTAAATTACAGAAAATTTTGCAAATTTTCTCCATATAGAAAATTTGAAGGGTATAGCAAACAACTATATATTTCTCTCCATATAGAGAACTGGTGTGTCTTATTCTTCCATATAAGAATTAAGAAAACGTGATATATACAGTGTATTTCTATTGTGTGCCATATTCTTTCATATAGGAATTTGGTAAACTGTGTTAATTTCTCTCCATACAGAGAATCCATAAATAATACTTGTAAATCCTCCATATAGGATTTGTGTATTGGTCTCATTGTTTCATCGATTTTCTCCATATAGAAATTGATTTTCTCCATATAGAAAGTTAAATAGGATTAACTTCTCACACTTACTTATAGGGGTGAAAAGTCAGGTTCATTATAAACGCTATAAAAATAAGTATTGTTTGTAGCAACTCCTTCATATAGGGGCTGTACAAGTTGCATAATTATTTATAATACATAAGTCATTGAAAACAAATCGTGGTATATCACAGTTTATTAAAAATATATTACAATATTATTAGTTTGTCCACATACAGTGGAATATAGTGAGGGAACAAAAGCATATATATATAAAAAAACACATCATACAAAACTTGGTATGTTTTTATCATTTAAGCACAACATGGCTACAGCAGATCCGACAGTGGCGGACCCTGGTGGGGAGCTTGACATCACGGTTATTGAAAACCCCACCAAACCACAAAGGGGTACAGTTACAAGAAGTACCAGCAACAATGCGCCCGCAGGTCCTGCAAGTGGTAGTAGTACATCTTCGGCTACTCAGGGCAAGAAAGATAAGCTAATGGACAAAATCAAGAGTGAGAATGATGAGTTGAAAAACAAACTGAATAACTATAAGGCCAAGTTAAACGATGCACTAGATGAACTTAATTTTACAACACTGAAATTAAATGAATTAAAAGAAGAGTTGAACATTAAAGAAGTCAATATTGAAGTTCTATCGGAAAAACTTGAAGATGAAAGGGCTGAAAACAGGCTACTGACCTTAAGTCAGGATTCTCCACGAGGTGACGCCACCGGACCCAAAAGAACAAAGCCCAAGATTCTATGTTTGACTGAAAGTGCAAATGGTACTAAAATTAAGAAAATGGCTAGTGAGTACAGTGATGTACATATTTTTGTACCTGATGTCGGAGAAAATACATCTGCTATTCACTTAAAACACACAATCTCTAGTAAAGAGACAATAACCCGACTAAGGGAGTTTCATTGTATTATTGTAATTCTTGGGTCGCAGGACCTTGTAGATGGGGAAAGTGCATCTGAAGTATATAATAATAATAATAATAAAATTTGTATAGCGCTGATACCAGACAAGTCTGTTCATACCGCTGAGTTCAGGACATGCATCCTGAAGAGATGAGTTTTCAGCCTACTCTTAAACGAGGAGACTGACGTGCTTGTCCTAATATCAGTAGGCAAGGAATTCCATAGTCGTGGGCCTACAGATGAGAAGGCCCTGTCACCTATTGTCCTTAGCCTGGTTTTAGGTACCTGTAGGTGGGTGCCATCATTGGACCTTAGACAGCGTTCACCTTCTTTAATCAGGAGTAGATCCCGTAAGTAAGGCGGAGCCTTACCGTTAAGGGCTTTCCAGGTTAATAGGAGGATTTTAAAATCAATTCTCGCATGAACGGGAAGCCAATGCAGTTCCCTTAAATTTCCTGAAATGTGATCAAATTTCCTGATTTTTCCAACTACCCGTGCTGCAGAGTTTTGGAGGTATTGCAGCTTCCTGATGTCAGTTTTAGGAAGACCTGCCAGAAGACCATTACCATAGTCAAGGGTGGATGTAACAAAAGCATGGGTATGTGTTACCGCGGTCTTCTCGTCTAGACAATGTCTGATGGCCGCCAGGTTCCTGATGTGATAATAGCCCTTCTGACACATTTTCCTGATCTGGGCCTTCATGTCCATGTTGGAGTCAAATGTGATACCAAGGTCAACAACTGACTGACTAGGAGCAATATCAGAGTCACCCACTTTGATTGTGGATGGGATACTGCTATGGGTGGTAGTACTGTATCTGTCAGTACATATGAGCATCTCTGTCTTTCCATCATTTATCTTCATCTTGTTTGATATGAGGAAATTTCTGACTTCCCTGACACACTCCTCCAATTTGTGTCTGCTCATATCCACATGATGGGGAGAGGCGTGGTCCATAGGGATGTATATCTGAGTGTTCAAATCAAATCAGTATTATATTACAGAAGGTTGCATCAAAAGTATATATGAAGGTATATTGTCAGTAATGAAAGTACTACTGGATGAAACTCATGCACAGGTTATACTATGTACCACCCCTCCTAGCAGGGTCAAGTCAAATGAATTTACCCAACTTAACAAGAAAATACAAAACTTTAAGATAACAGAACAAAACAAAGGCAAATTGCAGGTTACAACTTTTAGAAAATCTTTTGAACGTTTTCTTAGGGCATACACGATGATTGACGATGGCTATCTGATGACTGACATCGGTGCAAAGGCGTTCGTTGACTTCATAATGCCAATGATATACGTTGACATCACTCAGGATCTGAATGACTTTCCGCCTGAGTCCCACTCTACTTCTTCAGAGTTGGGTGAAATAGAGTCCAAAATCATATCTGAACTTTTAAAGTCTGATGTAAATTTAGTGAAAGAAATTCCATCTGAAAAGATGGGGGTTATTATAGGTAATAAAGGTTCAACTGTCAAAAACATACAGCATCATTCCTCAGCAAAACTGAGGAAAATCACGTGGAACCACTCTGAGAACATAAAGTCTCAGAACCCGGATGATATGGGTCAAGGTATGGTTATTATGGGTAGTCCCCTACAAATGACCATGGCATTAGAGGCTATTGACTGCATCATTACTGATAGCACAACTAAGATTGCACCAATTAGACATGAGACAAGGGGCATATGCAATAATTTCGCCAAAACAGGTCAGTGCAGCTACGGTGTAAGATGCATTTTTGAGCACGTGCCAGGGAGTAAAAAGATGAAATTTAATGAATGATGGTGTTTAGGGGGTAAGGGTCAAAATTTGAAATTTCAAAATGTGTTCAAATCAAATCAGTATTATATTACAGAAGGTTGCATTAAAACAAATGGCTATAGTCATTTAGGAGGTGATCTATTTTGTGATAAAAATAATATAAATATGTACTGTGATAAAAGACCCGCTGTTAAACATTTATGTCATCACAAAAATTGTGATATCTGTAGTATGCATGGAACTAGAACAATGTATGATGTCTATAATGATCGCATGGAAAATTTTAATTATGGACAAGCATGTCAAGATTTTAAAATAAATGTTTTTAACAAATAAAAAAATGACATTATTTATATGAAAACCATTAACAAAAGAATTAATTACATGCCTATCCCTTACCTCCATAGTCAAATATTGGGCAAACAGAATACAAGGTTATATCCATATAAAAATAAGAAACTCTACAGTGAAGTTGTAAAATGTAATAAACAAAATCATATATCATGTAAAACATTAAATCAAACAGTTAATCATGTCAAATCTACAAAAGGTATTCCCCAATCGGACACTCTTAATAAAAAGCGGCAACCAAAAAATGCGTTCCAAATATGGGCATTGCCAAGGTCACATGGTCAAAATGGCCACGCCCACAATAGGATGATACGTAAAAGTAAAATGGGTCTTACTTCATCGATAAACTCAATATCGCTTTCAAATCGATTTAGTTATCTTTCTGACAGTAACAAAATTGTAACTCAAAACTTTAATCGAACTGTAGATGGTCCTGAAATTAACAATTGCCTCTCAAAGTTTCGAAGCGAACGGACGTTGGCTCCGCCCTCCCTTAATCTGATTGGCCGCCATGGGGGGCAATCTGCTGGGGGTGAGTGGGGAATCCGAAAAAATGACGTCATGGGGTCAATGACCGGAGTTCTGGCAGAAGGTTGCATTAATCAAGATAAAATAGGTGGAATCAATGCAAATAATAACATAATTAATAATAAACCAATTAGAAATAACATTAGTTATGAAACAAATAAGGAACTAACAATTGCTACAGCAAAAGTACAAAGCATAGGAAACAAAGTAGAACTTCTAAATGTATACCTAAATAAAATAACGTTGATTCATTTTTTGTTACTGAAACTTGGATGAATGAGGCAAATGAAAAAATAATTAAAGGTAAAATCAAAGAAAATAATTATGATATTGAACACTCACCACGTATATTAAGATCTGGCGGCGGCTTGGCTGTTATCTACAGACCTGAAATTGACATAAAGAAAATTAATAACAGTCATAACTTATCAACTATGGAAATGATGGAAATTAATATCAAAACCAAAAACAAATTATGCACTTTTATTACCATTTACAGACCAGAACCCTCAGACAAAAATAAATACACTTATACTGAGTTTTTTGAAGAATTTAGTGATTTGCTTAGTTACTATTCTACATATACGCATGAGGTACTTTTCGTTGGGGACTATAATTTCCATATGAATAAACCAGAGAGGCCAAATGTGATTAAATTTAATGACATCCTAGATTTATTCAATTTAAAAAATCATGTGACTGAACCAACACATATATTAGGAAATACACTTGATTTGTTAATCACAAATATAAATAGTAATTTAATAAAGGATCACAATGTTGATGAGAAAATATCTGATCATAATATTATTAAACTCACTTTAAATCTTCAAACTAGAATAAAGAACAAGAAAAAGGTATCATACAGAAGTTACAAAAAAATGAACATTAAAAGTTTTATAACTGACGTTGAAGAGAAATTTGGTGATAATAAATCATATGATGAAAAGGACCTGAATGCCTTTTTAACTGAATATAACAAACTAACAAGTATACTTGATAAACATGCACCAATCATAGAAAAAACCATAACCAATAGGAAACCAGCTCCGTGGTTATCTGATGAGATCAGAAATGAAAAAAGGAAAAAAAAGGAAACTTGAAAGAAAACATGATAAAAGTCGTCTTTCCTCTGATAAAATTCAATATCAACTACAGCGAAATAAATATAACAATATGATTAAGGATTCTAGAAACAGTTATTATGCAGGAATAATAAATACAAATAAATCGGATCCAAAAAGGCTGTTCAAAATACTAAATAAATTACTACACACTAAAGAGGACACCCCCTTCCCCAGCCATAAGGATGGCAAAGAGTTGGCATCAGAATTTAATAATTTTTTTCTGGAAAAAATCTCGAACTTGAGGGAAAATATGGACAAAAATGATAAAATAACACCACCAATGATCGAAAAAGTGAAATTCAGTACTCACCTGGAAAAATTTGCACTATTGGATGATGCTGATGTATCAAAGTTAATCAAAGAATCAGCAAAGAAGTCGTGTGAACTAGATCCCATCCCAACCTGGCTTCTGGCTGAGTGTATGGGTCCCCTATTACCGCTAATAAAAGCAATTATAAATAAATCTATTTCGATGGGAAGCATGCCTGATGACTTAAAGATGGCCATCATTAGACCATTAATTAAGAAATTGGGTCTGGAATTGATAAAGAAAAATTACAGACCGGTATCTAATCTTGCCTATTTATCTAAATTAATAGAAAGGGCGATTGCTGCACAATTTGTTGGTCACCTCATTAAGAATGATATTCAATGTATATTTCAATCTGCATATAAGGAATTTCATAGTACTGAGACTGCACTGTTAAAGGTACAAAATGACATTTTAATGGATATCGATAATGGTAAAACGGTAATGTTAGTGTTACTTGATTTATCAGCGGCATTTGACACCATTGATCATAACATATTATTGAATAGACTGGAAAAAAGATGTGGTATTAGGGGCACAGCCTTACAGTGGTTTCGGTCATATCTAGCAAATAGAGAACAATGTGTAACAATTGATGGTAAGAGATCTGAAAATATGAAGATTAGTTATGGGGTTCCTCAGGGTTCTGTGCTGGGACCACTACTGTTCACAGCATATATGGAGCCTCTGTCTGACATTGTTGGGGAGTTTGGCCTCAAACATCACATCTATGCTGATGATACCCAATTATATATAACAATAGATCCAAAATCTGAAGAAGATAGAAATAGGTCTTGTAGGGAAATGGAAAAATGTATTAAATTAATAAGGAAATTTTTAATAGAAAATAAAATGAAGATAAATGATGAGAAAACAGAAATGCTTTTATGTGGTAAAAGCTGTGATTTCAGAAAAGACAATGTACCTAATGAAATCTTAGTAGGCGATACCAATATCACTAGATCAAAAACAGTTAAGGATCTAGGGGTTATTCTAGATCAGGAGTTATCAATGAAATCACAAATTAAAAAAATGTGCAAAAATGGCTATTTTCATGTTAGAAATTTAGCAAGCATTAGAAACTGTTTAGATGAGAAAACAGCAAACACTCTTGCTCACTCTTTTGTCACTTCTACACTTGACTATGGAAATTCACTTTTAGCAGGTTTACCAAAGTGTGAAATTGCCAAACTGCAAAAGTTGCAGAATGCTGCAGCAAGAGTAGTAGGTAAACTCAAAAAAAGGGATCACATTACACAAAAGCTTATGGACCTTCATTGGTTGCCAGTTGAAGCAAGGATTGACTTTAAAATTTCTCTGTTAACATGGAAGGTGCAAAATGGCTTTGCCCCTGAATACCTTGCCCAATTATTAACTGGTAAGAAATCAGATATGGGACTAAGATCAAACAATAAAAATGAATATATTATACCCAAGACTAATATGAAAACATATGGTGACAGGGCTTTCATGGTATATGCTCCGAAAAACTGGAATGCCCTGCCCCTTGAAGTGAAAAATTGTAAAACTATAGACAGTTTCAAGAAAAAACTAAAGACACATTTATTTAGGAAGCATTATCTCGGGACGCGCTTAGAGCAGACTTAGTCTGATACAGCGCTATATAAATTTTTATTATTATTATTATTATTAACTAGTGGAATTGGTTACATGTGGGAGGTTGATCTTGGCTTCATGTTAAGATATTCACAATATAATTCCAATTACAAATATATTCTTTTAGCTGTGGATAGTTTTTACAAATTTGCTCACACAAGACCTCTGAAATCAAAAAAACCTAATGAAGTTGTGAAGGCTTTTGAGGATATTTTTTCAATATCCCCTCACCCTGAACGCATACGATCAGACAGAGGCTCTGAGTTTACTTCGAATATGACCCAGAAAATGTTTAAAAAATATGACATACATCATTTTGTAACTAATAACCCTTTTAAAGCTTCAATTGCTGAGAGAACTTTGAAGACCATAAAAACAAGATTATATAAAGCAATGCAGGCGAGAAATAGTTATAAATGGGTAGATATACTTCCAAAAGTTACAAGCGCCTACAACGGGAGCTTCCATAGAACAATCCAAAGAAGTCCTGACTCTGTAAATGAAGGGAATGAGGTAGAGGTTTGGGAGGAAATGTATGAAATGAAACAAAGTGAGAAGAAGATCAATGGTAAGACAGAGGATCAAATAGGAGAATTAGATAAGAAAGAAAAAAACAGGCAAAGGTATGTGAAGGTGTATAAATATAAAATAGGGGATGCAGTTAAATTAGCTCATACCAGAAGAGTGTTTCAGAGGGAATATGAACAAAGATGGACTAAGGAAGTGTTTTTTATATCAGACAGGTTCTTGAAACAAAATATTGCTTTATATACAGTAAAAGATTATCAAAATGCTGCTGTGACAGGAACATTTCAATCTGAGGAGTTACAGAGAGTTACTGTAAATGATGACACTGAATATCTTATTGATAAAATACTTAAAACAAGAAAACGAAATGGGAAAAAGGAATATCTAGTTTCTTGGGTGGGGTATAATTCTTCTTTCAATACATGGGTCAGAAATACTGACATAAATTCAAATTTAAATAAATTAGTTGAATAATGCAATAGGTATTATGCTTGTCTCATTCAATTGAGGATGGAGTATAATGATGTCCTAGCACTCAATTATGAGCCCTTTGTAAAGCATTTTATGAAGCAAGCAAATGGTAAATCAGCTCCTGTTAATGAGAAAAGTAACTTGGTGGTTGTTAGAGCAAGGAAGGAAGGAAGTGGATCTGATAAGAATAAAGCAAAAGTTGAACTTGTATCTCCAGTCTCACAGAAAGTTGCGCAAGCAAAAGAAGAGGTGAATGAATGAATGAATGAATGGTTGCTTAGAGGCACATCAACCACTAAGGTTATTTAGTGCCTAAAAATGGTAAAAATGAATGAATGGTTTCACATTGACACAATAAAGTGCCAAAACAGTAAAAATAGAAACGTAATATTGACTAGAAACAAAATGTAAATGTTAATATAATATGTAGATAACACAAGAGTTTATCAACAGCATTTATATAATATCAATCAAATATAATAAATATGTATAATTTGTTTAAAAGACTTTATCAGTATGATGTTTTGCAGTTCTTGATAAATAAGTCAATGACATAAATAAACAAAAGCTCTGCCCTTAAAACTGATTATAAAGTCCTATGTGAGTTAAAAACGATACTATCACAGAAGTATCTACAGTATCAAATAACGTATGTAAATCTTGTACATTAAAATATTGAGTTCGAATAATATCAAAATCGATACACTCAATTAAAATATGTTTAATAGTCAAAGCCCTTTGACAACCAATACATTCCGGTTGATCTTCACCTTTAAGCAGATAACAGTGCGTCAAATGACTATGACCTATTCTTATACGGGTTAAAACTGACTCTTCTCTACGGTTAATTCTAATAGCACCTTTAGTTTTGCCAAGAACGGGCTTAATTTCATGTAATTTATTAAAAATAGCTTCGTTCCAGCGCAACTGCCATTTAGAACGTAAAAAAACAGTAATATATTTCTTAAACTCTGTATATGGAATAAGTGAATCTATTGGGCGTTTGTCCAATGCTGCTTTGGCAGCTTGGTCAGCGGCCTCATTTCCATGGATTCCAATGTGACTGGGGATCCAATAAAAGCGAATTTCTTTATTTTCATCTGTACAGAGTCTATGATACCGTTCGAGAATTTTGTAAATAAAGGGATTTTTCCAATCCTTTGCTTTCAATGCTTGTAAACAAGACAAAGAATCAGAAAAAATTAAAAATGTTTGGTGTGGAGAAGTCTCCACATGATCCAAAGCAAGGTACAAAGCATGTAGTTCTGCAGAAAAAATTGATGATTTATTTGGCAGACGTTCTGAATAAATATGATTGCCCTTAACAGCAGCTGCAGCAGCCTTCTCATCGTCAAATGATCCATCAGTGTATATACACTGATAGCCAGTGAAAATAGATTTAATTTCTTTATATCTATTTATATAAAGGGATGGATCTGTTGAGCATTTCTTTAATTCTGACATGGCTAAATTAATATTTAAAGTTGCATAGGTCCATGGAGGTGTTTCTGGATATTGAAATTTAGCTATTTGATTCGGATTTAAATTTAAGGATTGTAAAGATTCCTTGATGCGAATGCCAAAAGTTGGTATTGTATTTGGTTTATTTTCAAAAAGATCAACATAATTTGGATTGAATATAGCGTCATGTACAGGATTGTCTGGACAAGCAGCAATTTTTGCAGCATACTGAAGGGCAAGTTTTTCTCTTCTTAAATCAAGAGGCAGTTCATCTGCCTCTACTGCCAAGCTATCTGCAGGCGAGGTACGAAATGCACCAAGGCATAGTCTTAACCCTTGATTTTGTATAGGATCGAGCATTTTAATATACGATGGACGTGCTGATCCATATACCATACACCCATAATCAAGTTTGGAACGTACCAGCGCTCTATATAATTGTAATAAAACATTACGGTCCCCTCCCCAATCGGTATGGGCGAGAACCCGTAATAAATCTAATGCCTTCTGGCATTTCTTTTTTACATATTTAATATGAGGAATAAAAGATAATTTTCTATCAAATATAAGTCCAAGAAACTTGGTTTCTTCGACAACAGGGATTCGAGTTTGGCCAAGGTGTAGATCAGGATCTGGGTGAGCCTTCCACTTTTTACAAAAGTGCATACATACGGTCTTTTTCAAAGAAAACTTAAATCCATTGTTATCAGCCCATTCTTGTAATCTATTTAGGTGTTGTTGAAGCTGTCGTTCTATTGTATGCATGCTTGTGGACCTGTAGCTTAAGTTGAAATCATCAACAAAAAGTGAGCAATCTGCTCCAGGCCTCATACAATCTACAATGCTGTTAATTTTAATAATAAAAAGGGTCACTGATAATATACTACCCTGTGGAACACCCATTTCCTGATCAAAAGCATCAGAAAGTGATGCACCCACTCGAACTTTAAAATGTCTGTTTGATAGAAAATTTTGAATAAAAAGGGGTAAACGACCCCTTAATCCCATATCATATAAATCACTCATTATTCCATATTTCCATGTGGTGTCGTATGCTTTCTCTAAATCAAAAAATATACTAACCACATGTTCGCCTTTTATAAAACCCTCTCGTATAAACGTTTCTAAACGTACCAGATGGTCAACAGTACTTCGCGTTTTTCTAAAACCACTCTGTGCAACAGAAATATAAGCCGCAGTTTCTAAAAACCAAACTAAACGCTCGTTAATCATTCGTTCCGTTGATTTACAAATACAACTTGTTAACGCAATGGGACGATAATTATTTGAATCTGACGAGTCTTTGCCAGGTTTGGGAATAGGAATGATAGTGGCTTCACTCCATGAAGGAGGAAAATAACCACTTTCCCAAATATTATTAAAAATATCCAAAAGATGCCCAAGTGTTTGGTCAGGGAGGTGTTTGAGGATTTGATAGTGTATATGATCAGGTCCAGGAGCGGTATCATGGGATTTATCTAAAGCAAGTTTTAAATCTGATATTGTGAATGGCTTATTATATTGTTCCAAGTTATTAGATATGAAATTTAGTTGGTTTCTTTCTTTTCTATTTTTTATTTGTTGAAATTTGGCAGAATAATTATTGGATGAGGAATTCTTGGAAATTGTTTGACCTATTGTGTTACCTATTTCGGTGGGATTTGTAATTAATTGGCCATTATGATTTAGATGTTTGATCCTTGCTCCACCTCCCTTCCCAGTAATTTTACGCACCATATCCCAGCATTTTTTAATTGGTGAACGTGTATTTAATTTAGAAACGTAATCTTTCCAACTTTTTCTTTTGCTTATTTTAATAATATAACGGGCTTTAGCTCTTTTTATACGAAATTGGTGCAAATTATATTGAGTTGGCTGTCGATTAAATATTTTTAAAGCTTTTTTCCGCTCCTTGACAGCTTTTTTGCACTCATCATTAAACCAGGGTTTTTCTTTAATTTTAGAATTTGGCTTTGATTTGGGAATACACCCATCAGCAATATCATACAATGTATCCGTAAAAACTTGAAGAGGATCATTTACGTTGTTAAAAATTTCTGGAGTTATTTTATTAAAACAGGATGACTGAAATTTTGCCCAATCGGCTTGATGAAATTTCCACTTAGGGATTCGTTCGTCTAGTGGAGGAAAATGGTTATTTAAAATAATGGGGTAATGATCACTACCCCATTGATCTTCCTCTACTTCCCAGGAATAGTCTAAAAATAAATTTGGAGTGCACATGGAGAGATCTATTGATGTTAAAGAGCCTGTAGCAGGATGTAAATATGTTGGAGAATCGTTATTCCAAAGGCACAAACTATTGTTATTTAAGAAATCTTCTATTATACGTCCTTTGGCATCAGTATTATTTCTGCCACCCCAAAGATAGTTGTGAGCATTAAAGTCACCAACTAACATATATGGTTGTGGCAGCTGGGTTATTAAATTATTTAAATCTGCAATATTAACTGGCTCACTAGGTGGTAAATATATTGAACATATAGTTAATGTATTGTGCAGGGTAACCCTGACTGCAGAAGCTTGTAAATTAGTATTTAATGTTACTTTACTTTGGGGTATACAGGATTTAACAAAAACAGAAACTCCACCATGTGCTCGGTCCATAATGTCAATTGAACCGACTTTATTATAAATCACATATCCCTTAAATGTTGTGGAATCATCTTTGAATTTAGTTTCTTGTAAACAAATTACAGATGCATTATATATCTGGGCTAATAACTCCAGTTCTGGCCTGTTTGCCTCAAATCCTCTACAATTCCATTGTATGATATTGCTGATAGCCATATTAAAAATAATGAGTATAAATATAGGATTTAACATAATCATTTGTTAGGTTTACGATTATGTTTTGACTGAACAGGTGTAAAATGTATATCAGAAGGATCACCTGTATCCATCCTTTCTAAGGATTTAGTTCTATTTATTTTACTTTTGCTTTGGTCTTTGATTTCTTTTTTGTCTGATTTATTAACTGGTCTATTGGTATTTACGTTTTTATTACTAGATGATGTGGAGGGAGTCTGTGAAGAGGTTTTAGTCGATGTTATTGTTGGTGTTATTGTTGGTAGAGCTATTGCTGGGGTAGTGGATGCAGGAGTCTGAGTAGATGTTGCCGAAGATTTGGAAGTTTTTGTGAAAAAGGAATAATTTTTGTCATTAATTGGCCATGTAATTTCAGTCTGAATTGCTATTGATTTAGTCTCTTTGTTCTTTAAAGTGCTAGCATAGGATGATTTTGTTGTGTTGAATGATTCTACACGCTTACGTGCCTCTGGAAAAGATATGTTTTCTGTGTGTCGTATTCGCTGAATTTCCTTCTCTTTTAAAAAAGAAGGACAATTCCGAGAATATGATGGGTGATCGCCTTCACAATTCACACATTTGACATTTTTTGATAAACAATCTTCTCCATTATGTTGGGCAGTACACTTTGGGCATGTTACATTCCCTTTACATCTGTCAGATCCATGTCCATATCTCTGACACTTGAAGCAGCGCAGAGGGTTTGGAATAAAAACATCAACTCTGACGTTTAAATATCCAACCTTAATAGATGTTGGAAGCTGCGCCGCTTCAAATGTCAGGATGAATGTATTTATTGGAACTTTTGTGCCATCCTTTTTAATATAAATTCTCTTGCAATGGACGACATCCTGATCTTTCAATTCATTGGCTATTTCTTCTTCGGAAACTCCCGCTAAGTCGGGGCATCTGATAACACCTTTCTTGTTATTTAGGGTTTTATGGGCCGTTATTGAAACTGGGACTGTGGCCAACATTCGGCATCTTAGGAGATTTTCCGCATGGCTTTTTCTTTCCACCTCAATCAACAGACGACTTCCCATTTTTTTCACTGTTTTGGGGACCCCGGCAATGCCTTGTATCCCCTTTGCAATTGCAAAGGGGGACATTTTTGCCAGGGTATGTTCACTGTCTAAACTTTCTGCCACCAAAAATCTGGGCCATTTTTCTTTAATTGAATCATCATCGCTGTCAGTTTCATTCCTTGGTCTTTTTTGTTTTTGTGCCATATGTGTTATGTTATTTTTCATCAGCTAGGTCCCCTACCCACCACGGAGCCCAACAAGGGGACGCCTTTCTGGGCCGGTAACTCCAAGCCCTGACGCCTTGAGGATACCCAACATGACATACTCTTAGAATAAAAACTCCATCCTTTCGAATCTTATTTTTATCCCTCGATTGACCCAATCAGCAGTAATCTCCTTTCAGCAAATATTTATGAAATTTTTTTAAGAATTATTCCTAAATTTCAAACATATACATTATCATTAATAAAAATCAAATATCCAGAATATAAGGAAATATACTACAAGCCGGTTAAATCAGATCCAGGCCTAATCTGATCTGCCTGTCTGGTGAACATTTGGATCCAAGACAGGCGTGTTGCAACTGGACCGGTATTACTGCCAAACCAGCCCAGTGCTCAGCCCGTCAGGATTCCATATCCTCCCCGACACAGGTCGCATCCCACGGCAAACAGGACGCCCCTTTAGTCGCCTTTTACGACATGCTGGGGGGCAGTGGGGCTATTCTTTAATCCCCGCACCCACAGGGGAGAAAAGAAGAGGTGAAAACAGAAGCGGAAGGTGGTGTTACGAAGATAGCAGAGATTAAAGCACCTGAGCTATTTAAGAAATCTTCGGGGAAAAGAAAACAGAAGGCAAAGGGAGACTCAAAAAAAAAACAAGTCAAAAAAGGAATTGTAGAAGACATATTTTCAAGGAAAAGATGAGTGACACAGAGGAATTCATTGAATTTGGTTATACACCTGAATTAAGCATATTTCAACCTTCTTTGATTGATACCGGAATTCAAAAGATGAGATGGATCCCATATAAACCTGTTTCACAACTGGATAGAGGGATTGAATTTGTAATAAACAATAACTCCTCAGCATATTTGGATTTATCAAGGAGTGTTCTACATCTACAGCTACAGGTTCTGCAGGGAGATGAATCCCCTCTCCCACCTCTCCCTCCAGGGTTGGATGTTCCCGATGCTGCAGGTAATAGAATATGTCTTTACAATGTTAAAATATTCATCTCTTAATTCATATTACTATTCCATTAAATATCAATAATGTTTACTAATTTAGATTATTTTTTAATTTATTAAAGCTGTTGGACCTGTGAACCTTTTCCATTCATCTCTCTTCCACCAAGTAAGTCCCAATCATTAGCATTTATCATTTTATCAAATGAATGAATGAATGGTGCTTAGAGGCACATCAACCGCTAAGGTTATTTAGTGCCTAAAAATGGTAAAAATGAATGAATGGTTTCACATTAACACAATAAAGTGCCAAAACAGTAAAAATAGAAACGTAATATTGACTAGAAACAAAATGTAAATGTTAATACAATATGTAGATAACACAAGGATTTATCAACAGCATTTATATAATATCAATCAAATATAATAAATATGTATAATTTGTTTAAAAGACTTTATCAGTATGATGTTTTGCAGTTCTTGATAAATAAGTCAATGACATAAATAAACAAAAGCTCTGCCCTTAAAACTGATTATAAAGTCCTATGTGAGTTAAAAACGATACTATCACAGAAGTATCTACAGTATCAAATAACGTATGTAAATCTTGTACATTAAAATATTGAGTTCTTATAATATCAAAATCGATACACTCAATTAAAATATGTTTAATAGTCAAAGCCCTTTGACAACCAATACATTCTGGTTGATCTTCACCTTTAAGCAGATAACAGTGAGTCAAATGACTATGACCTATTCTTATACGGGTTAAAACTGACTCTTCTCTACGGTTAATTCTAATAGCACCTTTAGTTTTGCCTAGAACGGGCTTAATTTCATGTAGTTTATTAAAAATAGCTTCGTTCCAGCGTGATTGCCACTTAGAACGTAAAAAAACAGTAATATATTTCTTAAATTCTGTATAAGGTATAAACATATTTATTGGCCGCTTATCCAATGCTGCCTTGGCAGCTTGGTCCGCAGCCTCATTTCCAAGGATTCCAATATGACTGGGAATCCAGTAAAAACGAATCTCTTTATTTTCCTCAGTACAGAGTTTATGATACCGTTCAAGGATATTTAAAATAAATGGATTTTTCCAATCCTTGGCTTTTAATGCTTGTAAACAAGACAAAGAATCAGAAAATATTAAAAATTTCTGATGTGGAGAAGTCTCCACATGATCTAAAGCTAGGTATAAAGCATGAAGTTCTGCAGAATAAATAGATGATTTATTTGGCAGACGTTCTGAATAAATATGATTGCCCTTAACAGCAGCTGCAGCAGCCTTGTCATCATTAAACGATCCATCAGTGTATATACACTGATATCCAGTGAAGATAGATTTTATTTCATTATATCTATTTATATACAGGGATGGATCGGTTGAGTATTTCTTTAATTCCGTCATGGCTAAATTAATATTTAAAGTTTCATAGGTCCATGGAGGTGTTTCTGGATATTGAAATTTAGCTATTTGATTCGGATTTAAATTTAAGGATTGTAAAGATTCCTTGATGCGAATGCCAAAAGTTGGTATTGTATTTGGTTTATTTTCAAAAAGATCAACATAATTTGGATTGAATATAATATCATGTGCAGGATTGTCTGGACAAGCTGCAATTTTTGCAGCATACTGAAGGGCAAGCTTTTCTCTTCTTAAATCAAGAGGCAGTTCATCTGCCTCAACTGCCAAGCTATCTGCAGGCGATGTACGAAATGCACCAAGGCAAAGTCGTAAACCTTGATTTTGTATAGGATCAAGCATTTTAATATAAGATGGACGTGCTGATCCATATATCATACATCCATAATCAAGCTTAGAACGTACGAATGAATGAATGAATGGTTGCTTAGAGGCACATCAACCACTAAGGTTATTTAGTGCCTAAAAATGGTAAAAATGAATGAATGAATGGTTTCACATTGACACAATAAAGTGCCAAAACAGTAAAAATAGAAAAGTAATATTGACTAGAAACAAAATGTAAATGTTAATACAATATGTAGATAACACAAGAATTTATCAACTGTGAACAGCATTTATATAATATCAATCAAATATAATAAATATGTATAATTTGTTTAAAAGACTTTATCAGTATGATGTTTTGCAGTTCTTGATAAATAAGTCAATGACATAAATAAACAAAAGCTCTGCCCTTAAAACTGATTATAAAGTCCTATGTGAGTTAAAAACGATACTATCACAGAAGTATCTACAGTATCAAATAACGTATGTAAATCTTGTACATTAAAATATTGAGTTCGTATAATATCAAAATCGATACACTCAATTAAAATATGTTTAATAGTCAAAGCCCTTTGACAACCAATACATTCCGGTTGATCTTCACCTTTAAGCAGATAACAGTGCGTCAAATGACTATGTCCTATTCTTATACGTGATAAAACAGACTCTTCTCTTCAGTTAATTCTAATAGCACCTTTGGTTTTACCTAAAACAGGCTTAATTTCGTGTAGTTTATTAAAAATAGCTTCGTTCCATCGCAATTGCCATTTAGAACGTAAAAAAACAGTAATATATTTTTTAAACTCTGTATAAGGTAAAAGCATATCTATTGGGCGCTTATCCAATGCTGCTTTGGCAGCTTGGTCAGCAGCCTCATTTCCAAGGATTCCAATATGACTGGGAATCCAGTAAAAACGAATCTCTTTATTTTCCTCAGTACAGAGTTTATGATACCGTTCAAGGATATTTAAAATAAAAGGATTTTTCCAATCCTTGGCTTTCAATGCTTGTAAACAAGACAAAGAATCAGAAAATATTAAAAATTTTCGATGTGGAGAAGTCTCCACATGATCTAAAGCAAGGTATAAAGCATGAAGTTCTGCAGAATAAATAGACGATTTATTTGGCAGACGTTCTGAATAAATATGATTGCCCTTAACAGCAGCTGCAGCAGCCTTGTCATCATCAAATGATCCATCAGTGTATAAACACTGATATCCAGTGAAAACAGATTTTATTTCATTATATCTATTTATATACAGGGATGGATCGGTTGAGTATTTCTTTAATTCTGACATGGCTACATTAATATTTAAAGATTCGTAGGTCCATGGAGGTGTTTCTGGATATTGAAATTTAGCTATTTGATTTGGATTTAAATTTAAAGATTGTAAAGATTCTTTGATGCGAATGCCAAAAGTTGGTATTGTATTAGATTTACTTTCAAAAAGGTCAACATAGTTTGGATTAAATATAGTATCATGTGCAGGATTGTCTGGACAAGCTGCAATTTTTGCAGCATACTGAAGGGCAAGCTTTTCTCTTCTTAAATCAAGAGGCAGCTCATCTGCCTCAACTGCCAAGCTATCTGCAGGCGATGTACGAAATGCACCAAGGCAAAGTCGTAAACCTTGATTTTGTATAGGATCAAGCATTTTAATATAAGATGGACGTGCTGATCCATATATCATACATCCATAATCAAGCTTAGAACGTACAAGCGCTCTGTAAAATTGCAATAAAATATTACGGTCCCCTCCCCAATCGGTATGGGCAAGAACCCGTAATAAATCCAATGCCTTCTGGCATTTCTTTTTAACGTATTTAATGTGAGGAATAAAAGATAATTTCCTGTCAAAAATAAGTCCTAGAAACTTGGTTTCTTCGACAACAGGTATCCGAGTTTGGCCTAAATAAAGATCAGGATCTGGGTGAACCTTCCATTTTTTACAAAAGTGCATACACACAGTTTTCTTTAAAGAAAACTTAAATCCGTTATGATCAGCCCATTCTTGTAATCTATTTAAATGTTGTTGGAGCTGTCGTTCTATTGTATGCATGCTTGTGGACCTGTAGCTTAAGTTGAAATCATCAACAAAAAGTGAGCAATCTGCTCCAGGCCTCATACAATCAACAATGCTGTTAATTTTAATAATAAAAAGGGTGACTGATAATATACTTCCCTGTGGAACACCCATTTCCTGATCAAAAGCATCAGAAAGTGATGAACCAACTCGGACCCTGAAATGTCTATTTGACAAAAAATTTTGAATAAAAAGGGGTAAACGACCCCTTAATCCCATATCATATAAATCGTTCATTATTCCAAATTTCCATGTAGTATCGTACGCTTTCTCTAAATCAAAGAAAATGCTAACCACATGCTCACCTTTTAAAAAACCCTCTCTTATAAATGTCTCTAAACGTACCAGGTGGTCAATGGTACTTCGAGTTTTTCTAAAGCCACTCTGTGCAACAGAAATAAAAGCTGCAGTTTCTAAAAACCAAACTAAACGCTCATTAATCATTCGCTCCATTGTTTTACAGATACAACTGGTTAAAGCAATGGGGCGATAATTATTTGAATCTGAGGAGTCTTTGCCAGGCTTAGGAATGGGAATAATAGTGGCTTCACTCCATGAAGGAGGAAAATCACCACTTTCCCAAATGTTATTAAAAATATTTAAAAGATGCCCAAGTGATTGATCAGGGAGGTGTTTAAGGATTTGGTAGTGAATTTGATCAGGCCCAGGAGCGGTATCATGAGATTTATCCAAAGCAAGTTTCAAATCTTCTATTGTAAATGATTTATTATATTGTTCCAAGTTATGAGATGTAAAATTTAGTTGGTTTCTTTCTTTTCTATTTTTTATTTGTTGAAATTTTGCAGAATAATTATTGGATGAGGAATTCTTAGAAATAGTTTGACCTATTGTGTTACCTATTTCAGTGGGATTTGTAATTAATTGGCCATTATGAGTTAGATGTTTGATCCTTGCTCCACCTCCCTTCCCCGAAATTTTACGCACCATATCCCAGCATTTTTTAATCGGTGTATGCGTATTTAATTTGGAAACATAATCCTTCCAACTTTTTCTCTTGCTTATTTTGATAATATAACGGGCTTTAGCTCTTTTTACTCGAAATTGGTGCAAATTATATTGAGTTGGCTGTCGATTAAATTTTTTCAGAGCTTTTTTGCGCTCCTTGACAGCTTTTTTGCACTCATCATTAAACCAGGGTTTTTCTTTAATTTTAGAATTTGGCTTTGATTTGGGAATACACCAATCAGCAATATCATACAACGTATCTGTAAAAACTTGAAGAGGATCATCTACATTGTTAAAAAGTTCTGGAGTTATTTTATTAAAACAGGATGTTTGAAATTTTGCCCAATCGGCTTTATGAAATTTCCACTTGGGGATTCGTTCGTCTGGTGGAGGAAAATGGTTATTTAAAATAATGGGATAATGATCACTACCCCATTGATCTTCCTCTACTTCCCAGGAATAGTCTAAAAATAAATTTGGAGTACACATGGAGAGATCTATTGATGTTAAAGAGCCTGTAGCAGGATGTAAATATGTTGGGGAATCGTCATTCCAAAGGCACAAACTATTATTATTTAAAAAATCTTCTATTATACGTCCTTTGGCATCAGTATTATTTCTGCCACCCCAAAGATAGTTGTGTGCATTAAAGTCACCAACTAACATATATGGCTGTGGCAGCTGGGTTATCAAATTATTTAAATCTGTAATATTAACTGGCTCACTAGGCGGTAAATATATTGAACATATAGTTAATGTATTATGCAGGGTAACCCTGACTGCAGAAGCTTGTAAATTAGTATTTAATGTTACTTTACTTTGTGGTATACAGGATTTAACAAAAACAGAAACTCCGCCATGTGCTCGGTCCATTGCATCTATTGAACCAACTTTATTATAAGGTACATACCCCTTAAATGTTGTGGAATTATCTTTGAATTTAGTTTCTTGTAAACAAATTACCGATGCGTTATATTTTTGGGCTAATAACTCCAGTTCTGGCCTGTTTGCCTCGAATCCTCTACAGTTCCATTGTATGATACCGCTGATAGCCATATTAAAAATAATGAGGATAAATATAGGATTTAACATAATCATTTAAGTTTATGATTATGTTTTGAGTGAACAGGTGTAAAATGTATTTCGGAAGGATCACCTGTGTCCATCCTTTCTAAGGATTTAGTTCTATTTATTTTAGTTTTGCTTTGATCTTTGATTTCTTTTTTGTCTGATTTCTTAACTGGTCTATTGCTATTTACATTTTTATTACTGGATGATGTGGAGGGAGTCTGTGAAGAGGTTTTAGTGGATGAAACTGTTGGTATAGTTATTACTGGGGTAGTGGGTGTTTGGGTTTGAGTGGATGTTCCTGAAGATTTGGAGGTAATTGAAAAATAGGAATAATTCTTTTCATCGATTGGCCAGGTTATTTCTGTCTGTATTGCTATTGTTTTTGTTTCTTTGGTTTTTAAGGTGGTAGCATAGGATGTTTTGGAATTATTAAAACTTTCTACACGTTTACGTGCCTCAGGAAAAGAAATGTTTTCGGTGTGGCGTATTCGCTGAATTTCCTTCTCTTTTAAAAAGGAAGGACAATTCCGCGAATATGATGGGTGATTGCCTTGACAATTCACACACTTCATGGTTTCCGAAGAACACTCTTCTCCACTATGCTGGGCTGTACATTTCGGGCAAGTTGGGTTTCCTTTGCATCGATCAGATCCATGTCCATACCTCTGACACTTGAAGCAGCGCAGAGGGTTTGGAATAAAAACATCAACTCGGACGTTTAAATAGCCAACTTTAATAGATGTTGGAAGCTGCGCTGCTTCAAATGTCAGAATGAATGTATTGATTGGAACTTTGATTCCATCCTTCTTAATAAAAATTCGTTTGCATTGGACTACATCTTGATCTTTTAGTTCATCCACTATTTCCTCTTCAGACACTCCCGCCAGATCTGGGCATCTTATCACTCCTTTTTTATTATTGAGGGTCTTATGAGCCGTTATAAAAACTGGAACTGTGGCCAACATTCGGCATCTTAAAAGATTGTCCGCATGGCTTTTCCGCTCAACTTCAATTAATAAACGTGTTCCCATTTTTTTAACTGTTTTCGGCACCCCGGCAATGCCTTGAATCCCCTTTGCAATTGCAAAGGGGGACATTTTTGCCAGGGTATGTTCAGCATCGGAACTTTCCGCAATTAAAAATCTCGGCCATTTTTCTGATTTATTTGAATCGTCATCACTGTCTATGTCATTCCTAGGTCGTTTTTGTTTGTTTTGCGCCATGTGTGTTATTTTAAATTTCATCAGTTAGGTCCCCTACCCACCACGGAGCCCAACAAGGGGACGCCTTTCTGGGCCGGTAACTCCAAGCCCTGACGCCATGAGGATACCCAACATGACATACTCTAAGAATAAAAACTCCACCCTTTCGGATTTTATTTATATCCCTCGATTGACCCAATCAGCAGTAATCTCCTTTCAGGAAATATAAATCAAAAATTTATCAATTATTCTTAAATTTTAAACTTTGAAATTGTCACTAATAAAAATAAAATAGCCAGAAAACATTAAAGGAAATATACCACAAGCCGGTTAAATCAGATCCAGGCCTAATCTGATCTGCCTGTCTGGTGAACATTTGGATCCAAGACAGGCGTGTTGCAACTGGACCGGTATTACTGCCAAACCAGCCCAGTGCTCAGCCCGTCAGGATTCCATATCCTCCCCGACACAGGTCGCATCCCACGGCAAACAGGACGCCCCTTTAGTCGCCTTTTACGACATGCTGGGGGGCAGTGGGGCTATTCTTTAATCCCCGCACCCACAGGGGAGTTAGAACGTACGAGCGCTCTGTAAAATTGCAATAAAATATTACGGTCCCCTCCCCAATCGGTATGGGCAAGAACTCGTAATAAATCCAATGCCTTCTGGCATTTCTTTTTAACATATTTAATGTGAGGAATAAAAGATAATTTCCTGTCAAAAATAAGTCCAAGAAACTTGGTTTCTTCGACAACAGGTATCCGAGTTTGGCCTAAATAAAGATCAGGATCTGGGTGAACCTTCCATTTTTTACAAAAGTGCATACACACAGTTTTCTTTAAAGAAAACTTAAACCCGTTATGATCAGCCCATTCTTGTAATCTATTTAAATGTTGTTGGAGCTGTCGTTCTATTGTATGCATGCTTGTGGACCTGTAGCTTAAGTTGAAATCATCAACAAAAAGTGAGCAATCTGCTCCAGGCCTCATACAATCAACAATGCTGTTAATTTTAATAATAAAAAGGGTGACTGATAATATACTTCCCTGTGGAACACCCATTTCCTGATCAAAAGCATCAGAAAGTGATGAACCAACTCCGACCCTGAATTGTCTATTTGACAAAAAATTTTGAATAAAAAGGGGTAAACGACCCCTTAATCCTATATCATATAAATCGCTCATTATTCCAAATTTCCATGTAGTATCGTACGCTTTCTCTAAATCAAAGAAAATGCTAACCACATGCTCACCTTTTAAAAAACCCTCTCTTATAAACGTCTCTAAACGTACCAGGTGGTCAATGGTACTTCGAGTTTTTCTAAAGCCACTCTGTGCAACAGAAATAAAAGCTGCAGTTTCTAAAAACCAAACTAAACGCTCATTAATCATTCGCTCCATTGTTTTACAGATACAACTGGTTAAAGCAATGGGGCGATAATTATTTGAATCTGAGGAGTCTTTGCCAGGCTTAGGAATGGGAATAATAGTGGCTTCACTCCATGAAGGAGGAAAATCACCACTTTCCCAAATGTTATTAAAAATATTTAAAAGATGCCCAAGTGATTGATCAGGGAGGTGTTTAAGGATTTGGTAGTGAATTTGATCAGGCCCAGGAGCGGTATCATGAGATTTATCCAAAGCAAGTTTCAAATCTTCTATTGTAAATGATTTATTATATTCTTCCAAGTTATGAGATGTAAAATTTAGTTGGTTTCTTTCTTTTCTATTCTTTATTTGTTGAAATTTTGCAGAATAATTATTGGATGAGGAATTCTTAGAAATTGTTTGACCTATTGTGTTACCTATTTCAGTGGGATTTGTAATTAATTGGCCATTATGAGTTAGATGTTTGATCCTTGCTCCACCTCCCTTCCCCGAAATTTTACGCACCATATCCCAGCATTTTTTAATCGGTGTACGCGTATTTAATTTGGAAACATAATCCTTCCAACTTTTTCTCTTGCTTATTTTGATAATATAACGGGCTTTAGCTCTTTTTACTCGAAATTGGTGCAAATTATATTGAGTTGGCTGTCGATTAAATTTTTTCAGAGCTTTTTTGCGCTCCTTGACAGCTTTTTTGCACTCATCATTAAACCAGGGTTTTTCTTTAATTTTAGAATTTGGCTTTGATTTGGGAATACACCCATCGGCAATATCATACAATGTATCTGTAAAAACTTGAAGAGGATCATCTACATTGTTAAAAAGTTCTGGAGTTATTTTATTAAAACAGGATGTTTGAAATTTTGCCCAATCGGCTTTATGAAATTTCCACTTGGGGATTCGTTCGTCTGGTAGAGGAAAATGGTTATTTAAAATAATGGGATAATGATCACTACCCCAATGATCTTCCTCTACTTCCCAGGAATAATCTAAAAATAAATTTGGAGTGCACATGGAGAGATCTATTGATGTTAAAGAGCCTGTAGCAGGATGTAAATATGTCGGGGAATCGTCATTCCAAAGGCACAAACTATTATTATTTAAAAAATCTTCTATTATACGTCCTTTGGCATCAGTATTGTTTCTACCACCCCAAAGATAGTTGTGAGCATTAAAGTCACCAACTAGCATATATGGCTGTGGCAGCTGGGTTACCAAGTTATTTAAATCTGTAATATTAACTGGCTCACTAGGTGGTAGATATATTGAACATATAGTTAATGTATTGTGCAGGGTAACCCTGACTGCAGAAGCTTGTAAGTTAGTATTTAAAGTTATTTTACTCTGGGGTATACAGGATTTGACAAAAATAGAAACTCCGCCATGTGCTCGGTCCATTGCATCTATTGAACCAACTTTAATATAAGGTACATATCCCTTAAATGTTGTTGAGTTATCTTTAAAATTAGTTTCCTGTAAACAAATAACAGATGCATTATATTTTTGGGCTAATAACTCCAGTTCTGGCCTGTTTGCCTCAAATCCTCTACAATTCCATTGTATGATATTGCCGATAGCCATATTAAGAATAATGAGAAAAAATATATGATCTAACATAATCACTTGTTAATTTTACGATTATGCTTCGAGTGCACAGGTGTAAAATATATATCCGGAGGATCACCTGTGTCCATCCTTTCTAAGGATTTAGTTCTATTTATTTTACTTTTAACTTGTTCTTTGATTTCTTTTTTGTCTGATTTATGTACTGGTCTATTACTATTGATACTTTTATTATTGGATGATGTAGAAGGAGTTTGTGAAGAGGGTTTAGTGGATGTTGTTGTTGGTTGAGGTACTACTGGGATAGTGGGTGTCTGAGTCTGAGTAGATGTTGCTGAAGATTTAGAAGATTTTGTAAAAAAGGAATAACTTTTGTCAGTGATTGGCCATGTAATTTCGGTCTGAATTGCTATTGATTTTGTTTCTTTAGGTTTTACAGAGCTGGCATAAGATGTCTTTGTTGTGTTCAAACTTTCTACTCGCTTCCGTGCCTCTGGAAAAGGTATATTTTCAGTGTGTCGTATTCGCTGAATTTCCTTCTCTTTTAAAAAGGAAGGACAATTCCGCGAATACGATGGATGATTTCCTTGGCAATTGACACATTTAATCATATTTGAAGAACAATCGTCTCCACTGTGCTGAGCGGTACATTTTGGACATGTTACATCACCTTTACATCGATCAGATCCATGTCCATACCTCTGACACTTGAAGCAGCGCAGAGGGTTTGGAATAAATACATCAACTCTAACGTTCAAATATCCAACCTTAATAGATGTTGGGAGCTGCGCTGCTTCAAATGTAAGAATAAACGTATTGATAGGAATTTTGACACCATCCTTTTTTATAAATATCCGCTTACATTGCACGACATCCTGGTCTTTGAGTTCATCCACTATCTCCTCCTCAGAAACTCCTGCTAAATCTGGGCATCTGATTATTCCTTTTTTATTGTTGAGAGTTTTGTGAGCCGTTATAATAACAGGAACTGTAGCCAACATTCGGCATCGTAGTAGATTATCCGCATGGCTTTTCCGCTCAACCTCAATCAATAGTTTATTTCCCATCTTTTTAACAGTTTTTGGTACCCCGGCAATGCCTTGTATCCCCTTTGCAATTGCAAAGGGGGACATTTTTGCCAAGGTATGTTCTGCGTCAGAACTTTCTGCTATTAAAAATCTAGGCCATTTTTCTATTTTGTTTGAATCATCGTCGCTGTCTATGTCATTCCTTGGTCGTTTTTGTTTGTTTTGCGCCATGTGTGTTATTTTAAATTTCATCAGTTAGGTCCCCTACCCACCACGGAGCCCAACAAGGGGACGCCTTTCTGGACCGGTAACTCCAAGCCCTGACGCCATGAGGATACCCAACATGACATACTCTAAGAATAAAAACTCCACCCTTTCGGATTTTATTTATATCCCTCGATTGACCCAATCAGCAGTAATCTCCTTTCAAGAAATATCTATCAAAAATTTATCAATTGTTCCTAAATTTTAAACATTAAAATTGTCATAAATAAAAATCAAATAGCCAGAATATATTAAAGGAAATATACCACAAGCCGGTTAAATCAGATCCAGGCCTAATCTGATCTGCCTGTCTGGTGAACATTTGGATCCAAGACAGGCGTGTTGCAACTGGACCGGTATTACTGCCAAACCAGCCCAGTGCTCAGCCCGTCAGGATTCCATATCCTCCCCGACACAGGTCGCATCCCACGGCAAACAGGACGCCCCTTTAGTCGCCTTTTACGACATGCTGGGGGGCAGTGGGGCTATTCTTTAATCCCCGCACCCACAGGGGAGTGCTGGGGTAGTGGGTGTTTGGGTTTGAGTGGATGTTCCTGAAGATTTGGAGGTATTTGAAAAATAGGAATAATTCTTTTCATCGATTGGCCAGGTTATTTCTGTCTGTATTGCTATTGTTTTTGTCTCTTTGGTTTTTAAGGCGGTAGCATAGGATGTTTTGGAATTATTAAAACTTTCTACACGTTTACGTGCCTCAGGAAAAGAAATGTTTTCGGTGTGGCGTATTCGCTGAATTTCCTTCTCTTTTAAAAATGAAGGACAATTCCGCGAATACGATAGGTGATTGCCTTGACAATTCACACATTTCATGGTTTCCGAAGAACACTCTTCTCCACGATGCTGGGCTGTACATTTCGGGCAAGTTATGTTTCCTTTGCATCGATCAGATCCATGTCCATACCTCTGACACTTGAAGCAGCGCAGAGGGTTTGGAATGAAAACATCAACTCGGACGTTTAAATATCCAACTTTAATAGATGTTGGAAGCTGCACTGCTTCAAATGTCAGAATGAATGTGTTAATTGGAATGAATGAATGAATGGTTGCTTAGAGGCACATCAACCACTAAGGTTATTTAGTGCCTAAAAATGGTAAGAATGAATGAATGAATGGTTTGACATTGACACAATAAAGTGCCAAAACAGTAAAAATAGAAATGTAATATTGACTAGAAACAAAATGTAAATGTTAATACAATATGTAGATAACACAAGGATTTATCAACAGCATTTATATAATATCAATCAAATATAATAAATATGTATAATTTGTTTAAAAGACTTTATCAGTATGATGTTTTGCAGTTCTTGATAAATAAGTCAATGACATAAATAAACAAAAGCTCTGCCCTTAAAACTGATTATAAAGTCCTATGTGAGTTAAAAACGATACTATCACAGAAGTATCTACAGTATCAAATAACGTATGTAAATCTTGTACATTAAAATATTGAGTTCTTATAATATCAAAATCGATACACTCAATTAAAATATGTTTAATAGTCAAAGCCCTTTGACAACCAATACATTCCGGTGGATCTTCACCTTTAAGCAGATAACAGTGAGTCAAATGACTATGACCTATTCTTATACGGGTTAAAACAGACTCTTCTCTACGATTAATTCTAATAGCACCTTTAGTTTTGCCTAGAACGGGCTTAATTTCATGTAGTTTATTAAAAATAGCTTCGTTCCAGCGTGATTGCCACTTAGAACGTAAAAAAACAGTAATATATTTCTTAAATTCTGTATAAGGTATAAACATATTTATTGGCCGCTTATCCAATGCTGCCTTGGCAGCTTGGTCCGCAGCCTCATTTCCAAGGATTCCAATATGACTGGGAATCCAGTAAAAACGAATCTCTTTATTTTCCTCAGTACAGAGTTTATGATACCGTTCAAGGATATTTAAAATAAATGGATTTTTCCAATCCTTGGCTTTTAATGCTTCTATTCTTATACGGGTTAAAACTGACTCTTCTCTACGATTAATTCTAATAGCACCTTTAGTTTTGCCTAGAACGGGCTTAATTTCATGTAGTTTATTAAAAATAGCTTCGTTCCAGCGTGATTGCCACTTAGAACGTAAAAAAACAGTAATATATTTCTTAAATTCTGTATAAGGTATAAACATATTTATTGGCCGCTTATCCAATGCTGCCTTGGCAGCTTGGTCCGCAGCCTCATTTCCAAGGATTCCAATATGACTGGGAATCCAGTAAAAACGAATCTCTTTATTTTCCTCAGTACAGAGTTTATGATACCGTTCAAGGATATTTAAAATAAATGGATTTTTCCAATCCTTGGCTTTTAATGCTTGTAAAGAAGACAAAGAATCAGAAAATATTAAAAATTTCCGATGTGGAGAAGTCTCCACATGATCTAAAGCTAGGTATAAAGCATGAAGTTCTGCTGAATAAATAGATGATTTATTTGGCAGACGTTCTGAATAAATATGATTGCCCTTAACAGCAGCTGCAGCAGCCTTGTCATCATCAAACGATCCATCAGTGTATATACACTGATATCCAGTGAAGATAGATTTTATTTCATTATATCTATTTATATACAGGGATGGATCGGTTGAGTATTTCTTTAATTCCGTCATGGCTAAATTAATATTTAAAGTTTCATAGGTCCATGGAGGTGTTTCTGGATATTGAAATTTAGCTATTTGATTCGGATTTAAATTTAAGGATTGTAAAGATTCCTTGATGCGAATGCCAAAAGTCGGTATTGTATTTGGTTTATTTTCAAAAAGATCAACATAATTTGGATTGAATATAATATCATGTGCAGGATTGTCTGGACAAGCTGCAATTTTTGCAGCATACTGAAGGGCAAGCTTTTCTCTTCTTAAATCAAGAGGCAGTTCATCTGCCTCAATTGCCAAGCTATCTGCAGGTGATGTACGAAATGCACCAAGGCATAATCTTAAACCTTGATTTTGTATAGGATCAAGCATTTTAATATAAGATGGGCGTGCTGATCCATATATCATACACCCATAATCAAGCTTAGAACGTACCAGCGCTCTGTATAATTGCAATAAAATATTGCGGTCCCCTCCCCAATCGGTATGGGCAAGAACCCGTAATAAATCCAATACCTTCTGGCATTTCTTTTTAACGTATTTAATGTGAGGAATAAAAGATAATCTCCTGTCAAAAATAAGTCCAAGAAACTTGGTTTCTTCGACAACAGGTATCTGAGTTTGGCCTAAATAAAGATCAGGATCTGGGTGAACCTTCCGTTTTTTACAAAAGTGCATACACACAGTTTTCTTTAAAGAAAACTTAAATCCGTTATGATCAGCCCATTCTTGTAATCTATTTAAGTGTTGTTGGAGCTGTCGTTCTATTGTATGCATGCTTGTGGACCTGTAGCTTAAGTTGAAATCATCAACAAAAAGTGAGCAATCTGCTCCAGGTCTCATACAATCAACAATGCTGTTAATTTTAATAATAAAAAGGGTGACTGATAATATACTTCCCTGTGGAACACCCATTTCCTGATCAAAAGCATCAGAAAGTGATGAACCAACTCGGACCCTGAAATGTCTATTTGACAAAAAATATTGAATAAAAAGGGGTAAACGACCCCTTAATCCCATATCATATAAATCGCTCATTATTCCAAATTTCCATGCAGTATCGTACGCTTTCTCTAAATCAAAGAAAAAGCTAACCACATGCTCACCTTTTAAAAAACCCTCTCTTATAAATGTCTCTAAACGTACCAGGTGGTCAATGGTACTTCGAGTTTTTCTAAAGCCACTCTGTGCAACAGAAATATAAGCTGCAGTTTCTAAAAACCAAACTAAACGCTCATTAATCATTCGCTCCATTGTTTTACAGATACAACTGGTTAAAGCAATGGGGCGATAATTATTTGAATCTGAGGAGTCTTTGCCAGGCTTAGGAATGGGAATAATAGTGGCTTCACTCCATGAAGGAGGAAAATCACCAATTTCCCAAATGTTATTAAAAATATTTAAAAGATGCCCAAGTGATTGATCAGGGAGGTGTTTAAGGATTTGGTAGTGAATTTGATCAGGCCCAGGAGCGGTATCATGAGATTTATCCAAAGCAAGTTTTAAATCTTCTATTGTAAATGATTTATTATATTGTTCCGAGTTATGAGATATAAAATTTAGTTGGTTTCTTTCTTTTCTATTTTTTATTTGTTGAAATTTTGCAGAATAATTATTGGATGAGGAATTCTTGGAAATTGTTTGACCTATTGTGTTACCTATTTCAGTGGGATTTGTAATTAATTGGCCATTATGAGTTAGATGTTTGATCCTTGCTCCACCTCCCTTCCCCGAAATTTTACGCACCATATCCCAGCATTTTTTAATCGGTGTACGCGTATTTAATTTGGAAACATAATCCTTCCAACTTTTTCTTTTGCTTATTTTAATAATATAATGGGCTTTAGCTCTTTTTACTCGAAATTGGTGCAAATTATATTGAGTTGGCTGTCGATTAAATTTTTTCAGAGCTTTTTTGCGCTCCTTGACAGCTTTTTTGCACTCATCATTAAACCAGGGTTTTTCTTTAATTTTAGAATTTGGCTTTGATTTGGGAATACACCCATCAGCAATATCATACAATGTATCTGTAAAAACTTGAAGAGGATCATCTACATTGTTAAAAAGTTCTGGAGTTATTCTATTGAAACAGGATGTTGGAAATTTTGCCCAATCGGCTTTATGAAATTTCCACTTGGGGATTCTTTCATCTGGTGGAGGAAAATGGTTATTTAAAATAATGGGGTAGTGATCACTACCCCATTGATCTTCCTCTACTTCCCAGGAATAATCTAAAAATAAATTTGGAGTGCACATGGAGAGATCTATTGATGTTAAAGAGCCTGTAGCAGGATGTAAATAGGTTGGAGAATCGTCATTCCAAAGGCACAAACTATTGTTATTTAAGAAATCTTCTATTATACGTCCTTTGGCATCAGTATTGTTTCTGCCACCCCAAAGATAGTTGTGAGCATTAAAGTCACCAACTAGCATATACGGTTGTGGCAGCTGAGTTATTAAGTTATTTAAATCTGTAATATTTATTGGTTCACTTGGTGGCAAATATACTGAACATATTGTTAATGTATTGTGCAGGGTAATCCTGACTGCAGAAGCTTGTAAATTAGTATTTAATGTCACTTTACTTTGGGGTATACAGGATTTAACAAAAACAGAAACTCCGCCATGTGCTCGGTCCATTGCATCTATTGAACCAACTTTATTATAAGGTACATATCCCTTAAATGTTGTTGAGTTATCTTTAAAATTAGTTTCCTGTAAACAAATAACAGATGCATTATATTTTTGGGCTAATAACTCCAGTTCTGGTCTGTTTGCCTCAAATCCTCTACAATTCCATTGTATGATATTGCCGATAGCCATATTAAGAATAATGAGAAAAAATATATGATTCAGCATAATCACTTATTAAGTTTACGATTATGCTTTGAGTGCACAGGAGTAAAATTCATATCCGGAGGATCACCTGTGTCCATCCTTTCTAAGGATTTAGTTCTATTAATTTTACTTTTAACTTGATCTTTGATTTCTTTTTTGTCTGATTTGTGTCTATTGCTATTGATATTTGTATTACTGGATGATGTGGAGGGAGTTTGTGAAGAGGGTTTAGTGGATGTTGCTGTTGGTGGAGTTATAACTGGGATAGTGGATGTTGTAGTCTGAGTTGACATTGCTGAAGATTTAGAGGTTTTCGTAAAAAAGGAATAATTTTTGTCATTGATTGGCCATGTTATTTCGGTTTGAATCGCTATTGATTTGGTTTCTTTCGTTTTTACAGTGCTAGCATAGGATGTCTTTGTTGTGTTCAAACTTTCAACTCGCTTCCGTGCCTCTGGAAAAGGTATATTTTCAGTGTGTCGTATTCGCTGAATTTCCTTCTCTTTTAAAAAGGAAGGACAATTCCTCGAATACGATGGATGATTTCCTTGGCAATTGACACATTTAATCATATTTGAAGAACAGTCGTCTCCACTGTGCTGAGCGGTACATTTTGGACATGTTACATCACCTTCACATCGATCAGATCCATGTCCATACCTCTGACACTTGAAGCAGCGCAGAGGGTTTGGAATAAATACATCAACTCTAACGTTCAAATATCCAACCTTAATAGATGTTGGGAGCTGCGCTGCTTCAAATGTAAGAATAAACGTATTGATAGGAATTTTGACACCATCCTTTTTTATAAATATCCGCTTACATTGCACAACATCCTGGTCTTTGAGCTCATCCACTATCTCCTCCTCAGAAACTCCCGCTAAATCTGGGCATCTGATTACTCCTTTTTTATTGTTGAGAGTTTTGTGAGCTGTTATAATAACAGGAACTGTGGCCAACATTCGGCATCTTAGTAGATTGTCCGCATGGCTTTTCCGCTCAACCTCAATCAATAATTTATTTCCCATCTTTTTAACGGTTTTTGGTACCCCGGCAATGCCTTGTATCCCCTTTGCAATTGCAAAGGGGGACATTTTTGCCAGGGTATGTTCAGCATCAGAACTTTCCGCAATTAAAAATCTAGGCCATTTTTCTATTTTGTTTGAATCATCGTCGCTGTCTATGTCATTCCTTGGTCGTTTTTGTTTGTTTTGCGCCATGTGTGTTTTTTTATATTTCATCAGTTAGGTCCCCTACCCACCACGGAGCCCAACAAGGGGACGCCTTTCTGGGCCGGTAACTCCAAGCCCTGACGCCATGAGGATACCCAACATGACATACTCTAAGAATAAAAACTCCACCCTTTCGGATTTTATTTATATCCCTCGATTGACCCAATCAGCAGTAATCTCCTTTCAGCAAATATTTATCAAAAAATTTAAAATTATTCCTAAATTTCAAACACTGAAATTATCATTAATAAAAATCAAATAGCCAGAATATATCAAAGGAAATATACCACAAGCCGGTTAAATCAGATCCAGGCCTAATCTGATCTGCCTGTCTGGTGAACATTTGGATCCAAGACAGGCGTGTTGCAACTGGACCGGTATTACTGCCAAACCAGCCCAGTGCTCAGCCCGTCAGGATTCCATATCCTACCCGACACAGGTCGCATCCCACGGCAAACAGGACGCCCCTTTAGTCGCCTTTTACGACATGCTGGGGGGCAGTGGGGCTATTCTTTAATCCCCGCACCCACAGGGGAGTCTGAAAAAACTAATGAAGAGGGAGAAGAAAAAGAATTAATATCAAGCAATGAAAATAAAGTCGATGGAGGTGAGTTTGATAAGGAACAGGAAGGAGAATACAGTCAAAATATTAAACATAAAACAAATTTTAGCAACAACTCGAAACAGAGGAGGGATTCCAAGACGCCTATTCTCAAATTTCCTCCCCCTGGTCAACCTAAAAAGAAAAGGAAAGTGCTCAACAGGGTTAGGGGGAGGGAGAAAGGTTTTAAACCAGAGAATTGGACACAATTAAAATGACTTCACAGAAAGAGGTGGAAGCCTTTTTGCGGAAGATATATCATGATCCGAGTAATCCTGCTAGTTTTTCTAGTCCAGACAATATTTTTAAGTATGTAGAGAGTAATTCTAATCTCACTATATCAAGAAAACAAATAAAGGATTTTTTAAGTAAACAACCAACATATATTGATCACAAACAAGTGAGAAATAATTTCCCCACAAGAGAGATTGTAACTATATCCCATATGCGGGTGGCGGGAGGAGCGGACGCGTTTTCTAGGAGCTGCGATTTCTAGGAAATTAAATCACCTTTCATCCTTCCAAAAAATACCTTCTCACAAGAAAATCATACCAAATCTCTGGAGTACCAACCTAAATATACCTTTTGTGAAAATTGGGATAAATTGTGTTGGACTTTAAGGCAAGAAATCTACTTGAACAGGACGAAAACAACGACAGCGTTGGATTGTATATATAAACCTATATATACCGGGCACGTATAAAACCTCCTAGGACTTATCATAATACAACCGTCGGTCTCAATATATTAAGTGTCGGTCTCGCTAAATCGATTTACCATTATATAATATCGTTTCCTGGAAGGTACCTGTTGAAACAGAAAATAAACATTAAGTTTCCTCCCGCCAAAACCAAAACTACAGTGTACACAAAGAACCCGAATTAAATATACCCCTCTGACCGCTTGTACGTTTCTACAAATTAGAATAGCGTATCAAGTAGATCATATTATTACACAAATTGGTAATTACTACAACTGTGTGTTAACAAAAATAAATATATTGAGTTCAACTATTCCTGGACACGCCAGTACTGATAAAGGTGTTCAAGGTGAGTTTATCAATTCTTACATTTCTCGTGACCATATTAGGCATATTGCTATAGTATATAAACCCTGACTACTGTGTGGCAATCATCGTCACCCGGTAGCAGTAGAAGCAGGAGGTTCCAGTTAACATTTCACCAAACCTGGGAAACAGTAGCACGCCTTGTGGTTTTAATCGGATTTTTATATACATACATTGGTTTTAATAATTATTTTATGCAAGCGTCGTTACTCGGGAGCAAGTGAAAGCCGGGTGACGATTATCGTGTCTCTGCGATCAGACAAGTAAGTAACGTAACATAATTATTACATTATTATTACATTATTATTATATCAAATATTAGTAGGTCTTTCTCTCCATATAGAGAATTGGTGTGTCTTATTCTTCCATATAAGAATTGAGGCAACGTTAAAGTACAAAAAACTTGCAAATTTTCTCCATATAGAAAATTTTAAGGGTATAACAAACTACTATTTATTTCTCTTCATATAGAGAATTGGTGTGTCTTATTCTTCCATATAAGAATTTAGGCAAGGCTAAAGTACAAAAATTTGCAAATTTTCTCCATATAGAAAATTTGAAGGGTATAGCAAGCAACTATATATTTCTCTCCACATAGAGAATTGGTGTGTCTTATTCTTCCATATAAGAATTCAGGCACCGTTAAATTACAGAAAATTTTGCAAATTTTCTCCATATAGAAAATTTGAAGGGTATAGCAAACAACTATATATTTCTCTCCATATAGAGAACTGGTGTGTCTTATTCTTCCATATAAGAATTAAGAAAACGTGATATATACAGTGTATTTCTATTGTGTGCCATATTCTTTCATATAGGAATTTGGTAAACTGTGTTAATTTCTCTCCATACAGAGAATCCATAAATAATACTTGTAAATCCTCCATATAGGATTTGTGTATTGGTCTCATTGTTTCATCGATTTTCTCCATATAGAAATTGATTTTCTCCATATAGAAAGTTAAATAGGATTAACTTCTCACACTTACTTATAGGGGTGAAAAGTCAGGTTCATTATAAACGCTATAAAAATAAGTATTGTTTGTAGCAACTCCTTCATATAGGGGCTGTACAAGTTGCATAATTATTTATAATACATAAGTCATTGAAAACAAATCGTGGTATATCACAGTTTATTAAAAATATATTACAATATTATTAGTTTGTCCACATACAGTGGAATATAGTGAGGGAACAAAAGCATATATATATAAAAAAACACATCATACAAAACTTGGTATGTTTTTATCATTTAAGCACAACATGGCTACAGCAGATCCGACAGTGGCGGACCCTGGTGGGGAGCTTGACATCACGGTTATTGAAAACCCCACCAAACCACAAAGGGGTACAGTTACAAGAAGTACCAGCAACAATGCGCCCGCAGGTCCTGCAAGTGGTAGTAGTACATCTTCGGCTACTCAGGGCAAGAAAGATAAGCTAATGGACAAAATCAAGAGTGAGAATGATGAGTTGAAAAACAAACTGAATAACTATAAGGCCAAGTTAAACGATGCACTAGATGAACTTAATTTTACAACACTGAAATTAAATGAATTAAAAGAAGAGTTGAACATTAAAGAAGTCAATATTGAAGTTCTATCGGAAAAACTTGAAGATGAAAGGGCTGAAAACAGGCTACTGACCTTAAGTCAGGATTCTCCACGAGGTGACGCCACCGGACCCAAAAGAACAAAGCCCAAGATTCTATGTTTGACTGAAAGTGCAAATGGTACTAAAATTAAGAAAATGGCTAGTGAGTACAGTGATGTACATATTTTTGTACCTGATGTCGGAGAAAATACATCTGCTATTCACTTAAAACACACAATCTCTAGTAAAGAGACAATAACCCGACTAAGGGAGTTTCATTGTATTATTGTAATTCTTGGGTCGCAGGACCTTGTAGATGGGGAAAGTGCATCTGAAGTATATAATAATAATAATAATAAAATTTGTATAGCGCTGATACCAGACAAGTCTGTTCATAGCGCTGAGTTCAGGACATGCATCCTGAAGAGATGAGATTTCAGCCTACTCTTAAACGAGGAGACTGACGTGCTTGTCCTAATATCAGTAGGCAAGGAATTCCATAGTCGTGGGCCTACAGATGAGAAGGCCCTGTCACCTATTGTCCTTAGCCTGGTTTTAGGTACCTGTAGGTGGGTGCCATCATTGGACCTTAGACAGCGTTCACCTTCTTTAATCAGGAGTAGATCCCGTAAGTAAGGCGGAGCCTTACCGTTAAGGGCTTTCCAGGTTAATAGGAGGATTTTAAAATCAATTCTCGCATGAACGGGAAGCCAATGCAGTTCCCTTAAATTTCCTGAAATGTGATCAAATTTCCTGATTTTTCCAACTACCCGTGCTGCAGAGTTTTGGAGGTATTGCAGCTTCCTGATGTCAGTTTTAGGAAGACCTGCCAGAAGACCATTACCATAGTCAAGGGTGGATGTAACAAAAGCATGGGTATGTGTTACCGCGGTCTTCTCGTCTAGACAATGTCTGATGGCCGCCAGGTTCCTGATGTGATAATAGCCCTTCTGACACATTTTCCTGATCTGGGCCTTCATGTCCATGTTGGAGTCAAATGTGATACCAAGGTCAACAACTGACTGACTAGGAGCAATATCAGAGTCACCCACTTTGATTGTGGATGGGATACTGCTATGGGTGGTAGTACTGTATCTGTCAGTACATATGAGCATCTCTGTCTTTCCATCATTTATCTTCATCTTGTTTGATATGAGGAAATTTCTGACTTCCCTGACACACTCCTCCAATTTGTGTCTGCTCATATCCACATGATGGGGAGAGGCGTGGTCCATAGGGATGTATATCTGAGTGTTCAAATCAAATCAGTATTATATTACAGAAGGTTGCATCAAAAGTATATATGAAGGTATATTGTCAGTAATGAAAGTACTACTGGATGAAACTCATGCACAGGTTATACTATGTACCACCCCTCCTAGCAGGGTCAAGTCAAATGAATTTACCCAACTTAACAAGAAAATACAAAACTTTAAGATAACAGAACAAAACAAAGGCAAATTGCAGGTTACAACTTTTAGAAAATCTTTTGAACGTTTTCTTAGGGCATACACGATGATTGACGATGGCTATCTGATGACTGACATCGGTGCAAAGGCGTTCGTTGACTTCATAATGCCAATGATATACGTTGACATCACTCAGGATCTGAATGACTTTCCGCCTGAGTCCCACTCTACTTCTTCAGAGTTGGGTGAAATAGAGTCCAAAATCATATCTGAACTTTTAAAGTCTGATGTAAATTTAGTGAAAGAAATTCCATCTGAAAAGATGGGGGTTATTATAGGTAATAAAGGTTCAACTGTCAAAAACATACAGCATCATTCCTCAGCAAAACTGAGGAAAATCACGTGGAACCACTCTGAGAACATAAAGTCTCAGAACCCGGATGATATGGGAATGAATGAATGAATGGTTGCTTAGAGGCACATCAACCACTAAGGTTATTCAGTGCCTAAAAGTGGTAAAAACAAAAACGTTTATAAAATCAATATGATATGTAAATAATCTTAACAACACAAAAATTATCAACAAAATCCTTTCAATATATCAGTTATAGACATAACAAATTTGTATAAATAAATTCAATATAAAAGACTTTAAATACCATATGATGTTTCGCGGTTCTTGATAAATAGGCCAATGACCTAAGTAAACAAGAGCTCCACACTTAAAATTGGTTATAAAGTCCTATTTGGTTTAAAAACGATACTATCACAGAAGTATCTACAGTATCAAATAACGTATGTAAATCTTGTACATTAAAATATTGAGTTCTTATAATATCAAAATCGATACACTCAATTAAAATATGTTTAATAGTCAAAGCCCTTTGACAACCAATACATTCCGGTTGATCTTCACCTTTAAGCAGATAACAGTGCGTCAAATGACTATGACCTATTCTAATACGGGTTAAAACTGACTCTTCTCTACGGTTAATTCTAATAGCACCTTTAGTTTTGCCTAGAACGGGCTTAATTTCATGTAGTTTATTAAAAATAGCTTCGTTCCAGCGTGATTGCCACTTAGAACGTAAAAAAACAGTAATATATTTCTTAAATTCTGTATAAGGTATAAACATATTTATTGGCCGCTTATCCAATGCTGCCTTGGCAGCTTGGTCCGCAGCCTCATTTCCAAGGATTCCAATATGACTGGGAATCCAGTAAAAACGAATCTCTTTATTTTCCTCAGTACAGAGTTTATGATACCGTTCAAGGATATTTAAAATAAATGGATTTTTCCAATCCTTGGCTTTTAATGCTTGTAAACAAGACAAAGAATCAGAAAATATTAAAAATTTCCGATGTGGAGAAGTCTCCACATGATCTAAAGCTAGGTATAAAGCATGAAGTTCTGCAGAATAAATAGATGATTTATTTGGCAGACGTTCTGAATAAATATGATTGCCCTTAACAGCAGCTGCAGCAGCCTTGTCATCATCAAATGATCCATCAGTGTATATACACTGATATCCAGTGAAAATAGATTTTATTTCTTTGTATCTATTTATATAAAGGGATGGATCAGTTGAGGATTTCTTTAATTCTGACATGGCTACATTAATATTTAAAGTTTCGTAGGTCCATGGAGGTGTTTCTGGATATTGAAATTTAGCTATTTGATTTGGATTTAAATTTAAAGATTGTAAAGATTCTTTGATGCGAATACCAAAAGTTGGTATTGTATTAGGTTTACTTTCAAAAATGTCAACATAATTTGGATTAAAGATAGTATCATGGGCAGGATTGTCTGGACAAGCTGCAATTTTTGCAGCATACTGAAGGGCAAGCTTTTCTCTTCTTAAATCAAGAGGCAGCTCATCTGCCTCAACTGCCAAGCTATCTGCAGGCGATGTACGAAATGCACCTAGGCAAAGTCGTAAACCTTGATTTTGTATAGGATCAAGCATTTTAATATAAGATGGACGTGCTGATCCATATACCATACACCCATAATCAAGCTTAGAACGTACCAATGCTCTATACAATTGTAATAAAATATTACGGTCCCCTCCCCAATCGGTATGGGCAAGAACCCGTAATAAATCTAATGCCTTCTGGCATTTCTTCTTAACGTATTTAATGTGGGGGATAAAAGATAATTTTCTGTCAAAAATAAGTCCAAGAAACTTGGTTTCTTCGACAACAGGTATCCGAGTTTGGCCTAAATAAAGATCAGGATCTGGGTGAACCTTCCATTTTTTACAAAAGTGCATACACATAGTTTTCTTTAAAGAAAATTTAAATCCGTTATGATCAGCCCATTCTTGTAATCTATTTAAGTGTTGTTGGAGCTGTCGTTCTATTGTATGCATGCTTGTGGACCTGTAGCTTAAGTTGAAATCATCAACAAAAAGTGAGCAATCTGCTCCAGGCCTCATACAATCAACAATGCTGTTAATTTTAATAATAAAAAGGGTGACTGATAATATACTTCCCTGTGGAACACCCATTTCCTGATCAAAAGCATCAGAAAGTGATGAACCAACTCGGACCCTGAAATGTCTATTTGACAAAAAATTTTGAATAAAAAGGGGTAAACGACCCCTTAATCCAATATCATATAAATCGCTCATTATTCCAAATTTCCATGTAGTATCGTACGCTTTCTCTAAATCAAAGAAAATGCTAACCACATGCTCACCTTTTAAAAAACCCTCTCTTATAAATGTCTCTAAACGTACCAGGTGGTCAATGGTACTTCGAGTTTTTCTAAAGCCACTCTGTGCAACAGAAATATAAGCTGCAGTTTCTAAAAACCAAACTAAACGCTCATTAATCATTCGCTCCATTGTTTTACAGATACAACTGGTTAAAGCAATGGGGCGATAATTATTTGAATCTGAGGAGTCTTTGCCAGGCTTAGGAATGGGAATAATAGTGGCTTCACTCCATGAAGGAGGAAAATCACCACTTTCCCAAATGTTATTAAAAATATTTAAAAGATGCCCAAGTGATTGATCAGGGAGGTGTTTAAGGATTTGATAGTGAATTTGATCAGGCCCAGGAGCGGTATCATGAGATTTATCCAAAGCAAGTTTCAAATCTTCTATTGTAAATGATTTATTATATTGTTCCAAGTTATGAGATATAAAATTTAGTTGGTTTCTTTCTTTTCTATTTTTTATTTGTTGAAATTTTGCAGAATAATTATTGGATGAGGAATTCTTGGAAATTGTTTGACCTATTGTGTTACCTATTTCAGTGGGATTTGTAATTAATTGGCCATTATGAGTTAGATGTTTGATCCTTGCTCCACCTCCCTTCCCCGAAATTTTACGCACCATATCCCAGCATTTTTTAATCGGTGTACGCGTATTTAATTTGGAAACATAATCCTTCCAACTTTTTCTTTTGCTTATTTTAATAATATAACGGGCTTTAGCTCTTTTTACTCGAAATTGGTGCAAATTATATTGAGTTGGCTGTCGATTAAATTTTTTCAGAGCTTTTTTGCGCTCCTTGACAGCTTTTTTGCACTCATCTTTAAACCAGGGTTTTTCTTTAATTTTAGAATTTGGCTTTGATTTGGGAATACACCCATCAGCAATATCATACAATGTATCTGTAAAAACTTGAAGAGGATCATCTACATTGTTAAAAAGTTCTGGAGTTATTCTATTGAAACAGGATGTTTGAAATTTTGCCCAATCGGCTTTATGAAATTTCCACTTGGGGATTCTTTCATCTGGTGGAGGAAAATGGTTATTTAAAATAATGGGGTAGTGATCACTACCCCATTGATCTTCCTCTACTTCCCAGGAATAGTCTAAAAATAAATTTGGAGTGCACATGGAGAGATCTATTGATGTTAAAGAGCCTGTAGCAGGATGTAAATAGGTTGGAGAATCGTCATTCCAAAGGCACAAACTATTGTTATTTAAGAAATCTTCTATTATACGTCCTTTGGCATCAGTATTGTTTCTGCCACCCCAAAGATAGTTGTGAGCATTAAAATCACCAACTAGCATATACGGTTGTGGCAGCTGAGTTATTAAGTTATTTAAATCTGTAATATTTATTGGTTCACTTGGTGGCAAATATACTGAACATATTGTTAATGTATTGTGCAGGGTAATCCTGACTGCAGAAGCTTGTAAATTAGTATTTAATGTCACTTTACTTTGGGGTATACAGGATTTAACAAAAATAGAAACTCCGCCATGTGCTCGGTCCATTGCATCTATTGAACCAACTTTATTATAAGGTACATATCCCTTAAATGTTGTTGAGTTATCTTTAAAATTAGTTTCCTGTAAACAAATAACAGATGCATTATATTTTCGGGCTAATAACTCCAGTTCTGGTCTGTTTGCCTTAAATCCTCTACAATTCCATTGTATGATATTGCCGATAGCCATATTAAGAATAATGAGAAAAAATATATGATTCAGCATAATCACTTATTAAGTTTACGATTATGCTTTGAGTGCACAGGAGTAAAATTCATATCCGGAGGATCACCTGTGTCCATCCTTTCTAAGGATTTAGTTCTATTAATTTTACTTTTAACTTGATCTTTGATTTCTTTTTTGTCTGATTTGTGTCTATTGCTATTGATACTTGTATTACTGGATGATGTGGAGGGAGTTTGTGAAGAGGGTTTAGTGGATGTTGCTGTTGGTGGAGTTATAACTGGGATAGTGGATGTTGTAGTCTGAGTTGACGTTGCTGAAGATTTAGAGGTTTTTGTAAAAAAGGAATAATTTTTGTCATTGATTGGCCATGTTATTTCGGTTTGAATCGCTATTGATTTGGTTTCTTTCGTTTTTACAGTGCTAGCATAGGATGTTTTTGTATTGTTCAAACTTTCTACACGTTTACGTGCCTCAGGAAAAGAAATGTTTTCAGTGTGGCGTATTCGCTGAATTTCCTTCTCTTTTAAAAAGGAAGGACAATTCCGCGAATACGATGGATGATTGCCTTGGCAATTGACACATTTTATTATATTTGAAGAACAATCATCTCCACTGTGCTGAGCGGTACATTTTGGACATGTTTCATTACCTTTACATCGATCAGATCCATGTCCATACCTCTGACACTTGAAGCAGCGCAGAGGGTTTGGAATAAATACATCAACTCTAACGTTCAAATATCCAACTTTGATAGATGTTGGAAGCTGCGCTGCTTCAAATGTCAGAATAAACGTATTGATAGGAATTTTGACACCGTCCTTTTTTATAAATATCCGCTTGCATTGAACAACATCCTGGTCTTTGAGCTCATCCACTATCTCCTCCTCAGAAACTCCCACTAAATCTGGGCATCTGATTACTCCTTTTTTATTGTTGAGAGTTTTGTGAGCTGTTATAATAACAGGAACTGTGGCCAACATTCGGCATCGTAGTAGATTGTCCGCATGGCTTTTCCGCTCAACCTCAATCAATAATTTATTTCCCATCTTTTTAACGGTTTTTGGTACCCCGGCAATGCCTTGTATCCCCTTTGCAATTGCAAAGGGGGACATTTTTGCCAGGGTATGTTCAGCATCAGAACTTTCCGCAATTAAAAATCTAGGCCATTTTTCTATTTTGTTTGAATCATCGTCGCTGTCTATGTCATTCCTTGGTCGTTTTTGTTTGTTTTGCGCCATGTGTGTTTTTTTATATTTCATCAGTTAGGTCCCCTACCCACCACGGAGCCCAACAAGGGGACGCCTTTCTGGGCCGGTTACTCCAAGCCCTGACGCCGTGAGGATACCCAACATGACATACTCTAAGAATAAAAACTCCACCCTTTCGGATTTTATTTATATCCCTCGATTGACCCAATCAGCAGTAATCTCCTTTCAGGAAATATAAATCAAAAATTTATCAATTATTCTTAAATTTTAAACATTGAAATTGTCATAAATAAAAATCAAATAGCCAGAATATATTAAAGGAAATATACCACAAGCCGGTTAAATCAGATCCAGGCCTAATCTGATCTGCCTGTCTGGTGAACATTTGGATCCAAGACAGGCGTGTTGCAACTGGACCGGTATTACTGCCAAACCAGCCCAGTGCTCAGCCCGTCAGGATTCCATATCCTCCCTGACACAGGTCGCATCCCACGGCAAACAGGACGCCCCTTTAGTCGCCTTTTACGACATGCTGGGGGGCAGTGGGGCTATTCTTTAATCCCCGCACCCACAGGGGAGAGGATGATATGGGTCAAGGTATGGTTATTATGGGTAGTCCCCTACAAATGACCATGGCATTAGAGGCTATTGACTGCATCATTACTGATAGCACAACTAAGATTGCACCAATTAGACATGAGACAAGGGGCATATGCAATAATTTCGCCAAAACAGGTCAGTGCAGCTACGGTGTAAGATGCATTTTTGAGCACGTGCCAGGGAGTAAAAAGATGAAATTTAATGAATGATGGTGTTTAGGGGGTAAGGGTCAAAATTTGAAATTTCAAAATGTGTTCAAATCAAATCAGTATTATATTACAGAAGGTTGCATTAAAACAAATGGCTATAGTCATTTAGGAGGTGATCTATTTTGTGATAAAAATAATATAAATATGTACTGTGATAAAAGACCCGCTGTTAAACATTTATGTCATCACAAAAATTGTGATATCTGTAGTATGCATGGAACTAGAACAATGTATGATGTCTATAATGATCGCATGGAAAATTTTAATTATGGACAAGCATGTCAAGATTTTAAAATAAATGTTTTTAACAAATAAAAAAATGACATTATTTATATGAAAACCATTAACAAAAGAATTAATTACATGCCTATCCCTTACCTCCATAGTCAAATATTGGGCAAACAGAATACAAGGTTATATCCATATAAAAATAAGAAACTCTACAGTGAAGTTGTAAAATGTAATAAACAAAATCATATATCATGTAAAACATTAAATCAAACAGTTAATCATGTCAAATCTACAAAAGGTATTCCCCAATCGGACACTCTTAATAAAAAGCGGCAACCAAAAAATGCGTTCCAAATATGGGCATTGCCAAGGTCACATGGTCAAAATGGCCACGCCCACAATAGGATGATACGTAAAAGTAAAATGGGTCTTACTTCATCGATAAACTCAATATCGCTTTCAAATCGATTTAGTTATCTTTCTGACAGTAACAAAATTGTAACTCAAAACTTTAATCGAACTGTAGATGGTCCTGAAATTAACAATTGCCTCTCAAAGTTTCGAAGCGAACGGACGTTGGCTCCGCCCTCCCTTAATCTGATTGGCCGCCATGGGGGGCAATCTGCTGGGGGTGAGTGGGGAATCCGAAAAAATGACGTCATGGGGTCAATGACCGGAGTTCTGGCAGAAGGTTGCATTAATCAAGATAAAATAGGTGGAATCAATGCAAATAATAACATAATTAATAATAAACCAATTAGAAATAACATTCGTTATGAAACAAATAAGGAACTAACAATTGCTACAGCAAAAGTACAAAGCATAGGAAACAAAGTAGAACTTCTAAATGTATACCTAAATAAAATAACGTTGATTCATTTTTTGTTACTGAAACTTGGATGAATGAGGCAAATGAAAAAATAATTAAAGGTAAAATCAAAGAAAATAATTATGATATTGAACACTCACCACGTATATTAAGATCTGGCAGCGGCTTGGCTGTTATCTACAGACCTGAAATTGACATAAAGAAAATTAATAACAGTCATAACTTATCAACTATGGAAATGATGGAAATTAATATCAAAACCAAAAACAAATTATGCACTTTTATTACCATTTACAGACCAGAACCCTCAGACAAAAATAAATACACTTATACTGAGTTTTTTGAAGAATTTAGTGATTTGCTTAGTTACTATTCTACATATACGCATGAGGTACTTTTCGTTGGGGACTATAATTTCCATATGAATAAACCAGAGAGGCCAAATGTGATTAAATTTAATGACATCCTAGATTTATTCAATTTAAAAAATCATGTGACTGAACCAACACATATATTAGGAAATACACTTGATTTGTTAATCACAAATATAAATAGTAATTTAATAAAGGATCACAATGTTGATGAGAAAATATCTGATCATAATATTATTAAACTCACTTTAAATCTTCAAACTAGAATAAAGAACAAGAAAAAGGTATCATACAGAAGTTACAAAAAAATGAACATTAAAAGTTTTATAACTGACGTTGAAGAGAAATTTGGTGATAATAAATCATATGATGAAAAGGACCTGAATGCCTTTTTAACTGAATATAACAAACTAACAAGTATACTTGATAAACATGCACCAATCATAGAAAAAACCATAACCAATAGGAAACCAGCTCCGTGGTTATCTGATGAGATCAGAAATGAAAAAAGGAAAAAAAAGGAAACTTGAAAGAAAACATGATAAAAGTCGTCTTTCCTCTGATAAAATTCAATATCAACTACAGCGAAATAAATATAACAATATGATTAAGGATTCTAGAAACAGTTATTATGCAGGAATAATAAATACAAATAAATCGGATCCAAAAAGGCTGTTCAAAATACTAAATAAATTACTACACACTAAAGAGGACACCCCCTTCCCCAGCCATAAGGATGGCAAAGAGTTGGCATCAGAATTTAATAATTTTTTTCTGGAAAAAATCTCGAACTTGAGGGAAAATATGGACAAAAATGATAAAATAACACCACCAATGATCGAAAAAGTGAAATTCAGTACTCACCTGGAAAAATTTGCACTATTGGATGATGCTGATGTATCAAAGTTAATCAAAGAATCAGCAAAGAAGTCGTGTGAACTAGATCCCATCCCAACCTGGCTTCTGGCTGAGTGTATGGGTCCCCTATTACCGCTAATAAAAGCAATTATAAATAAATCTATTTCGATGGGAAGCATGCCTGATGACTTAAAGATGGCCATCATTAGACCATTAATTAAGAAATTGGGTCTGGAATTGATAAAGAAAAATTACAGACCGGTATCTAATCTTGCCTATTTATCTAAATTAATAGAAAGGGCGATTGCTGCACAATTTGTTGGTCACCTCATTAAGAATGATATTCAATGTATATTTCAATCTGCATATAAGGAATTTCATAGTACTGAGACTGCACTGTTAAAGGTACAAAATTACATTTTAATGGATATCGATAATGGTAAAACGGTAATGTTAGTGTTACTTGATTTATCAGCGGCATTTGACACCATTGATCATAACATATTATTGAATAGACTGGAAAAAAGATGTGGTATTAGGGGCACAGCCTTACAGTGGTTTCGGTCATATCTAGCAAATAGAGAACAATGTGTAACAATTGATGGTAAGAGATCTGAAAATATGAAGATTAGTTATGGGGTTCCTCAGGGTTCTGTGCTGGGACCACTACTGTTCACAGCATATATGGAGCCTCTGTCTGACATTGTTGGGGAGTTTGGCCTCAAACATCACATCTATGCTGATGATACCCAATTATATATAACAATAGATCCAAAATCTGAAGAAGATAGAAATAGGTCTTGTAGGGAAATGGAAAAATGTATTAAATTAATAAGGAAATTTTTAATAGAAAATAAAATGAAGATAAATGATGAGAAAACAGAAATGCTTTTATGTGGTAAAAGCTGTGATTTCAGAAAAGACAATGTACCTAATGAAATCTTAGTAGGCGATACCAATATCACTAGATCAAAAACAGTTAAGGATCTAGGGGTTATTCTAGATCAGGAGTTATCAATGAAATCACAAATTAAAAAAATGTGCAAAAATGGCTATTTTCATGTTAGAAATTTAGCAAGCATTAGAAACTGTTTAGATGAGAAAACAGCAAACACTCTTGCTCACTCTTTTGTCACTTCTACACTTGACTATGGAAATTCACTTTTAGCAGGTTTACCAAAGTGTGAAATTGCCAAACTGCAAAAGTTGCAGAATGCTGCAGCAAGAGTAGTAGGTAAACTCAAAAAAAGGGATCACATTACACAAAAGCTTATGGACCTTCATTGGTTGCCAGTTGAAGCAAGGATTGACTTTAAAATTTCTCTGTTAACATGGAAGGTGCAAAATGGCTTTGCCCCTGAATACCTTGCCCAATTATTAACTGGTAAGAAATCAGATATGGGACTAAGATCAAACAATAAAAATGAATATATTATACCCAAGACTAATATGAAAACATATGGTGACAGGGCTTTCATGGTATATGCTCCGAAAAACTGGAATGCCCTGCCCCTTGAAGTGAAAAATTGTAAAACTATAGACAGTTTCAAGAAAAAACTAAAGACACATTTATTTAGGAAGCATTATCTCGGGACGCGCTTAGAGCAGACTTAGTCTGATACAGCGCTATATAAATTTTTATTATTATTATTATTATTAACTAGTGGAATTGGTTACATGTGGGAGGTTGATCTTGGCTTCATGTTAAGATATTCACAATATAATTCCAATTACAAATATATTCTTTTAGCTGTGGATAGTTTTTACAAATTTGCTCACACAAGACCTCTGAAATCAAAAAAACCTAATGAAGTTGTGAAGGCTTTTGAGGATATTTTTTCAATATCCCCTCACCCTGAACGCATACGATCAGACAGAGGCTCTGAGTTTACTTCGAATATGACCCAGAAAATGTTTAAAAAATATGATATACATCATTTTGTAACTAATAACCCTTTTAAAGCTTCAATTGCTGAGAGAACTTTGAAGACCATAAAAACAAGATTATATAAAGCAATGCAGGCGAGAAATAGTTATAAATGGGTAGATATACTTCCAAAAGTTACAAGCGCCTACAACGGGAGCTTCCATAGAACAATCCAAAGAAGTCCTGACTCTGTAAATGAAGGGAATGAGGTAGAGGTTTGGGAGGAAATGTATGAAATGAAACAAAGTGAGAAGAAGATCAATGGTAATGAATGAATGAATGAATGGTTTCTTAACGGCACATCGACACAATAAGGTCATTCAGTGCCAAAACAGTAAAACCAGAAACGTAATATTGACTAGAAACAAAATGTAAATGTTAATACAATATGTAGATAACACAAGAATTTGTCAACATTTATTTAATATCAATCAAATATAATTAATATGTATAATTTGTTTAAAAGACTTTATCAGTATGATGTTTTGCAGTTCTTGATAAATAAGTCAATGACATAAATAAACAAAAGCTCTGCCCTTAAAACTGATTATAAAGTCCTATGTGAGTTAAAAACGATACTATCACAGAAGTATCTACAGTATCAAATAACGTATGTAAATCTTGTACATTAAAATATTGAGTTCGTATAATATCAAAATCGATACACTCAATTAAAATATGTTTAATAGTCAAAGCCCTTTGACAACCAATACATTCCGGTTGCTCTTCACCTTTAAGCAGATAACAGTGCGTCAAATGACTATGTCCTATTCTTATACGGGTTAAAACAGATTCTTCCCTACGGTTAATTCTAATAGCACCTTTAGTTTTGCCTAGAACGGGCTTAATTTCATGTAATTTATTAAAAATAGCTTCGTTCCAGCGCAACTGCCATTTAGAACGTAAAAAAATAGTAATATATTTCTTAAACTCTGTATATGGAATAAGTAAATCTATTGGGCGTTTGTCCAATGCTGCTTTGGCAGCTTGGTCAGCAGCCTCATTTCCATGGATTCCAATATGACTGGGGATCCAATAAAAACGAATTTCTTTATTTTCATATGTACAAAGTCTATGATACCGTTCGAGAATTTTGTAAATAAAGGGATTTTTCCAATCCTTTGCTTTCAATGCTTGTAAACAAGACAAAGAATCAGAAAAAATTAAAAATGTTTGATGTGGAGAAGTCTCCACATGATCCAAAGCAAGGTACAAAGCATGTAGTTCTGCAGAAAAAATCGATGATTTATTTGGCAGACGTTCTGAATAAATATGATTGCCCTTAACAGCAGCTGCAGCAGCCTTCTCATCGTCAAATGATCCATCAGTGTATATACACTGATAGCCAGTGAAAATAGATTTAATTTCTTTATATCTATTTATATAAAGGGATGGATCTGTTGAGCATTTCTTTAATTCTGACATGGCTAGATTAATATTTAAAGTTGCATAGGTCCATGGAGGTGTTTCTGGATATTGAAATTTAGCTACGTGATTCGGATTTAAATTTAAAGATTGTAAAGATTCTTTAAAACGAATGCCAAAAGTCGGTATTGTAGTTGGTTTATTTTCAAAAAGATCAACATAATTTGGATTAAATATAGCATCATGTACAGGATTGTCTGGACAAGCAGAAATTTTTGCAGCATACTGAAGGGCAAGTTTTTCTCTTCTTAAATCAAGAGGCAGTTCATCTGCCTCTACTGCCAAGCTATCTGCAGGCGAGGTACGAAATGCACCAAGGCTTAGTCTTAACCCTTGATTTTGTATAGGATCGAGCATTTTAATATACGATGGACGTGCTGATCCATATACCATACACCCATAATCAAGTTTGGAACGTACCAGCGCTCTATATAATTGTAATAAAACATTACGGTCCCCTCCCCAATCGGTATGGGCGAGAACCCGTAATAAATCTAATGCCTTCTGGCATTTCTTTTTTACATATTTAATATGAGGAATAAAAGATAATTTTCTATCAAATATAAGTCCAAGAAACTTGGTTTCTTCGACAACAGGGATTCGAGTTTGGCCAAGGTGTAGATCAGGAAGATCAATGGTAAGACAGAGGATCAAATAGGAGAATTAGATAAGAAAGAAAAAAAAACAGGCAAAGGTATGTGAAGGTGTATAAATATAAAATAGGGGATGCAGTTAAATTAGCTCATACCAGAAGAGTGTTTCAGAGGGAATATGAACAAAGATGGACTAAGGAAGTGTTTTTTATATCAGACAGGTTCTTGAAACAAAATATTGCTTTATATACAGTAAAAGATTATCAAAATGCTGCTGTGACAGGAACATTTCAATCTGAGGAGTTACAGAGAGTTACTGTAAATGATGACACTGAATATCTTATTGATAAAATACTTAAAACAAGAAAACGAAATGGGAAAAAGGAATATCTAGTTTCTTGGGTGGGGTATAATTCTTCTTTCAATACATGGGTCAGAAATACTGACATAAATTCAAATTTAAATAAATTAGTTGAATAATGCAATAGGTATTATGCTTGTCTCATTCAATTGAGGATGGAGTATAATGATGTCCTAGCACTCAATTATGAGCCCTTTGTAAAGCATTTTATGAAGCAAGCAAATGGTAAATCAGCTCCTGTTAATGAGAAAAGTAACTTGGTGGTTGTTAGAGCAAGGAAGGAAGGAAGTGGATCTGATAAGAATAAAGCAAAAGTTGAACTTGTATCTCCAGTCTCACAGAAAGTTGCGCAAGCAAAAGAAGAGGTGAAAACAGAAGCGGAAGGTGGTGTTACGAAGATAGCAGAGATTAAAGCACCTGAGCTATTTAAGAAATCTTCGGGGAAAAGAAAACAGAAGGCAAAGGGAGACTCAAAAAAAAAACAAGTCAAAAAAGGAATTGTAGAAGACATATTTTCAAGGAAAAGATGAGTGACACAGAGGAATTCATTGAATTTGGTTATACACCTGAATTAAGCATATTTCAACCTTCTTTGATTGATACCGGAATTCAAAAGATGAGATGGATCCCATATAAACCTGTTTCACAACTGGATAGAGGGATTGAATTTGTAATAAACAATAACTCCTCAGCATATTTGGATTTATCAAGGAGTGTTCTACATCTACAGCTACAGGTTCTGCAGGGAGATGAATCCCCTCTCCCACCTCTCCCTCCAGGGTTGGATGTTCCCGATGCTGCAGGTAATAGAATATGTCTTTACAATGTTAAAATATTCATCTCTTAATTCATATTACTATTCCATTAAATATCAATAATGTTTACTAATTTAGATTATTTTTTAATTTATTAAAGCTGTTGGACCTGTGAACCTTTTCCATTCATCTCTCTTCCACCAAGTAAGTCCCAATCATTAGCATTTATCATTTTATCAAATGAATGAATGAATGGTGCTTAGAGGCACATCAACCACTAAGGTTATTTAGTGCCTAAAAATGGTAAAAATGAATGAATGGTTTCACATTAACACAATAAAGTGCCAAAACAGTAAAAATAGAAACGTAATATTGACTAGAAACAAAATGTAAATGTTAATACAATATGTAGATAACACAAGGATTTATCAACAGCATTTATATAATATCAATCAAATATAATAAATATGTATAATTTGTTTAAAAGACTTTATCAGTATGATGTTTTGCAGTTCTTGATAAATAAGTCAATGACATAAATAAACAAAAGCTCTGCCCTTAAAACTGATTATAAAGTCCTATGTGAGTTAAAAACGATACTATCACAGAAGTATCTACAGTATCAAATAACGTATGTAAATCTTGTACATTAAAATATTGAGTTCGTATAATATCAAAATCGATACACTCAATTAAAATATGTTTAATAGTCAAAGCCCTTTGACAACCAATACATTCCGGTTGATCTTCACCTTTAAGCAGATAACAGTGCGTCAAATGACTATGTCCTATTCTTATACGTGATAAAACAGACTCTTCTCTTCGGTTAATTCTAATAGCACCTTTGGTTTTACCTAAAACAGGCTTAATTTCGTGTAGTTTATTAAAAATAGCTTCGTTCCATCGCAATTGCCATTTAGAACGTAAAAAAACAGTAATATATTTTTTAAACTCTGTATAAGGTAAAAGCATATCTATTGGGCGCTTATCCAATGCTGCTTTGGCAGCTTGGTCAGCAGCCTCATTTCCAAGGATTCCAATATGACTGGGAATCCAGTAAAAACGAATCTCTTTATTTTCCTCAGTACAGAGTTTATGATACCGTTCAAGGATATTTAAAATAAAAGGATTTTTCCAATCCTTGGCTTTCAATGCTTGTAAACAAGACAAAGAATCAGAAAATATTAAAAATTTTCGATGTGGAGAAGTCTCCACATGATCTAAAGCAAGGTATAAAGCATGAAGTTCTGCAGAATAAATAGACGATTTATTTGGCAGACGTTCTGAATAAATATGATTGCCCTTAACAGCAGCTGCAGCAGCCTTGTCATCATCAAATGATCCATCAGTGTATAAACACTGATATCCAGTGAAAACAGATTTTATTTCATTATATCTATTTATATACAGGGATGGATCGGTTGAGTATTTCTTTAATTCTGACATGGCTACATTAATATTTAAAGATTCGTAGGTCCATGGAGGTGTTTCTGGATATTGAAATTTAGCTATTTGATTTGGATTTAAATTTAAAGATTGTAAAGATTCTTTGATGCGAATGCCAAAAGTTGGTATTGTATTAGATTTACTTTCAAAAAGGTCAACATAGTTTGGATTAAATATAGTATCATGTGCAGGATTGTCTGGACAAGCTGCAATTTTTGCAGCATACTGAAGGGCAAGCTTTTCTCTTCTTAAATCAAGAGGCAGCTCATCTGCCTCAACTGCCAAGCTATCTGCAGGCGATGTACGAAATGCACCAAGGCAAAGTCGTAAACCTTGATTTTGTATAGGATCAAGCATTTTAATATAAGATGGACGTGCTGATCCATATATCATACATCCATAATCAAGCTTAGAACGTACAAGCGCTCTGTAAAATTGCAATAAAATATTACGGTCCCCTCCCCAATCGGTATGGGCAAGAACCCGTAATAAATCCAATGCCTTCTGGCATTTCTTTTTAACGTATTTAATGTGAGGAATAAAAGATAATTTCCTGTCAAAAATAAGTCCTAGAAACTTGGTTTCTTCGACAACAGGTATCCGAGTTTGGCCTAAATAAAGATCAGGATCTGGGTGAACCTTCCATTTTTTACAAAAGTGCATACACACAGTTTTCTTTAAAGAAAACTTAAATCCGTTATGATCAGCCCATTCTTGTAATCTATTTAAATGTTGTTGGAGCTGTCGTTCTATTGTATGCATGCTTGTGGACCTGTAGCTTAAGTTGAAATCATCAACAAAAAGTGAGCAATCTGCTCCAGGCCTCATACAATCAACAATGCTGTTAATTTTAATAATAAAAAGGGTGACTGATAATATACTTCCCTGTGGAACACCCATTTCCTGATCAAAAGCATCAGAAAGTGATGAACCAACTCGGACCCTGAATTGTCTATTTGACAAAAAATTTTGAATAAAAAGGGGTAAACGACCCCTTAATCCCATATCATATAAATCGTTCATTATTCCAAATTTCCATGTAGTATCGTACGCTTTCTCTAAATCAAAGAAAATGCTAACCACATGCTCACCTTTTAAAAAACCCTCTCTTATAAATGTCTCTAAACGTACCAGGTGGTCAATGGTACTTCGAGTTTTTCTAAAGCCACTCTGTGCAACAGAAATAAAAGCTGCAGTTTCTAAAAACCAAACTAAACGCTCATTAATCATTCGCTCCATTGTTTTACAGATACAACTGGTTAAAGCAATGGGGCGATAATTATTTGAATCTGAGGAGTCTTTGCCAGGCTTAGGAATGGGAATAATAGTGGCTTCACTCCATGAAGGAGGAAAATCACCACTTTCCCAAATGTTATTAAAAATATTTAAAAGATGCCCAAGTGATTGATCAGGGAGGTGTTTAAGGATTTGGTAGTGAATTTGATCAGGCCCAGGAGCGGTATCATGAGATTTATCCAAAGCAAGTTTCAAATCTTCTATTGTAAATGATTTATTATATTGTTCCAAGTTATGAGATGTAAAATTTAGTTGGTTTCTTTCTTTTCTATTTTTTATTTGTTGAAATTTTGCAGAATAATTATTGGATGAGGAATTCTTAGAAATAGTTTGACCTATTGTGTTACCTATTTCAGTGGGATTTGTAATTAATTGGCCATTATGAGTTAGATGTTTGATCCTTGCTCCACCTCCCTTCCCCGAAATTTTACGCACCATATCCCAGCATTTTTTAATCGGTGTACGCGTATTTAATTTGGAAACATAATCCTTCCAACTTTTTCTCTTGCTTATTTTGATAATATAACGGGCTTTAGCTCTTTTTACTCGAAATTGGTGCAAATTATATTGAGTTGGCTGTCGATTAAATTTTTTCAGAGCTTTTTTGCGCTCCTTGACAGCTTTTTTGCACTCATCATTAAACCAGGGTTTTTCTTTAATTTTAGAATTTGGCTTTGATTTGGGAATACACCAATCAGCAATATCATACAACGTATCTGTAAAAACTTGAAGAGGATCATCTACATTGTTAAAAAGTTCTGGAGTTATTTTATTAAAACAGGATGTTTGAAATTTTGCCCAATCGGCTTTATGAAATTTCCACTTGGGGATTCGTTCGTCTGGTGGAGGAAAATGGTTATTTAAAATAATGGGATAATGATCACTACCCCATTGATCTTCCTCTACTTCCCAGGAATAGTCTAAAAATAAATTTGGAGTACACATGGAGAGATCTATTGATGTTAAAGAGCCTGTAGCAGGATGTAAATATGTTGGGGAATCGTCATTCCAAAGGCACAAACTATTATTATTTAAAAAATCTTCTATTATACGTCCTTTGGCATCAGTATTATTTCTGCCACCCCAAAGATAGTTGTGTGCATTAAAGTCACCAACTAACATATATGGCTGTGGCAGCTGGGTTATCAAATTATTTAAATCTGTAATATTAACTGGCTCACTAGGCGGTAAATATATTGAACATATAGTTAATGTATTATGCAGGGTAACCCTGACTGCAGAAGCTTGTAAATTAGTATTTAATGTTACTTTACTTTGTGGTATACAGGATTTAACAAAAACAGAAACTCCGCCATGTGCTCGGTCCATTGCATCTATTGAACCAACTTTATTATAAGGTACATACCCCTTAAATGTTGTGGAATTATCTTTGAATTTAGTTTCTTGTAAACAAATTACCGATGCGTTATATTTTTGGGCTAATAACTCCAGTTCTGGCCTGTTTGCCTCGAATCCTCTACAGTTCCATTGTATGATACCGCTGATAGCCATATTAAAAATAATGAGGATAAATATAGGATTTAACATAATCATTTAAGTTTATGATTATGTTTTGAGTGAACAGGTGTAAAATGTATTTCGGAAGGATCACCTGTGTCCATCCTTTCTAAGGATTTAGTTCTATTTATTTTAGTTTTGCTTTGATCTTTGATTTCTTTTTTGTCTGATTTCTTAACTGGTCTATTGCTATTTACATTTTTATTACTGGATGATGTGGAGGGAGTCTGTGAAGAGGTTTTAGTGGATGAAACTGTTGGTATAGTTATTACTGGGGTAGTGGGTGTTTGGGTTTGAGTGGATGTTCCTGAAGATTTGGAGGTAATTGAAAAATAGGAATAATTCTTTTCATCGATTGGCCAGGTTATTTCTGTCTGTATTGCTATTGTTTTTGTTTCTTTGGTTTTTAAGGTGGTAGCATAGGATGTTTTGGAATTATTAAAACTTTCTACACGTTTACGTGCCTCAGGAAAAGAAATGTTTTCGGTGTGGCGTATTCGCTGAATTTCCTTCTCTTTTAAAAAGGAAGGACAATTCCGCGAATATGATGGGTGATTGCCTTGACAATTCACACACTTCATGGTTTCCGAAGAACACTCTTCTCCACTATGCTGGGCTGTACATTTCGGGCAAGTTGGGTTTCCTTTGCATCGATCAGATCCATGTCCATACCTCTGACACTTGAAGCAGCGCAGAGGGTTTGGAATAAAAACATCAACTCGGACGTTTAAATAGCCAACTTTAATAGATGTTGGAAGCTGCGCTGCTTCAAATGTCAGAATGAATGTATTGATTGGAACTTTGATTCCATCCTTCTTAATAAAAATTCGTTTGCATTGGACTACATCTTGATCTTTTAGTTCATCCACTATTTCCTCTTCAGACACTCCCGCCAGATCTGGGCATCTTATCACTCCTTTTTTATTATTGAGGGTCTTATGAGCCGTTATAAAAACTGGAACTGTGGCCAACATTCGGCATCTTAAAAGATTGTCCGCATGGCTTTTCCGCTCAACTTCAATTAATAAACGTGTTCCCATTTTTTTAACTGTTTTCGGCACCCCGGCAATGCCTTGAATCCCCTTTGCAATTGCAAAGGGGGACATTTTTGCCAGGGTATGTTCAGCATCGGAACTTTCCGCAATTAAAAATCTCGGCCATTTTTCTGATTTATTTGAATCGTCATCACTGTCTATGTCATTCCTAGGTCGTTTTTGTTTGTTTTGCGCCATGTGTGTTATTTTAAATTTCATCAGTTAGGTCCCCTACCCACCACGGAGCCCAACAAGGGGACGCCTTTCTGGGCCGGTAACTCCAAGCCCTGACGCCATGAGGATACCCAACATGACATACTCTAAGAATAAAAACTCCACCCTTTCGGATTTTATTTATATCCCTCGATTGACCCAATCAGCAGTAATCTCCTTTCAGGAAATATAAATCAAAAATTTATCAATTATTCTTAAATTTTAAACTTTGAAATTGTCACTAATAAAAATAAAATAGCCAGAAAACATTAAAGGAAATATACCACAAGCCGGTTAAATCAGATCCAGGCCTAATCTGATCTGCCTGTCTGGTGAACATTTGGATCCAAGACAGGCGTGTTGCAACTGGACCGGTATTACTGCCAAACCAGCCCAGTGCTCAGCCCGTCAGGATTCCATATCCTCCCCGACACAGGTCGCATCCCACGGCAAACAGGACGCCCCTTTAGTCGCCTTTTACGACATGCTGGGGGGCAGTGGGGCTATTCTTTAATCCCCGCACCCACAGGGGAGTTAGAACGTACGAGCGCTCTGTAAAATTGCAATAAAATATTACGGTCCCCTCCCCAATCGGTATGGGCAAGAACTCGTAATAAATCCAATGCCTTCTGGCATTTCTTTTTAACATATTTAATGTGAGGAATAAAAGATAATTTCCTGTCAAAAATAAGTCCAAGAAACTTGGTTTCTTCGACAACAGGTATCCGAGTTTGGCCTAAATAAAGATCAGGATCTGGGTGAACCTTCCATTTTTTACAAAAGTGCATACACACAGTTTTCTTTAAAGAAAACTTAAACCCGTTATGATCAGCCCATTCTTGTAATCTATTTAAATGTTGTTGGAGCTGTCGTTCTATTGTATGCATGCTTGTGGACCTGTAGCTTAAGTTGAAATCATCAACAAAAAGTGAGCAATCTGCTCCAGGCCTCATACAATCAACAATGCTGTTAATTTTAATAATAAAAAGGGTGACTGATAATATACTTCCCTGTGGAACACCCATTTCCTGATCAAAAGCATCAGAAAGTGATGAACCAACTCCGACCCTGAATTGTCTATTTGACAAAAAATTTTGAATAAAAAGGGGTAAACGACCCCTTAATCCTATATCATATAAATCGCTCATTATTCCAAATTTCCATGTAGTATCGTACGCTTTCTCTAAATCAAAGAAAATGCTAACCACATGCTCACCTTTTAAAAAACCCTCTCTTATAAATGTCTCTAAACGTACCAGGTGGTCAATGGTACTTCGAGTTTTTCTAAAGCCACTCTGTGCAACAGAAATAAAAGCTGCAGTTTCTAAAAACCAAACTAAACGCTCATTAATCATTCGCTCCATTGTTTTACAGATACAACTGGTTAAAGCAATGGGGCGATAATTATTTGAATCTGAGGAGTCTTTGCCAGGCTTAGGAATGGGAATAATAGTGGCTTCACTCCATGAAGGAGGAAAATCACCACTTTCCCAAATGTTATTAAAAATATTTAAAAGATGCCCAAGTGATTGATCAGGGAGGTGTTTAAGGATTTGGTAGTGAATTTGATCAGGCCCAGGAGCGGTATCATGAGATTTATCCAAAGCAAGTTTCAAATCTTCTATTGTAAATGATTTATTATATTTTTCCAAGTTATGAGATGTAAAATTTAGTTGGTTTCTTTCTTTTCTATTTTTTATTTGTTGAAATTTTGCAGAATAATTATTGGATGAGGAATTCTTAGAAATTGTTTGACCTATTGTGTTACCTATTTCAGTGGGATTTGTAATTAATTGGCCATTATGAGTTAGATGTTTGATCCTTGCTCCACCTCCCTTCCCCGAAATTTTACGCACCATATCCCAGCATTTTTTAATCGGTGTACGCGTATTTAATTTGGAAACATAATCCTTCCAACTTTTTCTCTTGCTTATTTTGATAATATAACGGGCTTTAGCTCTTTTTACTCGAAATTGGTGCAAATTATATTGAGTTGGCTGTCGATTAAATTTTTTCAGAGCTTTTTTGCGCTCCTTGACAGCTTTTTTGCACTCATCATTAAACCAGGGTTTTTCTTTAATTTTAGAATTTGGCTTTGATTTGGGAATACACCCATCAGCAATATCATACAATGTATCTGTAAAAACTTGAAGAGGATCATCTACATTGTTAAAAAGTTCTGGAGTTATTTTATTAAAACAGGATGTTTGAAATTTTGCCCAATCGGCTTTATGAAATTTCCACTTGGGGATTCGTTCGTCTGGTGGGGGAAAATGGTTATTTAAAATAATGGGATAATGATCACTACCCCATTGATCTTCCTCTACTTCCCAGGAATAATCTAAAAATAAATTTGGAGTGCACATGGAGAGATCTATTGATGTTAAAGAGCCTGTAGCAGGATGTAAATATGTCGGGGAATCGTCATTCCAAAGGCACAAACTATTATTATTTAAAAAATCTTCTATTATACGTCCTTTGGCATCAGTATTATTTCTGCCACCCCAAAGATAGTTGTGAGCATTAAAGTCACCAACTAACATATATGGCTGTGGCAGCTGGGTTATCAAATTATTTAAATCTGTAATATTAACTGGCTCACTAGGCGGTAAATATATTGAACATATAGTTAATGTATTATGCAGGGTAACCCTGACTGCAGAAGCTTGTAAATTAGTATTTAATGTTACTTTACTTTGTGGCATACAGGATTTAACAAAAACAGAAACTCCGCCATGTGCTCGGTCCATTGCATCTATTGAACCAACTTTATTATAAGGTACATACCCCTTAAATGTTGTGGAATTATCTTTGAATTTAGTTTCTTGTAAACAAATTAGAGATGCGTTATATTTTTGGGCTAATAACTCCAGTTCTGGCCTGTTTGCCTCGAATCCTCTACAGTTCCATTGTATGATACTGCTGATAGCCATATTAAAAATAATGAGGATAAATATAGGATTTAACATAATCATTTAAGTTTATGATTATGTTTTGAGTGAACAGGTGTAAAATGTATATCGGAAGGATCACCTGTGTCCATCCTTTCTAAGGATTTAGTTCTATTTATTTTAGTTTTGCTTTGATCTTTGATTTCTTTTTTGTCTGATTTCTTAACTGGTCTGTTGCTATTGACATTTTTACTGGATGATGTGGAGGGAGTTTGTGAAGAGGTTCTAGTGGATTGAACTGTTGGTACATTTATTGCTGGGGTAGTATGAATGAATGAATGAATGGTGCTTAGAGGCACATCAACCACTAAGGTTATTTAGTGCCTAAAAATGGTAAAAATGAATGAATGAATGTTTTCACATTGACACAATAAAGTGCCAAAACAGTAAAAATACAAACGTAATATTGACTAAAAACAAAATGTAAATGTTAATACAATATGTAGATAACACAAGAATTTATCAACTGTGAACAGCATTTATATAATATCAATCAAATATAATAAATATGTATAATTTGTTTAAAAGACTTTATCAGTATGATGTTTTGCAGTTCTTGATAAATAAGTCAATGACATAAATAAACAAAAGCTCTGCCCTTAAAACTGATTATAAAGTCCTATGTGAGTTAAAAACGATACTATCACAGAAGTATCTACAGTATCAAATAACGTATGTAAATCTTGTACATTAAAATATTGAGTTCTTATAATATCAAAATCGATACACTCAATTAAAATATGTTTAATAGTCAAAGCCCTTTGACAACCAATACATTCTGGTTGATCTTCACCTTTAAGCAGATAACAGTGAGTCAAATGACTATGACCTATTCTTATACGGGTTAAAACTGACTCTTCTCTACGGTTAATTCTAATAGCACCTTTAGTTTTGCCTAGAACGGGCTTAATTTCATGTAGTTTATTAAAAATAGCTTCGTTCCAGCGTGATTGCCACTTAGAACGTAAAAAAACAGTAATATATTTCTTAAATTCTGTATAAGGTATAAACATATTTATTGGCCGCTTATCCAATGCTGCCTTGGCAGCTTGGTCCGCAGCCTCATTTCCAAGGATTCCAATATGACTGGGAATCCAGTAAAAACGAATCTCTTTATTTTCCTCAGTACAGAGTTTATGATACCGTTCAAGGATATTTAAAATAAATGGATTTTTCCAATCCTTGGCTTTTAATGCTTGTAAACAAGACAAAGAATCAGAAAATATTAAAAATTTCTGATGTGGAGAAGTCTCCACATGATCTAAAGCTAGGTATAAAGCATGAAGTTCTGCAGAATAAATAGATGATTTATTTGGCAGACGTTCTGAATAAATATGATTGCCCTTAACAGCAGCTGCAGCAGCCTTGTCATCATTAAACGATCCATCAGTGTATATACACTGATATCCAGTGAAGATAGATTTTATTTCATTATATCTATTTATATACAGGGATGGATCGGTTGAGTATTTCTTTAATTCCGTCATGGCTAAATTAATATTTAAAGTTTCATAGGTCCATGGAGGTGTTTCTGGATATTGAAATTTAGCTATTTGATTCGGATTTAAATTTAAGGATTGTAAAGATTCCTTGATGCGAATGCCAAAAGTTGGTATTGTATTTGGTTTATTTTCAAAAAGATCAACATAATTTGGATTGAATATAATATCATGTGCAGGATTGTCTGGACAAGCTGCAATTTTTGCAGCATACTGAAGGGCAAGCTTTTCTCTTCTTAAATCAAGAGGCAGCTCATCTGCCTCAACTGCCAAGCTATCTGCAGGCGATGTACGAAATGCACCAAGGCAAAGTCGTAAACCTTGATTTTGTATAGGATCAAGCATTTTAATATAAGATGGACGTGCTGATCCATATATCATACATCCATAATCAAGCTTAGAACGTACGAGCGCTCTGTAAAATTGCAATAAAATATTACGGTCCCCTCCCCAATCGGTATGGGCAAGAACCCGTAATAAATCCAATGCCTTCTGGCATTTCTTTTTAACATATTTAATGTGAGGAATAAAAGATAATTTCCTGTCAAAAATAAGTCCAAGAAACTTGGTTTCTTCGACAACAGGTATCCGAGTTTGGCCTAAATAAAGATCAGGATCTGGGTGAACCTTCCATTTTTTACAAAAGTGCATACACACAGTTTTCTTTAAAGAAAACTTAAATCCGTTATGATCAGCCCATTCTTGTAATCTATTTAAATGTTGTTGGAGCTGTCGTTCTATTGTATGCATGCTTGTGGACCTGTAGCTTAAGTTGAAATCATCAACAAAAAGTGAGCAATCTGCTCCAGGCCTCATACAATCAACAATGCTGTTAATTTTAATAATAAAAAGGGTGACTGATAATATACTTCCCTGTGGAACACCCATTTCCTGATCAAAAGCATCAGAAAGTGATGAACCAACTCCGACCCTGAATTGTCTATTTGACAAAAAATTTTGAATAAAAAGGGGTAAACGACCCCTTAATCCTATATCATATAAATCGCTCATTATTCCAAATTTCCATGTAGTATCGTACGCTTTCTCTAAATCAAAGAAAATGCTAACCACATGCTCACCTTTTAAAAAACCCTCTCTTATAAATGTCTCTAAACGTACCAGGTGGTCAATGGTACTTCGAGTTTTTCTAAAGCCACTCTGTGCAACAGAAATAAAAGCTGCAGTTTCTAAAAACCAAACTAAACGCTCATTAATCATTCGCTCCATTGTTTTACAGATACAACTGGTTAAAGCAATGGGCCGATAATTATTTGAATCTGAGGAGTCTTTGCCAGGCTTAGGAATGGGAATAATAGTGGCTTCACTCCATGAAGGAGGAAAATCACCACTTTCCCAAATGTTATTAAAAATATTTAAAAGATGCCCAAGTGATTGATCAGGGAGGTGTTTAAGGATTTGGTAGTGAATTTGATCAGGCCCAGGAGCGGTATCATGAGATTTATCCAAAGCAAGTTTCAAATCTTCTATTGTAAATGATTTATTATATTGTTCCAAGTTATGAGATATAAAATTTAGTTGGATTCTTTCTTTTCTATTTTTTATTTGTTGAAATTTTGCAGAATAATTATTGGATGAGGAATTCTTGGAAATTGTTTGACCTATTGTGTTACCTATTTCAGTGGGATTTGTAATTAATTGGCCATTATGAGTTAGATGTTTGATCCTTGCTCCACCTCCCTTCCCCAAAATTTTACGCACCATATCCCAGCATTTTTTAATCGGTGTATGCGTATTTAATTTGGAAACATAATCCTTCCAACTTTTTCTTTTGCTTATTTTAATAATATAACGGGCTTTAGCTCTTTTTACTCGAAATTGGTGCAAATTATATTGAGTTGGCTGTCGATTAAATTTTTTCAGAGCTTTTTTGCGCTCCTTGACAGCTTTTTTGCACTCATCATTAAACCAGGGTTTTTCTTTAATTTTAGAATTTGGCTTTGATTTGGGAATACACCCATCAGCAATATCATACAATGTATCTGTAAAAACTTGAAGAGGATCATCTACATTGTTAAAAAGTTCTGGAGTTATTCTATTGAAAAAGGATGTTTGAAATTTTGCCCAATCGGATTTATGAAATTTCCACTTGGGGATTCTTTCATCTGGTGGAGGAAAATGGTTATTTAAAATAATGGGGTAGTGATCACTACCCCATTGATCTTCCTCTACTTCCCAGGAATAGTCTAAAAATAAATTTGGAGTGCACATGGAGAGATCTATTGATGTTAAAGAGCCTGTAGCAGGATGTAAATAGGTTGGAGAATCGTCATTCCAAAGGCACAAACTATTGTTATTTAAGAAATCTTCTATTATACGTCCTTTGGCATCAGTATTGTTTCTGCCACCCCAAAGATAGTTGTGAGCATTAAAGTCACCAACTAACATATATGGTTGTGGCAGCTGGGTTATCAAATTATTTAAATCTGCAATATTAACTGGCTCACTAGGTGGTAAATATATTGAACATATAGTTAATGTATTGTGCAGGGTAACCCTGACTGCAGAAGCTTGTAAATTAGTATTTAATGTTACTTTACTTTGGGGTATACAGGATTTAACAAAAACAGAAACTCCGCCATGTGCTCGGTCCATAATGTCAATTGAACCCACTTTATTATAAATCACATATCCCTTAAATGTTGTGGAATCATCTTTGAATTTAGTTTCTTGTAAACAAAATACAGATGCATTATATTTCTGGGCTAATAACTCCAGTTCTGGCCTGTTTGCCTCAAATCCTCTACAATTCCATTGTATGATATTGCTGATAGCCATATTAAAAATAATGAGTATAAATATAGGATTTAACATAATCATTTGTTAGGTTTACGATTATGTTTTGACTGAACAGGTGTAAAATGTATATCAGAAGGATCACCTGTATCCATCCTTTCTAAGGATTTAGTTCTATTTATTTTACTTTTGCTTTGGTCTTTGATTTCTTTTTTGTCTGATTTATTAACTGGTCTATTGGTATTTACGTTTTTATTACTAGATGATGTGGAGGGAGTCTGTGAAGAGGTTTTAGTTGATGTTATTGTTGGTGTTATTGTTGGTAGAGCTATTGCTGGGGTAGTGGATGCAGGAGTCTGAGTAGATGTTGCCGAAGATTTGGAGGTTTTTGTGAAAAAGGAATAATTTTTGTCATTAATTGGCCATGTAATTTCAGTCTGAATTGCTATTGATTTAGTCTCTTTGTTCTTTAAAGTGCTAGCATAGGATGATTTTGTTGTGTTGAATGATTCTACACGCCTACGTGCCTCTGGAAAAGATATGTTTTCTGTGTGTCGTATTCGCTGAATTTCCTTCTCTTTTAAAAAAGAAGGACAATTCCGCGAATATGATGGGTGATCGCCTTCACAATTCACACATTTGACATTATTTGACAAACAATCTTCTCCATTATGTTGGGCAGTACACTTTGGGCATGTTACATTCCCTTTACATCTGTCAGATCCATGTCCATATCTCTGACACTTGGAGCAGCGCAGAGGATTTGGAATAAATACATCAACTCTAACGTTCAAATATCCAACTTTAATAGATGTTGGGAGCTGCGCTGCTTCAAATGTCAGAATAAACGTATTGATAGGAATTTTGACACCGTCCTTTTTTATAAATATCCGCTTACATTGCACAACATCCTGGTCTTTGAGCTCATCCACTATCTCCTCCTCAGAAACTCCTGCTAAATCTGGACATCTGATTACTCCTTTTTTATTGTTGAGAGTTTTGTGAGCCGTTATAATAACAGGAACTGTGGCCAACATTCGGCATCGTAGTAGATTGTCCGCATGGCTTTTCCGCTCAACCTCAATCAATAACTTACTTCCCATCTTTTTAACTGTTTTCGGTACCCCGGCAATGCCTTGAATCCCCTTTGCAATTGCAAAGGGGGACATTTTTGCCAGGGTATGTTCAGCATCGGAACTTTCCGCAATTAAAAATCTAGGCCATTTTTCTGTTTTATTTGAGTCGTCATCACTGTCCATATCATTCCTAGGTCGTTTTTGTTTGTTTTGCGCCATGTGTGTTATTTTAAATTTCATCAGTTAGGTCCCCTACCCACCACGGAGCCCAACAAGGGGACGCCTTTCTGGGCCGGTAACTCCAAGCCCTGACGCCATGAGGATACCCAACATGACATACTCTAAGAATAAAAACTCCACCCTTTCGGATTTTATTTATATCCCTCGATTGACCCAATCAGCAGTAATCTCCTTTCAGGAAATATAAATAAAAAATTTATCAATTATTCTTAAATTTTAAACTTTGAAATTGTCACTAATAAAAATAAAATAGCCAGAATACATTAAAGGAGATATACCACAAGCCGGTTAAATCAGATCCAGGCCTAATCTGATCTGCCTGTCTGGTGAACATTTGGATCCAAGACAGGCGTGTTACAACTGGACCGGTATTACTGCCAAACCAGCCCAGTGCTCAGCCCGTCAGGATTCCATATCCTCCCCGACACAGGTCGCATCCCACGGCAAACAGGACGCCCCTTTAGTCGCCTTTTACGACATGCTGGGGGGCAGTGGGGCTATTCTTAAATCCCCGCACCCACAGGGGAGACTTTTAGCTCAAACATGAAATTAAGTCAATTAAGATCAATTAAGACTGTACATATATTGTCTTTTGTCTAGTATCAAATGCATTATTTACAAACTGAGCAGTGAGTTTGATTGCTTCATCTGACATTAAAAGTCTTACTTTTACATCATCGTCTTCAATATCAAAATATGGAAATATACATCTTATTCTGTTAAACAGATCATATCTCAAAAGAGCATATTTACCACAATATAGAAGGAAATGAATTTCAGACTCCACAACATCATCCTCGCACAATAAGCAATATCTGTATTCAATAGGTATATTTTGGTACCTTCCTGTTTCAATATTCAAGGGCAAAATACCACATCTTAACTGTGCAATAGCAGATCTTTGCATTCTATTATATATTTCTGTTACATATTTTTCTGGTTTATATTCTGACTTGAATATATTATAAAATCTTAATTTAGGAACCACAGTCTTATCATTAATCCAGTTTGTACATACATTATCATGAAAAATATCTTTAGCTGTGTTGACATTAACAGGCATATTTCTGCTATACTGTTCTTGAGCATTCAAATCTATACACAATTGTTTAACCTCATTGCACCAATTCCTTTTACATAATCTCTTGTCCCAGTTGAATACTTTTCTTAATATTCTATTCTGGTCTATATTAATTAGTCGATTCCATAACCTTAACATCTCAACTTTATGTCTGACACCACTTGAGTGCCAACCCATATCTCCATTTATGGCAAGGTTTGGAGCAAAGTTGTGCACTCCTAAGAAAAATCGGATTGCTCTATTTTGTACAGTATTCATTTTTTCAGTATTTCCAAAACTCCATACTCCAGAACCATAGTCCATAATTGGGGTTACTCCAGTGTGAAACATCTTAGTATAAGTACTATATCCTAAACCTTTGTTTGCCTTAAATTTACTTATAATAGCTCCTAATGCTCTTCCTGCAGAATTAGCTAATACGCCAGCTGTATGTGAATAATCAAGTGAATAATCTATTACCAGACCAAGATACTTATACTGATCAACAACCTCCAAATTTGTTCTCCCAAACTTAAAATCATACTGTGTTTGCTCGTGTCCCTTTATTCTAAAATGCATAACCTTTGTCTTGCCAGTGTTAACTCTCATCCTCCACTTTCTGCACCAGTCATGAACTGCATTAATCATACACTGTAAGTCTTCTTCTGACTCACTTAGCAAAACTATGTCATCAGCGTACAACAAACAACAAATGATAAATTCTTCAGTTACAATACCTTTGGATTTAGATTTAATACAATCAACTATATCATTTATAAATAACCCAAATAAAGTAGGGGAGAGTGAGTCACCTTGTCTTACACCATACTCTGAGGAGAACCAGTCAGTTATAAAACCATTAATGTTAATGCCTGATTTTGAGTTATCATAAATATTTCTAATACATTTTAACATCTTATCTTGTATTCCATATGACATTAACTTATGATACAGCAAGCTTCTATCTACCCTGTCAAACGCCTTTTCAAAATCAACAAATGCAGCATATGTAGGTAATCTATTGGCTTTTCTATTGCGAATAATTGAAGTTAGTATAAATATGTGTTCAAGGCATGACCTGCCTTTCCTAAACCCATTCTGTTCATCCCTGTATATATTGTTTTCTTCAGAGCATTTAACAATTCTTGCATTTAACAATCCAGTAAATATCTTACTTACAGTAGATAATAATGAGATACCTCTGTATTGTAGAGGTAGCCTTGGATCAATCATGGATGACTTAGGGATTGGTTTTATAATACCAATTTTCCAAATTGATGGCTTATACCCAGTATCAAATATTTTCTGAAATAGATGTGTGAGCAACAGCACAGACTGCTCATTTTAAAAAATTTCATTTGGCAAGTTGTCCAGACCAACAGCTTTATTGTTCTTAGCTCTTGACACACTTGCCTTCACTTCTTCCTGAGATATATCATGATTTAGTCCATCCATTCTTGGTCCATTCTCACAATGTGGTACACTATTAATAACCTCATTATAAAAGTCATCATCAAATTCATTCTCATCAGGCACAAAATTATACAACTTGTAAAACTCTTCTTTCCATTTGTTCATAACAAACTATGTGTATGCACTTTTGTAAAAAATGGAAGGTTCACCCAGATCCTGATCTTTATTTAGGCCAAACTCGGATACCTGTTGTCGAAGAAACCAAGTTTCTTGGACTTATTTTTGACAGAAAATTATCTTTTATCCCCCACATTAAATACGTTAAGAAGAAATGCCAGAAGGCATTAGATTTATTACGGGTTCTTGCCCATACCGATTGGGGAGGGGACCGTAATATTTTATTACAATTGTATAGAGCATTGGTACGTTCTAAGCTTGATTATGGCTGTATGGTATATGGATCAGCACGTCCATCTTATATTAAAATGCTTGATCCTATACAAAATCAAGGTTTACGACTTTGCCTAGGTGCATTTCGTACATCGCCTGCAGATAGCTTGGCAGTTGAGGCAGATGAGCTGCCTCTTGATTTAAGAAGAGAAAAGCTTGCCCTTCAGTATGCTGCAAAAATTGCAGCTTGTCCAGACAATCCTGCACATGATACTATATTTAATCCAAATTATGTTGACATTTTTGAAAGTAAATCTAATACAGTACCAACTTTTGGTATTCGCATCAAAGAATCTTTACAATCTTTAAATTTAAATCCAAATCAAATAGCTAAATTTCAATATCCAGAAACACCTCCATGGACATACGAAACTTTAAATATTAATGTAGCCATGTCAGAATTAAAGAAATACTCAACTGATCCATCCCTTTATATAAATAGATACAAAGAAATAAAATCTATTTTCACTGGATATCAGTGTATATACACTGATGGATCATTTGATGATGACAAGGCTGCTGCAGCTGCTGTTAAGGGCAATCATGTTTATTCAGAACGTCTGCCAAATAAATCTTCTATTTATTCTGCAGAACTTCATGCTTTATACCTGGCTTTAGATCATGTGGAGACTTCTCCACATCGAAAATTTTTAATATTTTCTGATTCATTGTCTTCTTTACAAGCAATGAAAGCAAAGGATTGGAAAAATCCTTTTATTTACAATATCCTTGAGCGGCATCACAAACTCTCTACTGAGGAAAATAAAGAAATTCATTTTTATTGGATACCAAGTCATATTGGAATCCTTGGAAATGAGGCTGCTGACCAAGCTGCCAAAGCAGCATTGGATAAGCGCCCAATAGATATGCCTATACCTTATACAGAGTTTAAGAAATATATTACTGTTTTTTTACGTTCTAAATGGCAATTGCGCTGGAACGAAGCTATTTTTAATAAACTACACGAAATTAAGCCTGTATTAGGTAAAACCAAAGGTGCTATTAGAATTAACCGAAGAGAAGAGTCTGTTTTAACACGTATAAGAATTGGACATTGTCATTTGACACACTGTTATCTTCTTAAAGGCGAAGATCAGCCTCAGTGTATTGGCTGTCAAAGGGCTTTGACGATCAAACATGTTTTAATTGAATGTATCGATTTTGATATAATTAGGACTCAATATTTTAATGTGCAAGATTTACATTCGTTATTTGATACTGTAGATACTTCTGTGATAGTATCGTTTTTAAACCAAATAGGACTTTATAACCAATTTTAAGTGTGGAGCTCTTGTTTACTTAGGTCATTGGCCTATTTATCAAGAACCGCGAAACATCAGATGGTATTTAAAGTCTTTTAAATTGAATTTATTTATACAAATTTGTTTTGTTTATAACTGATATATTGAAAGGATTTTGTGATTTTGTGTTGTTAAGATTATTTACATATATTGATTTTATAAATGTTTATGTTTTTACCACTTTTAGGCACTGAATAACCTTAGTGGTTGATGTGCCTCTAAGCAACCATTCATTCATTCATTCATTCATAACATAATCTAAATTACTATTTACATTTCCATCTTCATCATATACTTCAAATGGAATGTTATTTACTTTTCTAGGGCCTAGATTTTTCAATGCATTCCAGAACTTTTTGGGGTCAGATGTTGACATATTATCAATCTCAGTAAGCTTATTTAACCTGAACTTTCTTTCACATTTCAGGTATTCTCGATCAAATAACTTTTGAGCTGCTTTAAATTCATCTCTTTTTGTGTTACGCAGGTTACCATTTTCTTTCAAATATTCATTTTCCTTCAACAAAACATCATTCCATAACAACTGCAGAGCATCATTCCAGAATGGTTTGTTACACTTTTTCAATCTCTTACGAGCTGAAGGATTAACATTTTTTTTCTGAAACCAATTATTCATTTCACCATGATATAGTTCACAAAACTTGTCATACAGTTTATCTACATCGTTCTGGTTATCTCTACCAGCTTCAATATCATTTATCAAATCTATCAACTTATTTCTCATCTCTTCTGAGGACAAAAAATCAACAGGCACAGAGTCAATCTTATATCTAACATAGAAATGATCATCAATATGATTCTGTGAAGTACCATTATCATGGCTAACATTAAGATTAGTATCATTCAATGGTTCAACTGGTCTATCATTATAACCTGTTTTGACCTCCATTACAAGTACTCCCCTGTGGGTGCGGGGATTAAAGAATAGCCCCACTGCCCCCCAGCATGTCGTAAAAGGCGACTAAAGGGGCGTCCTGTTTGCCGTGGGATGCGACCTGTGTCGGGGAGGATATGGAATCCTGACGGGCTGAGCACTGGGCTGGTTTGGCAGTAATACCGGTCCAGTTGCAACACGCCTGTCTTGGATCCAAATGTTCACCAGACAGGCAGATCAGATTAGGCCTGGATCTGATTTAACCGGCTTGTGGTATATTTCCTTTAATATATTCTGGCTATTTGATTTTTATTAATGATAATTTCAGTGTTTGAAATTTAGGAATAATTTTAAAATTTTTGATAAATATTTGCTGAAAGGAGATTACTGCTGATTGGGTCAATCGAGGGATATAAATAAAATCCGAAAGGGTGGAGTTTTTATTCTTAGAGTATGTCATGTTGGGTATCCTCACGGCGTCAGGGCTTGGAGTAACCGGCCCAGAAAGGCGTCCCCTTGTTGGGCTCCGTGGTGGGTAGGGGACCTAACTGATGAAATATAAAAAAACACACATGGCGCAAAACAAACAAAAACGACCAAGGAATGACATAGACAGCGACGATGATTCAAACAAAATAGAAAAATGGCCTAGATTTTTAATTGCGGAAAGTTCTGATGCTGAACATACCCTGGCAAAAATGTCCCCCTTTGCAATTGCAAAGGGGATACAAGGCATTGCCGGGGTACCAAAAACCGTTAAAAAGATGGGAAATAAATTATTGATTGAGGTTGAGCGGAAAAGCCATGCGGACAATCTACTACGATGCCGAATGTTGGCCACAGTTCCTGTTATTATAACAGCTCACAAAACTCTCAACAATAAAAAAGGAGTAATCAGATGCCCAGATTTAGTGGGAGTTTCTGAGGAGGAGATAGTGGATGAGCTCAAAGACCAGGATGTTGTTCAATGCAAGCGGATATTTATAAAAAAGGACGGTGTCAAAATTCCAATCAATACGTTTATTCTGACATTTGAAGCAGCGCAGCTTCCAACATCTATTAAAGTTGGATATTTGAACGTTAGAGTTGATGTATTTATTCCAAACCCTCTGCGCTGCTTCAAGTGTCAGAGGTATGGACATGGATCTGATCGATGTAAAGGTAATGAAACGTGTCCAAAATGTACCGCTCAGCACAGTGGAGACGATTGTTCTTCAAATATAATAAAATGTGTCAATTGCCAAGGCAATCATCCATCGTATTCGCGGAATTGTCCTTCCTTTTTAAAAGAGAAGGAAATTCAGCGAATACGACACACTGAAAATATATCTTTTCCAGAGGCACGGAAGCGAGTAGAAAGTTATAACACATCAAAGGCATCTTATGCCAGCTCTGTAAAAACTAAAGAAACAAAATCAATAGCAATTCAAACCGAAATTACATGGCCAATCGATGACAAAAATTATTCCTTTTTCACAAAAACCTCAAAATCTTCAGCTACATCTACTCAGACCACGACATCCACTATCCCAGTAATACCTCAACCAACAGCAACATCCACTAAACCCTCTTCACAAACTCCCTCAACATCATCCAATAATAAAAGTATCAATAATAATAGACCAATACATAAATCAGACAAAAAAGAAAGCAAAGATCAAGTAAAAAGTAAGATAAATAGAAGTAAATCCTTGGAAAGGATGGACACAGGTGATCCTTCAGATGTGAATTTTACTCCTGTGCACTCAAAGCATAATCGTAAACTTAATAAGTGATTATGCTGAATCATATATTTTTTCTCATTATTCTTAAAATGGCTATCGGCAATATCATACAATGGAATTGTAGAGGATTTGATGCAAACAGGCCAGAACTGGAGTTATTAGCCCAAAAATATAATGCATCGGTAATTTGTTTACAAGAAACTAAATTCAAAGATAATTCCACAACATTTAAGGGATATGTGATTTATAATAAAGTCGGTTCAATTGATATTATGGACCGAGCACATGGCGGAGTTTCTATTTTTGTTAAATCCTGTATCCCCCAAAGTAAAGTAACATTAAATACTCATCTACAGGCTTCTGCTGTTAGGGTTACCCTGCACAATACATTAACTATATGTTCAATATATTTACCACCTAGTGAGCCAGTTAATATTACAGATTTAAATAATTTGATAACCCAGCTGCCACAGCCATATATGTTAGTTGGTGACTTTAATGCTCACAACTATCTTTGGGGTGGCAGAAATAATACAGATGCCAAAGGGCGTATAATAGAAGATTTTTTAAATAATAATAGTTTGTGTCTTTGGAATGACGATTCCCCGACATATTTACATCCTGCTACAGGCTCTTTAACATCAATAGATCTCTCCATGTGCACTCCAAATTTATTTTTAGATTATTCCTGGGAAGTAGAGGAAGATCAATGGGGTAGTGATCATTACCCCATTGTTCTAAATAACCATTTTCCTCCACCAGACGAACGAATCCCCAAGTGGAAGTTTCATAAAGCCGATTGGGCAAAATTTCAAACATCCTGTTTTAATAGAATAACTCCAGAAATTTTTATAAATGTAGATGATCCTCTTCAAGTTTTTACAGACACATTGTATGATATTGCTGATGGGTGTATTCCCAAATCAAAGTCAAATTCCAAAATTAAAGAAAAACCCTGGTTTAATGATGAGTGCAAAAAAGCTGTCAAGGAGCGCAAAAAAGCTCTGAAAAAATTTAATCGACAGCCAACTCAATATAATTTGCACCAGTTTCGTATAAAGAGAGCTAAAGCCCGTTACATTATTAAAATAAGCAAAAGAAAAAGCTGGAAAGATTATGTTTCTAAATTAAATACACGTTCACCAATTAAGAAATGCTGGGATATGGTGCGTAAAATTACTGGGAAGGGAGGTGGAGCAAGGATCAAACATCTAAATCATAATGGCCAATTAATTACAAATCCCACCGAAATAGGTAACACAATAGGTCAAACCATTTCCAAAAATTCCTCATCCAATAATTATTCTGCCAAATTTCAACAAATAAAAACTAGAAAAGAAAGAAACCAACTAAATTTTATATCCCATAACTTGGAAGTATATAATAAATCATTTACAATAGAAGATTTGAAACTTGCTTTGGATAAATCTCATGATACTGCTCCTGGACCTGATCAAATTCACTACCAAATCCTTAAACATCTCCCTGAACAATCACTTGGGCATCTTTTAGATATTTTTAATACAATTTGGGAAAGCGGTGATTTTCCTCCTTCATGGAGGGAAGCCACTATCATTCCCATTCCCAAACCTGGCAAAGATTCATCAGATTCAAATAATTATCGTCCCATTGCTTTAACAAGTTGTATTTGTAAATCAATGGAACGAATGATTAACGAGCGTTTAGTTTGGTTTTTGGAAACTGCAGCTTATATTTCTGTTGCACAAAGTGGCTTTAGAAAAACTCGAAGTACCATTGACCACCTGGTACGTTTAGAGACATTTATAAGAGAGGGTTTTATAAAAGGTGAGCATGTGGTGAGTATTTTCTTTGATTTAGAAAAGGCATATGACACCACATGGAAATATGGGATAATGAGCGATTTATATGATATGGGATTAAGGGGTCGTTTACCCCTTTTTATTCAAAATTTTCTATCAAACAGACATTTTAAAGTTCGAGTGGGTGCATCACTTTCTGATGTTTTTGATCAGGAAATGGGTGTTCCACAGGGAAGTATATTGTCAGTGACCCTTTTTATTATTAAAATTAACAGCATTGTTGATTGTATGAGGCCTGGAGCAGATTGCTCACTTTTTGTTGATGATTTCAACTTAAGCTACAGGTCAACAAGCATGCATACAATAGAACGGCAGCTCCAACAACACCTAAATAGATTAAAAGAATGGGCTGATCATAATGGATTTAAGTTTTCTTTAAAGAAAACTGTGTGTATGCACTTTTGTAAAAAATGGAAGGTTCACCCAGATCCTGATCTTTATTTAGGTCAAACTCGAATCCCTGTTGTCGAAGAAACCAAGTTTCTTGGACTTATATTTGATAGAAAACTATCTTTTATCCCTCATATTAAATATGTAAAAAAGAAATGCCAGAAGGCATTAGATTTATTACGGGTTCTCGCCCATACTGATTGGGGAGGGGACCGTAATATTTTATTACAATTATATAGAGCACTGGTACGTTCCAAACTTGATTATGGGTGTATGGTATATGGATCAGCACGTCCATCATATATTAAAATGCTCGATCCTGTACAAAATCAAGGGTTAAGACTATGCCTTGGTGCATTTCGTACCTCGCCTGCAGATAGCTTGGCAGTTGAGGCAGATGAACTGCCTCTTGATTTAAGAAGAGAAAAGCTTGCCCTGCAGTATGCTGCAAAAATTGCTGCTTGCCCAGACAATCCTGCACATGACGCTATATTCAATCCAAATTATGTTGATCTTTTTGAAAATAAACCAAATACAATACCGACTTTTGGCATTCGCATTAAAGAATCTTTACAATCTTTAAATTTAAATCCGAATCACGTAGCTAAATTTCAATATCCTGAAACACCTCCATGGACCTATGAAACTTTAAATATTAATGTAGCCATGTCAGAATTAAAGAAATACTCAACCGATCCATCCCTTTATATAAATAGATATAAAGAAATTAAATCTATTTTCACTGGCTATCAGTGTATATACACTGATGGATCATTTGACGATGAGAAGGCTGCTGCAGCTGCTGTTAAGGGCAATCATATTTATTCAGAACGTCTGCCAAATAAATCATCGATTTTTTCTGCAGAACTACATGCTTTGTACCTTGCTTTGGATCATGTGGAGACTTGTCCACACCAAACATTTTTAATTTTTTCTGATTCTTTGTCTTGTTTACAAGCATTGAAAGCAAAGGATTGGAAAAATCCCTTTATTTACAAAATTCTCGAACGGTATCATAGACTCTGTACAGATGAAAATAAAGAAATACGTTTTTATTGGATCCCCAGTCACATTGGAATCCATGGAAATGAGGCCGCTGACCAAGCAGCCAAAGCAGCATTGGACAAACGTCCAATAGATTTACTTATTCCATATACAGAGTTTAAGAAATATATTACTGTTTTTTTACGTTCTAAATGGCAGTTGCGCTGGAACGAAGCTATTTTTAATAAATTACATGAAATTAAGCCCGTTCTAGGCAAAACTAAAGGTGCTATTAGAATTAACCGTAGAGAAGAGTCTGTTTTAACCCGTATAAGAATAGGACATAGTCATTTGACGCACTGTTATCTGCTTAAAGGTGAAGATCAACCGGAATGTATTTGTTGTCAAAGGGCTTTGACTATTAAACATATTTTAATTGAGTGTATCGATTTTGATATTATACGAACTCAATATTTTAATGTACAAGATTTACATACGTTATTTGATACTGTAGATACTTCTGTAATAGTATCGTTTTTAACTCACATAGGACTTTATAATCAGTTTTAAGGGCAGAGCTTTTGTTTATTTATGTCATTGACTTATTTATCAAGAACTGCAAAACATCATACTGATAAAGTATTTTAAACAAATTATACATATTTATTATATTTGATTGATATTATATAAATGCTGTTCACAGTTGATAAATTCTTGTGTTATCTACATATTGTATTAACATTTACATTTTGTTTCTAGTCAATATTACATTTCTATTTTTACTGTTTTGGCACTTTATTGTGTCAATGTGAAACCATTCATTCATTCATTTTTACCATTTTTAGGCACTAAATAACCTTAGTGGTTGATGTGCCTCTAAGCAACCATTCATTCATTCATTCATTCCATTACAAGTAAAGAGTGATCAGGTATACTCCCTGGAAGATCAATATCTACATCTTGTACATCACAATATTCATCAATTAATATACGTGATCTATATACATGGAAATTGACACAATTGGTAATGGCTTCATCATTGACAATAAAATAATCGACAACAGATTTGCCCCTTGTAGAGACAAAAGTGAAATCATTGAACTGCGGGGTTATTCGTCCATTCACTAAACACATCTTGCTGTCAAGTAAAAATTCAAGCATAGTCTCTCCATGTTTATTTACAGTCCTATCAATCACCTTTCTGTTTTCTAATTCATCAATACCTGGAATAAAGTCTAATTTATTCCCCACTCTACTGTTCAAGTCCCCGCACATGTAAGTAGCATCACATTCATTAGAATAGATGTGTATGTAATTCATTATATGGGAAAAATAATTCACACTATCTCTTCCCCATGGCGAGTTCTCTGGTGGCAAATAACAGGCAACTAACATGAAAGAGTATCTGGTGAACCTGTCAGTAATCTTCATTATATACAAACCATCAATGCTTTTATCGATATCAAGAATACAATAATTACCAAGAACATTATCTCTAATCAAAATAGCAATTCCACCATACTGTTTTCTAGCATTGATATGTCTTCTCTGTCTGTTATGCATGTATGACTTATAACCATCAACTTTGATTTCATCATTACCTGAGAGGTGAGTTTCAGTAAGTACAACAATATCTGCTTTTACACCTAGAATGACCTTTTCTCTTATTATATATTTCCTTTGTGTCCATCCATTTATATTCCAAGTGGCAAGCTTTATATTACTGTTATAGTCACTGGGCTGGGATGGTTCCTATCCATTCAGAGGTCCCTGAGGGCGTGGAGGGGCTGCCATAGCCCCGGGTGGCTGAATCATGACTTGTGCTGCCCCCTGGTATCTGTTTGGAAATGGCTGCTGTTGTCTAGGGTCAAAGGCACCTTGCTGGATATTGTCTTTAGGTACAACTCTTCCATTTGCTGTAATTCTGAAGTTGTTTCCACTGGGAATCATATTCAGTATTGTCCGGAAGTTGAGATCAACAAGTCTTTCCACATGGCTCTTGGAAGATCTCACGTAAATGTTTTCATAATCACTGTTGTCTTTCAGGTTTCTTTTATTTTGTAGGAGTTTCTTTTTGGCTTCGAGGGAGGAGACCTGGATTTTTACCAGGCCTGGTTTATTGTTCCTGGACTGTAGCCGTGTAGCCCTAACCACTGGCACATCCATGACTCGCAGACCCTGTCTGATGATTTGGCTGGCTTTGTCATGGATGTCCTCATCTGGCTGGTATGACACACTACTGCAGATGATGGTGTGATCGGGATCAAACAGATTTCTCCTCATGTCTCCTGTCATGGTCATCTAGCCTTCTCTGAATATCAGTGAGCTGGCCTGTAAACCTGCCCATCTCATCATCAAAGTAGTTTTGTAGATTCCTGACCTAAGTATCTATGTGCTGTCTCAGGCCATTCTCAAATGCATTCATCTGGTCTTTCACAGACTGGACCTCTTTGGTAATATCACTCTTGTGAGAGTCAAAGGAGTCCTGCAGTTTCCGAATCATATCTTTTAATTCCTCTATTTCTCCCATTTTGGCTGTAGATTGCCTGGTTTGGGTAGGCATATATTGCAATGTTTATATGGGTGGCAGTGTGTGCATGCAGGTACACAGTCCACTACACCTGGCCTGGCTGGCCAAGGCTGATATTAATAGCACCTCCTGCAGCCTATCTGGAACTACACAATGTCTCTGTAATTTCACACTTTTTCTTCAATAAAACCTCTCAAATTCTGCAAAAGTCACTCAGCTTCAGTCACAACAAATTGGATCAGCATGTGCACATACCTTTTACCAATAAGTGTGCCATTTTACAAATTTCTCCAGAAGGTATAACTAGTTAAAATCCTTAAATTGCTTCAATGTGTTGAAAATGTATATCCAGTCTGTTTGACCTCAATTGACACTTCATATGTCACATTTCAATCCGCCTCTGCTTCCACGTCCCTCCATTTGAAAAGTCCTACAAAATAAGCTATTTCTCTTTTAATGCGGTTAGTTCCTGTTTTAAATCCCTATAATTTACATTAAATTAATGAAACAATATAAAAAGGAAAAAAAAAATTCACTCTCGTACACCACTGTTTTCCCCCCTACCCTTTTCATCATTCCATGATCTCAACCTAAATCAGGAGTGAAAGAGAGAAAATCCTGAACAGGTTGTGGAACAGGAAGCTGTCTTACAGTATAAGTGATTGGTTTTTTTAGGTTTTCAAACACCACCTTTCTAGCAGAAACCGTGAGTGGTTTAGGGTTATGAAAACAATTGAACGCTGCATGAATTTCAGACATTTTTTTAAATGTACTCTTCTCTATTCCTAACAAAGTCGGAGTCTCTCTGCAAATACATTGAGAGGGTCCTTTCCTATGATTAAACATATTCATTTTTATGCATGCCCCCATCCCCCACAAGCAATTCAAAAGATAAATGAGCTCAGAGAACTCTATGCTCCCTCTGAGATCTGTAACAGCACACCCCCGTATTTTGAGAGTTCTGGATTCCAGAAATGATACTTGTCTTTTACACCCCAAGTTGATTGTTATCTCATACGGGGATCTAGTTGATGACATACATCCAATCTCAATGAGTGGTACAGCAAAAGCAGGTCTAACTGAAATTCTTCGTCTTGTCGAATTCCTGAGAGTGAGATCCCCAAAGTAAATTTGCACATCAGGGAGAAAGCATTTATCTAACAAAAGTCCTCTGAAGTGTGTTTTCGGGTCTGGATGAGCTAATAAAATGATCAGGAGGTATTCATCCATTTCTAATGGGCAGAATGTTCTATTCAAATTATACACCAACCTCCCTGATAGGAACAGAGGGCTACAGATTAAGGCAATATTTTCAATGTGGTTGTTTGAGTTGATTAGCAGGGAGATCGGAGTGTTACTAACCAACCTCCCCATTAAACTACAAATTGCTTGTATGGTTGGTGCATATCGAAGCCGATCTAAATGATTCATATAATCCACTGAAAGCTGCTGACCCTTACTGCACAAATTTGGGTTAAACCCATTGTATGTTTTACATACATTAATATCTGCTCCTAAGTCAATGAGTATCTTAATTACTCGGACACCATTCAAAATACACCCCCATTGCTGGGCACATGCCCATTGCAAAGCATTAAAGGGGATGCACTCACAATATCCTAAATTGAGAATTTCCAAAATCTTCTTCCTGCTAGGAGCGGAAGCAAGGAAATGCATTTTAATTTCATCAAATTCTTTTTTCTGTGTGGATAACACATAGATATCCCTAATAATGTTCAATGTTTCATGGTAGGGGATGCCACATTCCTCATCACACACTATATACATTCTGCAGGTGGTGATTAAATACCTTCTGAACCTTTCACTTACCTGTATATTATCTTCTGTTGCGCTGTGTGATTCCAGTATCTGTGAATGAAGTGAGAGAATTCTTGAAGGATGGGTAGTATTAGAACTCCCCCTTTCTGAATCTATAAAAATAGTGCATTGATCAAGAGTCATGGAATGGCTTTTATCCAAAACCCAATAATGGGAGGGGTCAAACTCAACCAATTATTTTATGAGGGTGGGGGCAATCTTGTTATGGTCATCAAATAGAATTACATCAAAGTTATGCACTCAACCTTCTGTGTTGGATAAAGCAAATCTCAGAGCATTTGCATATTTCCAAATAAGCTGCATTATGTAAGAGAGTAGGAATGCTAGAACCTGATCTACAAAGTTCAATATCATACAGTCAAATAATTTTTTTTTTTTCACCAGATGCATGCAAATCCCTATTTAGATTCACTTAGATGCGTCAAACAGACTGTTAGTTAAATCATAATCTTTGAATTCATTCAAAGGGTATATGTGTAGGCAAATACAACACTGCAACATGTATGTGAATGGGGGAAGACTTGTAATGCTCATGTTGACCCTAATTGACCATGTTTATGTTATTATCAAAGTTGGTTGATAGCTACTGTCCAAAAGGAATATGCATAACCACCTCAAAATTAAGTTATAATCCCCTACCCCACCCTCACCTCTCGGAATTGTCTAAATATAGTGCATATTTTCAAAATGGTAGTTTTCTAAATATTTAAATGTTCCTTTGTCAGTATCATCCTCAAAAGATTCAGTAATTTCCGATTCGAAAATAGGATAAAGTGAGAAAAATTATTCTTAGCTTTTTTTCTGCTTATACTACTTCAAAAGCATCATGAAATATTCAAACAAATTCAATTAAAAATAGCACACAGTGTAGGGTCTTAAGTAATTTTATGGGAATCTAGTTCTATGATATTTTTCAAAAGTATGATTCTTTCAAAAGGACAAAACTGGAGTTAATTGGGATTATAGTGTAGTTGTTGTATTATGGAAATAAAATGAGATGAATTAAACTTATATTTTGAAAGTGTTGGTAATCTCCCAAAGCTTTGTTTCACTTTAAGTTAATTTTATTACGGTGATGTAAACAGGAACAAGTTATCACTTCCATTGTCCTATCTCCTGTGTGTTCAATGCAATTACTGTTGTGTTATCTCTGGCTTTTCATCATCATATGTGCTAAATGGAAAAAAAATAAGGTCAATTAGAGTGACTTTGATTATGCACTTTAAGCTACAACAGCTTGCTTAGTGTCCTAATCCACTGGTGTGTAATCACTTATCACCTAGTTAGGACAAAGATAGCAAAGAATGCAGGTCCCCTGCCAGCATTTAAGAACTTTCTTAAATATGTAGGTATTAGTAATCATACATAAGACAACAGAGGTCAAAATTCTCCAGGTGGGATTTAATGAGAGGATCAATTGAATGTAACAATTAAAAGAGCATTTTCCACACCTCCCCTCTTTGCCCTTTGTCTATGATTGTAATTAAGATTTAAGATATGTGATTGGTTAACAGTGTGCTGTCAATCAATGTGTGGGGGGAATGGGAGAGGGATAGTAGACAGGATAAAACCCCATAGCTTTGCCATCATCCCTCACTCCTGAAAATTACATCTGATAATTCCCAGGGTGAAGTCTAAATTGCTGAGATGAATAGGTACAGTAAATGGTTTGCATTGGAGGAGGGAGTAAGTGAGGAAAAGGGCTCCACTGTAGCTCAGATGGGACTATGTGTCACCGGACAGACGATGACGGTGCACATCAGGCGTTTTTACTGGGTAAGTTCACCAAATTGTATCTAATGTCATGCTCTAATTTTATTTTAAAACATGATCAGTAAGATGACAAATCGTCTAGAAATTTGTTTCTCATGAAATCTTGTTTAACCCAATTTTTGTGTTTAAAAAGCAGTTAGTGTCATCAGTATATTAACCGGAGGTGTCATGAAATCATTTACCTAAAATATTTCTTCTACATTTGATTCAGCATGTACAACAGGAGAGTTGGCAACCAGGGCAACAGGGGGTAACCATGACTCCCTACATATTCAGGAAACTCCACCTGAATATTGCCAAATTACACAGTGTTTTTGAAGGGGTGGCTAATGACCCCTTTGGACTGAACCCTAGAGGAGCGCAACTCAGTGCGGATCCTCAACTCGATATCGCATTCAGACGTCATGAGGACATGCCCAAAACCCTAGTAAAATTCGCAGGGATGTTTCGTGACAAAGTGATATAAAAATATATATATATATATATATATATATATATATATATATATATATATGGCTCTATTTATCGATAAATGTTTATAAATGATATGTAGAAGTCTCACTTCCTCATTTAAGAATTCTCTGTTCACTAGACCTACTCCACCAACATGAAACAGAAGAGCATTACTCTACGAGAGGAGGAATGGGTGGGACTAGTAAAGAATGTTCAGGAGGTGTTTCTCAACCTGGAGGCCTATGAGGCTAAAAAAGCAAATGTAAGTAATGAGGGAAGGGGGGAAAAAAGTATTGAAATTGCTTAATAAATAACTTTTTGATGCACAATATTCCATAAAATAGCAATATTATTTTTCTTTTATTGGTTTTTATTCTCAATTTTATGTTAATAGCTAATCGCAGAAGCTAACGGAGAAAGCGTGGATAGAAATGGGGTGTCAAACATCATCTCTCTTGATGAGGTACCAACACCTTCCACCTCCCAAAACACCCCAAAGACTGCCCCTCCCCCGAGTCCAGTGGTGATTATGAAAGAGCCTGCAGAATATACAACAACACCTAAGAGAACACGCTCGATAGAAGAGAACGGAGCTCTTTCAAAGTGAGTCAAAATACCTTCTTTTTATCACAAATGTTCTTCCCACCAAAAAAGCGCCATGCTCCGCAATCCTTCAATTCTATATATCATATTATATAAAAATAAAACTCACAAGTATTTTAAGTAAACAAAATATTTTTTTTATTGCAGAGGATCAAAGTCCAGGGCAGCTAGCAAGAAGCAGAAACTTGAATTCTCTGAGTAAATGATAAATATGAAAAAATGTCTCATTTTCTATCCATACCTAGTAATTTACATATAATTATAATATTAAATTGAAAATAACTAAAAACATGATAAAATGGGATAGTCATCAAACTACAAAAACTTGTGCTACATTAAAATTGAGTGTAAATGTGTTCCTATCTTTGAAATAAATCTATTTCTGTATAAAAATGTTTGTGCTCTTCTTCTAACTAATGTAAATTAAAGATATATATATATATATATATATATATATATATATATATATATATATATATATATATATATATATATATATATATATATATATATATATATATATATATATATATATATATATATATATATATATATATATATATATATATATATATATATATATTTATATATATATATATATATATATATATATATTTATATATATATATATATATATATATATATATATATATATTATATATATATATTCCCTATGATAATTGAATGAGATGTAATTTGAACTACACAATCATGAACAGAGAATAATTAGTGATTTAAAATATCATTCATTACTATTATATATATATATATATATATATATATATATATATATATATATATATATATATATATATATATATATATATATATATATATATATATATATATATATATATCTAGTTATGTCCCATATTGAGACTAAACAGTGGGTTAAAATGCTATCCATATTGGAAATCCAATGTCAATCAGTTTGATGCTAGGTTCCATGTCCACACATACAATAGAGCACTTGAGCTCACCAAAATTAACTACATGCTCACACATACAAATAGTTTACTCAAACCTAACTAAGTTTTTCTTCACTTTCCAAAAACCACAATCCAATCCTCATTCTCAGAAGTGTCCATTCCTAATTCTCAGAAGAGTTAGTGTCACTGTCATGCTCCTGCTCTCTATACATTTTAAAAGCTGTAGGGTAGTTATCCATTGATCTCAGGCTTAGAGCTTCTATATTTCCTGTCAGAGAATGTACTGGCGCTTGATGTTGACTAGTAAGAGAAGTGACTGATGGAGGTCGTTGAGTGGAGGTTGTGAAGATACGGGGTATGGCAGAGTGTTGCGAGGAGACTCTTTGGGTATTTTTCATCCCACGTGATTGACCATGATTAGTTGGTGGATATTTTGCCTGGTTTGAATTAACTGATGTATCTGCGAACAGTTCAATAGTGTTTTCTCCACTTTCACCAAAGCTCTCTCCATATTGTCTCATCTTCCCCGCTAAATCCCTGAGTTGCTTATGGGTTTTGCACAATGCCACAAGTCCAATAACACCACTAACCACACCAACCACTGTCATGCTGATAGAAAAGCCCCAGGATATCTCCATTTGTCCTTTTGTGAAAGCCTTCATTTCACTTTCCAGTTCTCCAAGTCCGTATATTTTATCCCCCTCTCCTCCATGCGCTTTATTGTCCGAGCCACTCGTCATCTGCTCACATCTTGATCTCAATAAGATAGATTTAGGAAGGTTCAGCAATCCATTTTCACAGTCCAGTGGATTACCTCTCAGATCAATATACTCAAAACCACTCAGTTTAGAGAAATCCACCACAGAAATTCTATTGGCACGGAGATCAAGTTTCGAAAATTGTCCATTTCCTTTCACACTTGGAACTTTAGTCAGTCCCTGTGCTGTGCATGAGATGAGTGCCAATCCAGGAGAGCAGAAACACTCATCAAAACAATCATATCCATTGGTTTTAGCAATGGTTATTGCTAGAAGTAGGGGGATAAGTTTCATAACATGCTTATCCATCATTTCCATGAGAGTGATTGTGCTTTTTTGTCTTTCTTTCTTTTTTCAGCTAATCCTAAGAATGATTTGTAATAATTACCTAATTCAATTTAACCATCAATTCATCAATTTTTACATAATAGTCTTGTTTAAATCTTATGTAACACCTTTTTATATATTTAGAGTGCAGCTCTGCACAACAGCCCAGAGCTTTCCACTCTATGCATCAACCTAGCAAACAAAACATGCCTTGGTGTAAACAAAGATAAGACATGGGTCAGTGTTTCAGAAATCAGGTGCCCCCCACATGTTTAAATATTCTGCAACACCTTGTTATATATTTAGAGCACAGCTCTGCACAACAGCCCAGAGCTTTCCACTCTATGCATCATCCTGGCAAACAAATCATGCCTTGGTGTTAGCAAAAATAATACATGGATAAGCGCTTCAGAAATCAGGTACCCCCCTAGCCCCCACACACTCATACAACAATTACCTATCACTGATATCATTTCCATTAAAGAGAGAAATACATTTCAATTTATTTTAGCAAATAACCTCTGCACCTTTTCATGACTGTAATTATATATAAGAATTAAACAAATGGTTCTAATCAAATGGTTCTGTTAAATTCTCATGAATCTTATTTAATTCTATTGCCCCTACATCCCTAAATATTAAACATGGAAATCAAATGGTTCTGTTAAATTCTCATAAATCCCATTTAATCCTATTGCTCCCTCATCTCTAAATATTAAACAGGAAATCAAGTGGTTCTTTTAAATTCTTTTAAATCTTATTTAATTCTATTACCCGCACATCCCTTAATATTAAACAGGGGAATCAAATGGTTCTGTTAAATTTTCATAAATCTCATTTAATTCTATTCCCCCCACATCCCTAAATATTGGGCTGTTAACATTACCAAGTGTAGGTCTTTGTCTCTTTCGCATTTTACAATAAAAAAACAACCAGAAATACACCAAAACATGATGTTGCGAGTCCTATCACAGTAGCAATGATAACAATCATGTGATTTGAAGTTGATACAGCGCCTCCTATAACTGAGGTAGAAGAAAAAATGAGAGTGAAGTCCAGTGTCACATTCTCAAAACTATGATATTCTGTGGAAATTGAATATCCCTCAGATTGCTCTGTTACTTGTGAAGTCTGGTCACTCATACTAAAAGAACTTCCATGTGGTGTTGGTTTATCCATGAGAGTGGTTGATTCAGGAGTGGACAATCCCTGCTCTGTTTGAATATTTGTAGAAATAATGCTACTCTGCATGGATGTATAGGTTTCATCAGTTGAATGCATTGAGGAATTTATAAAGGTGGGAGGTGTCACTACCTCTGGAGATGTAATTTCATTTCCTCTTGGAGAAGTAGGAGATTCTTGTGTGGAAATGCTCTGCAATGATGTGAAGTCCTCATTAGTTGAAATAGAATGTGAAGGTGTGGATAGAGTCTCTTCTCGGGATGATGTCATTTCTAGCTTTTCTGAACTTAGTTCAGCACCCACTGTAGTTATTGTGACATGGTCACAGCAGTGTGGTCAAACTGAAATATGCCCTGGTATATTTTGCAATTCTTTACAGCTTATAGGGTTATGTCTCATAGAAATAAAAAACAACTCGGACCATTTATCAGCATCAGAAAAATCATCAGGACTAATTTCACACTAATATCATTAAAATCTAAATATATTTCTTTTATGGTTTTAGCCTCAGCATATGAAAAAAGCGGGATTGAGCGTAAACCTCTATTCACACAGTATGCAACACCGCTTAACCTGTCACAATCACATTCCATCAAGCAAGCATTTCCATATTGTCCTTCACTCATTGTAAAATGTAGTTCCACTTGTCCTTGAATAACATTAACAATGGTAAGTGTAATCAGAAACACTATCCACATATATGTCTTCTCCATGATATTTAAATCCATCAATTTCTGTGCTCAAGAACAAAATATAGTTTATCTCAGGGTGAGGCACATCAATTATTCCTAGCAACTAGGTAATATCATATAATATGTGTTCCTTATTTGCATGAATATATCAAAAGAGTCAGACAAAATGAACTGAAAATGTCTCTGTGTCAAACAGAATATGTTGTTGCGCACAATCCTTATTAATTAGCAATATCATTGGTAAGTAATCTCTGAATGAGGTGTAATCAAGGAGGAAATCTCTATTTATCTCAGTGGTAAAATCTGCTAATTACATATCTCTAACCTTATGCAAACACATCATATCAATAGTTATAGAACCATCAGCTTTTATTGTCTTAATTGCTGTGCATGCAAATTTACAAAAGCCAATTACCGCCTTTGATCTCCTTGTGAAAACAAAACAAGAATGTGAGGATGGTTTGTGTTTGAGAATCTTGTAAGTATAAAAGATTAAATCCCATTATCACCAATTCATGAAAAACTATAAAAAAATAAATAACACATACACAGCATTAGGGTCATAGTCACAAGACTGTCATGAGCATTTAGATGATGAAAAGCCTTTCATAGGATTTCCCCCTCAGTCACAAATACAGAACATTATAAATGGTGCACTCTGAACAGCAGATGCAGAATACACCGATAAAACAATCACCAGGAAGAGAAAAATATTCCAAAATATTAAATATATTCTTTGTATTTCACACATCCAAACGTTTAACACAGGGTGAGTTGATTGAGTGTGATGGACATTGCACAGAAGGCAGTGGCAGGTCCAGGGTTTTATATTTATCAAAACAAGGTAGTGTCTGTCAACCACTCTACCCTGATTTCTGTTTTTATGTTTCTATCATTGGCAATTTATTCATGATGATATCTAATCACGATATAATGACAGCAGATCTCGAGGGATAAATTCTGACACTCCAATGAGGTAAATTGGACAAAAACTCGCAAAGTTATAGCAGCTTCTTCAATAAACATCAGAAATGTCATCTGTCAACCAATTTTAAACCATTTCCAGATTGTCAATAGTAGCAAATTCGCTCACCAGGTGTCAGCAGGAATCAATCAAAAAGTCATATATAACCAAAAAGTTTATAAATGACAGAAACTCAATGATAAATAAAGTCTCAAGCAATCTTGGAGTTTGCTAATATTCCCCACCAGATGACGCTTCTCATTTTTGTCACCAGGTGGCATAAGGAGATCATGTGAAAATTTGAGAGGTCACATGACAACCAAGCAAAGAATGTATCATATACGTTCTCTGACTCAAGTGTCATTGAGGACAAAGTGTGTTTAATGTAAAATGCACATGTATCCATGATGATAATCAGCATTGTTATGATGAAATCACAACAATTATGAGTATTCAAGTAATAAATGCAGTATGTACAATAGCTGAAAAATGGCTGATAGTGATTGTACAATTGCCCTTCCCTTCTAATATTGCATGATTGTGGATGACTCTTGAGCAAGGGAGAATGAAGAAGAAGAGATGGCTATGGTATCTAATCCCTACTCGCAATGATAATACATATTACCCACCTGTCAGCAATGGTCCTCCTGGGAAGTTAGCATGGATACAGCTGAACATTGTAGATAATGCAGGAGATAACTCCAGAGATCGTCAATATCCCTCCAATCACTGTCACTGTACAATGCACAGTCAATTTCCTTCAAAGTCAAAATGTGTAGATGCAATATCCTTCTTCTCTTGCAATTGAAATATTCCCATCTGACAAAGTATGACAACTGCCCCAGACAGTATGATTACACACTGAACAAACTGTTTCTTTTCAAAATTTAAGTGTTCCAATTAAGGGGCGATCCATTTGATTTTTGTGGGGTGGGGTGGGACAGCAGTACTGGATGAATAAATTTTTTTTCTTTGGTAGGGTGGATGAATAATTTTTTTTTCTTTGGTAGGGTGAATGAATAAAAAAAATTTCTGGGATGGGGTGGGTGAATAAATTTTTTTTTCCAAAATCTCCCATCCCACCCCCACAAAAATCAAATGGATCGCCCCTAACAACTCCAGTGCCACATGACTGTGCAGTTGATCTTTTTATAAAGATTCCATTTCAAGTAGGTCAGTGTGGGTGGCTCTGACTGAACAGTCCACTATCTAAAGCTATATAGTGAACATGAAAAGTGACTCCCTTCCACCCTATCGGATAAAGCGTGGATTACTCTGGTCAAAGCTTGAGAGATTAGGTGTGGCGCCCAAGTTTTTATCAGCTCTTAAGTCACTCTACAAGGATGTTAAATGTAGTGTTAAATTAAATGGTGTACAAACAGAGTGGTTTGATGTTGAGGTGGGCCTGAAGCAAGGATGTTTATTGTCGCCCCAGCTATTCAATTTGTATATAAACGATCTTGTTGACGAAATCCAGAGTCTTGGTCTTGGTGTGCCTACTGATGATGAGCTTATAAGCATACTCCTCTATGCAGATGACATTGCCTTAATTGCATCAAGTGAAGTGGACTTGCAAGTGATGTTGGATAAATTGCATATGTGGTGCTCAAGATGGAGGATGAAAGTGAATGCATCTAAAACACAAGTGGTGCACTTCAGAAGAGGCCCAAGTATTCCAAGGACCCAGTTTAAGTTTAAGTGTGGAACTGAACCAATAAATGTGGTTGACAGGTATCGATATCTCGGATTAATATTTACAGAGTTTTTAAGCTATGATGAGATGGCTAAGTCAGTAGCTCAGTCAGCAACCAGGGCATTGGGTCTGGTCATAGCAAAATGCAAGGCCCACGGAGGTGTCCCTTTTCAAGTGTTCACACAGGTCTATGATGCATTAGTACAGCCTATAATAAGCTATGGTGCCTCAGTTTGGGGAAATAAGGAGTATTCATTTATCAACAAAATTCAGCATAGGGCTTCAAGGTATTATCTTGGTCTTGGAAAGTATGCCCCAAATGCTGGAGTGATTGGTGAAATGGGATGGACATTGCCAGCACACAGGATGTGGTTAGCAGTAACTAGACAGTGGTTCCGCCTAGCTGGCATGGCAAGGACACGCCTAAATGCTCGGGTATATGTGTGGGCAATGCGAAAAGGTTTAAATGGAGTCAAAACAGGATGCAAAAAAGTTATAGATTTTTATAAAAGTTTGAATGTGTGGCACCTCTTTGAACCCCCACACTTCTTCATGGAAGATAATGCAACCTCTGCTGTTGATCAGGCCCTAAAGACACATTTTGAATGTAAGTGGAAACTGGACATAACCAGAGAAAGTGGTCACACAGGCAATGGCCGAAATAAGTTACGGACTTACAAACTGATGAAGCTGAATTTTGGAACTGCCCATTATGTGAAAGACACTCATTTGACGCGATCACAGCGTAGTGCACTGGCAAAGCTGAGGTGTGGTGTTGCCCCTATACGATTAGAAACTGGGAGATATGAGGGTCTGAGTGAGGAGGAGAGGATTTGCCCTGTCTTAATGAAACTGAATCAGAAATCCATGTGATAATTGTGTGCCCGCTATATAATGATATCAGAACTGCTCTTTTTAACTATGCACAGAGTCTTAATGATGATTTCAATGTGTTTAATGATCAACAAAGATTTTTATTCCTTATGAACAATGATGATATGGTGAGAAGCTCCGCCAAAGCCTGCCAATCCATACTTTTTAGAAGAAGACGATTTGTATATAATAATGACTGACAACAGTCTCTCATAATTCTTTTTAGAATGGCTCGATATTTTTAATTATGTATTTATATTGTATGTAAATAGTTAATATTAAGGTGAGACTATAATAAAATATTTTGACTTGACTTGACTTGTATTTGTTTTATTTTTGAATATCTCCCTTCAAGCAAACAATTCCACATGTTATTTATTATTAATTTGGATTATTTTCTTCTTTTAATCACACTGGTAAATAGTAAGCTCAAATGTCAACATATTTGGTAGCCTAATTGTTGATTGGCACACTCAGGTAAATAGTAAGCCCCTTTGTCAATATACTCAGTAGCGTAATGGTCAACTCAATTGTCAACTCAAAGTTAACTCACTTAATCCCCAAAAATGGGTACGCTACGCCTTGACTTAACTACTTATATCAGTTGTAGAAATAATAAATGTGTATAAAAAAATCAGTTTAAGACTTTAAATACCATTTGATGTTTCGTGGTTCTTGATAAATAAGTCAAGTAAACAAGAGCTCCACGCTTAAAATTGGTTATAAAGTCAATACATTCAATTAAAGTATGTTTAACAGTCATAGTGCTCTTTGACATCCTGTGGCTGTTTTTTTACATTCTAAATGGTTGTTGCGCTGGAACGAAGCTATTTTTAATAAATTACATGAAATTAAGCCCGTTCTAGGCAAAACTAAAGATGCTATTAGTATTAACCGAAGAAAAGAGTCTGTTTGAACCCGTATAAGAATCGGACATAGTCATTTGACGCACTGTTATCTGCTTAAAGGTGTCAACCTGAATGTATTGGTTGTCAAAGGGCTTTGACTATTTAACATATTTTAATTGAGTGTATCAATTTTGATATTATACGAACTCAATATTTTAATGTGCAAGGTTTACATACATTATTTGATACTGTAGATACTCCTGTGATAGTATCGTTTTAACTCACAAGGACTTTATAATCAGTTTTAAAGGCAGAGCTTTTGTTTATTGACTTATTTATCAAGAACTACAAAACATCATATTGATAAAGTCTTTTAAACAAATTATACATATTTATTATATTTGATTGATATTATATAAATGCTGTTGATAAATTCTTGTATTCAATATTACGTTTCTATTTTTACTGTTTTGGCACTGAATGACCTTATTGTGTTGATGTGCCTTAACGAAACCATTCATTCATTCATTCATTCATTCATTCATTCATTCATTCAGCGTCAGAACTTTCTGCAATTAAAAATCTAGGCTGTCTATTCTCATTCACGTTCAAATCATTGTCCCAGTCTGTTTTCGTATCTGCCCTTTGTCTTTTTTGTTTGATTGATGCCATATGTGTGTTTTGTTAATTATTCATTGCCCATGTTCCAAAGCCTTACTCTGACTCCTATTTAATAATAGGGAGTTATAGATGTGGGGCAGAGCCATCAGCATAACTATTAAACTCAGCTACATTAGACAATATACTTGAGAATACATAAAATGTACTCCAGATTGACCTGTTCAGCATTCAAGCACTACACAGCTAATCTCATGGAAATTTCCATGACATTTTCATAAGTTTGTAGAGGTTACCATACATTTAATCTTCATCCAGGAGAATTTATCATTGATAATATTTCTAAAATATCACAAATTTATACCTCATTTTAATTTCAAATTAGTTTTTGAACATTAGACATTATACTCAAGAATACATAAAATGTACCCCGGATTGAGCCAAGCTCCACATATCTGTTAAGCTAATCTTGTGAAAATTGTTTTAATATTTTGATAAGTGTGTAGAAGTTACCATATATTTCATCTTAATGGAGAATTTAACAAATATATATCAAATATACCAAATTTAAATCATATTTTACTTAGAAAAAATCTACTTTAAAATTAGTTTTTGGAAATTGGAAAAATGTGTGGAGCTACATTCCACAAGCTGGTTGGACAATATATCGGGACCCAAAGTCCTCACCGTCTAGGGTGAATATTTGGGTTCAAACAGGTGTGTTGCATCTGGACCGGTATTACTGCCAAATCAGTCCGGTGCTCAACCTGCAGAACTCCATATCCTCCCCTTACAGGTCGTACCTCATGGCAAACAAGACGCCATGGTTATTTTTTTTGTTCGCCTTTTACGAACTGACATAAAACCAGGGATTAAAAAAATCAGAGGACCATTGGTAACATGCTGGGGGCAGTGGGGCTATTCTTTAATCCCCGCATCCACAGGGGAGGGTACATATTGCTTAGGGATATAAGAAAGATAAAAGCATTCATTTCATCACTCAGAAACTACATATTTGGTGATTTTTATTATGTATATTCTCATTTTATTCTCATGATTAAGTTTCAATAGCTTGTGGTCGATCCCCTCTGATGACAGATTAAACTGCATTACTGGAGAATCTTCTTGCATCAGATTGAAGCACATTTGGTTGTATTTGCTTAAAGCTTATGCTTTGTTTGTTACAGATTATTGTTTTAATACACAGTAGCAATTTTATTCAGATATCCTAATGTAAATTATTTCTTTTTTCTTTTAGACAACAAACCTGGTCCTCAGACCAACTCCAAGAGGCATAACACTGGACAAGTTACAACTGGAAACCATCCAATTCAACCTTCCCGCAATCCAGGACAGAGTTGACAGAATGAGTGTAGAGAGTGGAATGAGAGAAAAAGTCTACAGGTTGGCTGCGGACAAACACATGAGTCTAGTGTACTACTGGGGAGCTCCGGCAGTGAGATTCTCATCAGTTGTGGCAGATCATGTTTTCGGAAACAGTGATGAAGCCCGGGAAATGTTTCTCGGGACTCACTCCTGGTGCTCCAAGGGAACGTGAAGTTGGACCTCAAATATTTCTTATCTAAGATAGAACAGGTAAGCCAAATGCGGATTCATATTGAATTCACTAAATTATGTTACAAAAAATAATTTAAGACACTCAAAAAATAGACAAACTTAACATGAAATTAAACTAAAAATAACTAAAATGTGTTGTATATACACTCAACAACTTCAGGTGGATATAATCACAAAACTTCGAAAGTACTTTAAACTCGTATCCATTCAGACTAATTTTCATTATCTCGTGTTGCAGATGCAGACAGGGAATAATCAAAACAGCAACCTAAGCGCTCTGGAAGAGTAGCTTCCAGCTCCTTGCTTCAGAGGCTGAAAATTCGGACAGCGATATAAAGGAAATGGAGGGCAAAACAGAGACATTAAGTCTCAGGAACGCTGTCTCAGCAGAATCACAAGATTAGGACTTGGAGGTGGATGGGGAGGAGGAGCTACTTGAGTTTACGGCAAATGGTGTCATTGATGAGGATGATGAAGAGGTGTTGAAGAATTGTTGGATAGTGAGAGCAGTGATGTGGACGTTGAGTCCTTCAACACCACCACACCACATAACATCACCAGCAGCACCCCTACTAAAACCCTACCTGCCAGCTCCACTCCAAAAAACCCAGACAGCCAGTGAAGGCTAAGGGAAAGCCAAAGACCTCACCCATCAAGAGAGCTACAGGCTCTCCACAACCTGATACATCACAGGGGGTAAAGAGTGTCAGCCACAGTGAAGAGGATGAGGGCTCCCCAACTAAATAAAGGTCGAAAGACTCCAGTCAAAACAAGGTTTTTAAGGATTTTTTAAGGATATATATACAGTGTGTCTCCTCACAAAAGACTGAAATGCATCAGTGCATGGAAGGGACAAGAAGTCCTTGATCCAATTTTCTTCTTTTATATTTAATCCAACATGTACAATAGGAGAGTTGGCAACCCGTCCAACAGGGAGTGACAATGACTCCTTACCTGTTCAGTAAACTTCACATGAGTATGGCAAAATTACATGCTGTCTTTGAAGGGGTTGCTAAAGATCCCATCGGTCTGAAGCAACAAGGAGTGTAACTCGGTGCAAATCCACAACTAGATAATGCTTTCAGTTGACATGAGGATCTGCCAAAAACTCTTGTAATATTTGCTGGGATGTTCCGTGACAAAGAAAGATCTATCAAACTAGAATGAAAATATATACCAGAATAGTTTATATCTCTTATTTTACTCCCTTTTAGGGATATATCTACAGTGTGTCTCATCACGAAACACTGAAAGGCATCAATGCATGGAAGGGACAAGAAGTCCTTGATCCAAATGTTTTCCTTTATATTTAATCCAACATGTACAATAGGAGAGTTGGCAACCCGGCCAACAGGGAGTGACAATGACTCCTTACCTGTTCAGTAAACTTCACATGAATATGGCAAAATTACATGCTGTCTTTGAAGGGGTTGCTAAAGATCCCATTGGTCTGAAGCAAAAAGGAGTGCAACTCGGTGCAAATCCACAACTAGATAATGCTTTCAGTTGACATGAGGATCTGCCAAACACTCTTGTAATATTTGCTGGGATGTTCTGTGACAAAGAAAGATCTATCAAACTAGAATGAAAATATATACCAGAATAGTTTATATCTCTTATTTTACTCCCTTTTAAGGCTATATAAATCCTGTCTGATACCTATAATTTTTATTAATCTAAAAGTACATGAATTTCTGTGTAGTGTGTTTTGCGGTCACCACAGAGATACATGACATTTCTAGATAAAAGAAAATCACAAAGGTGTAGTGTGTGTTAAACTTAAAGTAAGATCAAACACCATATCTTTCAATAGCTTGTTGGTGAGTCTTTATGGTGCTAGATTAAACTGCATCACCAGAGTGCTTGCTACTGCTGCTGAAAGGATGTGATTATGGCTGATGTCTATAATTTTTTTCCATAGCCAAAAAGTACATGGATTTCTGTGTATTGTAATTTGAAATCAATGCAGAAGTACATATTGCTCAGGGTTAAAAGAAAGATAAAAGCATTCATTTCATCACTCAGAAACTACATATTTGGTGATTTTTATTATGTATATTCTCATTTTATTCTCATGATTAAGTTTCAATAGCTTGTGGTCAAATCCCCTGTGATGACAGATTAAACTGCATTACTGGAGAAGCTTCTTGCATCAGATTGAAGCACATTTGGTTGTATTTGCTTAAAGCTTATGCTGTGTTTATTTTACAAAGTATTGTTACACAGTAGCAATTTTATTCAGATATCCTAATGTAAATTATTTCTTTTTTCTTTTAGACAACAAACCTGGTCCTCAGACCAACTCCAAGAGGCATAACACTGGACAAGTTACAACTGAAAACCATCCAATTCAACCTTCCCACAATCCAGGACAGAGTTGACAGAATGAGTGTAGAGTGGAATGAGAGAAAAAGTCTACAGGTTGGCTGCGGACAAACACATGAGTCTAGTGTACTACAGGGGAGCTCCGGCAGTGAGATTCTCATCAGTTGTGGCAGATCATGTTTTCGGAAACAGTGATGAAGCCCGGGAAATGTTTCTCAGGACTCGCTCCTGGTGCTCCAAGGGAACGTGAAGTTGGACCTCAAATATTTCTTATCTAAGATATAACAGGTAAGCCAAATGCGGATTCATATTAAATTCACTAAATTATGTTACAACAAATAATTTAAGACACTCAAAAAATAGACAGACTTAACATGAAATTAAACTAAAAATAACTAAAATGTGTTGTATATACACTCAACACCTTCAGGTGGATATAATCACAAAACTTTGAAAGTACTTTAAACTTGTATACATTCAGACTAATTTTCATTATCTCGTGTTGCAGATGCAGACAGGGAATAATCAAAACAGCAACCTAAGCGCTCTGGAAGAGTAGCTTCCAGCTCCTTGCTTCAGAGGCTGAAAATTCGGACAGCGATATAAAGGAAATGGAGGGCAAAACAGAGACATTAAGTCTCGGGAACGCTGTCTCAGCAGAATCACAAGATTAGGACTTGGAGGTGGATGGGGAGGAGGAGCTACTTGAGTTTACGGCAAATGGTGTCATTGATGAGGATGATGAAGAGGTGTTGAAGAATTGTTGGATAGTGAGAGCAGTGATGTGGACGTTGAGTCCTTCAACACCACCACACCACATAACATCACCAGCAGCACCCCTACTAAAACCCTACCTGCCAGCTCCACTCCAAAAAACCCAGACAGCCAGTGAAGGCTAAGGGAAAGCCAAAGACCTCACCCATCAAGAGAGCTACAGGCTCTCCACAACCTGATACATCACAGGGGGTAAAGAGTGTCAGCCACAGTGAAGAGGATGAGGGCTCCCCAACTAAAAAAGGTCGAAAGACTCCAGTCAAAACAAGGTTTTTAAGGAATTTTTAAGGATATATATACAGTGTGTCTCCTCACAAAAGACTGAAATGCATCAGTGCATGGAAGGGACAAGAAGTCCTTGATCCAATTTTCTTCTTTTATATTTAATCCAACATGTACAATAGGAGAGTTGGCAACCCGGCCAACAGGGAGTGACAATGACTCCTTACCTGTTCAGTAAACTTCACATGAGTATGGCAAAATTACATGCTGTCTTTGAAGGGGTTGCTAAAGATCCCATCGGTCTGAAGCAACAAGGAGTGCAACTCGGTGCAAATCCACAACTAGATAATGCTTTCAGTTGACATGAGGATCTGCCAAAAACTTTTGTAATATTTGCTGGGATGTTCCGTGACAAAGAAAGATCTATCAAACTAGAATGAAAATATATACCAGAATAGTTTATATCTCTTATTTTACTCCCTTTTAGGGATATATCTACAGTGTGTCTCATCACAAAACACTGAAAGGCATCAATGCATGGAAGGGACAAGAAGTCCTTGATCCAAATGTTTTCCTTTATATTCAATCCAACATGTACAATAGGAGAGTTGGCAACCCGGCCAACAGGGAGTGACAATGACTCCTTACCTGTTCAGTAAACCTCACATGAATATGGCAAAATTACATGCTGTCTTTGAAGGGGTTGCTAAAGATCCCATTGGTCTGAAGCAACAAGGAGTGCAACTCAGTGCAAATCCACAACTAGATAATGCTTTCAGTTGACATGAGGATCTGCCAAAAACTCTTGTAATATTTGCTGGGATGTTCTGTGACAAAGAAAGATCTATCAAACTAGAATGAACATATATACCAGAATAGTTTATATCTCATATTTTACTCCCTTTTAAGGATATATAAATCCTGTCTGATACCTATAATTTTTATTAATCTAAAAGTACATGAATTTCTGTGTAGTGTGTTTTGCGGTCACCACAGAGATACATGATATTTCTAGACAAAAGAAAATCACAAAGGTGTAGTGTGTGTTAACCACAAAGTAAGATCAAAACCCTTGTGATATTTTGCTGGGGTATTTGACAAAGATTTGACAAACTAAAATGAAAATATATACGAGAATAGTGTATATTTCTTATTTCATATTTCTTATTATTATATATAATATGTCTCATCACAAAAGACTGAAATGATGTGGATTTTGTGTGTTTGTTTGGGGTTTTACATCACTTTCAACTGTTACATTATTTCAGTCATTCAGTGATGAGACCTAACAGATATAGTGCTACCTCACTAAATTGTCATGATATGACCTTAGCCTTGAAAGTGACATACAAACACACATGCATACCAACATGTGACCAAGATTGTAATCCAGATCCTTGAGAAATATTTGGTTGAGTCTGACAAAGCTCAATCCATGACTCTTGACCAATACACTCTTTCCAAAGGTCCAGGACAGAGAGTTCTATTGTCATACTCTTCAACATTTCTCTCACTTTATTCAGAGTTACTGAAAATGAGCAGTGTGGCAAAAGATAATATACAGGTGAGCGAAAGGTTGAGAAGGTATTTAATCGCCACCTGCAGAATGTACATAAGGCATGATGGGGAATGTTACATCCCCTACCCTGAAACACCAGATATTAAAGGAGATATCTATGTTTTATATTCACACAGTGATGAATTTGATTTTGTTAAAATGGATTTCTTTATTTCCAAAACAGGAAGAAGAAATTCTCAATTTAGGATATTGTGGGTGCATCCACATTTAATGCTTTGCAATGTGCCGTTGCCCAGCAAGTGTATTTTGAATGGCGTAAGAGTAATTAAAATATCCACTGACTTAATTAATGTGTATAAAGCATATACAATGGCTTTAACTCAAATTTGTATAGTGAGAGACAGGAGCTTTCAGTGGATTATATGAATCATTTAGATGAGCTTCGCTAAGCATCCACTGTAAAAGCAATTTGTGGTCTAATGGGGAGATTGGCTTGAAACACTCCCTGCTGATCAACTCAAACCACATGGAAAATATAGCCTTAATGATGAAAACCTCCTGATAGGAATTCAACTCTGAATCATCAAGTCAGAATCATCAAGTCCTGAAAAAACAGTAAGGAGCTTGCAAGGAAACAACAATTTGATGGGTAACGGTGAGATTAATCATGAACATGAAGAGTCCCTCCAGATAGTGGGTGAAGTAAATCTCTGATTCATAACAAAACTCTGTTCAATCATCTTCTGCAGAAAAAGTGTGTGAAATCAAAATTCCTTCTCCTGACCCCATAGAGGAATTAAAGCAGTTTGGTGATGAATGTCCTATTTTGTACGGTAAATATCACTGAGAGATAAATAGAGCTCATTTTCAAAATCAATTTAAAGCTGAATACAACTACAGAGTGTATGATAATTTTCTTCCAAGGGAAGACATTGAAAAACATCTATCACAAATATTCTCAAAAGAATCATTTGCTTTTAAAGCTTCCCCCTCATTTCGGTTTATTTTAAGAAATATTGAGGACAATAAACTGCTTTATATTTATGAAAATGAAAATGAGAGTGTCTGATAGACTATGTAATTTCTTCAAGAGAGGATCTGGAGAAGTAAAGTGATAAATTATGTCAAGTTGATTTGACATCAGAAATAAAAAATAGACCGACAAAATGGGTTATACACAGCTTAAACTATATTAAGCATAAAATGGTTAAGTTAAAATTCACATTAGGTAAAGAAGGTCAACCAGAACTCATTAGTAAAAACCTTCGAGAAGGGTATGAAAACTTTTTTAGTAATGTTTTTAGGTGTCTTGCATGATCAACGTAGGACCACCATTAAAAAGCCTACTTGAAAAATTATTTCTAAAATGGTTAAAAATTAAATCAATTCAGAAAAACGAATTCAAAGGTGATGAAATACGAGAATATCCTAAGTTAGAAAAATTGTTGAGAGTCACTATTTATGTTTATTCATTGGATGAATATGGTCATTTAATTTAAGTCGATAAACCAAGTCTGCATTATTTGTCATTTTGATGAGATCTACAAGCGGCAGATATAGTGCTGCCTCACTGAATTGTCTTGTTGCAGGTCTTTGAGATGACGACATAAATGTCATTCACATGGACACCACAGTAAAAACCCAAGTCAGAATTCGATTTATGAAAAGGTTTGTCAAAACAAAACGAGATATGTTTTTCCAGGGAAATACCGTAAAGTGCATCTTTCTATTTTAGAGAACCTAGCTAATTATGGAATTAGAGTGAAGGAAAAAGACAGGTTTTTCAGTCAGTTTTCTGAGTTTCAGAGCTTTTAAAAAATGAAAAAGAAAAATATATATAAAGTTTTTGGCAAAAATATGTGATGAACACCTTGGAAGTGAGTGATGAGATGGAGAGTTGTAGTGAAGTTGAAGGAGGGGGATGTGAAGGGTTCAGAGAGGTGAAGTCTCAAAAATGAGCTTTTGAAGATGAACATGTGCAGGACTTTGCAAGAAGAGTGGAGTTAAGTGAAAGACTCATAAACTTCTTGTGGGGGGTGTGAAGGCTAAAAAAAATTTCCTTACAACTCCACTGCTGAAATGGTATTTGGAAGGTTTAGAGATCATCAATATATATAAAACTGGAATTTGAAAAAAATATTCAGTGTTCCAAGTATTTTACTGAAATGATTACAGAAGCTCGTAGGGAGGGGAACACCGAACCGGAAAAGGCAATATTAGGGAGGAACATGAAACTTTTAGGAAATGCTGCATTTGGTGGAACTTTACTTAATAAGGAAAAATTCATGGAAGAAAAATTCACAGAAAATGATTATGAAGCATATGCAATGATCAACGACTAAAGATTTAGAGTAAAACAAAAAGTGCATGATCTGCCAATTCAAATAGGATTTCTTATATTTAAGTTAAATAATTTATGTTGAGAATTCACTACAGTATGTTGAATACTTTTTTTCAAAAGAGAAGATTATGAGCTCATGAATACTGACACTGACTCATTATATGTTGCATTTTCTGCTGAAAACCTCCTTTCAACTGGTACCTCACCACAAATGAAAACAGTTGTGTGATGAGTGTTCCACGTGGTTCCCTAGGGAGTACTGTGATGATCATGAACAAACCTTCAGAACATGCATCATGCAGGGAGAAAAATCATGCATGGAATAACGCAAAATGTTTAAGTTTGATTCAAGAATGCCTGAATCGTTTATAATTAAGTTTACAGGAGATTAATCTCATTCTGGGACAAATTTTGATAATGAAAATAACACAATATTAAGTTGCAAAGGAATAGATAAAAAGAGGGTTTTAGAACCAATGAAGATATTAATAAGAGGATGTGTTAGGAGAGAGCATCATTCATTTTTTATCCAAAGCAAAAGGTTTTGGAAAATGGGCTTAGTACAACCAATTAAGATATTACACTTAAGCCTCACCCTTCTAATGCCTCAGTCACATTTACACCGAGCGCTGACTGGAAAGAATCAGCTGACTTCCCAGGGTCCTGGGTGCCCGGGATTTTATCAGTGACAATCTGAGATATGCCTTAGCAGTTGTCACATTATTAAAGCCACCTCAAGATTAAATGACACAGACATCTGTAGATATCTGGGGATATTATTCAATCAATAAGAAATGGAGACATGTTTGGATGTATGAAATGTGACATTCCAGTCCCAAATCAACTACAAGAGAATTTAAGTAATATGTGTCCAATTTTTAGAACTGAAATACCTTTCTGCCATAGGTGAACATGTGCAGGACTTTGCAAGAAGAATGGAGTTAAGTGAAGGAGTCATAAACTTCTTGTGGGGGGTGTGAAGGTTAAAAAAAGAATTTTTCTTACAACCCCACTGCTGAAATGGTATTTGGAAGGTTTAGAGATCACCAATATATATGAAACTGGAATTTGAAAAATATATTCAGTGTTCCAAGTATTTTACTGAAATGATTACAGAAGCTTGTAGGGAGGGGAACACCAAACCGGAAAAGGCAATATTAGGGAGGAACATGAAACTTTTAGGAAATGCTGCATTTGGTGGAACTTTACTTAATATGGAAAGATTCATGGAAGAAAAATTCACAGAAAATGATTATGAAGCATATGCAATGATCAACGACAAAAGATTTAGAGTAAAACAAAAAGTGCATGATCTGCCAATTCAAATAGGATTTCTTATATTTAAGTTAAATAATTTATGTTGAGAATTCACTACAGTATGTTGGATACTTTTTTCAAAAGAGAAGATTATGAGCTCATGAATACTGACACTGACTCATTATATGTTGCATTTTCTGCTGAAAACCTCTTTCAACTGGTACCTCACCACAAATGAAAACAGTTTTGTGATGAGTGTTCCACGTGGTTCCCTAGGGAGTACTGTGATGATCATGAACAAGCCTTCAGAACATGCATCATGCAGGGAGAAAAATCATGCATGGAATGTTGCAAAATCTTTAAGTTTGATTCAAGAACGCCTGAATGAGTTTACAGGAGATTAATCTCATTCTGGGACATATTTTGATAATGAAAATAACACAATATTAAGTTGCAAAAGAATAAATGAAAAGAGGGTTTTAGAACCAATGAAGATATTAATGTGTAGGATCTGACACCTGAATGCTGGGTGAGGGTCACATGGGGTCCACAGTATGGTGCCCAGTAGCACACCCCAGCCTCTTGTAACTTAATTGGTTAATTGCCCTCAAGACATTTGATTAAGTGCAGGCTCAACACTGATTATAACAGTTTGTCATCTTCAATACTTAACATGCTTAGTTTTGTGGCTGGACTGACAAATTCATTTTTTTATAAGTTCATCTAAATTACATTGAATAATACTGTGCTGTACTATTCTTCAAATGCAAAAGGGTGTGACCATTTAGTTACTAAAGATCTGTTGAGTCTGAAAAATGGTCAATTTTGAACCCTCGTCTTGGCATGTCTGTCAGTCACATATTAGTGGCCCCCTCAGAGGCAATGTTTCCGCCCAAGCAGTGGCAATTAGGGATAATATGGTAAATTCATTTTCTTTATAATTTTTTCAGAACTAAATATTGAATGCATCAAAGATATAACTGTATAAATATTCAATCTTATTAGATTGAGTATGTATGTGCAATCTTTTTATTTTAAAGCATTCATGAAACCACAGAGGTCACAGGCAATTTTACAGAGGTTTGGGGTATGCTTAAATGATATGTGGCTAAAACACTGTGATAAAAATCAACAGAAATAGACTTATTGTGTTATTGTGTTTTACTGAAAGTGCCAAGTACCAGGTGGCCATATGTATATAATCATGTGACCTCTATTGTGGTTTGTTGGGGTGTCAGGTCTGTACCATTATACTCCTAACTTTGCGATCAAAAGTTAAACATTAATGGACAAACATTAATGGACAAACAGGGCTCTGTAAGCCAAATCACTCCATTATCCCAATCTGAAGGTGTTTACTTTAAACTGTTAGCAATACTTTATGAAGCAGGTGTTTGCACAAGACAAGTGGTAAGCTTAACAATTTTGTTGACAAAGTGTCCAAATGGATTTAGATTTTAGCAGAAGACAAATCCACTTTCAACTGGCACAAAAATTTATGGAGGGGAAAATGATGGGTAATAACTTTTGATCGCAAGGTTAGGAGTATAAACATTTATATTATACAAGGAAAAAGTAATTGAAAACCTCATTTCATGAATGCTTTAGCTCATGATATCAAGTATAATTTGAGCATTTTTCAAGATTCTGGACGTATATAGGTGGAGAATATAATGTTGATATATTTCTTATTCAAAACATCCATAAAAATTAAATTAAACTGAACTGTTCTTATGGGGATTGGGTTGGAGTATGCACAAGGTTGTGATTTGTCTAAGGCATTATCATCATTACTGCACCAAATGACCATTTTAATCTGCCAATAAAAAATATATGTCGTCAATAATATCTTATCATATTGACAAGATATTTGAAACTACTATCAATCCACTCAAAACGAATGTCCTTTGATTTAAAAATTATCTATTCACAAGCTGCCCTGTATTTTTGGCAGCCATTTCAAGCTTCGTGCACTTTGACTGACAATTAAGTCTGTATCAAACCATCAATTTAGTCTGTACCAAACTATGAACCTAAGCGCCAGGATATGTACCAGGGATGTCATCTGTGTAATTAAGGTGGTTGGAATGCTCTCTCATGCAGAATGCCCTCATGAAGAATAGATACAACGGATGCCCTGATGTGAAGAATAGGTATCTGAAATTAAAAAATCAAATATATAATTTTTGTGTTATCATTTCATAAATTCAAATCACATGAAAATAATGAAAATTTCGGACAAGGCTACATTCTATAGAATAAAAGATATATACGTCCAATTTTGTGTTGAATACTGTCATAAATAAATAGGCATTTACTCCAAACTAATGCAATCCTTGTGCTGTGTTGACTTAGCCAACTGTCAACATTTGATTGCATAATCACATGACTATCCCTTATGTAAATGCTCTTACCTCCCGTTTTCAAAGAAAGGCAATCAAACTTCTTAATCCTTTATAGATCTTGTTAATGGCCATTAACAATTAACAAATATGCTTTAAATAGTTTATTGTTTTTGGTTACAATTTCAGAAAACACATTACAATTAACACACAGCATCTGAGATTCTCTGTATTGAACCCTCTGCATTACACAGGTAGTATTCAATTACTACCTCTGCAGTCATTGCCCTGTTTTTTTTTTTTTATCTCATTCAAAGTTTGGAAATCCCTGAGTCAATAAATACTTGCCTTGTTCACAAAAATATAATCAAATCTGAAATGACCAACATAAGGTCATTAACTGTAGCCAGGTGTCTGGGACATATACTGAACAATCAGTACAATTGCCGGTATAAAACAAATCTAATTATATTCTTTCACCAATGAGTCCACAGCCAAATTTTTTTGAGTACTGATTACTTTCGCTCGATTCTGTGTGCACATTTATAGTTTTGGTGGCAGGGACTGATATGATAGAGAAGTCCTGCTATGGAAGGTACATCTGAGAGCACTGATAAATAATTATATTGCTCTCAGATAGAATGGAAAGTGGCCCCAGTACCCGGGGGGGGTTCTCTCATAGTCAGCGTTACCGGGGAAGCTGGGCTAAATAGGGTCCTTTTCGCTGATATTTTCCCTAAAACAGGTTAAGATATTTGATCATTTTCCCTAAACCAGGGTACTGTTTTTCAAATTTCTCCCTAAAACAGGGATCACAATCCCCCTTTCCAAATCTCCCCCTTCTGCTAGGGGAAGTCATGATTTTTTCAAAGTCACTGAAATATTGATTTTAATAGCCTATGTTATGCAGCTTAACAAGACGATTGAAACAAGGTCTCATTTACCAAAATTGGAGTAACGGTTGTCAAGTTATGACCATTTTTCACCCCTAAAAAGGGGCTTTTTTTGGGACGACGGCTTATACAGGGGGTAAAATCAACAAAATAGCCAAGTTTTCAGGGGTGTAATATTCAGAATTCTTATGTTAAAAGGCTTCTATTTCATTTATTTAAAGCTTCTGGTCTAGATAAAGACATTTCATTAAAATTAGTAGAGTCCTGAATCAATTTCCAGTTAAAATTGAACCTCAAACTTCAGAAAAAAAGTGTTTGGACTTAGTTTTTTTACAAAACGGTACCAGAAAACCGAAAAAATAGCCTAATATTTAACAAAGAGTGACATAACTTTATAACTAATAATGATAATTACATAAACTTTTTTTTATAAGAATCACATTACAAAGGCCCACATAGATATGAAAGAATAGAAGAGCTTTACTATTTGAATAATTTGTGATATAGTAAATTTTAAATCAAGAGTCTGGTAAAAATCTACAAACTTTTCAACAAATCACATTTTTTCCCGCAAAAAAATTGACTATATGTCAAATAATTGTATTCAAAGTTAATTTTATGTCTCATTTTAAATGTAATCATTTTAAATGTAATCAATTTTCTCATATAATCATTTATAGGCATATCATAAATTAGCTATTTCAAGTCACAGATCAATATGCATGATCATTTCTCAATCCATATAATTAATACATTCTTGGAAAAAAATATTAAAATTCTACCTCCATTTGATATAACATGTTTTGATTTTCACAATTAAAAGATCTTTCTTCATCTACAAGTTTAAATGTTTTTATTGTGATTAAAGGACAACAAAAGCATCTTTGTAAATTCATTTGGGTTTAACCCATTAAAAAACAGAAAATATTTATCAAAGTACAAAACTTTGACACAAATGAATTTTACATTTCTGATTTTGTATATGGCTTTGTCGCATACTAATCTTATACTAATTTTATTTTCCATCGATTATTTGAACAAGAAACATTAGCTTACAGCTAGTTATAGATGACTACATAATAGAAATATTTACAATATTTACAACATACTGTGCTTTTTGACACAGTGGACAAAATTTATAGACATACTAAAAGGTTACTCTTAGTAGTTTCTATGTGAGTTAGCTTTGGCATTACACAATAACACATTACTTTAAAAAAATATAATAAATATTTTTATAATATCATTCGCAATCCTAAACTGAAAGCACATGACTGGAGAATTTCATGACTGAAATTTAAACTGTCACATTATTTGCCAACAAATGGATGTTAAAGCTTGTTAAATCAGACTGCCAAATTTTCGGTGGTTCAAACATGTAATACTGTACTGTCAGTATCCCACACAGCCTCGCTGAGTACCTGTTACTGGACTGTTAACCTGTCATTGAACTGTTGGCATCTGCAAAATAAAAATAAAAAATAAAAATCAAATACAATTAAAATAAATGACTTTGAAAAATTTATACAAATTATGTAAGTCTAATGTTCTATATACTAATTTATCAAAATCAGCTTAAAGTAAGAGGCAGCGACACAACTGTGGGACTAAAACACTCCTTTGAACATACTGAATGGTTATAAAGGTGTGAGACAGCTGCACAAGTGAGAGACAGTTGTATAATTGACAGATAGCTACAACTGTGAGACAGTTATAATAGTGAGTAAATTAGCTGCATATATGTGACAGGTAAGAGATGGTTACCACACTGAGAGATATATCAGAAAGTGATAGCTACACAAGTGATAGACAGCTGCATAAGTGAAAGATAGCCGCAAAAGGGAGACAGCTACATAAGTGAGAGATAGTTACAACAGTGAGACAGTTAAAAGAGAGATAGCTGTGTCAGTGAGAAATAGCTGTACAAGTGAGAAATAGCTGTACAAGAGAGAGAGCTTCATAAGTGAGATAGTTAAAACAGTGAGACAGTTACAAGAGAGATAACTGCACATGTGAGACAGCTGCATCAGTGAGAAATAGCTGTACAAAGGAGAGGCAGCTGCATAAGTGAGATATATAGTTACAACAGTGAGAGACAGTTATAGCAGTGAGAAAGAAACAGCTGCATCAGTGAATGATAGCTGTACAAGGGAGAAACAGCTACATCAGTGAGCGATAGCTGTACAAGGGAGAAACAGCTGCATCAGTGAGAGATAGCTGTACAAGTGAGAAACAGCTGCATAATTGAGAGATAGACACAATAGTGAGAGATAGCATCCTTTCACAAGCCAATGAAGGCACTTGTGACAATTCTAAAATGTTACACTTACCTCACTCTGTCAGTCTCTGGTCCTCTCTCTGAACGTCCATTTCATCTTTGTACTGATAATTTCCCTCTTCAGTCAATGCTTAGCATGTTCAAATTACTTTAGCAATGAATATTTATCTCATATTGGGGTAAATATTGTTATATCTTCATAAAACAGATAACTAGACTCTACATGTGGTGTTGTTTTGCTTCCCCGTGTCTGGACCATTGAGACTCTCCTCATTCAGTAATTAGGTCAGCTATTTACCTCTACATATTTTTACAAGGGGCTGGTGTTGAGTCATCACCCAAATATGGAGATGGTCCTCAAGCAACAGATGGCAGCATGAAGTTTTCAAAGCAAAATCGCCAACAGGGGTGTGCATTCTTTTCATAAAACGAATTTTAATGCAATTGACAAGAAAAAATGCTTTCAAATGGTGGGTTGTTGCAAGAAATATGACTTTCCAATCCTTGTTAGAATCAGGCTCAAACTATTTACAGCAAAATTAATAATGAAAATAATTAAAATAAATCTTACAACAACCCACCCCTGTATAGACACAAGACTCTAGTTTTCACTGCACTTGGAATGGGGTCAATCAGAGCAATAGCATTTTGGCGATCAAGAAATGAGGAGAACAGGGTTGAGACTGGCCTGGGTACCACGGGCAGCAAGATGGGGGCATAAATGGGCAAATTTGTCAAACTTTAATGCCACATATCTTTGGAGAAAAAAATGTAAGCATTATAATTTCTTCACAGACATCTCAGAACATGTCTTGTTATCAATACGAGCAAATTTGAAAACATTTGAACAAAGTTTGAATCACCTGTGAGAGATTACATACAACCAAGTTTTCACTAAATTTAAGCTGGGGAGTCAGTGTCTCACGAGCGGGCAGCAGCCTGTGAGCCCTCCTACTTCTGCATCATCCCTAAATGAGGGTATAAAAAATTCAGCTAGTCCTAAATCAGGGCACCAATAATGATAGAATATTTCCCTAAATCAGGCTATGGGGTTTTCAGTTCCATCCGGGTTAAGATATTTTATCATTTTCCCTAGAAACGGGGTACTGTTTTTCAAATTTCTCCCTAAAACAGGGATCACAATTCCCTTTTCCAAATCTCCTCCTTCTGCATCATCCCAAAAATTCAGCTAGTCCTAAATCAGGGTACCAAATTTCAGCTAGTCCTAAATCAGGGTACCAATAATGATAGAATATTTCCCTAATTCAGGCTCTGGGGTTTTCAGTTCCATCCCAGCCTCCGCGGGTTAAAATCATGAGAGTACCCCCCCCCCGGGCCCCAGTACTCTTCCTTGAAGCACTCATGTCAGTCATGATATCACATGCATAAAGTCTAACTCTTTGCCATCAGTAACTACTCGCTGTTCACTCCACCTGAGGGTGACGTGGTGAACCTATAGTTAATATGTGCCTCTGGTGGACAGTATGTCCTGAGATTGTGTTCCAAGTTTTTTTTTAAATTTAGTCACTCAAAACAGACTGTATCAAAGGCTTTACTAAAATCAAGAATGAACATGTTCACATTTTTTCTTCATTTCTATCCTTAAATATACCATTTAATCCAGCTTACAATTCTACGTTTTCTATGCTTACCTTGTGGGCAGGTTGTGTTTGGTGCCAGGCATGTTGTGACCTCTCGATCGATGACTCTGGTTCTGTGCAGGGGTTCTGAGGTGTGGAATTTGTGGTGATGCTGGCAACAGATGTCGCTCTGGCTACCTTTGGCTGAACTTTGACCTAAACTGACCCAGTTTAATACTTTCCGGATATGGAAGTCACGTGACTTTTCTGTCGGCTCGAACAAGACGAAATTTTGTGGAACTGTTGAAGAAATTCATTGAATTGGCCATCAAAATGGGTTGAAAAGTGTATATGACAGCTAATTAAAGTGTGGAAGGTGTCGGAGATCACAGAATGGGGTGGTCTTGGGCAGGCAGGATTTTAGCCTCCGTGACAGACAAGTTTTTGGTGATCTTTGTTTTCTTTCCACTCGCCATTTTCCACTGGCGAGGAACGTGGCATCTTCAAGATGTGTATTTATTTCCTGGTAAGTTCATCTCACTTCTTGATCGACCACACACCAAGTCCACACTTCTATACACCATGCTTTAAGGGAAAAGTGAATGATGATCTTAAATGATGTTCAACCTCAATAACTGTCAAACTGACCAGTTGAACATGCATTTTTTTATGTTATCCTGATATATATATATGTCCAAAATGAGGTAAATGATCAAGAAGATTATCAGTACTTCAATGAAACTTAAACTTATTCTGCTATTACTGTTTCGCATGAGCCTGGTCGGTAACAGGCTGCTTTCTACCAGGTCCTCTCACTCACTCCACCAAAATTGAGTGGAAAGAAGGACCTGTCAAATGAGCTGTCACATTGTAATATTTGCCATAATAACGACTAGAGTTGATCAGATTTATCACAATTTTTTTTAAACCATATCTAAATTTTATTACAAATGTAAATGTACAACCGTCATATTTGTATCTTTAACTATCAGCAAATAAACAAAAAAGTGGTCATGACAAGGAAATCAGGGACATATGTAATATCTGTACATTTGCATTTTTAATTTATTGCAGTTTTCTGTGCTAAATATATGTTCCCAATATATGACTGCTGACAATTGCAATCTGTCACATAAGTAGCTCTGTGAAAAACTTTTATTTGAAGCTGTCATATTTTATGAGATAATAGCTTTAAAGCTGGCTTTCACAGGTTTATCCCATCAAATAAACTGAGACAATATATGGCACATCAAAGTTTTGTGAAGATGAGCTTAACTGTTGTGACAACTGAAGATTAACTCAAAAATTCATGGCAAGATTGACTCCTATTGGTTTTAATAACAATGGTCAGTTCAAGTTGTTGCAATTGACAAAGCTACAACAATAGATATCTATGTTTTAAAGGGACATCTAAACATGCTAAAGTATTATATCCTTCAGGAGTAACATTTTTCAGTTTTATAAGGTGACTGGGGATGAACTCTTGTGGGAGATACTTCTAGCCATGGTCAAAATCTGGGACAGAATTTGTACCCACGGTAGAACATGTTGAACAGAATCCCATGTGAAAACGGCAGCAATCTCATGTGTATGTTTGAATATGAACGACAACGTTGTTATTCCCTCATTCATTTGCATTCAGAAATGATATATGCACATTGCATGTATTGATTTGTAATGCCAATGTCAATCATTTCAATGATATAAACTTGAGCTGAATTTAAATAACTTCACAGCAAAACAATTAAAGTGTTGTGTACATCCCCTTATCAACCCCATCCCGCCCTCATCAACCCCACCCCCATCAACCCAATCCCCCCTCATCAACCCCACCCCCCCTCATCAACCCCTCATCAACCCCATCCCCCCACCCCACATCAACCCCATCCCCCCCTCATCAACCCCATCCCCCCATCCCGTAGATATCTATGTTTTAAAGGGACATCTAAACATGCTAAAGTATTAATTTTTTTTTTACAAATCCATATCTTGTGCAGATACTTAACGTGGGACTAAAATACACTGCAAAATGTATGAGTATGATTCTCATCAATTTCTATTCATTTTCTCAAGCTACAAAATGTAAGCTTCAAATTATGAAATTAAATAGCACTTTGTAAATATCTGCTTTGCAACAACATGATAGTCTTTGTTTGCAGCTTACAGAACAGTTTTCTTTTTGTTAATAGCTGTCTTAATTTGGAAAAAATATGATAGAAAACATAAGTTTTCCACACTGAATCATGTTTTTGCCATTGACAGCTCCCAGGTCTTTCCACTCAGAACAGGTGGTGCCCCCTATGATGAGTGGTAATAGGCAGTTTGCAGTATGCAAGAATTCCCCTGTTCGACAGTAACCTTTTCGACCATGTCTGTTCGACCACATAATATCACTAAATTTACCTACTTTCAACTTTTCTTTTCAACATAAGTCTAGCAAAGGATATTTTTCAGAGGGACTGGAGTTGACTTCTAGCGGGTCATCTTCCTCAATCCACGGTCGAACTGAGCGACATGATTCTTTCCCACTGTCGAACTGAGGGACATGATTCTTTCTCACGGTCAAACTGAGGGACATGATTCTTTCCCACGGTCAAACTGAGGGACAAGATTCTTTCCCACGGTCGAACGCACCATGGTAGAACAGGAGAATGGTCAAAAATGCCAGCAACTGGCCCAGTCCCCTGTTCCTTGGTTCAACCTCCTGCCAATCTGTTTTCATTGATTAAATTTAGAGGAATTGTACAGTTCTGATTCGTGTAAAGTTGCACAGTTCATGTGTATACTTTTCAATGGGGGAAAAAAACATGGAGAACTACAATCAGCCTATATTCTGTTCGACCATGTGATTCAAATTAAATAACCAACTTTCTACATACACTTTTTACAACTGATTTGGCTTTCATGGTCAAATATCCTTCAGGAGTAACATTTTTCAGTTTTATAAGGTGACTGGGGATGAACTCTTGTGGGAGATACTTCTAGCCATGGTCAAAATCTGGGACAGAATTTGTACCCACGGTAGAACATGTTGAACAGAATCCCATGTGAAAACGGCAGCAATCTCATGTGTATGTTTGAATATGAACGACAACGTTGTTATTCCCTCATTCATTTGCATTCAGAAATGATATATGCACATTGCATGTATTGATTTGTAATGCCAATGTCAATCATTTCAATGATATAAACTTGAGCTGAATTTAAATAACTTCACAGCAAAACAATTAAAGTGTTGTGTACATCCCCTTATCAACCCCATCCCCCCCTCATCAACCCACCCCCATCAACCCAATCCCCCCTCATCAACCCCACCCCCCCCCCCTCATCAACCCCTCATCAACCCCATCCCCCCACCCCACATCAACCCCATCCCCCCCTCATCAACCCCATCCCCCCACCCCGTAGATATCTATGTTTTAAAGGGACATCTAAACATGCTAAAGTATTAATTTTTTTTTTACAAATCCATATCTTGTGCAGATACTTAACGTGGGACTAAAATACACTGCAAAATGTATGAGTATGATTCTCATCAATTTCTATTCATTTTCTCAAGCTACAAAATGTAAGCTTCAAATTATGAAATTAAATAGCACTTTGTAAATATCTGCTTTGCAACAACATGATAGTCTTTGTTTGCAGCTTACAGAACAGTTTTCTTTTTGTTAATATCTGTCTTAATTTGGAAAAAATATGATAGAAAACATAAGTTTTCCACACTGAATCATGTTTTTGCCATTGACAGCTCCCAGGTCTTTCCACTCAGAACAGGTGGTGCCCCCTATGATGAGTGGTAATAGGCAGTTTGCAGTATGCAAGAATTCCCCTGTTCGACAGTAACCTTTTCGACCATGTCTGTTCGACCACATAATATCACTAAATTTACCTACTTTCAACTTTTCTTTTCAACATAAGTCTAGCAAAGGATATTTTTCAGAGGGACTGGAGTTGACTTCTAGCGGGTCATCTTCCTCAATCCACGGTCGAACTGAGCGACATGATTCTTTCCCACTGTCGAACTGAGGGACATGATTCTTTCCCACGGTCAAACTGAGGGACATGATTCTTTCCCACGGTCAAACTGAGGGACATGATTCTTTCCCACGGTCAAACTGAGGGACAAGATTCTTTCCCACGGTCGAACGCACCATGGTAGAACAGGAGAATGGTCAAAAATGCCAGCAACTGGCCCAGTCCCCTGTTCCTTGGTTCAACCTCCTGCCAATCTGTTTTCATTGATTAAATTTAGAGGAATTGTACAGTTCTGATTCGTGTAAAGTTGCACAGTTCATGTGTATACTTTTCAATGGGGGAAAAAAACATGGAGAACTACAATCAGCCTATATTCTGTTCGACCATGTGATTCAAATTAAATAACCAACTTTCTACATACACTTTTTACAACTGATTTGGCTTTCATGGTCAAATATCCTTCAGGAGTAACATTTTTCAGTTTTATAAGGTGACTGGGGATGAACTCTTGTGGGAGATACTTCTAGCCATGGTCAAAATCTGGGACAGAATTTGTACCCACGGTAGAACATGTTGAACAGAATCCCATGTGAAAACGGCAGCAATCTCATGTGTATGTTTGAATATGAACGACAACGTTGTTATTCCCTCATTCATTTGCATTCAGAAATGATATATGCACATTGCATGTATTGATTTGTAATGCCAATGTCAATCATTTCAATGATATAAACTTGAGCTGAATTTAAATAACTTCACAGCAAAACAATTAAAGTGTTGTGTACATCCCCTTATCAACCCCATCCCCCCCTCATCAACCCACCCCCATCAACCCAATCCCCCCTCATCAACCCCACCCCCCCCTCATCAACCCCTCATCAACCCCATCCCCCCACCCCACATCAACCCCATCCCCCCCTCATCAACCCCATCCCCCCACCCCGTAGATATCTATGTTTTAAAGGGACATCTAAACATGCTAAAGTATTAATTTTTTTTTTACAAATCCATATCTTGTGCAGATACTTAACGTGGGACTAAAATACACTGCAAAATGTATGAGTATGATTCTCATCAATTTCTATTCATTTTCTCAAGCTACAAAATGTAAGCTTCAAATTATGAAATTAAATAGCACTTTGTAAATATCTGCTTTGCAACAACATGATAGTCTTTGTTTGCAGCTTACAGAACAGTTTTCTTTTTGTTAATAGCTGTCTTAATTTGGAAAAAATATGATAGAAAACATAAGTTTTCCACACTGAATCATGTTTTTGCCATTGACAGCTCCCAGGTCTTTCCACTCAGAACAGGTGGTGCCCCCTATGATGAGTGGTAATAGGCAGTTTGCAGTATGCAAGAATTCCCCTGTTCGACAGTAACCTTTTCGACCATGTCTGTTCGACCACATAATATCACTAAATTTACCTACTTTCAACTTTTCTTTTCAACATAAGTCTAGCAAAGGATATTTTTCAGAGGGACTGGAGTTGACTTCTAGCGGGTCATCTTCCTCAATCCACGGTCGAACTGAGCGACATGATTCTTTCCCACTGTCGAACTGAGGGACATGATTCTTTCCCACGGTCAAACTGAGGGACATGATTCTTTCCCACGGTCAAACTGAGGGACATGATTCTTTCCCACGGTCAAACTGAGGGACAAGATTCTTTCCCACGGTCGAACGCACCATGGTAGAACAGGAGAATGGTCAAAAATGCCAGCAACTGGCCCAGTCCCCTGTTCCTTGGTTCAACCTCCTGCCAATCTGTTTTCATTGATTAAATTTAGAGGAATTGTACAGTTCTGATTCGTGTAAAGTTGCACAGTTCATGTGTATACTTTTCAATGGGGGAAAAAAACATGGAGAACTACAATCAGCCTATATTCTGTTCGACCATGTGATTCAAATTAAATAACCAACTTTCTACATACACTTTTTACAACTGATTTGGCTTTCATGGTCAAATATCCTTCAGGAGTAACATTTTTCAGTTTTACAAGGTGACTGGGGATGAACTCTTGTGGGAGATACTTCTAGCCATGGTCAAAATCTGGGACAGAATTTGTACCCACGGTAGAACATGTTGAACAGAATCCCATGTGAAAACGGCAGCAATCTCATGTGTATGTTTGAATATGAACGACAACGTTGTTATTCCCTCATTCATTTGCATTCAGAAATGATATATGCACATTGCATGTATTGATTTGTAATGCCAATGTCAATCATTTCAATGATATAAACTTGAGCTGAATTTAAATAACTTCACAGCAAAACAATTAAAGTGTTGTGTACATCCCCTTATCAACCCCATCCCCCCCTCATCAACCCACCCCCATCAACCCAATCCCCCCTCATCAACCCCACCCCCCCCCTCATCAACCCCTCATCAACCCCATCCCCCCACCCCACATCAACCCCATCCCCCCCTCATCAACCCCATCCCCCCACCCCGTAGATATCTATGTTTTAAAGGGACATCTAAACATGCTAAAGTATTAATTTTTTTTTTACAAATCCATATCTTGTGCAGATACTTAACGTGGGACTAAAATACACTGCAAAATGTATGAGTATGATTCTCATCAATTTCTATTCATTTTCTCAAGCTACAAAATGTAAGCTTCAAATTATGAAATTAAATAGCACTTTGTAAATATCTGCTTTGCAACAACATGATAGTCTTTGTTTGCAGCTTACAGAACAGTTTTCTTTTTGTTAATAGCTGTCTTAATTTGGAAAAAATATGATAGAAAACATAAGTTTTCCACACTGAATCATGTTTTTGCCATTGACAGCTCCCAGGTCTTTCCACTCAGAACAGGTGGTGCCCCCTATGATGAGTGGTAATAGGCAGTTTGCAGTATGCAAGAATTCCCCTGTTCGACAGTAACCTTTTCGACCATGTCTGTTCGACCACATAATATCACTAAATTTACCTACTTTCAACTTTTCTTTTCAACATAAGTCTAGCAAAGGATATTTTTCAGAGGGACTGGAGTTGACTTCTAGCGGGTCATCTTCCTCAATCCACGGTCGAACTGAGCGACATGATTCTTTCCCACTGTCGAACTGAGGGACATGATTCTTTCCCACGGTCAAACTGAGGGACATGATTCTTTCCCACGGTCAAACTGAGGGACATGATTCTTTCCCACGGTCAAACTGAGGGACAAGATTCTTTCCCACGGTCGAACGCACCATGGTAGAACAGGAGAATGGTCAAAAATGCCAGCAACTGGCCCAGTCCCCTGTTCCTTGGTTCAACCTCCTGCCAATCTGTTTTCATTGATTAAATTTAGAGGAATTGTACAGTTCTGATTCGTGTAAAGTTGCACAGTTCATGTGTATACTTTTCAATGGGGGAAAAAAACATGGAGAACTACAATCAGCCTATATTCTGTTCGACCATGTGATTCAAATTAAATAACCAACTTTCTACATACACTTTTTACAACTGATTTGGCTTTCATGGTCAAATATCCTTCAGGAGTAACATTTTTTAGTTTTATAAGGTGACTGGGGATGAACTCTTGTGGGAGATACTTCTAGCCATGGTCAAAATCTGGGACAGAATTTGTACCCACGGTAGAACATGTTGAACAGAATCCCATGTGAAAACGGCAGCAATCTCATGTGTATGTTTGAATATGAACGACAACGTTGTTATTCCCTCATTCATTTGCATTCAGAAATGATATATGCACATTGCATGTATTGATTTGTAATGCCAATGTCAATCATTTCAATGATATAAACTTGAGCTGAATTTAAATAACTTCACAGCAAAACAATTAAAGTGTTGTGTACATCCCCTTATCAACCCCATCCCCCCCTCATCAACCCCACCCCCATCAACCCAATCCCCCCTCATCAACCCCACCCCCCTCATCAACCCCATCCCCCCTCATCAACCCCACCCCCCCTCATCAACCCCATCCCCCCACCCCACATCAACCCCATCCCCCCACCCCTAAAAAAACAAGCAGTAAAAAAAAAAGATATTGTCCTGATCATGATCTAATTGCGATAATATGTAAAAATCTTGGGTTAAATAAGCAATCTTCTTGTTGATGACTTGTCCGTAAGTTAGTAATATATGAGGCTATTTTTGTTTGGTTTCAGATGATGAAGTGTTGAGTTCGTGGGTGTCCCTGGCAATAGGGAGTGCCGCAGGAGTGGTGCTGCCCTTAATCCATCACCACTGGGTGAAGTGTCTGCAGGCCAGACCGCGCTGGGTTTACGCCATCGGCATACGCGTCTACATGTACATATGTGGCTGGGCCGTGCTGTGTTTTTGGAGAGGCTCATGGAATTTAGTTGATCACTATCTGAGTGAAGGATGGCTTAATTCTCTTATCATATATGCTGTTGCACATATTCTGTCTCTTTTCTTCCGGACGTCACGGACCAACGCCGGTCTGCCGATCTCCATTCAGATCGACATCAGTGCTGATATGGACAGACCTGATACGCGATATGCCATCAAGGTGAGAAGCTAGCATCGTAAAGCTTTGCTGTTTTATTCCTCACCTTAGTCTCTGCTGTGCAAGAAATTTTTTATGGTTCTCTTTTATAATTGTTTACAGTTTTATTGTTCTCATCATGCTTTTATTATAAATGATTTCATTTCTGAATCTTTTACATTTCAGGCATCTGAAACCTGCAAATTTCTGCTGGATATTTGTTTCACGCAGTTCGTGGTGGTGACCATTAACGTCCTGGTGTGGCGCGGGATCTGGAACGTGCTGGATGCGTTCTTCTACCCGCAGGACCTCTTTGTATCTGACGTGGCCTCCATCGGATGGGGCTATATAACTGTGATATTACTATACATAATGGAATACCCGATGTCGTTAGCCTCGGCAAAACTGGACAATCACCACATCGGGTTCAAGCTGGCGTACGAGGGAATCATCATCGCCGTGTCGACGTGGGCGTTGATACTGGTGTGGCGAGGAGCGTGGGATCTGTGCCGGGATTACATAATCCCGGACCGGCGGGTCGGGGGGTGGGTGTGTCACACGGTGGGCGTGGCTGGTCTGATGCTGCTGCAGGGATTCAGCAACGTGGCCACTAATGGGATAGACATAGACGGATCCTACTCGCAGGGAGAGGGCATCTTCCCACTGCAGTACCTCAGATACTACTTCCAGGACAAAGCCAAAGTTCAGGTAAAAAGGCCTTCGTTTACATTCCACTTTGTCATACATGTATCTAAAAACGACTCAGTGTTTGTGTCTTGGCACCTTGTTGTGTCACCGAACTTTACCTATTTAAATTTATATCAATATGTGTGATATGCATAATTAGTAAGGAGGACAAATGATTATCTGTCAATGAAAATCACCAAATCTGTTGGGTGTGGTATTACTGTGAGGCAATATGAGGCGTCCTGGGATTTCCTTCTGACTCATTCAGAGCATGCTGGGATTTCCTTCTGACTCATTCAGAGCATGCTGGGATTTCCTTCTGACTCATTCAGAGCATGCTGGGATTTCCTTCTGACTCATTCAGAGCATGCTGGGATTTCCTTCTGACTCTTTCAGAGCATGCTGGGATTTCCTTCTGACTCATTCAGAGCATGCTGGGATTTCCTTCTGACTCATTCAGAGCATGCTGGGATTTCCTTCTGACTCATTCAGAGCATGCTGGGATTTCCTTCTGACTCATTCAGAGCATGCTGGGATTTCCTTCTGACTCATTCAGAACATGCTGGGATTTCCCTCTGACTCATTCAGAACATGCTGGGATTTCCTTCTGACTCATTCAGAGCATGCTGGGATTTCCTTCTGACTCATTCAGAGCATGCTGGGATTTCCTTCTGACTCTTTCAGAGCATGCTGGGATTTCCTTCTGACTCATTCAGAGCATGCTGGGATTTCCTTCTGACTCATTCAGAGCATGCTGGGATTTCCTTCTGACTCATTCAGAGCATGCTGGGATTTCCTTCTGACTCATTCAGAGCATGCTGGGATTTCCTTCTGACTCATTCAGAACATGCTGGGATTTCCCTCTGACTCATTCAGAACATGCTGGGATTTCCTTCTGACTCATTCAGAGCATGCTGGGATTTCCTTCCGACTCATTCAGAGCATGCTGGGATTTCCTTCTGACCCATTCAGAACATGCTGGGATTGCATTGTTCATAAAGATCAGGACATGCACTTTCTCAGTGTTGTGGAATTTTTCAGTGAAAATTGTTTTTAAAACTTCGTTGAAAGTGGTGGAATTTTAGGGTCCAGTCCATACATGTATCAACCCTGAAATTGCCAATTGCATAAGGCTTGGTCTCACTTTAGCGAACAGGCTTAGCGGATGAGTTGCCAATTGCATGATGATAATAGTTTAAGTGTAAAATGAAGAATCAAGCTGGTGTTCAATTAGTTTTGTACATTTTGCAATGTTTTCTGCATTGTTCATTGCTTTCTGTTATTGCTTTGAACTGTGGGTATTTTCACCATTCAGCAAATCTTGCTGAAGGTTTATTGTCAGAGCCAGTGCCAGCTGTGTGTCTGGGTGTCTGCCCCTTTCATGATTATGATAAATTAGAGCACAATTAATGTATTTCAAACCACAGATCTTATAGATCTATGTCTTGAAATGGTGCGCTTGTCAGTGACCTTGTCAGTGACCAAATTTCAAGGTTATATGATCCAATATCTGGAAACCTTGTGAACACAGACAGCTTTACCAAACTTAAACCATGGATGCAACCTATTAATGTCCCAAAATGGTGACCTTGTTGGTGACCTTGACCTTTATTTCAAGACCTTCATCGAACCCCATCTTTGAAAATATGGGAACACAATAAATTATGGTAACTACATATTCAAATAGCATTAAAACTTATACCATAGATGCATAGGAGCCCTGAATGTTTAAACCTTCCAATGTTGCTATGTACAAGCTGAGGGGTCTGTGGTCTCCGACCAGTATTTTTACAATTACAAAGCAACAACATTCAAGATTTACATCTGAGATAATCATTATTTATTTATTGTGTGTAGTTAAGTTTGATTTCTTGTTGTTTCAGCCTTCAGATGGGAAGTACTCGGAGCTTCAGAGTCTGGTGGTTGAGGACCAGGATGAGGCTGAGATGAAGGACGGGGAGACGGGAACCGCAGGATCTGACGGCGAATATTACGCCGACTCGGAACTCAGCTCTGAGTCGCTCGAGGACAGCGCCCCACTCACAGGGACCAGAACAAAGAAGAAAAAGAAACAAACAGATAAACCTCATCAGAATGGCACCATTTTATAGCATAGGCCATAAGTTAGGATATTATAGTCATTTTACTCGTAAAAAATACTTACAGGGAACACAGAATACTATTGGGTACAAAAAAAGTGTTTCTCAAATTGTGGTGCGTTATGCAGACTGTTGAATATGAGTTATTTTTTATGGTACATTCTGTATTGTCTCCAGGTGATATGGTATTACCAAGTCATTTTTCATCCTTGTTTATACAGTGATGAAAGTCCTCAGGAAATAACCTGAATTCAGGTTTTTTTCTTCAAATGAGAAATTCAAAAGGGTCTGTACTCCGTCTGAAACATCCAAAAATGGCATTTCTGAAAGGGGTTAGGGGTATCTTCAGGTTAATTATTAAGGTTTTTTTCCTGAATGCTGACTTTCATCACTGTTTATATCATCTGGTTGAATGGTTATATCATTAGCCTACATACTAAAATCTTCCAGAATATAAGTCTCCCATGTATAATATGCAACAGTAGAACTAAAATGCCTATTTTATCATCACATGTCTCAGCCGGTATAAAGATATTTATATCCATTTAAAATTATGCTTAAGACCAAAAATCATTGTTAAAGACTTAAGTTAGTTATATTTTACAATCACTTATCATTATATATTAGGAAACATCCACTAAATATTGGTTTAGTTGTCATAAAAATGATTTGTACTTATTTTTTTTGCTGAACTAAATAATATTTCATGTAAATAAAGTTGATCTTTTATGTTCATTTGATTTCTGAAAAAGATATTTTTCTGCAGATTATAGAACTTTGTTTCTTCTTTTGTTATAGGACCAAAAAAAATGTTGCTTTTTACAAAATATTTTTGTGTGAAATTGTTGTAATCATATGTATCTCAATATACTTTTATTATTGTTGATATAGGAATTCAGTTGATTTTAAAATAATCATTTGATTCTCAATAATATATTATATATATAAATATTGGGCTATTTATTTGGAATGAATTATGCTGGTGTATTGACTTAAATCAAGAGGAAAAATTATAATATATATAGATATATTGATTTGAAAGATTTGTTAGCAGTTATTTGAGTTCTTACAGATTCACCCAAATGTAAATATTTGCTTTGTCATGGAGGTAAACCCAGGAATGAGTATTACTTAATATAGGGCATTAATAAGACTAAAAGAAAACAGAATAGAAACAAGCAGTTGTCTGGAACAAGGATAAGGTAGGAACAAGCAGTTGTCTGGAACAAGGATAAGGTAGAAACAAGCAGTTGTCTGGAACAAGGATAATGTAGAAACAAGCAGTTGTTTGGAACAAGGATAATGTAGAAACAAGCAGTTGTCTGGAACAAGGATAAGGTAGGAACAAGCAGTTGTCTGGAACAAGGATAAGGAAAAGCAAGCAGTTGTCTGGAACAAGGATAATGTAGGAACAAGAAGTTGTCTGGAACAAGGATAATGTAGAAACAAGCAGTCATCTTTTTCCCAAGGTGAATTTGAAATGGCTTTTCCTATGCATTTCAGCCTCTGCTCAGTACTTGTCAGGGACTGGAAGTTTGAATTTAGGCATGAAGACTACCTGGCCTGTACTGTAGGCACTATATTAGTTTAAGCTTGTTCAATGTTTTTTTTTGCATCGAGTCAGTCATCAGTTAACTATGTCAGCTTTCATATGCTTCAGCAAATAATCTTCAGGACAATCTTATTTTATTTTTTATGATTATGTTATGCACATGTCAGCCACCTTACAGTATTTACTGGCAGGTGATTTTTGTGAATAGTATTGTATATTTTATGGATTGTGATGCATAACATATCATTTGATCCACTTACACAGATGTTTTGAAAACAAATCTATATGCAGGCTTGACATTTGACAATGAGGGATTTATGTATGTGTACATAAAATTACCAAAATATATTTATAATTAAGCATTAATTCAGGTTCATTATGATAAAATAAGGTAAACGTTATTTATTTGACCCATAGATTTACACATTGGGCGGCCAAAGAGTACCAAGCTGTTTGACTTGTATTGATTTACAGTGGTCTGTGTTTACAATTCCCTTAAAATATTGCTATTTAACTATGGAATCAGATCAGTGGAATTTCCCTACCTTTCGCAGGAAAATTTGTAATTTTTGTCAATGTCATATAATTTATTTTTTAACAGTAACAAACTATTTTGGATCTTCTGTATAATGCCCTGATCCTTGAAGCAATGAATGCGTTTTCCAAAATTGTAAACCATCATGACTTTGATGAAACACATATTCAGATGTATGTCATATATATTGAAATGTTCATATATATTCTGAGTTGAAAGGATAGCAGGAACTTTATTGACTTTAACATTTATTGACGAGTTGAAATTGTCATTGTCCCTTAGTAACCACAAGAAATAGTTAAAGGAGAAGGAAACCTTAAAAAAATATAAACAACCGATTTATATATTAAATTGAACAGATATAAGACATGAAAATAAGGGCTTGTCCCTCGTACTGAACAACTGGTTTTGTTGGTCTTTTAGGATACATGTATAACAAAGAGTTAAAGGGGAAGGAAACCTTCACAAAATATGAACAGCCAATTTATATATTAATTTGAACAAATATAAGACATGAAAGTAAGTGCTTGTCACAAGGACTAAATCACTGGTTTTGTTGGTCTTTAAGGATACATACATGTATAACTCTGGGTTTATAGTCCACATAATATCAGGATTATCTCCTCATACTTAGTAATAATACTTAGGATTAACACGACTTTAGGATACATACAACAGGTAAATGCGAGACTTATAATATGAATAAAGGATATTGTGTATCAGTCATTGGAAATGTCTGGTCTTAAAATCTGGTCTTAAAATCTGGTCTTAAAATCTGGTCTTAAAATATGTATTTTACAGAGTAAAGGACCATGAGGCTGTGGTATTTTATGCATGATGTGTACAGAACGCTTAGTGACTATATGTGATATAGATAGATCATTTTCTCTCTCGATTAAGTTAGATCATTTGAAGTCAAAGGTATGAAGGTTAAAATTTGATGTGAAATATTAATCTTGGCATAGACCAATAAGAATTGAGAAGAAAAAAAGTTCTTTTTGATTTGATTGGCCAGAAAGTTCAAATCTTGGTAAGGTCTGATAAACAAAAACTTGATTTCTCTTTTAGATGATAATATGTAGGTCAAAAAAATAAATATAGGTCCTTAACGTGTGTAGATCATGCAATATTAGGAGTGACCTTGACCTTGTTTGTATAATGAATATCGTGTGAAATCCTTTGCTTCCAGTGGTAGAGTAATGGTATTATAATCAACACTTGAATGTGTCTAAGGTCAGAGATAACATATAATACTTGTAAACTGGAGAGTCTAAAATGTATTTTGATAACAGGGAAATGCAAGGTCAAGCATGGCGTTATAAGGTCATGCAGCTGTTGCATGGTTCAATATGGTCATTCATTGACCCTGCATGACCTTGCTTTGACATTTGTATTCATCTTAATGCGTGACCATATTGATGCTTTGGCTTGAACTACTCGTCTTAAAACATTGTGATCTCTTGACCGAGCTAAGGTGCAGTGCAGAGTGATTGCGTGTGAATTTTGAATATTGGTATTTGCTAGAAGTCTGTTTTTTCATTGTAAATATTGCAGTAAGTTGAACCTTGTAAACATGAGCATCGTTGATGGATCGTGATATCTAGCAAATCTTGGTATATTTTGCATCTTGAACATTGGTGCTTTACTAACGAAGCATTGATATATTTATGACTATCATAGAAACATGGTACCACAACTGGTACACCCTTAACACTATCATTTGCAGAGATAAAATAATTCTCTGAATGTTCTTAGTTGGGGGTTGGGTGTGACCACTGGTACCACGTTTCTGTCTAGTTACTGTGTCATGTTTTATAGAATAGAAGGGGATTAGATCTGACTGAACTGTATCAATTCTTTGCTGATTTAACTTACAGAGAAGGGGATTAGATCTACATCTACATGTGTAAGTTTACTCGGCAAAACCAATTGGCATCCCGCCGAGAGTGCAAGGTGCACTAAGGGGTGCAGCTGGTACACACCAGCTGCTTGTTGCCAACCTTTATACTCTGGCAAGGGAGTTTCTGAAGGATGCCGAGCTACCTGTTTCCAATGTAGTTAAATGAGTCAGTCACAGTCCTTGGAAAATAGCTGTATTTATAAGGGTAACAGCTTGTCGCCATTTGGATATAGCAATTTACATGGGTTTTTCTTTGTAGGAGCTTATTTCATTTTGACATGTTCTGAAAATTTCAAAGCTATTTCACCATATATAGCCTTGGACTGAACTGACTGAACTGTCCTACTCTTTGCTGATTAGGTGGCATAGAAGGGATTAGATCTGACTGAACTGTCCTACTCTTTGCTGATTAGGCAGCATAGAAGGGGATTAGATCTGACTGAACTGTCCTACTCTTTGCTGATTAGGTGGCATAGAAGGGGATTAGATCTGACTGAACTGTCCTACTCTTTGCTGATTAGGTGGCATAGAAGGGGATTAGATCTGACTGAACTGTATCAGTTCTTACATATTTATATAAGAAGGGAATTAGTCAACATTAGAACATCATTAATTATCTATATATTTGAAACTTTATGGACCAGGATTTACAGGATTATACATGAATTTTGAGGTATTTGCGTATTATTTTATGAAATAAAACTGACATATTTTGTAATTTGTAGTTACAGGATTTGGGGAAATAATTGTTAAAATGTGTTTAATTTTTTCATTTGTGCTTTGGAATAGAGATCAAAACAAAGGATAGTTCCAAGAAGAACAGAAATAAATCATTGTTAAATGATATTTAGTTTCCTTTGTTTTCATTGATATATTTCTGGAATAGTAATATTATTAATTGTATTTTTGCAATAAATAGCAGAATTTGAGTATTTTAAATATTTGAAATGACCAAATTATGCCCAAATATTGGTCTGTGATTATCATACATTGACCTAAATTATAAATGAGGTTCCCATAAAGTAACTGGTGAAAAATGCTAATAGTATGGATTTAGTACTGATCACAGGCTATGTCCAGATAACTTAAAGAGATACTTTCTAGTAAAATACATTTCACAAATTATATGATTAAATGATCATAGATGGATAAATACATTGAAATTCATAGACAAAAAAATATAGTAGTAACCATTGTAACACAAACCAACATTTAAAACTAATCTTGCAACCCCCATAGATAATGATCATTTATTGAAATTTGTGCCAATCACGTCATTGTGGGGGATTTATTGCACACGCAACTTGAGCTGCAATCATTTTAAATTTTCACAAAACTTGTCATAAATTTGGTAATATTGGTCTGATTGACATGATTTTTACACCAAAATGTCACATTCAACATATTACTATTCAGCAGTGGGTCTGTTTTTAGACCGAAAATGATAGCATTGCTATTTCAGCCACTTCCTTCTTTGTTTACTAATTAGTTATGTTAGTAGGTAATTCCCCCATGATGACGTCATTCATTTTTTTCCAGCACGTGCATTTAAAAGAGCTACTTTTAAAAAAAACACAAAAAAAAACATGTTTCCCTTGAGTGGTCATACTAACAGAGCCCACAGATCAATGTGTGTTATAATTTTCCTTCATACTACAAAAGTGTAAGAGAGAAGTGAAAGTTTCCCTTTAAGTGATATCCCTGCATTCTCAATGATTTAGAATGGCATGGTGAGGGGTGGGACATGGCCTAGTTGGTGAGACCTCTATCTCCTATAGAACAGGATTAGATCTGACTACCCTGTCCTGCTCCTTGCTGCTTTAACTGGCATAGAACAGGATTAGATCTGACTGCCCTGTCCTGCTCCTTGCTGCTTTAACTGGCATAGAAGGGGATTAGATCTGACTGCCCTGTCCTGCTCCTTGCTGCTTTAACTGGCATAGAAGGGGATTAGATCTGACTGAACTGTCCTGCTCCTTGTTGATTTAACTGGCATAGAAGGGGATTAGATCTGACTGAACTGTCCTGCTCCTTGTTGATTTAACTGGCATAGAAGGGGATTAGATCTGACTGCCCTGTCCTGCTCCTTGCTGCTTTAACTGGCATAGAAGGGGATTAGATATGACTGCCCTGTCCTGCTCCTTGCTGCTTTAACTGGCATAGAAGGGGATCAGATCTGACTGCCCTGTCCTGCTCCTTGTTGATTTTACTGGCATAGGTGTAACATGTTGGGACACCAGAGAGGGAGAATTATGTTAAAAGTATCTTACTTCCTCAAACTCAAATGTTGTTTGAATCAATTATACCTAGGGTTTTGACTTAGAACTAAATTTCAATATTTGGCTGAGGATATTTTGTGTACTGCATTGCTATATCTTGCTGTGTATATATTGGTTCTAAATTGCAGTTTTATTTTGAAACACTTTTCTTTTGTTTTTAAGACTGAACCCGCAACTCATTACTACAGGGCATGAATAGAGATCTGACCATCTGCAATTTTGTCCATTCCCAAGTTAAAATGCCAGCATGTTAATGTTGTGAGAACAGTTAATGAAGACTGAATTCTATTCTGTTTGTTTAACAAATAAGCCATGCTACAATTATGATGTCATTGATAACATGCCACACTCCATGATGCCATTGATAACATGCCACCCACCATTATGATGTCATGGATAACATGCCACCCTCCATGATGTCAATGATAATATGCCACCCTCCATTATGATGTCATTGATAACATGCCACCCTCCATGATGTCAATGATAATATGCCACCCTCCATTATGATGTCATTGATAATATGCCACACTCCATGATGTCAATGATAATATGCCACCCTCCATTATGATGTCATTGATAACATGACACCCACCATTATGATGTCATTGATAATATGCCACCCTCCATGATGTCAATGATAACATGCCACACTCCATTATGATGTCATTGATAATATGCCACCCTCCATTATGATGTCATGGATAACATGCCACCCTCCATGATGTCAATGATAATATGCCACCCTCCATCATGATGTCATTGATAATATGCCACACTCCATCATGATGTCATTGATAACATGCCACACTCCATGATGTCATTGATAACATGACATCCACCATTATGATGTCATTGATAACATGACACCCACCATTATGATGTCATTGATAATATGCCACCCTCCATTATGATGTCATTGATATTATGCCACACTCCATGATGTCATTGATAACATGACACCCTCCATTATGATGTCATTGATACCATGCCACCCTCCATTATGATGTCATTGATAACATGACATCCACCATTATGATGTCATTGATAACATGACACCCGCCATTATGATGTCATTGATACTATGCCACCCTCCATTATGATGTCATTAATAATATGCCACAATTTTATCGGGATTTTGGGATGTGACAAAGATTTGGAATACTCCATAACAAATTCAAGACATATATATCTTCTGTGGAATGAAAGTGTCTTAAATATTTGCCACTTTGTCATAAGCCTTTTCAATGACCATTTGATAAATGGTTATCTTTTGAAAAAAGCATAAAAATGTTTTCAATATCAGCAGACTGTCCCATTAGCAAAGCCACAAGTTACTAAAATTTATATCAAAATCTCAGCTTGGAAGTAAAATGGTATGATATAATCTGAAGATGCAAGCCTGAATGAATCAGATTGGTGGTGATGTCTTGAAACTTTCTGCTTGTGCTGAATAAATGAGTACAAAAAATCAAACCAACTTTATCCCTGAAGAAAACACTAAGATTTAGCATATTCCAAAGGAAAACCTTAAATGTGATTGAAGTTTTAAATTTAGTGATAAATGTCTAAAACTTGTGAAAGAGCATTTTAAAGTTACCTTTTATGATGGCATATGCTGAAAGCATTCAAACTTGTGTCAACATTATGTTTGTAACTGAAAATAAGATTGTTTTTTTTATCCACAGTTTAAGTCATTAGTGAAAGAATGTAACAAAATAAACATATACATATACTACCAATATTTTAGAATAATTGTGTCAACAATTATGCTCTGCTATAAATAATATGAACAAAAGATCATGGAATTTTTATCTTGGCATTTATGTAACAACCTTTCAGAAAATGCCAAGTTATTGTGAAGGTTTAACCGAAGCTTTAAATATTGGTAGAGAAAATGATTTGGATTGCAAACTTGATCATACTTTGAATAATTGCTCAGTCATGGAGATATAATGTGTTGGTTTTAGGGAGATTACTGTTTGTTGTTGAGGCCAGGGATTCAGGCCAGACTGAGGTATGGGAGACCCTGAGACCACAGTAGAGTGGCCACCATGTAAAGACTCACACCCACTCTGCAAAAAGAGAAATTTTTTTCGATATATTTTCGTCAGCTATATTTCTACTTATATCTGGTTCATGTACAAATGTTGGAAGGATTTTAGCTATTACTGTACTGGTGAATTGACTTTTCAAATTGTTTAATAAGAAAACAATGAATACCACATATTGAGATTTATGTGAGTTTCGTCTATGACCTACAGAAGACTTGATCGTACCTTGGACTGGAGAACCTTGAGAGAACATGATCACAACCTGGTCCGACCTTGGACTGTAGAACCTTCAAAGAATATGATCACAACCTGGTCTGCTGACCTCGGACTGTAGAACCTTCGGAGAACATGTTCGTTACCAGGTCTGACCTTGGATTGTAGAACCTTCAGAGGACTTGAGCCTTACCTGATCTGACCTTGGATTGCAGAAACTACAGAGGACATGTTCATTACCCGGTCCAACCTTGGATTGTAGAACCTTCAGAGAACATGTTCGTCACCCGGTCTGACCTTGGGGATTTTAGTTTTATCAGTTGCAGTTACATGCAGCAAATTTCTATATTGCTGATGTAAGAGGTAAGGATTGTGGCATGATATTCCATATTATTCTCCTTTTTCTTTGATGCTTTTATGTCTGTGTAAAAAAGATGTTCCCTTGCATTATCGTCAACATCCACCACAGGTAATGTACGGAAAGGACGTCAGCATCCACCACAGGTAATGTATGGAAAGCATGTCAACATCCACCACAGGTAATGTACGGGAAGGACGTCAACATTAACCACAGGTAATGTATGGAAAGGGCGTCAACATTCACCACTGGTAATGTACGGGAAGGACGTCAACACCCACCACCGGTAATGTACGGGAAGGACGTCAACATGCACCACAGGTAATGTATGGGAAGGACGTCAGCATCCACCACAGGTAATGTACGGGAAGGACATTGACATTCACCACAGGTAATGTACGGGAAGGACGCCAATATTCACCACAGGTAATGTACGGGAAGGACGTCAGCATCCACCACAGGTAATGTACGGGAAGGACGTCAACATTATGGTCCAGTCTTACTGAATTGAGGATTTATGTACAGTTTTTAATTTTTGATAATTATTTATTTTAAAAACTTGCAACAAAATCTATTATATCTCATGCTGAGAGACCTGGAACATCCAGTGCCTCATTTAGACTTCTGCAATGTTGGGGTGATGGAGTCAACCTTCCATATTGTTCAAGGTGCTGTTGAATATTTTTGGTACATTGACTGTTTGTCTTTCAATTTGTCTGATAACTTATTTCCGCATTCAAAGATGGAGGTGTCTAGTGTCAAGTTTTTAAAACTATTTAACGTCCTTGAATCTTCACAGTGAAAATATATTTTTTATGAAACAAATGCTGTCAGATCTCACTCTTTTAAGAATCAGTACCAATTTCTCATATACCTTTAATTTAACACTGTACTGTTAAAATCAGAGATAAAGCTTTAAACTGGAGTCAAACTTAGATATTAAAAGTAATTCACACCTCAACTGTAGGTGAAAGAAAACACTTGAAGATTTTCTTTGGCCTTCTGTTCTGTGCACACACAGTGGGTAGGTTTGCTATTAGGCATGCAAATACAAAGTTTATAAACTAGTTGACTGTGCTATATATGTGTTTAACTAAACCTGATTAAGATCAACTGCACAGGACACACAGCAGTGATCCGTGGACACCTTGAATGCCACGAAATATTGGGCATGTGAAATCCTAGGTCAGCTTACTCAAGATTATCTAATATATTACTACTGCAAAATTGCCGTTACACACACAACAAAAATGATTAATTCTGCAGTGCTTTTACAGATGGCGCATGGTTCAATCATGTGGAAACAGCATAGGCTGGCAGCCAACAACTGGACATCAGGCATATTTCTGTAGGACGTGTCGGTGGGTCACCTCACATATATATATTATATTGAATATACCATCCGCTACGTTTTCTGAACAGGTAAACATGGTTTCATAACATTGTATATATATGTTATATTTTATGATACTTGACAATTTTGGGTAAAATTACTTATAAATCTGAAGCAATAATTTGACTCCAGACATTCTTCTAAATATCTTGTGGAGTTATTTTGTTTTTATAGATGTTAGCATGATGGTTTATTGTATTTGTTGTGAAATGTCAGCATGGTGAATGTATATAATATTGTATTTGTTGTGAAATGTCAGCATGGTGGAAGTATATAATATTGTATTTGTTGTGAAATGTCACCATGGTGGAAGAATATAATGTTGTATTTGTTGTGAAATGTCAGCATGGTGAACGTATATAATATTGTATTTGTTGTGAAATGTCAGCATGGTGGAAGTATATAATATTGTATTTGTTGTGAAATGTCAGCATGGTGGAAGTATATAATATTGTATTTGTTGTGAAATGTCAGCATGGTGGAAGAATATAATGTTGTATTTGTTGTGAAATGTCAGCATGGTGAATGTAGATAATGTTGTATTTGTTGTGAAATGTCAGCATGGTGGAAGTATATAATATTGTATTTGTTGTGAAATGTCAGCATGGTGGAAGTATATAATATTGTATTTGTTGTGAAATGTCACCATGGTGGAAGAATATAATGTTGTATTTGTTGTGAAATGTCAGCATGGTGGAAGAATATAATGTTGTATTTGTTGTGAAATGTCAGCATGGTGGAAGTATATAATATTGTATTTGTTGTGAAATGTCAGCATGGTGGAAGAATATAATATTGTATTTGTTGTGAAATATCAGCATGGTTAACGTATATAATATTGTATTTGTTGTGAAATGTCAGCATGGTGGAAGAATATAATGTTGTATTTGTTGTGAAATGTCAGCATGGTGGAAGTATATAATATTGTATTTGTTGTGAAATGTCACCATGGTGGAAGAATATAATGTTGTATTTGTTGTGAAATGTCAGCATGGTGGAAGAATATAATGTTGTATTTGTTGTGAAATGTCAGCATGGTGGAAGAATATAATGTTGTATTTGTTGTGAAATGTCAGCATGGTGGAAGTATATAATATTGTATTTGTTGTGAAATGTCAGCATGGTGGAAGAATATAATGTTGTATTTGTTGTGAAATGTCAGCATGGTGGAAGAATATAATGTTGTATTTGTTGTGAAATGTCAGCATGGTGGAAGTATATAATATTGTATTTGTTGTGAAATGTCAGCATGGTGGAAGTATATAATATTGTATTTGTTGTGAAATGTCACCATGGTGGAAGAATATAATGTTGTATTTGTTGTGAAATGTCAGCATGGTGGAAGAATATAATGTTGTATTTGTTGTGAAATGTCAGCATGGTGGAAGAATATAATGTTGTATTTGTTGTGAAATGTCAGCATGGTGGAAGAATATAATATTGTATTTGTTGTGAAATGTCAGCATGGTGGAAGTATATAATATTGTATTTGTTGTGAAATGTCAGCATGGTGAATGTATATAATATTGTATTTGTTGTGAAATGTCAGCATGGTGGAAGTATATAATATTGTATTTGTTGCAGGTGTTTGGCAAGTGATGGCCCATCATGCAGAAGGTTCCCTCCCTAGAATTACTGAAAGGTAAGCTATTGTTTGACTGTGTTCAGTCTTTTAAAGATTTGGGTTATGTTTTGATTTTATTGTGGTTTGATTAAATTGCCTAGTACTTTGTGACCACATGAGTACAAGCATGTTACCACCGTTGTGGTCTGCAAGGGTGTAAGGCCTGTACCAGCAAACAAAAACCATTGGACAAACACTCTTCTGTAAACTAAATCACTCTATTTTCCCAGGACATACTCCAAGCCATTATCCCCCGACATACTCCCAGCCATTATCCTCGACATACACTCAGCCATTATCCCCGACATACTCCCAGCCATTATCCCCGGACATACTCCCAGCCATTATCCCCTGACATACTCGCAGCCATTATCCCCCGACATACACCCAGCCATTATCCCCCGACAAACTCCCAGCCATTATCCCCTGACATACTCCCAGCCATTATCCCCGGACATACTCCCAGCCATTATCCCCCGACATACTCCCATCCATTATCCACCGACATACTCCCAGCCATTATCCCCTGACATACACCCAGCCATTATCCCCTGACATACACCCAGCCATTATCCCCCGACATACACCCAGCCATTATCCCTGACATACTCCCTGCCATTATCCCCCGGTCTATATGTGATGTGATGTGATATTATATATATATATTATATCAGATATTGAGCAGTCTATGTGTGATGTGATATTATATATATATATTATATCAGATATTGAGTGGTCTATATGTGATGTGATGTGATATTGTATATATTATATCAGATATTGAGCGGTCTATATGTGATGTGATGTGATATTATATATATTATATCAGATATTGAGCGGTCTATATATGACGTTGCAGAGTACCAGTTGTTTATGCGGCAGGCATGTCGGTATGGCAGTCTCACCCGAGAGGTACATCAAGCCAGCATCTGGCTCAAACAAACAACTGTACGCCTCGACAGAATCATCGCCAAACTAGCTGCCAACCACTGTAACTTTCCACGCTCTGCAAGACATCTGCAGGTAGGTCGCTGTTTTTATGAGGTCTCCTGTTGTGAGATAAAGAACTCTGTGGTTTTGATTTAGGGAAGCTTAAGAGATCCCTGGTGGTATAAAAATTGGCACCAGATGGCACCACCGACACCCTTTACTTGAAACAGTCTCCGTTCATCAACACATTCATTGGAATGTTTCATTTTGTACTTGTGGGTTTTGGTGCATTTTTATAAGCGCACATTGGGCAGATAAATAATAAACTTGTCTCCCATTACATGCCCTGAAAAATAGGATTGGGGAAGATTTTTATTTATATATATAATTTATTTTTGAAGTAATGAAAGTGTTAAAAGTGATCAAATATTTTGAGAATGGATATATTTAAATAGCATTGCGATTGACATTTACACCTAGAAAATCAAAAAAGAAAGTCAGTGGTTGTTTTGAACTAAGGTAGATAGGGAAATCGGAAACAAGGTTTTTCTTTTTTTAGGCCCAGTCAGACATACAGTGAGATATACATATGGATAATTACAAGGCGGTGAAAAAGATCAAAAGTTCTGCAGATATGGTTGAAGATCAGTTGTCAAGGTAACATAATTAAGATATCAGAGGCCATGCATCTAGGCATGTGCTATAGAAATATCTCAAAATGACTTTGGAAGATCCTTTAACTGGCACTCAGACTGGGATGCCCATTGGCTTTGCTAAATATACTTTAAGATTTAGAATTAGAGATTGATCAGGCTGTAAGAACTCACCATCGGCACTTCCTCTGCCAGCTTTACACTTTTACTCTTTAAATCATATTAGACACTCATGTTATTATATCTGATATAATAAGTGAACATATCGGAAGAATGCCAGAAAATGGCTTCCATTTCTGTGGTGGAATTGTGCTTATTTTAATGTTCCATGAGGGTCAGATTTTTTATGAATGTTAAGTTTCAGATGTTTTTAGTATTTTTAAAAAGCAATGTGCGAGTGATGGGGTCAGCCCCAAGGTTGGGCACATTATCTGTACTGCTTGACTGTTCTCGACATGCAAAGCTGGGTGAAAATGATCATGTATGAAGCAATTTGTAGGCATTTCAAGGAAATATTCACAAACTTTACAAAATGCAATGGTCAACACAGCTGTATATGTAAAGCTATAAGCAATAAATGAAACCGCTTTGACACCTTCATCTTGAAAAATGTGTTTGTCACCAGACATGGACGTGATTAGTGTATACATGTCATACAATTCAGCAAAACAAAACTGATGCGTTTGACAATGAGAAAGGTCGTTTTGTGCTTATGTAATTCCTGTCTCAGACGTGTCCTAAAAATTGGATGATCTTAGATTTGAAGATTAAACTTACGCAAGAAAATAACAGACAAGTTCTTGCTTACATTTTCTTGCTTGAGATATTGTTTTAACAAGTGGGCCTGGGTCAAACTGATGGAGAATGGTCTCCACGCACCTGGAAAATCAGGGAAAATCTTTTTTTTTCAAGGTCAGGGAAATGTCAGGGAATTAAAAAAAATGTCAGGGAAATTTCTGATTGACACAAATGTCAGGGAAAAGTCAGGGAATTTTGTTCATTTTCATAATCATTGAGTACTTTTAGATCATTGATGGGTTTAAAACAAAAATTCACGATGAAGAACAACCGTGGGAACAAAATGAGCTCCTTTGGCTTTAATACTATAATAGCAAGAATTAAAGCTCAAATATCCATGATGTTGTTGCATGTCTTACTTATTTTTTTTATTTTAGTTCTAGTCAGTAGATATCATTCCAATATTGTGGCCTCCCAGGCCCTACATATATAAATATAAATTTATATATATTTCTCTGTGCAGGGAAATTTGCGGTTCTAAATTATGTGTTTAACAGGACAGAACCTCTGAACTTGCATAGATTGCAGGATTGAGTCATTTAGCATGATGAATATAAACATCCCCTGAATTTGGTATTCAGCAGGAACATACCTTTAAATTTAGTGTGATGTGTACATGGAAGGCTCCAATATTCAATCAATGTACCATATATATACTCCTGTACAAGATGACTTGCGTATAAGTTGAATGGTAATTATGCGTCCCAAACACCTAGATATACGTTAAACACATTTATAAGATGAATTATTATTTTTGGGGTCACACCACCAAATTGATTTTCAATCTCAAGCATGTGAACTAGATTGCAGAAATGGCGGAACACATGAAACTCTGGGTGAAGAAAACATTTTTTCTTTCAATTCGGACAAAGTCAAAATGTGTTGAAATGTATGTGATTAAAAAAAGAAAATTGTTGAATAATCTGCATTATCTGCTAAAATGATATTAAATTTAGTTATGATCACGTAGCCATATGTATTTGTGTATTCTGTTTCCAAAGTGGTATCCTGGAGTAAGTGTGTTGCTTTGAAAGTAATGTTTAGTTCTATACCCTCAGGATGTATATGAGACCGAGTATCTGTAGTGATGATATTTTGTTTCTCTTGCCTACATGTAGCAAACTAAAAAGTAATAAAAGGAATTATTAATAAGCCTGTGATGGTCTTGCAGTGCACTAGATTACCGTATTTACTCGTGTATAAGACGACTCGTGTATAAGACGACCCCCCAAAATTGAGGTTATTTTGCTTGAAAAAAAACAATTTCCGAATATAAGACGAGTTGGTTTTTCTTGAGATATCGGCTCTGCTACCATTCAAGCTTCAGCTGAAGCTTGGCGGACATTTTAAAAGTGAAACGTAAATATGCTTACAATACAAGATCTTAACGGTCTTATACACGAGTATATACGGTAAAACGTATATACGATGTTCATATTTTCGAAATAACGAATATCGAACGTAGCGATCGATTTTAATTGCGTTTTAAATAATAAATAATGGTATTTACCCAATATTATCACAAATTGTTCGAGAACAGAACAAAACCATCAATCCATTTAAAACGCAATTAAAATCGATACACGTGTGAAAGCATTTCTGTCAAAAAGGGAAGACACGACTCAAAGCAGTGGAAACAATGACGAAATGTAAAACTGTGAACGTTGATAATTGGGATCAGTGAGAACAAAGTCAAAACAAAGCGTTTCGAAATAATAGACATTAGACGTAGCAGATTGATTTTAATTGCGTTTTAAATGATAAAGAAAGGTATTTACCCAATATTATCACAAATTCGCTTTGCAGGTCGAGAATTTCTCCACGAAGTAAAACGTAATATGATGTACGTGACGTCCTTGATCTTAGCGTCTGGGTGCCCACAAGACAAAAGTGGAGCGGCCAACATGTCAAATTGAACTTTCATATCCGTAACGGATCGATTTTAATTGCGTTTTAAATAATAAATAAAAGTATATACCCAATATAAACACAAAATACGCTTTGCAGGTCGAGAACAGAACAAAACCATCTATTATTGCGCAATATATTAATATTTCAGTTAACAATCATTTTCGCGCTAAAAACAAGAGCCTCTTCCCATCACTTCTGCCTTTCAAAATTGCGACCACGTGTTGCGTTGAGTCGTGTCTTCCCTTTTTGACAGAAATGCTTTCACACGTGGATCGATTTTAATTGCGTTTTGAAACATTGTCAGATATCATTCTTTTGACTATTGTACACACTGTTTATTACTTGAATACTCATAAATGTTGATAATTCATCATAAAAATGCCGATTATCATTATGAATGTGCATTTTACCTGCCTCGTCGGTAAACACACTTTGGCCTTGACACTTTGGGGTCACATGATCTCTCAAAATTTTCTTGTGTCATCTGGTGGAAAATACATGCAAACTCAGACTAAGCCATTATTTAATCACGTGTAGACAGTAGTCCGCCTGTCCGATATTTGCTTTCATTGCTAGTATTGCGTAATGCATGTTAAATGGATGAATGGTTTTGTTCTGTTCTCGACCTGCAAAGCGTATTTTGTGTTAATATTGGGTATATACTTTTATTTATCATTTAAAACGCAATTCTCTGACAAATCTGCAAAGTCAATGATCACATGATTTGTGGGTCACGTGGTCTATCAGGCTATACTACTACAGTATACTGTCTACACGTGGTTGAATATTTCTTTGTGTATTAACACGCTTTGTTTTGATGCTAAGATCAAGGACGTGGAGAAATGCTTTCACACGTGGATCGATTTTAATTGCGTTTTAAATGAATTGATGGTTTTGTTCTGTTCTCGAACAATTTGGGTAAATACCTTTATTTATCATTTAAAACGCAATTAAAATCGATCCACGTGTGAAAGCATTTCTGTCCAAGCGGGAAGACACGACTCAAAGCAGTGGAGACAATGACGAAACGCAAAACTAACGCTGATAATTGGAATCAGTGAGAACAAAGTCAAAACAAAGCGTTTTGAAATAATAGACCAATAATATTGTGTAAATACCTTTATTTATCATTTAAAACGCAATTAAAATCAATCTGCTACGTCTGATATTCGTTATTTCGAAAATATGAACATCGTATTTACGTTTTACCGTATTTACGTTTTACCGTAAATACTCGAGTATAAGACTGCTCTCGTGTATAAGACGACCCCCTAAACATTAACTAAGAGTTTTTGGAAAAAAACCTCGTCTTATACACGAGTATATACGGTAATCATTGACCATGTTGACCTACCATTTATTTGAAGTCATCAGTCATGATGAATTGGCTGATGTGGTGAATACAAATTATACCAAAACAAAAGTAACTCATTTTAAGAGTTTAAAGATACATATTGTACCTTTTATATCTAATGTCCATAATCACTTATTGATAATGTACATTTATGCATAAAACCATCATCCAGGTAAAGGGTGGAATGGGCAGCTGTAGGGGAGGATGGAGGCCGCAATACCTGGAATTATTTTTTGAGTCAGGGAAATGTCAGGGAATTTTGTTCTCGTCAGAGTGTGGCCACCCTGGGTCTGGCATTTCAGCAAGACAAGGCATTGTTACTTGAGCTCATGAGAGTCATGTAGTTTCATTTTAATCTTTCAGTGAATATGATAGATACAGAAAAAAATTAACAATTTTAAAATCGTGAGCAAACGAGGTGGAGATGTGTATGCGAAGGTTAGACTTCTGCCTGAAAGGTTGGACTCCGATGCTCATGACCAGGGTTTGCTTTGTTGTGAAATTACTTTAGTTTTGCTGCATGATTGAATATTATGACTTCATGATTGAATATTATATTCTGATTGAATATTATATTTCTCACACCAATCAGTGCCACACAAGGTGATAGCAAAGACTGTACAGTTTGTGTTATCATGTCTATGTGATAATGCAAAAGAAAGACTGCAATCACTCTTCATAAAGAGCAGGGTGTTGAGTCTCAGTGACAGGCTTCTATCTACCCAATCTTGTAACATGTAATTGAGGCATTTTATATACATATAACACAAAACAAGATCAGTGGCACAGGCCTCAGCTCATGTGGAATTGTATCATGAATTCAATCTCGGCATGGCTGGGAATCAAACCCACAACCTTTGGATCACCACAGAGGAACTAGTGCTAATAATCTGGCATTCTAACCAACTGCGCCACGGCCCATGACCTTTCATAATTAATTGCAGAAACATTTTAAATATCTTTGAGTGAAGCAAAGAAAATAGATCATTTGTTTAAAATAGTTAATGATTTTCTTAAAAGCTATTTAACTGAGTTTGAGGGAACCATATTGTTGAAAATCAATTGATTCCGTTCAAAATTCAATGGTTACCAGTTGACTTTGAAATTTCTTCCATATTGGGCTCGGTCCCTCATTGTGTTACTAGTTTGAGATTTTATTTTTCTTGTCAAGTAGATCCTTCTCACGAAACTTAAACAATGGCACATGACCAATGAACTCGGAAATATTTTTAGATATCGCAGCTTGACTGCTGTTAGACCAAACACAAACATGAGGGACGGGCAGGTTTGTGCAGAACACATTTGTATGGTTTGACCTTTGTGCAACCCTGAAGTGTCCACTTCTCCAATCCTTGTTCAAAGGAACTATATTGGAACTACTTTTCTTGTCAAATAATGTGTCCAATCAAGTCAAGATAGAGTAGGGGTGATGTAATGTGCCAAGGTGGAATCTTTCACGATGTAGGAATAATTCTTTGATTGTGCAGGGTAAAGTAGGAATTCCTGCCTCATGCAAGAATATGTGAGTGCATTGTACAACTGGTAAATCTCATTGATGATGAGCAAAAAAGTTTGGCACAGGGGTGATTTGCGAAAAAAGTTTGGCACAGGGGTTATCTGCGAAAGTAGTTTGGCCCAGGGGTGATCTGCGAAAGTAGTATGGCACAGGGGTGATCTGCGAAAAAAGTTTGGCACAGGGGTGATCTGCGAAAGTAGTTCGGCTCAGGGGTGATCTGCGAAAAAAGTTTGGCACAGGGGTGATCTGCGAAAGTAGTATGACACAAGGCTGATCTGTGAAAATAGTTCGGCACAGGGGTGATCAATAAAAGTAGTTCCGTGGAGGACTTATCTGAGAAAGTGGTTAAGCACACAAAAATATGTTTCACAGGTGCAGAATTCTCTCTTGAAGCATTGAGTAGGATGCAAGTCAGAATATCTGAGTCGTGACTTCAAATGTCGTCAGGATTTTTGTGTCCTTTTTTCTTTCTCTGCAAATAAGATTGTGTTATCTAAATTAACAAGGAATTAGTCAAGGAATTAGTCAAGAAATTAGTCAAGATATTAGTCAAGGATTTAGTCTTTATCAGTATGTTGTTATTCACACATTTAAGTATATTAAAAAGATCAGAACTGAAGAGAAACAATACAGAACTAAAAGTCTCTGATAAGTCAGTTCCTATATATTTGCCTAAAGTTGGAATTCCTACTTTGCGCAGTTGTGCTTTGTAAGAACTCCTCCCCAATCGTGATTCCTACCAGGTGTGAGGTTATATAATGATTCGTGACAAATTGAATAGGCCAGGGGGAAAGATAAGTTTGGTTCTGGTGACTTAGTGTTTGAAACAGAGAGGCAATGATGAGAATAAATTTATCATTTTTCGCTCGTGTTTGTTTTGCCTTTAGGGCTAAATGTTCGAGGTTTCTAGATCTTGTAGATATAAACGATAGAACTGTCTTTCAAGACTTGAAAACAGATACCCAACAAAGAATCAAATTTTCTTTGCAGAAAACCTTGTCACAGATCAAGGCCATTCTGTACATTAACTTAACTCTGTCCATTGCTCTGTTCTTTCAATCTATGTCTTTGTTGGTTATATAGATGGAGGACAGGAGGTGGTGTTAATTTCACACTGATTAAAAGGCTAGAAAGTTGACCTGATATTGCCATAGTTGTTAAAAGGGTCACAAAAACACAATTTTTTCAATTTCTGTTCCTTCATCATTCATATCAGGCACAGTGTGATTTAGCCACTGTTTGCATTTCACACAATCCAAATGGTGAACTGGTGCAAAGAAATATAAAAAACAAGAACCATTCTCAGGCCTTGACGTAAAGAGAAAAATATTGGTTGTCCACTTGGGCCACCAGAGCAAGAGAAGTGGTGGCCCAAAGTTTCTAAGGATAATAAGATGCATGATAAATATGGAATAAAATCAAGATTAATTGGGCCACTAATAGACCCAAAATATGGTTGCCCAACTGGGCCACTACAACAGACCATTCACTCGCCCAAACAGTGGATCTGGTGGCCCCAGGCCACCGGGCCAGTGTGTATGTCAAGGCCTGATTCTCCACGCGACAGATGGTATATTTCGTTGTCATAAATGGCTTACCAACCTCAAATGCAAATGTTTTTTTATATTGTTTTTGGATGACCTGCCCAATGCTATTTAGCAATGTCTATTGTTTTGAGCTGAGGTTGCAGGGGAGAGTTCAACCCTGTGCTGTAGAAACATCAAACCACAGAGCAGCCTCTTTACAGATATTTGGAGCCAAATATATCAAGAAGATAATATCTAATCTATATTTGGAGTCACTGTTTCCTTTGTTTGAAGTTGTCCAATTATTACAACAAGAAAGGATCTGTCCCAATTATTATTCTCAAATAGAAATCAATTTACACAGCCTTACAAATTGATAGTTTTTAGTAGACAAGACAGAAACGAAAAACTTGTTTCACTTGGCCTTATTCTGTGTGTGAGGGTGTATTAGGTCACCCAGGGTTACAGCTCAACCCTGTGTAGTAGCTGACCACCCAGGAAATGTCACTTCGCCTCCAGAATTCACCCTGAGAGCTTCAAGTATGGAGTTCTACTGGTCTATCTTCTTTATGCTTATCCTTATGTCTAAGCAATCACAGGCCAAGAAAAAGAATGTGTTGTTTGTCATGGCTGATGACCTGAGGCCGGAATTGAGCAATTATGTTGATACAGAAAACTTTCCAGAGTTTAACAAGGATATTTATACTCCAAACGTGCAAGCCTTTTCTGATTCAGCATTCGTGGCTAAGAAGGCTTACGTCCAACTGCCAGTGTGTGCTCCGAGTCGGGCATCATTGCTGACGGGTCGACGACCAGACACTACCAAGGTGTACAGCTTGACGGATGAGTTCCGCGCCACCGTTGGGACCGATGTTCAAACCATTCCCCAGTATTTCAAGGATGAGCACGGTTACCACACCATCGGAATGGGAAAGATCTTCCACCCCGGCGAGGAGGACAACAATGACGACATCCAGTATTCCTGGTCCGACAGCTACTACCACGCCGAAACCAAAGCAAGATGGAGTCGCAACACAAGGAGTTGGGAGGCCGTGGACACAAGCGAGTATGCCAACAAGCCATTACCAGATACAGATCTCCTAGAACATGCCATGGCAAAGTTAGAGGAACTCAAGGACAGCGAGGACCCTTTCTTCATGGCAGTAGGCTTCTATAAACCTCATCTGCCATTTGTATTTCCAAAGGAATATCTAGATCTTTATCCGGAGAGTGATATGTACTTACCTGATAATGAATACGCCCCGTTTGACTTCCCGGAGTTTGCCTGGTTGGTTTATTCAGAGCTACTGGCATATGATGATTTGAGTAATTACACCGGTGAGTTTGGAACGCTTCTGCCTCCTGCGACCGTCCTGGAGCTGAGGAGGGCCTATTATGCCACGGTGAGCTACGTTGACGCTCTGTTTGGCCAGTTGATGGCGTCTCTCGTCACTAACAGTCTCTATGATGACACGATTGTTGTGCTTTGCGGCGATCATGGCTGGCAACTCGGAGAGCATGGAGAGTGGACAAAGAACACAAACTTTGAGTTATCTCTGAGGTCTCCGCTCATGATCAGAGTTCCCGGCACCACGGACCAATCAGACGGCGGCGTTGTCACAGATAAGCTGGTGGAGTTCGTAGACTTGTTCCCTACCTTAGTAGAGTTGACCGGGGTGGCGGACAGGAATTACGGACAATGTGCTGATGACGGTGACCTTGTGACCCCTGCCTGCCATGAAGGTCGGAGCCTCGTGCCCCTCATATCTGACCCAGATACGGACTGGTATGAGGCGGCCTTCTCTCAGTACCCGGCCAACTACGACGACGGCACGAGCCTCATGGGTTACACCGTCCGCACTGATCAATTCCGCTTCACTCAGTGGGTGAAGTTCAACAAGGGCACGGACACGGCCAACTTCAAGAAGGTCTACGGGGAGGAACTGTACGATCATTACACAGATCCCGAGGAGAACTTCAATGTGGCAGACGACGAGACCTACGCCGAGGACAAAGCCTCGCTCACCACGCTGCTCCAGAACGGCTGGAGGTCCGTCTCCGTCTCCAAGAGAAGCACCAAGAAGTCGGTGTACAATAAGAAGAAGTCTGGATCGTCCGTGCAATCGTCACTGCTTAAACTTATCAGAGAGCTGTATGAAAGTGAAGTGCGGAATTAAGCAAATTAATTTAGTTATTTGAATCACCAAAGGAGATAAAGTTTGGTTAAATTGAAGAATGATGTGGCTGAGCCTGGAATAAATGTGTGGTAATTTTGTCTTTGATATCATGTACACCTCATGTGACTTTCTCACTTTTATTTAAAATGGCAAAGCTTCGACGTTTCAAAGGTTTTCGTGATGATCCTTGTGATATTTATACATACCGTATTATCCCTAATATATCATGTACACCTCATGTGACTTTCTCACTTTTATTTAAAATGGCAAAGCTTTGACGCTTCAAAGGTTTTCGTGATGATCCTTGTGATATTTATACATACCGTATTATCCCTAATTGCCGCCCTGGGGGCGGAAGCATTGCCTCTGGGCCACTAATATGTGACTGGCAGACATGCCAAGACCAGGGTTCAAAATTGACTGTTTTCAGATTCACAATTGATGTTTAGTAATTAAATGGCCACATCTTGTTGCACTTGAAGAATAGTTTGATGGTAAGAATAATTGTACAGTACAGTATTATTCAATATATTTTAGATGAACTAATAACAAGTGTTGATTTTAAAAAATCAAGCTCGCGTAAGTTTGCAAAATCCCAAAATCCTTGAGGCAAAATCCAAGTAAACCTTCTTACTCTACTACGCACTCACAAATCACTTCTCAAACAAAAGCGACATCTGACGGTGTAATCAGAATTATTGAGCCAAAACATGGCCGCCATGGACCGATAATCGGGGTAAGCTCCATAGACTTACGGCTTAATCATCTTGAAACCTCGAACATCTAGCCCTAAAGTCAAAACAAACGCGAGCGAAAAATGAATATGTCAGTCCAGACACAAAACAACTCAGCATGTTAGGTATTGAATATGACAATTGGCACCATACTGTGACCCATATGTGACCCTCACTCAGCATTCAGGTGTGAGATCTTACACATTGACGCAACATGAGGAGTTAATTACAGTGTAACATCACTTGAAATTGAGAAATATCAAACAGGTGTTTGTGGAAAACAGTACAAGGGGTGTGTTTTCTTTGATATGTTTACATGAGTATTGCAAGTGAAGCTGTGAGTACTGTTTACATATTAATTACTGAGATAGCAAACCCCTGTGGATTGTGGATTGATTGTGGATTGACCAAGGCCTGGTCTGCAGACAGGAGGGGGACGGTAATTAGGTAGAGGGCGGCTATTAGGGATAATACAGTATTCATGTATTCTCACACTCAATATAGATACGTTGGATTATGAGCGAGTCACATGGCTCTCGTGACATGGCTCTCGTGACATTGCTCTCGTGACATGGCTCTCGTGACATGGCTCTCGTGACATGGCTCTCGTGACATGGCTCTCGTGACATGGCTCCCGTGACATGGCTCTCGTGACATGGCTCTCGTGACATGGCTCTCGTGACATGGCTCTCGTGACATGGCTCTCGCCACATGGCTCTCGTCACATGGTCCAGTAACTACAGGTGATGGCAGTCATCAAGTCAATACTTCTGCAGGGATATTATAGTAAAATCTGTATTTTAATTTAGCAATAAATAGTTGAAAAGCAATTTGTGATTGTTTTTTTTGTGATTTAGTATCAAAGTTTTATTGTCAATATATTATCTCCTTATCAGTCAGGAGCAAGCTGCCGTTTTTCCCGCCAGATGGAATGTTTACTTTTAATTTTTTTTTTTTTACTTTTAATTGCAATAGTAACTCCATCTGTAGTATAACTGTACAGCGTCAGTACAATGCTTTTCTATTCAATTTATTTCATAAAGGCGAAAGATTTGTAAAATCTGTCAAGATTGTTTTAATACAAGATATAGCACTGTTGATTGCCAGACTCTAGCATTTTAATATTGATGTCTTTCTTTCAGTAGAGACTAGTCTGTGATTAGCGTGCATAAAGAAATGTGAATTTTTATTGAAATATTTTTGCGAAGAAGGTGTACAGGTCCGTAGGATATAATGATAATGATAATTATTATTATAATGATTATTTTTATCATTCTGATGATTATAATGATGATGGTAACGATTAAGGTTGGAAAGGTCTGAATTGAATCAGGTATATAATCAGGGACAGAATCAGGGATGGAATCAGGGATGGAATCAGGGATATAATGAGGGATATAATCAGGGACAGAGTCAGGGATATAATGAGGGACAGAATCAGGGATGGAATCAGTGATATAATGAGGGATATAATCAGGGACGGAATCAGGGATATAATGAGGGATATAATCAGGGATGGAATCAGTGATATAATGAGGGATATAATCAGGGATGGAATCAGTGATATAATGAGGGATATAATCAGGGATGGAATCAGTGATATAATGAGGGATATAATCAGGGATGGAATTAGTGATATAATGAGGGATATAATCAGGGACAGAATCAGGGATGGAATCAGGGATGGAATCAGGGATATAATGAGGGATATAATCAGGGACAGAGTCAGGGATATAATCAGGGACAGAATCAGGGATGGAATCAGTGATATAATGAGGGATATAATCAGGGATGGAATCAGTGATATAATGAGGGATATAATCAGTGATATAATGAGGGATATAATGAGGGATATAATCAGTGATATAATGAGGGATATAATCAGGGATGGAATCAGTGATATAATCAGGGATGGAATCGGGCACAGAATCAGGGACAGAATCAGGTATATAATCAGGGACAGAATCAGGGATGGAATCAGGGACAGAATCAGGGATGGAATCAGTGATATAATGAGGGATATAATCAGGGATGGAATCAGGCACAGGATCAGGGACGGAATCAGTGATATAATGAGGGATATAATGAGGGATGGAATCAGTGATATAATGAGGGATATAATGAGGGATGGAATCAGGGATATAATGAGGGATATAAACAGGGACGGAATCAGGGATATAATGAAGGATATAATCAGGGATGGAATCAGTGATATAATGAGGGATATAATCAGGGATGGAATCAGTGATATAATGAGGGATATAATCAGGGATGGAATCAGGGACAGAATCAGGGATGGAATCAGTGATATAATGAGGGATATAATGAGGGATGGAATCAGTGATATAATGAGGGATATAATCAGGGACAGAATCAGGGATGGAATCAGTGATATAATGAGGGATATAATCAGGGATGGAATCAGGGATATAATGAGGGATATAATCAGGGATGGAATCAGTGATATAATGAGGGATATAATCAGGGATGGAATCAGGGACAGAATCAGGGATGGAATCAGTGATATAAAGAGGGATATAATCAGGGATATAATCAGGGATGGAATCAGTGATATAATGAGGGATATAATCAGGGACAGAATCAGGGATGGAATCAGTGATATAATGAGGGATATAATCAGGGATGGAATCAGGGATATAATGAGGGATATAATCAGGGATGGAATCAGTGATATAATGAGGGATATAATCAGGGATGGAATCAGGGACAGAACCAGGGATGGAATCAGTGATATAATGAGGGATATAATCAGGGATGGAATCAGTGATATAATGAGGGATATAATCAGGGATATAATCAGGGATGGAATCAGTGATATAATGAGGGATATAATGAGGGATGGAATCAGGGATATAATGAGGGATATAATCAGGGATGGAATCAGGGATATAATGAGGGATATAATCAGGGATGGAATTAGTGATATAATGAGGGATATAATGAGGGATGGAATTAGTGATATAATGAGGGATATAATCAGGGGGATGGAATCAGTGATATAATGAGGGATATAATCAGGGATGGAATTAGTGATATAATGAGGGATATAATCAGGGACAGAATCAGGGATGGAATCAGGGATGGACTCAGTGATGGAGTGGCTTCATAAAAAGAGCATCAACATTTGCTGTGCCGGGTCAAAATGTAAAGAGACTACATGTTTTCTTCTATTCTATAGGCATTATCTTAAAGCATAGATGTGAAGTGATTTGTGATTCAGCTTTCATAACCAGTTACCAGTAGCATGTGTCTGCCACTAGAGGGGGTAAGCTGCCAATGTTGGTTAGGCCTGCATTAGTGGCGACCCCTGGAGAGAAACCTCAGCATTTACATTTGATCTGGCCTTGAACCACTACTATAATGCCATATGGAAAACCATAAATGTTTCACCTGCAAATATTCAGATAAAATATGACCATTGACCAGTGAAATTATTCACCAGTGTCTGTTAAAGCGCCACCTATCTTGAAAACACAGAATATTACATGGAAATACAGGAATGAGCCCTAGCAGCCAAGACCAAAATATCATCCCTTCAATGACGTTGACAAAAGAAGCCATCATTGTAATATTAATTAGCACAATACATTTGATGTCTCCTCTGATCTACATCTTGTTATTATCATTTATTTACTCGGTGCTTCAAGAGAGTGTTCTGCACCTAGGAGATATTCTTTTGCAGATGACCCCTCTACCGAACTACTTTTGCAGATCACACCTCTGCTGAACTACTTTTGCAGATGACCCCTCTGCCGAACTACTTTTGCAATTTGCAAGCAGCAAATGACCCCTCTGCCAAACTACTTTTGCAGATGACCCCTCTTTCGAACTACTTTTGCAGATGACCCCTCTGCCGAACTACTTTTGCAGATGACCCCTCTGCCGAACTAATTTTGCAGATCACACCTCTACCGAACGACTTTTGCAGATCATCCCTCTGCCGAACTACTTTTGCAGATCACCCCTTTGCCGAACGACTTTTGCAGATCATCCCTCTGCCGAACCACTTTTGCAGATCACACCTCTGCCGAACCACTTTTGCAGATCACCCCTCTGCCGAACTACTTTAGCAGATCATCCCTCTGCTGAACTACTTTCGCAGATCACCCCTCTGCCGAACTACTTTCGCAGATCACCCCTCTGCCGAACTACTTTCGCAGATTGCCTTAACATAATAAAGGGGAGTAGGAAGTTATCATGCACTACTTTCCTATCATATAGTATAGTCAGGTCTCAAGATCTGGTCATATTTACATGTGAATCATGATAACAGTGTCCTGTAATGATACATGCAGGTTATGTTGATCTTGGATGTTCAATATGGGAATCAGTTTTACCATTATTGAGAAGATTTGCATTTTTGGCTTTGGATTTAGCAGTCATTGGCATTTATTTGAAAATCAGCTTCCATCAATAACCAGAGTTATTAAATTCAACAATATTGTTACATTTTATATTTTAGAGAACTAATAAAAAATCTATATTAATATTAAAAGTTAATTTACATGATATATCTGTCTTATTAGCTTTCATTTTGATTAATTAAATGACTTTATTTTACCATTAGAATCTAATTCGATTCCTTGGTTTTATATCAGTGTCAATGGCACAGGGTCGGAATGTCCATTTTTTATGCTAGGATATTTTTTGTAGGGTTCATGGCCAAGTTTTTGCCTCATTTACTTTGATTCAGTATGTGAACTCTATGCTGAATGATTTTTTGTACAATTCTGTTTTAATTCTTTATTTTGCTTTAGACATGTTTATTAATGTTGGCACTGTGCATATATAACATTATTCCTAAACTTAGCGTTCAGAATTACAGTTGTCATTTTTCTATTGATCATATATCAATCAGTATATGTTAACTTTTGCTATGAGACAATGTCTTAAATCTCGAGTTACAAATACACTAGTTACAATCAGTGATAAATCAAACAGTTTAATGGAGTATGTTGGATATTGATTTAAACTATATTTTATTGAAACAAAACTCTCTCAGAGACTTACAAAACCAGTTTATTATTTGAAACCAGGAAGACCTTTTCATGTTTTGTTATGCAATAGTTCGCTGAAGTTTGTTTGGAGGGCAAACATTTAGTAAATTCAAAGTCTATGAGCGTACAATGTGTGAAAACCAACTTCTCAAGACTTATTTAGTCAGAAAAATGATATATATAAATATAAAAATATATAAAAGAACAGATTCTCGAGATTTCAGTCCGAGGGCTGACTATTAAGAATTGACACTTCTTGGCTTCTGGTATTTTTATAACCTGAGTATTCCAACCTCCCCATCCTTGTGGTCCCCTCTTTCCCCCCCTTTCTCCTTTTATTCTCTTTCCCCCTTTCCTCCTTTTCCTCCTTTTCCTCTCTTTCCTCTCTCTCCTCTTTTTCCTCTCTCTTTTTCCTCTTTCCTCTTTTTCCTCTCCTCTTCTTCCTCTCTCCTCTTCTTCCTCTCTCCTCTTCTTCCTCTCTCCTCTTCTTCCTCTCTCCTCTTTTTCCTCAAGCCTTGAACTCTTGTAAATTATCTGATGGCGCTGCTGCAGGTTGTTATGTTGTATACTTTGGCACGTCAGTTATGAATCATTGTAGTTTGTTAATGTCCCCGTCTTTCTCCTTCACCTCTCTGATCTCCATGGATTCTCCACTGGGCATAGTCAACTCCACGACATCAAATGCCCCTTGAAACTCCTATTCACAATTTCAATATGCCTATCTCTTTTCATTACCCGTCCAATCTCTATGGTTTTGTCTCATCTGTTTCCTGGACATAGATAACTCCCACCGTATCAAATGCGCTGTGAAGTTCCTAAACACCATAGGTGTATTGGCTGACAAGTTTGATTGCCTCAGCAAGGTTTCTCGGTCTCCCTTCCTTCTCTAACTTTGCAGCAAGTCCTCGGTCTCTCAGCCCTCTGATGTAAGTTGCCAATATTATCTGTTCTTCTGTCGGATTCTTGTCCGACTCCGGGTACCCGAGCTCTGCTGCATCACAGAATCTTCTGCCGTACGCCGCTGTGCCCTCCCGTTCGCTCTCTCTCACCATCTCAACTTCCTCTCGGAGGCGGTGTGCCTCGGCAGGATCTGTGAACGATGTTATTATGTACGACCTTAATTGTTCCCAAGTTACAGCATTCCTATTGGGTGAAGCATCAAGGTATCTCGCTATTTCTCTCCGTAACGCCCCCTTTGCAGATTGAGCTGCTATATATACAGTCTTAGGGGAATAATTGGTCGTAAACCCCACTTCTCGAGCCCACTCCCTCACGGCCCTTGTTGATTCGCTGTCGCAGGGTGGGATTCTCGCGATCTCAGCCTCCACCATCTCTATAGCTGCAGATTCTTCAGCGGCTTCGATTATTTCTCTGTGGCGGGCCGCGGCCTCTTCCCTCTCTGCTTTTCTTCCCTCCATGAACACACGAAACTGTTCGGGATCCATATCTGTAGTCTCTTATTTTCTTTTAATTTAAATTCTGTGGTCTCACCAACAATCCCAGTCAGTTATATATAAAGTCTTATTGCTTCAAGTCATGATAAAAACCAAGGTATCACAATGGTAGTCCAGGAACTGATAATGCAGAAAAAGTGCTTCCCAGTTTTTACTTCACTGAACTTCTCTGTTCAGGCTTCCTTCATTAGATTAGTCAGGAGTTGATGGTGAAAACTTCTATCTCCTTGGAAGTACAGTCGTTCTCTTAGTCCATTTAACCAAGAGTTTTAGGGTCCATAGTTATATATCCTCAGCCAGCAGGGAAGTTAGATAACAAGATCACAGTAAATGTTTCCAAAACATGTCTCAGCAGCTTTGCCCTGATTCTATAGAGGTCATAGTGCACTTGTTGCAACTTGATATCGTGACCTACTTTGAGTGTTTACTAGGGGGCCCTGACAGGATATAATGTTACTTTGAGGCCCTTACAGGATTTTACAAAGCTGTAAAGTTCTGATAGTTTTTCTTATAAATGTGACATAATTATGTCAATATTTGGAACTGCCAAAGCTGGGTAGCAAACAACGGTTGTTTTTTTTATGAATTTAATATGATATTCAAATGTAGAAATCTGCCTCAGTGTTCACTTTAAAGGTGTTTAATTGTGTTAAATATGAAGCTTGTGCAAAAGTCAGACTTAACCAATATCAGTCAATTTGCAGAATTGAGTCTTGACAACTTGGCATAAAATCTGGAATTTAGCAGATTTCAGCAGGTTTTCTCTGATTCAGTTTAACTTGAAGATAGATAGATACTCAGGTGAAACCTTATTTGTAATTTAAAAAAAATCTTGGTAAATGATAATCAGTAGACTTTAGATACAAGATATAAAATCCAGATGTTCAGCAGGAAAATTAATGTCCCAACATTATAGAATTCAAAATATTGCAATAACATCTAAGATCTAAGGGTAAAATTTGTGAGTTTATGGAAGGCGTTCTTTTAAAAATCAAAAGTGACATTTTCTTGTGAAACGGAAGAGATTTATTAGGATTTCCAGATGTGCAAAGAGACGAAGTTGATTCACATGTCGTTCCACTGTCGGGATAACAGCTTCCAGCTTGATGGTCAGTTGATGCTGGTCATAACGATTCTTTCAATTCTCTGTTTGAAACATGATCAATGCTAAGTCCCCTAAGGCAAAAACAAACAATGATTGTTGCCAAGACAATGGTGCCAGCCTGCCAGCATGGGGAGAACAATGCTGCCAGGTTGACCATTGTCTCTCCATAGTTACCACACTCCAATAAGAAGCTTTCTGTTCCATGATTCAAATTGATTTTTTTTTCAAATGTATTCATTTTTCGTTATTTATTGGGACTAGCTCTTTTTGTTTCTTAATTTTCTATTTTGCTTGTGTGTTTTTTTCTGTCTTAGTTACTTTTATTTTATAGCCTGAAGATTTTAATTTTATGTAGACCTTCTCCTCTGCTCAGAGATGACCAGTGGTCAAGAATCCAGTTTTTGTAGGACATCAGTGATTTGGTTATCATGGTGGTAATAACTTCCACAAGGATTTGATGAAAACAAGGAACATTTTTTTAAACAAAATTATTGCCTGCTAGAAAAAAAATCATTTCTTAGTTTTTATAAAATAACACTGCATGTTTCTGTTGTTGTTTCATAATAAATCACAGAAAGTCTCAGTTTTTTTCTATTAAGACAAATTCTGATGACTTCACTTGTTTGCATTTTAATTTGTTTAGTCATCTCAATTATTGTGATAATAGTATGTAAAGTTTACACTTTTCATATTTTTTGTTGTTAGAAGTAGAAAGGTAATGTAAAGTCTGGTACAGTGTGAATGTTCACTTTGCTTTGCAGCACCTGATCTCAAAGCTGCAATTTGTAATGATGTTCTTTGTCACTAGATGGCACTGCGGCAGAATGATATAACATATCTGCTCCCGGTGTCGCACATAAAAACTTACAACATATGCAAATTACCTGCATAACTTTGCATGACATCTCTTCCACTCTCCTGCAGTTCTGTGTTGACATGTAAATATCCGACGAGGAATTATTGCACAACAAAGCACTCTTAATGCTTCTGTGCTCCATTCAACTGGACCAAAGATGCAATTGATAACTGATGTTTATTTTTTCTACTCAATAAAGAGAGTGCTTTTTCAACCAGCAAATTGCAGCAGATCATCACATTGAAAGAAAATAAGAAAAGTTAAATAGCAGATCTTATTATTAGCGATGTAATGTCTTTGACTTGATCACAGAGTCATATATAAGTGTTAAGTATATATGCGACTAAGTCATTGATTGTCACCTGTCTGTGCCGAGTGTATGCAGCCGACATCTGAAGTCACTGTCTGCTCCTGTGGCGCAACTCACCGGCATTGTTGCATAATGTGATATTATACACATCTGAGAAGGATTAATAAAGATTTAGACATAGTCTGTGGGGATTAAGGATTAGCAGAAGATCAAAGAATAAGTAGAAGATCAAAGAGCAGGTAGTGGGAGATATTTTTCACAACTGGCTGGTAAACACCAGGAGATGGTCGGCTAAATATGCCGATCAGATCAATATTAATGAATTTGTTGGCTGGTCGCCAGCGGGAGAGCCCTCTAGTTTACTATGTGTGAGTCATCTCTTGTAGTTGACGTGGATCGCCCATGCCGACTTCACTGATCTAGATAGCATTTCTAGGTCAGAAGCTCAGTTTTTTTTTTTGGCAGCATTTAATTGTTGCCGAGCTTTGTGTTAATTGGATGTTGGACAGTTGTCTTGTCATCGCAGCCCGGTAGCTGAAACTCGGAGCTGCTATGGCTGTCGTGAAATCAACGCCGGCCGGCAAACATGGATCTCACTAAACCGCACACGTTGATGGCATAAACACCAACCGAGACATTCTGCCTGTCACAGCATCTACGGGAGCAATCAGCTGTTGAGCTGCTGGTATAGACCCCGCAGTCCTACCCAGATCGTCAACATACACTGTGAGATGCAGACAGGGTGAGTGTCTCTATCAGATAATATCTGTTATTATACAAGCTGCAGACCTGAGCTTCCAGCAGGGGAGACATGGCTGTTGCTTTAACCATCTGCTCACGGTAACCACCACTTAACTATCCACGGTACACGATTTCCTGATTGACAGCATGATCCAGTAAACTCAGGATGGTCACGTTACTAGGACGGGGAGTTGTGTCTCTACAGAGGCGAGGACAAGTCTGAAATATATCTGAGACAAGATATATCTGAAACGAGATATATATGAGACGAGATATATATGAGACGAGATATATCTGAGACGAGATATATCTGAGACGAGATATATCTGAGATGAGATATATCTGAGACAAGATATATCTGAGACGAGATATAGCTGAGACAAGATATAGCTGAGACAAGATATATCTGAGACAAGATATATCTGAGACGAGACGAGATATAACTGAGACGAGATATAGCTGAGTAGTAGTTACCAGCCTTATATGGGAGAGATATATTATCAGTTGTTTAGGGGGAAGAAAGGGTGATACCACATAGATTATAGCTGCATGCAAGTTAATTTATTAATAAATAATCAATATTAGCTGAATATAAATCATAGGAAAGATATATGTGACATATCAGTTTTGACACAATTAATGACTAGCATTTCTCCAAATGTTTCGTTTTTGATTATTTTCTGAACATTTGGTGTTGTTTGGGTGAGAAGTATTGTTTCAAGAATATATGTCCTGGCCCAGATTGGCATTTATTATGCTGAAGTATCATACTTATTATGATGAAAATAACAAATCGCATTATCCAGTATTACATCTTTTGCAGCAAATTTGAGCCCTTATTCCATATTGATTGGCAAAAGAAACCTGCACATAAAAAAGCTTGCATTGTGGTATTGTGGAAGTATTTACTGAGTCTGCTGGGAGCAGGTTGTGGGGCCGGGGTCTGGGTCTGGGGCAGGTATGTGACATTGATCCTGAGGACGCCAGTCATATGGCTCCTCCACGCTAAGCAAATAGGCAGGCAGTGTGGCGAGAGGCTGACCACTTGATAGGGAACCAGGAACAGAAGCTTCCCGACAGGGGCAACAGAGTCAGATTAAAATTAAAATTCAGATTCAAATTCAAATTTAAATTCAAATTCAAAATGAAATCAACTGCTCCTGTTTAAACTAGTTCTTTAATGCATTGAGACTTAGAAACTTCGGGCCACCACTTCTCTTGCTCTGGTGGCCCAGTTGGGCCAACCAACATTTTGAAACTCTGGGCCAACCAACATTTTTCTCTTTATGTCAAGGCCTGGTTATTGAAACTGAAATTCTGGCATTATTATATCAAAACGTTCTGTTCAAAGGTGATAGAATTGTCATGCTCAAACAAAAGATACCAATACCATCGATTCAAAAAGAATAGTAAATATCATTGTAAAAACCTGTTTTATAAATTTTCTATAAGTTATGAATGGACATATTGATTTGTCAGATTCCATTATACACAGGGTACAGAGTTCACATATAATTATTTGTCATTTCCATGCATTTCGTATCCTCTATGTTGATCTACATTAGGGGCGATCCATTTGATTTTTGTGGGGTGGGGTGGGAGATTTTGGAAAAAAAATTTATTCACCCACCCCACACCAGAAAAAAAATTTATTCACCCACCCCACACCAGAAAAAAAAATTATTCATCCACCCTACCAAAGAAAAAAAAATTATTCATCCGGTACTGCTGTCCCACCCCACCCCACAAAAATCAAATGGATCGCCCCTAACAAGAAAAAAAATTTATTCACCCACCCCACACCAGAAAAAAAATTTATTCACCCACCCCACACCAGAAAAAAAAATTATTCATCCACCCTACCAAAGAAAAAAAAAATATTCATCCGGTACTGCTGTCCCACCCCACCCCACAAAAATCAAATGGATCGCCCCTAACAAGAAAAAAAATTTATTCACCCACCCCACACCAGAAAAAAAATTTATTCACCCACCCCACACCAGAAAAAAAAATTATTCATCCACCCTACCAAAGAAAAAAAAATTATTCATCCAGTACTGCTGTCCCACCCCACCCCACAAACATCAAATGGATCGCCCCTTACGATGGAGTCCGATATCATGAAGCCATTAGTCGGCATAGGTTGATATGCTGCATCCCATTAAGGCATTAAGTGGACTCATTTCTCCCTGAGATGTGACTATAAACACCCCGTAAAGTGGGGCAGGATGGGGTGAATTAGAGGCAGGGATACCCTCATTGACCCTGATTTATGACCCGCAATAATTATCAGTGATCGGGACTTTTAAAATGGGAAGTTATCATGCAACGTATACATACCGGTAGGTCCCTAGTCCATGTCACATGTACATACCGGTAGGTTCCTAGTCCATGTCACACGTACATACCGGTAGGTCCCTAGTCCATGCCACACGTACATACCGGTAGGTCCCTAGTCCATGTTACACGTACATACCGGTAGGTCCCTAGTCCATGTCACACGTACATACTGGTAGGTCCCTAGTCCATGCCACACGTACATACCGGTAGGTCCCTAGTCCATGTCACACGCACATACCGGTAGGTCCCTAGTCCATGTCACACGCACATACCGGTAGGTCCCTAGTCCATGTCACATGTACATACCGGTAGGTCCCTATTCCATGTCACACGTACATACTGGTAGGTCCCTAGTCCATGTTACACGTACATACCGGTAGGTCCCTAGTCCACGTCACACGCACATACCGGTAGGTCCCTAGTCCATGTCACACGTACATACTGGTAGGTCCCTAGTCCATGTTACACGTACATACCGGTAGGTCCCTAGTCCATGTTACACGTACATACCGGTAGGTCCCTAGTCCATGTCACACGTACATACTGGTAGGTCCCTAGTCCATGCCACACGTACATACCGGTAGGTCCCTAGTCCATGTCACACGCACATACCGGTAGGTCCCTAGTCCACGTCACATGTACATACCGGTAGGTCCCTAGTCCACGTCACACGTACATACCGGTAGGTCCCTAGTCCATGTCACACGTACATACTGGTAGGTCCCTAGTCCATGCCACACGTACATACCGGTAGGTCCCTAGTCCATGTCACACGCACATACCGGTAGGTCCCTAGTCCACGTCACACGTACATACCGGTAGGTCCCTAGTCCATGCCACACGTACATACCGGTAGGTCCCTAGTCCATGTCACACGCACATACCGGTAGGTCCCTAGTCCACGTCACACGTACATACCGGTAGGTCCCTAGTCCATGCCACACGTACATACCGGTAGGTCCCTAGTCCACGTCACACGTACATACCGGTAGGTCCCTAGTCCATGTCACACGCACATACCGGTAGGTCCCTAGTCCACGTCACATGTTGTATGGACATGTTAATGCATATGCTTGTTTTCGTTTAGAGTTTTACATCACTTTAGTTTAGTCATTTCATGACAAGACCGACTTGTAGCATGTGAGTAGCTGCCCCAATGAATTCTCATGTCGCAGGTCCTTGACATGACAACCCTCCTGGTCACAGATTTTCAAGGACAATAGGTTAACCCTTAAGGAACTGGCCTCAGCTTATATGAGAAGTTATTTAATGAATTCATTGCCATCATGCCGTTTGAAACCCCTATCTTAAAATCACCACAGAGAAACTGGTGCTAATAAGCTTGTGTTCTAACCAACTGCGCCACAGCCCATGGTATAACGGATATGTGATTTCAGGTTTTGTATTCAAGCACTCAGAGAAAAAGAGAATGTCCAGGTTATTTGGTGTCATATTGGAGCTAGAGTACACATATGTATATAATATGAAGCCACATGCACGGACATGTCTCAGATTTCTACTGGACAAACAAGAGCTGCCCTGGTGGGCACACACAGTTTGTATACAGCTGATTATTAACCTTTGATATGATCAATCAGAATTATTGCTTTATATCACATCAGGGGTTTGTGTCAAAATATTGAATATATTTGTGAAATAGGAATTGAATAGCATAACAAGAAAGATTTCTTTGAAAAAAAGTACCACTGTGTTGAAAACGATGTTATTTACATCTCTTCTCTTTGATTTTTTAGAAATTTCAAAACAAATTTTGCAAGGAAATTATATTTGAATATATATATGTGCTAGCATTTGTAGATTTTTATGATGCAAATTTAGACAAAAATTAGACATCAGTGTGCATGCAGCTGATAATGTTAACACTGCTAAGCTGATGCCATGCTGAGGAGATGTGGTGACATGCTGAGGAGATGTGGTGACATGCTGAGGAGATGTGGTGACATGCTGAGGAGATGTGGTGACATGCTGAGGAGATGTGGTGACATGCTGAGGAGATGTGGTGACATGCTGAGGAGATGTGGTGACATGCTGAGGAGATGTGGTGACATGCTGAGGAGATGTGGTGACATGCTGAGGAGATGTGGTGACATGCTGAGGAGATGTGGTGACATGCTGAGGAGATGTGGTGACATGCTGAGGACATGCACACTGCCTCGATATCTTAATTTTTTTATTTAACAAAAATATTGCTCTGAAAGATCAAAATGGCAGTGTTTAAAAAGTACCGGTGAAAGTAAACAATGGATGAAGAATTTCCTGTTAATTTTGATAGTGGGTTGAGGGTTGGGCATTGATCGTTGCTGACTGGTGGGGCTTGGCTGGCTTGGCCGGATGAGGGATGGTCTGATTCAGTGGTGTGTGCTTCGCTCTCTCTGTGGCCTGATGCAGTGCGATGTGCAAGCTTGGTAAATACACACGCACACACACACACACACACACATACACCTTTGTGAGAAATATCAGATGCAGGTTGATTTATGATTATTATTTTTTTTATTCAAGTTATGACTTTGGTGTAGTCATCACATTGGATCTGCTGTGTTTGTTGATCTGCAGAAATATTACCTGTCAGAATCACATTATTTGAACACTGGTTACAGAAATTATATATTTTTTTCCATGAATGGTGGGAAAACAAAATGCAAATTAAGTTGAATTCCTTGAAGAATATGTATAAACTGCCTGCAGCAGTAAAGAAATAAAAGCAATATTTGATATGTAAAACTTGTAATACCAGCCTCAAGGAATAGACAAAAGATGTGACGAGAAAACACTTTTTATCACACGATTTTAAGATGTTGCAAATGGAACAGTGTAAAAAACTACAAATTTGGGGAGGTTGAAAAACAAGTCCCAGGCATCAAGCCCTGAGGATATTAGACTGGTACTATCATGGTCAAGGTAGGGTACCAGTGTATCTGTTATCCAGGTTAACTGGTGGAGGCACTGAGTGCCCACAACATACAAGTGGAGCGGCCAACATAAATCACATCAAATCAAATCAAATCTGATTTGGAAAAAAATATGCTAATAATTGTGATGCAGTTTCATGCATACCTTTTACGAGAGAATGGAAGTTAATAGAATATCTTCATGTTGTGGATTGAATTGACGGGATTCTGGGCCAGCAAAACACCATGTACTGGACCAATTACATGAAGTGTTGATCTTTCCCCGTTGGCAAGCACATCAGCCAATCAGATTCACAGTCAGAACATGGCACAAACCTTTGTTTGATGGTTTTATTCTGACACGTCCAGCCAAGCTGTGCCAACCCTACCTCTCCTTTTAACCCCCTGGTCACAGTATTTGACTCGCTTCCAAATCTATTAAAGTATCTCCATTTCAACAGGTTCTTTCAGTAAGTTCCTTCTCCTCTGGTTTTTGTTTTCCACTTTACCTGTCGCATTGAGTAGACCATGGCATGAGAGGCTGACTGCAAGACCAGCTCGCGATGGAGGGATCTGATGGTGGTTATAGATCCTGGTATTGAGTAGGTATCTCAATAGCAGGGCAGATTCAAACATCGGGGCTTATGGGACGGTCTTCAGGGCTGTTGTATAGTCAGTGAACATGAGATGTGTCATGATGAAGATATCAGAAAACAGTGGGGAACCACAGCCGCAACGGTCACATGTGACTGCTGCCAGGAAACAGGAAGTCCTCAGAGACTCCCAGTGCATGATGGGAAATCAGAAATGAGGAAACAATTAGTTTTGATGTAAATAAGTGCAGACTGACTGAAAAGGATTAAGAAAAGAATAATAAAAAAGTATAAATATTTGGTATGTTGGCATACATTTTACTGGACATCAAGTTCTAAGTCTGTTTAGTCGTATTTCATTGCAGTAGAATGAAAAGTCTGAAAGTACTAACATCACATTTTTTTGGCCAATGGCCGTAGTATATAGGGATGGGATGTGGCTCAGTTGATAAGATGTCTGCCTCCCCTGCTGAAGATCCCTGGGTTTGAATCCCAGTTGGGAGGGACATGTATTCTGGTTGTGCTGCATGGTCTAGAAAGGCGGATAAATGCTACTAAAATATTTCATATTCCAGGCAGTGCTCGATAACTGATATATAAATGCAGTGGTTAGTGTTATCATGTCTGTGTGATAATGCAAAAGAAACATCCCTAGTTATGGTTTTCAAAGAGTAGGGCATTGAGTCTTGGTGACAGGCTTCTATTTGACCCGATATTGTATAAACAATACTGAAAAGGTCATTTTAAAATACAAACAAATCAAAATAGATAAACAAATAATATATTTACAAGGAACCTCATTCATGTCAGTGGCTGTTTCAGGATAATTTGTGTACATGTAGAAATACTGCAGCTGAGTTGTTAGTTGTGAAGTGGTACATACATCTGTCTCACAATCCACAGTGAGTAGAGTTCAGACTGCCGCTGTTTGTATCAGACCTCATTGATGTATTATCTATTCATGCGGTCAGTTTGATATCGGTCAGTTTGATATGGGTCAGGGAGCAATTCATCCTCATTGATTTCTGGAGCAGTATGTTTGTGGTGGCGATCTGACCTTTGTGTTTATCTTGAAGGTTGACTTTAGTAATGTAATATCAGATTTGTACAGCTCCATATCAGCCATTACTACCTTCATGATCGTTGCTGATATTCTCTGCTATAATCCAAATATTTCGGGTTTGACACATTTACCACTCAATTTTTCCCATCATCAGTTTACCTGTAAATAATAGAACGGGTGTATGTCCATAGCAACCAAGCTTTTTATATTTTGTTTGTCAGAAATCCATATTGCTGTCCTTGATCGTAGCACAATAGCCATCACAGGAAAGTCAGAAGAAAAAGAAAAACAATTTCTAGATGAATCATGGGCTAGAAATTGATAAATGCTGATTTGAAAGCCAAACTTTCAGCATCTTTTTAATTGCTTGCAATTTATTTAATTTGGTTAAGACTTAAGTTTAAAAGAGGCAAACTTTGCTTTCTTTTCTTGGTCTCTTGGCTCTGGACAGAAAATGGCCCAATAAAGCAATGGAAGTAACAGAGTGGTATGCACTGTGCTGAAGCAATTAAGACTGTATGGTAGGGGATATAGGGGGCCCTGTGATATGATATTGATGGGTCCCTTAGGTCCTGACTAATTGTCTTAGGAGGTCAGGAAGAGTTGGTCCTGTATGCTGACCTAATCAGATATCTTAGCTGTGATATCACATCCTGTGCCTGCACAGTACAAAGCCAAAATCCTGGCAATATTTAAAACCATGTTTTGGACCGCTTATTTAATCTACACAATCTTAAAAAATGGCTAGGGTGGAAATACAACTTATTTACCTTTCACAATCAGTCGGAAAATTGGTTAGAAACAAAAGGATATATGAGTTAAGCCTGAAGAAGTCCCTTGAAGGACTGAAACATGTCGCAATAAAAGGTTTTAATTCTTTGTCACCACGGACTTTGTTGGATTACTTTTATCACCATAACACTGTATACAACTACCTTTTTACTTTGGACTATATATATATATATAATTTAATATATATATATATATAATTTAAAAACAGTATTAAATTTAGTTATATTTGAAATTATAGATAGCAAATAATATTTGTTTTAAAAAAAACCATTTTGACAATATCTGCTCCTTGGTGGGTCATTTCTCTATTTGATCAGCTGAATGTTGTACAGATGTTACGCGACATATTGATGCACCTGGGGAGTTGGTACAGAGAGTTACGTAAGTCAGCATGTAATTATCAACAGCTTATTGAATCCCCAGCCTCCTTGCTATTCTCTTAATTACAATAACTACAATCAAACTAATCAGGAGCGTGTCTTACCTGGACACAGAGGTGATATCTGCCAGTCTCCCCGCAGGACACAGAGGTGATATCTGCCAGTCTCCCCGCAGGACACAGAGGTGATATCTGCCAGTCTCCCCGCAGGACACAGAGGTGATATCTGCCAGTCTGCCTGCAGGACAGAGAGGTGATATCTGCCAGCCTCCCCGCAGGACACAGAGGTGATATCTGCCAGCCTCCCCGCAGGACACAGAGGTGATATCTGCCAGTCTCCCTGCAGGACACAGAGGTGATATCTGCCAGTCTCCCCGCAGGACACAGAGGTGATATCTGCCAGTCTCCCCGCAGGACACAGAGGTGATATCTGCCAGTCTCCCCGCAGGACACAGAGGTGATATCTGCCAGTCTCCCTGCAGGACGGAGCAAAGGGAACTACAGCAATACTCAGAGTATTATACAATTTAAGGGGTTGCTATTGATTTATGACAATCATGTTTAATAATAATAGTAATAATAATAGTAATAATAATAATAATAATAATAATGATAATAATAATAATAATAATAATAATAATAATAATAATAATAATAATAATAATAATAATAATAATAATAATAATAATAATAATAATAATAATAATAATAAAATATTATCAATTTATAGCTCAGCCAGTGTATGTCTGATCTCTGAGCCTGCATAGTTATATGTCTGATCTCTGAGCCTGCGTAGTTATGTCTGATCTCTGAGCCTGCGTAGTTATATGTCTGATCTCTGAGCCTGCGTAGTTATATGTTTGATCTCTGAGCCTGCATAGTTATATGTCTGATCTCTGAGCCTGCGTATGTCTGATCTCTGAGCCTGCGTAGTTATATGTCTGATCTCTGAGCCTGCGTATGTTTGATCTCTGAGCCTGCGTAGTTATATGTCTGATCTCTGAGCCTGCGTAGTTATATGTTTGATCTCTGAGCCTCCATAGTTATATGTCTGATCTCTGAGCCTGTGTATGTCTGATCTCTGAGCCTGCATAGTTATACGTCTGATCTCTGAGCCTGCATAGTTATATGTCTGATCTCTGAGCCTGTGTAGTTATATGTCTGATCTCTGAGCCTGCGTAGTTATATGTCTGATCTCTGAGCCTGCGTAGTTATATGTCTGATCTCTGAGCCTGCGTAGTTATACGTCTGATCTCTGAGCCTGCGTAGTTATATGTCTGATCTCTGAGCCTGTGTAGTTATATGTCTGATCTCTGAGCCTGTGTAGTTATATGTCTGATCTCTGAGCCTGCATAGTTATATATCTGATCTCTGAGCCTGCATAGTTATGTCTGATCTCTGAGCCTGCGTAGTTATGTCTGATCTCTGAGCCTGTGTAGTTATATGTCTGATCTCTGAGCCTGCGTAGTTATACGTCTGATCTCTGAGCCTGCGTAGTTATATGTCTGATCTCTGAGCCTGTGTATGTCTGATCTCTGAGCCTGTGTATGTCTGATCTCTGAGCCTGCGTAGTTATATGTCTGATCTCTGAGCCTGTGTAGTTATATGTCTGATCTCTGAGCCTGCATAGTTATATGTCTGATCTCTGAGCCTGTGTAGTTATATGTCTGATCTCTGAGCCTGCATAGTTATGTCTGATCTCTGAGCCTGGGTAGTTATATGTCTGATCTCTGAGCCTGTGTAGTTATATGTCTGATCTCTGAGCCTGCATAGTTATATATCTGATCTCTGAGCCTGCATAGTTATGTCTGATCTCTGAGCCTGCGTAGTTATGTCTGATCTCTGAGCCTGTGTAGTTATATGTCTGATCTCTGAGCCTGCGTAGTTATACGTCTGATCTCTGAGCCTGCGTAGTTATATGTCTGATCTCTGAGCCTGTGTATGTCTGATCTCTGAGCCTGTGTATGTCTGATCTCTGAGCCTGTGTATGTCTGATCTCTGAGCCTGCGTAGTTATATGTCTGATCTCTGAGCCTGCGTAGTTATATGTCTGATCTCTGAGCCCGCGTAGTTATATGTCTGATCTCTGAGCCTGTGTATGTCTGATCTCTGAGCCTGGGTAGTTATGTCTGATCTCTGAGCCTGCATAGTTATATGTCTGATTTCTTGAGCCTGCATAGTTATATGTCTGATTTCTTGAGCCTGCATAGTTGTATGTCTGATTTCTTGAGCCTGCATAGTTGTATGTCTGATCTCTGAGCCTGCGTAGTTATATGTCTGATCTCTGAGCCTGCATATGTCTGATCTCTGAGCCTGCGTAGTTATATGTCTGATCTCTGAGCCTGATTAGTTATATATCTGATCTCTGAGCCTGCATAGATATTTGAATGATCTCTGAACTTATAATTTATTTTATTGATCTCTGATCCTATAAACTTACTTTGTCGATCTTTTATCCTGCTGTCTTTTGCTGTTATATTTTTTTGTTGGCATTAGAATTTTGTAGTGGATTTTTTTAACATGCTCCGTTTCCTGACAGTTGATCTGTGCTGATAACGATGGTGCAAAATGCTAATTAAATAGCAATACAACATGCATGAGTCACGCTGAACATACTAATAATGTAAAATTCAATACTTTTCCTACTTGCTAATTAGCTGTGGCGACATCAAAGTGCATGGACCTCCTTAATGAGGTCAAGCTGGGTCAGAGGTCAATGAATGAGGTCAAGCTGGGTCAGAGTGGTCACTGTAAACACGCAGGAAGGTTGACAATGCATTCATTAATTCATGCACAGAATGAAATCAAATTGAATTATTTTGAATCAAATTGAATTATACTATGGCATGATGTAATATATTTTGTGGATTGAGCTGAGAGAGTAGGTTAAAGGTGACATTTATGTAGCACTGATTCCAGACAATGTCTGCTCATAGCAGTTGATAGTAACTGGCTGGGATTTGAACCGGGAATCGTTGGATCTCAAGGCGAGTACTCTACCAATTTAACCGTTTCAATTACCTGCAGGAATAAAGGTTTAGTCTTTTATATCTCTGTAAAGCAAAAGGTCTTGACTAATTTTTTTAAACACAGACCAATTTAAGAGTGAGCAGTTATCTTCTAATATTGGATCTCATAATCAGAAAAAAACTTCTATTACCAGTATAATACAATCATTTGGCTACCAACATAATTTAAATGATAAAGGAGCTGTGTATGTTTGTGAGATATTCAGCTTACTGTGAGGACTAGAGGCTGGTGACGCTAAGTTTGATGGGAACATCATCCCAATACCTTTTGATCTCTGCCGCGTTGATTCTTTGGATTTCACGCAGTACTGCAGAAACCTAAAAGGCAGTTTACATGCTCGTAGCTTTGTGACCATGTTAAGCTCCAATCTATGAAATATTCACACTGCATCTGTTCTAACGTTAGCAGGGTTAATGCTGAAATTTATGAATGATTCATTTCTCAATTTGTGGATCGCTATGAATTATGAGGGTCAGTGCATAGTTTTAGAGTTGCATCGATCTTTCTTGAAGAATTGGAAAATTTATGATGCGAAAATGAAAATGAATATTTTATTGATGTGGATACAAGAACTTGACCCGATGAGGACATGGCAAACAGTGGTGAAATTTGGACGTTTGATAAGCTCGGTCAATAGAGAGATGTGGGGTAAATATTGATTATTGGTTCCTGCAACATTGTTCACTCATTCCATGATGATAGAGAGGTCGCTGGGGTCACGAGATACACAAGTGCTCAGAATGAAGGTCATGCAATCGTCATGGAAACACTGTCAGAGTATTCCCTGGTCCTAGATACGCTGGCTAGGACAGGAGAAAGAGATCCTTGTTATATTGTGATAGAGGGTTACCATGGATACATAATAGAACAAGTGTCTGTGTTGCTATTGTCAAATCAGATGTGTGGTGGGAAATTATACATCTGCAACAGTTGTTTTCACTGATAACTCATTGAAATATTCTTTAAAAGTTGTCATAACATCAAATTTCATTATTTCATAGCTGTTGTCATGACTACTCATTGCGTTGCTCGGTAGCAGTTGTCATGACTTGTCATTTTCATTAGCAGTTGACATGACTTGTCATTGCATTGTTCTATAGCTATTGTCATGACCACTCATCGCATTGCTCAATAGCAGTTGGTATGACTACTCATTGTATTGTTCTATAGCAGTTGTCATGACTACTCATTACATTGTTCTGAAGCAGTTGTCAGTACTTCAAATCTCATTGTTTGATAGTCATCGTTATAACTGCACACTGTTCTTTTCCAGTTGCTATGATGAAACATTGTATTGTTCTACAGCAGTTCTGTTCATGACAGAGACCTTTTTCTATTATAGTCATTTCTAAGACGGAAGCATACCCCATTATAATTGATGCCAATTAAAGTGTTATGTTATTTTACTTGCTGACAACAGTTATACAACCGCCTGACATATTCTGACTTCTGTTCTGGACCGTGGCCTTCAGGTGGCCCAGATTGATCTCAGTATATGAACATATTATGAAGCAATATAAACCAGATCAAGTGCCAGATTAAATCGTTAATCCCGGGGTGATCAGCTTATCATGGAGTCTCACCTCCTGTGCAAGGGTTCTCAGAAGTCTGATAAATCACATCAAGTGATTAGCGTGGAGAAATGAGCCAGGAATTGCACCAATCAACGCTTTACTTCAGCTCTTATCTGTGCGTAATGTGAGAACTTATCATAACTTTATATATATATATACTAACAGTTTAAGTCTCTCTGGTAGTAATTTTACTTAAAGTCAAATTTCGTGTTTGCTTGTATTATTGACTGGTCAGATCCACCTCTGAGAGTGTTATATTAAATCTTCTCGCACCACATTGAGTGTGTGAAATATCATTGACCTGATTTGTTATTGATACGATCAAGATATTACGTGCATGCTTCAGTGAACTCATTCAGCTACCTTGAAAGGCAACCATCCGCAATGATTCTGAAAGCTTTATGCTTATGTTATTTATGGTTATGCTTTTGTGAAATGTTATGTGTATATATTAAGCAGTTTGAGCCAAACATCTTTTTGGCCACACATGAACCTGACCAAATAAGGTCATTATCTGGTCATGCCAAGCTATTGCGTGTGATACTATGTGGTCATGCAATGACCTGCGTGACCTTATTTGGTCACCTTCATGTGTGACCAAAAAGATGTTCTCCTGCACTTGACATATTGATGGCAGATCTATGCTGGATGATGGATGTGGCTAGACGGTGCCTATACCCTGATGAGCTGGATGGGAGGCTTACCCCAGCCACAAGTATACTCACCTCATCAATGTTAACCTGATATACATACGTATATGATTATAGTCCCAGCCACAAATATTTTCCATAGATGTTAGCCTGATATACATATATTTGTATATTTGTGTGTAAAACGGTTATTGCTCTGCGTATTTGAACTTGAATAGATAATTAAGCTGCTCGGATAAAATCACTGCCACACATTTCATGGCCTCTGCTCAATTTATTCATATACAAGTGATATTTAACCACAATTTATTTTCTTGTCAGCCTCTGATGAGGTATTCAGGTTATGAAAAGCATTCGGCTAATTTGACATTTATCAACATAATATTTGCTCTGCTACTCGAACCTTGTAAAACAGCCACAGCCTAAATAGGATAAGTTATCTCAGAATAATCTGCTTTATACACTTGTGATATTATTCTTGCAAATGACTTTATTTGTTATTCTTGGATAGTCTGTGTAGGATATTATTTAGCTGATGTACCTGTGATATAATATTTGCAACGGACTGTAGGTCATGTCCATGGAATATCTATTGCGCCCTATTTGACTGTCCTACAGCAGAATGCTGGGTGTATAACATTGACAAAGCATGGATCATGCATGTAAGCATGTAACCCATGTAAACACATGAATATTACATGGTAGTCACATGGCTTTGGCGCGCTGCCCTTCCTGCATTGTTTCTCCCATGGAGATGACATGGTTTATCTCAATAATAACCGCTCAATATATATCACTTTCCTATATATGTTAACCCTTCACTTTCCTGTATATGTTAACCCTCCACTTTCCTATATATGTTAACCCTCCACTTTCCTATATATGTTAACCCTCCACTTTCCTATATATGTTAACCCTCCACTTTCCTATATATGTTAATCCTTCACTTTCCTCTATATGCTAACCCTTCACTTTCCTCTATATGCTAACCCTTCACTTTCCTATACAGCTTTACCCTTCACTTTCCTATATATGTTAATCCTTCACTTTCCTCTATATGCTAACCCTTCACTTTCCTATATATGCTAACCCTTCACTTTCCTCTATATGCTAACCCTTCACTTTCCTATACAGCTTTACCCTTCACTTTCCTATATATGTTAATCCTTCACTTTCCTATATATGTTAACCCTTCACTTTCCTATATATGTTAACCCTCCACTTTCCTATATATGTTAATCCTTCACTTTCCTGGACATGTTAACCCTTCACTTTCCTATAGAGGTTAACCCTTCACTTTCCTATAGAGGTTAACCCTTCACTTTCCTGTACAGATTAACCCTTCACTTTCCTGTACAGGTTAACCCGTCACTTTCCTCCAAAGGTTAACCCGTCACTTTCCTCCAAAGGTTTACCAGTCACTTTCCTATACAGCTTTACCCTTCACTCTCCTATACAGGTTAACCCTTCACTTTCCTATATAGGTTAACCCTTCATTTTTCTGTACAGGTTAACCCTTCACTTTCCTGTACAGGTTTACCCTTCACTTTCCTGTACAGGTTAACCCTTCACTTTCCTGTACAGGTTAACCCTTCACTTTCCTGTACAGGTTTACCCTTCACTTTCCTATATAGGTTAACCCTTCACTTTCCTGTACAGGTTTACCCTTCATTTTCCTATTCAGGTTAACCCTTCACTTTCCTGTACAGGTTAACCCTTCACCCAAGGTTTCAGTTTGCAATGACTTTTTGGTTTATCAAATCTGCTGAATATTTGATATTCAAAAGAAGGATTTGAAAAAAATCATTAAATCTGATGAATGAAGATTGATTTTACGTTTTGCAATTATGAACCTTGAAATTAAATCAATACCAAAAAAAACCCCATATAATTGCCGAGAGCCATCATGCATATCATTAAGATAATGTGTTACAAGCACATGCAAATTTGTAACATGCCTGTAAAAATTTCCATTTAATTCATTATATATTCATGATGCTAATTGAGCAAAGTTGGTACTGTCATTCTGATGAACAAACCAAACAAAGCAGAAACACTGCATAAAGCTCCTGTACAAATGGTAGCTTGTCCTTAAACCATTAAACACCAATATCTGTCTCCATTTACATCAGAATCATATATATATCAATATAAGATTTTAATTCAGATTTATTTGTTTGACCAATTTGCAGGGTTTTGTTTAACCGAAGAAAATTGTGTTTTAGTTTGCATATCTATGCATCATTGACTACCAAATGATACAAATCTGATTTTTTAATGGATTAAGGCAGTTTGCAGGTGGCACACATTGTGCGATGACAAGAGTCCGAGGAATCTGATCTGATTGTACATAAAAATATAGTACTAAAACTAAAAAAACTAAAAAGTACTAAAATATAACTGAGCAGATTGAATCATATGGTTACTCTCTTGCAATAGGATTTCTCAAAACATTTTACCAACAATTATAAGAGACACATCTGTTGATAATCCAGACACATCTGTTGATAATCCAGACACATCTGTTGATAATCCAGACACATCTGATGATAATCCAGACACATCTGTTGATAATCCAGACACATCTGTTGATAATCCAGACACATCTGATGATAATCCAGACACATCTGTTGATAATCCAGACACATCTGTTGATAATCCAGACACATCTGTTGATAATCCAGACACATCTGATGATAATCCAGACATATCTGTTGATAATCCAGACACATCTGTTGATAATCCATACACATCTGATGATAATCCAGACACATCTGTTGATAATCCAGACACATCTGTTGATAATCCAGACACATCTGATGATAATCCAGACACATCTGATGATAATCCAGACACATCTGATGATAATCCAGACACATCTGATGATAATCTAGACACATCTGCTGATAATCCAGACACTTCTGTTGATAATCCAGACACATGTTGATGATAATCCCTCTGGTCCTTCTGGTGAGGTCAGAGAGTACAGTTTGACCCGGTTCTGAGGACAAGCTGAGATCCATGGATCTATGCACAATGAACAGTGGACCACCATCAATTATTCATTATTTGTGACCAAAAAGCAAGTGAGGCGGACATGATTTGGCTGCAGCCATCAAAAGGAGCCCAGTCCCTGACCTGAAAGCACTGACTATACTTAGCTCACTCGCATTGACAGAGTTCCCTACTGTTAAAAATACTACAGGTACTATTTCTCATTCATAACTGGTATTGATATAGATTTATTTAGCAGAGATCGGGGAGAAATTTAGTGAATTTAGGAGAAATTTAGTGATTTCAGGAGAGATTTAGTGATCTCAGGAGAGATTTAGTGATTTCATGAGAGATTTAGTGATTTCAGGAGAGATTTAGTGATTTCGGGAGAGATTTAGTGATGTCGGGAGAGATTTAGTGATTTCAGGAGAGATTTTGTGATTTCAGGAGAGATTTAGTAATTTCGGGACCAGTGAGAAAGAGCAATATCCAGAAGGCTTCATAAAAGTGCCAACAGATGGCAGCACTACTTCAAAATATAAAAGTTTTTATTTTGAAACAGTTTTTTGTTTGCTGAATGTGTTTCTACATTGTGATTGGTTCATATGCTGGCATTCTCATGATTAAACAAATCGGAAATGCAAGGAAATCAGAGATGTGAAAATATATTTTATTATCTGGATAAAATCAGTCAGGTTCTTCAATGCAATCTACAGCCAATGCAATTTACCATTATGTTCTGATAAACCTTTTCTTATGATGTCATGTGAAACAAACATGGACAACTACATGTGATAAAGGTAAAAAACTACTTTTGCTTTGCAGCATTTGAAAAAGCCATTTGCCAATTTGCAATTCTACATCCTTGAAAGGAAGTGCGCTCCTATTCATATCAGCTGACCTCAGGGTCAAAGGTCAAGTGATCTCTTTATAAACACCTGGGGAAAAAGTTGTTCAGGTTGAGATGTTCTCCAAAAGGGCAAGGTAATGTCATCGCTCGGGTTATGTGAAAGGTTGGCGTCAGTTCCGCGCGGATATGACTGCATCGTTGTGAACAACAGCCCCGATTGGTCATTCTATATAAGTATTCTGTGGAGGGGGGACGATGTCAGTGATTAAATCTGTACCATATTGTCAGCATTCAGTGCACCTGAAATAGAAATAATTTGTCAGGGCAAAGCTGCAGAAGTTTGCGATAAGAATCAGGGATCTTGTTTAGGGAGGAGACATGAGACAATGGCTCATTAAAATCAGAATGTCTCTTTCTGATCTGTGCTTCAGGGGACAATGAACCCGCCAAAGTTTGTGACATAATTTGTTACTTTAAGAACTACATAGTTACTTTGCATTCACCATTTTCTCGTAAATTGTAAATCAGTACAGCAGTTATTGGTTTTTATCAAATTTTCATGAGACATGATGTATTATGATAATTTTTGTCATACATTGTCCTATAAAAATGCCTTTAATAGCCATTTTCTTATTTAACTTTGCATTGTCACATAACTTTTAGTATATGAAGAGATGAAAGTCACACCAGCGTTATCTTCTGGCAATTTCTCTCAGAGGTCATAGTGATATCAAAGGCCCCATAGTGATATCAAAGGCCCCATAGTGATATCAAAGGCCCCATAGTGATATCAAAGGCCCCATAGTGATATCAAAGGCCCCATATTGATATCAAAGGCCCCATAGTGATATCAAAGGCCCCATAGTGATATCAAAGGCCCCATAGTGATATCAAAGGCCCCCTAGTGATATCAAAGGCCCCATTGTGATATCAAAGGTCCTATAGTGATATTAAAAGCCCTATATTAATATCAAAGGCCCCATTGTGATATCAAAGGCCCATTGTGATATCAAAGGCCCCATAGTGATATCAAAGGCTCCATTGTGATATCAAAGGTCCTATAGTGATATCAAAAGCCCTATGTTGATATCAAAGGCCCCATTGTGATATCAAAGGCCCCATAGTGATATCAAAGGTCCTATAGTGATATCAAAAGCAATATATTGATATCAAAGGCCCCATATCGATATCAAAGGCCCCATGGCGATATCAAAGGCCCCATGGCGATATCAAAGGCCCCATAGCGATATCAAAGGCCCATGACGATATCAAAGGCCCCATAGTGATATCAAATAGTGATATCAAAGGCCCCATAGTGATATCAAATGCCCCATAGTGATATCAAAGGCTCCATATATATCTGGTTATCTCAAGAAGATAAGAGTTGGTCATTTCAGACAGGCAGAGATAGTTGTGAACTTATTTCCCACCACTAAGGTTCAATCCTGTAATCTTGAAATCTGAGGTGCAATTCCTGTAATCTTGAAATGACAAGTAAAATTCATGCAGTCTTGAAATGAAAAGTAAAATTCACACACTCCTGAAATTGAAGGTACCATTCATGCAATCTTGATATCTTGGCTGATATATCAACATGGACAATCAGGCTGTAAATTATCGTCAGAAATACCTCACTGGCAGCTACAGATTGCGGTAATCACTTGCTCCACCAACATTTTATTTATCTATTGAGTAGGCCCAATAAATGCCTGTGACAACAACAATGGCACATGAGAAAGCGGGATTATCACAAACATATCTAAACTTATGATGTTTCACCTGATATCAGTTGATAACATTAGATTTTGCAACATCAGCTTGAGTTCAAGTTCAGATAATAAGCAACTTGTTTGATGTCGGAAGAGATACCAGCTGGAATTGTCTTTATTTATCAAGGTCTGTTATTTTTTTGAATTGCACAATTATCAGCTTTTTGGAGAAGCAACTAAACAGGACAGTTATGCCACCAATGGTTCGAGATATTTTGTTTAAATTTTGTGAAAATAGGTTTTAAACTGTCTGAAGCATAACCGTGGGATTGAGAAAAGGCCATAGATCTGTTAAAATGCTATTTGTGTGACGGTGACCTCTTTGACTGTACAAGGTCAAGGTCATGATCTTCTACAAACAATTTTTAAAGTAATATTTATGTTCTCTAGAACCACTGAGGCAAGGATAAGCTAAATTACAGTATAGATTTGTGAAGAAAGCATTTGAATTTGAAGTTTTTGAAGGCGTTTATCTTATGAGATGTCATTTTTTCATCATATTAGAAGTCATTTCTTTTCTTCCATGCTTCAGTGCCCATGGACACAAGCTCTGTTATGAATATCTCCGCTTTATTAAATATGTTACCTAGGGTTTGTGAAAGAAAACTGACAATGATGAAAATTATACATATTATCATGCGTATGCTGAGAAGTTAATGACAAGTCTACAATGACGTGAAGATAGGTCATATTGGTGGAGATTTCACAGCAGAATGCTATGCAGACAGAAACTGACGTTTTTTTCGGATGGATGCATGAAACACTTGACATCAACGTGTGTCGCCCTCGACAGCGACACTGAGAGCAGTGTTGTCATATTCTGCCCCCAGAGGGCACTCAGCATTGTCCACAACTGATATCAACTGCTCACAACTGTGACAGCAAATAAACATTACCTGAAATTGTTGTGTGTATTGTATGATGCTATCACCTGTGGGTCAATCCTGCTTCTGGCTCTATTAGTCGAGGAGCCAGCCCCCAATATTTTGAGTTTCGTCTAACAGAAAGCAAACTGCAATTTGATGTGCTACACATGTAGCAGGTGACCCAGGGTTTCTCAAATGATATTTGTTTTTTCAAATTGTGGGGTCTTTCAAAACTCCTGAAATAATAGAATTTTTGCAGTTTGGCTTCTCGACTATATGAAGCAAGGGTCGCCCCTGACCCATAGCTATGGACTTAGGCCATTGACAGAGATAACACATTCACTGGTAGTCATTTTCAAACCATTTCTTTGCATAGCACATGTGACACCTTCAGGTGATTTATACCTCACATTTAGAAGATTTAATCTGTCATATTGTACACGCCATATTGGGGGAAAGTATTGGTTGAATTGACAAGCCAATTTGACGAGATATTTCCCATAATCCATATGAGGAGAACGCATTCATAATTCAGGTAGGTCATTTCCATAGGTCATGTCGATTTTAATGATGTAAATAACTCGGCTTGTTTATTTCCCTAATTACTGTTACTTATTAATTATTATTCTGTGATGATTTGTGAATGGTCTGAGTAAAGTAAGGAATTGACTTGTCATAGATGTCATAATTCAAAGTCAAATCCATCTGGGTAAATCTGTTGAACCAATCTGTATTTTATTATACAAAATATTTTGGCCAATAATAGTAAGAAAAGTTCATAATTTTTGTACTTCAAATGGCATACGGTGCTTCAATTGCAGTCATTTTGAGACTCATTTCAACCATTATATAATAATTTACTGTGAAAATCTAGAAGGCTGGATGCTGAATTGTAGACCGGCCATGTGAGCAGTAATAGGGAAATGTCAGATTTTCAGAAAAATCACTCGAAAAGACAAAGGGGGTCTTAAGTTTAGAACTGAATGTGTTGAAAATGGCTAGTAACAAGGATCAGATGATTGGAGTTTGAAATGTTGGTTCTGTTGATATTTACTTAGCTTAGCCAATATTAGTATTGTCTTGATTTTCATCATTCAATATCCCTCGGAGTTATTAGTTTATTATTTATATGGCCGTTCATTATTCCTTTGTCTCAGGCCTGGGATGGGTCATTAATTTGGTGCAGTAAATTAGTGCATTCACTTGTAACATATTAATATATTGATAGGAAATATAATGAAACAATCATCATGATATATAGAAAAGTAAATATTGCTGATAAATTTATGGCAAAATGTGAATTAATTATAAAAAAATGGTTGCACTTTTGAATGCATTTGAGTGTCATAACAGGTTACGCTTTATTTGTTTTAATGAATGGATTTCAGAGAGTATTTGTGCACCTCTGTTATGTTATTTTCAATGAGGCAATATGGCAACCTGCAATTGGTCTTTATGAACATAGTGATAGTACAGCCGGGATGAAGCTGAACGTTTGATGGTGCATGCTGGGATCTCCCTGTTATAGTCCCAGGCCTGTGATAGGTTAATTGTTCACCATTGTTCTCAGGTAAGCGTGGCATGCAGGGCCATTAAATTCACACCTCAGTACATCTCTATAGTAAATAGACAAGTACCTGTCAGTCAAGTGTCACCATGCTGACATCGGTATCATCTCCGACAGGAAAACAAAGCATCCTCTGCTGGGAGCTAAGTGCTTGTTTATTGTTTTTTTACCCTCAGCCCCTGATGTAATCAGGCTGAGGGTATTGCAGTACTCCTGGCGTGGGTATGTATGTATGTATGTATGTCTGTATGTCTGTATGTCTGTATGTATGTCTGTAGCGAACATCCTTGTCATCGCGATAACTCAAGAACAAATGATGGCAGCTTCATGAAACTTGACACACATATGCATCTGGTGAAAACCTCGGACGAGTTCGATGGACGGCGACCTTGACCTATTTTTCAAGGTCACAGGAACAATTATGTGAAATCCCAAGAATCACAATAACTCAAGAACGAATAATGGTAGCTTTATGAGATTTGACACACATAAGTATCTGGTGAAGACCTCAGAATTTTTTCTATGAAACATGACCTTCACCTACTTTTCAAGGTCACAGGGACAATTATGTGAAATCATCTTGTCATCGCGATAACTCGAGAACAAATGATGGCAGCTTCATGAAACTTGACACACATATGCATCTGGTGAAAACCTCGGACGAGTTCGATGGATGGCGACCTTGACCTATTTTTCAAGGTCACAGGGACAATTATGTGAAATCCCAAGAATCACAATAACTCAAGAACGAATAATGGTAGCTTTATTAGATTTGACACACATAAGTATCTGGTGAAGACCTCAGAATTTTTTCTATGAAACATGACCTTCACCTACTTTTCAAGGTCACAGGGACAATTATGTGAAATCATCTTGTCATCGCGATAACTCGAGAACAAATGATGGCAGCTTCATGAAACTTGACACACAAAAGCATCTGGTGAAAACCTCGAATGAGTTCGATGGATGGCGACCTTGACCTATTTTTCAAGGTCACGGACAATTATGTGAAATCCCAAGAATCGCAATAACTCAAGAACGAATGATGGCAGCTTTATGAGATTTGACACACACAAGCATCTGGTGAAGACCTCAGAATTTTTTCTTTGAAACATGACCTTTACCTACTTTTCAAGGTCACAGGGATAATTATGTGAAATCATCCTTGTCATCGTGATAACTCAAGAACAAATGATGGCAGCTTCATGAAACTTTACACGCATAAGCATCTGGTGAAAACCTCGGACTAGTTCGGTGGACGGCGACCTTGACCTATTTTTCAAGGTCACGGACAATTATGTGAAATCCCAAGAATCGCAATAACTCAAGAACGAATGATGGCAGCTTTATGAGATTTGACACACACAAGCATCTGGTGAAGACCTCAGAATTTTTTCTTTGAAACATGACCTTTACCTACTTTTCAAGGTCACAGGGATAATTATGTGAAATCATCCTTGTCATCGTGATAACTCAAGAACAAATGATGGCAGCTTCATGAAACTTTACACGCATAAGCATCTGGTGAAAACCTCGGACTAGTTCGGTGGACGGCGACCTTGACCTATTTTTCAAGGTCACAGGGACAATTATGTGAAATCCCAAGAATCGCAATAACTCAAGAACGAATGATGGCAGCTTTATGAGATTTGACACACACAAGCATCTGGTGAAGACCTCAGACTTCTCTTGATGGAACATGACCTTCACCTGATTTCAAGGTCACAGGGACAATTATGTGAAATCATCCTTGTTATCGTGATAACTTAAGAACAAATGATGGCAGCTTCATGAAACTTTACATGCATAAGCATCTGGTGAAAACCTCGGACTAGTTCGGTGGACAGCGACCTTGACCTATTTTTCAAGGTCACAGGGACAATTACGTGAAATCCCAAGAATCGCAATAACTCAAGAACGAATGATGGCAGCTTTATGAGATTTGACACACACAAGCATCTGGTGAAGACCTCGAGAATTTTTTCTTTGAAACATGACCTTCACCTACTTTTCAAGGTCACAGGGATAATTATGTGAAATCATCCTTGTCATCGTGATAACTCAAGAACAAATGATGGCAGCTTCATGAAACTTTACACGCATAAGCATCTGGTGAAAACCTCGGACTAGTTCGGTGGACGGCGACCTTGACCTATTTTTCAAGGTCACAGGGACAATTATGTGAAATCCCAAGAATCGCAATAACTCAAGAACGGATGATGGCAGCTTTATGAGATTTGACACACACAAGCATCTGGTGAAGACCTCAGACTTCTCTTGATGGAACATGACCTTCACCTGATTTCAAGGTCACAGGGACAATTATGTGAAATCATCCTTGTCATCGTGATAACTTAAGAACAAATGATGGCAGCTTCATGAAAATTGACACACATAAGAATCTGGGAAGACTCCAGATGAGTTTGATGGACGGTGACCTTAACCTGCTTTTCAAGGTCACAGGCCCATATCAATAATTCTAGAGTAAATGATGACAGTTCATGATACTTGACACACCTAAGCTATCAAAGGAAGTAGATTTTATGGGTTTTTTACCCCTGCATCAATTTGCCTTGGTGCAGTGACGTTTTGTTCACAAATATTGTGTGGAGCGAATGTTGTGCAATGAGTTACCAGGGCTGAGGGTTGATGCATCTCTGATGCCTATGTTTTTAATTGACATATTTGAGGATTTTCAATTGTTCCCTGAGAACATGAGGTACAATTAGCCAAGGAATTGTCTAGTTTTCTGCAGGAAGTATGTTGATTTAGTCTCTCTTCCCTTTACTGGATTCAGAGAAAAGTTTCTGTGAATGGATAATGAGAGACAAAGTAACAATGATATTTAGATTCAATGGTTTTATTTGGTTGAGTGTTAGTTGGTATTGGAACAACATGTCTGATTGGGTTTGGGACATTTTTAGTCTGAGATAGCTTTTATGTTATACATATTTAGGAAAAATATTCATATTATACATTTTTATAGATTGAACGTGTTTACAACATTCCACACATGAAAAGGAAACTTCTAATGGAAAATTTTGCAAATCAAATGAATCCAACAAACCTTTATTTTCTATGGGAATTATATAATTTCCATATAGATGAATACATGTATTATATATTCACCGTTAGCTTTTATGCTGGTCCAATATCAGAATTGTAGCATTATAACACAGCTCTTCAAACCAGCCCATTTGGGTATTGTGATGTAGCAGACCAGATCGGCAGATTTCTCCATCATCTACATCCAATTAGCATTGGATACAGCGTAAATAAAGGTGACATTATTAAAATGCTGACATGTGCCGTTCATTTAAGTGCATGTTTTCAGGTAGATTTTATGTGTTTATGAACTGTCTAGGGATTGTTTGTGTATTGTTGACATATGTGGCCTAATTAGTTCTATGCATGAGGAACAATTAGTGGTAAATATTATCCCAAGGTAATGATCATATTATGATGAAATGGAAAAGGAAGGACAGCTTGTTTGTGTTATAACATTCATATTCGCAGAGAAGAGGGCATTAGAGATGTATTCAAAATATTGTTAGATGTTTGCTATTAAACTGGTTCAATATCAGGACAGCTTTATAACAGGGCTCTTCAAACCAGCCCTTTTCTGTGCTGTAGTGTAGCAGACCAAATCTTGATGTATCGAGTAGACACCCAATGTTAAGACAAGAAGATATACATATAAATATTAATATTATCTTTTTATTAGAAAAAAAAACAACCAAAACAAAACAAAAAACAAAAAAACACATACAGATCTTTTATAATATAGTTTTACAGTAGCATAGTCAGGTGTGATTTTATTCTAAGATTGGGGGTTGCAGACTGTAGAGATATTTAAGGAGAATTTAGGAGACTAATGCAGACTAAGGGAGACTCTATAACATATTAAAATGTAAATTGTTTTTAAAATTGTAGACTAGCCATTCAGGAAAGTTTGACTTGACTTTGATTTTCTTGATTTTGAAACTGGATTCTAACAGTTTTGAGGCATAGTCCATACCACCAACGAGACGAGATACCACCCAGGCATGCTTCACGATGAGGGTATTATGACATACTGCACACAGCTGTCTGCCATTTTTTTTTCTTCCTTTCTTTATATATCTGGAAATAATTAGCAGAACATTTAGACACCATTGGCTGCAAGCTAGGAGTGTTTTTAATCAGTTTCCAAATGAATGCTTCACCGAGTCGTATAAACTACGGTGAAAATTGAAAAATAACATTCATGTTTTAAAAGCTGCAAAGATTTTTAAAAATTTATTCCCAAATTTATGAAGTAAAAAGGAATGAAAATGTACCACAAATAATGATAACAAAAAATTATTTAAAAAAAAAAATTCCTCTTTCAAGGCCAAATACTATCTGTACCATTAAGCATTAACACATTTACATTTACATTTATCATCTGAAGTTAATAGTATATTTTGCAGCTTGATGTTAAAACTTTCAAATATTACACCTCAAATAAACACATATAGTTAATTGCACCTTCATTTTCAGAAATAGGTTCCTTAAATTGATAAGATAAGTTTTTTTCATAAATAAATGTTGGAGGCCATATTCTGCCAGTCCCATGCATATTTGTTCATGTGTGTAAATGTGAGTTTTGATTACATTCTCAAAGTTTATCTTACAATTATAGTGAAATAATTCTGGCAGAAAATCATTAATTCAGTCTTTTCTCTCACGTTAAAAGGGATGTTTCAAAAGATTGGATCTTCACTGTTGACCTTCACCTAGCTTTTATACCTCAGTGATGCGCGTATTGATGCGATTTCGAATGAATACGCGCATGCCGATTATTTGTAAAATATTGATTAGTTTGCGTCGGCCATCTTTAGACTGGTCCCCCATCGAGTGTCAAGAACATCGTGTTTATACACAGATGGCGGCAACCAGTCTATGGCTGTACGCGCCATTTTCGGGTCACGTGACGGGGTCAAATGAGGTGCGCTTTGTTTACAAATGTTTGTAACGATAAATATCTTGTTTCATGTTTCATTTTTTAAAGATACAGTAGTTGTCTGAGGTATAAAAACAAAACATACACTCGTCGGTCAGCTGTGACCGCGGATTCAGTTCGTTGGTGATGGCGGACGGATACCCTTCGCCTTCGGCTCAGGGTATCCGTCCGCAATCACCAACTCACTGAATCCGCTCACCCAGCTTCCCGACTCGGTATGTTATGTTATAAGATTCTGTGCTATTCTACTAAGTCCCTTTGAGATGCAAACCAAGTACTGTCAAATGATTGGTCATAAATATATTTTTTGCAATATCTGAAAAAAAAGATCAGTAAAATCTTGAAGTGTTGTATCTATAATCAACCAGTTTTCAGAAATACAAAGCTGACGATTTCAAGATTTGATCAGGGATTTTAAACTTTGAGTAAGTTGGCCACAAAGGGGACCTTGTATATATCAATTATGCATTATTATCCTGATCAAAGAGATCACTGAGTGAGGTCAGAGTAGGTTTATATACTTATAGTAAGCGGTGTGCTTGCGGTGGTACTTACCCCCTCACACCTCGCACAATAGGGACATATTACACTGTGTTTGGACTGCTCTCAGGTATAGATTGCGTCTATGGTCTGTTATTGTCCACCATCACTGCCCTTTGATTGCTAATCTCTCGGGGTGCACAATGCTAACAAGAAACATATATACCACTTCACTGAAGGAATCTGAACTCGTGCATTTTGACAATGTTTTATTGAACAATAGACATCGTATGTGATGTTAAAATTTTAATAATTCATTGATATTTTTTATTTGGAAATAAAGAACCATTAACCTGATAAATGTTGAAATTGTTCCAATCAGAAACAATGTGGATAAGTTAATGCCTGTAGTTTGTTTCAAAATTTTACATTTTCAAAAAAGAAACCGTTTGCAGATCACCTGTGCAGATAAGGATGAGATCCAGAAACAGGTGGAGAAAGTAGTTTGTTTTCGTCTCCTGGGGCACAATTTGGCTGAGGTTTCTTTCAGGGTTAATGGTCTGGAAGAGCTCTAACAGAAAATTGCAATTTGGGTACATCCCCTTAAATTGCTTTTAGGGTTTTTGTTCACTTCTAAAGTGAGAGGTACTTATGGGGTTTGTAGATATTTAACTTCATATGTATATCCTGTGTGTATAAGCAGTGAATTGATCTGAATAGCCCTGGTTATTTTTATAAGTGCACTTAGATTGGTTTTGGCTTCAAATAGTGACATGTTTCAGTTATTTGATCAGTTTCCCAAGTCAGGGATGAAAGGCTCTCCCATATATCCCCCACAGGGAGCCTCCCACTTTGGACCAATCAGAAAGTAGGTCATGACCTGACACATAAAGCTGGGAGCGCCACTCTGCATTGACAGAGAAAGAGTGCAGACAGATAGTTTGTATATTGGATGTAGTTTGACTCAGGAAAGCATATTTGTGGACTTATTACCGAATCTTGAAGCGCCAAATGTAAGTTGAATATATTATCTGAAACATGTGAGAGTTTAGTGTAGTTATATGGCATAGAAAGTGGGTAAATTCCGAGTTATTTGAAGTGAGTTGGGCTGTGTGGGTTCACTGGCCAGTGTGGCTCATTCAATCAGCACAGGGCTGTAGACTGTAGTCTGTTTCATGTCAATTTCCTCGCTTCTTTCTCAGGCATGCGTGTCTATTTCTTACCACTGATGAAGACTGGTAGACTCCTATGTTGGTATAGATAAAATATTTGGTGACTTTGCGTGATTATTCACCAGTTTTAAGTTATGTTTTGTGGCAGAGGGTTGGGAAATCCCTGCAAAATGTCCCCTCTGTTTACCCAGTGGATTGTTAAGTTCCTTGTTCACCGTTGACAGCTCAGAATCAGAAGCTCAGAAATGGGGCAAAATCACCTTCCCCCTCAATACCCTGTGTCTGTTTTATGGTTCCGGATTTAGATTTTTAAACAAAATAATCGTTTACACAGTCAACCGTTTTTTTCCTTATCTGATAAGTCTTGAAGCCGAAAAAGAATAACATAAAAAAGATGAAACCAAAACTTTAAATTTGTTTTATCTTTGATGATTTTTTTATAGTAAAGATGAGTTTACAATTCAATTGAGAATGATAAAGATTTGATTTACACTATATAAGCTACAACAAATTTGAAGGATAGATAAAACATTTTGTCCATACACATGATACATCATTTAAAAATATTTGGCTGATCGTCACAGAAATTATCCCTGATAGCATTTAGTATAAAGAAAGAACAATTCACTCCTGACTGGATACAGTTTTAAAAGAAGAAATATAAAATGATATCCTGGAATAGAAAAAACTGTTTCTGATGATACTAAGTATGAAGCTATTTGAAATTACACAATCGTAAGTGATATAAGGATTGTCCGACCCGAGGATTGTCGGAGTGTGACTCATTCCTGATAAAACCTCAACTGTCGAGCGCCAAGCCGAGTGTGCCCATAGTTCAGTCCAGACGAGAGCGTCTGCCAACCTGTCCACACAGGGACAGATTCTCTCCACTCATATCTCGACATAACTACAGCAGAGTCCAGATTACCTTAATAGAACTGGACTTGTTTCTCACAGTGTATGGAAATGGATCTGATAGTTTTCCCACAATGTTTTTTTTTTTTTTTTAATTCTCAAAGTAAAAAACAGAGCTTTGCCGTTTATCGCCATTCATGGCTCGCTCAAGTGTATCTTGGCTGCATCCTAGCGAGCAGACTGGATCATAGTTTATCTTATTGTAATGCCTGAAGAATTCAGAGCCACACTGCCAAGTCTATGTCAATTTGAGCATTTTTGGTGACAATAACTTTTTCTTGGCCAAAAAAAGCAACCACTCTATGTAGCGATAGGCATTAGAACCACCATGACAATGTCCCGACAAAAACTGGGCCCCCATCTATACACAAACCTCAATAGCAGCCATACAAAACCATAATGTGAGCTGTCTCAATGATATATATATATGGACTGTGGACAAATATTTACCCGCTGTTTAGTGACATACAGAGATGTACGAACATGAAGTGCCGAGAGCAGCAGGGAGGTTTATGATATAACATTTCAGAAACATCCACGCAGACTAGAGAATCGCTCATACCTCCTTGAGAATAACATCTCGGCTGTATTCATAGATTTGAACCAGAAAGTTAGTCTGTTGTTTCAAGGTGAGGCAATGATATTATATTTGATAAATTTTAACCTTCAATTTTTTACCTGCCTCATTATATTATATCAGTATGATATGGGAGTATTTAGATTATTTACTTTGTGCTGTTAAAACTACTTTTAATCCTCTCGGAGATAAAATTTATATATTTAAACCAGAGAAAATTACTTTTAACTCTCTTTTGAGATAAAAAAATATATATATTTAACCCAGAGAAAACTACTTTTAACTCTCATTGAGATAAAAAATATATATTTAAACCAGAGAAAACTATTTTAACCCTCTTTGAGATAAAAATTATACATTTAAACCAGAGAAAACTATTTTAACCCTCTTTGAGATAAATTATATATTTAAACCAGAGAAAACTATTTTAACCCTCTCTGAGATAGAGTCAACAGGAAGAGGGAAGAGTTAAGCATGACAGGGTTAATCTAGACTTAGACATAATTGAAATTATCTGGAGTAAAATTACGCTTATTATATAGATTAACTCAGACAAAAAGGACAGAGTGGGTGATTAGATGTGACCCGCTAACTGGATTATTGTCCTCCCAGATGTGTGGATTTATAAATGGGATGAGCTCAACTTCTGACAACACAGGGATAATCCAGATTATTGAGATAAGGAAATAGGAATTAGGAGCAAATATAACTGCCATACTGTGGCTACTCGTCAACTGTACATGCCAACCTCACAAACTTCTATAAAGAAACTTTATGAATAAATTTAGCAAGGCCCTTGTTTGGGGGGAGACATGAGACAATGGTTCATTAAAATCACAAATGTCTCATTCTGATTAGTGGAGAATGGTCTATCTAAGTTTTAAACATAAATTCTTGTGTTCTTCTTAGTGTTCAACTTAGATACTCACCATTTTGCGAGGAAATTTGGAAATAACACATATGAGTATGACGCTGCACAGGGATTGGCTGTTTTGAAAAGTCCTATAAAGATACCCTTTAATAGCCTCATAACATTGTCTCATTAACATTAAAATTGTATCATGAATCATGTTTAGTTTTTAGAGACATGTAGTCGTTCTCTTCTCATAATATTGCAATGTCTCTGACACTTTATGGCATTCAATTCGAGCAAAAATATTTCATTGTTGGACCATACTGTTATTTGCAAAGTTCTTCTCTGTGTGGTGCCAGCAATTGCAGAGGAATGGTGGAAGTCTGTCGGAGATTGACCTCACACTGACCTCACCCTGACCTTGGTATCAAGCCCAGCATCCTAGGAATCCTGTGAATGTTAATACTGAGTTGACCACCCAGTGATGGGCAAGTCTGTTAAGCTCGGGTCTCATTTCTGCTCCATCCCATCCTCCTATTTAGTCACATGTTTAGTAAGCGTGACCATATAAGTTCACACATTGCCATTATGTGACGTCATAAGGTCATGTACAGCTCTTACGTGGCATTACATGGTCATGAGTAACTTGAATGTGGCATAATGTGATCACCATAGATGTTTGGCTCGTGATATTCTGCAGGAAGGGGTGCCAACCTGAAGAGATGACCTCTAGCTCCCCACCATCCTTAGGACCCTTTTGGAATGCTAATTAAACCCTATATATCACATTAAATATAGGGCTGGTAGTGCACCAATATGACCCAGTTGGAATAATTTGTAAATGTATATTCAACAGATTAAGGGATCTAGTAGAAAAAAAAAACTGAAAAAAAAACAAACATAATATCTGACAGGAAATGAAAGGCAGAAATGTGTAAAGCAAACATCATAAATCAATTTGACAAGTGTCCCGCTCATGAAATACAGGCAAGGGTCTGTGTGCAGGATTAACTGGCAGATCCCACGACATACACTCTGTACAAGGCAGGGACCAAGGTAGCTATAAAGGCAGGGATCAAGACAGGGGTCAAGGCAGCTATAAAGGCAGGGGTCGAGGCAGCTATAAAGGCAGAGATCAAGGCAGCTATAAAGGCAGGGATCAAGGTAGCTATCAAGGCAGGGATCAAGTCAGCTATAAAGGCAGGGATCAAGGCAGTTATAAAGGCAGGGGTCAAGGCAGCTATAAAGACAGGGGTCAAGGCAGCTATAAAGCCAGGGGTCAAGGCAGCTATAAAGGCAGCAGTTGAGGCAGCTATAAAGGCAGGGATCAAGGCAGCTATAAAGACGGGTCAAGGCAGCTATAAAGCCAGGGATCAAGGTAGCATAAAGGCAGGGATCAAGGCAGCTATAAAGGCAGGATCAAGGCAGGTATAAAGACAGGGATCAAGGCAGCTATAAAGGCAGGGATCAAGGCAGGTATAAAGGCAGGGATCAAGGTAGGGATAAAGCCAGTCTTAAAGGCAGCTATAAAGGCAGGGGTCAAGGTAGCTATAAAGGCAGGGATCAAGGCAGGGATCAAGGTAGCTACAAAGGCAGGGATCAAGGCAGGTATAAAGGCAGGAATCACGGCAGCTATAAAGGCAGGGATCAAGGCAGCTATAACTTACAGGGGGATCAAGGTAGGGATAAAGCCAGCCTTAAAGGCAGCTATAAAGGCAGGGGTCAAGGCAGCTATAACTTACAGGGGATCAAGGCAGGATAAATGCAGCCTTAAAGGCAGGGATTAAGTAATGCTGGATTATATTTATTTTGCACTGTCAGATTTTTGCACTTAAGTCCAAAATAAATACTATAAAGTGGATGTATGGCAGAGCATGCTGACCTGGGTGGTCAGGGCTTCTGTCTCGTAAAGTGGAGAATACTATTATCTGGTTTCAAGTTCATAATCTGGTTTCAAGTGCACACATTGCAATGCGACTTTGCTCAGTTAACGTGGTTGTTAAAATAACTTTGTATTTTTTTTCTTTTTGACCTTTGCCATTCATCACCAAAATTAAGGAATGATTATATGTACATTATAAAGAGGTCACATTGAGACTGTCAGAGTGGTCCATGGAGGAAGTGTGTGACATTGGATCCTGCCGTCAATGTGACATGTGTCATACTCGCATAGTTCGGATGCCTAATGTGCCAGTCAGTCTTAACCGTTCCTCTGTCCGATCACTGACAGCACAACAACCCGCCAAAATCAAGATCTGGCCCAGTTCCCATTTTCAAACAGCGAGGCTACTAACGTGTAGCTTTACGTAATGGAGCTGCGTTTAGAGCAGAATAAACAGGATAATAAACAGGACAATAAACAGGATAATAACACTTGACCAGACCGGAATATACAGCCGCACAATTACCGTACGAGTCCTCGGAGGTATTAAACATTGCCTAGATTAGCAACTATAGGGGCAATTTGTGACATCTTCTAGGTGTGTGAAGGGTTCAGAGTCTCCACACTGTATGGTGGAGAGCAGCGGCTTGGATCCGTAGATTCAAATTTGTAACCATCTATAAGTCTTGTTGTTTGAGTTGAGTTGTGCTCTTTGTAATGAGAAAAAAATACATGTAAAAATTGTTAGATATAAAGTATGCTTTATTTTTATCATATACAAAGATTTTCATACACAAAATATAGTTTGGGTGAAATGATTAGATGCTACTTTCTGAGAAATATGATGCAGTTTTTGACATGGAATTGAAAAGTAAATGACATTGAATTGATCTATGTATTTTGGTGTGTTTCAGGAGGTGTACACCGAGGCTTGTAGCCACCGATCCTGTGTGGACGGGTTAATCCACCAAGGGTGGCGCCACCTTCAGGATGATCCTGACACACTCCTCTTCTTGGATGTAGCCAACTTGGCCCACAATTGGCAAACACTCAAGGAGAAACTACGGAAACTCGACCCAAAGAACCGTCCACCGACTTACGAGACTTTATTATCTGAAAACAAAACAGTTGAAGAAAGCGTTGCTGATCAACTGGTTTCACTTTCTATCGAATCATTATCGCAGGAGGATTTATTGTACCAAGGTGACATTCAACACAGTGCAAGAATCGACTTAAAAGATAAACAGCTTAAGTTTTTGCAGAATAAAGTAAGAAAGAATTTAGAAAAAGAAATCGCAACTTTTAGATTGCAAGGAAGAACCAGCAACGAGCCAGTTATCCTTGTTGATGAAGAACGTTGTCACCCACAAAGTCCTCCGAACCATGACCTTGATGACGACCAAGATATGATGTCTAATAATATCGATATTGGAACGAGCAAGATGAACGGAGTAAAGAAGGAAGGAAGCCCGCTAGGGGGGGCCACTAGCTCTCGTAGCTCTCCTATTCCCGTTCGACCGAGTAACCTGCGAGTCATGAAAAACGCCTTCCCATCATCCTCAGGGAATCTGTCCTTTGAGGATCTGACGGATCGGAGGAGTACGAGTTCGTCTCCGCTGCCTGGTCGGCTGCGGTCGAGCCCCAGCGAGCGAGACCAGTCCCCGATCATGTCAAAGCGTCGCAGGATGAACACGGACACGCCTAGCTCCGTGGGCAGCCCACGAGACTCGCCCACTTTCAACATGTCCGAGCTAGGTTCGGACAGTTTCGACGACTTTGGAAGTCGCACTTTCGAGGATTTTTCGGATAGCCAGCTGAGCAGTCCCGGAGCGGACTCCCCTTCCACCTTCCGGACCAGGAAGGACTTTCGTGGGAGATACCGCAAAGATGAGCTGTGGGCTGCTATCGAATCGGATTACCAGTACTTGATGGATGAGGAGATCATAGAAACCTGCAAGGTGAGTGTCATTATCAATATTGCTGTAGTGCTGCCACTGGTAGATCATATCAATAAGTGCTGCCACCTGACAGAACATATTAATCAGTGCTGCCACCTGGTAGATCATATTAATCAGTGCTGCCACTTGGTAAATCATATCAATCAGTGCTGCTACCTAGTGGAGAAATAAAGAGTCATTCCAAGATGGCAGACATATAGTGTGATTTTAGTCTACTTAATCTTGGAACAGTTATGAGCACATCAGAGAGTGAGTGTCATGTTTTTCTGAAGTTCAAGGTGCATCATCCCATTTGGGGGGAATTTTCGGGGCTTGGAGAGAAATACTTAAAAATTCATGCTGAGATAAAAAGAAAAGAGTTACTGGAGGCTGGCTTTTACCAAGAGCTTGTTGTTTGACACCAGCAACAGCAATCTAATCTGTAAGCCACAAACATGGGACCAAATCAGGCCTTGATCTTTCATGTATATGTTTGAGTCGGTTCATGTATATGTTTGAGTCCGTGTGTATTATGAGTACGTTCAGTTTGATGTGGGGAGACTGAGCTTGTGTCATTTATAGGCTAATTGGCCATGAGTTTATTTTTCATATCCAATTAAATCCACTGAGGTAGCCATAAAATTGTGGGTTTATTGGCTACAGACCACAGTTTTGTATACTTTGTGAGGTCAGTTTCTCATATTCCAGCTTGTGGTAAATAAACAGGACAAAAGTCTTTATCCCAATCCACATTCATATACAGGGGTCTTAGCATTAAGTGGCCTGAAAACTGAAGATGGAGAAGAATTTCTCTGCCTCTCTACTGGATCAAGTGCCAGGAATTAATGCAATGTATAAGGCCACAGAAAACACAACATTGCCAAGCGCCCTCTAGTGAGAGTCCCAGACACTAGACATTCCTCAAACATGATATAACGGTATGAACATTTCAGGCTTCCAAGATTTTCTCCTTACAATTTATTTCAATTTTTTTAAAGTATGGGCGACTAAAATGGATTTATATTATATCAGTTTTCCAAATATTAAAAAGAATGATTCTGAAATTTTTACTGAGGGCTTAAACTATAATGCAGCAAAATTCACCTGGGAATACAGTGCTTGGTGACTATTTATGAAATAAAGATGACATTTCATGTGTGGTAAAAATGAGTAATATCACTTTGCAATGCTCATCAGTATTGTTTTATTGGCATTTCCCACCGGTTATTGCACAATCAGGATTACAGTGAGTGAGATAGCTACCTGATATCACATGGTATACAGGGTGCAACATTAAATATTTTTGGGGATTGGCCTGAAAAAGCTAGACTACCCTCAAATCCACTGGCCATTTTGTTGTAAACTGTAGGCTTATAGCATAAAACAGTTTAAAAAATGGTTTTGTTACTTCAATCTGGGCAAGTAGATTTTAAAAACCACTGGCCCAGTTACTAAAGAACCCCTTCAGGGCCACTGGGTCAGTGAGATTATATAGGTATAGAGTTCCTGTGTGAATAACGTATGTTGCTCATATCTGCAACTTCTGTGGTAGCAAGTTTATCATTTTTACTAACAAGATTGTTCAGGGCTAGACATTAACACTAGCCTGGTGGTCCTAAGGGTTTTTTTGGGGGTCTCTTGGCTAGTATGGACCAGTAGTTTTAAATTTCTACTAGGCATCTTGGATTTGGGTAAAAAAATTGAGGGCATCTACATTTTTGGACCAGTGACCAAAATCCTAAAGTAGTAGTCATGGCCTGATGGGAGTAAATATTATTTATCTATAGTATGAAAACAGGAGATGGAGACTATTATGGAATTAAAGGGTTATCTTTCTTAATCCATCCTTAATCCGTCCTTAATCCCAGCATTCCATTCTCCCTGTTATCATTAATTTCTCCTGATAACTTGGATACATAGAGATTGCATTGTTTGGTGAAAGATAGTCATTAGTGGGAGGATCGGCCATGTTTGTTTACAGTTCCTGCAGGTAAATCTACTACAAGCATGTTAGAAGGGGTGGGGTGGGAGGTGTAGGTGGGTGTAAGGGCTTTCCTGGACATGTTTTGGCTTCTCTGTATGTTATTATAAAGCTCAATGTGCTCATTGCCTGAAGCACTTAACTGCCCTATTTTAATGGACTTTACTCTTCTCCATTTTCATTGATAACTACAGTTTTATATTGAATTAGAATATTTATTACAAATCAATCTGACTTAAGTCGGAAATACATCTCATCTTAGTGTATCCTTAGTCTCTTAGAGTATTATTCCAAGATCTCTTCAAGTCTGACATAATAAGGAGAGTTTAGAACTGAAGTGATCATTTGATCTACGCTGGAGTAGGGAGATGACCTTTGCTCGAGATGACCTTTGCCTATCTATCAGGGATCAAAGCTTGCCTAATCCTGACCGATAAACCAGCACCTCATCGCAGGTAATGCCTCCTGACTCTGACTGGTAAAGGTGCGAAGACATAAAATCTGCAAACACTCTCAAGAGTACAGCAAATATGACCAACACCCCCAACCCCCCAAGGTCAATCAGTATAACTCTGTGGTGAGAAGGTTTAGGGAGACAAGTTATTTCAAACATCATAGGTCGCATTTTTAACCTGTGATGTTTAATAAACATGATTTCGCAAGGCAGTTCTTTGTCAGAAACCATGTTGTGAAATAATAATATAAAGTGAATATTGGTTTGTGTAAATTTATTCCTTCACACAGAGTGAAAGCGTGGGGCAAGCTAGCATTGTTTTGACGAGGTCTTTGTATTAGTGTTTGACAGAGTCATGTAATTAATGGCTTTGTTGATCAGTGCTGAGTCGGTGCCCAGACTCCCTAGCATCAGGTATCAGGGCCTTGCTATGCCCAGGATAATTGTAGCTATCAAATATCTCATTATCACCCCTTATCTCTAAATGACAGAGAAATATTTATCATAGTATAAAGTTATACACTTATACTCAGACTGTTACTGCTAAAAACCAGCATTCTTCAAGGGTTAAGTAGAACATTCTATATATATATAGGACATTTGGTCAAACAAACAGTAGTGCATTTTTATAAAGAAAATATATAAGAAGGATGAGACATTTTGAGCCAATAATTTGGCCAATTAAGAACAAGAGGATTGAGATCACAAAGTGATATTATCCAGTCATTAACTCAGCAGCCGGCATCTCCTACAACTTACAAGGTCCTCGTAATGGCCATATCATGAATTGTACAGTTAGACATTATTGACTGGGTTTATGCAATCTCCAGCAGATATTTATGCCTGAATTTTGATTTGTTTAACAAAATATTTCTCACAAGGGAAACAAATTATAATTCTAATTTTACAATTTTTATATACAGTCAGCTTTGTTTACAATTTTACTCCTAAAATTCTGCCAGATTACGAATCATTCCGTAAAGAACAAATTCTAAAGAACATTTTTACTGAGATTTTTGAGTTTCCGTTAGCGTTGGTTTTATACCAAATACTTATTTGATCAAATTTGATTTCACTCATTAAGAATTAAACAAATTTAGATTCTTTGTCAGAAGAGTTACGCAATTTTTAGTAATTTCTGTGATCTTTACAAGGACAAAATGGCCTCATTATCGTGTCAAATGCTTTTTAGAGGTCAAAGGAACTTTATGTGTTTTTACCCTCAGCCCCTGATGTAATCAGGCTGAGGGTATTGCAGTACTCCTGGCGTGGGTATGTATGTATGTATGTATGTCTGTATGTCTGTATGTATGTCTGTAGCGAACATCCTTGTCATCGCGATAACTCAAGAACAAATGATGGCAGCTTCATGAAACTTGACACACATATGCATCTGGTGAAAACCTCGGACGAGTTCGATGGATGGCGACCTTGACCTATTTTTCAAGGTCACAGGAACAATTATGTGAAATCCCAAGAATCACAATAACTCAAGAACGAATAATGGTAGCTTTATGAGATTTGACACACATAAGTATCTGGTGAAGACCTCAGAATTTTTTCTATGAAACATGACCTTCACCTACTTTTCAAGGTCACAGGGACAATTATGTGAAATCATCTTGTCATCGCGATAACTCGAGAACAAATGATGGCAGCTTCATGAAACTTGACACACATATGCATCTGGTGAAAACCTCGGACGAGTTCGATGGACGGCGACCTTGACCTATTTTTCAAGGTCACAGGGACAATTACGTGAAATCCCAAGAATCGCATTAACTCAAGAACGAATGATGGCAGCTTTATGAGATTTGACACACACAAGCATCTGGTGAAGACCTCAGAATTTTCTCTTTGAAACATGACCTTCACCTACTTTTCAAGGTCACGGATAATTATGTGAAATCATCCTTGTCATCGTGATAACTCAAGAACAATTGATGGCAGCTTCATGAAACTTTACACGCATAAGCATCTGGTGAAATCCTCGGACTAGTTCGGTGGATGGCGACCTTGACCTATTTTTCAAGGTCACAGGGACAATTATGTGAAATCCCAAGAATCGCAATAACTCAAGAACGAATGATGGCAGCTTTATGAGATTTGACACACACAAGCATCTGGTGAAGACCTCAGACTTCTCTTGATGGAACATGACCTTCACCTGATTTCAAGGTCACAGGGACAATTATGTGAAATCATCCTTGTCATCGTGATAACTCAAGAACAAATGATGGCAGCTTCATGAAACTTTACACGCATAAGCATCTGGTGAAAACCTCGGACTAGTTCGGTGGACAGCGACCTTGACCTATTTTTCAAGGTCACAGGGACAATTACGTGAAATCCCAAGAATCGCAATAACTCAAGAACGAATGATGGCAGCTTTATGAGATTTGACACACACAAGCATCTGGTGAAGACCTCAGAATTTTTTCTTTGAAACATGACCTTCACCTACTTTTCAAGGTCACAGGGATAATTATGTGAAATCATCCTTGTCATCGTGATAACTCAAGAACAAATGATGGCAGCTTCATGAAACTTTACACGCATAAGCATCTGGTGAAAACCTCGGACTAGTTCGGTGGACGGCGACCTTGACCTATTTTTCAAGGTCACAGGGACAATTATGTGAAATCCCAAGAATCGCAATAACTCAAGAACGAATGATGGCAGCTTTATGAGATTTGACACACACAAGCATCTGGTGAAGACCTCAGACTTCTCTTGATGGAACATGACCTTCACCTGATTTCAAGGTCACAGGGACAATTATGTGAAATCATCCTTGTCATTGTGATAACTTAAGAACAAATGATGGCAGCTTCATGAAAATTGACACACATAAGAATCTGGGAAGACTCCAGATGAGTTTGATGGACGGTGACCTTAACCTGCTTTTCAAGGTCACAGGCCCATATCAATAATTCTAGAGTAAATGATGACAGTTTCATGATACTTGACACACCTAAGCTATCAAAGGAAGTAGATTTTATGGGTTTTTTACCCCTGCATCAATTTGCCTTGGTGCAGTGACGTTTTGTTCACAAATATTGTGTGGAGCGAATGTTGTGCAATGAGTTACCAGGGCTGAGGGTTGATGCATCTCTGATGCCTATGTTTTTACTAGGAGTATTTTGGGTTTTCGACCATTGTTGGAGAGCTGGAAAGAAACCAATTAAAAAAGCCCTGAGGATTTTTACATAAGGTTTGAGGACACAGGGGATCCTCTCGACAGATATGTGATGACAATGGGCTTGTCTTCGGGGACTGTAATGTTAGATAAAACACAATTGTTGAGGTGTGAAGAGACACTTGGTGGTGTACGAGTCCTCCGTCCTCCGGGTATTATTGCCGCTTATTGCCGCTGGATCTGGCCAGATCCAACATCTTCACTTTCCCACTTTGCCACAGTAATTTGTCATTTGTTGTCTCAGGTTCACAATGCTATTGTTCTGTCAACCCCTGCCGACCAAAGAAAATCCTTCCCTCTGGGACGATCAGTGGGTCGTGTCGCAAGAGAATTCTTACCTTAAATTGTGTCCACTTCCACTCAGAAATCAACTGTTTTTTAGATAAAATCAACCACCTAAAAATTTGATTATTTTTTTTATAAATCATCACATTTCTTCTTTTATAAGTTTAGTTTAAACATATTTTTCATTCGCCATTCAACAACAGCTTTACAGCTGTATAAAGTTCTTTTTGCAATACAAGTTTGAACATTGGGTATTTTTTGGAATTTGTAAATTAATGTGTAAAATGCAGTAGCTCCCTTTTTGCCCCTTTTATAAGAAAGAATATTGAATATTTTGAAAATTTGTAAAATTGACGTGAAAAAAAAAGTGACAGCACCCCCTCAGCCCCCTCCCCGCCCCCCCAGGCCAATTGCTCGCATTGTGTCCCCTTCCCCCCTATCAGGCCTCAGGGTGAGTTGATTGATCGGATGTAGAAACAATGCCTTCCTGTCTTTGTGTCTGGCAGAGGCTGGGTGAAAACTGTAGCATAATGGCCTCAAACTGATCATTAAACAATAGAATTCTGAGAATTATCACATTAAGAACTGTTAATCGTTAATTCTGAATGAAAGAGGCTCGGTATTTTGTTCTAATCACCACACGTAAAAATTATATTTGGCAGCAAATGTTGAAATCAGAAAGAATATCAGTATTGTTTTTTGGAGAGAGTAAATTATTGAAAACTCATTAAATCCTAAACATTAATAATTCTATCCTGATTCAGTTCAGAGTGCTGAGGAATTATGTGTGTGCCACAAACATAAAATAACACTTAAACAATTGAGAAAAAAAAAACAATCACACGACAGAGGTCACAATGGAACAAAAAGGTCATGCATTTATTATAATTATGATGAAAAAAAGTGGAGGGATTGTTTTCTGGGTATTATGTTTAAATTGTGAGCAGATGGCGGGAATGATGCAGGGCTCAATATTAACATCTTGCCTACGAGCCCTGCAATACTTGTGACTCACCTGGGCTGAAGATTTGCCAGATTTTCAAACTCACTTCCCATGCTCTTGAAGTTTTATGTTTGTCCCATAAAATGACAGGAAATAATAGATGATTTACAACTCTCAACTGAGCCAGGGCAATTAAACAAATTTGGGGCAAGTAGATTTTGATAGTTACTTGCCCTGTGTGAAGTGCCTGTGTAATATTTTTATCTGAGCTTATGTGTATATGTAAGTGGTGAAGTGGTCATCATGGATCTGAATATAAAGGAACTTTTATAAAATCAACATAAAACATCAAACATCTGGTGCTTAGAAAAAATGAAAACCAATAAAACTTACGTAAGATGATGTAACGAGAAAAGGAACATTCTTATTTTTCTATTTATAACCCTATATATGATTTAACCAGGCAGAGCTATGTTAGTGAGCGATGGACCCAATGTTACAGACCGAGACAAATGAAAGTTAGTGTCCCCCCTTGAAGTCAGACCCAGGGAAGTGAGTGACCCCCCTTGAAGTCAGACCCAGGAATGTGAGTGACCCCCCTTGAAGTCAGATTCAGGAAAGTGTTTTTGGTCGGTGCCTTAGTGCCAAGCTCTCACCTCTAAATCATAGATCTGAAGAGTGGAAGGAGGGCATTTTGGCCTTCTTTGTTCTTATGCTTCTTTGTTGTACTTCTTTCTCACAGCAGCGCCTCTAAGGTGTACCCACTGCTGTAAAAAATGTGTCGCTTATGAATTATTATGCTCAAAGTGTGAGGTTGAAGAAGACCAAAATGTCTACTGGAAAATAAAGTTAATGAGTACACGAGAACTTTGTGGTGAGGGAAGACCTTGAAGAGGGCATTATTTATTCTATACAGACTTTGAGATATTGAAGAGGGCATTATTTCTTCTATACAGACCTAGCCAGGGTACAGTGAGTGGCGGGTCAAAGCACTCGGCTGACTGAGAAGCGTTCAAGGACGGGCTATTCTTGTGAGACCACTTCTTGACAGAGGACCAGGCATACCGGTATATACTGACAATCAAGTGAACGGAACACCTTTACAATTAGCTGGACAATTAGCTGAACAAAGACCGATGATGACATCGCAAGTTTAACCATCAAATATTTGTTTCAGGTCGTTGACCCTCTACTTGATGTGTATTTGTGATTTTTGCTACTTTTTTTAAGGAAAATGATGTTAGATTGATCCAAAGTTTTTCAGTTTGGGGTTTTAGCACTAGCCCGTAGTTCCAGACGAGTAGAAACACGGTCGGATTAGTACACCTTCCCAATGCTTGCCCAGCTGTCCAGTAGCTAATCATGATTTTTCAAATATTGGTAAAAATGTCCTTTTGTCATTTTACTAATCTTACTAAATGTGATTTGCCCTAACCAAGTACAGTACTGTAGTCCATGAGCCTAAAATAGTGATTTGGGCTCCTACACTTTGATTTGATTAAGTGCAACCTCCACAAACTTGCTGGACTGTCCAGTAGCCTAATATTATTTGCCGCAGACTGCTGGAGCATTGCATAGTTCAGCAAGGTGTGGTGTATTCCTGGTGCAGATATCCAATATATATCTCAGGGTTATATAGCTTTGTGTCATGTTGAAAGTAGCAGATGCATCTGTAGTTAATCTATCTCCCGGCAGCAGGTGAGTTTTGTCACATCCCAAGACTCGAGGCTTCTTCAGACGTCCAGCGTCCCCATACAATCCTCGTATGATACAGGAAATATAGCTTAAAATAGTGGGTGCCATCAGTGGGTTTTATCTGTCAATTCATACAAAATAGTTAATAAAGACCTTAAAAGTTTGAATCCATTCAAGTGATACAAAATAGTAAATAAAGACCTCATAAGTTCGAAATCCGTCAGATGATGCAAAATAGTAGAAAACCCCTCAAAGGTTTGAAATCAGTCAAATCAGTCAAATTGGCTCACATTTCCAACATTGTCCTCATATTATCCTGTGATTTTTACCAATGTAATCATTATTTTTCCAATTTTGAGTTATTTGAGCAATTTTGAGTTATTTTGAGTGATTTTTCATTGTTGATATTTTGAGTACACATTTATTTGATGATTCATATTAAGTCCACTCCATTAACGTATGAGATGGCAAGAATCCCTCAAATCTTGCACTTAAATCTGACATTCTTGCTGTTGAGCTCATATTTAGTTTAGAAGTTGCCTTCCCAGTTTTGAGGTGATGTTGCAGGGAAGCCCTGCATTACAGATTCTGACTCAGTCTCTCACCCCATGCCAGAATCTACCACACATTCCTCTTGAAAATGGTTGATATCTTTTTATATTTTTCCTACTTCCTAAAATGAGTGGGAAATTTTTGCAGGAATGGTTTTTTTTGTGTGTGTTGGTGTGTGTGTTGAAATAGACATGTATTGGAATAGAAATTTGTCCCTCTGCCAAAAAATCACAGGCAATTGACATGAAATGATACAATGTTGTATGTTTGTCATGCTGATGCCTTTAATGCTGATGCCTCTTATGCTGATGCCTCTTATGCTGATGCCTCTTATGCTGATGCCTCTTATGCTGATGCCTCTTATGCTGATGCCTCTTATGCTGATGCCTCTTATGCTGATGCCTCTTATGCTGATGCCTCTTATGCTGATGCCTCTTATGCTGATGCCTCAGGTGCTGACACTTCATGTGCTGACACATCAGGTGCTGACACCTCGGGTGCTGACACCTCACAAGATGCTGACACTTCGCAAGATGCTGACACCTCGGGTGAATAGGAAAACTTTTCTGACACCTTTAATGCTGACACTTCATATGCTGACACCTCATATGCTGACACCTCGGGTGCTGACACTTCGCAAGATGCTGACACTTCGCAAGATGCTGACACCTCGGGTGCTGACACCTCGGGTGCTGACACCTCGGATGCTGACACCTCATATGTTGACACCTCACAAGATGCTGACACCTCACAAGATGCTGACACCTCACAAGATGCTGACCCCTCGGGAGATGCTGACACCTCGGGAGATGCTGACACCTCGGCCTGTGTGGTCCTAGTCTATGATACTGAGATGTTCCAACACTTGTAAACAAACATAAATACACCAATATCGCATCACTCAAAGTTGAACTACATCTGGGGTAGTGTTTTACCAGCTTATTTAACCTTAGTGAAATCAAAAGGCAAAGTGACCATGCCGTGACAAGATATTGCAGCACAGATAGATGGAGGGATCCTGATGTCTCTTAAGACACCTCCTCCTATCATCTTAACTGCGCCTTTTAAGATATCCCGTTCCTATTGACTCAGGTGATGAGAAGAGTTTCTCAAGAGAAACGTAATCCTCTCTCACTATCCTCCTCAATATAATACCCCAGAGTGCAGCATAACATTGGATAAAACCACAATCAAATATCTAGGTGATGAGTGATATCACCTTGAGCAGTTATTCTCTATTGACCTCACCTCAAAGTATTATTGTTAAGGTATTAATAAGGAGTGGCGCCCTCTAGTGAGGGATGAATGGGAGCATCAGAAGACGTGGATAGGCGTGTGATCTTTTCAGCAAACACGTCTTTTCTATCAGCCTCACAGGCTATTTGTTTGAGAGCACATCTGAATAAATAGTCTCTAAGCCTCATCTGAATAAATAGTCTCTAAGCATTCAGGTGTCAGGCTGTAGAGTCTGGCTATCCGCAATATTTCAGCGATGGACTGATAAGATATGTTTTATAAATATGACAGCTCACGAAAAAGGTCGGGAGACCTGTTTGTATAATGTCATGTTCATCTACGTCTCACATTTTTTCTCTCGGGCAATGAACTGCCAGGGTTACAGAATTGCGCTATCATAGCCGTTATATTCTTGTCATCAGGTGCAGTCAAACAATAGGCAGAGACGAGGCTTGTTGTTTGACCCTGTCACCAGCGCTGCAGGAATGTGAGCGAGGCCAGTTCTTGGAACAACATGCAGTCGCTTAGAAAGTAGAAGAGAAGTAAACATGTTTAAAGCAACCACAAACATTGACATTTCAAAGTAAGACATCAAGATAGGGAGGAATAGAGAGGGGCCGAGAGGGGGAATAACTGTGATCTACAAGCAGCAGAGACACTTGGGTTTATCAGGGGAAAGGGGCAGGGCGGGGTCGGGGTTATCTCAAGTAGATTACAGGGTTGAGTAGGGCTGCTCACAGGGTATTCCCGGCTGTCTGACCAGGTGCGGCTATCTGGGCAGGGGCAGACACTGCCAGGCAGGGATGGACACAGCTGGGCAGGGACTGATATAACCGGGCAGGGACGGACTCGGGCGGGCGGGCGGGGATGGACATAGCTGGGCAGGGACGGACACACCGGGACAGGGACGGACACAGCTGGGCAGGGATCCCATATATTTAATGCTTTATTTGACTGGTGAGCCTCACCTGTGGAAACTTCCTCCAATATTGATGGTCACTTCCTTCTGGAATGCTTCTAAATCTGCTCTGGAAGCAATCCGGAATGGCTCTAATTAAGACATTAATCAGCCCTATAATTCACTCCCATCCCATGAAAAAGGCAGGAATCAAGATGGGAGTGATATACAACACAATATTCCTCTATATCAGCCTCAGATCCCCCTTATCCCAGCGGGATTTCTGGAATGTGACCAATCTCCCATCAACTTCCACAGCTTGGCACTCCTCAAACCCAAATTACAAATCCTAGTTGCCTTTCTGGTTCTGAGATATTGTGAAAACACCTACATGTTAATTTATATCTCCACAGGTTTTTAGACTTTTTTTATTTTTGTGAAATCTAACACAAAAACTCAAATGAAGCTATTGTATGTATTTATCAAATGAACTTTTTTTGAAAGAACTCAAAATTCAGATAGTTGCTGGCTTTGCATGTGCACAATCTTGGGCTTGTATATGTGAGGAAAATGTTAAATGGTGACTTGACCCAAGAATAGGTCTCTGTTTATGTATGATCATTCTGCCAGGTTATAGTGTACATAGATCATCCCCGGCCAGTCCAGCGAAGGCAGGTGGTGATAAGATGTGCACAATTGTTGTTCATGTGAGCCCAGATATATTTGACCTGACCTGAGGTCAAGGACATTGTGATGATCTCTGGCCTGGCTGGGACATGATGGGCAGGTCTGGGAGGGAAAGGGGTGGGGACCGGTAGATCTGGGGGAAAGGAGTGGGGACCAGTAGATCTGGGAGGGAAAGGGGTGGGGACTGGTAGATCTGGGGGTAAAGAGTGGGGCCTGGTAGATCTGGGACGGAAAGGGGTGGGGGCCGGTAGATCTGGGAGGGAAAGGGGTGGGGACCGGTAGATCTGGGAGGGAAAGGGATGGGGACTGGTAGATCTGGGGGTAAAGAGTGGGGCCTGGTAGATCTGGGATGGAAAGGGGTGGGGGCCGGTAGATCTGGGAGGGAAAGGGGTGGGGGCCGGTAGATCTGGGAGGGAAAGGGGTGGGGACCGGTAGATCTGGGAGGGAAAGGGATGGGGACCGGTAGATCTGGGAGGGAAAGGGGTGGGGACTGGTAGATCTGGGAGGGAAAGGGTGGGGCCTGGTAGATCTGGGGGGTAAAGGGTGGGGCCTGGTTACAGGTAGATCTGGGGGGTAAAGGGTAAGGCCCCATGTAGATCTGGAGGGGGGGGGAGGTGTGGGGACTGGTAGATTTGTTTGTTTGGGGTTTTACATCTGGGGGGTAAAGGGTGGAGCCTGGTAGATCTGGGGGTAAAGGGTGGAGCCTGGTAGATCTGGGGGTAAAGGGTGGGGCCTGGTAGATCTGGGGGGTAAAGGGTAAGGCCCCATGTAGATCTGGAGGGGGTGAGGTGTGGGGACCGGTAGATCTGGGGGGTAAAGTGTGGGGCCTGGTAGATCTGGGGGGTAAAGGGTGGGGCCTGGTAGATCTGGGGGGTAAAGGGTGGGGCATGGTAGATCTGAGAGGGAAAGGGTGGGGTCTGGTAGATCTGGGGGGTAAAGGGTAAGGCCCCATGTAGATCCCAGTAGATCTATCTTATCTGTCTGCAATCTGGTGTACACTCAGTGCTTTGATAATGGACAGCACTGACCAGTACAGTTCATGGCGTGAGAGGGCAGATGACCCCAGTGGACCTGGATCCCACATTGCACAGCCACTGACCTTCAGGTCTGGCTTGACCTCTAGAGGTCACACATATGATATGCCCTGTACCGGATCAGCATAACCTGAGCTGAGTTTGCCTGGTATCTTAGCATCTATCATCAGCTCTACCAGGGACATGATATTGCTAAGGTAGATCAGGTCCACAAACACAAACCAGGTTCTCAAATGTCTATGCCACCTTAGAGTAATAATATAGGTATACAAAACTACTTGCTTGTAAAAAAATTAAAACCTAGCATCTGGTAAATTAGAAATGATAAAGTTTGTTTTTTTCCTAAAAGCATTGTCTGTTTTTAAACTACAAAGTCCTATAAGAGCTGATAGCAATAATATTTGCATGATTTGACTTAATTTGTGTCAGTTTCTTATTGTCAGAAAATTTGAAATAGATTGGCGAATATGCACAAATTGGGCTGGCGGTTTCCTGGTAAGAAAGCATGTGTCTTCCAAGGGAAGATAGCGTGTCATAACTGAGATTCTTGCCACTCTTAAGTCACTCTAAGATAGGATGATAAAAAGAACAGTAGAGAAACCATCAGAAAAACCAGACTTAGGCCAGGTGGGAAACTCGTAGACTTTTTTGCCAGAAGATTGGAGCTTGGTATCTTCAGATAATTGCTTCAGCAAACTGGAATATGCTTCAAGACTTCTTCGTGCATATTCTGAATGCTTGAGATCAATGTTGCTGTGTTAACGCTTGGTTTCTGAGTGTTTCTTTATCAATGCTATATACTGTTTTAACCCTTGCTTTTGTTTGGAAATTGTCATGTGTTATCCAGATGCAAGGGCTTAGGAAAAGTGCCTGTACCTGAAATCATGAAATGGTGAAAACTTTGACACATTAAAATGAAATAAAGCTGGAAAAGTATGGACAGACAAAGATGCTTAACATTGGAGTCATATACCAGACTTCCTAATTAATGCCTGTTGGCTTGCATCAAGGATTTGTTTGGCGTCAAAAATAGGTTGTATTTGAGACAATGGTTACCATGGATACTTGGTAGTTAGGATACCTCAATCAGAGACTGCCCTTTGTGATGTAATCTCGCTTATCAGAAGTTTCCGGACTCCTACTCAGACTCTGACATCTTGCCGAGACAAGAGGAGATGTTTATGACATAACTCCAATCCCACAATCCCACCTGGATGCCGTCCAAAAAGATAACACAGGATGTAGGAAATATATAGAGAATTCTCTCCTGCTAAGATGCTAGGTGTGAGATAAAACCTGTCTACCGACTCTGCCTGCCGGTCCTGATGTATTGTACACTGGGTGTCAGGTGCGCTGGATAACTCAGGTATATACTGCCATGTGCTGACATCTCTCATTGGTTGCCCACATTGTTTCCATGGTTACCAACTTTACCAGGTTTACACAATAAAAATCTTAACCAAAGAGAACTAATGGACGTTATGATACGTTATTTTGTATGTCAAAAAAATGTCAACAAAAATTGTAGGAGAGCTTAACTTTTATTTCAGTCAATTTTATTTTTACAAATTTTATCATAGCAATAGGATCTCAATTTCCACAATTTTGAGAACAAATCGCCAGTTTGGTATTATTTGGTATATGATATCAAATTTTTATGATATCATGAAAAATTGATGATATACACGATGAAGGCTGTATTCTGTGAGGGTCCATACAGGGTCTATGATGCAGGGGGGCTAAAACTCAGTCAAGTTGATAATATAAAATAGTCCCATTCTTATATAGTAATATTGAGTTAAGCAACAATTTATTTTATAGCTTGCTCAGAGTGTAAGCCTTATGAATTTACGGACATTTGGGCCATAAAATAGGCCACTGCGGATCACAAATATGATGATCTCCTCATGATTATTCTCTGAGCGTTATATTCAGTGCTCGGTGCAGATGGTGGATCCAGCTTGATGCAGGAAAGTGCCGTAATTTCCTGCTGCATCATGTGGGTAGATTATTACAGTGTCAGCTCCCTCTCTCTGCAGTGCCAGTTTAGGGGGCTCCATTTGGGGTTATAAAATAATTATTCCATATATAAGGGGCCATATAAGGGGTCATCCATGTCAAGATCCTGGAGTAATCCGGTAGCAATCCTGGAATCCAGCTTGGAATCACAGAATCCTTTCTTCATGGGGTTGGTAAATATTAGGTGATATTTGGAATTGGTGGCAATTTTCACAGCAAGCGTCTGGTGATAAATCTGAAATGCTATGAAAATATTGTAAAGGGGAACTTCTCAGTCGCTATATGGGTCATTGTCGTTATCAGGATCAAAGCTTCTGAATCATCTATTTTATCATCTTATCAACATGGTGTGGAATATTTTATTGCTGCACCTGATGGGATTTTATCATCTTAAATTTTACTTACTGAAAATGAGACTAAAATATTAAGTGATGTAACAAATGAAGATTATTCTGATATGAGAATTGGGCCAAATTATACAAAGCAGATCGCAGGTTGCCACCTCACTCCATTGAAAACTACACGTACTGGAACTGCGTAAAAAAAATATCGCAAGTGCAAAAAAGTAACCCTAAAATCCAACTGTTACAATACAAAATGGCGACCTAACATTCAAACTGCCAACACATGTTTTTGGCTATTTCCTACAAATGTTGTATTGTAGTAAGGGTGGGGGGATATGTGAGTGTTTCACACCTGTTGTGAGTTATGTGTGATAGACAAGTTATACGGGTAGATATGTTAGGATACAGTTATCCTGTGTCAGCTGTTCTTGTCTTCCCATCTTCGTCCAACAATACAAATATATCTGTACAGATTTTATAGATAGTGTCAAAATGAATATTAGCTTGAAATTGATTTTTTTTGTATCCAAATGTTTCGAAAACAAAAAGGTCTTTTGGAAAATATTGTTGTAGAATTGTTTTGATAACTTAATTTGCTGCAGATGACTTGTAATATGTGCATGATGTTGTAAATGACTGAATGAAGTAAACAAGTTCTATAATTATTTTACTGATAGGATATTGAAAACAAAAAGTGAAAATGATTCCGTCATCTCAGTGGAGAACTGGAGGAGCTGATAAGTTCATGTTGAACAGTGTTATGTGGATACATGCATTGTTTGAAGGAGATTCTGGCTGATTGGATGATGACCAGTGTATTGACAGGATGATGACATCTTTTGTCTGGTCGCCTATCCTCAGTTTTGTATCATGACTGTCACATGACCCAGTCCTGCTGTAACAAGAGCATGTCACATGATCCAGGTGGTGTCTCGTGAATAGTCTCCCCGACTCCAAAGTTTGCTGCACCTGTGACACAAGGGTTGGCCCATCTTCATGTTGTTGGTCATATTACTAACAGGCCTTGACATTAAGGAATTCGGTTACTGGCCAAAAAGGACAGCATGCCCTCAAATCCACTGGCCATTGTGTTCTTAAATACTTGCCTACACATAAAACAGTTAAAAAATAAGAATTTTTACTTAAATCTGGGCCAGTAGAATTTTAAATCCAATGACCCATACTAGCCCAGAGACTTCAGGGCCACTGGGTCATTGCTAAGGTTAAGCCCTGTCTAATTTCCATTGGTGATTATATTAGCAGACTTTGTCATCTTTTAGACTTATTGGATTATCTATCTTAATGAATTGTACAAATTGAGAAACATGATGAGAAGTTGAGAACGTGACATTTTTTTCAATTTGACATGAGAAGCCTGGTTTGAAACAAAAGACAGCCAAGGTCAGGTTTAGTCATTAACACACTTTTCTTATGAAATCAGAATACCTATTTAACAAAAAAACAAAACATTTTTCACAACATTTGATAAAGAAATGAAAAGGAAGCATTGTATCAGTCAAGCTTTCTAACATGTGAGTTATCTTCAGGACCTCAGTTAGTGCTTCATTTATTGTCTATGTGATAAATATATACTAGAACCTAACAATGAAAATCCATATTTGTCGAGTATCTTGATCAGCTCCTTAGTACGAGGTTAAATACTGTAATTTATGATAAACCCCTGACCTTGTCTCGATGACGGGGTGAAAAAAAAGTTTGATCCCATTACACAATGTACTATCAAGTGAAGTGCCATATTGTTTTTCCGCCGCACATTAACTTTGTGATATCAGAAATGACGAGTGAGTGAGTGTGGTACGGGAGTGTTGAAGATACAGTTTATAGTTTTTGTAATTTTGCTGGATGAATATGTGATGTTTATTGCTTTATTTTCAAGATGGTGACCCACAAATTAAGCCACCAGAGACGCTGGGTCAACTCTGAACTTATTCGACGGGTAAACACATTTTTTCTGGGTTGGTTTTCTAACCAGTCTAACCTGGAAGGGGAATAATTATTATATAATCATCTCAACCATGAAATGACTCTAACATTTGTATCTATCAGCCTCTAATGATCACACGACTTGAACGTTAATGATTAACACTGATATGAAACTTTGGAGAAGGGTTTGATCACTGTCAGAAATAGTGTCAAATATTAAATTGTAAATAGTGAGATTTACTAACCTTCACTATATATATAAGTGAAGATGATTCGATCTATATATATATATATATATACTTCTAACTAATGAATGAGTTTTCAGGCTGCAGTAGAAATGGTTTATTTAGGTAGATATGACTTAATTGAGGAAGATATGACTTTTATAGGCAGATATGACCTTATTTAAGCAAATATGGCTTTATTTAGATCGACATGGAAGCAGTAGAAAAATGGCAAATATCCTGAAGATGCTCTTGACAATGATCGCAGTCCCTGCCAAACATGGAAGCAGTATTTAGGGATAATTAGGGGACAGGCCTCATCCCTCGGTGGTTCCTGAGTCCTATCTGGTACAAGGAGACATTACATCTGCGATTTAGATCATAATGGTTATAAAAAGTCACAAACTGTCACCAGACATTGCACAATGAGGACAGATTTCCTATTATTCATAGATAAAAGTTGTGTTTCATTTTCGAGAATGTTGACTTTGCCAGCATAGAATACAGATGTTTTGAAACAGATGCCAAAGATATTAATTTTGTTGTATATTTTGTGACAACCAGCACAACTTAAAATAGGCAAAAATAGATCAAATTCATGTTTCTGAGATTTAAAAGTATTGAAACTGAATTAAATAATTTTGCCAAAGAAATTAGGAACTTAATTTGAGTTCATTAATTACATTATAGTTATAATGTTAAAAGTGCCTATTGTCCTCACGTTGGTATTTTTGGTCCTATGTTCATAAAGACCAGTCCCGGGTTGTGTTGTAAAAATAAGATAATGGCTGAAACCGGCTCACTCGTAATATGCAATATTTCCACATATTTGAGCACTAATTTATTTTTGAATAGGGACTCCAGGTGGCGCTCATAACAAGCTGAGATTTTATGAATATTTTATGGTATTACCGTCACTGGACATCTGGTTAATTGTGTATTCAATGTTGCATGGTTTGGTGTTAAGGAAATGAGATGGTATTCGTGATGGAAGTGTGTTTAGCAGTAGACTAATGGATGAATATAAGATCGTGAGGTAGACATGATTTTACGCTAGGATGAACCTTAACTGAGGGTTTAATATTATCTGAATCAGATGCTTTGCAAAATAATGGAACTCTCACATATAGGGAAGGATCGTATGCATGGCAACAGTTTTAAGGCATTGTCTTCATCTTGAAATGTTTCCAAGTTGATACAAAGAGACAGACAGATGATCTTGAATGGGAGATAAAGATGCAGGGAAAATTGGTGGGAAAACCTGAGATTTGTCGTGAAAATGGCTGGTTGTCGATGCCAAGCTGTCGTGCGAGTTTGGTCATCACCGCACATCACTAGCACCGGGCCTGACACATGGGGTATGTCTGATTAATGTGGCTGACTTGTGCTGGACAATAGCGACCTCTGGTGGACAAAGACGGCTTTACAACAACCTGTCTCTGCTAGAGTCAGACCTCTCTGCCGGGACGCGCCGATCAAAGCTTCCTGCTTGCATGCTAGTAGCGCCCTCTCGCTTGCCCTCTTAGTCGCCCAGTGGCCCTGATCACGTCCACTTTAACATGTTTCACTTTGAAAAGTTTCCGTTGACACTTTTGCAGGCTTGCAGCATGTCACAGTTTCTACGCACCATGCTCTGACCCTTTAAACATTGCTACCCTCTGAACACAAATTTATGGCATTTAGACATAAATAGGGAAAGTTTCATTAAGAGACATAAATTCAGATTTTGATCTTATTTTTGTATTAAAAAAAAACACCTAATAAGAACTTGTGGAATGAGAAGGGGAGTTTATTTTGATCTCTTGGCACAGCCTCAATAACATGCTTGGCACCGAGAGGTCAAGTTCCTGACCTAATATCCAACCTGAATAACCTCTCAAATCCTGCAATGCTCTGAGAATCTGCTTTGTGATAATAGATTCATCATAAACTATGAAAGAAAACATTTCCAGTGCCAAGTATGGTAGATCTATTTACTTGATGTGACGGACAGGAACATGTTGTCATAATGCGTATCAAAGGTATTAATCTTGACTGAAGTTTATTTATATTGATCACAAAATCTTTAATGCTAATTTTGAAATTACTTCTGTTCTTTTGCTCACTTTTTGTTGCTTGTGTTTTGTTAAAATTGCCTTCAGGGCTGGATGTTTGGGGTTTCAACTGATTAAGCTGTAAATCTCTGGAGTATACATGTATTATCACACTACTATGATTTGATGCACCCAGCTTCATCTTCAACCCCAGACACTTGTTTTAACTAATGTGAGTTGGACAAAAGTGAAACACCTGATTTCCTAGGTCTTTAACCTGGAGGCATTCAGCAGGTATCCGGACCTTCTCATCAGGTTCATACCTAACATCTTCTGACACTGATCTTGTTTACTGATGATCCAAGTGTGACCTTGTGATCTGCGAGTGTGACCTTAAGATCTGCGAGTGTGACCTTGTGGGCTAAGGTCATGTCAGATGATGAAGGGAGAGATCTTCGGACCTCTGATCAGACTCAATGCTTGCTGAAACTCGTGACCTTTACCTGTTAGCATCGCTGGCATAGCTGTGGCATAGCCAGGCTGAGAGGACCTTGTGAGGGCCCTAAAATGCCCTCTGGCTTCAAGCCCTTGTCATTGTGAGGGCTCTTTGATGCTCTCTGGCTTCTAGCCCTTGTCATTGTGAGGGCTCTTTGATGCTCTCTGGCTTCTAGCCCTTGTCATTGTGAGAGCCCTTAGATGCCCTCTGGCTTCTAGCCCTTGTCATTGTGAGGGCCCTAAAATGCCCTCTGGCTTCAAGCCCTTGTCATTGTGAGGGCTCTTTGATGCTCTCTGGCTTCTAGCCCTTGTCATTGTGAGGGCCCTTAGATGCCCTCTGGCTTCTAGCCCTTGTCATTGTGAGGGCTCTTTGATGCTCTCTGGCTTCTAGCCCTTGTCGTTGTGAGAGCCCTTAGATGAGGAGGAATATTACATTTTGTGGAGTCAAAAAAAAATCAATTTTTTCTTGATTTCATATATTTGATAGCTTTTTAAATCATTCTCTTCCCCATGTTGATAAATAATATTCCAAGTGTTGTGTCGTTTTATAGCTCTTGGTTATCTTCACATGAGATTTGTTTCAATTTGGAAGGAAGTACTTTCTGATGTTTCCATTGCCAACATGTTTTTGTTAAGGGGGTAAAAAAACTCACCCAGCTTAAATATCAGAGCCTGTACTGCGTATGAGAAATGACATGGCCACATCCACGTCATCTCTGCCATGTTGGCAAGATGGCTGCCGCCTCAGAGTGAGGCTCTTGTTACCAAGGTTACCAGGTCAACCTCAAAAAGTTATCAAACATGTTTTAGTTGTTGAGGAGAAAACAAGAAAAAGATGGGATTTGGGTCACGGGTCTATCAGTTCCATTTCATTGGAATTCTCCCGGTCGAAACTGATCAAAGGTGCAGTTGTGCTGTGCAGAAGTGCCAGAATGCCCTTGGAGTGACCTCGGAATGGGGTCGGGTGAATGCTCCATTTCTTCCCTCTTGTTGTGGTGCTCCGTTTTATTTTATTATATTATATTTTTTTTATCAAATTGTACCCAGATTAGTATACATGTATTTTATTACTGTGAGCAAATTATTTGGAAACATGAGGAAAAGTTTATATGAACTATGATTTCATTAACCTATGAATGCAAAACAATAGGAAATGTTAGATATTTGAAAAAAAAACCCATCATTTTTCAAATTTTAGGGATATTTACCTATTTCAATCAAAATATCACACCTTTGTTCACATAAAGTGCCTCAAAACAGGCATGAATAAAAGAATTGCCAAAATTGCCCAAGAAAGAATCTTTGCTATGGCTAAGCAATATAGGCACTGCAGACAGTAAACTACCTGAGAGAGCAGTCCAGTTGAGAGATAACTCCAGTGCAGTGGAGGGGCAACTACAGGAGGTCAGATGGATGTATTTATAGGACTCTGATTAGTTCTACCAGGGATTGATGGAGATCATCAAATGTTGAATTTGTTTGTCTGAAGTGACCACTGACAGACCTAACACATGTCTCTCAGAATGGGGTAAAATGGGACCAGAAAATTGGGGTGAGAAGGTCAGTGATTGGCTATTATGGATCACATAGAGGGCAGCACTGGTGTGAATTATTATCCTGAATGAGGTCAAAGGTCATAATATGCATATCATACAAAGTATTTTCAAATAAACCTTAAGGAAGTGCTAGTTATTTTTTTTTTTTATAAAATAGCTGAATGCTATAAAATGAGACGTGGTATGTTTTGATATCATGTGGTTTCCATTGCACCTGGGTCTTCCCATCAGGCAGATAATTGTGGGGTGATCCACATATAGAGGCGATGTTAGGGCAAAGCTGCAGGGGCATGTAAGATGCTGGTCAGATACCTGCTGGACACGGCCTGACACAGGTACGGCTATATCCCAGCCAGGCTGCGTCCAGATGGACCGCATCAGGTCTACTAACACATTGATATCTAAGCCAAAAGTCGAATGAGATCAGCTGCATGAATGTGGGAGAATATTGAAAAATGTTTTCCATTTAAATCAAAATTAACTTAATCACAATAAATGTGAAAATGCATGTTCTAAAGAAAGAAGTTTAAAGAATTAATTCATAAAAACTGAAAAACAAACATGTTTCATGACACTTGTAGTTTTGGCTTAAGGCCCTGTATACTAAAAAAAAGTTGGAAAAAAGCAAATTTTTTAAATGGCTTTTGCATGCTCAATATATGTAATTTTTGGTAACGTGCTGAAAAACGTGGAACACGTGTGTATTGTAAGTTGACATGCATAATGTATGATAATTGTGATGTAAGTGGCGCCATCTGGTGGCTGGCAGCTGCGTGTATGTAAACACGGCCCTCAGTGGGGAAGACAGGAAGTATCTCATTGTGTGCATCCCGTCCGTCATCCTACTCATCTTCTATCTCCTTCAGCTCCCTCCCGTACTTACCGTGACAAGTTCTCAGAATTATGACCCATAAGTGTCACTGCAAGACCACAGCTGTGCACAATGTAATGGGAATATGTTCCTCTCAAATAAAGTGAATACGTTTGCTGGCATTTACTTTTAAAGTAGCTTGGAACAGGTGATCATTCCAGGATAGTTAAATATTTCAATTGTTATATCTCACAAGTATGTGACTGACATAGGCAGTTTAACATAGTACTATAATGTGAAGTGATATGTTCACGCTTGAAGAATAGGCTGCCTGTGTGAATATCTCTTCACACGAAAAACCATATTATCAAAAAAGTGATTTCATGAAAAGGGCAAAAGTTCATCTATGTTCTTAACATTGTTAAGAGATCCACAAACTGTCATCCTCTGTTTAAGTGTCTAGAAGGTTCAAAGAGTTTAAATGTGTTAAATTTTAAACACAATTTTTTCTCATATTCATTTTTTTTCTATTTCAAAATATGAATGATAAAAACATTTCTGACTAGTTTTTTTGCCATCTCAGAAGCATAATCATAAAATGTAGCATTTTTATTAATGATGTTGAATATGAAGGTATATCATGTCTAAAGTTGGCAGAGACTCAGCACCGTGTCAATCCTGATTTGATCTTCTCCTATTTATGGACCTATCCAGTACAGAATCACTCTGGAATGGTTGGATATCCTCCAAGTCTGTGTCATGTCTGGACTAATATAGCCGACTTCGGACCTGATCAGTCCAAGCCAAACATCTGCATAGTCACGCATGAGGTGACACAATATGGTCACTCATAGTGGCATTACCTGGTCACGCATTGCTGCTTTGTGACATCGTTCGGTCACGCATACCTTGTGTGGTACAATATGGTCACACAATTGCCCTACGTGACCTTATATGGTCATGCTCATGTGTGACCCAATAGATGTTTGGTTCTGACTGCATGATTTGTCCATGTATGCGCCTCCAGGCAGAAACTGGCCATGTCCAACATGACTTCATATGTTCACACGTTAGAACAGGTGAACTCTGATGTAGTGTGTCATGTAGAGTATTCAATCAGGTCAAACTTGGCCATCAGGCCTCGGGGCACTGATTACCACAACACTTGGACGCAGGTCCCCGGGGGTATAGCGAGAATTGTCCTATCAGAGTCAAATATGGTCATAACAGTAGACACATCACCCTCCATTATCTATCTATGTATCTATATATCTATATATATATACATATACATATACATACCTGAGAAAAGAGAAGAAAAACGAGATTTGTCATTATAGACAAATTTTGATTCAAGAAAATATAGAAGCAACATTCATCTCTGTAGATAAAGTAGAAACAAACTCAATCTCTAGAGAAAAAGTAGAAACAAACTCAATCTCTATAGAAAAGGTGGAAACAAAATCAATCTCTGTAGAAAACATAGAAGAAACATTCATCACAATTTAGAAAGTATAGAGATAAAATCAATCTTTTAGAAAATGCAGAAATTCAGAGGCACCATCCATCTCTGGAGACAGGTTTAAGATGAAGTGGCTGGGGGATTATTAATATTCAGTGGTGTATGGTGAGAGAGAGAGAGAGGCAGAGATAAATGATGTGATGACGGGACAGGTGAGACACACCTGGTGGGATAAGGAGTAGGGGATTAAGACAGATTAAGGGGGGATTAGTGATCATTTACATCAGCAGGTGAATCTTAGGATTAGCAGCCTCCTGTGGCGGGATTCTCATTTAGGATTAACATGTTGTTAATATGCTGAGTTCTGTCTCACTCTCTATTAATATCCTCGCTGTTCAACATTCTACTAAATGTTCTTAGTTGTCACTTAGAGTAATATATTACCGTATTTACTCGTTACCTGGGGAGCATCATTATTACCTTTCCCGAAGGAGCATCGCTTTGTCCAACGACAGCACACAGATGGCCCAATTCACACCTTGTCTCTAAGAGCATTTTGAAACATGAATTTTGGCAAAATGTTGTAACAAAAAGCATTATAATGGGGCCGAGGGTTTGCGGTTAGATAACACAACATTTCAGTCCATAAACAGGGTAATGTGAAGGTCAACATAGGGCCAAAAATATTAAGAATGAGGTCCTCGAACACAGGGCCAAATATATATATTTCTCAGATTTGAGGTCCTCGTAGGGCCAAAAAAATAATTGTTTCTGAAAAAGGACCCTGACAGGAACAGGGGGGTATATTTGGGTTTTTTTTGTTAAAAGTGTTCAAATATATTAAGAATGGATATATTTACTGGTAAATGCACTGAAACCAAGAAAGTAAAAAAAAATAAAAAATTAGGGTAGCTGGTTTGAACTGTCATAAACAAGCTTCTTTTTTTTTAAGGTCTAGCCAGGGCTTAGAGTCATATACTCTAAGGTCATTGGAAAGAAACGGTCGTGTTTAATTCCAGTGCCCCATAGTCTGGTTCTCCAGGGTGTCTCCGTGCAGTATTGCTCACACACTTTATTGCCATGTTAATAGACACATTCTGAGGATATTCGCTGCCCATGTATTACACAATGAATCTCTAGTTGTTTTTTTTGCATTAGATTGACAAAACACAATATACAAGGTCAAGTCAAGGTCATGTGAAATCATGTTTAGGGTCAGAGTTCAACTCTGCGTGCCAGCAATGGTCAAAAAGAAACAAGAATAGACTGAGCTCCAGGAATAATAAAATCTGATTTGTAATATAAGTTTGACATGCTATTATTCACATACCGGGAATCTTAATGTTTGGTTTGTGTGTTAACAGTTTCCGTAAAAGATAAGGTCAGCAAAAAATATTCTGTGTGTTAACAGTTGGAGCCAAACATATATTTGGTCACACATAAATGTTTTCGGGCACAAAAACCATCGGGTGGCCATATTGTGCCATGCGTGAACAAAGAGTGGCGCGCAATGACTGTGCATGACCAGATGATATAACACAATAGTCGTACGTAACCATATTTGGTCATGTTTATTGCGTGACCAAATTGATGTGCGGCTCTAACTAACTGAGTTTTGATTTCCTTGTTAATGACTGCCCACTGCGTCGGGCCGTGGCGCAGTTGGTTAGAGCGCCAGCTTATTAGCACCAGTTCCTCTGTGGTGATCTAAAGGTTGTGGGTTCGATCCCAAGCCGTGCCGAGATTGAACTCATGATACATTTTCCCATATGAGCTAGGCCCGTGCCTAAAGGGTTAAACCGTTGTCTTTGTAAATCTGTGACCGGGTGGGTTTTCATGTCAAGGACCTGCGACATGACAATTCAGTGAGGCAGCACTATATCTGCTACAAGTAGGTCTCATCATGAAATGACTGAGATAATGTTGAAAGTGATATAAAACCCCAAATAAACAAACAAATAAACAAACTGGGAGAAAGCCTGCTGACAGTCTGTCCAATATGTCTGGGTAAGAGTCTGGGGAAGAGTCTGGCTGGTTTAGACACAGGTAGCCAGAGCGCCATCTGTTGCCAGCATCATCATTACTTCTATATAGGTTAATACTCTATTAGTATATAGAGCAGAGACAAAGAGGGTTTGTGGTCGCTCTGGCAACCTGGGTATTAATGGTAAACCCACATAACATCCTTAGTAAGAGCTGCCTGACCCACTTTGTTGGGATTAACTGGGATTATGGCAGATTATCTTAATCCTGATGAGATACGTATAGGACAATGGGATTATGAGGACACCTGGGTTGTTATGGATCGTCACCTGACTGATTGTTGTCACTTTTAAGTCATAATTCTGTCTGTATCCTCAGATGTTCTGATTTGTTCAGTAATGAGTTGCGATTTGATTTGATTTGATTTGATTTGTTGGCCACACCACTTATGTCTTGTGGGCACTCGACACATATGCAGCACCACAGCTGGAGGGGAGAAGCAAGAAATGTTTATCCCTTTAAGTCTGAAACATGCCAGACAACCACTGTCACAAGTAATAATGTCCCAATAAATTCTTTTTTTTTATATTTACATTAATCCTAAGCACTCCTCATAATTTTAAAGAGCAATTCTTTCAATACTTTGATATTGAAATAAAATACAAATACATCTCTTAACTTAAGAGATCAATAAACTAACATGTCAGACAAAACTATTCTGAGCATAGAAAAAGTCTTGGCAGAGAGAAGTAGGGATCAAGGTATCCGGGTCAATGTATCTGGGTCTCGGAAGCAGACGGCCAATACAGTTGTTGCTTTGATGGTGGCAGGCCATAGCAACATATCACCTGGAATGTCTGCATTGCATGATAACCCCATATATCCCATATTGTGAAGTAACGAGGTGCGGCTTACGTACAGGCCTGGAGTCTGACATAGGGAGCGCTAGTGTCAACACAGAGGGTGGTCGGCTGGTTACGAGGCTTGCCATTATTTAGCCTTCCATTCTCCTGGAAACATGCAACTGCATTTCTCTCGTGTTTGACTCTGATTTTGTTCCCATGTTTTGATATATTTTGTCCGATATACCTGAGAACTAAGGGTGTTTCTTCATTCTCATAGAAGTTGTTTTGAAATTATATCTTTTTATATGAAGCATATTAGCATAATATAGATTCATGAATTGCATTTTGTCAAATTTAAAGGATTTAACTATCAAGTTATTACACATAATACTTATATTAAAATGTATTGGGTGAAAAAGAGTTTTAGCTTTTACAAATATATTTGAGCGGGTAGATATTATTGAAATTTGGATTTAAATCTGCACTTATACAAACTTATTTTAGCAGCAAATCATTTAGCATTTCACCAAAATCAAATAACATTTCAAGAAATGAAATGGCAGACTTCAAGCATGGTAATGTCTCCCAATTCCCAGATTGTCCGGAGAGGAAATAGAGATGTTTTCGAGAACACAGGTGCGGAGGATTTATAAACGGGCGTGGTATAGGATGTTAGGGGCGGGTACTGCAGACATGAAGGGTATTATGGGTAAAATACGGGCCATTAAATATGTGTGCAACCCATGATGTATATGCAACTTGCATTCTCTGAACACAGGGAATTCATTTCTGACAAATGTTTATATTCGTTCCCAGTGTCATTCAAATGAATGGTTTGTCAAATGAGTAATTACTTATAACAGCTGATATTTTGCTTGTTGCACAGTGGTGAGCAACTATGTTAAATGTTTATGGTATTCTTTCACAAATGATATGATATATGCAGAATTATGATATAAAATGGAGGAAAAAAATCCCTGACAATAAAATTTATCAGAGATCATTGCTTGATTTGAAATACTTCACTGGTTGCCTGTTTTGGACCAGTATGGGCAATAAAGGGCAAATGGATTTTTAAAACTACTTATCCTTGTTCGTTCTGAGTAAAAATATTAACAAGCCTTTTTTATCAGCAACAATTTAAGATTTGAATCAGGACAAGTGAAATAAATATCAGGGCAACCAGATTTTAACTGTTACTTGCCCTGCTTAGAAATGTTAAATGTAACATGTCCGATTAGCATAAGATTCTATAATAGGTCTGTGTCTATGATGGGCGGATATTTTATATTCTGTAATAAAGTGATGATATGAGTCATCGTATATAACAGATTTGAGGGATCAGAACAAAGATATTAGGGAGATGAGACAGAAAGCAAACAATAATAAACAATTATATAGGTCCTGCAAGCTGGGAATGATGACTCACTCTCCTAAAACAATGAATGATATTCAATATGCATTAAGAGATAATTACCCAGTTTACTGCTGAAGGACATATTAACGCTATTTATGGGGACTCTCATTAAAGCAGTTCTCATCTTTGAGATCCCTTTATTTTCAAATTGATGATAAAGTGATAAAAGGTTTCATCTGCACAGTCAGTACCTTAAAGATTCATATAATTATTTTTTAACTTCGTAACAAAGACACCAATGATTTTTTGCAATTTTGATAAATGTTTATCATTATTTTAATTTAAAAACCTTTTTAATATAGATTAATAAAATAATATTTAGAACAATACAGTTTTATTAGTTGAATTCGAAATTACATTTGAAATTTAAAAAATATAAAATGATATTAAGTCTGTATACATGCAGTTCGGAAGAAGTTATATTTTCATTGGAGAATACTGATGTGATTGTGTTTCCTTTCAGTCTACGGAGAGCGACCTGTCGTGGGAGTCGGATGATCACAGAGGAGGCAACACCAAACTTTCGTTCACGGAGTTCGTTCAGCAGTACAAGGAGCTGACGGACTGGCTGACCCACATCCAGGTGGTGACCCAGAGACAGAGCAGCAGTCTCTCCGAGAAATACCTCAACCAGGTCAGTAGAACACACATCCTTGTAAACTAGGTCAGCAGAACACACATCCTCTAAAACTAGGTCAGTAGAACACATCCTCTAAAACTAGGTCAGTAGAACACACATCCTCTAAAACAAGGTCAGTAGAACAGAATTCCTCTTAAACCAGGTCAGTAGAACTCATCATATTCTAAACCAGGTCAGTAGAAGGCACATCTTTTTAAACCAGGTCAGTAAGTCATTGCTGAGAAAAAAGTATTTCATAATCAAAAGATTGGGCCAGATTGTTCCCTCCTTATTAGAGTCTAGTGAATTGATGTATGGATTATTTAATTGAAAACTTTACGGCTTTAAATAGGAAGTGAAGTTTACTATTTAAGAGTATGATAAATTGATCCATTTTTGGTTGATTATTTGTTTGAAAACTCTAAGACCTCATAGATATTAGAAATTTCATGGAAATTGTGGATAGTGTATAGAATGATTTAGAAAATGGTGGTAAGCGCAATATTTTCAGACTTTTAGCACTAGGGCAATACATTTGAATGGCCAGTTGAGAATGACCTGCAGTCAAATGACCTTGTAATATGACCAGGGGTCAGAGGACCTTGTAAAATGTCACGATCACAGAGAATGTAAAATGAGACATGTGCCCAGAAGACCACTAAACACGGTATCATTGAAATTAGTCTAATGATAGGCTCCCAGTCAAATGTTTAACAATCCTGACGTGTGACCTATCACAGTGTTTGCATTGTGTCTGAATACTTAGGGAATTTATACATAGGACAAGAGGATGTATTTGAACTGGAAATTGACCTTGGGGTGCTTTTGTGTTCATTTCATCATTTTAATTGGCATTGCAGCGTAATTGATAATGAAAGTTGCCGTGATCAGATGGCCGTAGTTAGTGTCATGACCACCAGGTGTCGTGACCATCAGGTGTCGATATATCCCCTGTCCATTTACAGCCAGTTTATAGCCAAAAGGATCCTTTAAAATGCCTGCATATAACCTGCCCCGGAAAGTCCACCTTTGATGTGATCCCTAAGGATCAGATCAAAGAGAGAAATGTGTTACAGTTCATGCCAACATCTCTTAAATTGTTGCATCTCTGTCATGCGCATAAACACAGGGTATCGCACAGGGTGACATTAATCAGGCTCAGATAATCGTTAGCATAATTAAAGTGGAAAGAGACCCATCTCCTCGTGCTTGATCGCCTGAATTCTACCCCGCCTATTTTGCATATTTCCATTTTTGATATATTACACAAGGTCAGGGTATGCTGGAAATTTGAGGCTTAAATTTATATCTTTTAGCGGAAATTGTAAAGTACATATAAAGAGTGAAATTTTAAAGCATTATGATAGTGGAAAAAAAGATGGGATAGTCTTCATTGATGCCATGATGTTGACAACGCTGTTTTTACTTTCCTCCAGTTGTGACCTTACCTATTCAAGTAGTAGGTCAGGGGGGTCACTCTGTGATATTGATGGGGATTTGACATGAGATGTCTATAGAATATGGACAGTGTCCGTTCAATGTCTAGACTGTTTATCTGCTTGACAATAACGGGTGACCCCTTAAACCATCCCAGCATGCAACATTCAATTACCTGCTTTCTAATATCAAGTCCACATTTTGAAGTGATTTAAATGTGTGCTTTGCTGTTTAGTTATAAAAAAAAATCTCATTATTATTTTAGTTGGAACCCAAACTTAATTAGGCTGACCCAAGTCTGTCTTCCGATGTGATTATTCTGTCGAGCATAATTTAATTAGCAATTATAACAGCCTTAGGACTCTGGAAGTTTCAAAGGTGAAGTTACAAAACATTGCTCAGCGTGCCCTGCTAGAGGGCGTGGCAGGGAGGCGGGCTGTAGACGGGGAGGTGATCGGGAGATGTTCCCGATCACACACCTGAGTGAACACATTGTCTCAGGAGATCAAAGTCACCAAGACAGGTGTGAGACACAGAGAAATGGTGTCACCATGGCAACCCAAGCATGTGACTTGTGGCTATGGTCACATGATTGTCATGTGGGATATTAAGCCATTTTAGCCCCCTGCCTATTTACTATCGGTGGGAGATTAGATTATTTGGTAGAATAAAGTATGAATAATGTGTGTATAATATTACTGCTTTTTGTATATCTTATTTCCCTCTTTCATAGAGATTTGAAAGGATTATTTTACAAGTTGTATCTCTGTATAAAACCTGATTTATTGTGGCATTGTGTGTATGCAATATTTTGCAGGGCTCACAGGTTATTGAGAGATTAATTTCCAAATCCTCCACCGAAAAATGCATGAGCTTCAAAAGCCTTTACAGGTGATGTACTTTAAAGACCCAGAGAGCTTCTATTCTGAGTGATGTTTGAGGTAATGTAGATCGGCAGGTAGCCGTCTCATGCCGACCTCTGCCTCCAGGGGGAGCTGTAACTCATTCCACATACCTGGCTTGCTGTCGGCCATCTTATATCCCATAATGAGGCTCACAGGGGGGACGCTCTGTGGGAATCCCACTCACCACCGTCAATCTTGCTCTGAGTAACCAATTATCTGGGAACACAATATTTCTTGAGAGGATTTGATCATAATAAATTGAAGGCAGTTTACCCCTCATCCAAACCTAGTCAAAGGGTATTGTTGTCCGGGTTCTGGTCATCCATCTGTCCATGCAGTGAAATGATCTCTATTCCATTAGGTTGAGAAACACAACATTTAAACATATAGTGTATGCATGTTTCTTACACCATAAAAGTCTAAAGAAAATAACTTGATCAAATGATATATGTTTTTGGGCTTTTCAATGATATATGTTTTTGGGCTTTTCAATGATAGAGGTTTTAGGGCTTTTCAATGATATATGTTTAGGGCTTTTTCGCAGATTATTTGATATTTTGTGTATTTTTAAACAATTATACATATATGTTTTTAACATTTTATATTTGATAATTTTCCAGACGTACCATGAGGAGATGTTACAGCGCTCACCACGCCGCAAGTTATTCAACGACTACGCCAAGCAGCTGATGCGGCGGTACCCGAGCATGAGAGACGAGATCCAGATTCGAATCCAGCACCTCAACAACAAGTGGGAGGAGCTGGAGCAGACGATCACGCCCAGCCACCGGTACCAGGATGAAGCCACCATGCTCAAAGGTAAACACTGGCTTCCCGTTCTGGGTCCAGGGTTTGAATCCCGGGTGGGTCGAGTACTTTGGTCATGATGCATGGTCAAGATTAGTGGATATCTAATCCTGAGTTGTTTTTTGTTCTATCCATTGCCCCATGACTGGTTATCAATCATAGGCTGTGGTTTGTTTCATCATGTCCATGTGATAATGCAAAAGAAAGACCCTTAGTTACTCTTTGAAAAGAGTAGGGCATTGAGTCCAAGTGACAGGCTTCTGTCTGACCTGATATAATCTAAATAGTACTGAAAAGGTTCTTAAAGGGAAACTTTCACTTCTCTGAAACATTTTTGTAGTATGATGGAGAATTATAACGCACATTGATCTGTGGTTCTATTAGTATGACCGCACAAGGGAAACATGTTTTTTGGGAGAAAAATAGCTCTTTTAAATGCACGTGCCAGAAAAAAAAGAATGACGTCATCGTGCGGCAATTACCTACTTACATAACTAATTAGTAAACAAACAACAATGCTGCCCAAAAAGCGATGTCACAATTTTCCGTCTTAGAAATCATGGACTATAGAATGGTTATCTTCGTTGGAAAGAACATGAAAAATGTGACATTTTGGTGTAAAAATCATGACAATCGGGCCAATATTAGCAAAGTTATGACAAGTTTTGTGAAAATTGAAAATGATTGCAGCTCGAGTTGCACGTGCAATAAATCCCGCACGATGATGTCATAGGCACAAATTGCAAGAAATGATCATAATTTATGGGGGTTGCAAGATTAGTTTTAAATGTTGATTTGTGTTTCCATGGTTACTGATATAATTATTTTGTCAATGAATTTCAATGTATTTACACATATAGGATCATCTAATAATGTAATTTATATATTTTATTTTACTAGAAAGTATCTCTTTAATACAAAACACTCAAAAGGTGGAATCTTAAATTTCAACAATTATACATTTGAAGAAAATATTTGTGGAAAATGAAAAGTTATGCCTGGATATTTTTTATTTTGATTTTTTTTTTGTCTTTGAGTATGGTTACTGAGAAAAACAAACTGTGATAGAAAAAAGTCTGAATTAATTGTTTTAGAATGACAGAATTGTTTCAAGAAATTTAGATGATACGTGTATCATGCAGCTTTGCTTTAAGATTAGAAATCAAATTAAGAATCAAACAAAATTTTAATTTATTTTCATTATCTTTTAACTGTTATGAGTGACTCTGGTAGCATAAATATCACAGTATTGACTGAAAACATGATACTATTGCTGAGTCTTGTTGAAAAATACACATATGGACCATGTTACCCAGGGTTACAGTTAGAGGCAGCTGTTAGGCACGGGATGAAAACTGGAGATAATTCAGGAAAAAAGAGAGTGAAAATTACTTCCTGAAAAAAAATGGTAATTTTCCACTTTTGAAAGGAACATGTTTGGTTGCATGATGGAATATATTTTAATTTAATGAAATAGAAATAATGACCCAAATTGTGTGCAGAAGTGAGAAGCAGGTAGCATGTTTTACATGCAATGTACTGCTCCTTTTCCACTGGGGAAATCAAGGTGAAAAAAATGGCTTCCTCGCGAAACCCCAATAAGGCAGATCAAAGGGATTTTTTTTCATAAAAACAGTAAACAGTTTAGGTTAAGTGAACGAGTGCACTCATCCTATCTTGTTATTCCTACACCCCCAAAAAAGTGATAATAATGCAATTAATAAAAAAACAATCACCCAATCACTGTGGTTGTAATTGCCAGATTTACCTAGAAAAAATGACCTATTTTTTTTTTTTCTCTGGCAGTTTAGTTTTGAATCATGTATGAGGTGACATGCTTAATGTGAATGTTGCATGACACGACGTATATTCCTCCATTAAGTTGTTGTCAGTTTCACATGCTCGCTGCAAGTGACGCAATTTCTACAGGCCACTGCCCCCAACTGTTTCATGCTCATAGTTAATTATTGAAAACTGCTTCTAAATAAACTTTTATCTTTATCAGAATTATCATTTACATTTTTTTCTCGAGAAATAAGTTATGTTCTTGGAATGATTATGCCTTTTTTTAACCCTTTGTTTAAGCTCTAAGGATACATGCCTTTGGGTGTATATGTAGGTTAAGTGAAATATTTATGAACTTAAGATGGTTGGTGCCAGATTGTCCTCCAGTCTCAGCTACATTAGTCCCCCCAAAACAAGAAAGCACTACGACGTGTCGCAAATATGCAAAACACAGAAACTTAATCACTGGTGAATACTTCAATGAGTCTGATAATCTGACTGATGTTTGGGGTTGTTGATTATCAGATTGTCACATGAAAAAAACTCAGCAATTGTATGTATCATTGTTCTTTTCTTCTAAATTCTTGGAGAGGGTGAGGGTGAAGGGGGTTGAGGGTAGGGGGGGTTGTGTTTGTTGGTGCATAGAGAAGTTATCGTTCATTTTGGGGAGGTGACAGATATCACCTGCGGAACAATAGTTGGGTACATATTTGCTTTAAACTTGGCTGGAAGTTACAAACAAATCATTCCTAGTCAAGGGTTATTTTTTTGGGCTGTATCCAGACCCATTTTTTTTATCTACCCTTACCTTTACTTGGGTTGACACTGTGAGAATATCATTTTCCAAATCAGCCAAGTTTGTGTTTTAAACGTATTTTAGATATGGACCTATGATTAAGAAGAAATGAGTTGAAATGATTTTCACGAAAGTTAAAGAATCTATAACCATGATGTCCTTCCCTTGGATCTGTCAATGGCTGTACATGATTGGGTCCGGCAAGTTAGCCCGGGTTATCCCGTTTCTCCACGATTGAGCCGGCGGGTTCCGATGGCAGAATGCGGCGGACGCCGACCTCCGCCCTGTGAATACCCTCGGCGAATTCGGCGGGACAAAATGGAGGATCCGGCGATCTGCCGCTCTCGCCGCCGGCTAGACGGCGGCTGCCAATCGTGTACAGCCAATGTGTGACACTTAAAATGTTTAAGGGAGAAATCTATTTCACATCAGACAGTTTAATCTTAAAACAAAATGATCATTTAATTTTCATAGTATTATAAAGCACAACGAGTAAAGAGCTTGGAGCTTGTAGGTAAGGGAAAGAGGTATTGTCAAGGTCCTTCCAAGGAATTTAATCCAGATGTGCATATAACCATGATATAACCATTCGATTTGATTTGATGATTTGTGAAGTTGGCCACACCACTTTGGTCTGGTGGGCACTCAGAGCCTATGCAGTATGGTTACACATATAACCATTTTTCACTCAGGTTTGTTTTGACATTAGGGCTAAATGTTCAAGGTTTTGACATGATTAAGCTGGAAGTCTATGGAGCATATACTGATTATCGGTCCATGGTGGTCATGTTTTTGGCACGTTTTATCTGCTTACACCGTCAGATAGCGCTTTTGTATAAGAAGTGATTTGTGAGAGCGTAGTAGAGTAAGAAGATTTTCTTGGATTTTGCATTGGAATTTTGCAAACTTCCACGAGCTTGATTTTTTAAAATCAACACTTGTCAACTATGCCTGTAGCCTACAGGTCTTGCCTTCTCTCTAGGCCCCCTATCTCCCTGACTGGTGGCCCCCTATATCATTGACTGATATGTTGATAATCCGACAGTGTTTTGTTTAGAGATAAGTTTGACTTTCGCCTGTCTCATCCCGCAGGATTTACTGCAGGAAAAACATTGCATCTGTTGGTTTTAACCAAGGTATCAAGTAAAATTGTTGTAACAGATTTAATTGAGGATGTTTTATCAAATTGATCTCATAGTGAATCAAGCTTGGTGTTTGTCTTTGTGAGTGGAAACATACGAATTGTCATCCCACCAAAGAGAAAGTCTAGGAAGATTGAGACATTATCAAATAGTCTGGCACATTCAGTGTCTCCTGGTGGGATTGGATGGGATGTAGACCAGGTCGCTGTCTGGCATTATCTAGCTGCAACTGGAGATTTCGAGGACCAGACTTGTCAAACACCGAGGGAGACAGTCTGGTGTATTGACATAGATGCAGGATGGAAACACGGGCAGAGTCTGGCATAAATCATTGCTCATTTGTCTCACTTATCCACCATCTTGGATAAGGATTATAAACGTTATTCTTTGTAATATAGCAAAATAACCCCGGGGAAAAAAAAGAAAAATGTCTCAACCTGTAATAGGCATAGTCAAGGAGATTTCCCATTTTCATGCTTTTCGAGTTTTTTATATTATTATTCCTGTCATATGGCAATCAAGGTGAAGATATCAGCAGTTAATGTGAGAATTGCTTGAATGCCTCTTCCGTAGCATTTTAACTTGAGATTGCAAAATCAATTTTATTGTTTCAGAAACCTTGTATGCCGCACAGGAGCAGTTTGCTTGGAGGCTTGGCATAGATTTTTTGCTCATTTTGTTTTTCAATAAATCTAAAATGGCTGACTGAATATTGGCTTTCCAATTATTGAATACTACATATTTCTGCAGACAAATCCTTCAGCTCTAAAATGTCTTTCATCTCTACATATACATTAGATATTTATGTTCACCAGGTTGAAATATCCTATTTTAATTACTGTTTATGAATCTTATTGAGATGTTAATATGTCACGACGAACAAATAGAAAAAGTAGAAAAAAAAACAATTTGATGAGACACCAGGTTAGATCTGAGGTATAATGACCTTGGGAATAATGCCCTGGGAATACATACCAGACATACCAGACATACCAGGACAATTAGGACCAGGCTCTGGCTCATAATGTCCAAGAGTTACACAAGGAACGGGCAAGGTCAGGTAAAGTAATAAATGCTGGAGCGAGGACGCCGCAGCCCTGGGCCAGTAGGGGGCGTGTGCGTTCCGGCTGGGATATGTGGAACGTGTAATAATCCGGGCGACCTGGAATGAATCAATTCCATGCGGTATGTGTTAATAATGGAGCAGTCGTGTTGCAGCTGGTATAATGTAATGCCAGAGGTTTGCTACCTCAACTCGTCATGTAACTTGGTCCAAAGATCTGATCAGAAAGACCTTGGCTCTCCATCTCTGGCGTCATCAATCTTACTCTAAGCATTAATATATCAAACATGAAAAAGTATCACGAGGGAAAGATATATTAGTAAATATTTACCTTCAGCCTGATAGAACCTAAGGAGATTCCTTATTCCCTTATCTCCCCTTTTTTCCTTATCTCCCCATTTTTCCTTATCTCTCATTTTCCCTTATCTCCCCTTTTTTCCTTTTCTCTCCTTTTCCCCTTATCTCCCCTTTTTCCTTGTCTCCCCTTTTTCCTTATCTCTCCTTTTTCCTTATCTCCCCTTTTTTCCTTATCTCCCCTTATCTCCCCTTTTACCTTATCTCTCCTTTTTTCCTTATCTCCCTTTATCTCCCCTTTTCCCCTTATCTCCCCTTTTTCCTTGTCTCTCCTTTTTACTTGTCTCCCCTTTTTCCTTATCTCTCCTTTTTCCTTATCTCCCCTTTTTCCTTATCTCCCCTTTTTTCATTATCTCCCCTTTTTTCCTTAAATCCCCTTCTCCCTTAATCTCCCCCTTTCCCTTGTCTCCCCTTTTCCTTATCTCCCCTTTTTTCCTTATCTCCCCCTTTTCCTTATCTCCCCTTATCCCTTTATATCCCCTTATCCCTTTATCAAATCCAGATTTTCTATGGCCATTTTAAGGGTATTTATGGGTGTTGGTAGTGAGTGTCCTCTGGTGGCAGATTTTCTGAGGGAACTACTTTCTTTTTACGCCAAAATGGAATGTTTTCAAAAAAGTACGGGAAAAATGCTCAACTGTCAAAAAGAGTTCCTTTTTCATTAAAACTTTTAAGTCATGAAATGAAATTTTATGTTATTCATTTTTGTAATAAAATTATTGATTTATTATTTGAAAATCACAATGGAATTTCTTTGATTATATTGAAAGCTTCATATCTTTTTAACTCATAAAAAGTGGCGTAGTAATATGTCACTGCTCCAAAATTTATTTTGTCATGTCAAAATGTTAAAGGGAAAAAGTTCTGCAGATTGTGGGACCATAATAAAGTGAATTTCCAAACAACTTTGTAAAAGTGATCTTAACAATATTTACTGTGATCCTAGTGAAACAGATTTTCTATTTTTCAAAAACATTAAGAGAAAAATAGAGGTAAAGTTCACACTTGATCATTTCAAAAATATGAGAGTTTTCACCTCCCTTCACATATCTGATTGCCAAACTTCCTTTTTATTTCCAAATTATACAAATCAAAATGAGAAAATCTGTTTCATTAGGATCACAGGGAATTTTCTTCCCAATGAAATGAAATAAACACAGCTAAGAACAAGCCTACTGCTGTTGTGTAATCTGCAGAACTTTTTTGCTTGTCTTCTTCATTTCTCATCAAAACTATCATCAAGGAAAATTAGGACAAAATACTATTTTGAAAGAAATATACTTGTAATCATATCTTACAGTTCAAATATTGTAGTGTTTAAATATTGATTCATGTCACGAATGCTGTTAATTTAATCGGGAATGTAGTTTCACACCATAAATGTACCAATTCCCATCATATACAGTATTTTGGTAATTTACTCCTCTGCCACTAGGGGGCACTCACCACCAACACCCATAAATACCCTTAAGTGCAAAATATATCACCTTTTAATATTTTGTTTGAACATAGCACAGATCAGTATTTAATATGTTTTGCAATCAAAGAATCAAAATGTAATTTGAGCATATTACAACTATGTTGGGGGTTTTGCGAGATTAAGATACAAACAGGTGGATTAATATTAGGATTTTAATAAAACTTGATTTTGTATGTCATCAATACATATAAACATGTAGTATTAATGTTATAATATTTCACAAGGAAGTTATTGGTGTGGTTCATATCCAAGGTAAATGAAGATAGGCGAGTGAAATGTAGGAAATGCCGTACCTCAGATTGGCATAGCTAAGAAAATAGCCTCATCAGTGAGTGATATATGAGGGAAATCTCACACCATAATGCAGATCAGGAAGATAAGACCGTCTTCTTACTCAGGGTCTGAGCGAGATTCGTCTGCGGTTGTGTTATAACAAAGGGGGGGTCGCCTGAGGGGGGAATATAGCTGGGTGGGCAGTGCTTTGTTCACAGTTAAACGTGCATAAAGATCTCTGTCATTAAGAATGTTTAAGTGATTGAGACTGTCAGGATTATGTATATACTTTTAACAAAAGGTCGTGTCTACTGTCATTTTGAAGTATTTAAAGCTGGTGAATGATATCAGAACAGCAGTTTAGATTATTAAATACTATTGAGAAATATGCTGTAAAATTTAGAAATATTTATTGGCAGATATTTGGAAATAAATTTTGCCAGATATTTGTAGAAAATGGAAATATCTCTATTCAAGAGAGAGTACTTTCGTGTTATAACTTTTAGCTTCATACTCTGCAAATCTGAATAAAGTCAAACAAACATTGGTTCAGAATATTATTTTTTTCATGCATAGAAGATAATTTTCATCTGTAATTTATCTTTAATTCATTAATGTTGCACTTTGAGCTTTTTCCCATTTAGCTTTCACAACAAACCTTTAAAGGTGTTCTGAATAATTTATACCACACAATAAACTAATTGGTGGTGGCGGATTCAAGACATTAATTTTTCATATTTATTTGCCATTTGGGGGTTGCAGAAATTGATTGCATTGGCCAAAAAGTCACATATTTGTGAAAAAAAATACAATCAAAAGAATTGATGACAATTTTTATGGATTTTTCTCCAGATTAGGTAAATGCTAACAAGGATCAGTGTTAAAATCCTGATCTTTTTTTTCAGTGCCCAGAGTTTTATTCTCAAATCTCAACTCACGTTTTCCAAACAAGTGCTGACATCTGGTGGGGAAACTGCAAGGGGTTTGCCACTAGGTGGCAGCATTTTGCAGTCTGATATTTTTTTACTGTCCAGGGGCAGATCTCCACAGCATGAGCTCTCTACAACATTAAAATCATTGCATAAGTTAAAAAAAATAAAAATATTAGAGTATTTGATAATGATTATAGATCAAAGATCATACATTAAGAAGAAAAATTCCATTTTTCTATCATTTGCCTGGATCATCAGCATCTGCCAATAATAATGCCAGTTACACCTAACTATTTCTCAGGTTGTATTTTTAAAAAAAGGTTTCTCGGATTAAAGTCTTTCTCAGCTCTTTTGTTTTTTTTGTCTTTCTTCTTATCAAAACGATTAATGTCTTCAAAGGAACACTATTAAAAAAAACTATTCAGTGACTTTTCATGATCTTTGAGCATTATTCCTGAATGCCCTCTGGTGGTTAACAGGCGTGAGATTGACAGCCAGTGATTGGGTACTGGTTGGGTTGCCTGTATAGGGCACTAGATTAAGCGACAGTGGGATGAGATTAATAAGCAGAACTTAGACAAAGCATTACAACTCAGTATTACCACAGATGAAATACAAAACACAGATAAAATAAAAACAGATAGATATACACAAGTGTTTTTATTCCATGGTATTTCACAGGTTGGCGTCTAATGATACCCTTTTGTTTTCCTCTATGTTTATCATAATGTTATATGAGGATAATTTCTCACAGGATATAGGCAAGGTGTTACTGGGGATATTTTGTGTTTCAGACTTGGAGCAGGACCTGAATGGTCTGAGGAAGTGGCTGCACGAGGTAGAGGGACGACTCCTTCCACTCAGCATCAAGCCAAACTGGGCCGTCAACCAACTAGAGGCCAAACTCAAGGAACATCAGGTATGTGCCCCTCTACCTGAAATCATATATATAGAAATAGATACAATGTGTCATTATGTAGCATTCATGTTCTTGCTTGCTCTGGTGGTCATTAGCCTTTGTCAATTTCAATCTCTCTTTTAACTACAGGCCTTGACATAAAGAGAAAAATGTTGGTTGTCCAGTTGGGCGACCAGAGAATAAGAAGTGGTGGCCCGAAGTTTCTAAAGATAATAGGATGTGTGATACAATAAAGAGCATTGTATATAAGGCTGATTGGTAACTTGTGGGGCTTACTTGTCCCAAACTAACTTTATAAGTCCATTGATCGTGATATGAAAAAAATATTTATCAAGGATTAGAATGAAATCAAAATAGTTAGGGTCACTGAAAGACCCAAAATATGGTTACCCAACTGGGCAACAACAACAGAACATTCACTGGCCCAAGCAGAGGATCCGGTGGCCCCGGGCCACCGGGCCAGTGCGTATGTCAAGGCCTGAACTATTAAACAAAAGATTTACACCTTATGTATGATATATGGATAATTGATCCTATTTTCATCAAATCCATTCAATGTCCATAGTTTGAGAATGTGAGTGGATTGAACGATCCTGGAAGCAAATTTTCAATGTGTTTGCAGTCATTTTATTACACCACCAGGTTTTTTTTAATATGAAATTGAATCCATTGTATACATTGCTTTGATACCTCTGTCAATTATAAAACAAAATAGATGTCGCAAAGACCGACCAAAAAGTTCTTCAAATCTTGTGGTGTCGCTACTGATGAGTGGTGCCACCTGGTTATAAAATAACTGCAGATAGAAGTGTCATCTGGTGTTGGGTTTGATACCAAGAGTTGATTTGTGCCACCTGGTGTCAAAATAATTGGGTTTATCCAATAACATACTGCCACCTAGTGGCAAAAAATATTGGGCAACAAAATTGGGCAGATGTTCATAGCAAACTATCTTTATTGGCAACGAGTCAAACTCTCTAATCAATCAGAGATAGCCACTAGAATATTCAATGGAAATTTTGGCAAATACCACATTTGGTGAAACCAATCATGAGGCATTCTAATTTGAACAGACAAACAATGTCAGTGATAATGGGTAGAAGAGGTTTGTAATAGAGTTTTATGTTTGACATGGAGGGCGGGGTAAATGTATTGATAACGCATGTGTTAATGCGGCTATATTGTTATGGTGGTGCTTGGAGGTCAATGCTTCAGAGATGCAACAGAAGCCCTCGAAGCCCCAGGCAAGTGTTGGACAAGTAATATCCACTCTGGAAAGCATGGTTGAACCTTGCACAATCACTCTCAAATATACACAGTGCGTTTATATATTCACAGCCCATTTCCTGCAGGTTTACAAGAAAATTGCATATTAAATCTTTTAGATTTAAACAAAAATTAGAACCTGAAGGAAAGCATGTCATGTGTGATGCAGTTCTTTGATAAATGTAGTTTTGGAATATTGAGATGTAAATTGCAGTGTTAGTCTATGACGTCGCCAGGGTGGTAATGTCATTGATTGATCATCTGATATGTTGTGAACATATTCATTATTCAACCACAAACATAATGAGGGTTCCCATGGCAACCTGCAAAATACAGAGTTTGATCAAATATGAAATATTTAAGAAGTCCTCTTCTATTAGAAAAAGTGTTTTGATCTTGCATATAATTTATTGAGTGATTGCAGACATATGCATATGTGTGTGTGGGTGTTTGGGTGAGTGTGTGTGTGTGTGTGTGTCATTTTGACTAGAAATCTGGCAAATAATAATGTGTTGATTTCATAGAAAAGCTATGTCACATACCATAATGAATGGGAAAAAGGCATTAGGCTAGATAATGGGTCAGTTGATTGAGTAAGGGTTACTTCATCTCGCACACATGTTGACCACTCAAACAGAAACACAGTCACATTAATGGAGAAATCAATATTTATTACCAAATTTACAAGATGCTTCATCTAAATTTGTTATCACTTCAAATGAATCATTTTGGATGTAAAAAAACGGTCTAGATTTTTTTATAGACACCAGAGTTAGGCCATTTTATGCCAGTGTAAGTATGAAGCATATTGTGTGTGATTCTCTTTATGTTTGGTGATTTTGGGGGCTGATTTCTCTGTGTTTGTTCTCTCATGCAATGTATTGAGACAGACTCTGGGCAATGTGTGCATGCACGCTGCCATAAATCAGCCTCATCCCACATGCTTCATCAAAATTTTGTTTTTGTTTTTTTGGAACAGAATTTGTTCTTGTTCATAAATTCAAATCTGTCATGGACACAACAAAGTTGTAATTTCTGTGTGTCTGATTCTGTGGTGTTTTTGTTTTCTATTAACAGAACATCATTTTTGTGGATAAATTTGATTATTGCAAAATAATTAAGGAAATTTGAGTACATTTTATTATATTTCTGACAAGCTAACAAGAAAATTATTCAAACATTTGGGAAAAAATTACTCCCCAAAATCTATTGCTGTTGAGCGCACACAATGAATATTTTTAACTCTGGTTCTGAAATTTATTCATGAAATGTCTGTCAATATTTATATGTTTGTTTCGAAATTGAAATGAATGGTTGTAGAACATTATTTTACCACACACATAAACATGTCAGAAAGAAGCTAGATAGACTGTTGTAGTTTTAATAATCATTATATGATTGAATGAAATAATTATAGATTGATTATATCATTAGAATGGCTATTTTACAGTGTATGTTATCATTACTCAGTTATGTCATGAATATTTGATTGTTGCAATATGATACTGTTGTAACATAAAACATGCATTGCATGCATAGTGTATCCAGTGAATAAGGAGAAAAAAAATAGATTGGGAATAAAAAGAGGTCGTAAAAACAAACAAGGCTTGTCAGGGATGGAGACGTCTTAATTAATTAGGCTCAGCATGCACATGCTTGATGCTGGAGTGCTGAAATATGCATGGCTGACCTCCGACCTCCGACCTCCGACCCATGATGCATGGCGGACCGACAACTGCATAGCCAACCGCCAACACATGCAACAGTATAATGCACAGTCATCTGAGGTGACCGGGCAAAGTGACCGGATGAAATGACCAGCCAAAGTGACCGGTTGAAATGACCAGCCAAAGTGACCGGTTGAAATGACCGGCCAAAGTGACCGGTTGAAATGACCGGCTGTCCCTGGGGGGATACTTTATCCTGCCTCTGATTGAGTTTGCCTGATTTACGACACCTCCGAGTGAAGCTTATAACCACCGAACATAAGACAATTGCATTTCTGTTTCTCTTGAATTAATTGTGAACATTTGCTAACCCTTTCGCCTTTTTGTGAAAATGAAATTATCTTCTAATAAGAAAAAAAATCCACAGTGAATGGGGAATATTATATTGACTTTGGAATCTTCTTGATTTTTTTTAAGGACTAGAGTTTATCTTTTAAACTTATATACATGAAATGAAGTTATGCAGACTGGTGTAAACAGAACAACTCTGTCAAATTTGTCAAAAATCCATACACTAAGCCCGATGCAAAGGAGAGTATGCCTGATGCATTTTGTCATATATTTTTTTTAAATGATAAGTTTAATATACATGAAATGTAGTTATTCATGTTAACAGCTACATTATATGTATCTAAAGCAAGAAATATGACTGCGACACCACCTGGTGTGTAAAATGTTTTCTTGATGTAAATGGAATTCAATCCATGACATGTATGTGCCAATGAATAATTCATGTATAGGCCTGATTTTGGACCAATCAGAATGCTTCAAGGCATGACAACATTGGGCCCGAGACCGCTATCCAGCTTGGATCACTAGCAAAGGATTTTCCCCGGCAAAATATGGGAGTACCCAAATTCTGATACATTATACACTGGGAATATATCACACAAATAATTACATGGAGTTGTACTGAAGTGTTTAGAGAGGAATAACGTGAAAGTAGCTCGTGGTAAGAGCAATATGGCTGCTGATATGGTGAAAGAGTAGTGGTTCTAGGGAGCCGCTAGCCTGCCTGGCTTGCTAGCAGGCACAGCACTCTCTGCACGGAGAGGAACACTCCACAGTGGTAAGCGAAAAACAGCAGCTTCTTTTAACCAAGCCATTGGCCTTGTGGGGACAAACTGATAAGATATGTGGCGATAAAACAGACAGCAGATGGTGACCGCTTTGTGAGGTTTTAAAATAAAATGGGGCCGTGTTTGACTTGTCAGGCAAAAAGGGGTGATAAGCAGGGATTGGTTATAATTGATCAGGGTGAGTGTAGTGACTGGACAAATAGTCAGTCAACACTTCCATCTGAGATAAGAAAATCTATACACTGTGCAAATAACAGGTTAAGATGTGAACAATATGGTTGTATTGCTTCTGTGTTTGGTATGGTGTGATCAGATCGTGATATATACGGTATGTGTGTATGTAAACGGGATCTATGCACGAGGCCATGATGACTCTGCTAGTCACTGACTCCTCTGGTCACTGACTCCTCCGGTCATGATGACTCCGCTAGTGACTATGACTCCTCCGGTCATGATGACTCCGCTAGTGACTATGACTCCTCTGGTCATGATGACTCAGCCAGTCACTGCGACTCCTCCGGTCATGACTACTCCGCTAGTCACTGACTCCTCCGGTCATGACTACTCCGCTAGTCACTGATTCCTCCAGTCATGACTATTCCGCTGGCCGTGAGGCTTGGCAGCTACATCAGGACATATCTCTGTGGCTCGCATAATACCTTCACTAGATGCTCAGGGCTGGAACTTATAATAAAGATATTGAAATCATAACACTATGCTCTCTTTCTCACCAAAAAATGAGCATATTTTGTCTGAATGATACAGAATTCATGAAGGTGACAGGACTGGTTGAATTTAATCAGTGACTTTTCCCCGGGGGTGATTTAGTTTTACCCCGGGGGTAACATGGATCGTGGATCCCTCTGGATGGAGTATAATAGCAGGGATCTGGGGAAATTCCACCACTCAGCGTCCGCTCCGCCCCTGTGGCATGCTTACATGCTAATCAACCTGCATACGGCATGCCTCAGCGCCCCCTGGTTTTGGGCAAAAGTTTGTGATTCAGACCATTCAATTAGGTCATCCCTTAGATGATATAAGGTGGGAGTCCCTTATATGATATAAGGTGGGAGTCCCTTAGACGATATAAGGTGGGAGTCCCTTAGACGATATAAGGTGGGAGTCCCTTAGACGATATAAGGTGGGAGTCCCTTAGACGATATAAGGTGGGAGTCCCTTAGATGATATAAGGTGGGAGTCCCTTAGACGATATAAGGTGGGAGTCCCTTAGACGATATAAGGTGGGAGTCCCTTAGACGATATAAGGTGGGAGTCCCTTAGACGATATAAGGTGGGAGTCCCTTAGACGATATAAGGTGGGAGTCCCTTAGATGAGATAAGGTGGGAGTCCCTTAGATGATGTAAGGTGGGAGTCCCTTAGATAAGGTGGGAGTCCCTTAGACGATATAAGGTGGGAGTCCCTTAGATAAGGTGGGAGTCCCTTATATGATATAAGGTGGGAGTCCCTTAGACGATATAAGGTGGGAGTCCCTTAGATGATGTAAGGTGGGAGTCCCTTAGATAAGGTGGGAGTCCCTTAGACGATATAAGGTGGGAGTCCTTTAGACGATATAAGGTGGGAGTCCCTTAGATGATATAAGGTGGGAGTCCCTTAGATAAGGTGGGAGTCCCTTAGACGATATAAGGTGGGAGTCCCTTAGATGATATAAGGTGGGAGTCCCTTAGACGATATAAGGTGGGAGTCCCTTAGATGAGATAAGGTGGGAGTCCCTTAGACGATATAAGGTGGGAGTCCCTTAGATGATATAAGGTGGGAGTCCCTTAGATGATATAAGGTGGGAGTCCCTTAGACGATATAAGGTGGGAGTCCCTTAGATGAGATAAGGTGGGAGTCCCTTAGACGATATAAGGTGGGAGTCCCTTAGACGATATAAGGTGGGAGTCCCTTAGACGATATAAGGTGGGAGTCCCTTAGACGATATAAGGTGGGAGTCCCTTAGATGATATAAGGTGGGAGTCCCTTAGATGATATAAGGTGGGAGTCCCTTAGACGATATAAGGTGGGAGTCCCTTAGATGAGATAAGGTGGGAGTCCCTTAGACGATATAAGGTGGGAGTCCCTTAGACGATATAAGGTGGGAGTCCCTTAGATGATATAAGGTGGGAGTCCCTTAGATGATATAAGGTGGGAGTCCCTTAGACAATGTAAGGTGGGAGTCCCTTAGATGAGATAAGGTGGGAGTCCCTTAGACGATATAAGGTGGGAGTCCCTTAGATGATATAAGGTGGGAGTCCCTTAGATGATATAAGGTGGGAGTATTAACGTGTGTGGCAGTGTGTTTGACCAGTCACATATTAAACCATAGTGAACACGCCGGTAATATAAAATCAATCTCCCACATGGCAATTTGCATTCATGAAATGGCGGGCCCATGTCAGTGCATAGTGATCATAGTGCTTGTGTCATGGTGCCGGCTCAGACATTTCTTCATGGATGGGGATCACATAACTATGTTTCCTTCCCATTAGATGTGAGACTTACACTTAGAAAGAATGTGAACCTGACTACACATGTGTGGTGCGGATCAAGGTCAGTAGATATAGGTCATATTTTAGGGTCACCAGCTTTGAGATATCTAACATTTATCACCCCAAGATGCTAGCTCTTGAGGTCATACCTCAGACAGGCATCGCTCTTGAGGTCATACCTCAGACAGGCATCACTCTTGAGGTCATACCTCAGACAGGCATCACTCTTGAGGTCATACCGCTGACAGACCTAGCGTATGAGGTCATACCTCTGACAGGCCTGCGTATGAGGTCATGCATCTGACAGACCTAGCGTATGAGGTCATACATCTGACAGGCATCACTCTTGAGGTCATACCTCTGACAGGCCTAGTGTATGCGGTCATACCTCTGACATCGTTCTTTAAGTCATATCTCTGGTAATCTATGCTATATTCTCACCAAAAAAAGTACTTTTGTTGTAAATAAAGCACGCAAAATCTGTAAGTGATACATTATCACTGGACCATTTTATTAGACGTGACTAAATGAGATACTTCAAGGAATAAGAATAGCTTACTGCTGTCTGAGTCTGCAAGCCTACTTTAATGTCAGCTATGCTTCATTAGACAAAATGAGGTCACAGGCAGACGGTCCCAGATGTGCAGCAAATCTGTTCTTCTCCATGATTGGCTGGGGCCTATTGTATCCCTCAATGGAGGCTTGGATTTAAATATTTTATTATTTATTTATACAGTTATTTTTGTTACAACATTATATTAGTTAAATGTGAATTTTCATCTTGATTGTTTTCATAGCTTGACTGCTTTTGGTTTATCAAAACACTCAGTATTGACCTATTTTGAGAAGATTTTTGATTTGGCCGACATTTCTATCAAAATAAATTTTGGAGCTCAAAATTGAGAGAGGAAAGGAAATGAAATTCAGATACAGAAGATCTGAGAGTGAATGCTTAGTTTGGGAGACATCAGTTCGGTGCAGTGTGAAGGGCGAGCCTGAGATGTTATCCAATTGACTGTTTCCCTGCAGAATGACCTCAGCGAGGAGAGGTCAAGTCAAGGTCATGGACCACTCCCTCCCATGGCACTTCCTCCTGCTGAGGTCTTTTAGTACATTCAGAGTAGGACATGATGGCTCCGGTGTCAGCTGCAATGCAAGAGTGACATTGTGCTCCTCTGGACTGCGGTAATAATGACGTAAATAATGATTTAAATAATGACGGTCCATCTGAAGCAAGGCCAGTCATTGGCTCATGTTCTTTGGCTTAATATATTGTACTGACAGAAGAGGCTTTTTCTTTTGAGCAATATTTCTCTTAGCTTATTCTGACTACCCTAAGTGTGTATGTAGCTATACATGTATACATTTGACTGGATGACCTGAACGCTCCCTGTGATAAGTAAAATAGATAAGAATTTACCATTAAGGAACGCACATCTTTTATGTTAGTCAGAGACCACATTAGTGGGACATTATAAATACAGTCTGATTACCCTAATCCAGGATCAGACTGATGGACAAACAGTGGCTATGTGGAAGCTTCAGGTACCCTGTTTAGATGGGGTATGGGTAGCTAGATGTACCCTGTTTAGATGGGGTATGGGTAGCTAGATGTACCCTGTTTAGATGGGGTATGGGTAGCTAGATGTACCCTGTTTAGATGGGGTATGGGTAGCTAGATGTACCCTGTTTAGATGGGGTATGGGTAGCTAAATTTACCCTGTTTAGATGGGGTATGGGTAGCTAGATGTACCCTGTTTAGATGGGGTATGGGTAGCTAAATGTACCCTGTTTAGATGGGGTATGGGTAGCTCCCGACTCCTTCCTAATTAATTGGAAATGGGCAAATATTACATACTCTGATAAAAATCTCACATAAAAGATGATTGAAATGGGATTTGTAAAGCAGTAGGACAGACTGGTGAAATCTTGGCTGAGACATGGTGATTCACATGACTGGGTTAGAGATTAGCCCCGGTAAATATTGCAGCATAGTACAGATTATTATAGATTATTCTGTGGATGTGTGTGGCCGACTGTCAGACGCCAGACATCTGGGTTAATCAGATAGAACGACAATCACCCATCGAACCAATATCATGATGAATATTTTTAACCAAAGGAAATAAAATCTGATGCAGCATTGATGTCACTTTGGCAGGTAAATGCTGCTCTGATGTCACTTTGGCAGGTAAATGCTGTTTTGATGTCACTTTGGCATGTAAATGCTGCTTTGATGTCACTTTGGCAGGTAAATGTTGCTTCGATGTCACTTTGGCATGTAAATGCTGCTTCGATGTCACTTTGCCAGGTAAATGCCACTTTGATGTCACTTTGGGAGGTAAATGCCACTTTGATGTCACTTTGGCAGGTAAATGCTGCTTTGATGTCACTTTGGCAGGTAAATGCTGTTTTGATGTCACTTTGGCAGGTAAATGCCGCTTTGATGTCACTTTGCCAGGTAAATGCCACTTTGATGTCACTTTGGCAGGTAAATGCTGTTTTGATGTCACTTTGCCAGGTAAATGCCGCTTTTGATGTCACTTTGCCAGGTAAATGCTGCTTTGATGTCACTTTGGCAGGTAAATGCCACGTAGATGTCACTTTGCCAGGTAAATGCTGCTTTGATGTCACTTTGGCAGGTATATGCTGCTTTGATGTCACTTTGCCAGGTAAACGCCACGTAGATGTCACTTTGCCAGGTATATGCTGCTTTCATGCCACTTTGCCAGGTAAATGTTTTCCCTCAAACCAGAGAAACCAGACAAGCTTGGAGGGTTGCCTTGGTAACTGAAATAGCCACATTGTCAGTGCGATCGTCAGTTTCCAGCTGAGAGCAGCGATTGGCTAAACATTGGAAATGTCACTTGCGGGGTGAGACAGATTATTCCTACATTGTCGGCAGCTCAGACCGTGTCGTGTTTACAGGTATAATAACCGCTAAGAGCGAATAAACAATTACTAGAACTGACAGGCAACTAACGTGCAATAGAAGGAACCAAAACGAACAATGATTTACCGCAACCATACATCAAAATAAACAGGTTTGACCATTATCTGTTTGTGTTAAATCGATGTGATACAAATCCTGCTCGGTCATTTATCAAACCATCAGGTTTCGAGATAGAAAGTGTATTAATACTGAGCAAACAAATGAAGCATATTAGACAGGTCAGTAGAGGTCAGAAGAGGTCAGTAGAGGTCAGTAAAGGTGGATGCAGGTTATCAGCAGTGCCCTTTGCTCACCAGGTGGCGTACCTACCTGTATACAGGCCAAGGTCTGAGGTCCAGCGGGTATCCCCGGTCAACTCCCAGGTGCCACATCAAGTTTGACAAGCTCCGCGTTATTAGAGACTCTTTTTTCATTGATACTGACAAATTGAACTTGTGGACATCCTGGCGAGAGACTGACAGAATGGACACCGACAGAGAGATGTCGGTCTGACAGGTGGCAATATGTAATAGGACGGGGAATGGCCGACCATTGGAAAGGTGATCCATATTGTTATTATAGTTTCGCTGTTGAATATTTCTTATCATTTCCGATATATTCATATATAATAGGTATATTATTATAAGTTTTGAAGTTGATAACAGCAGGAAGGCAAATGTGATCATTTTGTGTATGAAAATTGTGATATAAGGCAAATACCCTGATTTGATATCATACAAAAAGGGCAAGTTGGACATCACACAAAAAGGGCAAGTTGGACATCACACAAAAGGTCCAATTCAATATAAATGACATTGAATATAAATAACTTTGTTGGGCCGCTTTATACTGTAGAGGACCAAAAAGTGGAATCAGTTAGAAGTTGGTTGTCTGTCTGAGAATATGCAGGTGTTGAGGGCATAATGAGGTGCGATACTGTACCTGCGAATGTATTATATAACATAAGTGCCTTCCCAACCTCTTGAATGAATCATTAAGAGGTACATAACACTTGAGCCACTCTGAGGGGATTAACCCAGCGAGAGTGGTATATCGCCTTACCAGCGTCATTGTTCTCAACTCCTCGACACCCAGGTATCGTCAACCCAGGCTTTGTCACCTCCGATCACTTGCTCGGGTTCATGGGTAAACCAGGGGTGCTTTAGTCACTTTTGATTAAACAGACAGTAAGACTTGGTATTTATATATAAATATACTTAGACAAAGATGGCGCTTTTTTGGTCTGGAGAAAATTGTGGCATTCCACAGTATTATACCACTTCTTAACTGCTTATAAGCTTTGATGGCATTTAACTGCGTCACAGCTGTGTAAAGATTATTTTGAAGGAACGAAAACACGGAATAACCTTTTATGAAATAGCTTTGAGTCGGGTTATCAAGTGTGAGAGCTTAGGTAAATGTAATCTTCTGTCATGATTGCAGTTATGAAAATAAACAGACACCCTTGATTGGCAAGAAATGGAGTTTTAATAGATTTGAGGCCGATGTTGGTACAAGTATTACTTCGGTTAAGTGGCAGGGAGTGATTAGTCCTTTAAATGATTAGGCCAAAAATATAATAAACTTGTTTCTGATGACGTGCCCTGAAAAAATAGGATGGTGGTAGATTTTTATTTTATTTTATTATTTTTTGTTGAAAGTGATCAAATATATTTTACCAAGAATGTCTCAGAAAAACTTTGGGGTAGCTGCTTTGATCTAGGGTTCGGAGGGAAATCAGAAACAAGTTTTTTTTTTCTATTTTAGGCCTTATGTTAGAGTATAGCTGGCCTATAAATGGTAAGATGATGAAGTAATCAGCTTGTCCCTCTAAGGGCATGAGGATCAGAACTGAGGCAACAGAAGCGCTTGATTTAATGTGTTTGTTTACACCTCGTACTCGAGTTACGGGTAGATTGCTTTAATGAATGTAATAGGTTGAGTCTGTAGGAAGGGCTTATATTATGATTACAAGGAGAAATGATCATACCGTGAATTATCAGATCTGAACAACTGGAGGCAATATTGTATGTTAATGGAACCGCGATTTCAAATATTTTGTTCAATTTATAGTCTGATTGCGTGTTTCCATCTTGTTTTTTTTATGATTGTATTTTAGAGAGTTTTTTGTGCACTTCCGATTTTGATTGTGCAGTTCCGATGTGTTGTTTTCAGTGGGGCAGTATGGTGACCCGCAATCAGCCAATGGAAAAAATGTTATGTGACGATAATAAATTTCATAGCCAGAATTTCAGCAAGCGATACGTTTTTCAAGAATAGGACAAAGTTTTCAGATAATAATTTTCAGGAGTGTAAGGTTTACGAGGATTATACAGGAAAAGATGTGTGTAAAACATGACAAGATGTGGGCACACCTGTAGATGTATCCGCAGATAGCATCGGTGGCTATAGATAACTATGTGTGTCACACCTCTACCCATCCCTTGATCATCGGGCCGTGTTTGTGTTCCCAGCATTCCCCTTGCCACTCTCTCTCACATCAAATCATTCACCATCTGGCATAGAACACATACACACCACTTATATCCATTCCTTTTGTATCCTGGTGCAATTTGTATTTTACTCCAACCCTTTGTCATTCCTCTTGTCTCCATGGGCAATTTGTATTTTACACCCTCTGTTTGTCATTCCTCTTGTATCCATGGGCAATTTGTATTTGTATTGTTTTCTCATCGACCTTTTGAGGTCATCAAAGGTCACCAGAGGTCACATGATAAGGTATTGAGTTAAAAACTTTGCTAAAGATCAAAATATATCCTATTATCAGGACAGATTTATCTAAAGATCTATTCTGCTGAGAGAGATCAAGAACTCAACAAAATGGGCTGAGTAGGTGAGATGAGTAGATGAGCTGAGTAGATGAGCTGGGTAGGTGAGACACAGCCTCCGAGATCTCGACCTATATGCTCAGAGAAGGCAGTGTCTCTTCGCTAGTGACAAACACATGTGCTAGTATCAATACTCTCGCTGTGGCTGAGGGTCGGGGATAAGTCGGAGAGAGCTCTGGGTTATAGAGAGGAGGGATTAGCCGGGAAGTTTACTGCTAAAACCTGACATGTAGAACCTGTTATCTGAGATAATCTGAAAAACTAGATTCTTCTCTGTGGTAGGTAGGTCGGAGTTAATCTGTTTACCGCTTTTATATTTTTTATATTGTGGATTGTGAGTGATGCATGTAGAGCAGGGAGAAGTGCCGAGAGGTGGAAGTCGCCCAGTTAACGGAGCGGATAATGAAGCGGTGAGGAATGCTTCTCATGAAGAATTAAGCACCAAAATGAGGTCAAGGCTCTCAGAGGTCAGAGGTCAGGCGCATAATGATGTGACCTAGAAATTGTGGCAAAGTGCCGAGAGGTTGATGAAGTTTGGAGGCTTCCGCTGAGATTTTAAAGATGCTGTCAAGGCCTAGAAATTGCAGGAAAAGTAAATAAAGAAAAAAATGGAGGATTACTTTACATTACCACACAGTGGCCCCCCCCCCCCCCCCCCCCACCAAGTAGACAACGAGAGAAGCTCTGAGGCAAACACAAGTGTATTGGCGGCGGTGACGGCTCAGTGCTCTGCCAGATCTGGTGACACTACCAGGGGGAGCCACCAACAGTTCCGAGCACTGGAATTCCAGATCGCCACGCTGCTTCAGACAGCTCAGCTTTCATGGCTGCATCAAACTTCTCAGCTATTCACTGAGGCCTTCTTGTCTCCATGGCAACTATTTGCCTCGTAGGAAAAAGGATATGGATTGTGAATTCAATTTTTTCTGAGGTCATCTGCATTTCAGCATGTCTGTGACCGTGCATCTAGCCTGCAGTCATGTTGTAACCTTAACCACGCCTGGAGAAATCAAATGCGCATTTGCCTAATCCGTTATCAAGCGATTTCTTCACCAGAGCCACCACATTGTAGCAATATTGTTATTTGTGTTTAGAGTCAATCTGTGTTTGTTAGTCAGACCAGATCCCAGCCAGTCAAGACTACCAGCCCCAAAACATGGCTGAGATGTTGCCCATTTCCTCCATCGTTGCTAATCGGGAGTAATCCTGATGTCTGGCGTGGCGCTCATGTTTACTCTGGCATATCTGGGCGTGGTATTGACAGGGAAAATCGGTTCCTAATTCTCTCTTGGTTGGAAGGAGGACGATATGAAATGATTTGTATGATCGGCAGGTTGGTGAGATAAATGTGGAAAGGGCGAGCTGTGACGATGACCTGTGAAGGTCATTCATAAAGAGGTGAGGAAAGGTCACGAATTAGGTATCAATCTGTAGCAGACGACCTTGCAAGCACAGTGGTCTGATATGGGTTATATTGTAATTGAAGGTCATAGTTTTTTTAACAGTGATACCTGTGATATTCAAGTAAAAATAATTTGACTTTTCACAAAATGAAATGTAGTTTTTATCCCTCATTCTACGAAGCTGCACATGTATTTCAAACTTTTGGAGGATTGCAGCTAGGCACCTCAAAATCCAATGAGAAATGATTTTGGAGATGATGAAGATGAGTTGTCCGGGACGTGACATTAAAGACTACGGTTACTGGCCAGAAAAATTAGACAGTCCTCAAATTCACTGGTCAATTTGTTGTAGACTACTGGCGTATAACATAAAATAGTGAAAGTTAAGAGATTTTTACTTAAATCCAGACCAGTAGATTTTTAAACCACTGGCCCATAATGGTCCATAATGGCCCAGAGGCTTGTAAAACCGCTTCAGGGCAACCTTGGCCAGTGCTGATGGTGGATATTTGTCGCAGGTTGAAACTGGACCTCATATCATATCCATCCGGATCACATATCGGATTCCCTCACAGAGATGATGTGACATCCCGGATACTCTGTGATATCACCTTACAGACTTAATGATATCCTAACTCACTGTATCACATCACATACATATCTAACTTGCCAGAAACACAAGGAACATCTTATTGGAATGTTACCATTTCATGGTGGATTTTTTGGTATTTATAGCGTGGTAGAAAGAAACACAGATAATTTCAATGTTTCACATTGTTTAGCTACAATTTGCTTGAGCAGTAATTTAGGATGTCAGTTATGTAATATAACACGCTGGCATTACTACTGGTAACATGGTGGAATTAGGGCTGTTTTCATGCATGGCAAACCCCTCTCTGAGATCTATGGCTTTAGAGTTACAACAAAATAAATGATTAATATATATGGTTTATCTTATCTCATTGGAATATCATCATTTTATAATGGTTTTCGTGGTATTTATATTATGTTTCTAATTCATAACAAAATTGCTAGTTTTTTATCAACTTTATTGGAGAATGACTATTTTAAGAGAATTGGTAATTTGGAATCAGACAAATTGTTTGTGAGATAGATTGATGTAAGTTTGCATTATACAGGTCTCCTGTCGCATAATTGCCCAATAATTAATAACACCAAACACATGTTACCCGTCAATCTGGTGACATACACAGATGCTTGAGTACTAAAAAAATATAGATGCATTAAAAAAAAACACATTGACACAAATCATCGACTTCTGATAGTGCATGTTGGTTAACATCCACTGTTACACTTCTGGTGTTGCCATGGTAACGTGGAGGCAGTGTGAGCACTGAGTGACAGATGTGCAGGATCAGTCATTGATCACAGAGGGAGTGGGTAGCACAGTCACCAATATTTTTATTGACTCGGTGACATATGGTCTTCATGAATGAAAACATATTCGCGTGCTTATATAACGTTAGATAAAACTTGCATTAAGCGTGACAAATGCATGTGTTATGGGTCAATAAACTTGAACATGCATGAGTGAGGCCCCTGATGACGTGATTAACAAATATTCTGGGAATAACTTGTATTATAAGTCAAATCCAGTATATGTAGTTCATAGGTAGAATTGGGCAGGTCTTTTTGTAAATATATGAGTAGAAAAACCATATCATATGTATTAAGTTTGAATCTTATTGGTTTTCAAAAGTACAGATAAGTACCACTAACTTTTCACACCAGGTGGGGTGATTCACTGCTGCCTTGCAAAAAATGAGAGACAACTTCATTTAAGTTCTGTAAAAATAGATTTCTACCAATTTCTTTTTTTTGGTAAATCGACAGAAATCTGAATAGGTTTTTTCTAGGACCACTTGTCGTTTCAGTAGAAGTTTCAGCGAGAAAGAAATATTACAACACGTGGCAAAATGGTGTGAGTTTAGCAGGCAAGTAAATATGAAATGCTGAAACAGGTGTCAGTGTGAATGAAATTATCGACAGTTCTCAGATTTTATCAAAATTAAAAGATTTTTTTAACCTTGAAAAAATACTAGACAGACTTATTGTAAAATGTGCAATCGAGAAAATGAGAGCGAAAAAAGAGCAAATATTCCAGACTTAATTAATTAACTTAACTTAATTAAACATGAGATCTGTCTGATAGCCAAGATCCCATCATGCACTTGGGGGAGTTGTTAAGATAAGTTCATCAAAATAACAAAGTGATTTGTTCAGCTGGCAGTGTGTAGAATGGCCGTAGTTGTCTGTTATCAGAGGAAATCCTTATCAATGTTATCAGTTATACAGGGCTTCTCAGACAAGCCACAGCAATCGTCAGGGTCTGGAATATCTAGTACACTTTAATCAAGGCAAGGGAAAAACTCCATCCCTTTGTTTTCTGGGTTGGATTATTTCTTAGGTATACTCACCTGTAGAAGATTTACTCAATGTTTGAGTGTCTGGGAGTCTGAATGTCTGGGAGTGGGAGGTTGGGTGTCTGGGAGTCTTTGGAGTCTGGGAGTGGGAGGCTGGGTGTCTGGGAGTCTGGGAGTGGGAGGCTGGGAGTCTGGTTGTTTTTTTAGGCTCAGCTTGCTACGATGTGTTTCATTTATTGTACATTTGCATGATCAGAAAGATTCCCCCCCAAAAAGGCATCTTTGCAGTGTAGGTTAATATTGCTATAACCTGAAATCTGCTCCTAAAGGCAGACAAGATGAAGGTACACCAACTCTATATTTATACTCAACATTTGATGAAACTTGAGTGATTTAATACACTGCTTTATAAGGCAGTGACAGGATAGCTCAGACTCCAGTACTTCTGAGTGAGAATCCTGAGTGATATGTTTGCAGATGATTCTAAGGTTTTTAGAGAAGTTATTGACCAACAGGACTGTGTAGAACTACAGCGGGATTTAAATAGCCTGCAGGATTGGTCACGTATATGGTTACTGAAATTCAATGCACCTAAGTGCAAAGTTATGCATTTTGGTGGAAGAAATGTTAAATTTAAATACCACATGGAGAATGAGAATGGAGAACAGATAGAATTAAGTGAAACACAGCTTGAGAAAGACCTTGGTGTCTATATGGACCCGAGCTTGAAATTCAGTCTGCATTGGGAACAGAAGGTGAATATGGCAAATAAGCTGGTTGGCATGACAAGGAGATCCTATAAGTATCTAGATGGCCCATTGCTGAAAATGCTCTATACTGGTATTGTTCGCCCACATCTGGAATATTGTAACTCTGCTTGTACGCCAGTTCTACTTGGTGACTGTGTTATGATTGAGAATGTTCAGCGCAGGGCAACTAAACTTGTGCCAAGGCTAAAGCACCTGGAGTATACAGAGAGACTTGGAAAACTGGACCTTCCTAGCCTGTACTACAGACGTTTACGTGGTGACATGATTGGAGTGTTCAAACATATACATGGAAAGTATAGTGTTGATGTGGACTACATACAATTTAATGAGAATGTCTCTTTACGACGAGGCCGTTTTATCCTCCATAAGGAAAAGTCAAAAAAAGCATGCAGAACAAACTTTTTCAGTGTAAGGGTGGTAAATCCATGGAACAGTCTGCCTGAGAGCATAAAGGATTCACCTAGTTTGAACGCTTTTAAAAATAGACTGGATAAACATTGGAAAAAGCACAGATATTGCCAGGAACCATTACACTTGAAGTTCTTAGCTGATGCAATGAGAGTATACGATGAGACCGATCTTCCAACCGGCAGCTATCGCTAAGCCGACAAGGGAAGAAGATGATGATGATGATGATGATGATGATGTTTTATAAGGCAATACTACAATAGCTTAGTTTGCAGCAAGAGTTCTGAATTTGGATAAAGATAATATTATGTGTTGATGGCCAACAAGTTGCATAATAAATTTTTTGTAAGATTTTGTAAAGAAATGATATTTTATTGCAATTGTATTATTGTATTCTCATTACATTATTGGGTGTCATTTGTGATACTGCACACATTTAACACCAGGTGGCACCATTGCATAGTTACCATGACACCTGGCATGTCACAGATAAATTGTCCTTGTCAACATATTCAATGACAAAGGCACAAAAGGGAGATATTATATTAAATTAATATAAAAAATATGAATCTAAAGCCGACATCAAAATTCTGTGGATAGACAGTATCTGGTGTCTGATATTTTTAATAAAAGCTAGAGATAAAATCTTGTGTATAATTGTCACTCTCTGGAATTTACTCTTGATGCATATTATGACAATATGATTGACATAGAACGAATTGTGCGTGGAAAGCCTGACGTAGAAATTATAGGGTTTCTAGTGTTAAAAAAGCTGTGTTGAGGGGACTTTTCAGCGGGCCGCTATTCAGGTGCTCAGAGCAGGAGGCACGTGTTTACGTCAGCAACGTCAGGTGGGAACTCGTAACAAGTAAATAAGAGAAACCTTAGAGACTTGCCAGGTTTTTTACAGGTGTAAAAGGTGAAAATTACCGAGGTGGATGTCTTTGTTAGCACTCGGCGGTGCCAGTGGAGGTTTGACATTTGTTGTTGCCGTTCTCACACGGTCGTGAGGGCTGGAAAATTAGCTGCCTTGATACTGGCTGGATGATATACAGAGAACCATAGAACTCTTGTAAACTGAACTGTATTACCCCTACTCTGGTACAAAACGAGCTTCTCCAGCTATGTGTGTGTGTGTGTGTGTGTGTGTGTGTGTGTGTGGGTGTGTGTGTGTAAGATGTTTAATGGTCCAATATAAATATATATATATATCATAGCGTTAAACATCACCTCCTGCACTGGCCCGCCCTGGCTAATATGGACCAGTGGTCTTTAAACTCTACTGGCCCAGATTTATGTGAATATTTTAAAATTTTTATTGTTTTATATTATTAGTTGATTTTATATGTAGCCCATTAGATCTGAGGATATCTGAGCCTTTTCGTGACCAGAAATCTTAGTGTCAAGGCCCGAGTTGTGAGAAAATTCTTATAACTTATATCATTGCTTACGGCAAAAACAGAATGTATTCCCTCGCTTTGCTTGTCTGATTTAATGGCACATTGTGGTGTCTCGTTGCAGTTACACAAATATGATATACAAACTCAAATCAGATGCATGAAAAATTGATATGAAAAGCATGACTTGGGAACTGAAGCTTGTAAATCATTTCTAGCATTAATGATGCGTAAAGAAAAAGGGTCAGCCAACACCTGTCAGAGATCGAGGATGAAAGATATTGAGATGAAAGAAAATCCTTTTTGAGTTTAAATTTAAAAAATTTATTTCTGTTTTGAGGCATGATCTTAAAGTTTCTTATCACCAAGCCTGAAGGTCTCACGTCATCTGAGATAGAATATGAAATATTGCATTTCTTGTCTCCTCACGACCTTGGTCCCGAGGTGAGGATTTTTTTTTCTGCAGCTTTTTCTATGCCTTAGTAATCACTTTGTAGATAGTTACGTAACACATGGCTCTCCATAAAGGCAGGAGATAGAGACTGATTTATTAGACTCGCCAGCTGTCCATATCTGTGAGTGGTTTTTGGAGTAACCCTCTCCTATTTGTCCACGTTAATTTCATACTGAAAACAATACCCTATTTGTTCAAATTATTATTGCAAACTTTAGAGGCCGTCCAGATATCAAATACTATTATCAGAAGAGTCCACTATTTCTAAAGGGGGGACAGTTCTATTCTTCTGTTAAGTGTTTATGGAATTAGCCGGATTCAAGGTCTTTTGAGATGGACATGCCACACAGTTTAAGTAGAGTGCACAAAGCTGTGAGATTCGGAGGCTGGAAGCTTTGTGGTGGCCACTTCTAGGATAAGCTTTCTCTGTTGTACTTTGTTGTGAGTCACTGACCAGTGGTCAAAGAGACTTTGCTGACTGTTTGCGTTTAATTGATATCTGTTTTGATACTGTTCTCTTGGTTGAATTCTAAATGCTTGTTTTAGTTGATAGAAATGTTGCCATCAAAACATACACCAAATTAAACGAGAATGCTACTTTATAAAAGTGTCATTATCGAAACAAATATTCCTTTATTTTCTCAGATGATGGTTTCCTTTGATCTTCTTGGATCAATAAATTATCAATAATTGTTTCCCACTGGAGAATTCAAAACAATTAAAATTAGCACACTTTGTAGTCATTACTCAGAAATCATCCAATTTCCTAATCGACAGATATGGTATCAAAGTTTGGGCACCTGAAATTTGATTCACAACATATTGCACTCTCTTAATAATAAACTAGAACTCTTATTTCATATTATATGAATAAAGGTGAGAAAGAAAAATTCTCCCGGAAGAATAGTCAGGACGATTGGAGAAGATAAAGCAAACAGATGAATGTTGGGAGACATTTTTTTGTTAACAGGTTATAATTTTGCAGAGAAATTTCATTAATTAGAAAGAATTAATTATTTTGAAATAAAGTGTCCTGGAGGTTAAGCCTACAATTTGTAAATCTCTGTAGATTTGGTATTATAAAGTATAATTAGTGACGGAGGAGGCTCAAATGTTACTAGCCAGATGTCAGACTTGGGTTGTCCACCCCGTCGCTAGGTTGTCATGCCAACCAGAACAATGGGGCAGACAAGTTTAGACATCATGGAGACAGGATTCATGCTCAGCATCAATTCGCTTATAGTTAGCTCTTCATTAAGGATGGTTTTTTTTTTGGTTTTTTTTTTATATTTGAAAAAAAAGCGAATCAGACAAGTTGTCGTTCCTGTCTGAAGATAGAGACGCTCTTCCTACTGTTTCCTGTGATGGACAGGTTTATGATTGTCACCAGCTTGGAGTTAAGTTTCAGTCGGATTGTGAAGTGAGTGAATTAAACAGAAGCAAACATGAACAGATAAGTACTCAGGGCCTGTGATGGTAATTTCCATGTAAACCAGGCAGACAGAATACAGAGCAAACACAGGCGCCACCCCAGTCTCTAGTCCCAGCCATTGTCCGAGCCATTGTCCGAGGAGTGACGGACAAACAGAGGGGCAAGATGTCGCAGGCCGGTGGTCAGCCTGCAGTGGGTGGTCAGTGGCAAGAATAATGACCGTTCTGGCCATGTCAATCACTCCTATAAGTAGTGGTCTGGGTTATAAAAGTAGAGAGATCTGGTAGAGTGTCCTGTACAGAGTGATGAAACTCTTCAGGAAATAACCTAAAAATAGGGATTTTTTTTCTCTAATATTTGAAACTTCAAAGTGAAAAGCTACTGAACTCAGTTCAGATCATTTATGAGTGATATTTTAGCAGAAGGTGATGGTAACTTTCAACACAAGCAATATGACATGAGCAATACGAGCAACATGAGCAATACAAGCAACATGAGCAATACGAACAACATGAGCAATGCGAGCAACATGAGCAATACTTGTAAGCAATATGAGCATGAGAATAGCAGTGTGCTTACCAAGCAGTATGCTTTCTTTCATATGGTAAAGATGTGAGAGCAGGAACTGTCCAAACAATGCAAAGATTGATAGGATAAATGCACACACACACTTCATCCAGTATGCACGGGTTACTGACCCATGTTTGTCCAGCATATTAGATGTTACATCCATCTCCGTCACTGAATTAAGATCCACTTCATCCCAGATCAGGCTCCCCGTCCGTGCTTCATGTCCGCTGCACTCTGTTAGGAGAAACTAGCAAATAAAAATGTGACATTTATACATTTTGGTGACTTTCTCTCCCCCAACCCTCCCCCCCCCCCCCCCCAAAAAAAAAAAAAATATGGCAGACAGGATTTAACTTTGATGAAAATTTATTATCAGAATCAGTGTGAATCTCTTAATCACCCAGTTAGCTATTACACATCTCACTGTTTCTATGCCTAAGTTCAATTATCAGAATCAATGCGAATTTCTTAATCATACAGTTAGCTTATACACATTTCACTGTTTCTATGTCTGCTGAGTTCAATCATGGTCATCAATCTGTATTCAAAGCTTGCCTGGGTGATGTTTCAATAGAGGTTTAATGACAAGCAATACATGAATATGATCAAGGTTAGAATGCAGACAATAGATGGACCAATCAAACATTTTGACCACAGTTTGGAACAAGCAACGTGAGGAGGATGTGGCATGTTTGATGTTTGATATGAGATATGTTGCTGACAGCCTCACCGCCCTCATCCCTCCTAGTTGCCGTGGATACAATGGTGTGTACAAGGCGGTGATTAAATCAACCAATCAGGTGGAAGATATGGCAGCGGTGATGGTCACATGAAAGGCTCGAGTGCATGTAGGGTGACTGCCTAAAATGGGGGGTTGGAGTCGTGGGAGAAAGGGGTAACTACATAAAACAGGGGGTGGTAGGGGTGGGTTAACAATACAGGGTAAAGAGCTGAGTTATACAGCACAAGACCAAATAGATTGGGATGTCTGAATCATTGTCATCGGGGGCACAGATGGGTGCTCACTAAAAAGAAAACATCATTAGAAAAGGTCAAAGATCGGCAAACAAGGTCAGGGGTCAATCACGGCCATGTTTGACTCCATATTGCACCAGATTTTAGATTATGGAGAGATGAAAGTCAGTCACAATGACCATTAGGAAAATATAGTTAGTTAAACTATTAATATGACAAATGGTTTATAACAGCTTTGAACTGGCATATGTCTCATTGCCGACCAGGTTTTGTAATGTTAATCGCCTTTGTTGGCCAGCTTTACATTATGCTTTGTGTTTTCCATTCCATTCTGTTTTATAGACACCGAGTGCATTTATGACACATTAAAAATTGCTGAAGAAACAATTGTCTAATAGTTTACCAGATTCTATTGTGCTGTATTTTACATAACCTTTTTGTGTGACACTAATATGGGCCTTATTGAGTGACAGTGTACTCTATATCATGTATAGCTCCACACAGAGTAATTGCTGAATGAATGAATGACATGCACATCTAGCGTACATATAACTAGCTAAATATTAGCAATCCTGGCCAGATATAGGCCTAGGATCTGAATGTAGATTCTTTTCACCCACATTTGTTTTGCCTTCAGGACTGGATGTTTGAGGTTTCAACTGATTAAGCTGTAAGTCTATCAAGCAAATATATTGTTGATTTCCTTATTTTGTAAATCCTGTGCGAACTTGATTTAAAAAAAAAAATCAACACTTGTTTTTATTACTTCCCAAAAGATATATCTCTGAATTTGCTTGCCATAATAATATGTGTAAATTTTTGTACGAGCCCTGCTATTTTCTTCATGATATAAATTTGTATATAAATTCTTGTCCGAGCCTTGCTATTTTCTTTATGAATACAACTCTATGAAAACCAGCTTAATTATCTTTGTGAGACGCAGGACAAAGTGTTTCCAGTGATTCTAGGGTCGTACCTTTTGTTTTCTTTGACGCCTGTTCTCATGACAAGACTTCATTAAGCGTGGATGATCAGACTTGTCTTCATAGTTCATCAGGTTCACCGCCAGCATCGATTGATTGTGGCGGAAATATAAAAAGAGAAAATGGCCACTGGTCAGGCGGAGTTGGAATTTGTTCATTGTTGTGGGCGTAAAAATGGTTGCCAAGAATCCGTGCTCGTCTCCCGATGTCACATTTTATGTCGCATTTAAATCACCCTTATTCTATTTCTCATATTTGGTTGATCTTGTTCATAGAATAGTATGGTGCATTAAGTTGTTGAGTGCAAGATGCGCTCAGTACTGCTGTTATTGTGGTAAATTGATGTCGTCCATTAAAACTACACGTTACTTGATTAAAGGGGGGAAAGTTTGAAATGATTGTGCAATTCTGAGGTTGATAGAATTATTTCATTACTTTTGTCCCACAGATGTGAAAAGGCAAACTCTGCTAATGAAATAGGAATGACACAACTGTGCAGCGATTGTGGACCGGTTGTGTCGCCAGAATAGGCAATCTGGCGTAACTATCGAGGCCTGCGATACAAAACAGAGGCAGAGCGTTGTAAAGTTACGATTGACAAGATATGTGAGGAAATGTTAAACAATATTAACAGATAAAAAAAACACAAGAATATTTTAATTTGTGGCATGTATTTAAACACAGATTGATGAAGTCCAGGGCTGACTGAGGTTTTGTGGACTTTAGAGGTCGGAGGTCAACGATCAAAGTTATCCTAAGATAGAAATTAACAGAAGAGAGGTGACAAAAGTGTGGGCCCCGCGGATGATGAAAACCTGGCTTCTAATTGGATGTTGGGTAGAACAGGTGGACAGAGGGGTGATTTGTTGCGAGTTACCCCTTGAGGGGGTGGCGAGGGGGTAAAATAAGCACCCCCTACTATTGGATTAAAAGGATTAACTCCGATGATTTCCCATTATCATTGTGGTGTGAGTTTCAATTTATGATCGAGACTGATATTTAGGGCTAATAATACGCGTGTGGCTGGAGCCGTCCCGTCGGCGACCGACGCCAGTAACGTCTGCCGTCCTCCATGTCTCCAGACTACCGGAGTGTTCCGTATTACCCCCCCACTAATCAGCCCTGATTTGTCCAGACTCAATCAGTCCCAGCCTGCCCATCTACTTTGTTTGGGTTGGTATGTTTTATTGGGGAGCCCTTGTTATTTATGACAGACAAACGATGCCGTCACAAAGTCTGGCGGCCATGTTGCATTCTGCTGCAGAATATATTCCTCCCATATTTTTCTGAGAAAAATGAATGCAAAAAAATAAAAATCATTTCCTTTTTTTTTTTATCAAATCCAAAAAAATCATTAAATGATAACAATATTTCAAATGATGACTGATGGATTTTTGATCTGCAGCTTGAAAGTTAATTATCTTGATACAATCAGTAGTAGCAAATATTGCCGAACCCTCACACCAGCATAATGGTGATTATAAATATTATCTGGTTTCATTACATATCTTGATATTCCATTTCATCTAATTTTACCCACAGGGCATCTGGCGTTTGGACTGTTTAATTTGGCTGATTATCACACCATGGTGGTTTCACCCTGAACAACAGGTGTGACTGAAGTATTATGGGATACGCTGGGCGTAAACTGCTATCACAGGTCGGCAGAGTGGCGGCTATCAATGCTTTAACTCACCCAGATGTGCGTACACAGAATCTTTATGATTCTAGTGATCTCAGATTGTAACACAATAGGGAACAATAGGTTTCCACCACTCTCTGATCATCACAGGTCCTTAGTAGTGACCGCTCAGGCCTTAACTCTATACCCTCACTGACCACTGAACTGACCACTGATAATATCATTTGATTTACTGAAATGTTGACTTAGATGTGGAATTATAGATGTACCTGTTTGTTTGAAACAGAGAAATCTGACCAACGCACCAGGCGTATTTGTAAACTATGTCACATGGCTTGCCAAGGTCTAATATCATGTATTATATTATAAGGAAATTAGGCAAATTGCTTTGGTCAAACAATGGGCACTTAATGAAGAGTGAGATTGGTTTGTTAATTAGGATATTGGTGTGTTGGCCTAGTGGGAGTCAAGGAAGTGATAATGACACGTGTGACATAGGAACAATGCAGACAGATTCCAACTTCCGAGTCTGGAATATTCCGACTTCCTGAGTCAGGACTCTCAGTCTGGCCTCCATAGATATCTGCACCTTTATCGTACAGATACACATTTCTTTTCTTATTGGGTAGCGTTATATCTCAGGGAAAGCCAACCATTCTGTATTGTACAAATGATGGCCTTAACTTTAAATGATGTGGCAAAATAGTTGAGAAGACTGACTTGGGGTGTATCGGTGGGAGCGTCGAGGGTGGGGTACATAACACGTCGAGGGTGGGGTACATAATAACGTGTTGCCGTCAAGTGTAGGCTGATAGAGATTGTACAACGAGATGGCACAGTTAATTAACGTGATGTAGAAATACTGTAATCCTAGCAATTGTTGCATAATGAGACCTTGGCTGATTTCATCGTGTTTAATAGTCGACTGGCTCGGCCATTGTGATGGGTAGACTGGCTGACGGGGCTCGGGAGGGAACTCGCTGGTTGAGGGCGCCTCAAAGACCAAACAAATGTCTACTCGGCTGGAACAATTTGTACAACACTGTCAGATTCTGGAAAAAAAAGCTTATGGTTATAATTCTGGGTGATTTGTGTACCTATTATTGCAGCTTTGAAAATTAATCTGGACATTTTTTATCAATCTTCAAAGAAAGAAAATGACCTTTTTTTGGTGTACACAGTTGTGGGATAGATGACCTTTTGAAGATAACCAGTCTGATGGGATAGATATTTGAATTTCACAACAGCCTTCAATATAGCATAACTACATTAGTGCTTTTTAACTACAATAAGTAAAATAATTTTTATATTTAATAAATTTGTTGATTGTTTGTAGATTTCATTGGAATAGGAAATTATTTGAGCACTATGAGGGGGAGAGGGGTGCTGCACTGTGGAGCAGGAGTACATAGTAGTCTGATGCTCGTAGCAGTCTGATGCTCGTAGCAGTCTGATGCTCGTAGCAGTCTGATGCTCGTAGTAGTCTGATGCTCGTAGTAGTCTGATGCTTGTTGTAGTCTGATGCTCGTAGCAGTCTGATGCTCGTAGTAGTCTAATGCTCGTAGCAGTCTGATGCTCGTAGCAGTCTGATGCTTGCTGTGAAGGTTGATAACCTGCAGTTTGTACCTTATTGTTATACACTTCAAGGAGCATTGATTTCCATTGATGAGCAATGATGTGTGGGGCACGTGAAGGGCATGCTGGGATGACATAACTGCTCTCCTGCAGCGAATTTTTTGCTGCCCTCTGATTGGTTCATATTTCTTGTATATTTGACCATACAGGTGGAAGACCTTTCAGGCATCTTTGGAGAAAAAAAAACAACCCAGTCATTTGAACTTGATCCTGATGCAAACCATTCATTATCTACAACCTTTGAAACGACATATTTGACGCGTGTTGTGAAAGGTCATTTAAAAAATGCTAATTGCCTCAAATCCTCAAATATAATCTAGTCATAGTAATTACTCATTTAGAGTAAAATTTGTCATTCTAAACTTTAATTATCACTTCAAGATTGGCATATTGCATAGAAAATGCCAGCAATGGCCGCTCAGTCAGATAAGCATAGAAATGGTTTGCAGGATGAACAGTGAGTTTGTATATGAGATTTAGTTGATATGTTTCTCAGGACCTAGAAATGAGGTCATTCGCCGCATCTCCATTGTACTGCCTCTCATTGGTCTGGCAGTGTAAGCCATGTTAATCCGGATACATTGTCATCCCTGATCCTGATCTCAATCCAGAGGATGCATTAAGAAGCAGTGTATTTTGATTGGATTCATCCGGAGTAAATCCTTCAGAAGTGGGGCATCTTTTACCTATAGAACCAGCTGAATGGATTCTCGGAGTGTGGTCTGGAAAATGAGGAGAGTGATGATGGGCCAGGAAGCCTGAGGTCGCATAATGATGACCTATTGTTTGCAGTGCGCCCTGGTGTAAGATAAGTTCACTAATCCTCACCTCCTGATGTTCACTCACACTCTGCAGGTCAATCTACCAGGGACCACCATGAATGCCCACCTGTCGAAATAATGACCTCTCGAAACAATGTCCTGTCAGCCCCAGACAATCACTGATCAGATAAGCAGAAATGTGCGGGGGTTGCTAAGATAGGGGAGTGATAGAATGAAATGGGAGTGATAGGAATGGGGCGCTATCAGTCTGGAAGATGCTGACAGGATTAAGGTTACAGGTGGATGAGCCTGGAATAGCAGACATCAATGGAGAACAATCACATTAATCTTTACTTTATGTTGCTATGGTAACAATATCTATGGTCTCAAAGATATTCTCTCTCATAAATGAACCCTAAACTAAATGAATACAATGATTAATGGCTGATCCCTGGCACCTGATCTGCCGCTCAAGGTCATGTGACCAGTGATAGGTCATTAGGAACATATGACTATCACTTCTCATGTTAGTGATACCTTTGTGGATCTTTGTATTTGGTGCTGATAATATACAAGAAACAAAGGAACTATACCAGAAAATAAGAAAACCAGTTGCCAAATATTCACCAAAAGGTCAAAATTATCAAAAGGTCAAAATCATCAGTTGCCAAATAATCATCAACAGGTCGTCCCAGGATTGTGTTTGACACTTGTGATTGAGGTAATAAATAAGGAGTGAAAGCTTGACTGGATGAGGACAGTATGTGTCCATCAAGGTCAGGGGTCACCCACATTATATTTCCCACAGAAATTGGCAAATTTTGGAGGTCATTTTTTTGTGGTGGGAACATTTACGGAGCAAATCATGTGGAAGCTAAGATGGCGATAATGAGGATGTTGTCGTGTTCAGCTCGGCGGGATGGTTGTGTCTGCTCGGCGGAGAAAATGTGGCAAACCACTTAATATCTCAGGGTTGTATCAGGTCAGCTGCACTAATGATCATAGACATAAAGGTCATCTGTTCAGAAATGAGGGAGAAATCATCGGCTGGACTTGGGCAAGGTCCCATCGTGGTCATTAATAAGGAATGCTGGATCTAAAGGCAGAGGATTTGAAAAGAGATTTTCATGATCATAAAGAGCTTTGTGATCATTGCTGTAATTTATGAGGGTACATTATTCTGTGGATGCCGGATGGAAAGAGCAATCTGAGGTCATATACCGTATTTAGCTGGTATCTAAATATAAGGAGACATGGACAGTACAATGAATGGAGGGACAAGGCTGTGCCGCAGTTGGTTAGATCATAAGCCCATAGTGCCAGTTCCTCTGTGGTGATTCAAAGGTTTGCCGAGATTAAATTCATGGTACAATTTTTCATATAAGCTGGGCCCATGCCTGAAGGGTTAACCCATTGTTCTTGTCACAAATCCTTGACATGACAACTCATCCAGTCACAGATTTACATGGCAGTTCAGTGAGGCAGCACTGTATATGCTACATGTACACCGACTATGAAATAGTTGAAATAATGTTGAAAGTGATGCAAAACCCCAAACAAACAAAGAAATGAAGTGACATAAAAAAAAAACTGACAAATAAATGCAAGGAGATATTCGCAGCAGTGGTGTTGATGTGAGTTTGGTTCCTGAAAATGAACGTTTCAGAGATATTGACTTGTGGTAGATGATGGTTGTTGTGGTTGATGGAGGGGGCCTCGTTGTTGTGATTGATGGAGGGGTCCTTGTGTTGCATGATGGGACAATAGTGACCAGAGGCCATGTGGGTAATTGGCAATGTAGAAGTGTCAGAATTACAAGGCCCCAGCAGAAAGTACACAGAGCAAAGGTCATTAAGTGGCCATGATTGATATCTGTAGGAAGAATGCCGGTCATGAAATATAGAAACATCAGGAGAAAACTAGGGTTTATATCTGTCCTGTATATTACGCCTGAGTTTTCATGAAGAAAATTTATTCCTTAAAATGGCGGAAAATTCTCTTTGAGATAATTGGATTTTTTTGGTTTTGAAAACAGTGCTAAATAAAGGAAATTTGTCAAAATTTTGAGATGTATGAATTTTTGTTTTGAACAAAATGTTAAAATAAAGGAAATTTTTTTTCGTGTGTTTGGATTTTTGTTGTGAAAAAAATGATAAATAAATGAAAATTTGACAAATTTTGAGATATTTGAATTTTTGGTTGACATTGGCCAGGTTTCAGAGGGAACTTAATGGCAGGTGCATGTGATAGAAGATATAGATTTCTGACATGCCTGGTCAATACACAATGATGACATGTCACTCAATGACATGACGCACTTATGAAGGATTGTATGCATGAGTGAGCACGGCCACATGTAAGCGGGTCGCTGGAGGGGTCATCATGCTGGAGGGGTCAACATGCATTAGCATGCACCTGCATCTCTGACCTACATCCTGGCACTTAGGGTTTCCCTGCATATGACATAGGGGAGAGAAAAACTTAGCTAATGCACAGAACGAATGAAAAGTTCAAATGAAGGGTATCGGAAGTTTAGAACCACAGACAAGCTCATTGATCATCGGTTAGAATCTGGTTGAATGTATTGTCATGTTTGATAATAACGGGGTGCATCAAAAGTGTTTTTATGTAGGCCAAAATGGCTGCTGTCACATTATGTAATACAGAATCAAAGGAGAATTTTACAGCAGACCTTTACATTCTAATGGCTAAATCTTTCTCTCTCCTGTCTTTTTTGTGAATATATGTTTGATGTGGGTACGTTTGTGTGTTTCAGAGCCTGCAGAGGGACATAGAGTCGCATTCTAAGATCGTGTCGGCGGTCGTGAAGCTGTGCGAGCACCTACAGACAGACAAGCGCGCATGCACGAGCGAGGGTGAGGCTGACGCACTGCAGCTGGTAGCCATCAACTTGGAGCAGCGTTGGCACGGCATCTGGCTGCAGAGTCTCGAGTGGCAGTGTCGTCTGGAGGATGCCATCAGCAAGGGAAAGGTAACGCTCGCAACTATATATATATATATATATATATGTCATGTTATGATAATGGATATATAGCTGTCCATGATGGATTATATATAGGGCATGACCAGTGTCATGATTGAGGTCATAGATTAGGATATACGCTCAGAACTATATATATATGGCAGCACTATGATAATGTGATCTACTAGGTGGCAACACTATGATAATATGATCTACTAGGTGGCAGCACTATGACAACGTGATCTACTAGGTGGCAGCACTATGACGTGATCTACTAGGTGGCAGCACTATGACAACATGATCTACTAGGTGGCAGCACTATGACAACGTGATCTACTAGGTGGCAGCACTATGACAACGTGATCTACTAGGTGGCAGCACTATGACAATATGATCTACTAGGTGGCAGCACTATGACAATGTGATCTATTAGGTGGCAGCACTATGACAATATGATCTACTAGGTGGCAGCACTATGACAATGTGATCTACTAGGTGTTGCCCTCACACCATGTGCTGAGGTTGTTAAACACCTTTGCATGATTAATCTAATTGCGATCTGTATCCAGACAAATTTTAGCACTCAGTAAATCCACTTTGCACAGATTTAGTTTCGATAACTCTTTTGACCTGATTTCAGACTTCAAAGGAAGATGAAATTTCAGCTTAATTCCGGAGTGATCCATTTGGAGTTCTGTTATATTTCTGTGTCAATATATATATTTACAAATCTCATTAATTCAGTTCAGAGACAAATTTAACAAGGGATAAGTACATAAGACATGGGATTAACTGTGGATTAGGATCAGGCTGGTTGACTTGTGGTGGATTAAGTCAGGCGTGTTGAGTATTTAGTGCATCGTCCGAGTTGTGTTTCTAACATCGCCACGGGCTATGAGGCTAAGTTGATGGGTCAGTGGATACAGTTTGTTACTTTAGCCACAAAATTCCTGTCCTCTAGATACAAGCAGCGCTGACTCCAGTTCTTACAGATCATATTTTGACAGGGTTCACACTTGGTTGGAAGCCGGGGGAAAATACAACTTAAACAGTCTTTGTAATATTTGTCAACTGCTGGATTTTACTGGAAAGTGAAATTTTCAATCTGTTACAAATTTGAAAATTGTGGAATAAAAATACCATAGTCATAATAATAAATGTAAATGTTCTTGGTAAATATTGGTTATGAATTGTTGGTTTATGGTAGCATATAGTAATGATAAATGTCAGTGATAGTTCTGTTTATGATAATGGTTTAGAAGACCCCTGACTGCAGCAAGTGTAACCAAAAAATTCCCCCTTATAAAACTGACAGTCATGACAATTTAATGAAAAGCAAAACATCACACACAAAATTAGATGCCAAATGGCTGAGGAAAATCTACCGTAAGGTCAGGAAAAGGTCAGGAATCAGACATGCTAAAAGAATGGGAACCCTGTATTTATGTGACTGAAAGATTTACAATGTGTGTGTGTGTGTGTGTTTGTGTGTGTGTGACAATAGCCAACTGTGTTACAGTGTATATGTATAACACAACAGTTTCGAGTTTTGGAAAGCATTGCAGATCTCAGGTGTTTTGTCGTTCTGATATCGCAGGCATTATCACACAGACTTGCCTATATTTGCTCAGGTGTAGGCAGAGCGTACATAATAACATAACTGCTTATTGTAGGACAGAACAGGTTGCCTTCATGTGCATGAGTTTACTGGGTACGTTTGTTGTGATAGCATTGAGGCATTGTGGCGCCCCCATGTGGCGTAAACCCTGCTGTCGAGAGTGATACAAAGATGATCTATTCTCACCCTCACCCAACTTACAACCCCTCTCTCTCTCCTCGCTGACTTGTCAGACATGAAGCGATGAGGGCTAAAGTGAACGCATATAAAATAGTATTGATATAGATAAATAGTGTTTATAAAATGTAATATTATAAAATGTGACATGAAATAAAACAGAATAGAATATAAAATGGCATATAAACATGATAAAGTTGCTTGGATATGGTGCCATATATATTTAAAGAAAGGACATAAAGATAAGTAATGATATTGCCCTTCCCATCCCTGGCTTATAATAGGCCCAAGGGCATTTCAAGGTCCACATTCTTGGGCAGAAACAGTGGTATGTGATAAACATAGGTGTTGATATGTGAACTTTTAAGAAATTAATATCTGGTGGAGAAATATTTGTTGTGGGCATTAATATGCAGGAAATATCTGCCACAATAGGGGTGAGATGAGGGTTATGGGGGTAGGGATCGGGGCTATTTACCCCGCGGTGGGGTTTACTAGTGCAAGGACGCCTCCGAGATAAACAGGGGACGACATTATCTCAACAATGGCCACGTGGGGTGCAAAGTAACCGAGAAATTGTAAAAAGCAAATGGAATTTAATTGATTGATTTGTACTTTTCATCTTATTTGTTACAAAGCATGCTTGGTTGTTAAAATAAAAGGCAAAGAATAGTTTGGTTGGTTGAAAAGACAGAGGGCATAGAAATGAGATAACTTGCTGAAAGCGGATAGAATGCACCAAAGGTGAAGCTAGGGTGTCGCCATCTGGCAGGGATGAATGCTAACATGGAGAGACGACCAGCCAGCCTTTGATCTGTATTCTGAGTCAATGTTGGCTTTGATATGAGAACAGAGAGCGTGGAAGTAAACACCATTAAATTTCAATTTTAATCTGCATTTCACCTTCATTTATGACTGATATTTATTTTGTATCTTGCCTCAGATTTGTTTTAAAGAATATTTTAATTAATTCATATTTTTTTTTATTATTATTGGATATTAGTGTTATTTTTATATGTTTATTCTTTGTGCTATCTGTAAGTTATAGATACATATTCAAGTACTCACCTAGAATATTTGAGTATTATGGATCTTTTCATGATGTGAGGATACAAACATCACCTCTATGAGGCAGGACACGGAAGCCTAATGAAGGTTAAAATCTAAGAAGCTGCATTTTATATTAATTGAATGCATATCTGAATAATGCATTGATGTGTGTGATTCGAAGCACGTTTGACCGTTCTCCTGGTGTTGTGTTTTGAGGTGTTGATTGCAAGCATGAGTTGGCACCTGGACGTGTGCCTGTTGACCACAGCTGACCGCCGGTCACTACCAGGTACATGGGAGACAGGTGACATGGCCCGCTGGCGTATGTGGCATTTCTATTACCATTCTGTGATGCCAGCACATTCCATGACTCCGGTCGATGACTCTGTTCCATGACTCTGTTCCATGACTCTGGTCCATGACTCTGTTCCATGACTCCGGTCCATGACTCCGGTCCATGACTCCGGTCCATGACTCTGGTCCATGACTCTGAGCACAAGGCTGGAACCTTTATATTCGTCTGTCATTGGTACATGGGACAATGGTTGGTTGTGGTCAGTGGTTGCCATGGAAATGGGCAGTGTAAAGAGAATACCACCCACACAGCGGTCATCCCATGGGACTGACCAGTGCCCAGCATGGAATGCAAATACTTAACATGCAAAAGATTTGCCTAGTTTTGTTTGACTTTGTTCTCATGTTATTGTATGGATGGCACCAGGAGTGGGAGTTTTGAGGGTTTTTTCAGAGATATTACAAGAAGAAAATGTTAATATGACTTTTGTCTCCTTGAACTAAAATTGATGAGACAATCAAAAGTTAAATGGGACAATCTATGAAAGGGCATAATGATATGGTATTTCATCGTCAGTGCAAAGTAAATAGCTCTCAAAGAACACAACAAATTATATTGGATACTTAGATAGGTCAACTTTGGCATAGATCAGAAAGAGAATTTCTGATTTTAATGAACCATTATCTCATGTCTCCCCCAATCTAGAGACTTTGAGATAAGAATTTGCATAGAGGTTTTGAAGGGATATTTGTGAAAACAGCCTGTTAAACTTGCTCCCAAACAATTGTCCAGTTGGCATCTGTCATTGACCTTTGGCTGACACTATTTTCACATTGCTTTCTAATGGACAGAGGTCAGTAGGAGTGACCAGTGAGTGACCAGTGGGGGACCGGGATCTATCCCAGAGGTGTTTATATTGGTCAGATATGATGGATAGGAATATTCCCAGCCCCACATAGAGACTGACCACAACTCCCTGACCACAACTCCTTGACCACAACTCCCTGACCACAACTCCATAACCACAACTCCCTGACCAGTTATCATCCCAGGTTTGGCACCAGCTGACATCTTTGTCTCATAACTTGTATTTAAATCTGCTGTCAATGTCATTTTTTGGGAAAATGAGGGATCAATGAATTCACTTGGTATTTGTCTCTAATGTTGGATTTATTTTTGTGTTGACTTAATTAGCTCCTTCTCATGGGTTTATCACAAATATTTAGAAATGTTCTGATATCTATTATTGTATTGAAATCGCCAAGAGAAATAACGGTAATCTTATTCTGTCTCCATATTGTGAATGTGACAAGAGAAAGATGAGGAAACAGCCAGGTAAAACAGGAAGTGGTCAGGTAAAACAGGAAGTGGTCAGGTAAAACAGGAAGTGGATAGATGCATCATGGGTAGTAAATGATGGATGGGAGTAGTCTACAGGATAGCATTGGGAATCTAATTACCATAGAGTATCATCGTGTCTTATAGCAGGAGAGTATATTACGGCGTCCTGTTGCCCATCCTGTAGGTGGCAGCACTGTGACAACAATCTAGAACTGATTAGACAGCAGTTAGATCCAAACATGTATCTGATCACACATAAACATGACAATTCATAAGGTTGTGCTGTTATGTGGCATTCATTGAGTACCTATATCTGCTTCAAGTAGGCCTGGTCATGAAATGACTGAAGCAACAAACCAACAAAATAAGGTCATGCAGTGCCAATGTCTGACTATAAGATGTTCTTGATCAATTGATGCCAAACAATTGCCATGCATGGCCTTGTTTGGTCCCATTTATGCGTGACCCAATAGATGTTTGGCTCCAATTGGAGAGTATAGTAGGACGTAGCAGGGCATGGAGACAGTTGATTTATCAGTGTGACACCCTACCTGTGGGCCACAGTGGCCTTGGGCTCATACATTGTGAACAAGGGCTAATGAATATTCCCATGCCACCACATGTTATATATACTTGTTGACAAAGAATCAACATCAAGCCATTGTGTGAACAGTCATTTATTATTGAGATGTTTGTGTGGTGCATTATTGATTTAGGACTGTACTCGCTCTGGGTCAGAATAATAAATTGGTGATTAGCATTCACATGTACTATGATTCTGTATCGAAAAATATACAAACTAGAATCTTAGAGAAAGTACACTTCAACTGTGATCTTGTACACTTGTAGTACACTTCAACTGTGATCTTGTACACTTGCAGTACACTTCAACTGTGATCTTGTACACTTGTAGTACACTTCAACTGTGATCTTGTACACTTGTTGTACACTTCAACTGTGATCTTGTACACTTGTAGTACACTTCAACTGTGATCTTGTACACTTGTAGTACACTTCAACTGTGATCTTGTACACTTGTTGTACACTTCAACTGTGATCTTGTACACTTGTAGTACACTTCAACTGTGATCTTGTACACTTGTAGTACACTTCAACTGTGATCTTGTACACTTGTTGTACACTTCAACTGTGATCTTGTACACTTGTAGTACACTTCAACTGTGATCTTGTACACTTGTAGTACACTTCAACTGTGATCTTGTACACTTGTAGTACACTTCAACTGTGATCTTGTACACGTAAAGTGAATGAGCATTATAAAGGTGGGATTCAGTGTTGATTTGACCTTGTGGTGGAGGAGGTCATGGTGGTCAAGGAGGTCAAGGTGGTTTTGATTCTGCCCCCCCCCCCCCCCCCCCCCCCCGCCAGGTATGGAGATCCTATTACAGGTGTCCAGGTGAGAACGATGGACTGACCTGCCCCTGGTCACATGATTCATGACCGGTGTCGCCACTCGAGTGACCCCATACTTGTATCAATCATGCTTCTCTTACCAACACAACAAACATCACAGCACTGACATGAATTTTACACATCAAAAAATCTCTTCCTTTCTTTTTTTTTTTGCATTTTGAATTTTTTTTCGTTTGCTATGATTTTATTTGATTATAGAGTTTTTAGAGGTGACGGGTAATAAGGTATTAGTTAATCAACAAAGAAATAATAGAATAAAGAGAAAACAGTTTTGGAAGAAGTTTAATTACAGTTGTGCTAAGGGGGACTCTCAAGCGCAGGAAGGTCGGCTCAGAATTATAGGAACGATTATGATAAATGAGATTGACATCAGCAACACAAAGGACATCGGATCCGTGGAGAGTTATGATAAATCTGAATGCATTTCCTCTCATTTCTACCAGCAGTAAGCGAGACATGTGAATATCATTGGGCAGGGGGAATGCCTGCTGGTGGAGGGGTGTTATGGGTAATACTGGTACTGCCTTTATTCATGAGTGTCCAGAGGTGTGATACCATATATAAGCTCCTAGCCTACAATAGACAGTATGCCAATGTTTGTACATATATATCTAAGATACAGGAAGCAAGTTATTCTGGGTCATGTTGACTTAGAATGTTTGAGGTCTATGATCTTGACTTTTAGATTTACTATTTGGGAAGAAGTACACCATTTATCCTTTAAAATCTAGGAGACTAATTATATTTTTCTTTGTAACGTTTTTTTTGTCGGGAAAGGTTTATTGTCAGAGGAATAGGTCAAGTTGAACATCACAGGGAATAGTCAAGTTTTCTATCAGATGAAAGGGGCAAGTTGTCTATCACAGGAAAAGGGGTAAGTTATATATCAAGGGGAAATGAATCAGATTATGTTAATTAACCAGTGAATACATCATAAAGGGGCCATTATCATGACAGAAGTTGATATTTGGCAGTTAGCTTTGTTTGTCACACGGTGTCCATTGTGTGGTCAGTGTGTGATCATCTCAGTGTTACATTACATAGTCCACTCATGGTCACTAAATGGTCAATTCAACACCTCACTTTGGCACATCACTGGTTCTAATATCCAAATAGCCCCATTAAGCCCTCCAGAGAGCGTTTGAGATCAGATGCCCTTGAGGCTGGAAAAATGTCCTTTTAGGCCCCATGCCAAGTCGCAGATCAGTTAACATGCTGCCGTGAGCCATGGGCCAAGAAGCTACAATCCTCATGAAATGTGGGATGCATACAACATGACCTGAGCCCCTGGCTGGATTGATTGATAAACACTCTAAGCAGGACCTCCCTAAAGGGTGCAAAAATCGACAATTAACTTTATAATTTGAAGAAAATGACAAATATTTCAAAAAAATTATTTTATAATTTAAGGAAAATGACTATTTTTGTAGACTGTTGAAAATAAGTGGTTTTGAAGTGAATGTGAAAGATTACGGGAAATGAGATGATTGACAATATATGAAAGCTGTGGTATGGATTTGAGGAATGGAAATAAGCTGTCAGCGAGATTTTCTTTTTCAAGATCTCCCTCAAAAAGCAATAATTCCTACGCCAGTTGTCATACTGGTCACAAAATAACATTTACATCTGAAATCACTTTAGTTAAGAAAAAAATACTTTGACAAATGTTCTGATTTTTTTTCTATCATTTTGGGTTGATTCAGTGAGTGATGCCTACTTCACACCTTTCCTATGTTCTGATTATTATTCACCGCGGTCCACTTCACACAGACAATGGGGTTGCGAATCACCCTCCGAGCGCGCTTGTTACGACCCGATATCTCGGCGCTAATTGATTAGCGTACATTTTTAGCCCCTGACAGAGTGTTGCTTTGGGGAAATATAGCGTCTCATTGTTTAGAATAATGCGAGGGTAATGTGCTGGGTGAGAATAATGGAAGCATAAAGATCACGCCGATGATAAGTTAATGAAAGTCGCAATCAACATATGCTAGATGTGAAATGTAAATATTTTGTCACGGTGATCAGAGAAGAATGGGTCTCGACAGAGAACAAGGCTCGGTCAGGTTTCAATGGTTAGAATCAGTTTTATGACATATCAATACCATTTTTAATTTGACCTTTGATTGTGATGTGGATGGACGTGACCATGAAGGCGAAGGTCAAAGCTTTGGACATACAATCCCAGCATGCATCACTCCCCACAGATATCATGCAGAAACTAGAGAGCTAATTACAGATATGCAAGGTCACGCTGTGGTATCTATATATAACAGTCACACCCAAAATAACGAGGATAATTTACATATTTAATTTGTTAATAATCAGAAAGTCAAATTTGACTTGGTTCCTTAGAGTTTTCTGGTGCTTTGTACACTAAGTGTCTGAACCAGCTTATTTGTACTCATAATACAGACCTCAATGGCACTGGATTACCTTAATGTGTTGATATGCGGGTAAGAATCCATTCATTTATTTTGTACACTTGAAGGTCTGAGGCAGTTATATGATATGAGTAATTAGTGGTCGTGGGATGAAGACCTCACTCAGGTTAACTTAACTAATTACTTTGCTCTGATCATTCTGGGTTTAATTGAACATATTTACATAACATCCAATCAGGCCATTGTCAAGAAAATGCAATTATTATGTTTTTGATTAGTGTATACATTTCAAACAAACTAGAGAAGATAAATTGTTTGTAAAAACCCTGTATATTTTGTGTGGGTTTGTTATATGGGTTTGGCTCAGCAGTGATATTTGTATGCTTATTCCTCTGGATTATCCAGGTTTTGAGCAAAGTTGGACAGATGGAAGACACATTTATCTAACCTGCATGTTGATATGACATTTTACCAAACGACTGGGCTGCACATTCAATTTACAAGTCTGATATACATGTGAAAATGAGAACAGAGAGACTCTCAGTGGTTGAGACTTGAGAAGGGCCTTGTTGCAAAAGCGATGGCGCAATGGTTCATTTTGTGCCACAAGGGGGCACTACTGGTGTTAGACCTATAGTGTATGGTTCTAGGGTCCAGTAATAAGTAGATTTTGGTGCCTGCAGATAGGACTGCTTGTAGGACTGCAGGTAAAACTGCAGGAGCTGCGGTTGGATACCTGCAGGACCTGGTGGGGTACTGCAGTACCTGCAGGGCGTGACGCAAGGTGAGATGCAGTAGTCTTTGGTAAGATACTCAAAGTTGAGAACGAGTAAAACGGGAGTGAAATAAACCTGGTATATCATTTAACTTGCAGCAAAGATAACCTCTTGCATGCTTATAATGTTAAGTGCGATATTTTGTGTATACCAGTAATGCTTTGTCTTTGAGCTGCATTGGCTGACAATGGCTGATAAATTAATGTAATGGTGAGGATTTGACGGAAGTTGTTGCCGTGCCTGAGAGAGCAGAGAGTGGACGGGGTCGGAGGGTTCGCCTGGCGTCGCCTGGCCGTGGGAGGTGACACGCAGGCAACGTGCGGGCTGCGGTAAACAATGACATGGGCTGCTGGGGCACCGATATCACCACCGTCGTCGCCACGGTTATTGCCAATTAAAGTTATAAAAATAAATGAGGCATGCTCAATTAAGGGGACAATGACATGTGTGATGCTGGGCTGCTGATGCTGGGCTGCTGATGCTGGGCCGCTGATGCTGGGTTGCTGTGGCTGGGCTGCTGATGCTGGGCTGCTGATGCTGGGCCGCTGAGGCTGGGCCGCTGAGGTTGGGCCGCTGAGGCTGGGCCGCTGAGGCTGGGCTGCTGATGCTGGTTGTATCAGCCCAAATGTAGCTGTTCCCAGGAAGAAATGCAGACAAGATCACTGGTCACGAGTCACATAGACTCAGATATCAAATATACTGCGTTTTATATTTATTTATTTATTTATTATTTATTCGTACCATATATACATACAATACAATGTACATGTAGATATTTCAATTATTAACTGTGTACACTCATCTTTATCAAGGCCATCAACTGTCAGGAGGCCTTCTCTGACTAATAACAATTCTTTCAGGAAATTTACATTATACTGACCAATATCAGGCACCTGGCTAGCACATATAATATCATTGATACATTTGTTATTTATACCATTATTTAAAAGGTCAACATTATATCTCCATTTGATAAAAAGCATATTCTTTTTCACATAGCTATCATTATTATACATTGACACATTAGACAAAAAATTTACAGTTTCATTTTTCATCTGGCACAATCTATCTAAGAATTTAATAAAACGAATGGCAAACTGCACAGAAATATGGCATTGGTCACCAAGAGGCCCAAGCATATTAGTATGAGCTGTGTATGGCAGCCTCCATACCCTTCTAACTGCCTTGTTCCATTCAGTACATATATCACTTTTGCATACATAGCTAAGCTTCCATAAAGCACACCCATAAAAACTTGTACAGTAACATTGAAACAATTTTGACAGCACTGTTGATTGTACTTTGCTGAAGTATATAACTTGGTGACACTTTCAAATTCCCACCAAGAATTGGATTGGATTGGAAACATAATAAAACATGTTCTTTCATGAGTGAGTATCAATCCCTCCCGTGGGTCATGAAAAAGATTGATAAAGGATGGTAACAGTGGATTTTTAGAAAGAAACTTTTGAAGCTTGCAGGAGTAGAGGGGGATGGAGATCACATGCATGCATACAGGTAATGACAGGTCCCAGTCTCTCATCCTCATATCACAATAAATGGGGCGCAAATTACAGGAATTATGGTAATCCTGGTTTGTTGGCAGATTATGATGTATTGGTTGGCAATTAATCCATTAGAAGCATGCACATGGCCGTATCCCAGGAAGATCTACCGCACTCACAGGTGAGGTTAATGTACTCGCACATGGCTGTATTATTCTGGGATATGTGCTTGTATTGTCTGCTGCTGTTACATTTAACTGAGGCTGCCAGTGTCTATAGGTTTGCCATAATCAGTGGAATATAAAGGGTAGAAACGAGATAAATGGACTAAGTTTTATAGTTGATGACATAAAGATGTGGAACATCAGGAAACATCATACCCATCTGTGGGAGATATTCACCAAGAATAGAAAATAATTCTGCATCTTTTTTTCCTTGTCAGTCATGATAGGGGAAGAAGAATTAATTGTCTTTCTGAAATGAAACATCTCTTAACATTGTGTTCAGATTTCCAGACTTATCTTGTATATGATGAGTTTTCCCATAAGTTTGAAGGACACAATTTTGTCATTCATATATTTTTTTTTTGACAAATAAAGAATTAGGTGACAATATTTTTGATGACAGAGCATTTTGATGACAGAGCATTTTGATGACAGAGCATTTTGGAATAGGGTGATAATGGGGACAATATGCCGAGCGTAACAGACAATAAAGATGACAATGGCGTTCTATTATTACAAAGGGATGGACTAATTAAAGCCGTTAAGAAGAGACTACAACTTCCTGACATAGGACACCTGACTAATCCATCGCGGGAACAAAAAGGGACAATGGGACGAAAGTGATGTTTTGGGGTGTACATTTCAAAAATGGCAATCCCATCAGTTGTGTTTTGGGAACAAATAATTTGACATCAACAGGTCAAGAAATGTTTTGACCTATCCATTGCCTTCCTGGGAGAAAATATAATTTTTCGGGATGATCCCAAGTGCCCCATGAAACAGGATAATATAATGGTTAATAAGTGAATTTCGATCATTTCAGCGGTTCATTAGTGTTGCTTCGTGATTTATGCTGAAAACAACTTCTACTCTTTGTAAATTACACATGTTGAGAAATCGTGGCGAGTTTTGTCCATTGTTTCCTTACAAAGCAATACAGCAGAGAACTGCTGGACCTTTGTCAAGCATTGGACAAAGTGCAGAGACAGAAAATATTGAACTGTATGGTCTGCCGTGAAAACTCATTAAGCCCATTGGTCTATTAGGAACTAACAAGGCAAAGCTAACTTACCATTCAACATAAGTGTTTTTTAAAATGCCTAATTTCATTGATTATCACTCGCTTATCGCAGACACTGGACTTGCAGAAGGGAGAGACAAAAGTCTGGGATGGCCGCAGGGTGACTGCGTTGTTTAGCGCGAGTTGGAGCAGTGGTCAGTCGTTGTGAAGAGGATCTGATAATGAGGACTAATCTATGGCGGCCATTGTGGGGCTCCACACCTGACGATAATAGAATCTAATTGTCGGGCGTCGAGAGCCCCGCAGGTAACGCTGGGGACAGGTGCACAACTGCTCAGAACTCCACTGGGTCTATTATAAACTGTGGATTCTGACATTTGTAGAAATTAGTGCAACTTATTGTTCGATGTTTGATGTCGAATGGAGCAAGACATGAGAGTTTCATGGAGGTTTTTTTTTCGAGTTAATTTTGCGAACAAAAATGAAAAAAAAGTGCCTTTGGTCATCAGAAACAAATCTTCAAACTCTGTGTTGACTCGTGATTTAGCCTCTGTCAACATTCAAAATCATTCAAAAGTTATTTACACCTGAGCTTGCTAAATTGAAGAGAGATTTTATATTTATTTAGCATTGAAATCTCCCTTAATGTAGACATGTTGTTGATGACCCAGTGACCTGTAAGAGACGAGACCAGTGGCTCCCCCTGTCATGTCCAGCAGAGGCTCTTACACTCTGTCTCAGGGTTTTAAGGCTCTGCATGTCAAGTTGTGGCATGTCAATTGTCAAGGTATATGGGGTAATTTCGTAGATTCTGAGGGCAGTCCTTGACACGCACCTCCAGTGCCACACACGACTTAGAGTGTGCCTTTATGGCGCACACTATGTACACATCCAGCACAGTAAGTAATGGCGCTCGGCACAAAGGCTGAGGCAAGTTAGTGCGAGGTCCAGCCTAAGTCAGTGCTCGGTGAGTATTTATATCTGTGTGTAGCTCTTGTGTGTCATGTCTGTGTCCACCCTGCGCAAACATGACATGCTGACACAGTGTCCATACAAGAGAACAAATGAACACAGATACCCCTCATAGGCTAAATAAAGTCACCCCCTCATAGGCTAACTAAAGTCACCCCCCTCATAGGCTAACTGAAGTCACCCCTCATAGGCTAACTAAAGTCACCCCCCCCCCCCCCCCCCCCCCCCCCCACACCCCATAGGCTAACTCGGAGGGAGATATCTCAATACAAAATCACTCACATCCACTGATAAATAGTGAAAATAAATCAATATATGTGAAATTATTGGGTTTTCCTGGTAAATGTTTGGCTGTTGTCATCCTTATGAACTGTTTTATGCTGTGAGGGTCCATACAGGGACTGGAATAGTGTTCAGAGGGATGGGGCTGAAGTTCAGGCAAGGTAAATTTGTAATTATGAGTTTTATTTGGTAACACATTTTCTTAATCCTTTCACACTTTGATAAAATCGCTTATATTTCATGTGATTGGGCAGTAAAAATGGCATTAAATATAGAATAATTTGTATTCTGTGTGACATATATGTGGTAGTTTTATGATCACTCTAAAGCAGATTCATAAATTACCGGTAAAATGAGCAATTTCTGATACTACCATTCATAGAAACTGGCAGTGCTTTTTTTTGTATTTTTTTTTAAAGGGAACTATTTTTTCCCCTCCCTTTTTATGGTTTGCACTAATTAACAAGGGTGAAGATCTGGACAAAGAGACGCGTAGGTGTGATTCTTGGAGAGGTAGCTTAGCTTGGGATGATATGAGAATAGTGTGAAATACGAATATGTTGCTGCCACGTGCTGCCGGTGGGTAACAATAGGTCTGAGGTTGTATGGCTCGTAGACTAACTCACTCGACCAGTCCGTGCCAAGAACCTGCCACAGTTTGGTGGGGGAGGCAACAATGAAATACGAACCCAGGAGATTATGACGATAAAAAACTAAGGGGTTTATTTGTCGATAATTAGTGCATGGCCCCTTCAGGTGTGGAAAATGACCTTTGGGGGACAATAACGAATGCATTGAGATATAAACTAAGTGTAATCGGTGACAGGATCAGGATTCGTAAATGCAGATTTTGTAGTCCGGTGGATGTGAAAAAACAGTAAAAGCTAATTAGGATTGGTGTGATGAGATTAGTTGGCCTGAGAGAGGTGAGAATGAGAAAGAGGCTGCGGAGGGTAAAGGTGAATACAGGTGAAAGAGTTAGATCAGAGTACGTTACCAGACAAAACACAGGCCTGAGACAGCCCCGCATAGACCGACACAGCCCCGACACAGTCCCGACAGCCCTGACACAGTCTGAAACAGTCTCGACACAGCATTGACACAGCCCCGACACAGTCTGAAACAGTCTCGACACAGCATTGACACAGCCCTGTCACAGCCCCGACACAGTCTGAAACAGTCTCGACACAGCCCTGTCACAGCCCCGACACATTCTCGACACAGTCTGAAACAGTCTCGACACAGCCCTGACACAGTCTCGACACAGTCCGAAACAGTCTCGACACAGCCCTGACACAGCCTCGACACAGCCCCGACACAACCCCGACACAGCCCTGACACAGCTCTGACACAGCCCTGACACAGCAATGACACACAGCCCCGACACAGCAATGACACACAGCCCCGACACAGCCTGAAACAGTCTCTACACACTCTAAACAGGCCCAACACCTCAGAAGCAGAAACGCAGGCCGACACCTCAGAAGTAGGAACGACGCAGGCCGACACCTCAGCAGCAAGGAGCACTAACTGTTGTCATGACTCGGCCTCACGCAACACATCACTTAGGCCACGTTAGATCTGCTGCACCCAGTGAACCCCTCGATGGCTCAGCCTCATTCTGGGATCTGCCGATTGCTCTCAAGCAGGTGGTGATACCTGTAGTAGGAAGTGTTACGGTGGCAGGGTTGCTGAGTGTGGAGGGTTAATATCTAGACACAGGAGTAGCAGAGGTCATGATTGACTTGCGTCATGATTGACTTGCGTCATGATTGACTTGCCTCACGATTGACTTGCCTCACGATTGACTTGCCTCATGATTGACTTGCCTCATCATTTACTTGCCTCACGATTGACTTGCCTCAAGAATACAGATATCACAGCCAGGGAGGTTGTTTACAGATTATAACAATGACATCTGGCTAGATATTAATGGATCCATACAAACATAGAATACTAACATGACGGACGCGATACAATCTGAGCAACACACCTTATATATGATAAACATACGGAAAATATAGAGGGCATCTCTTAAAAGGAGATTATGATGTTATGTCTCCATCTGGGTAACATTCAGCTGCTGATGCTGAGGAATTCTATGCATTAAGATCAGGATGAGATGCTGAATATGGTAGATGCAGGTGAGTAGAGAGAGAGAGAGAGAGAGGATTAGATGTGTGATGAGACTGGAGACTATATACAGAGCTCAGTCAGCCGTGTGATGTGACGGACAGACACAATACACACAGCATCCAGCCTATATACCGTGTGATCACAGAGAGAGAGAGAGAGGATTAGATGTGTGATGAGACTGGAGACTATATACAGAGCTCAGTCAGCCGTGTGATGTGACGGACAGACACAATACACACAGCATCCAGCCTATATACCGTGTGATCACAGAGAGAGAGAGAGAGGATTAGATGTGCGATGTGACTGGAGACTATATACAGAGCTCAGTCAGCCGTGTGATGTGACGGACAGACACAATACACACAGCATCCAGCCTATATACCGTGTGATCACAGAGAGAGAGAGAGGATTAGATGTGTGATGAGACTGGAGACTATATACAGAGCTCAGTCAGCCGTGTGATGTGACGGACAGACACAATACACACAGCATCCAGCCTATATACCGTGTGATCACAGAGAGAGAGAGAGAGAGGATTAGATGTGTGATGTGACTGGAGACTATATACAGAGCTCAGTCAGCCGTGTGATGTGACGGACAGACACAATACACACAGCATCCAGCCTATATACCGTGTGATCACAGAGAGAGAGAGAGAGAGGATTAGATGTGTGATGTGACTGGAGACTATATACAGAGCTCAGTCAGCCGTGTGATGTGACGGACAGACACAATACACACAGCATCCAGCCTATATACCGTGTGATCACAGAGAGAGAGAGAGAGAGGATTAGATGTGTGATGTGACTGGAGACTATATACAGAGCTCAGTCAGCCGTGTGATGTGACGGACAGACACAATACACACAGCATCCAGCCTATATACCGTGTGATCACAGAGAGAGAGAGAGAGGATTAGATGTGCGATGAGACTGGAGACTATATACAGAGCTCAGTCAGCCGTGTGATGTGACGGACAGACACAATACACACAGCATCCAGCCTATATACCGTGTGATCACAGAGAGAGAGAGAGAGGATTAGATGTGTGATGAGACTGGAGACTATATACAGAGCTCAGTCAGCCGTGTGATGTGACGGACAGACACAATACACACAGCATCCAGCCTATATACCGTGTGATCACAGAGAGAGAGAGAGAGAGGATTAGATGTGCGATGTGACTGGAGACTATATACAGAGCTCAGTCAGCCGTGTGATGTGACGGACAGACACAATACACACAGCATCCAGCCTATATACCGTGTGATCACAGAGAGAGAGAGAGAGGATTAGATGTGCGATGTGACTGGAGACTATATACAGAGCTCAGTCAGCCGTGTGATGTGACGGACAGACACAATACACACAGCATCCAGCCTATATACCGTGTGATCACAGAGAGAGAGAGAGAGGATTAGATGTGTGATGAGACTGGAGACTATATACAGAGCTCAGTCAGCCGTGTGATGTGACGGACAGACACAATACACACAGCATCCAGCCTATATACCGTGTGATCACAGAGAGAGAGAGAGAGAGGATTAGATGTGCGATGTGACTGGAGACTATATACAGAGCTCAGTCAGCCGTGTGATGTGACGGACAGACACAATACACACAGCATCCAGCCTATATACCGTGTGATCACAGAGAGAGAGAGAGAGAGGATTAGATGTGTGATGTGACTGGAGACTATATACAGAGCTCAGTCAGCCGTGTGATGTGACGGACAGACACAATACACACAGCATCCAGCCTATATACCGTGTGATCACAGAGAGAGAGAGAGAGAGGATTAGATGTGCGATGTGACTGGAGACTATATACAGAGCTCAGTCAGCCGTGTGATGTGACGGACAGACACAATACACACAGCATCCAGCCTATATACCGTGTGATCACAGTACAACAATAGAATCGTCAGCCAGTCGTTGACACCATTATTACTGTTATATAAACAGAATGCATTTAACCTGGCCAGGCCACATTGATTATACAAACAGCAGCTGATCTGTATGTGGCCATCTATATAGTATCTATATAGTATATATTTGCATGTACATATATATATATATATATATATATACATAAAGTTCATACATACTCCAGGGAATTTATTAATTGAGGAATATGGCAAAAAAGGACATTTTCTGAAGTTAAAGAGAGAAGGCAAAGCAGGTATGTGCGATATTTGAGGGGATATTAAGGTTGGTTTTCTATTCTATGAGTGTTGTGTGAATGCTGATGTCATCGCCACATCAACCTCAGGGATTGTTGGTCCCTAGTTCAGGGATTGTTGGTCCCTAACTTGGGGGTTGTTGGTCCCCACTCAATTACCAAACTTTCATTTCTGAGCCAGAGTGTCGAGTCATACCGAGCCAGAGTGTGGGGTCAGAGTGCGGGGTCATACCAAGCCAGAGTGCAGAGTCATACCGAGCCAGAGTGCGGGGTCATACCGAGCCAGAGTGCAGTGTCATACTGAGCCAGAGTGCAGGGTCAAACCGAGCCAGAGTGCAGTGTCATACCGAGCCAGAGTGCAGGGTCATACCGAGCCAGAGTGCAGAGTCATACCGAGCCAGAGTGTGGGGTCTTACCGAGCCAGAGTGCGGGGTCATACCGAGCCAGAGTGCGGGGTCATACCGAGCCAGAGTGCAGGGTCATACCGAGCCAGAGTCATACCGAGCCAGAGTCATACCGAGCCAGAGTCATACCGAGCCAGAGTGAGGGGTTATACCGGGCCAGAGTGAGGGGTCATACCAAGCCAGAGTGCAGTGTCATACCGAGCCAGGGTCATACCGAGCCAGAGTGCAGAGTCATACCGAGCCAGAGTCATACCGAGCCAGAGTGAGGGGTCATACCGAGCCAGAGTTTGGGGTTATAGTGCACTGCAGCATAGGATCTGTCAACAGTTATTTGCCTCTTACGTGTGACATGTTATCAACAAGTTCATGATTATTGACATTGATGCTATTTTTATGGATATCACCTGCAATAATGAACCCCCATGCATAATGTGGTTCCCATGGCGATGCCTGGGTGGGCACAATGGTAGGTGTTGATGGCTTGATGTGGTGCCAGGTCCGACACTCGGCACAATGCTGCACACAGGGAACTGCTATACATTATTGAAAGTTTACACTCGCTTATGTCAAGTACACATCACGCCCATACAGTCCCATGACCACATCTAAACTGGCATCACTCTGTGATATTCAGAATCTCTAAACAATGATAAATACGAACCTGAAAAAAATCACTTTTATTTTTCACCCAGTTTCTTGAGTTCATGTCTGAATCCGAAATGAGAAAGTGGAAGCAAAGGCAACTCGACTTGTCAAGGGGGAGACAGGACGGAGGTTAATAGATGCTGACAGGGAAGTTGGTCTATATGAGGTGAATAGACAGCAAGAAGAGCGCAATGAGATGCATTTATTCTGTTGCTGAGTGGCACTTCTGGGTGCAGTGACATAACTGGTCCTGGGCTGAAAGTTTGTTCTTGTGATATCAATCGATACGTTCTGGACTGGTTGACCTCCGCATGCTCATGACTGAAAAAAAACTGCCTCAGGTAATTTTCTGATTTTATTTTATTTTTGTTCATGATTTCGATCTTATCTTCATGATATAGTGTTAAAATATTGAATGGTTTCAGGTACGAGTTGGCAGAGACACTGAAATAAACTAATCTCGCTTTGGAAAGTGGCAAGGTCTTTTATTATTAGCCCAGTAGGAACCACACTAAGTGATATTGAAGCAATTTAATGTGTTAAGGCAGAGTGTGAATTGTGACAGGCAGGCAACGTAGGCTTGGCAGCTACGCAGGCTTGGCAGCTACGCAGGCTTGGCAGCTATGTAGGCTCTCTGTGGAGGGCAGTGTCAAAACTTGTTCAGAAAGGTCCTCTATGAAGGTTCTTCAGCAACACAGGCTACATATTCAGAAAGGTCTGCCACGCAGGCTTGGATCTTCATCGGGAAGGGTCTTCATCATGACTGCTTGTTTATTAAACTTCTCAGTGCAGGCTAAAACACCAGGATGCAACTTGCCAGTGACTTGAGCTGCCATAACATGGCCGATATTTGATAACACTTCAAAAAGGTACCCAATGACCTCACTGTAAGATGATGTATTTATCGTATTCATTTCTATCAATACGAGACAATTTGTCAAATGTCTATCGATTAATGATGCAGTGCAACATGTTTTGTCCTGTTTAAAGCCATTTTCTGCACAAAAGATGTTCCATTTAAATCTGGAAACTTCAATGAATATGTCAAATTAGTTGATCATAATTGGCTAGGTTTGAACCGGATGAATTATTGATGACTTGGGATCTGATTGGAAGGAATCTTTGATGTTGTGACGTTATTATAGGCCGACCACTGTTTGCCTGATTTATAGCAAACAGAACGAGCAAGTATCAAAGGTCTGCACATCTTGTGCTCGCAAAAACATTATGGTCCTAACCCCTAATTATTTTTCAAATGAAAACAGAGTGCCAGTCAACAGATGACTGGTCAGTGGTCGTCTGCTGGTACCCTCCCTCACAGTTGACTGGTCCCTCCCTGTTCACCTGTTTGGATCAGTAAACACAAGTATTCTAAAAGGAGGTGCAATATTTCATTGTGGCTGTTTTGCATTGGCATATATGGACTGGTACCCTGTCATAGATGCTGAAAGCCTTGTTGCTATGGGAGTGAAGTGGTTGCTAGGGACTCTGGTTGCACAGTTGGTTGGGACCGTATTTGTCTGGTGCCCTGATGTTGAGGCTGAGAGTTTTAGCAGTGGGGAGGGATATGGGAGCAGACAACATCTGCTCTGTAATGAGACTTGGCAGCCTTTAAACAAATCTCCTCTTCTGGAGACCTGCCAGGCTAAAATGGGGGCTCAAAATGTGAAAATTTCATAGAATTTGCTAATGACCTATGACCGCCAGTTCCTTTGATGTCAAAGTGCCAGACTGGATGGTGCGGCTTGTAGAGTCTGCGTCTGAAACAATCAGCCATCCATCTTACCAGCATGATCTTGTGTCAAACATAATTTGATACGAAACTTGTCAAATTGATGGCCCATATTTCCAGATTCCCAGAACATCATTTGTGGTTATGAAAATAATGAGACACCTGAACAGCATTTATTAGGGCTAAAATTTCCTGGTGACACTCTTTTTCTTGGATTTTCATGAATGCTCCACTGAGATGTTTTACCTGGATGTCCGAGAACTGGGGAAGCATATATAAAGTCAACCTGTGGCTTCATGATACACGGTCATTAGGGGCCGTGTTGACACAGTCCTACATGAGAAGTGTGCAAAGATCCTGAGACTTTAACATAACATGCTGCACAGTTGTGTTTCAACAACACACACATGATGACATACATGTTGATATTGTCAAGGAGTTTAACTCAGTGCAGGCAAACAAACCCAAGCCGGGTGTTGTATTACATACAGGAAGTATTCTGCCAGCGTTCAGTGATCGTCTAACCCAGGGTATGTGGTGACACCTGCCAGCAGACCAGGCAATACGATTCTTATGTTTCACTCTGTTGCCATGTGCCACTCTTGTGTTGGGACAACAGGTTTGTCAAAGGCTTTTCTCAGATCAGCATAGGGAGCGTGCTGTCAGGTGGAGGGTGTTAAGAGGCAGATGAGGGAGGTTATGTTTATCTTGAGGATGTGGCTGAATGGCGCCAGTGAGTTAGATTCCTGGTGGAGTAGCTTCTATTGTGATGCCACGCTGAATAGGATCGCTAGGTGAAGTGCTCCCATTGTGCTCCCATAGCAACCATGCTTGACACCCCATTGTGACACCCTTCCACCGCTAGTGCCCCCTACATGCAGACACGAGCACTCTGAGATAGACACATATGCACTAATTGATATTTTCAAATGATAATCTTGAAAGCTTATGTTACTTTCCTCACAATACATTAATTGTAAATAATCCCATTTATGTACAAGATTATCTACCTAACATAGATTACCAATATAACTAGAATTCACAGTGATAATATCACTTAGATCACAGATATTCCTGTATATTGATCAAATTTAAACATGTTACTTTAGTATTGGAGATCAGGGTCTATCTGTGCATGTAAATGTTAATTGTCCTTGGTGTTTGGGTGTTCGTGCATTTGATATTTGCCCTGATCCTATTCGTTGCTTCGTAAATATTGAAAGTCGAGTCCTAGATGTTTGTTGTAAACCATCAGTTGGCACATAGCAGGATTTACAGTATGAAAGTTTGGACGTGTTTATTGACGCACGGTGTGCCCATGCTTCGTGAAGCTTGAACATCTAGCATCACCTTATTGTTCACTGAGTGTCACCCCTCAGACCTAAAACAGTTAGCTGCCAAAAAAGCATTCCATATGAGGTATATTTACACAAAATACCTCTTTCATAAAGTGCATGCCCATATCTCATCACCATTTTAGGTTCGTTATCTTGAGGTATTGCGTAGATATGGAGTTATAAGACTTAGGTTTGTGTGATATGAAGATTGAACCGTCAAAGGCTTTACCCAGGTCTGGTTGAAGGAGTCCGGGGCGCGGTATATCGGTGACGAAGAGGTCTTTGTTACATCTATTATCATTAGTGTCAGCAGATCCAATAAAGTGGCAGATGTTGGGGTAGGGGACCAGACTCGGTGTCTGCCTGGGCGTCAACCCCTTGTTTGGATCTCCTGGTCCCCTCACGTCTCAGTCTGATCTCTGGGTGATTGAAATGGCCCCGCAAGGTCATGACCTATTGCAAAACAAGGAAATGTTTTGATTTCACCATTCATTAGAGCCGTTTAGAGGCATGTGTCTGAATCCTGTCATATCATCATTTATGGCTTCCATCGGAAGGGAGATCTTGATTGGGGACGGACAGGGAAGGGTGGCAGAGTCCCCTGATTGCAGGGTCTGGGCTGGTTCTGGGTTGTCCTAGTTTGGATTACGACCCTTCAAAGCGAAACAATCTCAATTATTTTATGACGCAGAGATTAGCCCAGCAGGAGCAAAGCAAAAGATGATGCAACCAACCATAAGTCACAGAACCCTTAAATGGCCATAGTTTGCTACCAACAAGATTTTCTGTTCCAATATTATGAATGTAAGAGAGGGCAGTTATCAAGTATATAAATGTGCGGGGAAGTTCACATAACCAGGTGGGGGTGGGGGGGGGGGGATCGCTCCTTGACATCACCACAGGTAGAGAAGCCCACGGTAACTGGACTTTATGGCTTGCATGTGTTTGCCTTCAGGGCTGGAAGCTTGAGGTTCCAAGCAATTATACTGTAAGTCTATGGAGTTACACAGTTTTGTCGCCCCATGTTATGGTCATCTTTAGGCTATTCTGCTACTTAAAGGCACATTTGCATAAAGATTGAATAGTATTGAGTGTGATCGAGCATTTTGGCCAAGTATCACAAATTCATAGGCTTGGCTTACAAGATTTGTCAAACTTATCACATATCTCTTCATTTGCTTTTGGTTTCCTATCATATTAATTTGCAACTCCTGCAAGAGCATGGGTTTTTTTTTAAACATCCCTTGTAATATATTTTCGGGAAAATGCCTTGAAACTTTATGCAACTATTTATTGAGGGTTGCCTCTTATAGTGAACAGAGGCATTTACAAATTGAAGACGTTTTTATTCCCAGTGAAATGCATAATCAGTGCTACAGATTTAATGGTTCTATTTATAAGGCAAATGTTTCTTTTTAAATGTTGTATGTTATAAATTACAATATCTAAGTATCATATTCAGTTTGTATAAGTAAAGTCTTATAATTGAATAAGTAAACTGTTCTCGATCATTAAGTATTGCAGAACAGTTTCAAGTGATCACTTGGGTATCACAGCTGTGAGGTTCAACAGGGACGGCCATTGTTCTGAGAGACTTGCTTTGAATACACCAACACACCAATGGATCAAACGGCTTATTGCAGACTTAATTGATAAACAATGAGAGATATATATGTCACATCGTGCGCTCTGCCACGTTCAGCTGCCGATAATAAGAATATTGTATAGGTAGGCTTGGGCGATCATCCTGATAGTTCATTTTCTGCTGATTACTAACACAGATATGTACAGCCCAGCTTGGAGTCCATTAAAGGTCGAAGTTACAGGCCGTGTCTGTGTCTCAGTCTGATGCTGCCAGCCATTTTTCCCACAATGAGGAATACTTTTTCCCCGTAGCATTGATGTATTGCTTGCTGTCGATGGTTTTTGAGAACCTTTTTTTCGAGGTGGAGGTGAGTCAAGGTGTAAATATTGACTATGTAATGGAGGGGACTGGGGTGGGTGGTACAGTCACTGGTTAACATCGTGGACACTCTGGAACGTCGAGTACAAAGGTTGTGTTAGCTCGGTGATAAAATACCACCTTATCATACAGGTAGGCCTTGATAGATCTCAGGACAAAAACAAACGGAAATCATGATGTGTTAATATTTATAAAGTAAGAGTAGAAGAAAGAGATATCTGGAATAGCTGCATAATGGACATTTTTGTTGTAAATGAGAAATAGAAATCTCGTAAGATCTGTACACCTACACGGCAGTTATGCCTTCAGTAATGACGGTTGTGAATAGTTAGATTTTATACAGCCCAGCAGATCTGATTGCAAGGATCTCCAAGTTTGGCAAGACAAATGGTATAAAAACTGGTCTATATGCAGCAGGATTGTTGGAGTTGATAATGATGTTTACATATGCTGTGTTGGTGTGGCAATGTCTGTGGTACAGGATCCTGCCATAGATAGATACCTTAATGAGGCTATTCTACCTGGGACAGGTGTGACCATCTTCCTCCTTTGATGTGTTCACCACTGCCCCAGGCGCCACCTTCTGGCCTCTATATTGACATCCCATGTTTGTGTCTCGGGAGTTTATATATATATTCGCTGTGTTTCTAAATGGCCCACGATGCAACAGTGACTTGGCACAGCAGTAATTAGGTGGCTACACATGAGCGACGCTCATCAGGTCACCAGCCAATCAGGGCGGAGAAGGTTTGATTGACACTGCCTTATATGGGAAAGTGGGCAGAGCCTGCGTGAAGAGATTGACGCGTGGGACTCTCAATACAAGCAGATGGTCAGTGATGGGTCGGACAGGAATGACCGGGAAATAGAACAGTGTGATATAGAACGATGATATAAACAAACTCTAACCTGTATGAGTTACATCATAGGGATACTGTAAACATCAGGATAGAAACATGACAAAGGATGAAACTTTTACCAACGTCTGCCCGGATATCTCTGGCAATAGTTGAGAACACGCTCTAGTGAAAAAAGTGGCTAGCGCGTACCTGTACAAAGGTGAAAACAACACAAGTTGTGAAGGATACTGCTAGCTGACACGGCATGCGTAGCGTATATGTGGAATAATCGCAATGTTTATGTTGGTATCATAACCAAGCAGCATGGATGTACTCCGTAACTAACTTGAGAGGAAACATCTCCGGCATTTTCAGGCCAGGTAAAGTTTATTGCTTTTGATATAAAGTTTATGGAGTAGTTTTGTCTTGAGGGAGTGTTTATGTTTGTGTCATATCAAACACAGTGGTACGAATCTACTCAGAAAAGCTAAGATAAAAGGCAACTTTTCTGAAATGTTCAGGGCAAGTAAAGTTTAGTGCTTTTGATAAAGTTTATGGAGCAGTTTTGTCTTCAGGTGGAAAGCGAAAAAGAGCGGTGAATCACATGTGGGTCATAACGACAATAAGAGGGAGGTCAGTCAGACTGGACGTCGCTTAACCCGGCCGCAGATCAGTTGTAGATTCAAATGAAAGAATTAGCCTACCGCTGTTAGAGCTGGATCTTCTGGGTTAAGTAATAGACATCTTGTGTCTATGCAGACGGAGAGGGTTTAGTTATAACCTGGATAATAGGGGAATCAGACCTGTGGAGGCACACATGCCCAGATTACCCAGAGCTAGCTAGCACTTTGTGGCATAAAGGATGTGTGCACATACTTGAAACTGCTCGGAAAAAATACATTTAACATAATAGTGGGACAACTTTGTCAATAGTTCAAGTTAAGCTTTGAAAAAGTCTTGTTCAGTGTGGAGATGTTGTCATTTCTATGCAACAAATAACTTGAAAATGGAAAGTCAAATGTTTGGAATATATGAATAGGAAGACGTCATCACATGGGAAAGCAGTGTTGGAGAGTCTTGGATGTCCATTTTAATCCATTCTGTCAGAGTTTTGGATGTCCATTTCAATAAAATATTCTGTCAGAGTCTTGGATGTCCATTTTAATATATTCTGATATGATGTTTATGTCATTGTTTATGAATTAAACTTATAAATGTGCAATTTGATCAGAGGTGAAAAGCTTCAAAGCAGAATATATATTTACATAGATTCAAATAAATTCAGTAGGTCAAGTTTGAAAGATAGACTGCAATAGCATCATATTGTATGTGTGAGGAGTTGTAATCGGAGAGTCCTGTCCTGTGCAGGTGATGTACACGATGATTACAGGTAAATGATCCTACCCGACATGACGGGGAGAAAACTTCTCTGATCCCAGACTCACAATGTCAGACCTCAAGGCAATTTATTGTGGTCAATTACATTGTAAACTCACAGGATATAATTTGACACTTAGCTCTGTTTTTTGGGTGACCTATAAGTGAACCGTGAGATAATTTTAGTGGATAGTTTACAAAGCTAAGAAACTATGGGAGAAGAGATTTCTTATTAAATATTTTTTTCGTTATATTGCTCTTAGGGGTAAGGAACGCAGAAAATTGTCTGGTGAGATGTGTGTGGTTGAATTTATAATGTAAAAACTGAACTGACAAAAACCAAATATAAATGAAAACATGCCTTGTAAAAAAAGGTGATGAAAAAAGGTTAGGGGGAGATTTTTATTTATTTTTAGTTTTTTTGTTAGATTTGATCAAATATATTGAGAATTGAAATATATACAATAAATTGTGAATAGAACTTTTCACCTCAAAAGTAAAAAAAAAAAAAAACCAACAAAAGATGATTACAAGTTCAGAAAATTGACCAGAGTAAAAGTGCCAAAAGGATATCTCAAACTCTTCTTTTCATGCTATATATGTGTTCATATTAATCCACAATTTGTGAAGGTTTCCTATTCCTTTAAGGGTTGCTGGTTTTGAAGTAGGGTAGGTAGGGAATCCGACACAAGCTTCTTTTTTAAAAAAAAAAAGGCCGGTAGAATTTATTTATATTGTTAAAAGTTGGTGTGGCTGGGAGGAAGGCTGGGAGGAGCAGAGAGTTTGGCAGGACTGAGATGTGTGTAGTATATCATAAGGAATGTAGAGCTGTGTATTATTATATGACTGACACACCGCTCTACCTTATCTCTCAGTATCTAGTATATACCTCTATAGACAGATCAGCAAAGGCGATTTATGTGCTTATATCATCTTGTGCAAACAGATAACAATGAACTGTGCGATACAGTGGATGAGGAAATGAACACGTA